>OX336392.1:305208587-306566443 GCA_946902985.2 Meconema thalassinum | reverse complement strand
ATAATAATAATAATAATATTGTATGGCCTCGGATGCCGGGTGCAAGCTTTGTTATTTGACACCCTGAGGGCAGCTTCCTTGTCGAATTGTTTAGTCGTTCCTTGGAACGCTATGAAAGTCAAGGAGCTTAGATATCTAAGCTTCCTGACACTATAACCTAAATACATCAGTAAACAAATAATAATAATAATATTAAGACGAAAGTTTACGGGCATATCCTTAGGGTGGGCAGTGACTGGCCAAAAGGGTCTTAACCTTGCCCTGTCAATGAAAGTTAAAAACACCTGGCTGCTTGAAGTTTGAAAAGATCTTCAGGAAATAGGCATCACAGTTGACATTGTACTCGACAGAGCTAAGTTCTGAGATTAGTCGATAATCACCGCTCTGCAGACCATCCAAGCGCTATCATCAACAAAACCTGGTCAGAAGATCACAGAAAAAAAAAACAACAACAAAAAACACACACACAGCGAGAAGATGAAGAGATTTTGGGAGAAGAGAAAGGCAATCCCATCAGCTAAATAAGTTCAATCGCGCTCCTTAGTCGGACATGACGAAGAAAGAAAGAAAGAAAGAAAGAAAGAATAATAATAAAGTCATCTCAAGCACTGGTGTGATTTTCCAAACACCTCTGCAGAAGGCTGTGATATTGGCTACAATTAGGATAGTCCGTGGCAGTGATTTGAATTAAGCTGATGATTATACGTAATTGCTTTGTATTTTACCAGACAATTATCTGAGAATATCGTTAATAATAGTAATAATATTATAATTAGCGTGAAAATTGACACCTCTTTGGTGACTAGTATGTAAACGATTCTATTATTATTAGGAGAAGATTTTGCGTATTAGTATGGTGGTGTTCTAAATTACGTCGGGAACATTTAATTTTTCCACTTCAACTCCAATTAACTTAATCACTAGATTTTATACTGAACTATGGCTTCGATGAAGAGGCAGATAACCTCGCTTTCCGACCTTTAAAACAACAGGCATCATCATATTTATCATGATTGATGAAATGTGTTCGTTTCAAACAAAAATACTCGTACATGGAATTGTGACTTGTTATTATAATCATAAAATTAAACACGAGCTGGCATCACTACAGTCTGTAAAGTTAGTACAAGAGGAAATCAACAAATCTTCTAGCAAAGAAGTACGATGCTACTTGCATATGGGACGTAGTGTAAGGGTTTACTCTCCCAGTGGGGTCTAGGTAGGGTGTACCAAAACCTGCTGATAAGCCTAACTTGGTAAATCTAGGGGAAAACCCGCAAAGGGCACGTCTAAAATAAACTGTAGTATTAGTTGGAATTTAAGTAGATTATAATTTCAGCTCTGTACGTGAAAGCAAGAGAAAGCCTCCGTGGCTTAGGTGGCAGCTCGCCGGCCTCTCACCGCTAGGTCCGTGGTTCAAATCCCGGTCACTCCATGTGAGATCTGTGCTGGACAAAACGGAGGCAGACAGGTTTTTCTCCGGGTACCCCCCGGTTTTCCCTGTCACAATTTCATTCCAGCAACACTCTCCACTATCATTTCATTTCATCATTGCCCCAGAGGAGTGCGTCAGGCCTCGGCAGCCGGCTCAGTTCATATCCTCGCCGCTATCATTTCATTTCATCTGTCATTCATTTAATCATTGCCCCAGAGGAGTGCGTCAGGCCTCGGCAGCCGGCTCAGTTCATATCCTCGCCGCTAGATGGGGGCTTCATTCATTCCATTCCTGACCCGGTCGGAGACTGGAAGCAGGCTGTGGATTTTCATTCATTTACGTGAAAGCAAGATACATACAACATGAGTTACTGAATGTGGTTCTATTCTTTATACTGTAATAAGTAAACTCTTGTAGACCACTGCTAGTCTTCGAAATTGACACCACTTGGTTGACTAGCATGTCAACGATACCATTTTAGTACTGGTACCTCAAACTAGATTCTTCGCAGAATCGGGAATCTCAGGGGTGAGAGCTATCCATTACACCACGAGATGGTCTTGCAACTTACTAATTGCAGCAACTGAAGTAAGGCAAAGAGTGTTTATGAATGATACCGGTAATTCAGCATGTACTTTTTTTCATGTTATACTGTTCTACACCGTGTGATATAGTGGTTAGCATATTTCTTGAAATGCTGGCTGTACAAACAGCTACGCTATGTTTTGCGAGTTGGTTTTTTTTTTCTGGTGGAAGTAATCCAATAATATTAAACTTGCAGATCTACTGAAGTGGTAGCCTACCTATAGAAGTGAAATTTACTGCTGGCAGTTGTGATTTTCTATTTACAATAAAAATATCATACTGTACTCTGCAATGTATTTCTTAGCTGTGGAAACGAACCTCCGGTTACAACGATTTGTATATTCGACCGCAAAAATTGTCCGCATTCCTTTCATTGCATACTGACCAACAGCGCCGCGGTCGAGCACAGAGCTACCCTTACCTCCAGACGAGGGGCAGATGATCTCGCTGTTCCGCCCCTTTAAACAACAATAACTGCCTCCAGGCGACTGTAATCGATCATCCTGGACTCACTTTTCGGTGCAGCCGAGGCGACTAGTGCTACATCCAGTATATAATAGTGTGTTGTTCTTAAGGGGTCTTTGCGACATCGTATTCATGTAGCCCCGTGTACTTGCGTGTGTGTAGAAGTTGTCTGATAAATCTGTGTCACTGTGATGTCTGTATCAGAGTATATAATAGAGATTAATGCTTTAACCTCAAGGCTTCAAGCGGCATTTTACGTCTACTCGTATGAGTTAACTGCCCAAATTCGCCAGTGATTTTGGCTCAAATACTCATAACACTACAGCTCTTGCAGCTTCTTCGCGTGTAGAACCATGTTTCCTTTGTAAGAAGAACTTAAAAACTTATGAGAAATCATTTGAAAAATACATGTTATCAAACAAAGCAAATTTGGTCTGTAGGGATGATACTCATCACCCAAGCACTTAAATTTATTACAGGAAAGAACTAATGGAAATGGAGGCGTACCGTTTGCCTGGTGTAGATAGCGAACTGGGGTGTCATAAATCAAACTTTATATCGTTAATCAATTCAAATAACAGTACAGTAAGTATGTAGTTAGTTGTAAGTAGGTAGTTAGTTTGTCTATTAGATATATGCCATTGTTCTATTAGACTGTGGTGTGTGAGTGTGTCTGGTAACATTTGCATTGTTTATTAGTTATAGTTCATTGTTTCAGTAGACTGTGATGTGTGATTGCATGTGAGTGTGTCTGGTGACAGACTGTTTTAGTGGTAGTATTTGTTGTTGGTGGAACTTTAGTATTTTTTCGTTAGTAGAATTTTGGTATTTAATTGTTAGTACAGTAGAAGGTTAGTATTTTTGTTAGTAGAATTGCTCTTTACTTATTCTGAAAGGGAGTAGCAGCCTTTCAGAATAAATCAATTCTTTACTAGTCTTATAGACTGTTAAGATATTGATAATATAAGCCAAATAATGGCTACACTGCGTCCTGCTGCACGTCTGAAAGCAAGGGGAAACTACAGCCGTTTGCTATTCCCGAGGATATGCACCTCTCTATGCATAAATACATGTGATGATGGCCTCCTCCCTTGTAAAATTTCAATCCGGAGGTAAACTAGTCCCCCGTTCGGATCTCCGGGTGGGGACTACTCGAGAGGGGGTTAACATCACAGAAGTGACAAAGAGGAACTCTGACATTCTACGGATCGGAGCGTGGAATGTTAGAAGTCTGCTAGGAAATGGAAGGTTAGAAAACTTAGAAAGGGAAATGGATAGGTTGAGGTTGGATTTGGTTGGGATTAGTGAAATGCGCTGGCAGGAAGAACAGGACTTTTGGTCAGGAGACTATAGGGTCATTAGCACTAAATCAAACAATGGCCAAGCAGGGGTTGGCCTCATATTGAGTAGGAAACTTCGACAGCGGGTGGAATATTATGAGCAATATAGTGAACGGATTATTGTAGCAAAAATAAATACTAAACCTACCTGCACCACAGTGGTACAAGTCTATATGCCTACCAGTCAAGCTGATGATGAGGATGTTGAAAAGGTCTACGAAGAAATAGACGAAATTCTGAGGTATATCAAGGGTGATGAAAATGTTATAGTAATGGGAGATTGGAATGCTGTGGTAGGAAAAGGGAGAGAAGGGAAGATAGTAGGAGATTTCGGATTAGGTGAAAGGAATGATCGAGGAAGCAGGCTGGTAGAATTCTGCACTGAGCATGAGTTGGTCATAGCTAACACCTTATTCAATAACCACAATAGAAGAATATACACATGGATGAGACCAGGAGATACAGGGCGTTACCAAATCGACTTCATTATGGTCAAGCAGAGGTTTCGAAACCAGATTTTGGATTGTAAAACATATCCTGGTGCTGACATAAACTCTGACCACAATCTGGTTGTAATGAAATGTAGATTAAAGTTGAAGAAACTGAAGAAAAGTCAAAAGCCAAAAAGGTGGGCAATAGACAGACTGAAAGAGAAGGATGTAAACGAAAGATTCAAGAAGAGTATAAAGGAAGGACTAATGAAAAAACCTAAACAATCTTCAATTGCAGACGAATGGGCACTTTTGAGGAATGAAATAACAAAATCCGCAGAAGAAAACATTGGTAGGAAAGAGAGAATAGGTAGAAAACCGTGGATCACTCAGGATATACTCGAATTGATGGATGAAAGGCGGAAGCACAAGAATGTAAGAGATGAAAAGGGGAAAGCAGAATACAGACGTCTGAGAAATGAGGTTAACAAGAAGTGCAAGGAAGCGAAAGAAGAATGGTTGAAAGAGAAATGTGCTGGTATAGAAAATTGTCTGAAATTAGGAAAAGTAGACACAGCTTATCGAAGGATTAAGAATACTTTGGGGGAAAAGAAGACTAAGTGCTGTAATATTAAGGACACAAATGGAAAGCCTCTAACAGATAGGGAAGAAAAGGTTGAGAGATGGAAAGCTTACATAGAGAGTTTGTATAAGGGAAAGGAGATTGAGAATCATGTAATGGAAAGGGAGGAGGAAATTGATGAGGATGCGAAAGGAGATTTAATATTGAGATCAGAATTTGATAGAGCTTTGGAAGACTTAAGCAGGAACAAAGCACCAGGCATAGATGATATACCGATTGAGTTGCTACGCTGCATAGGAGAGGAAGGTCTGATCAGGTTATTTCACTTGGTGTGTAGGATTTATGAGACAGGTGAGGTACCCCCTGATTTCAAGAAGAATGTAATCATCCCTATACCAAAGAAAGTGGGAGCTGACAGATGTGAAGATTACCGTACAATCAGCTTGATTACTCATGCTTCAAAGATCCTGTCTAGAATAATTTACAAGAGGATTGAGAGCCAGATAGAAACGGAGTTGGGTGAAGACCAGTTTGGTTTCAGGAGAAATGTAGGAACAAGGGAAGCTGTACTAAGTCTTAGGCTGATTTTGGAAGGTAGAATAAGGAAAGATAAGAGAACGTTCATGGCTTTTGTAGACTTAGAAAAGGCTTTTGATAACGTTGATTGGACTAAATTGTTTGACATTTTGAAATCGATTGGAATAAAGTACAGGGAAAGGAGGGTGATATACAATCTATACAGAAACCAGACAGCAGTCATTCGAGTTGAAGGACATGAGAGAGAAGCTGGTATTCAGAAAGGTGTAAGGCAAGGCTGCAACTTATCACCCATACTTTTCAATCTTTACATTGAACAAGCAATGAAGGAAATTAGAGAAAAATTTAAAGTGGGAGTGAAGATTCAAGGAGAAATAATTTCAACTCTGAGATTTGCTGATGACATCGTCATCTTGGCCAACAAGCCTGAGGATTTGAATGTGTTTTTGAATGGTATGGACTCCGTCTTACGGAAATAATTCATGATGAAAATTAATAAATGTAAAACAAAAATACTGGAATGCAGCCGAAATAAATCAGAAACCTCTATGGAGATCAAATTGGCAGGTGAAAAGCTGAAGGAAGTAGGAGATTTCTGTTACTTAGGAAGCAGAATAACCAGTGATGGACGAAGCAAAGAGGATATAAAAAGTAGGTTGGCTCAGGCAAGAAAAGCATTTCTACAAAAAAGGAATCTGCTGACATCGAATATAGATTTAGGTATTAGGAAGTCATTCTTGAAAGCCTTTGTCTGGAGCGTGGCGCTCTATGGAAGTGAAACTTGGACTATTGGTGCAGCAGAAAAGAGGAGAATTGAAGCATTTGAAATGTGGTGCTACAGGAGAATGATGAAGATCAGATGGGTAGATAGGGTTACAAACAAAGAGGTATTAAGACGAGTGGGAGAGGAGAGATGTTTCTGGCGACTGCTAATGAAGAGAAGGGATAGGTTGGTAGGACACATACTAAGACACCCAGGAATAGCAAGCTTAGTTATGGAAGGAAGGGTCGAGGACAAGAACTGTAGGGGTAGACCAAGGTTAGAATATGTTAAACAGATTGCCTCGGATGTAGGGTGTGGTAGCTATGTAGAGATGAAACGATTAGCTCAGGACAGGGAGGCATGGAGAGCTGCATCAAACCAGTCAAAAGACTGAAGACTCAAACAACAACAACTCATAACACCTTTGATTGATTCATTGATTGATTGATTATTGTGGCTTTCAGGGTCGGAACAGCGAGCTCATTTGCCCCCATAACACCTTTCACCTGTTCCGTTACGTGTAATCTTGTGTAAGTAGCCTTTTGGAACAGTTACGTGGGTATTGTGTTGGTTCTTGTTACATTAATTTTGGCTATATTGATGCGTTAGCTATGTTTATATCGGGAATTACTCTTGTAAAAATATAATTAAAGCCGAAGACGCCTCAGTGTGCAAACTGTTTGTTGGTGAGATTTTCTAATGGATTACAGTCGAATTTGGATTGTAAATGGTAAGGTTACATTGTTGGTGACTTATTTGAATTGACGCGATCTTATCAATAGCAATCAGGGTTAATGATTAAACGTGAGATTTTTATCATTCAGATTCTAAAATTCGGCCCGTGCAGCACTTGGAGGTGCCACTGTTAATCATTTCTCTTAAATTATTATAATCTAAGCGTGCTGCTTAAGTCATTGATATTGTGTTGTAAAACTATTGGTTTTGTTCAGTTTTATCAACGTTGAAACAAATAAAATAAATCGATATACTACTCGTGCATTTTTCCTCATCCGAGCCCGGGATAAGGTCTAATTTTTGGCTCTAGCCTCCCCGTTGACAGAAAAATCTTACGAGCTCTAAATCGGGTCGAATTTTTTCATTGCTAATTCATTGAAACGCCGGAGCATGGCAGAGACACCAAGTACGGAGAATACATGCACAAATTACCGCAATAGTAGGCCCACCGATCGTCCTTCAGAGGTGGAAATCATAGACTGCTATATATTCACCACAACACCACAACATCGAGCTGATATTTGAAGCCATGCGGCTGCGGTTTGTCATCAAGCCTTTCGCAAACTAGTAATTCTGTTCTCGGGTTCTTCAGAGTAACAGCGTGAATAAGTAGTGGGTAATTGAATTCGACTGGTCAGTGAACCAATATCATAAACCTGCAGACAATAAGTCAATTAATGAAAACTCATGGCAGGCTATTTCAGAACACTGATTCATATTTTATAAGCCTTTAAGACAAAAATTTGTTGGCACTTCACTTCCCATCATGTAGCGAGGACAGTAACCAGACATGCTTTAAGTTCTTAAACACAGTCATTGTCCTTGCTAAAAAAATATATATACAGTGAAACCCCTCAAATCCGAACTAATTGGGGCTGTAGCCTGTTCGGATTTCAATTTGTTCGGATTAGCCGAAAAATATCCGTAACATAATAATGGGCCCTCGTTATGTTATAGGATAGACAGTGTGACTTACACTGTTCTTGGCATCGCATTGCGCTTCGTAGAACAACACGCAGCAGCAACGCCAAACGATGGCACATTGTCGCGCAATTGCCTCTGCGGGAATGTTTTCGTCACTTCGACAATTGTAGATAACTGATTTCAAGTGAAAAATTGTGTGATTTCATTGATTTTGCAAAGTGATTACAATAACCAACTTTTCCGTTTTTGAACCCTGGTTGAGATATGTATGTAGGCACTTTGTTAGGTATGCTAACTGGACTTCTTTGTTAATTTTTCAACTAATTATGTAAAATAAGGTTATAATGTAGAATATATAACTGTTCTATGACTAAATAAATGTTTCAGTTTATTGCGTGTGTTTTACCAACTTAAAATTGTCGGAAAGAACTCGTTCGGATTACCCGGGATTTCGGATTTGTGGGGTTCGGATCTGAGGGGTTTCACTGTATATATAAAAAAGACAGTGTTCATTGCCGCTTAGATGCTGCTTCTCAGCAGGAACGGTTCAGTTTTAAATTGAGACATTTGAAAAGTAATAAAATAATTGAAAGCTTCTTATTTACTCTTGATGAACTTGCTTCTTATTTCATTACAAATTGCATTGTCAGTTTTGTAGCCGCTGTAATTAAAAGGGACGTAAAACCAATAACATTATTATTAGTTTTGTTTTAGTGTCCGAAGGCTTAGTCACTCGAACCAAAAACAACCAAGAAATGAAGTCGTCATTTTTTGGCCACACATTCTTCGTAATAAGATGTACCAACTTCAGCTACTCATTGTTCAAGGAGAAGACTAGGAATTATGAGGTTCTGGACGCTGGGAAATACATCCAGTGATCCTGCACATCTCCAATTGACATAATAACCATACCCCACCCCCTGCACATCTCCAATTGACATAATAACCATACCCCACTCCCACACTTGTGCTCCAGAGATAGTAGGAGTGTGATAATGTTGTCCTGGAGTTCGACACGAAACTGAGGCTTTAAAAATCTCGTCAATGTTACCGAGCATAGCTTACTGTCGTCTGGCAGTCACTATTTCATTTAAGCTGCCACACCAGCTGGTGATGGTTCAGCTCTGCCACGGCATGTGAATCAAAACTGGAACTCCAATCCAGTGGTTTTCAGTGCTCATTAACATCCCACCTCCTCATATCAGACGACAGAAAATTATGTTTTATCTATGGTGGAGAATGTTAAGGTACAATGTACTCCCAATAACTGTAGACGTGAGTCAGTTTGGTTCATTTAGATTAAAATCTCGCAAACCCGCTTGGAAATCTGTCTTTGTATTAATAAAAAATAATTTCAATCCCAATGACAAATGGCAGGATGAATGGACATCATCTACACCACCAGGCAACATTAATGTTGAGGACCTCGATATGAAACTGCCGAGCTTCAATTTACCTAGGTATACCTGGAGTAGACTAAATCATGTTTGGTGTTGCTTGGGAAGATGTGCTCTGGTTCTCCATAAATGGGACTGGAATGTCCCATCCGAGCCTTTCAAGATTCAGTACAGCCTCAGTGGTCCAGAGGGAAGGAAGGACGAAAGAAAGAAAGAAAGAAAGAAAGAAAGAAAGAAAGAAAGAAAAAGCACTCAGCTCTAGCTTCCCAGTTCTCTCGTGGCGCCTACCTGCGTTGATGAGTTCAGACAAGAGGGAGAAAGAGACAGGGTGTTACTGAAGACAAATACCATATCTCTAGCCCTTAGGTTCTCAAGTCTAAACGAATGAAGTTGCAGCAATAACTACTCTCCCCTCTCATACCACCTGGGCATCACGATTATGGAGGTTGTGGATATCTGTCAAACTGTTAAGTACCACTAAATTGGCCCGCGGGTGTTGTCAATTAAGAAAAAATACGTTCCTGCGTGTAAAAAACAAAACAAAAACAATAAAAAACAAGATCTATTGCTAAACTTTAGTTTATTGATGAACTTTTCGGTCTGCCTCTCTTTGAAGTTTCCTATGAAAGTAAGTCTTTTGTTTATCAAAAAACCTTGTCGTTTGTAGGCCTATTGCTTTTTTTTTAATCTCTGCTTGTTGACTACAGTATTATCTAGTGTTATTATGAACCAACCGTGAAATTTGAAAACTTTTAAGATAGCAGTCAGTGGAAATAATTATTTTCGTATCGATACCCAACAGATAACGTATATTTTCACCAACACATTACCTAGAAATTATGGTGTATATTCGCCTCGAGCTGGCCCCTAGGCTCACGTACTGACAACGTATTTGCGAACCGGCAGACTTATTTGTTCACTAATCTCTTAATTAGAATTCCTTGGTTCGAAACCTGGCGCAGTCAGCTGGCATTTGAGGGTGCGCAAATGCGAGGGAGCCGTGTCAGTAGATTTACTGGCACGTTAAAGATCACCTTCGGGGCAAAATTCCGGCACCCCGGCGTCTCTAAAAGCCAGTGTAGTTAAAAGGGACGTAAAACCAATAACATTATTATTATTATTATTATTAGAATTCCTTGGCTATTGCAGATGACCTCGGTTTTTCGTAGTTTACCCTCGTCCAATATCTCGATTTTGTAAGCAGAAACTTAATTTGTTATCTTATGTTCCTTCTACAGGGCCTCACAGTTATTCGTGAGTTTGGTTTCATTCTATTTTTGTTGTGACATTTGCGCAGATTCTCGAACCATTCTCTTTCCCGTAGACATGTGTCCCGAGACACTCGTTCTTTGACATTTAAGGAAATAATTTGTCTTCTCATTTAGCAATCACCCTCGACATAGATACGAAAGAATGTAGTGGGGACTATAAACCACAGATGGCCGCGCCAAATTTCACATAGACACCGTGTGCTGTTCACATGCGAGGTAGAAGCGACATGCTTGCCGTTGCCTGATCCAGCTCGGCTGCGTGTTCCTGGCTGTCTAGTTTTTCCCATGGTACGTATAGTGGATACTTCTGTTATGATGGTAGAGAGGGAAGACTTGGCTCAAATCCCCCAGCCCTCCAGCTGTTTAAACTCCAATACCTGTTCGTGCAGATTTGGAAGGATTTTGCAAGTTACTAGTTAATTATTCCAGTTACATTCATTCATCCATCCATTCAATTAGGGAATGTTATCTGCCCGCTGGCTCAAAACTGGCGAGTATTGAGTGAGTGGAGTGAGTAGCCAGTCCTTGCAAGAGAGAGGTTTATTGTAGTGAGGAGGTGAGCCAGGTTATCACACCGGAGACCAATGATAGCAAGTCTGTCCAGCCTGGCGAGATAGAGCGTGAAGTAGTGAAGATAGCTCGGAAACAAGCCTCTCGCCCAATGGGCACGAGTTGAAGAGACGTGTATTATATTACAATTTTCACCGATGATTTTGTTTAATTCAAGGACTAATCACCTCGTATAGTGGCTTGCATTTTTGGCTGCTACACCTGAGGTCAGAGTTCGATTCCCGATTATCAAGAAATTTAATTCTTGTCGTAGGGTTGGAATGGGGTGCAGTCAGCCTCGTGAGGCAGAACTGAAGAGATTTTTGCCCCCGTTGTTTTTTACTTCTATTCCAGGCAAAAGCACAACCCTAGACCCCAATTACAAAATACACACACACTGGTAGAGCCATGGCTCAAGACTGGATTTGAAGGGGACAAACCTCCGATAACCATTTCAAAATTGACAGATTGTGGAATTCCTCCCGTCTCCCGACTCAAGGATAGTTGACCACCCAGACCAACGATTAAATGTATAGAATTTTTGTAGTCATATGCGGTAGTACTCTCTCCACTGTAGCCATTTCTGTCAACTATAACCCACGCCAATTTATTATTATTTGTTTGACGTCTACCGTGTCGTGACTTTAGTAAACAGGAGTACCGGAATTTTGGCATGGAAGGGATATGCAACGCGACAGTAAATCTACTGACGTGTCGTCACAATTAAACACCCTTAAATGCCAACTTAACTTAGCTACGTTTGAACTCGTAATCTTCGGTTTTGAATGCCAACGCTAAACCAACTTTGCCACATAGCTAGACTCAAACCAGTTGTTAGGATAAGCAGCCATGCATTTCCTAACTTATGAAAGAAGACACCGCTGCCTTTTGTGGTCTCGGGGTATGATGATTATTATTATTGTTGTTGTTGAGGAGACTCCGGTCCTAGAGGTCCTGGGTTCGGTTCCAGGGTCTTTTAAGAAATGTAATTCTGATCTGATAGCTGGAACGATGTCTGTGCATGATAGCTCATTTGTTAAGAGCATCGGGCCGGAAATCCAAAGGTCCCAGGTTTGAGTCCTGGTCATGTCAGACATTATAATTTTCTGTTTAACATCTAGTGCGCTTGATTCCCACCTCAAACATTCAGTGGTTTTCTGTGACGATGGTTCCTAACTTAAAGGCCACAGCTGCTTCCTTCCCAATCCTAGTCTTAATTGCCAATACACACATTACTACAGATACCACAATAGCGCAGGTCATCAGAGAAATCCAACACACACGAACGTACGTGGGGATGATGGCCACGATTTCCAAGCCCCTCAAGGAAACAAGAAAACAAAATTACCGTATTCAAGAAATAAGTCTGCAGGTGGACGTGCATCCATTGCTGGAGATTTTATGTCTTCAAAGTGTGTTAAAATTTACGATCGCGTTTTATTTGGCTGTTTTTCAAAGCTAGCTCGTTAACGGTTGGGAGGATCAACTGCTTGCTCTTTTATGAGCGCTGCTATGCGGATTACCGGACTACGTGCGCTTGTGCTCCTCGACCTTGGTCCTATTAATCCCAGTCATTAGGGCTCTTGAATGATACTGTACGAGGGGAGCTGTCGCTTCCACATCTCTCGAATGGCATCGCTTAGCATCTTTGTGATCAAGTGGTGAAATAAATGTTGTTGATTATGTAGGGGCTTTGCGACATCGTGAGCATCTAGTCCCGTGTACTTGGGTGTGTGTAGAATTTGTCTGATTACCTGTGTCACTGTGATGTCTGTACTAGTGTGTGTATTGGTGAGAGTTACTATGCAATAGTTCTTTCATGTAGAAGTTAGGATTACCGAGCTGTACATGATTTCTGACCGTACGGATTCAGTATGGTGTGGAAGCCCTCGCGTGCTGCAATCAGAGCCGTGGCATGAAATCAAAGAGATGCTGAAATGTCCCCGAGGAATCTTCCCAGTGTCAGGTACCATAGCGACTTTTCCGAAAATTTGGCGACACAATATTTTAAATTTAGTATTCGTTGTTAACTCCTAGGCGAACCAGTGCCAGTCTTCAAGTCTGAATAAAGGAGGGCGGTACAACCACACGCAGGGGTAAAGAGGAAATGCTGAGCCCATATATCGAACACCTGGTAGAGCGTCAATGATCCCACCAAAGCAATTGGAAGAGGCGGTATAATTATTCACCCTTCTTAAACAAAACTGAGTACTGAAACCTAGACGAAATTACCAAACCGGGTGGTCAATGCACGTGAGATTTTCGAAGTGAAATATCATGTCCTGTGGTTCGGATTCCACATAAAAATGGTGGTCCCATGGTTCATGGTCGCGAGATTAACGGCCACGTTGAAAATATGTCGAAGACAGCGCACAGTGGTCCGGATCCGTAAAAAAGCGGTCAAAATCGATTTTTCAACTTTACTGTAGAAACGCCAAACCACCTTCCAAAGAATGTATGTTAATCAGTGTACATTAATTTCACTTTTTCTTTGGAAGTTGCTTCTGTGTTTCTCAGATATATTACTGCAAAAATGAAACAACTCTTCGTTTCTGTACTCCGCACTCCGTTAAGTAAACTTTGAAATATCATTCTAACTTCAAAATGAAACTCGGGGTCTTTAATACTGTATCTGTATGTAGTTTTGGGGTCTAATATATTTGATTATAGCATGATTTTCAATTTCAAATCACTTGTAAGGACTGTTATGCTTACTTTTATAGTGCATTATTATTTTTCAAGAAAAATACATTTTGCTTGACCTACAAAAAATGTATACATATGTATAGCATGAAACTTATGCAAGTTTTAAAATGAAGACTGGAGAATATATCCTTAATGGTTTCATCGCCAGAACACGCCAGATGCGTGATTGAGAAGGGAAAGAACATTACTGCGCGCTCTGAGGATAAACACTCTCGCGAGATAAGGGCCTGTTGAGGCATTGTTTATGCTACGCAAGGGATATTATATCTTGAGGCCAGGAAACCAAAATAATCTTCAGTCGCGAGAAGTACTGTAATTGATTGGTGGTAGTTGTGTGTGTTGCGAAGTATAAAAAGAAATTCGTTGTTAGTCGCAGTGAACTTCATAACAAGATTCGAGAGAACAAAAATCAGTCTCGCGCTCGTCAAGAAAAGTTTGTGGTAACATATCTCATTAACAAATTCCAATTAAATGTTGACAAGAGTGTCTAGAAAACAGTGTATAATAATATAAGAACCTTTTTTTTTGCCTTATTTTGACCGGTGGAGAAAGTGTCACTTCTTAGAACATGCTTTTTTGAAAAAAATATTCAGACTGGTTGAAAAGAGAAATTGTGATTTCAATTCCGAGCATGCCTGGCTCCGAAAAATCAGAAGATCGAGGTCATCCTTCAAAAGAATTTGAGGAGCTAACGGAGAGAAGCAAAAGAAGAACAATTAAAGACCTAAGGGTCTTTTACTTGCCCCTTCATCAGAGCTTGAACAACCTCAAGTAGCATCCGAAATAACAGGGGAAGGCTGTGAGTTAATAACTCATTTCGGAATAATTTTAAAAGCAATTTCATCTGGTCATGAAATTGAGAGTTCAGAGTTCTATTCCTACTGCAGCGAAACAGCAAGCTTATATGTACGGTAATATCCGTGGTATTACAGTACGTGCCTCCAACACTCCATAAAATACTTATCCATGGATCTTCCATTATAGAAGCAGCTATTTTGCCGATTGGAGACCTTTCAGAAGAGGCCTTCGAGTCTAGAGACAAAGACTTAAGAAAATATAGGGAAGATCATACCAGAAAATTCTCAAGAATTTCCAATAATTTTTACTTGTTCCATAGACTATTGCTAAGCTCTGATCCAGTAATTTCATGCACGGGAAGTCTACCGAAGAAGAAAAGAAGACAGTTGCCTCAGGAGGTGTGTAATTTATTGTCAATACCCGAGGACGAGACGGAGCAGGAAGGGGAAGAGAAGAAGAAGTTGGCTCATCCGGATCAGAGGATGAATAAGTAAGTAATTTTATGCACTACGACAAATTTGCCTCATAGTAACATCTAATTTAAACTTTTACACAGAAGGATTTCATTTCTTTTAACGGAAAATATTTTTGTCCGCTATTTTTCGAATCCGGATCACTGTGCAGCGGTTGGCAAAAACTTTCTGCTGGTTTTTGATTTGATTTTATTTTATTTTACTTGTGCTCTTCCACACGTTGCTGTTGAAAAATCGGAGTTTAACTTACTTGCTTCAGCCTGCAACTCTCCCTCAAGGTCCTTATGTTCCAGAAACCAGTTCTCGTTTTGCTTTTCATGCTAAAGGTCATCAGTTTATCCGTCCGGTTTTGTAAAGGAGGCTTGCAGTGTTACGTGTGTTGTGTGTACCTAATCAGTGGTATAAATTTCATTTGAGTCTACCGTATGGTTCTTGGTGTTATATTCACAGACGTTGGTGCATAGTAATTTGGGTTTAACGTCCCTGTTACGCGAGAGTGTTTTGATCTATAGAGCGTCTCAACCTTAAAAGGCAGTATGGCATTAAATGTAGTATTTGCCTCTCACTCGCACTCCTATGTCCTGGAATTAGCTTCGTCCTCTTCTACCCCGGCGATGTTGCCATTTCCCAATAATTGAAAGTGACATATCTAAGAAAGCGTGATATTATAGAGAATTTCCCGCTCTTTATAATGGTATAAAATTAAAAGCCATAAATGATTAGCACATGGCCCAATTTTCACAATTACGATATTTTAGCGCGAATCTATATTTTTGCATTTATAAAACTTATCCCGCCATAGATAATGAACTAATGATCGCAACAGATCAAGAATTTATTTTTAGATTGCCTGATGTTGATAGAAGATACCCTACTTCTCAGGGCAGTAATTATTTTCATAATAAGAAAGTTGTGATTTTTTTTCTTAAATGTTACTTGAAAATCTGGGATGGTGTCACATAAAAGTTAGCTAGCGAGAAAGTTTTTTGCTGTTGACTTTACGTTGGTGACTAAGCGAGAAGAAATGTTCATTAATGTCTGAAATAGTTTTTAAAACAAACCAGAGCTCAATATTAGGTAGCATTCATAAGTTATAGCACTTCGCTTAGTCCTCCCGCTCAGCGCTGACGCACCGGAACTTTGTTTACTAACGTGGCCCGCAGGCTATCTCCCTCTACTACGTTTGAAGGAGGGTAGGTGATGATGTGAAGTAAAACTAAGAAATGAAGTGGATTTTGTGTTCTTTATAAATTGTCCGCCTCGTTGCGTTCTTGGCTGTCACTGTGCTGTCACTGTGGAGGCCCGGGTTTGAATCGCAGCTCTGCCAAGAAATGTAATTCTGGTCTGAGGGCTGGAACGGGGTGTACTCAACTCCATGAGACAAAACTGAGAAGAGGCGGGTTCGATTCCTACCTCAGCCATCCTCGAAGTGGTTTCCGTAATTTGCCTTTGTTCGTCCCGGGAATTAACAAGGGTTCGTTAAAGGTGCAGAGTTAACGTTTCTGTGCCAAAAAGAACACGGTAGACACACACGACAAAATGACAGGTGAAGTATATGAAAAGTGGTTCGCCGAGCAATATTGTTGCTCAATGTTCCCGAAGGATCTAGCCTAGTAATAGACAATGTAGGCTATCACAGCAGAGAAATATGTTCTTGCTTGTCACCTTACCACACCACCATACCACAGTGAACTTAATCCCATCGAAATGGTATGGGCGTAAGTGAAGAACTATATAAAATTGAACAACGTCTCGTTCAAGAAACAAGAAATGAATAATTTAATTTCGGCTGCATACCCCCACTTGACCACACAAAATTGGGTAAATTACGTGGACCAAAATATATTTTAATTATTATTATTATTATTATTATTATTATTATGTCATATTATAATTTATTATAACGTATGATATTCGAGAAAAAGGCCTTATCATATTCATGAATAATCGAATAATTGAAAATTATAAATTATTATAATGTGTGTATTAAAATCGCGCTCTGAGCTTCGGTGTATCATAATCTAAATATTGTACCGTATTTCGCTTCAAGGCATGAGGTACAATTATATACAACAAACAATATTTTGGAAATTTCCCGAGTTTTGCGTAAAAGCACGCCTGTATACGAGTTATGTTACATCATGTGGCCGGCCTTGCAGAACTTTGTATATGCAGCAGATCTGGCATCAGCGCGCTCCATTTAATGCGTACTGTCTTTTAAGGTAGAGACGCACTATAGAAGGTTTTTATTTTATTTTATTGTGCCAGGTTCTCCTGCAACCTGTGGCTGAGATTCATTTAATTTCGTCTTGTATTCACCAAAATGTGATCAGAGAAGTCATTTACAATCAGACATCGTACAACTCGGAGTCCTGTAGATTTTTCTCGACTTTCAAAAATCCAACTTGCTCGTCCGAGAATCGAGCCCGTGATCTGGGTATAAGTAGGCTGACACACTGCCACCGATCCACCTAGGAAGCTGTATTGTATTGTTAGCCTTTGTCACATAACTTCAGCAACAAAAGAAGCAATCTGTTTTCTGTAGCTCGGATTTTATTCGAAAGCAAGTGAGTGTGTTCATAGATAATTTCGTGAACGAAGGCCATACACGTATCGAGCGAGATGCGCTTTGATGTTGGAACTCTATGCATGCTTTGAGAAAACCTATGTTAAGTGGAGACGTATGCAGTTTTACTGTACGAAATTCACGTACGTGTAACTCCTACAATTTTTATCACATCTGACTGAAATTTAGTACACATATTAACAATCACTTGGGGCATCTTTTTAGTTTTTGAGACTTTGTTTGTAACTTATAAGGGAGTTATCAACATTTACTTTTTTCTGTACACTGTTGTTTTTCGGTACACTTTTCTCCTACATTTGGGTATGGAGTGTCAATTTGCATGAATAGAACTAATCGGTGTTAGTAACAAAACAATTATATGAAGGAAAGTTTTGGATAAGGATTTTGCTGATTTTCTGTGAAATTTTGAACTTTAAGAAATTCTTTTTTCAAACACAAACTTTCTTGTAAGCATCATATTCAAATATCGTTGCATCAAAATCTTCACACTAGTTAGGAGTACGAATGTGTAAAATTTTGTTAATGTTCGGTGGCGTAGTGGGTAGTATGCTGAACTGCTGTGCCCAAGATAGCGGGTTCAAATCCGGCCGAAGTCGTCTGATGTTTTAAGAGCGTTAAAATCCTTCAGTATGCCTTCCTTCGGAGGGGAAGTAAAGCCGGCGGTCCCATGTCATAGATTTATGGCATGCAAAAGATCCTTCCACAGACTAAACTTGTGTGAAGCTAAATTTCTAGGTTAGATTTCGTTGGAACGCTCTATCAAAGTTCCAAAGTTCACCACTAGGTATCAATGACATCTGGTAGCGAAAGTTGGAACTACTTGAAATTGAACTGAACTTGTAGCTTTCCCTATGTGTGATTTGAAGCAGCTACAGCCTCTAGCAAGCCCATCATGTCCTCGGACACTCTCGGCACTAAAAGCCATACGCCAAATAATAATAATAATAATATAGACGAGGGGTTCTCAACCTGTGGTACGCGTACCCCTTGGGGGTACGCGAAACATTTCAGGGGATACGCGGCAGGCCATCCTTCTACTCGATCCACATGCGCAGTGAGCTTCGTGCCGTGACTACTGTGTGAGTTATTTACGGCGCGTGTATTTGAACTCTACAAAGAATTGCATCTTTTCTTTACCGAGCACAATTTATTCTAATTTAAGATCAGTATATTCGCCATCTCTTGATGAATACAGTACTTTTGCATTTGTCAGTTGGCACAGGCTAGAGTAAAAGGTGGCTTTTCACCGATGTCTCAGTCTCACTCATGGCTGTGATTATATGGAAGCTACTGAGGTATGGATGGTGCTTAGTAATGGCATTCGGGGCACAGTCAGTGCCTGTGAATGCTGTGAAAGGTTCAACTCATAGGGTTAGGACTACTGTTCTGACTCAGTGAGGAAAGCAATTGCAAACTACCTCACTCCTCTTCTTGCCTAGAACGCCTCAAAATAGCGCTGCCTTGGGTTTTTGTGGGTATCTACTCGCATAACGTAACGGCGGTACTTTTTGAGGATCCAACCAGCCTTCGGGCTGACTACCTAACAGACAGACAGACAGACAGACTCAATGACTTTCGTTGGCTTTTAAAATTGGCCTATTTAAGTGATATTTTTGAAAGACTGAACATTTGGAATAAGTGTAAGCAAGGTAGTGTTTCTGATATGTTCTATGTTGAAATGAAAACTAACGCAATGATTGAAAAAATCACCCTTTGGGAAAAGGAACTGAAAAACAACTATATTTTGTTTTATTAAAATATCTTTCCTTATAAAATTACAAAGGTTAAACCATACTAACTAAATACCTTTTACATTTGTAATAACCATTATTACTACCTAAGAAAGGTTAGTAGGGGGTACGCAGGATATTAAATTTTTTAAGGGGTACGATGGTTGAAAAAGGTTGAGAAACGCTGATATAGACTATAAATGTAGATCTTGAGAAAAATGTACGGTATTACCCTTTCACGAATTGATTACCGGCGGTCGAGATGGGAACTATTCCTTGTTTACTTGTGTCACACGTCAGCCTGCTTCGTTGACAGGTACAGTTGCGCGAGTAGGATATGACTCACCTCCAGTAGCCTCAGTTATCGTTTGACTGTCCGTGGTGACATGAGCTCCTGTGACGTGCAGTGCTGCTTGTCTTATGTGCAGAATGAACTCTTGTCATCGCTATGTTCCCCGCTTCGTCCCGCGGGGCAGCTGCTACAATCAACAACAAACACTGGCGCAGCCACGCTCAGCGGCAATCAAATCTTAAATGGGTAATACCTTAAGTGCTAAAAGTGCTTAACTCAGAAATTTCATTGTGAAGTATTCATAAAGGTTTCTTACTCATTACCTTAGTTAAAAAAATGCCAATAACCATATAACCCCTCTTCTTCTTCGTCCTCTACTGCTCTCTTGTTTAACCTGCTTCTTCTAATACAATAATATAACTTGAAATTTGATGATAATAATAATAAACATCTTTCTCATAGAGAAAGTTCAAAAGCACAACAACGTTGCAGAACCAATACCCAACAGACGTACAGCCATGAGATCAGCAAGTACTGTACAGTGAGTTGGCGGAAGGTGTGGTATCGGCAACAGGTGTTGTACCAACCTCCCGGAAGAGAGGTGCACAGATTTTGGATCTTCAAATCAATATACAATGTACTTCGTTGCCAATCTACAGCCTTCTACACTGACTACCAGACTCGCCTGCCCACTAACGAGAACCTGGCCGTCTATAAGTTGTTTTCCGAAGTCAGACCGACAAAAGAAGATAAAAAATACTCTTGCTTGCTTGACCAATAGTAAGAAAAGAGGGCGTGGCTTATTGCAGCCCGACTGTATAGAAGTTTTAAATGACATTTTGTACATCGAATTTCGAAACAATATTTTGGGATTATGTTCTCCAATATATTGTTACGTGCCACCCCCTAGTGGCACTTTTGTTAACTGGATTACGGTGGGGGTACAAAGCACAACACCAATTACTGCTTAAAGAAATATAATTTATTACAGGCCAGAAAATTACACTAATCAGCAAATACAAGCAATTAGGAGCCTTACTCAGTTTCCTTAAGTCTCTTCCTGATGCGCTCTTGGCCTTCCACTTGTAAACAGACCACAGAAGTTAATCCGTCCTAATGAGTACGGTGGCCTTGACAGAAACTACCTGTCCCTCTCCCTTATGTTCACCGACCACAATTACTTACGATCACTTGCTGCAGGCTATTTCGCTGTCCACAAGCTGAAGAAACAATGCCACTGGATTTCGTAACTCGCACAGCACTTCGTCACCACACTTCTGTCGCACAAGATAATCGCTCGCACTAGCTCGTAAAACACAACAACAACTGCTGCGTGACAGGTCGCTCTTATATAGCAGGCCGGTGACTCAATAAATTCTTCTAGATCCATCCAGGGTCCACGGCTTCTCGAGGTTTCCTTCGCTGGTGGTGTCACGAAGATTCTGGACCATCCCTTTCACTTCGCAGTCCGTTGCGTAACGCGCATGCAATACACTGAGGGAGAGCAGTCCAGCCCTGGGGCAGTTTTGACTCATGCGGCGAGCGATGAAACGAACTCACAGCCGTAACACCACCCCCTTCCTAAAAAGGCTGATCGTCCCGATCAATCATTGGTCCGTCTGTGTCCCTCCGTAGGCTGCCAGGCGATCTCGATGCACGATCTTCATCTTCGCCCTCGGGCTCCGCTGGATCCTGTAGACGACATCGTTGATCCGTTTCACGACTCGGTACGGGCCCTCCCAGGACTTCTGCAGTTTGGGTGACAGGCCTTTCTTCCGTAATGGGTTGAAGAGCCAGACCAGGTCGTCCTCGTGGAATCCGCCGGCATCCGTCTGCTGGTCGTATCGGGTCTTCATTCTGTCGGTCTCGATCCGCAGTTTCCTCCTCGCGAACGCGTGCACGTCCTCCAGTTGGTCGACCAGTTCTTGACAATACTGGCTTACCGGGATCGGATCATTCCCAGGTCGGCCAAAGGCAAGATCGACAGGTAGACGGAGCTCCCTCCCAAACATGGCCCGGGCTGGTGTGCACCCGGTGGCTTCATGCACGGCGGCGCGGTAGGCCAGGAGAAATAGTGGAAGATGTTTGTCCCAATCCCTCTGGTGCTCGCTGACGACTATTCGAAGATGGTTCTCGATGGTGCGATTGAATCGCTCTACCATCCCGTCGGACTGAGGGTGTAGTGGCGTTGTCCTTGTCTTCCGGATGCCCAGCAGCTGGCATAGGTTCTGGAACACCTGCGACTCGAAGTTCCTCCCTTGGTCGGAGTGCAGCTCCAGGGGTACTCCGTACCGGCTGACGAATTCCTTCACCAGGGTCTCTGCAATCGTCGCGGCTTCTTGGTTAGGGAGCGCATACGCCTCCGGCCATTTGGTAAAGTAGTCGCTGACGACTAATATGTAGCGGTTCCCTGCCTCGCTTAACGGGAATGGCCCAGCAACATCGATGGCCACTCTCTCCATGGGGCCGCCCACGTTGTAGGTCTTCAGTGGACCCCGTCGTCTTCGTCCTGGGCCCTTGCTGGCTGCGCAATCGTGGCACCTCGCGCAGTGGTTCTCCACGTCTGTTCGGCATCCGATCCAGTAGAACCGCTCTCTCAGCTTCTCCAGGGTCTTCTTTATCCCTAGGTGTCCACCAGATGATCCTCCATGAACTTCCTTCAGGACTTCCTCCGTCATAGCCTTTGGAACGACGACTTGTTCCCGAGATGTCTTCCCGTCGGTGCTCTCCCAGGTACGGCAGATGAGGCCATCCCTTACAATCAGCGAGTCCCACTGTGCCCAGTAGGACTTAAACTTTGGGCTGCAGTCACTCACAATGTTCCACCCGGGTCTGGGGACACAGGCCCTCTTCCATTCGGCTATCAGTCCCAGGTCATCATCTTCCGCTTGCGCCCGCGTGAAAGATTCGCGGCTCCAGCTCCCTTGAAGTTCCACGGTAGTCCTTCGGAACTGTATCCCGGTGTTCTCCTCCCTTCGGGCACAGAAGGTGCAGTCTTCGGGGCACGGTCTTCGTGACAGGGCGTCGGCGTTAGAATGCAGTTGGCCTTTCCTGTGCTGAATCTCAAAGTTATACTGTTGAAGCCTCTCTAACCACCGCGCGAGTTGACCCTCGGGCTGCTTGAAGTTCAGGAGCCACCGCAGGGATGCATGGTCGGTCCTGATGAGAAATTCTTGCCCGTACAGGTACTTGTGGAAGTGTTCAATGGTCTTCACGATGGCGAGCAGCTCCTTCCTGGTGACGCAGTAGTTCCTTTCTGGCTTTGACAAGGCCTTGCTGAAGTAGGCCACTACTCTCTCCTCGCCGTCCACTACCTGCGACAGGATTCCCCCTATGCCAAAGTCGCTGGCATCGGTATCGACGATGAACCTTGTTCCAGGTCTGGGGTAGGCCAGAATAGGCGCGGTGCACAGAGCCTGCTTGAGTTGCTCGAAGGCATTGTGGCATTCTGCTGTCCACGTGAAGAGTTGGTCCTTCTCAGTCAGTCGATGTAAAGGTTTGGCGATGTCGGCGAATCCTCTCACGAAGCGACGATAATAAGTGCAGAGTCCCAGGAAGCTTCGTAGTTGCGACTTGTCCTTCGGAACTGGCCACTCCCTCACAGCTGCGGTCTTCTCTGGGTCGGTGCGCACCCCTTCCTCGGAGACGATATGCCCAAGGTACTGGACCCGCTTCTGGAAGAGCTGACACTTCTTGGGGCTCAACTTCAGCTGGGCAGCCCGTAGCTTCAACAAGATCTCCTTCAGGTTGCTGTAGTGCTCCTCGAAGCTCCTCCCCAGAACGATGACGTCGTCTAGGTATACCAGGCAGGTCTTCCAGTGTAGTCCCCTCAGAATGGACTCCATTAGCCTTTCGAAGGTTGCAGGGGCGTTGCACAGACCGAATGGCATGACGGTGAACTGCCAGAGCCCGCTGCCCACAGAGAACGCCGTTTTCTCGCGGTCCTTAGGGTGGACCTCCACCTGCCAGTAGCCACTCTTCAAATCCAAGGTGGAGAACCATCTTGATCCTGATATGGTGTCCAGCGTGTCGTCGATCCGGGGTAGAGGGTAGCTGTCCTTTTTCGTGACGTCGTTCACCCGCCTGTAGTCCACGCAGAACCTGGTGGAACCGTCCTTCTTCTTCACAAGCACGACCGGAGAACTCCAAGGACTATGTGATGGCTCGATCACCCCTTGATCCTTCATCTCTTCAACCATCCGGTCGACTTCGGCTTGCTTGGCGAGCGGGACACGTCGGAATGGGGCCCTAATCGGTGCGCTGTCCCCAACGTCGATTCTGTGCTGGACCAAGCTTGTCCTGCCGAAGTCTTTGCTTCCCACGGAGAAGACGTCCTGGAATTCGCGTAGCAGGTCCTGGAGTTGGCGTGATTGTTCCTCGTCTAAATGGTCCTGGGATCCTTGGTACAGCTTCTGTAGTTCTTCTGGCAGTGTGCGTCTTCTTCGGTTGTCCGTCTGCAGGTGTCCGTCCGTCGTGTCGGTGATGCGGGCAATCCAGGTAACGGGCTCGCAGACTCCTAGGTTGGTGTCCCGGTGAACCGTAATGTCGTAGTCGTTCAGGTTGGACAGGCGGACGTACGGCCGAGGCGTCGTGTTGATGAGGGTCTTGGCAACTAGCAATCCTTTTGTCTGGATGTCCTCATATTTTGGCTCGATGACAGCCGCCACTCCCTCAGCTGTTCCGTCGACAATTACTGCAGCGCTGACTTCCGTCCTGGCGGGAACGATGACGTCCTCTCTCAGCCTTACTCGTCGTGCGGCGACGGCCTCGTGTGCTGGTCGCAAAGCTAGTTCCTCCCTTCCGAAGTGCAGAGTGTTGGTACTCAGATCCAAGATGATGTTGTTCTGGTCCAGGAAGTCCACTCCGATGATCACTTCATTTGATACGTCAGCCACAAGCACTGGATGCTTTATCGCCCGTCGACCAATGATGAACTCCAGTGATGCTTCGCCATGTACCGGTGCGGTCTCTCCGGTCGCGGTTATTAGCTGGAGGTTCCTTTGTGTGGGTTGCACTCTCCACTTCGGGATCACGGTGGGGCTAACGATGGTCCTCGATGCTCCCGTGTCAATTAGCATGGGCCAGCTCACTCCGTTGATGTCTCCGTCGACCATCAGGCTGCTTTTATCCCTCCGTAACTGCGTCACACGAACTTGGACTGCCGGGGCTTGACGACTGTCACGAGCCACCCTTCGCCCCTCATGGCTGGCTGATACTTGCTTTCCTGGGCTGCGCGGTTTCCCTACGACTGACTGTCCCGATGGAAACTCTTGGCGGCGGCGATCACCGCAGTCCCTGCTCAGGTGGCCTCTCTTACGGCAGGTCCAGCAGGTTGGTAGTCCTCTTCCGGGCCGCCTCACCGGATGTCCTTCGGCTAAGTTTTTGTTGGTGGTACTGCGACTCTTGAAGAACCGGCCTAGCACCTCCATCAGTTCATCGGCCAGGGGCTTGGTCTTGTTGGCTTGGGCTGGTTCGTCAACGTCCACCTGACGCACCCGCGCGCACATTCTAGATACCTGCTTTGCCGTCTCGAACTCAAGTGCGTGGCTCAGCGCATCTGCCAGGGTCTTATTGCGCGCGAGACGCAGCGCCTGTTGAGTGTCCGAGTCCCGTAGCCCGTCGGTGAAAGTCTGCGTCGCTATCTGCTCCAGAAAGTCGGCCGGTGCTGTTGGGTAGGCGAGCCTTACGAGGCGTGCGATGTCCATCTCGAACTCCTGCAGGGTTTCCGCGTTCTTCTGTACCCGGGTCCGGAGCTGCATCTGGTAGGCCTGCTGGAGATGGCTATCTCCATATCGGGACTCCATATGGGCGATCAGTGAAGCGTAGTCCTGGGATCCAGTCGGGATGGCCTGAAGGACGTTAAGGGCGTCGCCTCTCAGCGCTACAATGAGAGCTGTAGCCTTTTCTGTGTTGTTCCAGTTATTTATGGAACAGGCTGCCTCGAACTGACGTAAGTAGGTGCTCCACGGGACCTTTCCGTCGAAGGTTGGGGGCGTCACTCTGCTATGTCCCGTTCCTGATATTCCCGGTGCAACGGTGGGCGGGCGTTGGCGCAGCTCGGCAACTTCCTCTCGTAGAGCGTTGAATTCCTCTTTCACCCCCGTCAGTGGGCGTTGGCGCAGCTCGGCAACTTCCTTTTGTAAGGCGTTGAATTTCTCCTCCACCCCCATCAGCGGGCGTTGGCACAGCTCGGCAACTTCCACTTGTAAGGCGTTGAATTTCTCCTCCACCCCCATCAGCGGGCGCTGGCGCAGCTCGGCAACTTCCACTTGTAAGGCGTCGAACTTCTTTTCCACTGCCGTGACTTCCTCACGCAGACCCAGTTCTAATTTCTTCAGGTCCTCCGCTAGCTTATTTTGACCGTCTTCCATCTTCTTCTGGCCGTCTTCTAGTTTGGCAGTTAGGTCCTCGGCTAACTTCTTCTGGCCGTCTTCTAGTTTGGCAGTTAGGTCCTCGGCTAACTTCTTCTGGCCGTCCTCCATCTTCTTCTGGCCGTCCTCTAGCTTCTTCTGGCCGTCTTCTAATTTGGCAGTTAGCTCCTTGGTTAAATTCTTCTGGCCGTCCTCCATCTTGGTTTCCATGCCATTTAACTTTTCTAGCAATGCTGCCAATTTCTCCTCCATTTTAGTTGTTTGCCTTGTAAATGGCATGCACTCACAGGAAAATTAGAGAAAATGACCTGCTCGGGTTTTGAAACCAGGACCGTCAGGTGTTGTGCTTGAGTTCGTAATCCGGCTTCTGACACCAGTTGTTACGTGCCACCCCCTAGTGGCACTTTTGTTAACTGGATTACGGTGGGGGTACAAAGCACAACACCAATTACTGCTTAAAGAAATATAATTTATTACAGGCCAGAAAATTACAGAAGCTGTACCAAGGATCCCAGGACCATTTAGACGAGGAACAATCACGCCAACTCCAGGACCTGCTACGCGAATTCCAGGACGTCTTCTCCGTGGGAAGCAAAGACTTCGGCAGGACAAGCTTGGTCCAGCACAGAATCGACGTTGGGGACAGCGCACCGATTAGGGCCCCATTCCGACGTGTCCCGCTCGCCAAGCAAGCCGAAGTCGACCGGATGGTTGAAGAGATGAAGGATCAAGGGGTGATCGAGCCATCACATAGTCCTTGGAGTTCTCCGGTCGTGCTTGTGAAGAAGAAGGACGGTTCCACCAGGTTCTGCGTGGACTACAGGCGGGTGAACGACGTCACGAAAAAGGACAGCTACCCTCTACCCCGGATCGACGACACGCTGGACACCATATCAGGATCAAGATGGTTCTCCACCTTGGATTTGAAGAGTGGCTACTGGCAGGTGGAGGTCCACCCTAAGGACCGCGAGAAAACGGCGTTCTCTGTGGGCAGCGGGCTCTGGCAGTTCACCGTCATGCCATTCGGTCTGTGCAACGCCCCTGCAACCTTCGAAAGGCTAATGGAGTCCATTCTGAGGGGACTACACTGGAAGACCTGCCTGGTATACCTAGACGACGTCATCGTTCTGGGGAGGAGCTTCGAGGAGCACTACAGCAACCTGAAGGTGATCTTGTTGAAGCTACGGGCTGCCCAGCTGAAGTTGAGCCCCAAGAAGTGTCAGCTCTTCCAGAAGCGGGTCCAGTACCTTGGGCATATCGTCTCCGAGGAAGGGGTGCGCACCGACCCAGAGAAGACCGCAGCTGTGAGGGAGTGGCCAGTTCCGAAGGACAAGTCGCAACTACGAAGCTTCCTGGGACTCTGCACTTATTATCGTCGCTTCGTGAGAGGATTCGCCGACATCGCCAAACCTTTACATCGACTGACTGAGAAGGACCAACTCTTCACGTGGACAGCAGAATGCCACAATGCCTTCGAGCAACTCAAGCAGGCTCTGTGCACCGCGCCTATTCTGGCCTACCCCAGACCTGGAACAAGGTTCATCGTCGATACCGATGCCAGCGACTTTGGCATAGGGGGAATCCTGTCGCAGGTAGTGGACGGCGAGGAGAGAGTAGTGGCCTACTTCAGCAAGGCCTTGTCAAAGCCAGAAAGGAACTACTGCGTCACCAGGAAGGAGCTGCTCGCCATCGTGAAGACCATTGAACACTTCCACAAGTACCTGTACGGGCAAGAATTTCTCATCAGGACCGACCATGCATCCCTGCGGTGGCTCCTGAACTTCAAGCAGCCCGAGGGTCAACTCGCGCGGTGGTTAGAGAGGCTTCAACAGTATAACTTTGAGATTCAGCACAGGAAAGGCCAACTGCATTCTAACGCCGACGCCCTGTCACGAAGACCGTGCCCCGAAGACTGCACCTTCTGTGCCCGAAGGGAGGAGAACACCGGGATACAGTTCCACGGTAGTCCTTCGGAACTGTATCCCGGTGTTCTCCTCCCTTCGGGCACAGAAGGTGCAGTCTTCGGGGCACGGTCTTCGTGACAGGGCGTCGGCGTTAGAATGCAGTTGGCCTTTCTTGTGCTGAATCTCAAAGTTATACTGTTGAAGCCTCTCTAACCACCGCGCGAGTTGACCCTCGGGCTGCTTGAAGTTCAGGAGCCACCGCAGGGATGCATGGTCGGTCCTGATGAGAAATTCTTGCCCGTACAGGTACTTGTGGAAGTGTTCAATGGTCTTCACGATGGCGAGCAGCTCCTTCCTGGTGACGCAGTAGTTCCTTTCTGGCTTTGACAAGGCCTTGCTGAAGTAGGCCACTACTCTCTCCTCGCCGTCCACTACCTGCGACAGGATTCCCCCTATGCCAAAGTCGCTGGCATCGGTATCGACGATGAACCTTGTTCCAGGTCTGGGGTAGGCCAGAATAGGCGCGGTGCACAGAGCCTGCTTGAGTTGCTCGAAGGCATTGTGGCATTCTGCTGTCCACGTGAAGAGTTGGTCCTTCTCAGTCAGTCGATGTAAAGGTTTGGCGATGTCGGCGAATCCTCTCACGAAGCGACGATAATAAGTGCAGAGTCCCAGGAAGCTTCGTAGTTGCGACTTGTCCTTCGGAACTGGCCACTCCCTCACAGCTGCGGTCTTCTCTGGGTCGGTGCGCACCCCTTCCTCGGAGACGATATGCCCAAGGTACTGGACCCGCTTCTGGAAGAGCTGACACTTCTTGGGGCTCAACTTCAGCTGGGCAGCCCGTAGCTTCAACAAGATCTCCTTCAGGTTGCTGTAGTGCTCCTCGAAGCTCCTCCCCAGAACGATGACGTCGTCTAGGTATACCAGGCAGGTCTTCCAGTGTAGTCCCCTCAGAATGGACTCCATTAGCCTTTCG
Organism: Meconema thalassinum; assembly: GCA_946902985.2. NCBI lineage: Eukaryota > Metazoa > Arthropoda > Insecta > Orthoptera > Tettigoniidae > Meconema > Meconema thalassinum. The sequence continues at coordinate 306,537,591 of OX336392.1, read as the reverse complement.
AAGGTTGCAGGGGCGTTGCACAGACCGAATGGCATGACGGTGAACTGCCAGAGCCCGCTGCCCACAGAGAACGCCGTTTTCTCGCGGTCCTTAGGGTGGACCTCCACCTGCCAGCGGCCCCGGGTTCGATCCCCGGCTCCGTCAGGGATTTTAAAACTGACGTGAGGGTTGGAACGGGGTGCACGCAGCCTCGTGAGGACAATTGAGTAGCTGTCTGACAGTGAGACAGCGCCCCGATCACGAAAACCAAGATTAACGGCTGAGGGGACCCGACGCGCTGATCACGCGTCAACCCAATATCTGCAGGCCGTATGGCTGGGCAGCGGTCGCTTGGTCGGCCTTAGCCCGTCATGGGCTGTATAGTGCCAGGGGTTGACTTGTTGACTTTTTTTTGTTTATATTTCCTGCCTACATCTCCCCTTAAAGCATTGTTAATTCATTACGTTACTCCATATTTTAATTGAAATATGTCAGGATTGTTTTTCAGTCGGCTAACACTTAAGCAGGGTCCACTTTATCTTGGGTGGTCGATATTAATGATTATACTTAAAATCTGAAATACAGTAAGGATACACTTCCCCTACACCAAATAAATAATTTAGGGGGATTAGATGTTCCGTTTGTTGATCTTCAGATCAATTATAATAATTATAATAATATGCTCGTATGAAGAACGTTACTCGTCATTCCCCTATTTAATATAACAATACTAGCAGTAGTGCCCGGCTTCGCCCGGTGGATTTATTTGTTTTATGGATGATAATTAATACTACTACAGAACTGGCACACGATACGTCTTAAACTAACAGAAAAGAAATATTTTTAAATATAACTTTTTCTTGTGGTGGTGGTGGTAGTGGTTGTAGTGGGGGTGATAAGTAGTACAGTATAATGGACATAACATTCAGGTTATTTTCCCGTTATGATAATAATGAATAGGGAAAGGGCTGTTTACTAACTACAGCACTGACACATGTAATTTACAAACAAATTTTAAAATATGTTTAGAAAGAGCAGTAAGTGAAATAAGACACTGCACAGGGCCTATATACCATTGGCTGTTAGAAATGTAGAGACCAATAGTGTCGTCTTTTGTCGCATAGCGCCGTAGGAAAATAATCAGAACACTTTGGAAAACTTCGGCTGTCCCGAGCTCTTGAGGTAAAATAGTATCATTTACCGCCACATAGCGCTCAACGATAAGTTTCGGAATAAATGAAGGTACATTTGAAAGCACCAACGCTTATTGCAGCTGATAACCTCAATGTACTGCACCAACACCATTGCACTTATACAGAGGCATAATATGTTCATGGTGAGAACTGTTTTAAGGGGCCTAATAAATCTTTTAGCACTAATTACTCCCCGTGACTGGAATTTTTAAGCAACGCAAGATTTAACTATTTTCGCAATTTTGCACCAGAACACTGGTAGGGGCGACGTGATGCATTCCGAATTGCCAGTTAACAATGGACTTATTAAAATACTACAGTTACATTACTACGGACATGAATGGTTCTAGGGTCTTAATACGTGGTTTTCAAGTTGAGTTTGTTTGTTATTCTAAATGTAGGGAATGGAGAGCGTTGTCCAAAATATCAAGTGGACAGTGTTACCAGCAGGGTTTCAAAGTGTATGTAAAATTTGGTGCAATTAGGAGGAACCGTGTAGATTTGTGATAAAGGGCCTAAATGCAGGGAATGGAGTGGTCTGTCCGAAATTTAAAGTGGACAGTGTCACCCGCAGGGTTCCAAAGGGTAAGTATGTAAAATGTGGTTCAGATCGGTGAAACGGTGTAGATTTGTGCCAAGGGACCGAAATGCAGGGAATGGAGTGGTCTGTCCGAAATTTCAAGCAGGCAGTGTCACTCGTCGGGTTCAAAGGGTAAGTATGTGCAATTTGGTTCAGATAGGTGAAACGGTGTAGATTTGTGCCAAGGGCCTAAATGCAGGGAATGGAATGGTCTGTCCGAAATTTAACATAGGATATGACTCAGCTCCAGTAACATCAGTCGTCGCGTAACTGTCCGTGGCGCCATGAGCTCCTGTGACGCTTTGCTGTGCTATTGCGAGCGATGATTGTAGTGCGCAATGCTGCTTGACTTATGTGCAGACTGCAGTCCGTCATCGCAGTGTCCCCCCGCTTCGTCCCGCAAGGTTCCTGCTGCAATAAACAACCAATGCTGGCGCATTCACGTTCAGCGGTAATCAAATCTTGAATGACTAACTTTTTTAAAAAATATCATTGCCAGTCTCAGCCAGTGCCATTTAGCGTGGCAAATGTTTTACGCTGCAGTAGTATGCTGGAGCAGGGAGATGTGCAAGTGCAGAGCTAGCTGCCGGTAAACGTAATCAGCTCAGAAAACAGCCGGCGGTAAGCGAGAGATCAGTTGCGCCACGCAAAGTTCGGCTTTTAGTCGGCTATCAGGCGCGGATCGTAGGGGACTGTTACTAAATTTCGCCGGCCATCAGACAGCCTGGACGCAATGAGATGCTGTCGGCAAGAGAATAAGACGATGGCGCTTCCCAGCGAACACTCGGTACGTAGAGAAGTGTATAATTTGTACGTGTATAATTCATGTACTGTATTTATTTTGTAGCTGGCTGCGTGGCTCAGGGGTAACGTTCTCGCTTGCTGGGCCCAAGGTTGCAGGTTCGTATCCTGGCGCAGTCAGCTGGCATTTGAGGGTGCGCAAATGCGAGGGAGCCGTGTCCGTAGATTTACTGGCACGTTAAAGATCCCCTTCGGGGCAAAATTCCGGCACCCCGGCGTCTCTAAAAGCCAGTGTAGTTAAAAGGGACGTAAAACCAATAACATTATTATTATTATTGTATTTATTTTGTCTTCAAGGATATTACAGTAGGTTAACTCTTCCATTAACGTGTTCATCGAGTGAAAAACATCATTACATAGATTCTTATAAGGGAACACTGAAAAAATGACTTCTAAATTTTCTATTAATATAAATTATAACATTTGTGAACTACTGCATGCAATCTCCTTGTTCGACAGCGCCTCCTTCCCTTGACCTCCTCAAATGTTGTGACGGTGTGAATACGCATCGCCATAAAGAGCTGCGCTGCTCGTGTTTGTGGTACGAATTACCCGTCCATATTTGATCATACCCTCCTTGACACGGTTCACTGATGTGTCGGACGCGCAAGGCCTCGAGCAACAAAACAACGTCTTCGACCAGGAATAAAATTATGCCTTCGTTACAATGAGTTGTCCAACTTGATCGTTAATTAGGTGAAGATGTCTGAAAACCTTGCGTTGTGCATTACAAGAAACAGTCGGCTTGAAAGTAATAGGTGAACTGAAGGATTGGTCGCATACACAGACATATTTACTGTAGATATTAAAAAATACTGAGAGAGGTCATAGACGAATACTTTTTCTCTCTCATTTTCTTTCACAACCCCCGACGATATTACGATAGACCAGTTCGTGATGTAGCGGTTAGCATTCTTCGCTGTCGTTCCGGGTTCGATTCCCGGCTCTACCAAGTAATTTAATTCTGGTCTGAGGGCTGGAATAGGTACACTCAACCTCGTGAAGACGTGGGTTGGACTACCATCTTTGCCATCCTGGAAGTGGTTTTCCGTGGTTTCCCATTTCTACTTCAAGAAGATGCCGGTATGGTTTCTAACGTAGGCCACGGCCGCCTCCTTCCCAATCATCACCTGAATTACAAATACACACACTAATACAACCATCACAATAACACAGGTTATCAAACAAGAATTCTATACTCACACTAGTAGGTGACACGGGGCTAAGTGACTACGATGATCAAGCTCCTCAAATGAAACAACAACAACATTAGGATATCTGTGACCTACGGAATGGGTCATTTTTCCACTGCATTTGATGTTTCCTTTTCTAACCTGACAGTCTCATTTTATAAGGGGTTCAACTTTTTTGTGGTTGCGGATTCGAATACATATACGGCGTGCGCAGATGGCCTCGATATGGCGTCCTTTAAAATCTTTACCTGTCGCGAAGAAGCTAACGAGTGCGGGAATTTGTGGCCCTTTGTATTCCATATTCCAGTGGCTTTAGGGCAGACCTACACTTCTATTTACTGAATGCTTCCCTTCGGCCTATTTCCTGCTTCTCATTATTTGGGGGTTGAGGAGATGTCTTCCCCCTATTTTCGTAATAATAGACTATTAGTAGTAGTCGCCGTAGGTATCACCAGGGGCCGATAACCTACCAGTTGAGCTCTCTTTCAAACAACAAATATCTGGGCTTATGACAATACAGCATGCTCATGTATCTCCACTCCGCAGCCATTAGTAATTCCCGAAAACTGTTCCAAAATATAATCAGTAATTCTAAACATGACATTACAACTTACTGTTTAATTTGATGACCTACTGGAATAGCTCAGACAGTAAGGCCTCTAGACTTAGTAACAGCACTTGTTCCGGTGATAAAGAATTTTGTTGACAGCTGCCATCCTGAGTGTGGACTTCTGGATTCTTTCACATTCACTCCAGAAAAATCCTGGATTGGATGGTACTTTGTTTAAAGACACGGAGCACCATTCCTAGTCCTATCCCGAAATAGGTAATTCAGTTACACACACAATAGTAGCACAGGATATTCAGACATTTATAAACACTTGCACGTAGCACGTGGCTTCTATAAAACTCATAATATAAGGAGTACCGGTATGTACAGGATATTCTGAAACTGAATGTGACAATAAAATAACGATGGGAGTGACTAGAGGAGATTCATGTCAAAACTGAGGTCAGTCTTCATGCCACAGATAATCAACGTGTTTTGGTGTCCCTGAATTTGGCAGCCATACAATCACCTGCACAGCAGTAGTGAAATGTGAATCTAATTAACTTAAACTCCTCCGCCGATGAACCCTCCGCAATGTAGGAGGGAGACTTCGAACAGTCGCTGTCATAAACCAAATGGCTGAGATAAAAGAAAGCAGCAGTAATTTGACCTAGACTGATTTTATCAGACTTATCATTTCCTATCATGGCGTAAGTTGTTTAACAAAGCGATTGTCAAATCAAAGGTCTTATACGGTGTACGTTCTTGATTGTGCCTCACAAGGTGTGTAATTTGTAACTGATTAAAATTAACATCATAAAGTCCCAGTTATTTTCTTCAGTAACGTAGCCTATCACTTTGAGATGGTACAGGTATTACAATTCGTACAACTTCACAGCAGAAAACACGTGCAGCCAACTGACCTGGTGCAAGTTTTCGAAATTCACTCAGCTTGTGGCTGACTTGCATTTCAAGGATATCCTTCCAGTACCTGCAACTAGAATTACATTTCTTGGCAGAGACGACAATCGAAATCGGCCACCGAGGAGCTAGACAAGCATGCTAACCCCTACATCAACAACTTCACAGGATTGCATTTAAATTGCTGGCAGGAGACATCTTTGACCTTGTGGGGATGGGACATACAAATTTATTCTCCATTTAAAACAAACTTTTGTGAAAAGGCATGCAATTTTATATGGATTCCAAAATGAAGTCGACACCGTATCACGGTGAAGATTACTATGTAGGCTACGTCTAATACTTCGATTACGATGGGTCGGATGATCATAACTCTATTTTAGGTTGACCGCGTTCGTATCGTGAGTAAGATAGTTTGGATTTCCCAACTTCGAATACATTTTCATCTCCTAAACATAAATCTTTGATATAACTCGTGTTTTCGCTGGTTCGTGTGTGGATTTTCCCCACTCCCTCCATCAAATGCTTTATGGCACTTTATTTCAAGTCCTTGGGTACAACCCAATCCTAGACTCTAATAATTACAGTTACACACTATTGTATTCAGCACAGAAACACAGGTTACCAGACAAATTCAACACACACCCGAGTACACGGGGATTATGACCAAGACGTTCCAACAACAAAATATGCCCCAACATGAATATCATGTATAGTATTGTGGGGCGAGAAAACCGTATTCAACATAAAATATTATCCACTAGGTATCATTGATATCTGGTAGCGAAAGTTGGAACTACTTGAAATTGAACGGAACTTGTAGCTCACCCTAAGGGTGTCCGCTGGAAGCAGCTACAGACTCGGACGAGCCGAACATGTCCTCGGACACTCCCGGCACTAAAATCCATACGATAAATAAATAAATATTTTAGAATCGTGCATGTTGTGAAGACGCAGCGAGATATCTGCCCGTCTTTCACCTGGACGGTCGAGGTTCGAATCGCGGTAACCCTCTGTTATATTTTCATCTAAAAAATCACGTGGCGTAAACAAGGCAATTCGGCCGTAAATAACGGACCAAAACGAGCCAAGTTGTCACCGGCGACACCAATTAAATGGGATAAGCTGTTGATTTTTCAAATATCCCATACCTAATAAAATTGATGAGACTACTGAACAGACTACAAAAAGTATTAAATGCATGTATTTTTCCCCCACTAAATTACTCTGCTCATGCTACACTTAGAAAAAAAGGTCTAGGTTAATTAAAATACTGTATGCCCAACTACGTAATATACACATAGCTAGTCGTGTCTGTAGTATGTTGACTGAATCACAATCCCACTACCTTTCGTCTTTGTTCCTCCTTTCACGACCGTAATACACGTTCTAGCACCCTTAGCATTGCCATTCCCACCAACAAAACCACTACCTTCAATCAGTCCTTAAAAAATATCGGGCGCCAGGCTCTGGAACTCCATTCCAACTATTATTAGAAATTGTACTAATCTGAAACATTTTAGGTCGTCTTGCCGAAGTTATTTCCTAAATCAGAAAACTACCTGTGTGAATGAGTGACTGTATATTTAAGTTAAGAGTTCATGGCAGTATGCTATTGTTTTACTTTCATTCATCACTATGTGGTTAAGTGTAAACGAGGGCCAGAAGCCCACATTTCGCCATCAATAAAGGCATTAATACTGTAATACGTTTCACTGAAATCCGCTCCAAGTTTTGCTAACAGTAATTAATCTCTCAACTATTGCCAAAGCTATTTCACAGATCTCAGCGAATCTTATATGATATTTTCTTTAATAAGTTACAACACGGCAAAGCCCCAACATGAATATCATGTAGGCCTATAGTATTGTGGGGCGAGATAACCTTATTCAACATAAAATTAGAATCTGAACAGCCTTGCATGCAGGTTATATTAACCATTGTGCGGAAGGGAGTTGTGAAGGTCGACAGTAAGCATTTTTTACGAAGAAATGTCGATCGTCACACAAAGCAAATTGGCCACCTTTGATGTATTTCATTGTCGGCTGCTGTCGCATTTTAAGGATCTGAAATTGGAATGTTTACGTTTCAGTATGCCCGCACCGCATTCTAAAACATTTCTTTTGACTTGGCTGTGGGTTCACCCGGTGCGTTCAGCGAGCTAGTGAACATTACGAGAGCTGAATAGAATAATAGTGTTTTTACACATATAACTAATACCGCTATAGATACAGCACTTATGGTCCTTGGGCTGAAAGGCTCAAATAACATGCAGACAGCTTCGCTGCAAGGGTCACGTCACGCAGGAACAAAACAACTTTTCATAGCATAAGCGAAACTAAACGAAGCAACTGCGATGCAGCCATACTCGTTGTAGGCGTGGAAGGACATTACCAAGCTAACAGACGCGTAACTGCTATTTATAAATAGAGAAAACATGTTGTGCTTATCGTATTTACTGTCGTTAATGGCTGCTACGCAAGTAGCTTTGCAAATGACGCTGTTATTTCAGTGTATCATACAGATGCAATTCACTGATGTCCCTGGGCGTGGAACACAGATGGTAGATTACTACATTTGTATGATTTGATTGCAGCCTCTTCCACCGCTATTGACGTCGCCCAATACTGGGCAAAAATCATCTAGCTCTCAAATTTGTTGCTCAATATGTGATTTGTTTGTATAATAGACCTGTATATAGCCTATGAATGGTATTGTTACGTGCCACCCCCTAGTGGCAATTCCGTTAACTGGATTACGGTGGGTAGAAAGCACAACACCAATTACTGCTTTAAAGAGAAGTTAGCTTTATTGCTTGCAGGAAAGATACACCACTCAACAGCAAATACAAGCAATTAGAACCTTACTCCAGTTTCCTCAAGTCTCTTCCTTGAGTGCTCTTGCCCCTTTCACTTGTCAACAAACCACAGAAGTTAAACCGTCTTAATGAGTCCGGTGGCCTTGACAGAAGCTACCTGCACCTCTTCCTCATGTACACCAACTACAGTTACTTACGATAATCTGCTACACGCTGTTTCGCTGTCCACAAGCTGGGGGAAACAATGTCACTGGATTTCGTAACTCGCACGGCACTTCGTCACCACACTTCTGTCGCTCAGGAAAAACGCTCGCACTAGCTCGTAAAACACACAAACACACTGCTTGACAGGTCGCTCTTATATAGCAGGCCGGTGACTCAATAAATGCTTCTAGACCCATCCAGGGTCCACGGATTCTCGAGGATTCCATCACTGGCTGGGTCACGAATATTCTGGACCATCCCTTTGTCCTAGTAGACCTGTTGCACAAGGCGCACGCAATACACTGAGGCAGAGCAGCCCAGCCCTGGGGCAGTTGTGACTCATGCGGCGAGCGATGAAACAAACGCACAGCCGTAACAGTATAAATGTACATATCCTGTATTAATTATTCATATTCTTTTTTAAATATTTGTATGTAAAGTTGAGACTCATTCATCTATATAAATACAAATAGGGTTTTGTCTGTACATTTAATGGAATTACGTTTTAAATCTGTCTTAAATTACAACAATACCGAAATGACAGTTTGTTAGATTTCTGTTGTTGTGTGTATGTGTTTGGCCACGACGATCCATTCCTGTCATATCAATTGAAAACTTAATGTTCGAGGATGTTGAATACATTTAAGAGTTCTTTAGCCAGCTTGCTACGATAAAAAGTCTAGTAGGCCTATTCTTCTCAATGGCTATTGGTCGAGTGACCAATTGAATCGTTCGTCAGCGGAGTTCTTAAAAATATAGAAGTTCGCCGAGGAATACATAGTCAAACCAACCACTTGCACAGACTGTCTTAACATGGTGGTGGACTAAATCAGGGCCTCTCAAATGCGTGAAATTCCATACGTGCAAACCGAGGTGCAGAGGTTTTGTGCATGTGCACCGGACCACCATTTTGGCTCGGTGCGACTAGGTTAAGTTCGGCGCAACTCGGCTCGGATGGTGTAGCGATGCCGAGTGACGAAGCTTGCGTTGATGGACGGCTTGTGTGTTAGTGAAATGCATGTAGATACGCGCAAGACAACAAAATAATGGAGCAAACTGGAAGAAAGCAAAGACTCCTGAAAGTCCATTTAAATCGAAGTGGAAATGTTGTCAGTTGTGACGATAAAGGCAAATGTCTAGTTTGCGATACAATAATTACGTGTGTAAGATAATCGTCTGTTGGAAGACGCTACAACAGAATACATTATGAAAAATATGGTGAAATCATAGGGGGGCGGCAGAGAGGAAGAATTAAGGAGGTAGAAAAGAATCAAAGAAAAAATCAAAGAAGAACATTCTGTATCCACAAATGAGCTTTGTACGAGTGCTTTCCGGTAGAAACAGCGGGTAATGTGAGGAATGCGTGCTCAAATAAAAAAAAATCTTGTCTGTTTTACGTCCTGTGGTTTGGTTTCTACGTAAAAAAGGAACCTCGAGGCTCATCGCGAGATTAACGGGTCACGTAAAACTACAAGATTCCTTTCTTTTTCTGTCTGTTTGCTCGCTCAAAACTTGAGAATGGTCGGGTGGAGCAACGTAATACTTTGTATGGATATCCATCACAATCATCTACATAACTTTTCAGCGTACGTCTCATAAAAGGGTAGCTATGGGGGAGAAACTCCTCAAAATATGTCAAAATAGGCGAAATATAAAATATATTGTAGAAGGACGAGACAAATCTCATTTTGACTCCCTCGATGTGAGAAACAAAACTACCTCGAAAACCACATTTTTAAAGCCCTAGAACCAACAGTTTCCGAGATACTTCCAAAATCCAAATCCCCGTTGTTGACGGACGCAACTTATACGTTGATGGTCTTTGGAGGTCTATTCCTGCTAAAGGGCAAGACTAATCTAAAACCGGACTGCACCAAAAGAACCGGATTTGGTGAGATCTACAAGTTTGGTCTTTTGGCTTTTTGTCTTAAGTCAGTCGCTTGTACCTTAGACACAGCCAGATTTTTAGATTTGTGCTTTTTTTCCCCATGTTTTACAATCATTTTCCACACTTAATAGACAGCTGCAGCCTCCAAACCTGGCAGTCCAATATAAGTTGTAAAGCTCTACAATTTTGGTCCTATGCGTTTGTTTTAGGAAATCAATGACATACTACCGAATAGTGATCAATTTGATTAGATTCATTGTCGAGGTGCTGGTTGTTTTAGGTAGTATAACATCGATATCATTTGTATGCACTAAATTAGGTAATTAATTTAACTAACCAGAGTAGGGTATCGGTAACTTATATTTAACGATTCTTCAAGTCAGAAGTATCTTTAAAGAGATCTCTTTTGGTTGGTTGGTTGGTTCCTTAGTTTAGGGGCTGCGACGACGCGGTCATGTAGCCCCGTGTACTTTGGGTGTGTGTAGAATTTGTCTGATAACCGGTGTTAATTGTGATGGCTGTATTAGTGTTATCTGTGTTTCAGGTAGGACTGCAGACGATTAATTTCTTCAAGTAATTCCTACTTTCGCCTAATGCTACCATCCACGACACCTAGCTGCGGACGCATAATTTTTTTTCAGCCCGTGCCTAGCCACAGTATGTATTTCCGAGCCTCTTATTGGCTGTTATGTCAAGCCATTCTCCTGGTTCCGAATGGAGACGGTAGATAGTAGCAGGGGTCACATCCGATCAAACATGGAGGAAGGTTATCCAGTGAGATGTGGATAATATTCGATGTTGAATTGCATTATTAGCGTGAAACAGGCATGAAACTTGCTTTAAATCTAGTTTAAAACAACCCACGCAGCAAATGAATGCGTTCCAATCAACATTTTAAAGTCTAAGTGAAATCATTCGACATTTAACCACATGTATTAAGACCGATGTTAATATACTGAATATGCGAGCGCAGATGTGCACAAGTGGTACCGTGCGAGCTAGGAAACTTTGTTTCCAGGGTTCAAGACTGCCCTAGAGCAGAAACGTTTACTTCTTTTGAATTATTTTATAATATCCTCCCTACCTTTTACAGCATGTTTTATGCCATGTTTTATTGAAATTATCTGTATGGGTGATTGAAATAATAAACATTGTTAGGAGGATTTTTTTCCTATTCTCACTTGAATTTATATTCCTTTGCTTACTGTTCAACGCGGCTAGCGTTCTTGGCTGTCTCCCCAGAGGTCCGGGTTCGATTCCCAGCTCTGCCGAGATATTTCAATTCTGATGTGAGGGCTGCAACGGGGTACACTCGGCCTCATGAGCCAAAACTGAGTAGAGGTGGGTTCGATTCCCACCTCAGCTATTTAGGAAGTGATTTTCCATAGTTTTCCTCTTCTACTCCAGACAAATGCCGAAATTGTTCATAACAATGCCACGACCGCCTCCTTGCGAATCCTCACCTGATTATCAAATACTCGCCATACTACAGACACCGAAATAACTCAGGTTATCAGAGAAATGTATGTATTTATTTATATATATATATATACAGTGGAACTTGGATAATTCGAACCTCAAGGGACCAGTAAAAAAATTCGAATTATCCAAATATTCGAATTAAGAAAGTTTTTTGAAAAGGGTAGAGAAGATATATTGTATTACGTTTACATAATGATTTACTTTCCACAAAGCAGATTAACAGACAACGGTGCTTTATAATGGCTGTATCGTAAATAACCCCAAAAGTTTCAAATGAAAATTAAAACCAAAATGTACTATTCACCTATTTAACGACAGTAGTAATCCAATAATCTAGTAAAGTCTTTGAGAAATCTACTTTTTTCAAAAAAAAATTGAGATTCTTACCTGTTTTCTACAATTTAATCTCTCAGGCATCACAAAAGAATCTCAAAAACTTGAGGAATGGAAAACAGAATCACTTACGTCATTTCTACTAAAAAACACGCCTAAGTTCTGTGATGTGGTTTGTTGCTTGGGCTGCACTCGGAACAGTTTTTTTTTTTTCGGGAACTGAACCAACTGACCCAACTGTTTGGCTTCCGATCGGCTTTTTACACTAAAAGCTTCGAATTATCCAAAATAAAATTCGAATTAATCACGATTTTTTAGCATTGATTGTATATAAAATGCTAGGGACCAAGAGAAAAATTCGAATTAAAGAAGATTTCGAATTATAGAAGTTCGAATTAGCCACGTTCCACTGTATATATATATATATATATATATATATTTATTTATTTATTTATTTATTTATTTAATTACAAGTAGGTGGGCTCAATGACCACCATGTCCAATTTGCTCAAATGAACAGGAACAACATCAGCGTCAACTTCTGCTTGCCTCTCCCCAAGGTGGACAGGGTTCGTATCCCAGTCAATTCACGTGAGATTTACGAAGGGAATTATCACGTTCTGAGGTTTGGTTTCTAACTAAATTGGAGGTACCGTGTCTAATGATCGCGAGATTGTGTGTTTGAGTCTTCAGTCTTTTGACAGGTTTAATGCAGCCCTCCATGTCTCTCTGTCCTGAGTTAATCTTTTCATCTCTACATAGCTACCACTCCCTACATCCGAGGCAATCTGTTTAACATATTCTAAACTTGGTCTACCCGTACAGTTCTCGGCCCTTCCTCCCATAACTAAGCTTGCTATTCCTTGGTGTCTTAGTATGTGTCCTACCAACCTTCTCTTCTCTTCATTAGCAGTCGCCAGAAACATCTCTCCTTCCACTCGTCTTAATACCTCTTTGTTTGTAACCCTATCTACCCATCTGATCATTATTCTCCTGTAACACCACATTTCAAACGCTTCAATTCTTTTCTGCTGCACCAATGGTCCAAGTTTCACTTCCATAGAGTGCCACGCTCCAGACAAAGGCCTTCAAAAATGACTTCCTAATACCTAAATCTATATTCGATGTCAACATATTCCTTTTTTGTATAAATGCTTTCCTTGCCTGAGCCAACCTACTATTTATGTCCCCTTTGCTTCGTCCTTCTTTGGTTATTTTGCTTCCTAAGTAACAGAAGTCTACTACTTCCTTTAGCTTTCCACCTGCCAATTTGATGTCCATAGAGGTTTCTGATTTATTTCGGCTGCGTTCCAATATTTTTGTTTTATATTTTATTAATTTTCATCATGAACTCTTTCCTCAAGACGGAGTCCATACCATTCAAAAACTTATCCAAATCCTCAGGCGTGTCGGCCAAGATGACGATGTTATCAGCAAATCTCAGAATTGAAATTATATCTCCTTGAATCTTCACTCCCACTTTAAATGTTTCACCAATTTCCTTCATTGTTTTTTGAATGTAAAGATTGAAAAGTATGGGTGATAAGTTGCAGCCTTGCCTTTGTTATGAAAAATTTCGGCATTTGTCTGGAGTAGAAGTGGAAAACTATGGAAAATCACTTCCAAGATAGCTGAGGTGGGAATCGAACCCACCTCTACTCAGTTTTGACTCATGAGGCCGAGTGTACCCCGTTGCAGCCCTCACACCAGAATTGAAATTTCTCGGCAGAGCTGGGAATCGAACCCGGACCTCTGGGGAGACAGCCAAGAACGCTAGCCGCGTTGAACAGTAAGCAGATGAATACAAAATATTCAAGTGAGAATAGGGAAGAATTCCTCGTAACAATGTTTATTATTTCAATCACCCATACAGATAATTTCAATAAAACATGGCATAAAACATGCTGTAAAAGGTAGGGAGGATATTATAAAATAATTCAAAAGAAGTAAACATTTCTGCCCTAGGGCAGTCTTGAACCCGGGACACAAATTTACCAAGCCCACACGATACCACTTGTGCACATCTGCACTCGCATTTTCAGTATATTAACATAGGTCTTAATACATGTGGTTAAATGTCGAATGATTTCACTTAGACCATAAAATGTTGATTGGAACGCATTCATTTGCTGCGTGGGTTGTTTTAAACTTGATCTAAAGCAAGTTTCATGCCTGTTTCACGCTAATAATGCAATTCAACATCGAATATTATCCACATCTCACTCGATAACCTTCCACCATGTTTGATCGGATGTGACCCCTGCTACTATCTACCGTCTCGATTCGGAACCAGGAGAATGGTTTGACATAACAGCCAATAACAGCCAATAAGAGGCTCGGAAATACATACTGTGGCTAGGTTCGGGCTGGAAAAAAAAAATATGCGCTGCGGACGCGGCTACTAAATGCCATCGCAGTCAGCACCCGGTGGCGAACGTTGGAACTAATAGAGCTTTATCAAACTAACCTACAAATTTTTGATTCCACAAGTGTAATTAGTGGAAGATTCTTTTTCATGGCATAAATCTATGACATGGGACCGCCGGCTTTACTTCCCCTCCGAAGGAAGGCATACTGGGGGATTTTTAACGCTCTTAAAAATCCGACGACTTCGGTCGGGTTTGAACCCGTGATCTTGAGCGTAGAAGCTCAGCATGCTACCAACTGCGCCACCGAAGCCGCCGAAGAGATCTCTCTACCACTGTTGAATCTCCCATTTTGCAGAGCAAGAGTGAACATACTTTTCATAGCAATATTGTAGAGTGACATACCATTTCAATGGCATAAAAAGGAACTGCATGTCGGTTATAATCGCTTGAGCAATTATTATTAAATAATGTATTTGATCCCTAACACACAATTATGTTACGTGAAAATTGTAGTCGTTCTTGTATGTTCGACCCTGACTATTATGTGTCAGTAAACTGTACTATAATGAGGCTCATTATAACACTATTTTTCATTATGAAACAGTTTCTCCCACCAATCAGAGCTCAAGAAACAGTTGTTTGACCAATTAAATAAGGATACCATCGCACCTGCGCTGAGTTCCACGGCCTTCTAATTTAAATTTCACTGCATGACCTAGTGTCATAGTAGGGTAATCGAGGAGGCCATGGTCAAATACAAGGCATTCTCTGCGTCTTATGCGCTCTGTTCAGTACATAAAACTGGCGAAATTTCGACAGATATTTATGAATAGTTATGTTCGAACATAAAATAGTTATAATAATTATCGTTGAACATAAACAGTCGTGTGCAACTCGCCAATAATGGTAATTAAAACACTCGTATGGAATTATAAAACTCGCATACGCTCGTTTTATAAACATACTCGTGTCTTAATTATTGCCATTATAGGCTCGTTGCATAATGTACTATTATGCTTCGTTATAATGGTTTATTTAACAGGTATTTTTAATTGTGTGTTGTGTTGTTATTGTTTTCTTGAAGCCGCCTTTGCGTTCTTCATTAAAAGTTATGCAATTCTTTGTTATTTAGTTTGGAACAGCATAGTTCAAACTTTGTTGGTTCGGACACATCTGCTTCAATTTCACAAAACTCTTATCAAATCGCTACCATTGAATTATCATAATAGCATTTATTTCGGTAACGGTAGTTAATTTTTGAAATTAATTGATCCAAATGTAATATTTTTCGGTCTTTTTCAGTACCGTATTAGCTTGCCGCGGTGGGTGAGTGGTTATAGTGTCGGACTACCAACCCCAAGATTGCAGGTTCGCCCCTGGCCATGGTAAGTGATTTTTGAAGGCGACAAAAATCACGATACTCATGCCATACGTTGTTGGCATGTTAAAGAACCCATTTGAATTCAGTAGGCCGTGGTCAATGGCAAAATTAATCTCGGGATTTTCCGCCAACACAAAGTTCCTCCATTCTCTATTTGAAAGCGCTGTAGTGTCAAGGAGTTTAGATACGGTATCTAACCTCCTTGACTTTCATAGCGTTCAAAGGAATGACGAAATTCGACATGCAAGCTACCCTCTGGGTGTCAATTAACAAAGCTTGCACCAGGCACCCGAGGCCATACGATATTATATTAAGCTTATATTAGTACCGTATTTATTTATCTCATGTATTTTTTTTTTCATTGTTAGGGGACCACCCATTATAATTGGGTACAATCGTGTTGACCGACTGAAAAACATTAAATTTTGATTACTAAGGCAACACTGAACAAGTAGTTCCGTGAGAAACTAAATAGCCTATTTTCATATATCCTACTGGTTTTACTTAGGACACGAAAAATGAAAACAAGATTTTAAAAAATTGCTCAACCGCCATTTTTAAGTTCTCATAAAATTCCATTAAATTAGACATCAGTATATTAAGGCTTGTATGAAGATTTACCGTACCAAGTTTCACAGCGCTCGGATGAAAAGTAGCGAGAAAAAAATCATTTAAATATTTAAATTTCGCGTCGCCGCCATGTTCGTTTTGTGCTCACCAGGTTATTGAATGATCCTCAGGTGAACTTATGTTGATAGCCTTTATCAACATATAAAATATCAGTTTGATTACTGTAATAGATTCGTAGATATTGAGAACCGCCTAATAGGCTATGTCGGATGGTGACCATGTTGGATTGTTATATGTGTAGGCCATAGATCTATGTATCATTAGATGACGATTATTGCGTAGGTCCATTATTCAAACGTTCACTTCGATCGCATGGTTTGGACACAGGAAATAGAAACTTAATTTTAAAATTTTCCACAGCCGCCATCATGGGGTTATCAAGACAATTTAGTTTAATTGGATGTCAGTAGATTGAATTTTATATGAAAATTACCGTACCAAGTTTCACTGTGCTCGGATGATTAAATCGCGAGTAAAATGCAATTTAAATGTTATACTTCGCTTGACTGCCATGTTGGTTTTGTGTTCACCAGGTTATTAAAAGACCCATAGGTGAACTTTAACTAATAGTCTTTATCAACATATAAAATTTCTGTTTGATTACTGTAATAGATTCGTAGATATTGTGAGCCGTCTAAATATTTCGGATGGTTGCCAAGTTGGATTGTTATATATATGTAGGCCGTAGAGTTATGTACCATTAGGGGAAGATTATTGCGTAGGTTCATTATTCAAACTTTCACTAGGACACAAGAAATAAAAACTTAATTTTAATATTCCGCACAGCAGCCATGTTGGGGTTATGGAAACAATTTAACTAAATTAGATGTCCGTGCATTGCAATGTTTAAAAACATTTGCTGTACCAAGTTTCACTGCGCTCGGATCGTTAAATCGCGAGAAAAGTATATTTAAATGTTTGAACTTCGCGTGGCCACCAGGTTCGTTTTGTAATTAACAGGTTTATGAAAGTCACATAGATGAACTTCTAGTAGTAACCTTTATCAGCATACAAAATGTCAAGGTGATATCAGGTACTGTTGCGGAGATATAGAATTGTAGTGAAATATTTCGCGTGGCCGCCATGTTGGATTGGTGAAACATATTACAATTTGAAACACACGGTCGAGGTCGGAAGAGGTGGTAGTAGTATGCACTTACCGAGTTTCATTGAAATCGCTTCGGCCGTTTAGATTTTATTAGGGGGGAGGGGACACACACAGACAAAAGGTGATCTCTCAAGCCTAGTGGGTTTTTTTTCTTCATAAATGAGAATAGGCTAAAAATGGCTTCAAACACCATAATGAAATTAATTGTAAATACGGTAGGCCTAGGTAATAACACAACTAAATTGATACTACTGGACTGATACGTACCAAAGGCCGTGGGACGAGTACTTCTGCTAGTTTTAATAATAATAGATTTGGTTAAATATTGAAGGAAATTAAATATAAAGACTTACAGTATAGCAGGTAAAATAATAGTAGTTAGATGAACCTGATTGTATGGTGACGTTTAGAAGTTGTCACGGATAAAGAAAATTAAATTTAGTTGAACGCTATTAAGTTATAATGATTGTTAAACTGAAATTGTACAGTGGCAATGCGTTCAGTATCGTTAGCCCCTACTATACATGGCGGGTGGTATGAACTGCTCCTGCACTTCGAACCGGGAACCTGCGGTCCACACCCTTCCCGAACAGAATAAACATTACATTTTATTTCCTACAATTTTCGTCTTGTGCAATTTCTTCATAGAACCAATCGCAGCTAAAGTCGAAAAACCAAGATGAATCCCTCTAAACCCCACTTAGCCGTTGTATTACAAAAAATATTTCTAGCCTAGATTGGTGCGCTAACTGCATTGGCATTAGAATGGAATTAGATGCAACCGTTCACATCTAATGCGCGTTTTCTGCCTCGTGATGAAAAATGAGAAGAAGCGGGTTCGATTCCCACCCCAGACATCCTGGAAGTGGTTTTCCGTATACGTACACGGGGCTACATGACCACGATGTCGTAAAGCCCCTAAATCAATTAACAACTAATGCGCGTTCATACATTCTCTCACTCACCTTACATGCACTATAGAAACTCTGCACACCATTGTGGTCGGTGTTATTAACCCTTGGATTCCTGCGAAGCAGTCAGATGTGCTCAATCTTTTAATCCATAGTATCCACTATAAATTATTGACGATGCTACTTAGGCCGAGATTTACGATTTACTGGGGTTGTATTTTCGTTCAAAACCGAAACCTCGGTTGTTGTGTTTACACCTCATACTATTTTAGTTCAACTGAGTACTTCCTTTGGAAACCAATTTAATCGGGGAAGGAAACGTAGTTTCCATTTGAATGATAATTTAATATGTAATGTGTGATTGAGGTCCTGAGAAAGTAATTCAGCTCATGGTGTATGGTGTTAGATTCTAACAGAACAGTACTGGCGATCATAGAAGTCTACCTCTTTGAGACGTTTCTAGCATTAGCCACATGGGCTTGAGTGAGGAAACGGGCCATCCCAAAGGATTCCATAGTTTGATCTTTATTTTTTTTATTTCAATTGCTTCGACGCGGGCCCTCAAATAGATTGTTTCTTTCCTGAAGGTAATGTGCAGATGGGGTTCGATTTGTCTTTCCACTCCGATGTCACCTTTTGGAATCCGTTATTCCATTTCTAGGTTAAATAACAACGCACAACAACTTATTTAATTCGTATTTTGTTTTGTTTTTCTTAACACAATGACTTAAGTTATACCGAATCCAACGGCATTTTCCGTGATTATAAGAACTGTGTAGGCTATGTTTTAGAATCGGCACGCAGCTATATCCCTCTAATATGTACCAGTGGAAAAGTTGGAGGGGAATCTTTGAGCCTTAGAATACCCATTTCATTCTCAAGGAATATGCACATTTAAATTTTCCTATGTTTCATTTGCATAAGCAAATCAAATATCTAGTTTTCGGTATTATTCTCTGTAGCTACAGTGGGATTGACGCCAGTTTCTCAGCGCGGGACTGAGCAGCCAGTGAGTCTCCTTTGAAACAGGCTCAAGTCTCTGTGGGCAATTGCGCATGCGCCGAGCGGAAGAGCGCTATCTGACCAACGCTGAATGCGTCAGCAGAGAGCCTAGGCTTCAAGGAGTGCATTCGTGAGGTGGGTGGTATTTCAGCGTGTTCATGTTCGTTTGTGAGTTTTAAAACATGGGTCAGTGTAGTGATTTAATACTGTATTTAAAATCAAGACCATTTTATTCGTTGTCCTATGAAGAGAAATGTGCAGTGAAAGAGAGAAGACCAAAACCTTATCTAAATAT
Source organism: Meconema thalassinum (assembly GCA_946902985.2). Lineage (NCBI taxonomy): Eukaryota > Metazoa > Arthropoda > Insecta > Orthoptera > Tettigoniidae > Meconema > Meconema thalassinum. The sequence continues at coordinate 306,517,953 of OX336392.1, read as the reverse complement.
TCTACAGAGTAATCAACACCAGTCACGTAAATTCCAGTCTCAGTGGTATGAGCAGTATGAATGGTTAACAGCAAGTGTAACGACGGGCACGATGTATTGTTATGTTCGTATTCTGTTTGGTGGCGATAGTAAAGAATGGAGTGAAACTGGGATTGCGTGTATTAAAATTTTTCATCGCAAAGCCCGAAAGCATCAAATTTCTAAGAAACATATTCTTAATTGGGAACGATATCATCCTCTTAGACAACACAGAATAGAGGCAGCTCGGCTTTCGAGTCTCAAGCACAATGAAATGGTGAGTCGCAATTGACGATATCTTGGTAGGCTGATTTTAGAATACCCATTTGCATGAATGTAGCTTCGCCACTGATATGTACAACTAATAAGTTCCATCGTTAGTGATGACAGAATTCCGGATGTGGCATAGTTTCCCCTTGAGTCAAGCTACTCTCTCTCATCTTCCTTGTGAATTCTGTCTTGGTTGGGTGATCTTTCCTTTCTGTCCACACTCACAGTTTCTAACGAGTTGCTGTTTATAATGTTGACGCCATTGGTACCCAGATGAGGAACAATTTCCTCCCGAGCAAGCATCGAACCAGTGTCTTGAACTAGTCATTGAAATAAAAGGACATCTTCACATAAGAGCTCCTATTAAAAGTGACGGGGTTTTGACTCATTTTTATGGACAAGTCACAACTAAACATCACGAATAATAACACTGTTGCTTCGTTAAACATTTCATTAGCGCTGCCCATCTTTCGTAAAGGCGCAAAACGCAAGCGACAACTCAGTGGTGTTCAACTACGTAGTGGTTCCCAACCTGGGGGTGATTGCCCCCAAGTGGGCGATTCGGGTTATCAGGGGGGGGGGGGGCAATAAATAAGAGGGGGCGATGAGCATTCAAAGGGGGGAAAATTAAAATAATACTGCACCGTAAAAGTTGCCGGGTAGTACACGGAAAACATGTGGCAGGAGCGCCTCCCGTTCGCGAGAACTAACTCCGGTTTTCGCGGGAAGTATTGCCCTCCCCCTCCTGCTATCACAACACACTTGCCATTGACCAACAGAAGAAGTGTCGTCAATACTCAGCTGAGTATTCAAAATTCAATTTTATCGCGTCACCGCAAAATGTGCAGTTTTCACATTGTCTTTTGTGCGATTAAACATTTACTAGTAATGAAGCCATGAAGCCTCCGCGAATTAAAGATCATTTATCAAGAGTACACAGTGATAAAGTGAGTAAAGAACTTTGCCTAGTTATTTTCAACATTTCAAAACTAAAGCTGATAAACGGCCTAATGTGAGTGAATTATTTAAGACACGAGCAACCGATCTTGACAAAGGTATTCTTGCTTCTTACGAGGTGTCTTATTGATCGCTAAATGTGGTAAACCTCACACAATTGGCGAAACTCTTTGTTTTACCGGCTACCAAAAAATTGTTGAAATCATGCTAGGCGAGGGCCCTAGTAATAAAATAAGTCAATCGGTTCTTTTGAGCAACAATACTGTTTCCAAGCGAATTGACGAAATGGCCACGGACATTGTATCCAAACGCACCAATTTGTTGAAAAAAAAAGTAAATTTGCATTTCAGATTGATGAATCAACTGTGATTGATAACAAGCAATTTTATTAGCTTATGTGAGGTTTAGCAATGAACAAAAGGAACATTGTGGTGTTTGAAGCCATATTTTCAGTGTTGCCTTAGTAAACAAGAGTTTAGTGCTTTTTCCTCGGACACTTCCGGCACTAAAAGCCATACGATAAATAAATAAATAAATAAATAAATAAACTGACACGAAGGGATCGTCGATTTTTTAAGTGGTGCAAGATTATTTTGAGGAAAAAGAGATTCCCCTAAGAAACGTGAGCGGTTGCGCAACAGACGGTGCTCCTGCCCTAATAGGTCGTCATGCTGGGTTTCTAGCCCATCTTAAGGAAGAAGTGCCAGAGGTCATCACTATTCTGTCATTCATTGTCAACACGTAGCTGCGAAAAAATTGAGTGGTGTCCTGCATGAAACCCTACAACTGGTTATTATTACTGGTGTCAACAAAATCAAAGCTAATTCCCTCAATCACCGTCTGTTCCGACAACTTTGCCATGTTAATAATGAGGAATTCGAACACTTGCTTCCACATACGGCCGTGAGGTGACTTTCCAAAGGAAACTGTTTGCGCCGTTTCTTCGAATTATTTGACACGGTTACTGAGTTTCTCGACACGTCTGATCCTGTTTTAAGTGAGAATTTGAAGCAACCCAAGTTGGAACTTGAGTACCTTAAAGATACTTAAAAAAATGAACGTAGTCAGTATAAGGCTTCAAGGAAACAAAATGAACCTTATCAAGGCCAAAGGAATTATTTCATCATTCATCGCCAAGTTTGATATTCACAAGGTAAATATTGGCCGTAAAGATCTGCTTCAGTTTCCTACCCTTAAAAAGTGTTCAGTGTCAGATAGCGAGACTCCTGAACTCCCAGAAGACAAAATCCTAATTTTTACTGATCACCTTGACCAGATTTGAAGATTTGACCAAGTTACACATTCCGGATTGGATTCTAGATCCATTCTCGTTTGAAGCTGTGGATAAGCTTGATAACTCTATGCAGACAGAGTTTCTAGATCTGAAGTATGACTGTGAGGCGAAAATCATTTTTAAGCAGAGTGATTATGAATTAGCCTGGGTGAAGCTTATGGACTTATCCACAACTGTGGGGGAAAACTGAACCGCTTCTCATTTCGTTCCCGTCAATATATTTAGTTGAAAAAGGATTTAGTTCAGTTGTCCATTTCTTCACAAAACGAAGAAAGAAGTTGGACATTTGCCTCAAAGAAGACTTGCGCCTGAACTTGACAAACATAGACGGATATTCAAGCTTTAACTGAAATCCATCAAGCACAAGGCAACCATTGGGAAGGTAAAATAAAACAATAACAAAGTTTTCAAACTTTCATCTTTTTTTTCTAATTTTAATTTGTAACCTTTTTAATTAATCCTGATTCCAATTTAAAAATGAAAACATCTACTCCTGTTCTTTAAATATACGTCTATGATCTTAGTTAATCATTTCACTTCATTCTTTTTTTTTAATCTGTAAAAAATGTACATTTTTTCTAGTTTATGAAACTGCTTTGGTTGTTTTTATATACGGTAATAAAATTGTTTAAAATAATAAAATATTTACACTTTACTTCAAATACAGTTAGGCATACAATGAAAATGAAAAGGGGTCGATAGGTGTTAGTCAACCTCCAGAAAGGGAGATGGGTCACAAAAGGTTGGGAACCACTGAACTACAGCATCATGTAGCATCTTCCCAATATTCGGTTTGAACGTAAACAGAGCTCTGTGAGCCAGTTTCGTGGTTTCCCCTGGCTTACTGCGTATTTGCGGTACTTTACCAATGAGCATGTGGTAGATATTATACGTGGGATGTCTTGACGTGCATTTTCCCCCCAACACTGTGGAGGCCCGGGTTCGATTCCCGGCTCTGCGCAGAAATTTAATTCTGGTGTGAGGGCTGGAACGGGGTACACCCAGCCTCGTGAGGCAAAACTGAGGCGGGTTCGATTCCCACCTCAGGTATCCTGGAAGTGGTTTTCCCCACTTCTACTCCAGGCGAATTCCGGGATGGATCCTAAATTAAGGCCACGACCGCTTCCTTCCCAATCCTCATTTGAAGTACAAATACGCACACTAATACAGCCATCACAATTACACAGGTTATCAGAGAAATTCCACACCGAAGTACATGGGGCTACATGACCACGATGTCGTAAACAACATTTCCCCTGTAATGTCAGTTTGCCTAATTTGTTCCACAGCAGATACATTTAATTGTAGCTTGTAAAAGACCTACTCGTTTTACAGCACAACTGCTGGCGCGTGGCTCAGCGACAAGGTTCTCGCCTGCTGTTCTCAAGGTTGCAGGGTCGCATGTGCAGTCAGTTGGCATTTGAGGGTGTGCAAATACGTGGGAGCTGTGTCAGTAGATTCACTGGCACCTCTCAACGCGCATGTACTAAGGAAGTACTAATCCTGAAATGTTCCAATTCCTAATTATTGAGAGTCGGAGCAGCCAACTGTAAAGTGTACTTTACAGTTGGTCATTGATGTTTGAAGTTTTAAATTCTCCTTGCAGTCTCTAAGTTGTATAACACGGTGTTGTTTGTTTACTTCCGCTGTACCACCTTCCTCCCGCGGCGATTTCAACACACCTCGGGGGAAAGAAAAAAAACAAGGTCGACACTTTTAATGTATTGTCTATTTATACGCTACGGAGAGAGTTTTTATTACGTAATGCAGGCTCTTTACTTCCACACCTTCTTACATGCAAACATCCTAACTGTATGCGCTGCTGATATCTGCTCATCGCTAGTTTTTCATATACGAGGCCCTGCTGTGAATAAAAAGTGAAAGTGAATGTGGAACGGTTCCGACAGCGAGCTATCTGCTTACGTTTGACTAAAAATAACTTAATAAAATATAGGTCAACACGACGAACGCCATGCACGGTGAAGGGAAAGCGTCCGCTGGAACCACACTGCTGCTGTGTGTACCATCGCGATAACGGCTTCCTGTAGTCGGGAGGTGAAATAGCTTTCTATCGCACATACTACGTACGGCCTGTTGTACTTCAATCAACTCTTCTTGAACAAAGGCGAATGTATATGTGTTTAAATCTTACACCGCTTCTTGTAAGAATCGCAATGCAGCTGTAGAGTAATTCCCAGATGGCATGGGAAGTTTAGAAAGCTGATATATTTTCTAAAATATGAAAATGAACCAATAATGGCGCTTTATTAAAACCAACAGAGACTGAAAACAGTGCTGTACAGATGTGTTTACTAAACGTGATTTAAGCTCAATTAGTCATTCGTAGTGATATTATAAGATGGGATAGAGTCAATAAATTTAAAAAAAACTACTTCCTTATATAACACGCTAAAAAGAAAATATTAGCTTACTCGTGAAAGTTATTAATTATTATTATTATTATTATTATTATTATTATTTTAGGCCACTGTTCATCACATCTTTAATTTACATTTAAATATATCCTTGCTTATGGACATTTGAAACGTCGCTCGCGAACCGCGGAAAACTGCGAATCGGAGCCATTTGGCTCAAGCGCAAAGGGTTGAAGGTCCCATAGTGAAGTGTAACGCAGTACCCGCCGCGCGTTAGAAACTGCAGGTATTTCGGATTATTAGGCATATAACAGCTCTCAACCATGCCGGTGGTTGTGATTTTAAAAAATCACCGTCAGTCTGAAAGACTAGACGTTGTATCATTTCAAATGACGCATGCTACAAATGCTACACATGTTAGAAAGGCTCAGGAGGGCTTCGAGCAAGCCCCAGGACTCTTTCAACAGACTGCATTACCCATTAACTTAGGTTTCCCGCGCGGGCACCTCTTTAAGGGTCACGGGAAGAAATGTGTGTCTTGTACTTGTATTAGAGATGTTTGGTTGAATAAAGCGTAAATGGTGTACTTTTTGATAGCGGTTTTGTGGCCCATCATCCCAGGCAAGCCGACGGAAACCTTTGCCTCCCTGTCAGAAGGATCATTTGGCCGTAAATTTGAATTAGTGTAAGAATGTAGTATGAGTGTCCAGATTTAGACAATAGCCATGGGGTCATGACTATGCCTTATATGTTTGTTTAATGAATAGTGTAACTGAAATACGGGAAGAATACTGATTTACAGATTTGTGGAGTGAGTTTCTGATTTTTAAATAGAGTTTATGAAATTTATGGTAAAGGTGAAGGAGAGGTGAACATGATTAGACAATAGCCTACTCCATGAAGGAGTCATGACTATGCCTTCTGTGTCTGTTTAAAGTATAGAGTAACTGAAATGAGGTAAGTTTACCGTGGAATTTTCGATTTAAATTTGGGTTTTCGTGAAGCTTGTTGCGGAGTTGTTTTGTTTCTCTGAAAAGAGTGCTTTTGCCCCAGGCAGGACTGTGTTCGATCTGGCTAGACTAGTGTAACGGTAGAGAGTTGGGAGATGAGTTGTAGAACCTGGGAGCGAGCAGTGGCGGGCTGAACAGTGTGGGGGGGGGGGGCATTTTTTTGAGTGAGAGTAGGGATGGAATATTGGGATTGGTTCGATGCTTTGCTCTGACATCCTGCACACCTCTTTAGGAGGCACCCTGTATTCTTATTTCAGACTGACTGTAATTTTTTGCTCTGACATCCTGCACACCTCTTTAGGAGGCACCCTGTATTCTTATATGGCATCTTGTATATCTCTTTAGAAGTCACCCTGTATTCTTGTGTTCGCTTCGCTCAAAGCCCCAGGTCGCTCGACGCCAGGCCTCTTTCAACATACTCTAATAATCATTAGCGTCTGCTTCTCGCTCCCCGCGTGAGCATGACGTCACGTTCCCGCGCAGCTGCATGACGTCACTTCCCGCGCGGCTGCATGACGTCACGTCCGTGTCCGTAACGCATAACGATGGACCTCAACCATAACGACGAAGTCGACAAGATCATTTGAAATGATAAAATGATAAAACGATGACAACAGTAAACCAAGTTGGCCGTTGGTATCGTCAGCCATAGCTAGGCTATGTATCAGCAATCGGAATGGGCAGAATGGTCATGGAATCCTACGCCATAAACAATAACTGTGAACTGGGATAAGATCAGTGACCCTGGAAACTAAGCTATCCTATTAGGCGAACCAGAAATAGTAAAACATTGCCTAAAATGTTCACGGTAGGAATTAATTTCTAGGAAGTGTGTGTTGTATACTTCCTTCTGTGCTGGACTGAAAATATACTGAAATATACGCAGGTGGATCGTATTACGAATGTAAACTCGTCCTACATGTTGGTTTATATATAAGACGTAGTTTGGGTCAGCGAACTAGTGGCTAAGTAGGACGCGATCAACAGGTCCACTGTACAAATCGATATCGCGATGCCAGAGAAGGGGAGGTGAGAGCAGGTCTTGGAGCATGCTAGTGCAGCGATTCTGTGATCTATTTTATCAGAAAACTTTTTAAAATAAGCTACATAAATTATTTGAAACCGAAAAGACACCTGTTTTTGCCATTTCCACAAAAAATCATCTTTATGTAGACGAAGTCAGGATTTTCTGGTTTCAACAGGCCCTTTTGAAGTAAAATATGCAGGAGAGTCGATGCCATAGCTCCTGGAGCAATGATTCCCAAATGTGCGCCTGTCGATTACCTTTTAAGAACGAATGTACAACTGAAAAAACCAAGACCCCTCGTGGTGTAGCGGCCAGTGATCTTGGCTGTCTCCCCAGAGGTCCGACTTCGATTCCCGGCTCTGCCAATATATTTTAATTCTTGTGTGAGGGCTGGGACCACGGGATTACTTGAGGTCAGTGTCCTGATGTTTCCTAATTCAAGGCCTTGGCTGCTCCCTTCCCAATCACAAACCAAATTAGAAATATACACACTACTTGAGACACCAAAATAACACTGGTTATCAGACAAAACATACATACCCACACACCAAGTACACAGCGCTATTGACCACGATGGTCAAGCCTCTGCAAACAACCTCCTTTGGGCTATCATCGAATCTATGAACTAGCCTACCATCCTCATTTTCAAATTGGAGGTAGACAAATAGCGCGTCTAGCTGACTGTTGGAATGAGTACGTGGTATGTACCACGTATAGTGCGGCTCGTGGTTGTTTTAAGGCGTTGGTGATCACGTGACTGATCTCAAGAAACCAGTTCTCTTGCACTCACACAAGCCACACGTGGAAGCTAATCCTGCTGTGAACGAGGACAAGACTACGATGTTGGGCAGACAGAAATAGAAGGCGCATGCCGCGAAGGTCAACTTTGTTATTTTGTTACGTGCTTTGGGACATGTCGAGCCTCCTTTGGCACGGACCGAGGCCCCACCCACTATTACGTATAAATGTTAGTGCCCTGGTTCGTAAATTATATTTATTTTAATAAAACCAGCATCCGTAAATTATTCTGTATCTGTATTATAAACGAAACTAGCACAGTCTGACAACTAGAACTATGCTCTTCAAGTTTCTTGTGACCAGTTTAGAGATTAGATATCACCAAGCAAAATTTATTTTTAACGGGCAAAATGTAAAATATCACTAGGGTCAGGGGGGGGGGGGGTAAATATGAGACACACAGAGAGTGGGGTAAATAAAAGACATGCTTGTTATGAGGAAGTTTGACAGGAAAAATAATTAATATTATTTACATCACTCTTTAATAAATATAGAAGCATCCCTTGCAAACAAAGAATGCAATAAGACATGTAATGAATTTGCAAAAAATTAAAACGTGTTTACATAGAAATTTCATTAGAAAAACTTTTAGGTTTTCCTTCCAAACTTTTCTTTTTATTTAATATGTATATGCTTGGCCACCCTGTTTTCATGCTGAATGGCACCCATACTGCTTATTGATCAGTGTGCTTTACAGTTTACGAAGACATGTGTTGTTTCAAGATTAGAAATTCTATTTTATAAAGTAACTACTAACGGGGGCAAAAAAGAGACAATTCAGGGAAGAGCCTGTATAGATATTCTGAAATGTTTGAAGAAGAGGAATGGAAATTAATTGGTGATAGTTTAGATGACATTGACCTCATAGAAGATGAAACTTAAGTGTACTGACAATATTGTGAGGTAGGGCTACCTGAGCCAAATGAAGTGAAGGTTGGAGATTATGTGTTAAGTTAGTCGAGTTTAAAGGTGGTAAAAAGAAAAACAGTTCTTCATAAGTGCGTATGTGTTGTACAGAAAATATACTCTGTAAGTGAAGAATATGATGTCATATGTATGAATATGGTATCAGGAAATAAGACTCCTCTTAAGTTGAACGAAGTAGCTGTGACACTAATTCATAAAAGTGATATTATTGGCATACTTCCAGTGCCATTTATGTATTGTATTGGACAGCGTATGCAATATTGTTTTGCACAGCCAATTGATGTGTTTGAAAAGTAATGATTGAAGGTTGAGTGCTACGCTTTTTCATTAATGTGTGTTTAATACCAGCTGAGCTATTAAATTAACACTCATTAGTACCTAAATTACCCTGTTGGATACTTAAAGTTCGGTAAAATGGTGCTTTTTGGTGGAAATTAATACTTTTTTCAGCATACTATACTTAAAAGAAACCTGCTCTGTCTTATTTTTGCACTCCCATTTGTGTAGCTCCCTTAGATATGGAGAGTAAATGCTGTCTTTTATTTGCCCCATGCTGTCTTTTTTTACCCCATTTGGAGGGTAAAAAGAAGACACTGTTTTTTATTTTTAATTAAATAAATATGTAAACTGGTGGGAAATAGTCTTCTAATTTGAATTCAGCATGCAATTTACCATTATTTTAATCATTTACCATAATTTCTTTTTTTTTTCTGTTCAAAAAAGTGAAAGTTTTGATTTTGTCTCATATTTACCCCTCCTGACCCTAATTAAAAAATTGTATTTTTAATGTTAACAATACAAAAAAAAAGTACAATTATCGGAAATAAATACTGTAGCAAACGATAGGTCTATGTACCTTCTAAAATATTTTGTGATTCTATTTTTTCAGACACGAACCTGTAATAACAGCTAAATAGCCTTAAGAGTAACAGCAACTTTTTGGTCAAGTATTAAGTGCCGACGCTTAGGTTGGATGGTCCGTGGTAAAAAGAAATTCCATTGAGGTTGTTCAGTTTCCGGAAAGAATAACTGTGGCCTATCTTGAAAGTGGGAGTTGGGGAAATTTACTAAAACATTGTCTATCCGAGGCCTTCAAAATACGCTGAACGATAATGTATGTCTTGGGCTGATGATCAAGAGGTTCTTTGGCCACAAAATGAATCATCAACAACAGCAACAACAACAACAACAGAGTGGGTGTGTCTGGGAGGAATGTGCTTGCAGTGGAGAGTTCGAATCGTTATAACATCAGAGTGGGTGTGCCTGGGAGGAATGTGATTTCAGTGGAGAGTTAGAATCGTTATCTAGCATAAGCCATATTCAACTCACAGGATTTTATGAAAATAAGATTTAAATTTTCGGTAAGACTTGTTATTTCTCGATTTTTCAGTTTCTACTTTCAGTGGCCTATCTCCAAGGCCCATGGTATTAGAGATTCTAATTTTTTAGGAGCTATTTTGTGAAAGAAACTCGTTTATTAAATATCTACATTACTATTAACATGAAGCTTTTGATTTTAAAAAATAGTAACTTTTTTATCATGTCCATTGTAATTTTTTGTTATAGAAGTATTTTGTGTGTGTGTTTTTTTTTTCAACCTGACGAATCAGGGTTTTGAACATATTATCTTTTCTTACAAAATCTTATCTATGAATAACAAATGCACACACCAGTACATACATCACTATAACAGAGACATCAGACATACGGTATTTCACTAACGCAATGCTGATGGCCACGATGTCCCGAGCTGCTAAATCAAACCACTGTTATCTTAACATGAAACATTTGTTCAGTGTTCCGCTGCAGTCCTTAGGAAAGTTCAGTGTACGTAGCTTATCCTGTTTTGCAAAATCTGTTTATGTCTGTTATTGTTTTGACGTAATTTCATTATTTGTCACTTATGAATGTAGGCTACGAACGTTGAGTGTAGGTAGCTTCCTGCTTTGCAATATGCCTTTGATGTCAGCTATTGTTTTGACGTCATTTCATTGTCACTTATGAATGTTATAAAGGGATATAACTTCCTTTTCTTCTTTGAAAACTATGAGGAAACATGCCTGATTCACCTTGGAATTTGCGTTGTTAGTAATGTGTGGATTCCCTAGATTGCTTCGTCTCGAACAAATCAGGAAGCTAAGGTCTTTCTATTATTATAAACATCATGATCATCTGCTAGTAGCCACGTTACCCGTCGTAGATGACTAGCGGTTGAATGACCTGAGCTGTTCCTCTACCGAAGGTTTTTGCCTACCGACCCTCACCCCACTGCACCAGTGTCCAGTCCACTACTATTCTTTGGTTGAACGAATTCGTATTAGATATGTAATTATGGACAGCTTCACCTCTTTCCCGAACAGCATGCTATGAGAGCACCATCCAATTTGTTCCCGCAATTTCAGAGTTTAAAAACAACAAACATGCACCAACTAAAACTCAGCACAGCACGCTCTTTGTTTTCTTTACCTTACCTATGTTTTTGTATAAAATAATTTGTCAGTTCAATCAATTGAAATCTCGAATAGAAGTTTCCATATCCAGGGGAAACAACAAAACCAGCTGTTGCAAACCGTAGATATTGACGGTAAATATTTACTACGCATCTCTTTAGATATGAATATGTGGGGATCTTTTATTCCTTACACTGGTGCTATTGCGTCAACATTATGAGCCACGCCCGCCTTAGAGTGAATGAAAGGTACTTATCAGAGGTGGTTTTAGCGGTATTCTGGCTTGGGCACACCCAGAAATTATTCCAACAGTAACAAATCAGCACAGTATTCGTTTGCTAAATCTTGTTTTGCCACTTTGACCGCTAGCGAAGAAGCATTTTTATCAGTATACAATGTTGCCATTTAAATGTGGATTTTTATAATCCATCACACATACATATACATATCAAATGCCCTGTGTGCATGTCCTCCCCCGATTAACTAAATTCCCCCTTTCTGACCCGGGTTACGTATCCCAGCCATGGATGATTATTCTCCCGGATGATGCCGTAGCAACAAAAAAATATTATTATAAACAGTTCCCGCTTTTTACCCGTTGGGGGGCGTGATGGTGCAGTGGTCAAGCTACGCGCCTCTCACCAAGGTGGACCGGGTTCAATTCCCGGCCAATGTATATGAGATTTTCGAAGTGAAATATGTCCAGTGGTTCGGATTCCACGTAAAAATGGAGGTCCTGTGGCTCATGATCGCGAAATTAACGATCACGTAAAACTACAAGCTTCCTTCCTTACCTTTTGCCTCTTTAGACGACAGTTTTTAAGGAATTGTCGGGTCTTGACGATATTATGGTTGAACGCCTTTTATCGGAAAGGATTGGCAGCATGTCTGTGGATATTCTATGCTCGTCTCCGAACTTCATCCGCATCTCTTCCAGCTCGCCGTGTATCCTTTTGTAACACAAGCCCGCAGCTTATGAAGTGTTCGTAAACACATTGCAATTTGGATGTAGAGGAAAGTAAATCAATGCTCATGTTCTTCATACTGCTCTACAGGAGATTCGCATACTGCTCTACAGGAGATTCGACAATTCCATGACATGCTTCATTCAACTGGACCATTAGTAACAATTTACAGTATGCTAGTGATTTGCAATAAACAGAAGAGAAAGTTCGAGAACTGCGATAAAATATACAACGGAAGGAGCCACCTAAATTTAAACCGTAACTGCTTTCGAACTTACTTTGCATGGTACTTTCAGTTATACAATGTGCTTCACCCATAATGTTTACGTTTTATTTTACAATTTGTTTACCACTCACCTGTGGCAGGAGTGTCGGTGAGCCACGGGGTGTCGTACGACATGTGTCGCAGGGAAGTATACGAGAAGACATCGGGTAAAGAGTTGTACACCAAATCCATAATGCACCTGTGTAAAAAGTGTTGCAGTAAGCAGTACTGTCTACGACCAGCTCGATGTGTTTGTACACACTACGTTTGGTTCCCCCAACACAACCCTCGCCGCACCACCCAGTCGCGCTTCGCGTTTCCCCCTCTCTATGTGCTTTCGCAGTCGCGCCTCGTTCTTTCACCAATACCGCTCCATGGCGGCTTTCAGCGTCTCCGCCTACGAGCACGTCGGGCCAACGTTGCCACTTCATTGAACAGTGCCCATGTGGTCCTAGAGTAACTTTATCAATAGTGTGCCTAAGTAAGCGCGGCCGCCATATTTCTCCCAACGGGATTGTCGGTGACCTATCAATGCAAATTCAGAAACAAAAGAACTATGAAATCAAAGGAATTTTGAACATTAAAAACAGTGTGAGTGCGATATAGTGTCAATGATGAATTTTACGTAAAGTTATGATAGGAAGAAAATTATTCACTTTTGATATACGTTTAGCAGCGGGATAATGGACTTCGTATGTCACTTGATGGCAGATATCTTTAATTGCGAAGACATTAAATTACAGTACTTACTACCACTGACTTTTTCAGCCAGAGGCGTTTATTGCATTGGGTCACCACGTCAGATTTTTTTTAATATTGCGTATTCCCTCGTAGCACCGGCCCCGTGGCGTTGGGGTCGCGCGCCCTCCCCTTACTCAGAGGCCCCATTTACGATTCCCGGATCCGTCAGAGATTTTATAAACTGACGTGAGAGCTCGAATGGAGGTGCACTAACCCTCACGAGGACAATTGAGTACCGTAGCTGTCTGACAGTGAGGTAGCGCCTCGGTCAGGAAAACCAAGGATTGACGACCGAGGGGGGGTAAATCTACGATAGGTTCCGCTTATCAACAGTGAAGCAGAGTCATGGGGGCGTGGCCAATGCTTCACCTCTCCACACGCTGGAGAGGATACTCCTTGGATGACATTTAAGGGTGTTTAAATGTCACAACCCCATATCGGTACATTTACCCGGCACGTAATGGGACTGCATCCGGCCGTAAAAAACCATCGCCACAACGACTTCCATCGCATCTCATCCCAGACCCCGTTGGAAAACGGGAATAATAATGGGTAGACATACATACAATGGGACTGACGACTCTACAGCCACTGCAGTTAAAATAAGACGATACTTCAATAATATTACTTAGCCCTAGTAAATCGAAAAATCAGGCCGGAAAACACTGTACATTATGCCGATAGGCGCCTTCCTCTTACTCATAGGCTGTGTTGTCACGGGTGGGTTTCTCTTTAATATGAACTAACCACGCCTTCGGTGATATACGCTGTGTCATGGCCATTTAGGTCTGCTCATTTTAGCAAAATGAACTCAAAAGCTGTGTATGTTGAAGACTGGCCACACTACCTACTATCCCTGACGTCGGGAGACAGTGGGATCGAATATCACGGTTAGTCGTACTTGAAACGATTGTGTGTGGTTTTCCATTTCATTTCTTGCTATATAGGCTACTATATTCTCAAAGCCCACGACTGATTGCTTCTCAACCCTACTCCTAATTAATTAGAAACGTACACACCAGTTACAAACACCGCAATAACGCAGGTTAGCAAACTGATTTCATACACAGATTTAGCTAGTACATAGACTGGGGCAGATGACCTCCCTGGTTTTTTTTTTCTTAAAACAACAATAACTAATTTAGACTCTTTGCCACGATGGCACCACTGCAGTTTTAACAGAAATGCGGTTACCTGGTTACTAATGAATAGGCCTATATGATAATGAGTGCCTGATTTAAACAGTTTTCTTCTTCATTACATTTGTATACCAAGATTGTTTTTCATGTAGGCCTACAGTAGGTCTTGATTAATCGCACTTTCGAACATTGTCATTACAAAGGTCCCTGGTTATGTTCCTGACATTCTAACTGATTTACACGGAATGTGTTGCCTTATAAACACGTCAACACGTATTTATTATGTCCGTTAAGAAAACCTGATGGATTTTGCAATCATACTTGTATTTTGGGTATCTCAGAACTCCTTTTCAGTCTCTCGTTCCACCCATTCACAGATAACTTAGCGAAATGCAAATCATTGTTATTTTAATGATTAAAGAAAAATCACGTTACTGTGTTTTTACTGCCTTAATGTAATTAAGACTCAAGAACTTTCCCCTACAATTGCGATACATCCTTAGGAAAATATACTTTTATTTTACACTAGCTGGTTACCCGTTACCCAGGAAAAAAAAAGCAGGCTACTTGTGTGTGTAGGGCCTACCTTACACTCCGAACATTTTCATTGTTCTTAACGTCTAACCTAAGCGAAAATTTAGTAGCGTGGTCAAGGGTGAAGGTATGCAACGTGCCATGGATACCTGTTCGCCGGGTGGGACGCGGTAGTAGGCTATAGAGCATCCAGCGTTGAGAAAGGACTGTGGCGCCTTATGGCGACAGTGTTGCTAGCTCTAGGCAGAGGTAGCGCTGACGTCATACGCGCTTCGAGTACTGCGCTATCATAAGTTAGCGACACAACACAACCCCTGAAATAGAACACGCCCTGGAAGGAGCAGTTTTGCAGGTGTTAACGTATTGGATAAGCGAACAGAATCAATAACGACATTCATTTTGCATTACTGATTGATAGATGTCGAGAGCACAACTCTTCCTTCCTTCCTTCCTTCCTTCCTTCCTTCTCGTATGTATGCTGACGATGTTAACTATTTTTACGTCAGCAATACGGTACTGCTGATCATCTTTTGTTATTAGTTAGGCTTAATTTAGTTTCTTTCAATTTTATTCTTGTTGTTTTGATTAATATTTGTAATATTGTAGCGAGTTAGTCGTGCGATTAGGGGCGCACAGCTGTGAGCTTGCATTCGGAAGATACTGGGTTTGAACCCCACTGTCGGCAGTTCTGAAGATGGATGTCCGTGGTTTCCCATTTTCATTCCAGAGCAATGCTGGGACTGTACCTTAATTAAGGTCATGGCCAAGTATACAAACCTTAAAGTGTGCTCGTCGGGACTTTCCATGAATAAAGAAATATAATGCCTCGCACAAATCATCTGATGAATGAGCTGTTTCATATCCTACATGACGAGTTCATTCGTTGTTATAGTGCGGGACAAACCATTGGAAGCCTGAAGGTCACGGGTAGTCGGTGCGGTGTTGTCATGTACGTTCTCGCATCCAGCACTCCACTGAAGGCATCGTGCAATAGCATGGCAAGACCGCCAGGCGAGGGGAGGAGAGCGGAGCGGAGGGCCGCTTGACCTTCAGGCTTCCAATTGTTTGTCGCGCACTATAATAGCCTGCGCGCGATAGGAATATATAACAGATTCTATCCTCCCCATTAGTATTCTTACGAGGGACAAGACAGTACTTATATAACTAATAATAATAAAATAAAAATTCCATGACATTGTCGGAATGCGCTCTTTCTTCCTACTGTGGTACGATGCATTGTCAAGCACAATTACTGACCGAGGCGGGAGATTGGGGAGTAACTGGTGTTTAAAATAATGTTCGTAACATTCTCCATCCATTTCGTCGTGCGCATCGGCGGTATTCTTTTTACACAGGAATACTAACTCTGCGTCGTTCACAAATCCGCCTTCGTTACCTGTATGGACAATAGCGAAGCGGGGCCCTCGCGCTGTTGGTGCCTTTAAGCCAGGGGAAAGTCCAGCCAGAAAAGCCAGCCTTGATGACTTAACTGTACTGTCTTGCCAGTGTCTTTCAATGCAATATCCCGTGTTTACCCAGGTTTCGTCTGTGTATACGATATTCCTCTTCTTTGCTCGAAATGTCTTTATTTGATATAAATACTTATGGCGCCAAGCAACTAGATCGTCTCTTTCCAACATAAGAGCTTTGTTACCACGCTTTTCGTAAACGAAACCAAGATCTTTTGGAAGGGCATGAAACGTGCTTCTTTTAAAATTCGGAAGTTCGGGCTCTGTATTCACGGCCGTTAACACAGATGATAATGTCGGTGGCTGATTTCTTAAAAAGAAACCATGCACCTTTCGCCTTATAGCACTTTTAACAAAATCACTAAATTTCGTAAGTCTATTGCCTTTTATTTTCACTCTTCTCCTCTGCTTCTTATTAGGTGTCACCAGGGGGCCACAAGCCGATTCACTGCGCAGTTTGAACACTAATGATCTGGATGTACCTGTAGCAACAGCAGTTTCTTCGGCGACCCAACTCACACTTTGGCCGGAATTTCTGCTCTTTAAATAATTGAAAACGTTTACAACTATTGTCCTCTCCTTACTTCTCAGCGTCTCACGTCGTTTTCGTTTTCGTTTCACCAAAACACCAGCCATTTCGATTCGATCGAACAGAAAATAAGACACACAACAGTAACACCAATGACAGATAGTGCTTCAAAACTTATGTTGCTGGCGGAACTGAGCACGTGCTCCACTCCGGGCGAGCATGCAGCGCGGGACGTGGCTCTTCTTTCCAGCGTGCAAACCTCGTAAATTTTTAAATAACTAAGACGTAATATAAACGATACTTGTATGCATTAACAATGGTAATCAATTGGCAGATAATTGTAGGAAGCTATTATGACGTAAAATATATATGTTCAGAGTTCCTTCATGATAAAAGGTGAGGTAACAAAACCAGTGTAGGGGGGGTTTCCGTTAAAGGTAAAAGCCCATAAAACCCACAGTCTTTTCTAAACGCTGGATGCTCTATAGATGCTACTGAAATGTAACGATACTTTTCCCACCATATTGAGACGGTGAAACATTTCGAAACGGCAATAGTTTTAGCATATGTTTTCCCTTTGTATAACAACTATGTTCGTGCAAAATTTCAGCTAAATCAGTTGAGTAGTTTTTACATTAAAAAAAAAGTCCTCTCGGCACGCCGGAAGGCGGAGGTAGATTTCACCGGACAAACTTGGGGATAGGCGAAAATAGGCAGAATATGCAGATTTTCGTAGAAGGATCAGACCTCATTTATTGCGAGAAGGTATTTTATAATTGGAGCTTAATTAACTTTGTTTTTCGTCATTTTATGCTTATTTTAAACATTTTATTGTCTTATGGGAACGGTAACCTTCTTGTCATTTGGGGTCCAATTTTATACTTGTGGTCACACTATCCTTATGCAAGGTTTCGACACTGATGTGTAACTATGTAACGGTCTGTTACTTCTTCACGCAAAATTATATCTCCCGCAGAGATTTTGGTTGGTTCCTCAGTTTAGGGGCTGCGACAACGCGGTCATGTAACCCCGTGTACTTTGGGATGGCTGTATTAGTCTGTAATTCAGGTAAGGACTGCAGACGGTCAATTTCAAGCAGTAGTTCTAATGTTGCTACCAGGTACTACCGTCAACGACACCTAGCTGTGAACTTGGCTATTAGATGCCACCGCAACCAGCAACTCGCAACGAACGTTGGAACTTCCCCTCTAAAGGAAAGCATACTGAGGGATTTTTAGCGCTCTTAGAAAATCCGACGACTTCGGCCGGCTTTGAACTCGCGACCTTGGCCATAGACATTCAACATGCTACCAGTTAAGTCACCGAAGCCGCTTCACACTTAGATGGAAATCTGAATCTGATCTCGTGCAAGTGCGTTATCTTGGCAACGTCTGATGGCTCATCCCTCATCAATTTAGTAGTGTTGCCATGGCAACCACTGATAGGTCTTGGCATTTTCTTATAATTCCGAAATTATTTTTCTCATCCCTTGGCATAATGGTGGGTTATATCAAAAATTCTTTCAGACAAAAGTGTTAGGTAATTATTAGGGGAATATTGTCCATTTTGTACGGTTTTGATATTGTGCCTATTAAGAGAGATATGATTAATGTTTCCCGAAAAACCCACTTTTTCCCACCCCTTTGGTCAATGGTTGGTGCTATAAAAAAACTCTTCAAACATAAATTTTTGGGCTTTATCCGACACATAGTATGAACGTTGAACGG
This sequence comes from Meconema thalassinum, assembly GCA_946902985.2. Taxonomy (NCBI): domain Eukaryota; kingdom Metazoa; phylum Arthropoda; class Insecta; order Orthoptera; family Tettigoniidae; genus Meconema; species Meconema thalassinum. The sequence goes on along the minus strand of OX336392.1, from coordinate 306,499,458 downwards.
ATTCGATATTTCACATATTAAGAGAGTTATACCAATATTTCACTTTTTCGAAAAAAAAAAAAAAGCCCCCCATTTTCACCCCCTTCGACCGATTTAGCCCAGTAACGAACTCGACCGAGATTTTATAGGTATACATATTCGGTAAAAAATTCAAAGTGATTGGTGCAAAATTACGGCAGTTATCGTGTCCAAAATAAAGTGATATACATAAATTATATATAACTTTTGAACTGACAGTGGTTTTGGGGTCTGGGGGATGTGAAACGCGAAGATATGTCGAAATTTTCCGGAAGTCGAAACATGGTACCCATTGCAATAGTTAGCTTTCTAATGAAATCTACCTCTGGTTGGTTCCTCAGTTTAGGGGCTGCGACAATGCGGTCATCTAACCCCGTGTACTTTGGGTGAGTGTAGAATCTGTCTGATACACGATGTGAATTGTAATGACTGTATTAGTCTTAATTCAGGTAAGGACTGCAGACGGTCAATTTCAAGCAGTAGTTTCTAATGTTGCTACCAGGTACTACCGTCAACGACACCTAGCTGTGAACTTGGCTACTAGATGCCACCCCAACCAGCAACTCGCAACGAACGTTGGAACTTCCCCTCCAAAGGAAAGCATACTGAGGGATTCTAGCGCTTTTAGAAAATCCGACGACTTCGGCCGGCTTTGAAACCGCGACATTGGGCATAGAAGTTCAGCATGCTACCAGTTACGTCACCGAAGCCGCTTCCCACTTTGTCAGGCGGCTTCGGTGGCGTAGTCGGTAGCATGCTGAGCTTCTATGCCCAAGATAACGGGTTCAAACCCGGCCGAAGCCGTCGGATTTTTTAAGAGCGTTAAAAATCCCTCTGTATGCCTTCCTTCGGAGGGGAAGTAAAGCGGCGGTCCCATGTCATAGATTTATGGCATGTTAAAGATCCTTCCACTAATTGCACCTGTGTGAAGCTAAATTGGATAGGTTAAGAATGTATACAACACTCTTAGGTTTCTATGTTCGTTGCCAAGAGGCGGCGGCGTCTAGTAGCTCAGTTCTGAACTTGGCCTCGTAGTCGTTGACAGTGGCGCTTGGCGGCAAAAGTAGGAACTATCTGAAAAATTGTTAGTTGCAGTACTTAAATTAACAAACAGATAACACACACTAATACAGTCATCACAATTAACACCGGTTATCAGACAGATTCTACACACACCCAAAGTACACGGGGCTACATGACCGCGTTGTCGCAGCCCCTAAACTTAAGAACCAACCAACTAACCACTTAGTCAGATGGAAATACTGAATCTGATCTCGTGCAAGTGCGTTGTCATGGCAACGTCTGATGGCTCATGCCTCATCAATTTAGTAGTGTTGCCATGGCAACCACTGATAGCTCTTGGCATTTTCTTATAATTCCGAAATCATTTTTCTCGTCCCTTGGCGTAATGGTGGGTCATATCAAAAATTCTTTCAGACAAAAGTTTTAGGTAATTATTAGGGAAATATTGTCCATTTTGTACGGTTTTGATATTGTGCCTATTAAGAGAGATATGATTAATGTTTCCCGAAAAACCCACTTTTTCCCACCCCTTTGGTCAATGGTTGGTGCTATAAAAAAACTCTTCAAACATAAATTTTTGGGCTTTATCCGACACATAGTATGAACGTTGAACGGATTCGATATTTCACATATTAAGAGAGTTATAGCAATATTTCACTTTTTCGAAAAAAAGCCCCCCATTTTCACCCCCTTCGACCGATTTAGCCCAGTAACGAACTCGACCGAGATTTTATAGGTATACATATTCGGTAAAAAATTCAAAGTGATTGGTGAAAAATTACGGCAGTTATCGTGTCCACAAGAAACTGATATAAATATATATATATATATATATATATATATATATAAATTATATATAAACTTTTGAACTGACGGTGGTTTTGGGGTCTGGGGGATGTGAAACGCGAAGATATGTCGAAATTTTCCGGAAATCGAAACATGGGACCCATTGCAATAGTTAGCTTTCTAATGAAATCTACCTAAAGCACGGGCAGACAGATACTCGTTTTTTATATATTAGTATAGAACACTATGGAAGATAGATTATTTTAATTGACTGTGTGATGAATTAAGTCATGATAAATTAGTTCTTTGGCCTATTAATGCATTCGAATGCACAGCAGCCCTGCATTTTACTTAAAATATATAAGTTTCCTCACAAGTTTGGCGGCTCTCAACGCGGCGCACGTGAGCCAATAAAAATCAGTATAGTCGCTCCCCCCAGGGGCTCACAACTTGTGTCGGCGACCACGGAACCCCAGCTGAATCCCGCATTGCTTCCACTTACTTGTGCCGGGCTCCCTTCAGTTATATTTCCTGTCGGCCTCTCTTGGTCAACACTCGTTCTCTTCCGACCCCGACGGTATTCGGGTATCCGAGGCCTAGGGAGTATTTAACTTTCCCGCCCTAATTGGCCCTTTTCTCATCTTCCCTGATACCCGCATTCTTCGTGGGAACAGCCTTCTTTTTCTTTTCATGATACAGTATCTCCTGCCGTCTGCACAAGGCCCTCAAGGAGGCAGAATCGGTGTATCCCCCACCACCTCTGGTGCACCCTGGATAGTGCTACACCCTCAAGGGCTCACGGCTGGTGAGTTTGGGAGCTGGCGACCCCGAGGGATTCCTGAGCTGGGTCCGTATTTTCCCCTTTTTCCACTGACTTTGTGGCGAGCCCTCTCTTCTTTCCCTTACCTATCGGCCTTTCATGGCTCTCCTTCCTTCCAAGTCCCTCAATTCTCATTCTTCGTGGATTGAGGGCATTTCTTTTCCTCCTGTCCATTATTTTTCTGTTCCTTTTTGTTATTTACTCATTTCTTCCTTTCGTATGTTAGCTAGTTAAGTCCGTAGTTAGTTGTAGGTTTCATGGTATTATTATTCATTTTCACGATCACACAAACCATTAGGGGCTGATAACCTAGATGTTAGGCCCCTTAAAACAACATACCATCATCATCAGTATGGTCATTGTACTGTGCTATGTGTAAGCTTGTCTTGGCAGTGCTGTCTGGGTATGATTGAGAAATGGACGTTAAGAAACGGAAAGGCCTATTGATCCATTTGCGAGAGAGTTGCGATGCGACGGTGCATGCGCGCTGCTTGTCACGTAGTTGAAGTAGAGGCGGGCAGGAGGCAGGTGCATCTGAGTAACCGTTCATTAGCGTTCATAGCCAAGTGGTGTTAACTCACTTCTCCAGTGACCTTCCAGTAGCGTAAGGTCAATTAGGCTAGCCTATAGTTAAGCAACCATTTGCCCCTGACTTTTCCGGTGATAGCAATTCCTGAGCACACTGGATTCGACCGACACACTATTTTGTTATATGAAAAGCGTCTTATCCACGTTTTAATGACCTCAATGAATGGAAATTAATTAACACCGTGATTTGGTCCAGAGGATGGTGCAAATCCAAGGTCAACTGCAGCCCGGTCCATACGGAAGACGCGTGGCCGGTGCAATGACACCCCTAGTCGCATAGGTCGTGGGGGGCACTAGTTCTCAAATCGAGCACCTGCTCAGTTGTTACGAGGTTGAGTAGGCACCCCCGTTCTAGCCTTCACGACAGATCTAAAATATTTAGTGTAGCCGGGAATCTAATTGAACCCGGGATCTCCTAGGTAAGAACCAGCTTGCTAACCTTACACCACGAGGTCGGCCAATGAATGAAAATAACTCCCATAACTCAAGATTAAGATGTATGAGTCAAAACGTTCTTGTATTTCCCTTCTATTGTGGTCTCTCTCTTATTTATTTATTTATTCATTCATTCATTCATTCATTCATTCATTCCAGCCCTGTTCTGCCAATATTTTAATGAGTTCGTAAAACAAGAAATATAACAATGTTACGGTAAGGCATCTTACGTAAAACATTCTTTTTTGTCGTACGTTCTATTAGTTTAAAAACGTCATCTATAGCAGGGTTTGTCAGTTGTGTCAGGACTTAGCCAACAGTGCGGTGATCGTAATTTTGCGTACTTGGGTGTGTGTAGGATTTGTTTGTGTTATTGTGGTGCCTCTGTTAGTGTTTTTTTTTTTGTTTTCTTTCTCTGCTTTAGAGGTGAAGATTGGGAAGAGAGCGATCTTGGCCTTGATTTAGGAACCTTTCTGATATTTGAAGTAGAAGTGGGGAAACCTCGGAAAACCACTTCTAAAATAACTAAGATAAGAATCGAACCCTCCTCAGTTTTGCCTCACGAGCCTGTGTGGATGTAGGCCTACAAGAATTCAATTTCTTTACAAAGCTGTCACTTCAGGGGTTTATTCTGCGCCTTTTTTTATTTGTAGGGACCAGAGAAGCATACTTTCCGCGACCTAGGTGGAGTTTACAAATCGAATATATAAAACCATCAAAAGAAATTCAACTGTGGCAGAGTTGACTACCAGCCATCCGGAAGGTTTTCTCAAGACAGAAAGGGCGGTTTATACGTCCCTGGTGGAAATGCCCATGTAGTCTGATGATAGTTTACATCTTCCGTTTTGTCATGTGGAGTTATGAATAATTCCTTTTGTGACTTAGTATACATTTTGGTTAGAATAATCTATGTGTAGATTTACACATTGCATAGCTTAAAACTGTTATTGCCTCAACTTTAACGAATCTAATCAATATTGCTTCACAAAAGAAATCAGTTGGTGGGGATTGTTGCTTCAGGGGAGATAGCATTGAATGACATTTGATAGCTTGGTCCCATAGCCTTGCTCGTTGCCACGCAGTTACCACGCTCGGTAGGAACAGAAGTACAGTAAATTCTCGATTATCCGCGTTAATTTGGACTTGCTCTCGCATGGATAACCGAAAACACGGATAGTACATACAAACATAATCTTACCTGAATACGACATTTTATTTATTAACATGCAACATATGATATACAAAACCCATTGCGTTACAAATTTCTCTCAGTTCCACCGGGCATCACTGGGATAAAATTCCGACGATCGCGGGAGTCGATATCAAGGGATTACGAAGCGTGCATAGCCAGAAATAAGGTTAGGGTCACTCACGAGCCGACGCACGTCAATTCTTACCACCGCAATCCCAACGAGTTGGCGGTAAGCCTACTTGTATGCGTTCCACAGACCATGTTATCCAGCGTCCGCGGGAGTCAGTATCGCGATGTTCCGTGCGTGCATACTCGGAGGTGAGTTTTTTTTCGCGACTTTTCGACTGGGAACAATGATCGTTACGCCAGGATTATGATATCAAGGGATTACAAAGCGTATTTACCGGAAGGAAATGCGGTAATGCGAGTGGCGTGTTTGGAGGACACTTTAACACCATACAACAGACAGGACGGTGACAATGATGATTTTACGAGTATTAAACTCGAAAGAACCTATTAGGTAACGAGAAAGAGATACTTTTATCTAATTAAAGGACCAGGAAGACATAATACTCGGTTAATGCCCTACCTTTTATTTGCAGTCCACACAAAGATGCATATACGCCGATGATATGGTCTTGGTATCAGAGAATGTACAAGACCTACAGCTCACAATCAGTTTTGATAGACTCATTGCGTGGGCCAATGAGAACAAGAAAGGTTCGGGCCGAAGACTAATATCCTACCTGGAAGGAAGAGTCAGGACTGTTAACTCCTTCAAATACTTAGGAGTAATACTCCAACCCGCAGGGAAAATGATCACTCGTCATGTTAAAGACCGAGTAATAGCGGTCATTAGAGCCATTAATGGAATAAAGCATCCACATCCCTTGAGACAGCAATAAGGCTCTTCCACGCCAAAATACTGCCCATAATAACCTAAGGACTAAATGAGATATGGGGAGATTTGAAGAAGAAAGACCTGATCGAGTGGGTGAAGGTAATCGCTACGTACTTAAAAAGGACATTAGGAGTCTTAAAGTATACACCATCAAGGTTGGTCTACATCTTGGCAAAATAGACGTTCCTGATTCGAGACATGCGGTACCAGCTGCTGCTACCTAACACAGCTGGGTATGAATTGTTGAGAATTTATTTGTGTTGATCATTCGAGAGTTTATAATTTTATTCCATTTCTTTGAAGAAAATAAAAAGTTGCTCATCACCGTTAGCACTACAGGAGACGGGGAAACCACTTCTTGGTATAGAATATTTAGCTTGGAAACGGTTTATTACAAAGGAATCAATCATTTCTGATATATCATTACTAAGGCCCGGAAGTTCATGCACTATTAAATGATTAAATATGCGTGCAAATATGCACTAATTATTGGTCAAATATGCATCACGTATCAAAAAATATGCACTATGAAATAACTATGGCAATTACGATCACTCCGTATTCTTTAGCGTTTCTATCTATACTAATATAATAAAGCTGAAGAGTTTGTGTGTTTGTGTCTTTAAACGCGCTAAGTTATGGAACTACCAGTCGGGTTCAAAAAAATATTTTTGTATATGATAGCCAGATTCAAGAGGAATAGTTTAGGCTATGTAGCATTAGGCTACACCTCTCAGGTAACCTTAAAGATTGATTTTTGTTTAGTAAGTCGGAAGAACAAGCGCTCCCTAACAGCTTTATCTGTGTGCGCTGGCGTTATGGTTAGTGATAGCCTACGTACACCGTTTCACCGATATGAACCAAAATTTGTATACTCCACTCCATTCCCTGCATTTAGGCCCTTTGGCACAAATCTACACCGTTTCACCGATCTGAACCAAAATGTGTATACAAACCCTTTGGAACCCTGTGAATAACAATGTCTACATGAAATTTATGACATACCAGTCCATTTAGACCCTTTGGCACAAATCTACCCCGTTTCTCCGATCTGAACCAAAATGAGTAGACTTACCCTTTGGAACCCTGCGAGCAACACTGTCTGCTTGAAATTTCGGACAGACTACTCCATTCTCTGCATTTAGGCCCTTTGGCACAAATCTAAACCGTATCACCTATCTGAACCACATTTTACATACTTACCCTTCGGAACCTGACGAGTAACACTGTCTGCTTGAAATTTCGGACAGAACACTCCATTCCTTGCATTTAGGTCCTTTGGCACAAATCTACACCGTTTCACCGATCTGAACCACATTTTGTATACTTACCCTTTGGAACCCTGCCACTTGAAATTTCGGACAGACCACTCCATTCCCTGCATTTAGGCCCTTCATCACAAATCTACACCGTTCCTCCTAATAATAATTTTATTAATGCAGCCAATGGCCATGTACTTTTCTTTTCAGGACGGGTCAGGGAAAGGATTTTGGAAGGAAATCGGCCGTGGACCTATTGAAAGGAACCGTCCCGGCATTTGCCTGGTGGTGGAAATGGGAAAAACATTTTCAGGACGGTCGAGGTGGGATTCGAACCCACGCTCTCCCGATGCCAGCGGGACACGAGGTAGCGCTCTCGGCCACCACGGCCGGTACCGTTCCTCCTAATTGCACCAAATTTTACGTACACCTCGAAACCATGCTGGTAAGACAGCCCACTTGATATTTTGGACAACGCTCTCCATTCCCTACATTTAGAATAACAGACATAATGAACTTGAAAACCACGTATTAAGGACCTAGAACCATTCATGTCCGTAGTAGTGTAACTGTAAGAGTATTTTAATAAGTCTATTCTTGACTGGTGATTCGGACTGCATCACGTCGCCCCTACCAGTGTTCTGGTGCAGAATTGCGAAAATAGTTAAATCTTGCGCTGCTTATAAATTGCAGTCACGGGGAGTAATTAGTGCAAAAGGATTTCTTAGGCCCCTTAAAACAGTTATCATGAAAATATTATGCCTCTGTATAAGTGCAACAGTGTTGGTGCAGTAGTCTACATTGAGGTTATCAGCTGCAATAAGCGTTGGTGCTTTCAAATTTACATCCATTTATTCCGAACCTTATCGTTGAGCGCTATGTGGCGATAAATGATACTATTGCAACCTCAGGAACTCGGGGCAGCCATCGTTTTCAAAAGTGTTATGATTAATTTCCTACGGTGCTATGCGACAAAAGACGACACTATTGGTCTCTACATTTCTAACGGCCAATGAAATATAGGCCATGGGCAGTGACTTTTATTTCACGTACTCCTCTTTCTAATCATTTTTTTAAAATTCGTTTGTAAATTACATGTGTCAGTGATTTAGTTGGTTAATGCTGTTTCCCTATTCATTATTATCATTACGGGAAAATGACCTTAGTGTTACGTCGATTGTACTGTACTACTTATCACCCCCACTACAACCACCACCACCATAAAAAGTAATATTTTTAAAATATTTTCTTTCTGTTTAAGTATCATGTGCCACTTCTGTGGTAGTATAAGTATCATGTGCCACTTCTGTAGTAGTATTCAATATCATCCATCAAACAAATAAATCCACCGGGCGAAGCCAGGCACTACTGCTATTTTGAATATAAAGAAAATATGAACAGACGGACATGTAAATACCAGTTTCCACTATGGAATGAAATGAAAATCCACAGCCTGCTTCCAGTCGACCGAACGGGTCAGGGAATGGAATGAATGAAGCCCCCATCTAGCGGCGAGGATATGAGCTGTGCCGGCTGCCGAAGCCTGTCGCACTCCCCTGGGGCAATGATTAAATGAATGATAGGTGAAACGAAATGATAGTGGAGAGTGTTGCTGGAATGAAATGTTTGGCAGGGAAAACCGGAGTACCCGGAGAAAAACCTGTCTGCCTCCGCTTTGTCCAGCACAGATCTCACATGGAGTGACCGGGATTTGAATCACGGATCCAGCGGTGAGAGGCCGGTGTGCTGCCGCCTAAGCCACGCAGGCTCTTCCACTATGGAATGTTTGCTGCCATTAAGGCTTCGAACAGGTCTTGAGAAGATTCACTAAGTTTGGTTGCAAGGGAATTAATAACATTTGTTAACAAGGACTGAATTGATGTTTTTAGTTTGTTTTTGAAATTTCGCTATGTTTGGCGGTTTCCAAATGTTGAGTCAATGAAAATTTTCTCGAACTCCTTACATTTGTTTCACAAATTTTTAAAATAAAGGACACTATCGTCGGTAATAAGAATTTTCACTACCAAATGATTTCACAAAATTTCGCGACTTAACAATGTCGTTAGTTTTTATTGGAGCCATAACTCCGTGCTTGCTGTGGTTGACGGTAAGCAGCTTGGCAGTTCACTGCATGTCGGAATTAAGGAATTTGAGATAATAGGTCCAGGCAATATTTCTGGAAATTCCTGGTCATTCATAAGCTGAACCCTTACTGTGAACTGGTAGTAAATTGAAAGGAACGAAGGTATTTCAGTTGGAGAATTCGGTTCATCCTCACAGACAGTACAAACTACTAATCAGCAGATGATACAAATACAAGACACCCCGAGTCCGAATCGAAATATACGACTTGAGGAACATAATGTAACAAAAAGCGCTTCAAAACAATTGGAAATTAAGATATACGCTCTTCTCAAGCAGAGATATGCACTTAGTCAGGCAAAGGAGAAAAATATGATCCATTGTGCCAAAATAACCAAAATAAGCATACATATGCAAAAATACGAGGACAGATCAAAAAATAAGTTGCTCTTCCCAGTTATGGCCATTTATTACACCAACTATACAACAGCAACACGCCTATAACGACATACAATGTAACGTCACGTTTCCACATAGATTCCTAGAGACTCCAAACATTTCTGCGAACGCACAACCAACTTGTCGATGCCGGATGCATAGAAAGTTCCTCCAGCGTTCTGCAACCACACGGAGACAGCGGCCTTCACCTCCTCATCGCTCTGGAAACGTCGACCACCGAGTTCCGTTTTGAGCTGACCGAACAGATGAAAGTCACATGGCCCTAGGTCGGGACTGTAGGGTGGATGTTGCCAGACCTCCCACTTGAAACGCTGCAGCAGCTCGCTCGTTTAGCGGGCCCTGTGAGGTGTTGCGTTATCGTGCAACAAAATCACACCGGCGCTCAAGTTCCCCCGGCGCTTCTCTTTAATCGCTTTACACAACCAGTGCAACGTTTGACAATACGACGCCGCGTTGATCGTCGTTCCTTTCGGCATGAATTCCACGTGCAGCAAACCCTCCATGTCAAAGAACACTGTCGCCATAACCTTACCGGCTGAAGGTTGAACCTTGGCCTTCTTTCGTTGTGGTGATGAGGGGTGCACACATTCCATTGATGTTCTCTTCGTTTCGGGGGTGAAGTGGTGGACCCACGTTTCATCGCCTGTGACGATTCGCCGCAGAAACCCGTTGCCGTCTGCGGCATAGCGTTGCAAAAATGCCAGGGAGGATTGGAAATGTTGTCCCTTGTGATCATCGGTGAGAAGACGTGGGACCCATCTTTGATCCAGCTTACGATATCCAAGGTCCTCGTGAACAATGGAGAACACACTGCCGTACGACATGTTCAGCCGCGTCGCGATTTCTCTCAGTTGAATGCGCCGGTTCTGTCTCATGATCGCATTCACACTGTTGACATTTGCACGGTTTCTGGACGTTGCGGGCCTGCCCCCGCGATATTCGTCCGTGATATCCGCGCGTCCGGCTTGGAATTGCTGACACCACTTTACGATCCCGTGCCGGGAAATGGCTCGCTCCCCATACACAACATTAATTTAACGATGAATGCCCGTGCAATTCTTTCTTTTGGCCCATAGGAATCAGAATGTCGCACGCACCTCATTTGGAGTGAACATCCAGTCGACGCGCCATTGCATTTGGCCGCTATTCACACCATACACGACGAGACACCACAGCGGCCTGCCTAAACCTGCTACACACTATTAGACCAGACCAGACCAGACGTGGACGGGCAAGTTGCTAGGTCGGGGGACGGCTTTTCATACACTACAGGGGCGGATCTAGGGGAGGGCGATGAGGGCGACTGCCCAGGGCCCCGCGGTCCGGGGGGGCCCGCTGTCCGGGGGCCCCGCGCCATGGATTGTTTTACATTTTTTGATTAATTAATTATACTTTTCAAACTTTTCAATCTAATTTATAATTCATATTCTTTTTTCAGTACAGCAATGACCTCCCATGACCGTTTAGCAAGTTTAGATTTCAGTGAAATAATAGAAGACTTCAGCCGGGAAAGAAGTCGCAAAGTAATATTTTATAGTTTACATAATCTTCTTCAAGGGGACTTAACGGTTTCTTTCATATTATTAAAAAATGTACTGTAGTGTATTCAAAATATTGTAACTATTCTTTATTTTATTATTATTATTACAAAACTACTTTCCATTTGATTTGATATTTTTTATTATTATTATTATTTCCTATTGTTGTGGGCCCCACCTTATTATATCGCCCAGGGACCCGCAAGACCTGGATCCGCCAATGCATACACACCAACATACCAGATCTCAGTTGTATTGAGTCGTCCGCCCAGTAATAAGTAATAAGATGGTTGTTATGTTTATTGTTATTTTGTTGAGTATTTAATAATTTAATAATTGCCAACAAAGCGTTGAAGCCTTCGTGTCTTGTAATTTTATTCGAGTAACTATCACTTCTAATGTCGTAAAAACATATATGCTCCCGATACACTTCTAACATTTGCAGGGAATATTGAGACATGGCGACAGAATCTTGGAATAAGGCGTAGTGCCTCTCTGTTCATCAGTAGAATACGTACTGAAACTTTTGCAGGTCTCGACGGAGTCCGCCTGTCGGCCAGACAGCGCTACACCCAACGCAGACCAGACCAGACAGACGAGGGCCAGTCTGGTGGTCTGAAGGTTTTCCAGCCAGACCGTCAGTCTGCGCAGACCGAATTGGTCGGCAGACAGGCCTACACACTATCGAACTGCCCGCCCATCAGCTACTTTTTCCGACCGTTTGCTGGTCTGCTCTGGTCTGATAGTGTGTAGGGGGTTTAACAGACGTGTGGGCAGTGTCTGTCCCTTTCTCCGCTGTGCCCACGTTTGCGACATACAGTGCGCTGCTGCAGCGCGTTAATGCAACTAACCTTTTGATCCACCTTCGTATGGTTTTGCATGCACTTCGGGGTCTTAATTATTACTATTGTCTGAATTATTGTTGCTTTAAGTGGCGGAATAGCGGACACTGTAGTCCGAGTCAGGCTAAAACAATTTCTTTATGTTTGCGTATCGTCAGGACTAGGAAAGTGTGTACTAGGCTGGCGGTTCACGGGTTGGAGACCCGGGATTAAAACACATGAAGAGAATGATAAGCGCCCTTCTATCTTTGTTTCCAGTTGAGCAAGTTCCCATTATCCTTGAAGTATACAGTCGACACGTGCATAAATCATCCGAAACCGATAGCGCCTGACCTCACATTATTACGGGAGCTCCTTTATTTTGACAAGCTGCCCCTCAGTGAATTGGCCGTGTTCATGTCCCTAAAACCATCACATACAGGGTCTTTCATATAAAATAAGAGCGCCAAGCGGCGGCTTTGTTAACCGCAGCTGCGGTCACCTTGGCCGAGCTTGTGGTGCGCCAAAGCCCCCCTGCTTTAAGCGTGTGTACAATCCTATATGATGCAGCGGCCTTGTTAGCGTGTGTACAATGCTGAAATCTTACTTTAGTTAGTTATTGTTGATGAAACCGAAACCCCTACTTGTGCTAATTTTGTGAGTGATTTATCCGGAGACCGTTCAAGATTCTCGCCAATGTCATCTAGGTCATCCTCTGTTAAAACTGTTCGTGTGCGGGCATGGTTTTTATTGAGCACCGAGCCAGTAGTGTCAAACTTATTTGCAATTACGTGAATCTGTGCTACTAGTGAAGGTGGCACTTCATCAGGAAATTGCTGAACAAATGCATGACGTACCCGCCGAGCCAACTCGTACTTAAAATAAGTTTTACATAAAAAAAATACGACGTTGCAGTGATAACTGTCTCACCATGTTAGCACTTGAGGTTTAGACTGGCGACTGAGCACCTGCACGCTTATTGCAAGGTCAAGTTTGGTAATGTCAATCTGTTATTTTTATACAGTCCATCGGAACTTGAAGAAGAAAAAAAAACAGCCCTCGTATGTACTATGCGCGCGCTTTCAATACTACAGCAGGGGGCCGTGGTGCGCCACAAGCTCGGCCAAGGTGACCGCAGCTGCGGTTAACAAAGCCGCCGCTTGGTGCTCTTATTTTATATGAAAGACCCTGTATACTCTTAGTGAAAGGAGCCTAGTTCATGGACAACAGAATCGTTGCCTGATTATCTGGTACCGTATAATCTCTTGGATAGCTTGCCTTTTTCTTTATCCATCGCCGAGCACTTACCTGCGCCTGGGTGCTTAGGCAACGCCGTGCTCATTTCTAGTGAGATGAGTTTTCTATGAAATGGATAATTTTAACGGTCGGCTGCTTTTTCTGACACCAACCCCATGAAATGAGTGAATAAGGGATGAAATGAAAATTGAGTTGTTGATAGGAAGTGGCCGTGGCGTATTAGAAGGTACTCCCCGGTATTTTCGTGAAGTTTATAATGGAAAACCATTTCCAAGGTGGCCGACAGTAGGGTTCAAACCCACTCGTCTGTATATGTGAGACATAAATAGCCTGGCCCCATGGCCTTGTACCCTAACGCGGACAATTGACGGTGTTGGCATGTTATTACAGTATTATACAGTACATTGAAATGAGGTCAAAATAACGAAAGTACCAAGCATTTATTTTTTACCTTAACTCTGCTTCTAATAGAAACTAGAGTAATCACCATCACAATTTTTAGTAGTAAGCTCTTTTTTTTTTGTCGTGTAGCCTCCTGAGAGGCCGAGTGCAGGTCTTTCTAGTCGACGCCCGTGGGCGACCTGCGCGTCGGGAGGAGAGATGAGATGAATGGATGAAAGTGAACAAGGATGTGGAAGGAAGCGGCCGTGACTTACCTATTAATCGAACTGTCGCTTTACGTGGACGTTATTATAGGCCAACAGACCAGTCCTTTTTAGTGGAATATGAACAGCAATAACATGGCCGTTTCATTTCTAAAATCTCCCATCTCCCTAGGGACTGGTGGGGCGTGGGTTGGCGACCGCGGGATCCCTTAGCTGAGCTACTACTTTGTTGTGGCGGTTTCCTCTCTGTCATCTTCCTGTCGACCAACCTTAGCCAACTCGTGTTCTCATACGCCGACGGTATTAGGGTATCCGTGGCCTAGGGTGTATTTCATTTTCTCACCCTATTTGGCCCTCGTCATCTTTCCTGATACTCTCATTCTTCGAGGAGTCAGACCTCTTCTTCTCTTTTCCTGGTATATCCTGCCTTGTGCATAAGGCTCTAAAGGAGGAAGGGTGTGTGTAGCCCCCATCATGCATGGTGCAACCTGGATAGTGCTACACCCTCAAGGGCTTACGACTGGTGAGCTCCGGTGTTGGCGGCTCCGAAGGATTACTTAGCTGAGTTCGTTTTTCCCTTATTTCCATTTACTTTAATGACGACCCTCTCCTATCTCTCTTTCATGGCTCTTCTTTCTGATCAATAGAATTTCTCTTCAGCCGGTCAACATATGAGTGCCCAAATATACACATCAAGAAAAGTGTTGCATCACCTCGGTTCCAGGATCGCCTGTCCACTGACGCTGAATGTCGATATAGCACCAAATTCTTGGGAAACCAATCGTTTTGGGCGCGTAATTTGAATTTGTCAATGGCCGCGAGTGGGTCACATTTTCGAGATCTATTTCCATAAAAACAGGTGTCTTGTGACGGCTCGTTTGAACTCGGCTCCATAGAAGATAGTGATGCCAGTGTCTGATATTTAATTTTATGTTGGTTACACCCTTTTCTAAAATCAAAGAGATTTGATCCATTATTCACGTGTTATGTGACGGCTCATTGCACTTCGGAGATATGAAAGATAAGTGGTGATGCCAGTTTTGGATTCGAATATGGATCAGTGGTTTAGGGAGTCTTGCGTCTTTTGCCGTACTATTTGATGTTTGCTTCAAGTTATCATTATTATTATTATTATTAAGTAATCTATTATTGGAAGCTTTACAGTCGGCCAACAGGAGTGTGCCCAAATTAGATCGGGCGGGGAATTAAGATGTATTTACTATACACTTAATAAACCACTTCTCGCAAAATGGGGAGCTGGTAGGCTCGGGAGTTGGTGACCCCGAGGGATTCCTGAGCTGGGCCCGTTCTTCCCTTCTTCTACTTACTTTGGGGTGGACCATCTCTTTCCTATCTGCCTTTCATGGCTCTACTTCTTGCCAAGTCCCTCCATCCTCATTCTTCGTCGTTTGAGGGTATTTCCTTTCTTCGTATATTTATTTCCTTATCTCCCTATTTCTCTTTCTCCTAGTTAGTTAGTAAGTTAGTTATATGTTTGTAATTAAAAGTAGTTGTAGCAGTAGTAGTAGGTGTATTTTATTAACATTTTTCGTTATCACCCACATCATTAGGGGCCGATAACCTAGTTGTTAGGCCCCTTAAGACAGCAATTATCATCATCATCATCTTGACATATTTCAAAGCATCTCACGCTTTCCACTCACATCTGTATATTTCCATTTGTCAGGAAGATCTCTCTTATGTGCGAGAAAATAAAGCTTCCATTACTCATGTCCAAATCTTTAATCAGTGTTTAGCTTTTTTGTGTACTTTTCTAATCTTATCTCAAATTATGGCGTCATATCCATGTAACAAGATTTAGGACATAATTTATTATAAGCTATTCATACGTCAGTACCGTCGAAGAAATGTTGAAAAATATTTCAGTGTAGGTTGGATAACTGTTCCCTTCAACACATTCATAAATTAGAAATGCATTGACCTTGTATACTGCCCTAAATTGAAGTCAGAAGTTTTATGTTTGAAAATCGTCAGAATAACAGGAATTCTAAAGTTCATTCGTGCGCCGCACATAACATATCGCATGACTCCTGTGCTGATACATGATATTTACAAAAACGTGTCTACTTCTACAGTGATTATAGTTTCAAGTGACCTTACTAATAAGGAGATTACAGTGAAATCAGCTCGGGAAGTCGTAGGAGTGGTACGTGGGTGCCAAGGATTATCGTAGGAGGGTAGGGTCGTAGAAACCCCGTGATGTCGCGTTCATGTCGACAAAATTGAACTCTTTGTATATACAGTTACTGCACCAGATGTGTAGGTAATTCTAGAAGCCGCCCCAAATGTGTCTCCATCTTATAGTTAGACTTGAAACTTGTCGTTCGATGTTTGTGGCTAAAACCACCTGCCCTATTAGCGGGAGATTCGGGTTCGTGTCACCCCTGCGTTCATATTTTCAAGTCTTATTCAAGAGTTATGTGTAATGTATCAACGACCCGGGAAATCATAATACAGGGTAGGTGGGTAACATGAATGTATATCGATTTTTTTTAAAGTCCGCCTCGTTGCGCAGTGGCTGGCACCATGCAGGCCCGGGTTTGATTTATACTAAATAATGCAATTACATTCTTAGTTTATTTTTTAAGATTTTCCAATATCATTTAAGTTGAAGTCTATACTAGATCACCCCGTAGACCGGCACTGAGAAACACTGAATTAGAGTACTTGGGAAAATATGGTATATTGCACAGGTGTTGTGGATAACAAGGTTTATTTTTATTTTAGTGAATTATTTCGAACTCACATCGGTTTCTGCATTAACCAAGCTATTTACCATCTTCATCTTATGTATTTCACCTTGAAAAATATCTTCCACCGTAGGGATCGAAATGTCACTTAATGAATGAATGAATGAATGCACACATCGCAAGAATTAAGCATTATAGGCTATATGATTTGTGTGCATTTTACAAACCACCCCCCGCGACTGATTTTTGTCTTATTGTTCGTTAAACCTTGGTTTTATATGGCTTACAATCTGTTCTACTATTTTGCTAGGAAATAGACATGTAGGCCATATTAGATTTTAACTTTCGCATAATTAAAAAAAACAAGCTTGTAGTTTAACGTGACCGTTAATCGCGAGATCATGAGCCACGGACCTCCTTTTTACGTGGAATCCGAACCACAGGACATGGCATTTCACTTCGAAAATCGCATAATTTAGCCCGCCGTTCAATTGTACCAAAAATGCTAGGCCTACCTGGCCCAATCAACAGGAATTGGCTTTATTTCATCTGAATGGCTGATTCATTATTCCACTTTCGTACGAGCCTCAAAGGGAGATCCTGAAGTAAAGACACAAACCTTCTACCTAATTTTCCAACTAACGGCAAACATGAAACTGGTGTAGTGTACTACTTCTGGCGTCTCTAAAAGCAGCAGTAATAAGGGACGCAATACCTATGTCATTTGATTTATTTATGTAAGTTATTTATTTATTTATTTATTTATGATGAAGAAAGTATTACAATGATTTCGTCTTTATTTAACTCGAGCGATTCTCTTAAAAATTCGCTGCATACCTAGCTCAAAGAAGTAGTTGTCCGGTTTCAAATTACAGATATTGATGCTTGTTTTCCTCGACGGGCTTCAGATGTACCGCGCGGAGTCAAACTGCTCGTCTTTCATTTTAGTTGCGATGGGCGAGAAAATAAAGGATGAGATGAATCCTTGTGCCAGGCTCCCCCTTATATCCTGTCGATTTCCTTCAGTCAACTCTTGTTCTCTTCCTACCTCGACGGTATTATTGTACCGGTATCCGAAGTCTTTCATATTGCCACATTTCCGAATAAAATATGCATAAGATACTAAAGGAAACTTGTAGTTTTATTTGGCCGTTAATCTCGCTAACATGAGCCATAGGACCTCCTTTATACGTGGAATCCGAACCACAGGACGTGACATTTCACATACATACCATACCCCCGTGTGGGTGCGGGATAGAATACACCCACGGTATGCCCTGCCTGTCGTAGGAGGCGACTAATAGGGCCGAAATGATTTGTTCAGACCCCCTGTGGATGGGGAGGGCAGAATTAATCCTCGGTATCCCCTGCCTGTCGTAAAAGGCGACTTAGAGGGAGCCTTATAAAGGTCGATTTTGGTTTTCTGGTCCCAGCTCTGGTTTGACCAATAGAAATAAACATGCATGCTGTTAGGGGAAGGGCCACCAGCTTGGCCATCTGGCCAGAAAGCCTAGACGGTATGCCCCATCCCGTCAGGTGGGACCGCCATGTACCCTACAGTAGTATCCGCCTTACAACGAAGGTCCCTGCATGGCCGAATACTGGAGCTGCATAAATCCTGTGCATGCCGAGGGGGAAGTGCCTGTTCGAGGCACTGGGACCCCGGGCAATATCTGCTATGCCAGGTAGGATTGCCTTGGCTGGGTGGAGCCCACAGTGATAGCCCCCGTTCGGAGTGGGCAGTATTCGGGGAGGATTTCGTCCGGGATGCCATCAAAGCGATCACGGACACCTGTACAGGGTGGCACCCTCAAAAAGCCGTCTCTTGAGTGTCGAGCTAGGATGAAGCCTTTAATAGAAGATTCCCCGCTGATAAGTCTCCTCGCTACCTGGTAGCTACGAGGACTGACGGGGATGATTTTAAACTAGTAAAATCAATAATTTTTTCTGAGGAAATCGAGGGGAAATTCGGGGACCTAAGCGGGATTTCCTAGCTCCGGAACGGTCAGCTGCTGCTGCACACCGTTGATCGGAAGCAAACCGAAGCCTTGCTGGAATGCACGCAATTCGGCGAAATTCCCGTTAAGGTCTCGAAACACGAAACGCTGAATGAGGTCCGAGGAGTTATTTTCCATCGTGACCTCATTTTAAATAGCGATGCGGAATTGTTGCGGGATCTGGGGAAGAGAGGCGTCACCAAGATTAGGCGCATCACCCGAAAGATTGGAGAGAACATCGTCGATACCGGCGCTTTTATTCTCCATTTTGAGGGTGATGTAGTACCTAAGCAGGTGAAGGTCACATCGTACCACTGCGATGTTCGACCGTACATCCCTCCACCTATGCGCTGC
Source organism: Meconema thalassinum (assembly GCA_946902985.2). Taxonomy (NCBI): domain Eukaryota; kingdom Metazoa; phylum Arthropoda; class Insecta; order Orthoptera; family Tettigoniidae; genus Meconema; species Meconema thalassinum. Next base: position 306,480,612 of record OX336392.1, on the reverse strand, counting down.
TATCAATGCCAGAAATTCGAGCATGTTTCCGCCAGGTGCACTGCCAAGGCCGTGTGTAGAGAGTGTGGCAAGGGGACACATGAGGGTGAGAGATGTACGCCTCCCCCGATTTGTCCTAACTGCCAAGGAAGCCACTCTCCACGACCGAAGCAGTGCCCTGAGTTCTGTAAGGAAGCAAAAATTCAAGAAATATGAACTCTTGATAGGCTTCATATCACGACGCTCGCCAGAGGTACCGTGATATGAATGCCCCCGAATTTCGGGTATCGTTTGCAGCTGCAACGACGCCCTCATTCACCCCTGCCGCATCTTTACCTAGTGTAGTACCCTCGACGCCCGTATTTTCAGCAGTATTAAAATCACCCCTCGCTGTACCAGCGAAAAATGTCAGCCCGAAGGAGGTACAACAACCTTCTTCGGCCTAGCAAAAGAAGGCGCCGGTTATACCATCTAAACCGGCGCAATTGGAGAAGAAGTCATCTTCTTCTCCGAAACGGTCGGCGAATAAGTCTTCCCCAGTTAAAGGGGGAAAGAAGACTTTGCCGACCAGGGCTGGTCCTTCTTCCAGCCCACCTAATACGAAAAATATAGGGGAGAAGAGGGAGACGGTTCGTCGCCGTCTCTCTCGCCCTCCTGCTGACGGGGTGGCTACTGTCTCTGCTGGCCTTTCCGCGCCCACTACCACCAAGGGAGCGAAGCCTGCTGAAGCCAAGCCCGTCCGTATGGAGGAACTCCCCTATAGAAAAGAAAATAGATCGGCGGAGGAGAGGGGAACGGTTCAGCGCCGTTTCTCTTCCTCTCCTAAAGGCAGGGCTGCTCACGTATCTGCTGGCCATCCCGCTCCCACCACTACCAGTGGAGCGGTGCCAGCAGGAGCGACCTTGTTTTATAAGGACCCGGCATCTGTGGGGAAGGGACCATCTATTTCCCCAAACACACGTCGGCGCCTATCCAAGAAGAAATCTCTTCGGGACGTGTCGGGGACAGACACCCAGTCTTCGGACCGGGAGAAAGTCCCTCGACACCGCTCTCGCTCTTCCCCGAGCGAGACTCATGAGGTCCGACGACGACCGCGCGCAACCCAAGAGAGCGTTCGCTCCATTTTCTTCGTCTTCGGAAGGAGATGTGGAGATTGAGGTGTGCTCTCCTGCCCCATCATCTCCAACTAGAGATGGGGAAGGGTGGCAAACGGTCAAGCATAAGTAGAAGACCCACTTCTACTTAAGTCCACACCTTGGCACTATTACAACGGAACTGTAATAGCTATTCTGTTCATCTCGCTGCGTTACGACAATTAATATCTTCGTTTTCGGCAACCATTGTCTGTCTTCAGGAATCCAGGTTTCGTCCTGGACATGAGACAACAATGCGTCACTTCAAACTCTTCTGTAAAGACCGGGTGGGCGGAGCTGTGGCCGCTGGTGGCGTCTGCACTCTCGTCCACTCTAGCCTCTTTAGTGAAGAGGTGCCGTTGCGTACTCAGCTAGAGGCAGTTGCAGTTCGTACTTCGTTGCCAGTAATGGTAACAGTATGTAACGTGTACATCCCGCCTGATTCTCAGCCGGATTACGACCAGCTGGTGGATCTAGTCTCTCAGCTCCCCCCTCCTTTCCTCCTTCTGGGAGATGTTAATGCCCACAACACCATCTGGGGCTCCGCTACTACTAGCGGTAAAGGGAGAGATTTTGAGAGGCTGATCAGGCGGCTGGACCTGTGTCTGTTGAACACAGGGGAGCCTACGCACTTCTCTATTGCACACGGTACTTATTCAAGTATCGATATTACCCTGTGCAGTCGTGCGCTGGTTCCCCTGCTACAGTGGGGTGTACACGATGACCTTTGTAATAGTGACCATTTTCCAATTATCGTTACTCTTCCGAACCAGAGAGCCATCGAGTTACCAAGTCGGGCTTCTCCGTCGGGCTGATTGGCCAACTTTCACGGCACGTGCGGTGTTTGCCGAAGATACCTTTGGGAGTGTCGACGATCATACCATTCACATAACGAATGGTATTTTGGCTGCTGCTGAGGAAACTACCTTCCTCATCCGGCAACTCACGCCGGAAGCTTGTCCCTTGGTGGACAGCCGAGATTGCAGCGGCCATTAAAGATCGTCGACGTGCTTTCAGGTGCTATCGGAGGCAAAACACTATGGCCAACCTTATCACCTTCAGAAGGATGCGTGCTAGAGCCCGATATCTGATTCGGGAGAGTAAGAAAACGACGTGGGAAAAGTATGTGTCGTCCATGACGGCGGATACTCCTTCATCTCAAGTGTGGACTAAGCTTCGTCGGATCTCCGGACTCCCGACATCACTATCGATACCCGGAGTGTCCATCAATGGAGACATCATCACGGACCATCTCGCCATTGCCAACAGCATTGGCTCGCACTTCTCCGATGTATCCTGCTCCGGGAGTTACGATCCTACATTTCTGACTATGAAGCGGGAGGCAGAGACTCACCCCTTGTCCTTTGCCACTGCTGCTTCGGAGTCCTATAATGTACCATTCTCGGAATGGGAACTGCGCAGTGTGCTTGCACTGTGCAGGGATACGGCTCCTGGACCGGATAACATACATAATCAAATGTTAAAACATCTGTGCGAATCCAGTATTAAAAACTGTTGATCCTCTTCAATCGTATATGGATTGAAGGGGAGTTTCCATCTCATGGCGAGAGGGGATCGTGATACCGATTCCTAAGGCTGGAAAGGATCCCAAGTTTATAAGCAGCTATAGGCCCATTTGTTTGACAAATGGCCTATGTAAGCTGCTCGAAAAGATGGTGAACCGTCGACTGGTGTGGTTTTTGGAGGATAAAGGTCTCCTGTCTGAGTACCAATGTGGATTTCGCTCTCATAGGTCCACCACTGACGATCTGGTGCGACTTGAGAGCGCCATACAGGGGGCTTTTTTCCGAAAGCAGCACCTAGTCACGGTCTTCTTTGACCTCGAGAAAGCCTACGACACCACATGGCGCTACGGGATCCTTTCCACCCTTCACAAGTGGGGACTCCGTGGTCACTTACCGACTTTCATTGCGAATTTCATGTCCGTCCGACTCTTCCATGTAAGGGTCGGTAGGGCATTATCGCAATACTATACCCAAGAAAATGGAGTTCCTCAGGGTTCAGTGCTGAGTGTCACCTTGTTCGCGATTGCCATTAATGGCATTGTTGCCGCCGCCGGGTCCGCGGTAGTTCCATCGCTGTATGTAGACGATTTAGCTCTGCATTACAGCTCTGGAAGTATGGCAGTCGTGGAACGGCAATTGCAGCTCGCTACCAACCGGGTCGACAGGTGGGCTCACGACCGGTGTTTTCGTTTTTCAGCAGCGAAAACCTCCGTCGTCCATTTTTGTCGGCTACGGAGGCTACACTTACACCCTGAACTACATCTCAGGGATGCTGCGTTGCCGTTGGTTGACACTTATCGCTACCTGGGGCTCCATTTTGACAGCAAGTTAACGTGGCAGCACCATATACGGCAATTGAAAATGACATGTATCAGGAAACTGAACATGCTCAAGTTTCTTAGTGGCACTACTTGGGGAGCTGACCGTGCGGTGCTGCTACGGTTCTACCAAGCCCTCGTCCTGTCCCGACTAGACTATGGTTCTGCGGCATACGGTTCAGCAAGGCCGGCAACCTTGAAAATGCTGGACAGTATCCACCATAGTGGCGTTAGGCTGGCTACCGGTGCCTTCCGGACCAGCCCGATACTCGGCATACTCGCCGAATCGGGTGTTCCACCTTTAAATTATAGACGCCAACATATGCTTTTAGCATATGCTGCCAATGTGCGTCAAATGCCGCAACACCCGACCTATCAAGCTCTCTTCGGTACCCAAAACCGCCAGGGGTACGCCAACCGGCCTCGTACCACTCGGCCGGTTGGTATTAGACTTGATAGCTCGTGTACTGAAATAGGAGTGGCTGTAGGTCCCTGTATGATCCGGACATCTAGCGAGGTGCCTCCGTGGCGGGTCCCGCGTCCGGAAATTCGGTTAGATCTTCACCAAGGTCCTAAGGTGAACACGGATGCGTCCGTTTACCGGAGGCAGTTCCACAGCATAGTTCACCAATTTCCGGACGCTGGCATTCTATACACGGATGGTTGGAAGGTGGACGAGAAAGTGGGTTGTGCTTACGTTATTGATGGTGCAAATACCAAGATCTCTTTGCCTGAGGTCTGTAGTGTGTTTACTGCGGAGCTCGTTGCCATCTATGAAGCTCTGCAGTTTGCACTACAGGATGCACGAATCCACTTTCTCGTGTGTACCGACTCTTTGAGTGCGTTGCAGTCAATTGCTACATGTTTCCCGCAACACCCCCTAGTGCAGCGAATCCACGACCTACTAGCCGGGCTGTGCCACGCTGACACTCGAATCACCTTTCTGTGGCTTCCAAGCCACATGGGAATTGCGGGAAATGAGTTAGCAGATCAAGCTGCAAAAGAGGCGGTATCACTACCACCTCGACCAATGAAGGTACCCGCTAGAGATATTCGCTCTCAGTTACGCCTACAAGTTCTGGCTTTTTGGGAGAGTCAGTGGCTAGCTGACCCACTGCCCAGTAAACTGAGAGCGATCAAGGGAACTACTCGCGTGTGGCGGAGCTCCTTCCGGGCCCGGAGAGAGTCCGTCATTTTGTGTAGGCTACGGATAGGTCATACAAGATCCACCAACTCGTACCTAATGGGAAGGGAAGACCCCCCACTTTGTACCTGTGGAGCCGTAATCACCGTGGCCCACATTTTTACCGAGTGTGTGGATCTTGCTGACTTACGAAGACACCTTGGTTTGCAGACGACACTCAAACTTATATTAGCCGATGACGCGGTGGCTGCTGATCACGTTATCCGCTTTATAAGTGAGAGTGGGTTAGGGCCAGCAATCTAAATTTTCCAGTGAACATTGACTCAACGACTTGTTCGTTTTTGAATGATAATGGTTTTTTTTCCGTAATTTTTGTTTATTTTTATAATTTTTATTTTTATTTATTTGTATTTTATATTAATTTTTGGTCTTTTTAAATCTAGATGTCCACATCAAAATTTTAAATTCAATTCAAAATTTGTATTCTTTAATCTGTGTTAAGAGGGGCAGATGACCTCGTAGTTCCACCCCTTAAAACAACAATAACTAACTAACATACATACCATACTACTCGGGATTCGCTTAAGATATCAGTCTGTTCTCATGTTATGCTCCTGGACAAACCACCCGATTCTAAAGGACTGGGCGTTGGAGGCAGTTCAGTACCTCATGACAGCTTCGCAGGTCAATGAGCAGTGAATCACGGTCCATGGGGCTCGTCAACAAACATGTCCAGGAGGAAAGCAGGTAATAGCTGATTGGAATTAAGTCAAATGGGCATCTCACCAATTGATCAAGTTTATATCTGTATCAAGGAGGAAATAAAAATAACCAGGTCAGTGGAGATTCGAACACATGTTTTAATTCGCCGTCGAGTACCCAATGCACTACCATACCTTAAGCCATGAAGTAAATGCGGCTTCCTAACACGCTTGTCAAGTACGGGCTAATCGCCGCTGCGGAAGTCCCCCGAATATAATTGCTTGCCAAATACGCCTTGTGCTATAGTGGTTGACATTTTTGGTTTCGACTCTGGAGACATAGGTTTTGCGAAGGAATTTAATTTGGGTTTGAGATACTGGAACGGTATTGTGCCCATTAGACACCAGTACACGGCGGCGTGAATTCTTCGCTCTGATCCATGGGACGTGTTTTGTGTTCAATAGAATCAAGGAGATCAGAGAGATGACAAAGGGTTTTAAATGGAGACATGTACCTGGACAGAAAAATCCTCCCAGGGGCTGTTCTGAAAATAAGAACTCCGTGAGTCTCATTGTTAGGAGGGTCCTAACTAGCTGAAAGGTCACCGCGACCTGTGACGCAATCGAGTCATCTACGATGATTTGACAGCTGAACGGTTTGAAGTTGAGATCCAAACAGAGGCTGTGGTTTAAATGATAAGACGTTATCAAACCTGCTACCTTTTCGTTATGGTAACGGCATAAATAGGCTCATGACCAAAGTTTCGAATATAAATGATGTCGGTTTATTTTGTTATCCGGCTGCTATTCCGAATCAGGATCAATCAGCGGTGAATTGCTTGATAATGGATGTACACAGGGACATTGCCATACTGGAATACAAATAAAGGCAATTTTGAGACCAAGGTTTTGGATTTTAGGAGGAAGACGAACAGTGAAAAAAGCACTGGATTCTTGTTGTAGATGTAAACGATATGCTGCTAGAAATGTTGACGTTACACCTACCCCACTTCCGGAGAACAGAGTTCGCGATTCCAGAATTTTGGTAAACAACTGGACTGGACATTGCAGAACCATTGTTCTTGAAGGCGAGGGGCTATAAAGATGGCAAAAGCTAGGGTGTGTATCTTTACCTGTCCAGTATATAGATCAGTGCATTTTGAGCTTGTGTCCTCACTATCTACAGACACCTTTTCGCAAGGCTTTCGTCGGTAAACTAGTCCCCCGTTCGGATCTCCGGGTGTGGACTACTCGAGAGGGGGTTAACATCACAGAAGTTACAAAGAGGAAATCTCATATTCTACGGATCGGAGCGTGGAATGTTAGAAGTCGGATAGGCAGTGGAAGGTTAGAAAACTTAGAAAGGGAAATGGGTAGGGTGAGGTTAGATTTGGTTGCGATTAGTGAAATGCGCTGGAAGGAAGATCAGGACTTTTGGTCAGGGGACTATGGGATCAGTAGCACTAAATCAAACAATGGCCAAGCAGGAATTGGTCTCATATTGACTAGGAAACTTGGACAGCGGGTAGAATGTGACGAGCAATATACTGAACGGATTATTGTAGAAAAAATCAACACAAAACCTAAGTGCACCACAGTGGTACAAGTCTATATGCCTACCAGTCAAGCTGATGATGAAGAAGTTGAAAAGGTATACAAAGAAATAGAGAAGTTCTGAGGTATGCCACGGGTGATGAAAATGTTATAGTAATGGGAGATTGGAATGTTGTGGTAGGAAAGGGAAGAGAAGGGAAAATAGTAGAATTCGGTTTAGGTGAAAGGAATGATCGAGGAAGCAGGCTGATGGAATTCTGCACCGAACATGAGTTGGTCATAGCTAACACCTTATTTAAAAAAAACGCAATAAGAGAATATACACATGGATGAGACCAGGAGATACAGGGCGTTACCAAATCGTCTTCATTATGGTCAAGCAGAGATTTCGAAACCAGATTTTTGATTGCAAAACATATCCCGGTGCTGATATAAACTCTGACCACAATCTGTTTAGACTAATTAGTTTATCAATACGGAACCACAATGAACCTGTTAAAGTCTAAAATACAATCTGGTTGTTTATGAAATACCGACTTAAGTTGAAGAAAAGTCAAAAGCCAAAAAGGTGGGCAATAGACAGACTGACAGAGAAGGACGTGAACAAACGATTCAAGACGACTATAAAAGGAGGACTAATGGAAAACCCTGAAAAACTACAATTGCAGAGGAATGGGTACTTTTGAAGAATGAAATAACAAAATCCGCAGAAGAAAACATTGGCAGGAAAGAAAGAATAGGTAGAAAACCGTGGATCACACAGGATATGCTAGAATCAAAGGACGAACGGCGGAAGCACAAGAATGAAAGAGATGAAAGGGGAAAAGCAGAATGCTGACGCCTGAGAAATGACGTTAACAAGAAGTGCAAGGAAGCAAAAGAAGAATGGTTGAAAGAGAAATGTGCAGGTGTAGAAAATTGTCTGAAATTAAGAAAGGTAGATACTGCCTATCGAAGGATTAAGAGTACTTCTGGGGAAAGGAAGAATAAGTGCTGTAGTATTAAGGACTTGGATGGAAAACCTCTAACAGATAGGGAAGGAAAGGTTGAGAGATGGAAAGCTTAGAGTGTTTGTATAAGGGAAAGGAAATTGAGAATCATGTAATGGAAAGGGAAGAGGGGATTGATGAGGATGAGAAAGGAGATTTAATATTGATACAGAATTTGACGGAGCATTGGAAGACTCAAGCAGGAACAAAGCTCCAGGCAGAGATGATATACCGATTGAGTTGCTACGCTGCATCGGTGATAGTCTGAAAAGGTTATTTCACTTGGTGTGTAGGATTTATGAGACAGGTGAGGTACCCTCTGATTTCAAGAGGAATGTTATCATTCCTATACCGAAGAAAACAGGAGTTGACAGATGTAAAGATTACCGTACGATCAGCTTGATCACTCATGCCTCAAAGAACCTGACAAGGATAATTTACAAGAGGATGGAAAGACAGATAGAAAGAGAGTTGGGTGAAGACCAGTTTGGCTTCAGGAGAAACGTAGGAACAAGGGAAGCTGTACTAAGTCTTAAGCTGATTTTGGAAGCTAGAATAAGGAAGGATAAGAGAACGTTCATGGCATTTGTAGACTTAGAGAAAGCTTTTGTTAACATTGATTGGAGTAAGTTGTTTGACATTTTGAAAACTATTGAAATAAAGTACAGGTATAGGATAGTGCTCTACAATCTGTACCGAAACCAGACAGCAGTTATTCGATTAGAAGGACATGAAAGAGAAGCTGGTATTCAGAAAGGTATAAGGCATGGCTGCAACTTATCACCCATACATTTCAATCCATACATTGAACAATCAATGAAGGAAATAGGAGAAAAATTCAAATTAGGAGTAAAGATACAAGGAGAAATAATTTCAACTCTTGAGATTCGCTGATGACATCGTCATCTTAGCCGACACACCAGAGGATTTGAATGCGTTTTTAAATGGTATGGATTCTGTCTTGAGGAAAGAATTCGTGATGAAAATTAATTAATGTGAAACAAAACTATTAGAATGCAGTCGAACAAAATCAGAAACCCCTATGGATGTCGAATTGGCAGGCAGGTGACTTCTGTTACTTAGGAAGCAATATAACCAGAGGAAACAAAGAGGATATAAAAAGTAGGTTAGTACAAGCCAGGAAAGCATTTCTACAGAAAATGAATCTTTTGACATCGAATATAGATTTTGGTAGTTGGAAGTCATTTTTGAAAGCTTTTGACTGGAGCGTGGCGCTCTATGTAAGTGAAACTTGGACTGTTGGAACAGCAGAAAAGAGGAGAATTGAAGCGTTTGAAATGTGGTGTTACAGGGGAATGATGAAGATCAGTTGGGTAGATAGGGTTACGAATGAAAAGGTATTAAGACGAGTGGGAGAGGAGAGATGTTTCTGGCGACTGCTAATGAAGAGAAGAGATAGGTTGGTAGGGCACTTACTATGACACCCAGGAATAGCAAACTTAGTTATGGAAGGAAGGGTCGAGGATAAGAACTGTAGGGGTAGACCAAGGTTAGACTATTTTAAACAGATTGCCTCGGATGTAGGGTGTGGTAGCTATGTAGAGATGAAACGATTAGCTCAGGACAGGGAGGCATGGAAAGCTGCATCAAACCAGTCGAAAGACTAAAGATTTAAACACACATTCGTCGGTTTATGATTAAGAGAGGTCGATCTCATGTGGTTTAATCGGACCAATGAATGGACTTTATTGGAGCAGAGAATGCGTTGAGGAAGATTAATTGGGCTACACGAGATAATGCTCTTCATTTGTCTGGCAGTATTTGTGCCTTGCATTGTCGTCTTAATGTGCCATTCTAATTCTCAAATAGTCTTCGTTTTTATCGTAGTAGGGTACTTGTAAGCGATAATACTGTCACCGTATTATCTATGTTTTCCAGTACTCTTATCGATATGTAATGCATATATCTTGGAATCTTGGTGTCCCTATTCCCAGAACCACTTGCTCTGTCTTATCAAAATATTACCTCTTCGTGCAAGAAGGGTAAACATAGCGTAACCTCATTATTATTATCTTGGTGCCCCTGTTCCCAGAACCACTTGCTCTGTCTTATCAAAATGTTAGCTCTTCGTGCAAAAGGGTAAACACGCTACGTTCATCCGACAAATATTGCAATCTCCTGAACCAGGAATTAGAAGGTGCGTTTTGTGCCGAAATCTTCCTAATCTTCTCAATAGTACAGGAAACATTTTACATTTCTTTAAAAGTAAACGGAAATATATTTATTTGTTTAAATTGTGTGTTTAAACAAATAAACAAGACGATAGCCCCTGGCAGAACTGTGTCGCGTCGAGCCCGCATAACAGTAGAGCCGGGTGGGTAGTCTGTACACATGGGGCGCACACAACCCATTGTGCATTGAAAAGAATATCCAAACAGAATTACCCGCATCAGTGACGAATTGAACTCTGATTTTATAAATATCGACATTTGTTTAAAAATTGCATTTAAACAAATAAACATATTTGTAGAAGCCCGCATAACAGTAAGGCCAGACTGGTGATTAAAGAGCATGCGCGATTTTTCGCACAGGTCCCCTAGTTATTATTATTATTATTGTTATGACATTCATTTCACCACATAAGTGGGACAAATCAACATATCGTCGGCTTGTTTGCAAGACGGTATGGCAACTTATTTTAGGGTGGCACATTGAGAAACGAGCGAACAGGTCTCCAAGTTACGGCCTTCTGCACGATGATATGTAGACCAGGATGTATTCCTAATATTTCTAGATTGCGAGCCAATGATTTAGGGATGACGCCGGTAGAAAAGATGGCTATGGCAGAACCACTACACTCTCCTGTATCCACATTTGCCGTATTTCCTCAGCCAATGGCAGATACTAGGTGAGCTTCTCACAGCAGGTTTGTTGCAGATTATGTGAATTGGGCACTGCGATATCAATGTGAAAGGTTCTCTTCTGCACCTTGTCCACAAGAACGATATCCGGCCGGTTTGCTGGTATGGTTTTATCAGTAATAACTGATCGATCCCATAGCAACTTGTGAGTAGGATTTTCCAAAATGGCGTCAGAAATATACTGGTAGTACGGCAAAGTATTTTCAGATAATAAGTGCTTTTGAGCGAAGCCTCCGTGGCTTAGGCGGCAGCACGTCGGCCTCTCACCGCTGGGTCCGTGGTTCAAATCCCGGTCACTCCATGTGAGATCTGTGCTGGACAAAACGGAGGCAGACAGGTTTTTCTCCGGGTACTCCGGTTTTCCCTGTCAAAATTTCATTCCAGCAACACTCTCCACTATCATTTCATTTCATCTGTCATTCATTTACTCATTGCCCCAGAGGAGTGCGTCAGGCCTCGGCAGCCGGCACAGTCCATATCCTCGCCGCTAGCTAGGGGCTTCATTCATTCCATTCCTGACCCGGTCGGAGACTGGAAGCAGGCTGTGGATTTTCATTTTCAAGTGCTTTTGAGCAAGATATAGGTGCATTTTATTGGCTATCTGGTTGTGCCTTTTCATGTAATCGATACAGGAGATTGCTTGGCAGCCTCCTGTTATTATTTATCGTATGGCTTTTAGTGCCGGGAGTGTCCGAGGACATGTTCGGCTCGCCTGAGTCTGTAGCTCCTTTCAGCGGACACCCTCAAGGGTGAGCTACAAGTTCCGTTCAATTTCAAGTAGTTCCAACTTTCGCCACCAGTCAATGATACCTAGTGGTGAACGTTGGAACTTTGATAGAGCGTTCTGACGAAATCTAACCTAACAATTTTTGCTTTACACAAGTTTAGTCTGTGAAAGGATCTTTTACATGCCATAAATCTATGACATGGGACCGCCGGCTTTACTTCCCCTCCGAAGGAAGGCATACTGAAGGATTTTTTACGCTCTTAAAAAATCCGACGACTTCGGCCGGGTTTGAACCCGCTATCTTGTGCACAGCAGTTCAGCATGCTACCGACTACGCCACCGAAGCCGCTGTGATATGTAGAATTGTTTCCGGTTCTAGTTAGCATCTTCGGCATTTATGATCCTGTATATTTGCCTTAACTGTATCCTGTACTCGTATTTAAGATAGCTTTTGGTAGCCTCAACTTCATCCTGGATTGCAACCATGAATCCTTCGGTCTCAGTGAATAGGTCTGCATGAGTCAACCAGCTGTTCGACGCTTCAATGTCGACATGTTTCTGGTTGAGATCATACGGACGACGATCGTGCATAGCTTTCTTCGTCCTCTGCTGAAGCTTGATGGCTGTACATTCCTCATCGGTGGCTAACTGTATATCCCTTAAGTGAAGAAGATCCAACGGTGTGCACTTGTCATCTGCCTTGACAGCGGCTTGATGTATGGGAGAGTCATCTCTGAAGGTACCTGACTTGTCTTGCATGTAAGTGGATAATGTCCGTGAGCCCTCGACCACCTCTTTGACGCGGGATTGTCAGTCTCTCAACAGCTGACTTAGGTTGGAGACATCTGTGATTTTTTAAGATGGTACGTGTCCTAATTAGGACGTTCTCCAAGCCTGTCTGCGTCCATTTGATAATACCGGAAGTGTACGTCGGAGCATAGGTGTTAAATAGCCTTGAAGGTGTTCTTTCCATTCAACTTTGATTTTAAAATTTTGTTAAGGCGTTATTATTATCAGCCTCGGCGTTATTTCCCTGGACAACACCCGTTTCTCCTTCATTTCCTCTGGTTGGTTGCGTGGCGCAATCGGTGACGCACTCGTTTTTCGGGTCCCAGCGGAATCGCAACGGTCGATTGGCATTTAGGGGTGAAATAAAAAAGTGATATTTTTCAAACCAATTAAGAGAGAATTCCACTCTTTCCTACCTCAGCTGAGTGGCAGCTTGTCCATCCCGTCCCTAATCAACGCATGCATTCGCTAGGAGGCAACTCCTATTCTACACGACAAAACCTTAGATAGATAAATAAATAAATAAATAAATAAATAACAGATAAACATTCATCGGACTCCAAGTAGGAAGTAATTTGATATTCATCGGACATGCTCTGTGATAGTTCTCTTCTGTCATTCTCTGGGCGATTTAATAGGATGGACGAAAAAAATGTTTCGCTTCCTTATTACAGATGTCTGTTTCAGCGAAATGTACAATTAGCAGTATTCAAGCCAAAGAGGGAAGCTTACCATTTTAAGTAATCTACTTCAGTACACTCGAAGACATATCTTTGTGATCGGTGTATATCTCCATATTATAAACTATGTGCTTGGACAAACCGTAACAATTGCAGAAACTCCCACGAACACTGAATTAAAAGCATTTTGAGTGAATATTGTCATGGCCACAGAACGGGTCGTAGAGCAAGGCCAGTCCACACCACAGTTCCACCGTGTCTGTTATCACCTCAAGGTTTCTTCACACTACCTTGAACAATCAGCTCTTCGCATAGCAACTAGTCATTCGTCACATTTCCTACGTGCTAGCTAGGATAACATTTTTAGCCGAACATTACCCATCTGGATTGATTCATAATTGTTCGATTCATTAATAATGTTATTGGTTTTACGTCCCTTTTAACTACCCTGGCTTTTAGAGACGCCGGGGTGCCGGAATTTCGCCCCGAAGGGGATCTTTAACGTGCCAGTAAATGTACTGACACGGCTCCCTCGCATTTGCGCACCCTCAAATGCCAGCTGACTGCGCCAGGTTTCGAACCTGCAACCTTGGGCTCAGCAAGCGAGAACGTTACCCCTGAGCCACGCAGCCAGACAAATTTGTTCGATTCACATCACTCTAAACTGAAGATAGCCTCTCATAAGCAAGTCTGGAGATCGGAGGTTCGAGTCCCGGCGCTGACAGCGGCTATCCTGAGTATTGTTTTTCCTGGCATTTTTGAACACTCCCTCCAGACAAATGCTGGGATAGTAGGCTACCTTATTCCAAGTCCCAGCGCACCGACCCCTTTCCCGATCCTAATAATTACAGTTACACATACTAATATAGTCTCCACTGTAACACAGGTTATCAGACAAAATTGAACATGGGGTTGATGTCCAAGATGTCCCAAGCCCCTAAAACGAATCAATAACAAGTTTATTGTGATTAGCCGATACAGGCTAATTGCGCGATACATAAGTTGGACTAGACGTGATAAGACATACGGTCTGTGTGGCGAAGCGGGAAGGTTTCTCACTTGTCCGCTTCGTGATGCAGCGCCTAGCATTCTTAGCTGCCACCTCTGAGGTCGGGTTTGACTCCCGGCTCTGCCAAGACATTTAGCCTAATTTTGGAACGAGGTACACAGCAGTGCGAGAAAAACAACCGAGAAGAGGTGGGTTCGATTCCCACCTCAACCATCCTGGAACTGATTTTTCGTGGTTTACCACGTCTACTCCAGGAAAATGCCGACCAAGGCTTTCTGTTTCCTCACCTGCATCACGAATACGCACACTACTACAACCTTCACATTAAAACGGGTTAGCTTATCAGACAAATTCTACTCACACCCTAGTACATGGGGCTAAATGACTACGATGTTCAAGCCCCTCAAATGAACTTTTTCACATACAGTACCTAAGGTTGCGGGATCGAAATCCGGCACAGTCGTCTGCCATTTGAGGGTACTTATATGCGAGAGACCGTGTCAGTTGATTTACTGGCACGTCAAAGATTTCCTTTAAGGCAAAATTCTTGCACCCTTCGTCTCTCAAAGCTGCAGTAATTAAAATTATTATTTTCTTTGTACAGTACTTCGCTTAACATTGCGAGCAATCCAGTAACACACGGATTGAATTTGTGGCGCTACCATGTGAATCCGCAGTGATGTAAGCTTAACGGTTCTTCTTTTTTCCTAGCATTTATCCCATTCACATGGGGTCTGCTTTTCTGCTACGTCTTTTCCACAAGGCTCTGTTGGGGATGTATTAAGGATTGAGATTCACGTCTCTCATGTCGTCTCTGATGTTGTACATCCACCTCTTTAGCGGTCTACCACGCGGTCGTCGTCCCTCGGGATTGAGTTGGAGTGCTGTTTTGCCCACCTAATCGTCGTCTTTCCGCATGACGTGACCATACCACCGGAGTCTGGCCTCTCTTGCTTTCTCCACAATTGGGGCTACACCAAGCCTTCGACGCACAATGTCATTTCATTTGGTATATGGTTGTAACGAGTTAAACCAAAGGACCATCGCAGCATCCTTATTTCCATCGTGTGGGAACCTGTCCCTGTTTTCTTGTCAATGGTCGGCATTCTATCCCGTCGAGTGCTACTGTGAGCACTACTGTTTTATACATTTTTGCCTTCGGGTGAACAGGCATCTGTTTATCAGAAAAGACACCAGTGACTTGCGTCCACTTTAGCCATGCTGCAATGACTCTCACCCGTGTGTCCAGGGTGAAATCATTCGAAGATGTAATTATACAGTACTGTTTGTAGATAGTGAAACACCAAGAACAAGAGATGTGACTACATTGCACTTTATACCACAGATTAGGGGCATGACAATATATTACTGATTAGAAGGACAGTCCGGTAAATGCACGTTGACAGTCGATCTTCAGTGCGGCGTCGCACCACCACGTGCTGCACTCAGGGCCGCTAGACGTCGTGGCATGGAATCGTACAGCGCTTGAATATGCCGCTGGGGAATACCGTCCCACGCGGTTTGTAGGCGCGTCCACAAAGCATCAACAGTGGCGACAGGTGGACCTGAACGAACAAGTTGCCGACCGACCATATCCCAGACATGTTCGATGGGCGACATGTCAGGCGAACGGGCAGACCAGGGAAGCAGAGGTATCCGTCGTTCTGCGAAGAAGGCTTGAAAATTCCTCGCCACATGCGGGCGGTCATTGTCCTGCTGAAATATGGCCTGTGGAACGGCCTGCAAGAGGGGCAGGGCCGCGGACTGTAAAACTTCCCTGATGTAGCGGTCACTGTTCAGATTGCCCGCAAGAAGTACGAGGCGCGATCGCCTGTTATAGGCAATTGCGTCCCAAACCATTACACGTGGTGTTTGTCCGCTATGCCGCTCAACAATATAGTCTGCCTGATTGCGTTCCCCACGGCGGCGCCGAACGCGTATGCGGCCATCACTGTCGGACAGGTTGAAGCGGGATTCGTCCGAAAACACTACATTTCGCCACTCAGCCTGCCAGTGTCGGCGTGCACGTGGCCATTGTAGTCGGAGGCGTCGGTGGTTCCCAGTCAATGGAAGCCGACGCAGTGGCATGCGTGCTACCAGTCCAGCCCTCAAAAGACGGTGCCGCACCGTCGACGCAGACATGTCCACCCCCGTTGTGGTGCTCCAACGTTGAGCCAATACTGAGGACGACGCTGTTCTGTCCGATACAGCCATGCGGCGAAGATGGCGGTCGTCTCGCGCTGTGGTCACATTGCGTCGTCCTGTGCCCTGTCGTCGCTGTGTACGGCCCTCCTCTCTCCACTGAATCCACATACGCCTTACTGTTGACGCAGCGTGCCCTGTACGAGCCGCAATGTCCCGGAACGACAGACCCGCCTCCCGGAGCCCAAGCATTCTGCCCCGTTCAACCGCACTCACATGCTGATAGTCCATCCTGCGATGTCGGCGAGGCATCGTTGCACTTGTTTTGACGGCCCCATGCCGACAGAGCTGTGAGGAACACTGATCTCTCCGGTCCCACGACATAGGGCTCTGGTGGGCCAATGTGCACGCAATCTCTCTGCGATTTCAATCACTTAGTATGGTACCGCAGGCCTACACGACCCCTGTTCTGGGAGTGTCTCCGACCATTTCTTCTGGGTGTTACACTTTCTACAAACAGTAGTGTAGTTCCAAGGTATTCGAACTCTGAGGTTTTTTCCAAATTCTGATCTTCAATGCTGATGGTACCACTGGTTTGATGATCACTTTCCAGGCACCGTATATCGTCTTTTGAAGGTTAAGACGCATGCCATTCTCTGTTAACCTGTCATTCCGCGTTTGGGTCTGATTTTGGAGTTCCAGGTGGATAACTTGAGTACCACGTCGTCTGCCTACAGAAGCGTCCAGGGATGAGGGGATTGTATGTCAGCCGTTATCGTGTCCATGCAAAGAATGAACAATAATGGAGAGAGGGCTGAGCCCTGATGAACGCCAACAGTGATTTTGAAGGTTGGAGAGATTACAGCGGACTACACTAGATACATTTCGATAGAGAAGCTGGATCCAACTCACGTGCATTTCTGGTACTCCGTGGATTCGTAGAGCTCGCCAGATCAGTTCATGTGGGCCCTATCGAAGGCCTTCTCTTGGTCTAAGAATGCCATGTGTACAGTCCTCCTTTTTTCTGAATGCTTCTCTCACATCAAACGTGCAGCGTGGATTGCATCCGTAGTACCACAGCCCTTGACAAACTCACCCTGGTTAGGGGATATGGAGACTATTGTTCGAAGCCTACTATCCAGTACCCTTTCAAAGATTTTCATGGTGTGACTAAGGAGACGTATTGGCCTGTAGTTGTTGCATTGAGTGACATCTCCTTTTCCCTTCCATATGGGCACGGTTGTGTTTGTGGTCCATATTTGTGGAGGCTTATTGGTGGTTACAAGTTTGTTGAATAGGGAGGCAAGAAATTCTGCTTTCTGCTCTCCCAGTAGTATCCAGATTTCAGCAGGTATATCATCTGGACCAGTTGCCTTGCCATTTTTCATTTTCTTGATGGCCACCATCACTTCTTCTGCTGTTATCTCTGTCACCGGCCAATGGCTGGGCTGAGAGCTTAATAGTGGTGGATGTGGGATTTTCTTCAATGCAGATGCCATCATAGTAGCATAGATAGATGGATAGATGGCGGGTCTCTGAGGACGTGTCCAATGTCTCGGGATGCACCTTCTGGCTTGTCGAGCTGATCATACAGATCTCGGTAGTGATCATTTTTAGCAGCTGCCACTACTCTCTTGGTTTCTCGTTTGAGTGATCGATACCGGTCAAGGTCTGCATCGAGTTGTGTGCGCCACCAAGTCTTATAGGAGTAGTGGTTTTGTGAGAGTTCAGATGCCACCGCTCCACCGCTGGAATACTAAAATTGCAATATCTCGCGAACCAATCAGGCTAGAGACTTGTACGAGGTGTCATTGAACTCAGGCTAACACCCCCTTTCCAATGGACAACATTTCAACCCCAAAAGTAAAACCTACCCCTACTAGGGGGTGAAAATTGTAATTTTTTAGAGAATCTCTCTTTCCAATTGCAACATGTGAGAGTGTGAATGCTAATATGGAATGAAACGTTGTTCCACATAAAGTGCATGTGTTCGGTGGAAAGCCAATATGATTTAACATGCTTGTTTTTTGTTTTTAAACATGTCCACTCATAGCTTTTGTAAGAGGGCGGGCTTTCTAAAGCTGGTGGCTGTAGTGTAACCCAACCCACGAGGGGTGATCAAAACGTTTTCCAAGTGGTGCTTGTCGATAGGCAAACTGATAAACAAAGAGGGTCTTGTCAGGCCTTGAGGCGAGAGCTCCTGTTATTGTTGACGAGCCCCTGTGGTCGGGTCCCTGTGAACGGGTCATTGTTGACGAGTCATGGCTGACGGGTCATTGTGGACGGGTCCCTGTTGACAGGTCCCTGTTGACAGGTCATTGTTGACGGGTCCTTGTCGACAAGTCCTTGTGGACGAGTCCCTGTTGATGGGTCCCTTTTGACTGATCCCTTTGGATGCTATGATGAAATTAAACGTTGTTCCACATGAAACGCAAGCGAAGAGCCGATCGCTACTATGAATTAACATGTTTGTTTTTTTGTTTTTACGCATTTGCACTTGGGGTTTTTGTAAGAGGGCGGGCTTTTTGAATACAGATTTATAGATGAGTTATTTTTTTTAATTAACCAAAAGATCCAAAACTAATAGGTCATTAGCTTTTAATATCTCATGAATCAATGAGGCTAGAGACTTGTATGAGAGGTCGTTGGACTTGGGGTGACATTCTGTTTCTTAATGTATTATTCATTTTTGTCAAAAGGGCCTAACTGCACTTTTGTTAATATCTCGTTAACTAATAATCAGAGGGGGTCAAGTGAGGTGTCATGGGACTCAAGATGGTCAACCCTTTTCCATGACCAACGAATTTACCCAAAAGACCTAAAACAGCAAGGTCATTGACCTATGATTTTATAAACTAATAATCGGAGAGGGTCAAGTGAGGTGTCATTGGACTTAGAATGGTTATCCCTTTCCCATGACCAATGAATTTACTCCAAAAATCCAAAACAGTAAGGCCATTGACCTGAGATTTTATAAACTAATATGGGGTCGATAACCTAGATGTTAGACCCCTTAAAACATCAATTATAATAATAATAATAATAATAATAATTATTATTATTATTATTATAAAGTAATAATCGGATATCAGCATGTGAGGTTTCATAGAACTTAGAATGATCAACCCTTTCCCATAGCCAATGAATTTACCCAAAATACCCAATATATCAAGGTCATCAACCCGAGATTTTATAAACTAATAATCGGATACGAACATGTGAGATGTTTACCATGTGTGATGAAACATAGCTTGGTAGAGAAAGAATTAGTGTAGGCTACATGTATGGTGACTGACAAGTCTTTTACCATTGGAACTTGTTTTCAGATCAAACTGCAGTACAGAGAGAGTATAGGTTGCAGGTATGGGTTAATAAATGACAAACGGGTGTACACAAACTCTGATTTATCGATTCAAGAATTAAGAGTAGACTACCTTTAATTGATTGGTTAAAGAGGATAGATAAAACACAAAATAGTGATTACATTGTACTAAACCGAACCAAACCTCACCGAAAACAAGCCAAGGGTTTAAGTGTAAAACTTGTGGGAAAATGTGGTCATTGGTAATGTCAAAAAGGAAAGGGATAACGCTCTACCTATAGAGGGTAAGGTTTTTAAATGTATTTTTTTTTGAAAGTTTGACAAGGGGCCTAACTATACTTTTGTTGATATTTCCTGAACCCATGATGGGATTTTGACCTGTGAGGTTTCGTTGGACTTGGGCAGACACTCTCTTTTTGAATGTATTTTTGACATTTTAACAAAGGGCCTAACTCTACTTTTGTTAATATCTCGCGAACCAATAAGGCTAGGGACTTGTATGTGGGGTCCTAGCACTCGGGGTGACGCTCTGTTTTTGAATATATATTTAATGTTTGTCAAAAGGGCCTAACTGCACTGTTGTTAATATCTCGATAACTAATAATGGGAGAGAGTCAAGTTAGGTGTTATAATACTTAGGATGGCCAACCCTTTCCCATGACCAACGAATTTACCCCAAATATTCAAAACAACAGGGTCATTGACCTGAGATTATATAAACTAATCATCGGGTATCAACATGTAAGGTGTCATTAGACTTATAATGGTCAACCCTTTCCCATGGCCAATGAATTTACCTAAAATATCCAAAACATTAAGGTCATTGACCTGAGATTTTATAAATTAATAGTTGGATATGGACATGTGAGATGTTTACCGTGAGTGATGAAACATAGCTAGGTAGAGAAAGAATTAGTGTAGGCTACATGTATGGTGACTGACAAGTCTTTCACTATTGGAACTTGTTTTCAGATCAGGCTGTAGTAAGAGTATAGGTTGCAGGCATGGGTTAATAAATGACAAACGGTGTACACAAAATCTGATTTATTGATTCAAGAATTAAGAGTAGACTATATTTAATTGATTGGTTAAAGAGGATAGCTAAAGAAACAAAATGGTGACTACATTGAACTAAACTGAACCAAGCTGAATCAAACCCAACCAAACCGAACCAAACCTAATCGAAAACAAGCCAAGGGTTTAAGTGTAAAACTTGTGGGTGAATGTGGTCATTGGTAATGTCAAAAAGGAAAGGAATAACGCTCTACCTATAGAGGGTAAGGTAAAGCTAGAGCATGGTGCTAATCCACACACCCAAGTACATAAACCACACACAACTATCCTATGCAGTTTTTATGGGTTGACTGTTAAAACTTGCTCAGTGGTTACTGGGACAAGATGGTCGCTACACACAACAAGCTTTAAATACCCGAGGCTAATAATCTATACACACACTCACACACACACACTTGTTCTAAACTAAACTGTCTTGCTGGCAGAGCTCACACAGTAGGTAAATGACAGATATGCTTGGCTAACAGAAATACAATCATTTTCGGTTGTCTAATGTTACCAGCTAAACATTACGTGCTATAGTGGTGAGCACATGTGCCTCTTTCACTGGAGATCTTAATTCGATTTCTAGCTCTAAGGCCTAGAACGAATCAAACTAAAAAAAAGGGTATGGTGACGCAGTGGTTAAACTGTTAACCTTTCACTAAGGTAGACTAGGGTTTGATTTTATGTTAATATGCATGTCATAAACAAACAAATAAAAGCAGAGATAATGTTTAAAACTGATTACACTTGTCTCTTTTCAAATTATTACTTAGATTACAAATACAAACGTGGACTGGGTTTGACATACAGTTAATGCTTCCTATCACATACTAGACTGTAAGAAAGCCAAAACAAGCAAAAGGCGTAGGTAAAGCAGTGGTAAAATCGTTATGTGTAGAGAAATACCTAACGGTTTTATGAACTGGCAAAGGTATGTCGCATAAACAGTGCAGGATACAATCCAGCAACCATAATTTTTATCTTGTGGACAAGAGAAAACATATATATAGAGAGAGATATATAGAAAGCTTGTGTGTGTGTGTTAGGGTAGAATTGGTTGTTTGACCAGAGAAAATACGGTGAGGTAGGGTGGGGAGAGGGAGAATTAGCATATATGAATGGAAAATGGATTTTTTTCAATCGTTTTGTTTTTCAAATGCAGTGGTAGATAGTCATTATATTGTAAAACATTCTTACTTGCAGTAGTAATAAGCCTCTATGGTTCCGCTAACACACATAGATAGACTGTATGGTCAAGCACTCACATTAAGATCATTTACAAAATCATAAAATGAAAAATAAAAAAATCTTGTTTTGGAAATATCGTTTTTCAACATACACACAAAATAAATATATACAAAATTTGTAAACAACAAAATGGAAACTCCATGTTTCCATATAGACAAAATTTAAAAACCTTTAAACGGACATTTAAGAAAATATATGCAAATGGGAAATTGACAAATGTGTAAATATGAAAATGGAAAAATCCATGTTTCCATATCATGAAATTGAAAAACATCAAACTGTCATTTTAAAAAATGCAAATGGAAAATTGATAAATTGCAATGTGTGAAATGTGAAATTGAACAAATGGCTATCATTTTTTAAAATAAAGAACATGGTTCTCTATGGTTGAGATGTGAATCAAACCCTCTCTACTTATTTGAACCACTCGAGACTGAGTAGACTAGTTTTAGTTGTCATACCACTTTTAAAAGTTTGTGTTAAATCTAGGAATTGAACCCAAGAGCTTATAGGGGAGATCCAAGGTTATAATATGTTAAACAGATAGCCTTGAATGTAGGGTGTGGTAGTTATATAGAGATGAGACGTTTCGCTCGGGGCAGGGAGGCATGGAGATCTGCATCAAACCAGTCAAAAGACTGACGACTCAAACAACAACATGTAGAGCTCCCCAAAATAATGTTGTGTAACGGTAAATGTTAGTCAACGAACAGTAATGCATTACTAAAACCCATGACACGATACCTAAGAGCTTTTCTAAAATTATTTTAAATTGCCTTTAAGCCTATATTAAACACCCAGTTCACAAGACTCATAACTGCAATGTTATGGTCAAACAAAACAAAATCTATATTTCAAAACAAACAAGTGGTTTAGTCAATGTATACTGGAAAAAGTTTTATAAACACTCAAGTCCACAAAAATAATTAAATTAGTAACTGTCAGGTTGACCTAGTGGTTATGGTGTTTGACTTAAGTTCAAATTTTCTGTACAAGAAAGCAAGGGTTCGAATCCCTTACCTGATATAACTATTGCCTCAACATGGCTTGACCACACTGTATTATTGTGTACTCGGTACACAAGCCATAGATAGAGTGTATTGTTTATGGTCACTCTCTTTGCGAACATAGTCAGAGACTGTTGATGGTTAACAATTGCATTGATAGTGGGACATAGGGATAGCAATTAAGAAAAACAGACAATACCCATACACTATTTTTATTTATTTAATGTAAGTACTTGTACAATAGTTATATACAAACTACAACTCCCTTTTGTCTATTACTATCTAGTCCTTTTCGATCCACTTGCATATCAAGGCAGATGACTTTGTAGTTCAGCCCCTTAAAACAACAACAACACTACCTCTTGCATAGTCTGTGATGTTGATGACTCTTGAGGCGTGGAAGATGGATACAACATAACTTTTACAACAGGGGTTAAACGTTGCTCAACAATCAATGCACTATTTTGAGTAGCAACATCTTTCTCTTGTACTAACTTATTAGCATTCTGATGATTTTTTGCCAATACCATCAGTGTTTTGTCTGGAGAACTACATTGATGATCACTCACACTTAAAACCACACCAATTCTACTTTTCATATTGCCTCGACATCTTGTTGACCTCTGTTTTGAGCATTGCCAGAATATTATTCCTTTTACATTTTGTCGTCTATAGTTATATGAGTAGCCTTTATAGAGTACACGTTGTTTACCTCGGTTAGTTGTAGTAAGTTCCATAGTAGTAACTAACCTGTTAGTATGATTTGCACACTACAAAGTTTCTGGTAATAGAATTATTTAGCGTTGGCTTTTATATTTAATATGTACAATTAAAAGTGATAGAAAAGTGGTAGAAACGTGGTAGCAAAGTGGTAGACAAGTGGTAGACAATTGGTAACATAGTGGTAGCAAAGTGGCAGAAAAGTAGTAGAAAAGTGGTAGCAAAGTGGTAGAAAAGTGGTAGAAAATATTACATGTTTTGTTGAGAAATAGTTTAACGGTTACATGGATTCATTACACTATAATTTTAGCATCACGAAGCTCATTTTCTATATCCAAAAGTTCTTCCTCATATTTAGTATGACCAGCCTGTTTACAGGTATGCAAGTACTGAAGCCGCTGGATTAGCTTACTGGGATTGTTCCAGTAAACAAATTTAACAAATGATTTTTTTGGGTGTAAACCATCATCATCATCATAATCATCATCATCATCATCATGGTTATCATCATCAATATAATAAATTATCATCAATATAATCATCATCACTATTACTATCTAATCCTTTTTGTTCATGCAACAACCTTTGGCATAGTTTGTGTTGTCGTTGATAGTGTTAGAGGTTTCTTAGACGTTAACGACTGTCCTAACATGTCTTTTTCAGGAGATAATAAATGCTCTTTAACAAACAAAGCACTATCTTGAGCCACACTATTTTTTTCTTGGTCTTGCTTTTTTTTAACCTTGGTTAGAGTATTTTGTCCATTTAAATGAGTATTATTTTGAGATTTACAATGATGATCGATTGAAATAAGTATGTTGGAGCCTTTTGTTTTAATCATTCCTCGACACTTTTTAGATCGTTGTTTCGAACAGCACCAAATAACAGTTCCATTTTTATTAGTTCTTTTTACAATATATGCATATCCTTTATAGTAAGCACATGGCTTACCATAGCTAGTCGTTGATACTTCCATGTCAACTGTTAAGCATAAACTAATCTCTAGTAAAGTTAACTCGATAATAAAAATGATAGTTTGTAGTATGTGCAGTTTAAAGTAAGAGCAAAAGTGAGAGTCAAATGGTAGAAAAGTGTTAGCAAAGCGGTGGAAGAGTGGTAGCAGTTTATAGTAGTCATGATCTTTTTTACCAGAATGTGATTTGAGCAAATTTAATTTCTAAACCTTA
Organism: Meconema thalassinum; assembly: GCA_946902985.2. NCBI lineage: Eukaryota > Metazoa > Arthropoda > Insecta > Orthoptera > Tettigoniidae > Meconema > Meconema thalassinum. Next base: position 306,455,996 of record OX336392.1, on the reverse strand, counting down.
GCAGTGAGTCTTGGTTCAGACAAGCGTAAACAGTTCTCCAATTAATCAGAGATCAAGATTTTCATTATGAAACAGTTGTGTAACCAATTAGGTATCGGTACTTGATAGCTTCACACATGAACAAAGAATATCCAATCAACCATTGTAGTTGCAATGTCAAACACAAAGACAAAATCAGCATGAACTTTTAAGTTACAGGAAAATTCTATGCAATAGACTATGCAGGAAATTTGGAAATACACATCAGAAGTTTGCAACACCATCCTTCTAGCCTATATAAATTATCGACTTGGAAAGTGTGCACTGCCCCTAACATTAAACCAATTTATCAATAACACACAAGTCAACAATCAAAACATTTTGTGTTGAGTCTATCATTTAATGCATATATTCTGTCTACATTGAACAGTAACAAAAAACGCCATTCATAATTAATTAAGTTTGCTTTAATTCTTTATGTAATGATAAATACATATTTAAAGTTTTGGCTGACTGTTCAGGGTGAATCGGCTTTGAACACATAAGAGAGGGAATATTTTAAGACTTAACCTCAGCTCACCTAACATAACCTAAATTTACCTAACCTAACCTTGTCATATAGGTAAGAAACGGGTCAAGCTATGCTTTCGACTACCGAGTTTCAGCTACTTTTCAAGGTTACTCTCCCGAACATTGCCGGAGACTGCTGATAAACACCTATGTTCCCACGGCGGCGGCGCGCAACGACTTACATGACGCGCTTCCCCCTTTTCATTGATCCCTTTTGATTTGTCCCTTTGGACTGGTCCCTGTTGACTAGCCCCTTTGGAAGGGCCCTTTTTGAATGGAGTCATTTTTGACGGGTCCCTGTGGACAGGTCCTTTTGGCTGATCCCTTTGGACCGGTCCCTTTGGACTGGTACCTATGGACTGGCCCATGCAATTATCCAAATTATGTAAAAGGGTCCGGTCCAAAGGGATCCACCAAAAGGACCTGTCCACAGGGACCCGTCAAAAATGACTCCATTCAAAAAGGGCCCTTCCAAAGGGGCTAGTCAACAGGGACCAGTCCAAAGGGACAAATCAACAGGGATCAATGAAAAGGGGGAAGCGCGTCATGTAAGTCGTTGCGCGCCGCCGCCGTGGGAACATAGGTGTTTATCAGCAGTCTCCGGCAATGATCGGGAGAGTAACCTTGAAAAGTAGCTGAAACTCGGTTGTCGAAAGCATAGCTTGACCCGTTTCTTACCTATATGACAAGGTTAGGTTAGGTAAATTTAGGTTATGTTAGGTGAGCTGAGGTTAAGTCTTAAAATATTCCCTCTCTTATGTGTTCAAAGCCGATTCACCCTGAACAGTCAGCCAAAACTTTAAATATGTATTTATCATTACATAAAGAATTAAAGCAAACTTAATTAATTATGAATGGCGTTTTTTGTTACTGTTCAATGTAGACAGAATATATGCATTAAATGATAGACTCAACACAAAATGTTTTGATTGTTGACTTGTGTTATTGATAAATTGGTTTAATGTTAGGGGCAGTGCACACTTTCCATGTCGATAATTTATATAGGCTAGAAGGATGGTGATGCAAACTTCTGATGTGTATTTCCAAATTTCCTGCATAGTCTATTTCATAGAATTTTCCTGTAACTTAAAAGTTCATGCTGATTTTGTCTTTGTGTTTGACATTGCAACTACAATGGTTGATTGGATATTCTTTGTCAACTTTCAAATCATGTAATTCATGTCAGATATGTTGGAATTTTTGTTCATGTGTGAAGCTATCAAGTACCGATACCTAATTGGTTACACAACTGTTTCATAATGAAAATGTTGATCTCTGATTCATTGGAGAACTGTTTACGCTTGTCTGAACCAAGACTAACTGCTAAGGTTTAGAAATTACATTTACTCAAATCACATTCTGGTAAAAAAGATCATGACTACTATAAACTGCTACCACTCTTCCACCACTTTGCTAACACTTTTCTACCATTTGACTCTCACTTTTGCTCTTACTTTAAACTGCACATACTACAAACTATCATTTTTATTATCGAGTTAACTTTACTAGAGATTAGTTTATGCTTAACAGTTGACATGGAAGTATCAACGACTAGCTATGGTAAGCCATGTGCTTACTATAAAGGATATGCATATATTGTAAAAAGAACTAATAAAAATGGAACTGTTATTTGGTGCTGTTCGAAACAACGATCTAAAAAGTGTCGAGGAATGATTAAAACAAAAGGCTCCAACATACTTATTTCAATCGATCATCATTGTAAATCTCAAAATAATACTCATTTAAATTGACAAAATACTCTAACCAAGGTATCAAGCAAGACCAAGAAAAAAATAGTGTGGCTCAAGATAGTGCTTTGTTTGTTAAAGAGCATTTATTATCTCCTGAAAAAGACATGTTAGGACAGCCGTTAACGTCTAAGAAACCTCTAACACTATCAAAGACAACACATACTATGCCAAAGGTTGTTGCATGAACAAAAAGGATTAGATAGTAATAGTGATGATGATTATATTGATGATAATTTATTATATTGATGATGATAACCATGATGATGATGATGATGATGATGATTATGATGATGATGATGGTTTACACCCAAAAAAATCATTTGTTAAATTTGTTTACTGGAACAATCCCAGTAAGCTAATCCAGCGGCTTCAGTACTTGCATACCTGTAAACAGGCTGGTCATACTAAATATGAGGAAGAACTTTTGGATATAGAAAATGAGCTTCGTGATGCTAAAATTATAGTGTAATGAATCCATGTAACCGCTTAAACTATTTCTCAACAATACATGTAATATTTTCTATCACTTTGCTACCACTTTTCTACCACTTTGCTACCACTTTTCTAGTTTGCTACCACTTTTCTACCACTTTTCTACCACTTTGCTACCAATTGTCTACCACTTTGCTACCAATTGTCTACCACTTGTCTACCACGTTTCTACCACTTTTCTATCACTTTTAATTGTACATATTAAATATAAAAGCCAACACTAAATAATTCTATTACCAGAAACTTTGTAGTGTGCAAATCATACTAACAGGTTAGTTACTACTATGGAACTTACTACAACTAACCGAGGTAAACAACGTGTACTCTATAAAGGCTAATCTTATAACTATAGACGACAAAATGTAAAAGGAATAATATTCTGGCAATGCTCAAAACAGAGGTCAACAAGATGTCGAGGCAATATGAAAAGTAGAATTGGTGTGGTTTTAAGTGTGAGTGATCATCAATGTAGTTCTCCAGACAAAACACTGATGGTATTGGCAAAAAATCATCAGAATGCTAATAAGTTAGTACAAGAGAAAGATGTTGCTACTCAAAATAGTGCATTGTTTGTTGAGCAACGTTTAACCCCTGTTGTAAAAGTTATGTTGTATCCATCTTCCACGCCTCAAGAGTCATCAACATCACAGACTATGCAAGAGGTAGTGTTGTTGTTGTTTTAAGGGGCTGAACTACAAAGTCATCTGCCTTGATATGCAAGTGGATCGAAAAGGACTAGATAGTAATAGACAAAAGAGAGTTGTAGTTTGTATATAACTATTGTACAAGTACTTACATTAAATAAATAAAAATAGTGTATGGGTATTGTCTGTTTTTCTTAATTGCTATCCCTATGTCCCACTATCAATGCAATTGTTAACCATCAACAGTCTCTGACTATGTTCGCAAAGAGAGTGACCATAAACAATACACTCTATCTATGGCTTGTGTACCGAGTACACAATAATACAGTGTGGTCAAGCCATATTGAGGCAATAGTTATATCAGGTAAGGGATTCGAACCCTTGCTTTCTTGTACAGAAAATTTGAACTTAAGTCAAACACCATAACCACTCGGTCAACCTGACAGTTACTAATTTAATTATTTTTGTGGACTTGAGTGCTTATAAAACTTTTTCCAGTATACATTGACTAAACCACTTGCTTGTTTTGAAATATAGATTTTGTTTTGTTTGACCATAACATTGCAGTTATGAGTCTTGTGAACTGGGTTTTTAATATAGGGTTAAAGGCATTTTAAAATAATTTTAGAAAAGCTCTTAGGTATCGTGTCATGGGTTTTAGTAATGCATTACTGTTCGTTGACTTAACATTTACCGTTACACAACATTATTTTGGGGAGCTCTACATGTTGTTGTTTGAGTCGTCTCCATGCCTCCCTGCCCCGAGCGAAACGTCTCATCTCTATATAACTACCACACCCTACATTCAAGGCTATCTGTTTAACATATTATAACCTTGGATCTCCCCTACAAGCTCTTGGGTTCAATTCCTAGATTTAACACAAACTTTTAAAAGTGGTATGACAACTAAAACTAGTCTACTCAGTCTCGAGTGGTTCAAATAAGTAGAGAGGGTTTGATTCACACCTCAACCATAGAGCACCATGTTCTTAAAAAAAAAATTATAGCCATTTGTTCAATTTCACATTTCACACATTGCCATTTGTCAATTTTCCATTTGCATTTTTTAAAATGACTGTTTGATGTTTTTCAATTTCATGATATGGAAACATGGATTTTTCCATTTTCATATTTACACATTTGTCAATTTCCCATTTGCATATATTTTCTTAAATGTCGGTTTAAGGTTTTTTAAATTTTGTCTATATGGAAACATGGATTTTCCATTTTGCTGTTTACAAATTTTTTATATATTTATTTTGTGTGTATGTTGAAAAACGATATTTCCAAAACAAGATTTTTTTATTTTTCATTTTATGATTTTGTAAATGATCTTAATGTGAGTGCTTGACCATACAGTCTATCTATGTGTGTTAGCGGAACCATAGAGGCTTATTACTACTGCAAGTAAGAATGTTTTACAATATAATGACTGTCTACCACTGCATTTGAAAAACAAAACGATTGAAAAAATCTATTTTCCATTCATATATAAGTGCTAATTCTCCCTCTCCCCACCCTACCTCACCGTATTTTCTCTGGTCAAACAACCAATGCTACCCACACACACACACACAAGCTTTCTATATATCTCTCTATATATATATGTTTTCTCTTGTCCACAAGATAAAAATTATGGTAGCTGGATTGTATCCTGCACTGTTTATGCGACATACCTTTGCCAGTTCATAAAACCGTTAGGTATTTCTCTACACATAACGATTTTACCACTGCTTTACCTACGCCTTTTGCTTGTTTTGGCTTTCTTACAGTCTAGTATGTGATAGGAAGCATTAACTGTATGTCAAACCCAGTCCACGTTTGTATTTGTAATCTAAGTAATAATTTGAAAAGAGACAAGTGTAATCAGTTTTAAACATTATCTCTGCTTTTATTTGTTTGTTTATGACATGCATATTAACATAAAATCAAACCCTAGTCTACCTTAGTGAAAGGTTAACAGTTTAACCACTGCGTCACCATACCCTTTTTTCTTAGTTTGATTCGTTCTAGGCCTTAGAGTTAGAAATCTAATTAAGATCTCCAGTGAAAGAGACACATGTGCTCACCACTATAGCACGTAATGTTTAGCTGGTAACATTAGACAACCGAAAATGATTGTATTTCTGTTAGCCAAGCATTTCTGTCATTTACCTACTGTGTGAGCTCTGCCAGCAAGACAGTTTAGTTTAGAACAAGTGTGTATGTGTGAGTGTGTGTATAGATTATTAGCCTCGGGTATTTAAAGCTTGTTGTGTGTAGCGACCATCTTGTCCCAGTAACCACTGAGCAAGTTTTAACAGTCAACCCATAAAAACTGCATAGGATAGTTGTGTGTGGTTTATGTACTTGGGTGTGTGGATTAGCACCATGCTCTAGCTTTACCTTACCCTCTATAGGTAGAGCGTTATTCCTTTCCTTTTTGACATTACCAATGACCACATTCACCCACAAGTTTTACACTTAAACCCTTGGCTTGTTTTCGATTAGGTTTGGTTCGGTTTGGTTGGGTTTGATTCAGCTTGGTTCAGTTTAGTTCAATGTAGTCACCATTTTGTTTCTTTAGCTATCCTCTTTAACCAATCAATTAAATATAGTCTACTCTTAATTCTTGAATCAATAAATCAGATTTTGTGTACACCGTTTGTCATTTATTAACCCATGCCTGCAACCTATACTCTTACTACAGTCTGATCTGAAAACAAGTTCCAATAGTGAAAGACTTGTCAGTCACAATACATGTAGCCTACACTAATTCTTTCTCTACCTAGCTATGTTTCATCACTCACGGTAAACATCTCACATGTCCGTATCCAATTATTAATTTATAAAATCTCAGGTCAATGACCTTAATGTTTTGGATATTTTAGGTAAATTCATTGGCCATGGGAAAGGGTTGACCATTATAAGTCCAATGACACCTTACATGTTGATATCCGATGATTAGTTTATATAATCTCAGGTCAATGACCCTGTTTTTTTTTTTTGAATATTTGGGGTAAATTCGTTGGTCATGGGAAAGGGTTGGCCATCCTAAGTATTATAACACCTAACTTGACTCTCTCCCATTATTAGTTATCGAGATATTAACAACAGTGCAGTTAGGCCCTTTTGACAAACATTAAATATATATTCAAAAACAGAGCGTCACCCCGAGTGCTAGGACCCCACATACAAGTCCCTAGCCTTATTGGTTCGCGAGATATTAACAAAAGTAGAGTTAGGCCCTTTGTTAAAATGTCAAAAATACATTCAAAAAGAGAGTGTCTGCCCAAGTCCAACGAAACCTCACAGGTCAAAATCCCATCATGGGTTCAGGAAATATCAACAAAAGTATAGTTAGGCCCCTTGTCAAAATTTCAAAAAAAAATACATTTATAAACCTTACCCTCTATAGGTAGAGCGTTATCCCTTTCCTTTTTGACATTACCAATGACCACATTTTCCCACAAGTTTTACACTTAAAACCTTGGCTTGTTTTCGGTGAGGTTTGGTTCGGTTTAGTACAATGTAATCACTATTTTGTGTTTTAGCTATCCTCTTTAACCAATCAATTAAAGGTAGTCTACTCTTAATTCTTGAATCGATAAATCAGAGGTTGTGTACACCGTTTGTCATTTATTAACCCATACCAGCAACCTATACTCTCTCTGTACTGCAGTTTGATCTGAAAACAAGTTCCAATGGTAAAAGACTTGTCAGTCACCATACATGTAGCCTACACTAATTCTTTCTCTACCAAGCTATGTTTCATCACGCATGGTAAACATCTCACATGTTCGTATCCGATTATTAGTTTATAAAATCTCGGGTTGATGACCTTGATATATTGGGTATTTTGGGTAAATTCATTGGCTATGGGAAAGGGTTGATCATTCTAAGTCCTATGAAACCTCACATGCTGATATCCGATTATTACTTTATAATAATAATAATAATAATAATAATAATAATTATTATTATTATTATTATTATAATTGATGTTTTAAGGGGTCTAACATCTAGGTTATCGACCCCATATTAGTTTATAAAATCTCAGGTCAATGGCCTTACTGTTTTGGATTTTTGGAGTAAATTCATTGGTCATGGGAAAGGGATAACCATTCTAAGTCCTATGACACCTCACTTGACCCTCTCCGATTATTAGTTTATAAAATCATAGGTCAATGACCTTGCTGTTTTAGGTCTTTTGGGTAAATTCGTTGGTCATGGAAAAGGGTTGACCATCTTGAGTCCCATGACACCGCACTTGACCCTCTCTGATTATTGGTTAACGAGATATTAACAAAAGTGCAGTTAGGCCCTTTTGACAAAAATGAATAATACATTAAGAAACAGAATGTCACCCCAAGTCCAACGACCTCTCATACAAGTCCCTAGCCTCATTGATTCATGAGATATTAAAAGCTAATGACCTATTAGTTTTGGATCTTTTGGTTAATTAAAAAAAATAACTCATCTATAAATCTGTATTCAAAAAGCCCGCCCTCTTACAAAAACCCCAAGTGCAAATGCGTAAAAACAAAAAAACAAACATGTTAATTCATAGTAGCGATCGGCTCTTCGCTTGCGTTTCATGTGGAACAACGTTTAATTTCATCATAGCATCCAAAGGGATCAGTCAAAAGGGACCCATCAACAGGGACTCGTCCACAAGGACTTGTCGACAAGGACCCGTCAACAATGACCTGTCGACAATGACCTGTCAACAGGGACCTGTCAACAGGGACCCGTCCACAATGACCCGTCAGCCATGACTCGTCAACAATGACCCGTTCACAGGGACCCGACCACAGGGGCTCGTCAACAATAACAGGAGCTCTCGCCTCAAGGCCTGACAAGACCCTCTTTGTTTATCAGTTTGCCTATCGACAAGCACCACTTGGAAAACGTTTTGATCACCCCTCGTGGGTTGGGTTACACTACAGCCACCAGCTTTAGAAAGCCCGCCCCCTTACAAAAGCTATGAGTGGACATGTTTAAAAACAAAAAACAAGCATGTTAAATCATATTGGCTTTCCACCGAACACATGCACTTTATGTGGAACAACGTTTCATTCCATATTAGCATTCACACTCTCACATGTTGCAATTGGAAAGAGAGATTCTCTAAAAAATTACAATTTTCACCTCCTAGTAGGGGTAGGTTTTACTTTTGGGGTTGAAATGTTGTCCATTGGAAAGGGGGTGTTAGCCCGAGTTCAATGACACCTCGTACAAGTCTCTAGCCTGATTGGTTCGCGAGATATTGCCATTTTAGTATTCCAGCGGTGGCGGTGGCATCTGAACTCTCACAAAACCACTACTTATAGGCCAACTTCTTCTCTTTAACCAATCGTTGTATATCATCATTCCACCACCATGTCTCCTTGTCAATATATTTGCAACCTTGCTTCGTTTTCCCTACGATCTCCTTAGCAGCAAGGTGGATCTTCTGCATCGCAACTTTCCACATTTCTTCCGCAGTTTGATTAGCGATATTGACTGTTTAAGTTTGCCAAAGCTGTTTTCATCTCATTTTCATGAGCCTTCAATTTCCACCGTTTGATCCGTGTGGGTCTGGTATTTGGGGACCTGACGTGGTTAGTCTTGGTTGCTCGAAAATCTAGTACAAGCAATTTTTTTAATTTTTTTAAATGTTGGTCACAGCTAGATCATGGGCCACTGTAAAATCCAGAATGCGACATCCATCATCATCCCTTACTCCGTATCCGTGTCCTCCATGGCAGCGTATATATCCAGTTCTGTGTGAGCCAACATGCCCATTGAGATCTGTTTAAGAAGAATGCACTCAACCGGGGGACTCGTCCGTAGGTAGGAATTAAGACTGTCCCACAAATCCTCCTTCTCAGCGTGAGTGCAGCCTGTCTGTGGGGCATAACAGGTTATGACGTGGGCAATTATGTGGTCCGATTCAATTTTGATGGACATTATGCGATCTGTCATTTTTGTGACTCTCGTAATGCTATTACAGAACTGATGATTGATCACAACTGCCACTCCATTCCTCGTTGTACTTGTGCCGTGGTAAATGACCTTGTAGCCGTTACCGATTTCCTTCGACTTAGACCCTCTCCACTTTGTCTGCTGGACGCAAGCTATGTCAATCCGCCTGTTCTTAAGACAGTCAGCTAACTCTCGGTGATGACCAGTCAGCGTTGATGCAAATCGTAGGCGGACTTGCTTCTTTAGCCTGCTCCGTGCTCTGTCCTTCAGCTACCTGGTAACCCTCGCACGTTTTTCACGTCACACGGGTGATTGTGGTGCGCGTCGCTTCGGGGGAACGCCCTAGCATGATCTAAATTCCGATGAGACGTAGCCATAGATGCGACGATAGTGCAACTCAACCGATGTGTCGCTTCGTCTGTCGTCGAGTACATTTTATAACTACTGCCAGGTAGTAAAGGTCGCCCCTGACATGGGGTACAGTCGCCTCTTGTAGCCGCCTGGTGTAAGCTTAACGGTTAAAAATTCATTCTAGAGAAATTAATCAATACTAATCTCTTTTACGCCAGCTTGCTATATTTAATTGGGGCACTGCCCTATTATGACAATAGATAAAGTAATTCCCCTGCCTTTATAGGTTTCCGTATACGAAGTAAATGCTAGCGAGAAGTGCAAATATAAGAAAGAAAAAAAAAACAACACGATTTTCGGTGGCTCTGATTATAATTAAGATCTAAACATGGTATAAGTACATCTTCTAGAACTCTATCCTCAATGGCTTTAAAATTATATGTCATACGGAAGATAAGTGCTAAAGACCAGGGCTTTACGGAGCGATCACGGGTCGTAGGACAAGGTCTTCCGAGTCCCTCCATTTTTATTCAACCTGTGACACAAGTTTGGAATTACGCTATTATGGTAAGCTTGCTAATATTTGAACCCCCCAAACAAACAAACAAAAGCTCCAAAGAATTTATCTTGTCCAACTGACTATTAATTTTCTTAGTTGTAAGTTATTTAGCTACTCTCCATTTTCCTCTCTCATTTGATGTTCTGTTACTTCAAGGTTTTGATCACTATGCATTAAAGACTCCAATTTCGTTGTATAGAACGTGTTCAGCACCACAAGAATAAGCTGTACTCCTTTCAAAAATGAAAGTTATGAAGTAAAAAGTCATTTTTATCTGTGATTTAAATAGAAACTTTATGCACCACAAAGAGCTCTTGAATTTTAGCACGTTATAAATTAAATCGACAACTCTGGCAATTTAGGCATTTTCCCGGAAGTAATATGGAAAAAAAATGAAGAAAATAAAGGTTATTTATAAAATTAATTATATGTTCGTTTTGTAAATTTTTGGATGCTAGTTAGTTATTGTTGCTTTAAGGGGCGGAACAGCGAAGTCATCTGCCCTATTCACTGGCTGTATTTACATGGAACAGAGTCATATAAGAAAATTCCATAATAGTTTTGACATTAAATTAAATAAATTTATTCCACTCTACAGTAAGATCTTTTACCGCCTCCGGCCCCTCAGGAAATCTGGGCCCCAGGGTTACAGCCCCGTTTGCTCCTCCCTCTCGTCGGGCCTGCTCCAGATATCTGAAAACTTCAATGACGATCATTCTTCGAATGAGCGTAACTACTTGATTAAAGGTCTATAATGATAGAGCGATTATAAATACGTAATAGTAGTTGTAATACAAATGGATAATCCCCCAGGGGCTCACATCTAGTGGGGCGTGGGTTGGCGACCACGGGACCCCAGCTGAGTCCGGCATTGCTTCCACTTACTTGTGCCGGGCTCCTCTCTGTCTTCTTTCCTGTCGACCTCCCTTGGTCCACACTTGTTCTTTTCTGACCCCGACGGTATTAGGGTATCCGAGGCCTAGGGAGTCTCTACCTTTCCCGCCTTAATTGGCCCTTGTCTCATCTTTCCTGATCCCCTCCTTCTGGGAGGGGTCAGCCTTCTTTTTCTGTTCCTGTTATCTCCTGCCTTCTGCTCAAGGCCCTCAAGGAGGTAGGGTGTATGTAGCCCCATCACTTCTGGTGCACCCTAGAAAGTGCTACACCCTCAGGGGCTCACGGCTGGTGAGTTCGGGAGTTGGCGACCCCGAGGGATTCCTGAGCTGTGTCCGGTTTCCCCCTTTTGTCCCTTACCTGTGGGGCGGACCCTCTCCTTTTTCACTTTCCTGTTGTTTTTCTTTTCATTATATTTCATTTTCCCTTTAAGATTCCCGCACTGTTATTTTTGCATCTCCACTCCATTTTGTGGGTGTTTTCAATCTCCGTTGCATTTTTTCAGTCTTTTCGATCTACGTTGTATTTTGTGAGTGTTTTTCAACCTCGATTGCACTTTGTAAGGATTGACAATCTAAATTGCTTTTTAGTAAGTCTTTTGTGAGTATTTTGAATTTCAATTGCATTTTGTATTTTCAACCTAAACCGCTTTTTTGCAAGTAGTTAATTCTCAATTGCATTTTTGTGGGTATTTTGAATCTAAATTTCATTTTGTAAGTATTTTCAATCTAAATTGCATTTTGTAAGTATTGTCCATCCAAATGAGAAGTTTGAATCTTCCATACATTTTGTAAGCAATTCCACATTTCGTATTTTCAACCTAAACCGCTTTTTTGCAAGTAGTTAATTCTCAATTTCATTTTGTGGGTATTTTGAATCTAAATTTCATTTTGTATGTATTTTCAATCTCATTTGCATTTTGTAAGTATTTTGATTTCACTTACATTTTGTAAGTATTTCGACTATACGTTGCATTTTGTACGTATTTTGAACTTAACCTACATTTTGTGCGTATTTTTCACTCTATTCCTTTTGTGCGTATTTTCGTTCGAAATTCCCTTTTGCAAGTATTACCGCTCTCCATTTTGTGAGTAGTTTCCATCCGAGTTCCTTTTTGTAAGTATTTTCCTGCTCATTTAATTTTCGTTCTGATTTCTACTTCATTGACATTTTCGCTTTCACACAGACCATTAGGGGCCGATAACCTGGATGTTAGGCCCCTTAAAACAACAATTATCGTCATCATCATGAACAATTGGATAAGGGAAAGAAATGCTTTCAACACACGATGAAAGAAGGTTTCGGGACTTAGAAGGAATGAGAAACAAGGAAGGCCTACAGGGAAAATAGAGGGTAGAGGTCCATACCACAATCGCAGGTAATGGTTGGAAAGCGTTACCAACTTAGGAATTCCACGGGGTTGTCAGGTCCTAAACGCATCAACCGTGCGCCCCTGCGGCTGTAGATAAAGCCCTGCGCGGATGCGGATATCCGCGGATAAACCCGCGGATATCCGCAAGATTTTTCACCATGCGGATATAGTTTGCATGGCTGTTCGGATAGCGGATAAGCTGCGGATAATGTTTGGAGAAAATTTGCGGATAGTTTTTAGAATAAAATGCGAACTTGTTTAATATCCTTACTAGGACCCGGATGTTTATCAATTAAGACGTAGGCCTATCATATTTTTCCGTTATATTTTTTATGACAATAATGTAAGAGAATGATATAATCTCATTCAAATTATGTTATTGAACATAATTAACACTCCGAACAGGAAGGGGTTGCAATTCTGGCAGTATAACATTCATTTAAAACATAAGCACATGGCATTCAAAGCCTAAGGGAACAACGTTTTCCTCAAATGTCTAAATATGTTGCTTTATTAATATATGCTTTATAAAAATATTAAAATATTAAAATTTAATTTTAAATTAATTAAATTAATATTAAAATTAAAATATTAAAAATAATATTATAATGTCAGTAGATTCGGATAACAAACTTGCGAATGCGGAAAAGGGTCGTGCGGATGCGAGACGGATGCGGATAACAGTTATGCGGATGCGGGGCGGATGCGGATAACAGTTATGCGGATGCGGATAACAGTTATGTGGATGCGGGGCGGGTGCGGGTAACAGTTATGCGGGGCGGATGCGGATAACAGTCGTGCGGATGCGGGGCGGATGCGGATAACAGTCGTGCGGATGCGGGGCGGATGCGGATAACATTTCGTTTATCCGCGCAGGGCTCTAGCTGTAGACTGCCAAGTTTCATCCATGGTGCTCCATACGTGGTGGTGGGCTACAGTGGCGTAACTAGAGTTTGCTTTTGGAGGAGGATGAGCTGTGTCAAAATTACATTGGGGGATGAGGGCTTGGATATGATGAGGCATAACAAATGAAAGTCCTGGAGTTTCAAAACCTCCTATCCATATGTTTTTCGGGTTTGATCTCATTAGCATTCGATACGTTGTATTTGCATTTATACCACTGTTACTGACACCTGGTGGCGAACGTTAGGACTTGATAGAGCGTTTCTAACCAGTCAAATATAACCTACAAATGTGGCTATACACTACCAATATAATTGTAGTGGTAGGTTCTTTTACATGCCATAAATTTATGGCATGGGTCCGCCGGCTTTACTTCCCCTCCGAAGGAAGGCATACTGAAGGATTTTAACGCTCTTAATAATCCAACGACTTCGTCCGGGTTTGAACCCGCAATCTTGGGCATAGCATGCTACCGACTACGTCACCGAAGCCGCTTTTGTATGAATATTAATAAACCTCAGTTTCCAACTAAAGTTTAACTTAAAACAGTATTTTTGGAAAGGGATGAGGAAATATGGAGCCACATTCCTCTCACTACCACCCCTCTGACTAACTGAACAGCTGATTATTTTGCTCATTCAGTGTTCAGTTAGGATAACGATAAAACGACTGGAAAGAAATGCTTTCAAACACAATCCAATAATTTGCCATCGATCCGAAGATTGGTTTTATTCAAAATTCAAAACTTCATCGTTCGTCTACTTCCTAGTTTAGCGGCTAGCATTCTTTGTTGTCGTCCCGAAGGTGCGGTTGGATTCCCGGCTCTGTCAAGAAATGTAATTCAGGCCTGAGGGCTGGAACGCAGTACACGCAGCGTCGTGAAGCAAAACTGAGAAGAGTTGGGTTCAATTCCTACCCCCAGCCATCCTGGAAGTGGTTTTCCGTGGATTCCCACTTCCACTCCCGGCAATTGCCGGGCTGGTTCCTAACTGAAGGCCGCGACTGCCACCTCCTGAATTACAAATACACACACTACTACATATAGCCTACCAAAATAACACAGGTTATCAGACAAATTCTATACAAACCCAAGTACATGGGGCTAAATGACCAAGCCCCTCAAATGAAACAAGAAAGCAACTGAATGTATCGTGCTTGGTGTAGGCTATATCTAATGATGAATTGTTTATAATATCAAGTGTAAGTGCCTATAGACTACATAAGATTGCGTGTAAATAAATTTCGCCAACTTTGTTATTGGAGCATAATATATGATTGGTAATTTTTGTTGTTTCAATTCTTCTGGAGGATTGATTCTGTCGATAAAATGTAGGATTCTGGATGGTGTTTCGAAGATATTGTTGATAACTACAGTGATATTGTGATGTTAAGTTCATGCGAATTGTTCATGATAAACTTTTATTGTGCTAGTATCAGGCTCGCAGCTTAAAAAGCAGCTTTGTATTCTGATACGCTGAGTGGATACGGGGTCGAATTCCATTCCAGCTTAAAGTGCACGCAGGTGTTGTTTACTTTGATGTAATCAATCATTCGATATGCGCCATGGATGATAAAGAAGCCATTGTACACAAGTCGTAGCCTGCTTTCAATTCGTTTAACAATGGTATGTTAGAGTGGAACACGATTTTTTTACTTTGCGTGCTACAAGTACAAGTTGAAAGTTACTCAGGTCACCCTTGTTATTGGATGAGAAGTCATTCGGATATATCTGTAACTGGGAAGACACAAGAAAATCGAGCCAATATCGAATAACTCGCGTAACAGCAAAAACTCAGTTAAGTCTGTGTACTTAATCGTTATGGTATTTCATGATAAAAGCAGAGAACAAAGGTAGCAATTAAAGGCATTGCACGTCCGAGCCCAGTAACCCTTCACCTCAGCGTAGAAATAAGCCTGTCAAAAACGAGCAGCTGAACCCGATACGTATTGTACCTCGCACACGAGCAACACGAGCGCCAGCCAATCCAGCTCGGGTCTCTGCTTGCAGGAAGGGCAGGATTCGATAATTAACGGTAAATTCATCATTAAAGAAGCCTTTTCACAGAAGGTGCTGGAAATTTTCTCCATTAACTGACAGACAGGCGTTGTACCGTGTAAATAAATTGGCATTTAGGCGTTGTAAGTCTCCTTCCGTTATGAGGGATATCTGCTGCCGTATGTTGTACCCTGCAGACTTATATAAGGATACGGAAATGGATATTGCAAAATGATTTGACACTGCGGATTATTCAAAAGTTAATCCGTATGGCCTTGCATATAGCAACAACAAAGAAATTGGTTACATTACACATGCACTTAAAAGTTCTTGCAAAAGTTGTTGGACTGAGAGTCAAAATTTACGCTATTGAAACTATGATCATGAGGCCAAAGTAGTTCGACAGTCCGTTGTCCTGAGCATGCAGGATTATGAAGATTGCTTGCGTGATAACAAACCCCTTTTCAAACAGCAGTATACAATTCAATCCCACCTACATCATGTGTATACGCTATGTCTAAACATGCGATGATAAACGGTGTATATGTTACAGGGAAAGACGATTCTTAGTAAGAGTTGACTCTCCCTAGGCAGAGTTAACTCTTACTAAAAGTATGAGTAATAGTTGATTGAAAACAATCAGATCAACTTTTCCTAGGGAGAGTTAACTATGCCTGCTTTGGTTCAGTAAAAGTTGATTCACAGATGCTGCTCTGAACATGTAACCACGTGCGCCAAACCTTTGTTATGATTATTAAAATATTGCCATTGTATGGACTCGTACTTCCATTATTGGACCGACCGTCATCGATCTGAACATTTCTTTGTTTTAATACCCCACCACACAACAGGCAGTTGCCATTCGTCATTACTCGGCTCTTTATTGTTGTGCAATAGTGACAAAAGATTCATTTACGTTTAAATAATTAGTTTAAGTGTGTAATAATTATGTCAGACACCACGGCAGAACTTTTTCCTGAAAAAATGCAGCAGGAACGTTCGTCTTCCAAGGTAAATTCACTGACATTGACCAAATTGAAATATGATAGCTGCATTCAAAAAGTGAAAAATCTAAAAACTGCAATTAAAAAAGAAAGTAACGATATCAGGTTTTTAAGACGATATGGTATTATTGAAGTAAATGGTATTACAAAACTAATACACTCTGTCACAGACCAAGACAGCATAAGGTATTATGATTTTGATGAAGAGTTGTTTGGAGTTCTTAATGAAGCGCACATAGCCTATCCACTGGACATGGAGAAAGAGATCGTATGATTCAGCAATTGAAAGGGAAATTTCAAAATGTTATTACAAAGGACATTTTACTAATTTTAAGCTTGTGCGAACCTTGAGATCAAAAATTGAAACATAAAAGGAAAGGACTGGTTGTAAAGCCTTTGTTATTCAAGGAAATGAATTCGCGCTGTCAAGTGGTCTTGATTGACTTTCAGTCGCAACCTGATGAAGACTTCAAATTTATAATGGTGTACCAGGACCATTTAACAAAGTTTGTTGTGCTAAGACCACTGAAATCAAAGACTGCAGACGAAGTGTGTAATAATATCGTTGATATTTTTACTTTGTTAGGCGCTCCTTGTATTTTACAATCAGACAATGGGAGAGAATTTGTTAGTAAAATTATTGACAGTCTGGTTAACACATGGCCGAACTTCAAAATGGTGCACGGCAAACCACGACATAGTCAAAGTCAAGGTAGCGTCGAAAGAGCCAACCAGGATATAGAGAATATGATAACCACCTGGATGCAAGACCACAAAACATCAAAATGGAGTGAAGGCTTAAAGTTTATTCAACTCATGAAAAACAATGCCTTGCATAGTGTGATAAAATGATCCCCGTATAAAGCAATGTTCGGTTGCCCCCCGAGAACGGCTTATCTAGTTCAAAACTACCAACTGAGGTACTGGCAAATTTAGAAACAGAAGAGGATCTTCAATGCGCAATTGATAAAATTCAGCAACAACAAGAAAACGAAATTGGAAGTAACGGGAATGTCAATCCTGATGAAAATGAAACAAACCAATATGTATCAAGTGGTGAAAAGCTCGTAGATGATAGTGATCATCTCCTCACTGACCTGGACAAGTCTACTGAGGGCATCAAGAGACAGAGAAATGAAGCTTTCTACTCTCTAGAACAAGCTAAACGCATGAAAAACCCTCAGATCACATTCATCCGCCAGTAGAAAAAGAAGCATCAGTTCGAGTTCCAGTCCCTGATGTTGACCGTGGTAGAGGAGTTGCTCGATCTATCCTTGGTGTGGTACTGGAGGTTGTCGATGATGGATTTTATCGAACTGGAACGTGAAATGGGATTCTAAAGCAGCTTTTCTCAACGTAAGTTTTCAAAGCTAAAATAAAAGTTATATATATCTCTCTCCTCTCTCTCTCTCACTGCCCGTAGTATTAAATTGTTCAGATTTCAATGATTACATTTTTTCAGGTCTCAATTCAGTAAATGTCCTACGAACATTATCCAAGAAAATGAAGTTCCTATGGATAAAACAATAGCTGTGAGGACTGTTGCAACTTCACAATCACTTGGAAGTTGACAAGGTTTTTTCAAATGTTCTTGCAACACTAAATGCGAATCCATGAAGTGCATGTGCAAGAAGAAAAGTGTACTTTGCAACTCAAAGAGTCACAAATCTTTACCTTGCTGTAATAAATGATAAATATTTCTATCTCTTTATGTATTTTAAAGGTTTTTCATTTTTATGAGTTTCTCTTAAACATTTCTCTCTCTTAATGTATTGGTTTTGCCTTCCTATTTGTTCTTTATTAGCTAGTACCGTTTCCTTGCAAATAGTCAACTGTTACTGCCTCAAGACAGTGAGAGTATACTTTCCCTAGGTATAGTCAACTCTGACTAGTAAATGTTGATCGAAATTGAACACTTACCGCTTTTAATCAACTTTTACTGAAAAGATCAGTAAGAGTCGACTTTACCTAGGGAGAGTCAACTCTTACTGGAGAATCGACTTTCCCTGTAACATATACAACATGATGACATTACCGCTTTGCCTTGGGGGCACCTAGAGTTTAAAACATTAACATTGTCACATTTGCCAAGCTACTGTTTAAATAATGAGCGTGTGAGATGTTGTCAACCAAACTGTTTTAATAGTGATACTAGGTAGGGTAGAGTCAAGTAACACCGTGATAAAGTGTATTTCCTCTGTCACTACGTAGGTTCAATTCCGAAAGTTCGAAGTTCTTACCAACAGATGGCAGTAGAAACCAGGAATCCAGGAAGCCCTTGCGTTCTATCTTGGACCAACTCAATGAGGCTTAAAAATATATTAACAGAGAGTTGACATTTCAACAAGTGATCCACATCCAGTGAAATCTGTGGTGAACGTTTTAATTTCTTATAAACATCTGTTTCATTGTATAAGTTTAATTTTAACACCAGTCAGAGGCAAGATGTAGTCCATTCGCCTACAAAACTTACATGCATGTAGTGTTACGCATGCAAGGTGTGTGAGCTTAGCAAAAGTACGTTTTTCTTAGGTTGGACGCTTAATTGGCGCCAAAAAGGAATAAAGAGGCTCGCTCCTACACAGTTGAAACACTTAAAGAAGCATTGAGGTCGATGAAGGAAGAAGGGTGGTCAGTATACAAAGCCAATAAACGTTTTAATAACCCGTGGAGACTTATAGTCTACATACGATTTGAACACTTTTATTACATTAAACATTAGTTTTCACGATTCAAGAGTACACTGAATGGTGAACACCATGCTATCACGGAGTAACTTGAATATCACGGCGTTACCTACTTTTACTACCGGATTTTGTTAGTTAATACCTTGAAATAACTTATGAATATTTGTAAGATATATGCCAGAAATGTTCCGTAGAGTATTCCTCTTTAACGTGAAATGAATCGAAATAACTGAAATCTAAAATTTCAGAAATAGTAACAAAAAAAGCTTAGTATCACGGAGTTACTTAACTTTACCCTAGATCTTGTAAGATGCTATGATCGAAGTCATACAAAATTGGGTTGCTTCAATTTAGCAAAGAGCCCTCAGACCATGACTACCTGGACGTTACTGTGGGAGCCCTTATATGCGATCGTCTGATGATTCGTAGGATATTTGGCCGTCAACATTCATTTCATCAAACGACAAAACTGCAATTTTTTCCGAGTCCTTTTAATTTGATGCTCTGGCTTTCCACAAAGTAACTCTCTCAGAATTCCAGGTCTGCACATAAATTGCCGAATCCATTTCTGTAGAGTTAAACCATGGAACAAGTATTCTTCTTCCATGGCATAGCAGTGGAATGTTGTGTTTTCTCAAATGTTTTCCTCGAAAGTGATATTAATCCGAGCGTATTTATTATGTGTTCTGAGGACCTTTTCACCCGCTTTTTACCTCCTAATAGACATTGAATCTGCACGGCAGTAAAGCAAGGGAAGATAACTTTGATCATCTTCCTTCTAAGAGCACCTATACGTAGTTTCGGCGAAAATGATCGTCTTTTGATTGGTACAACATTTCTTGGTAATATGAGATTTCATAGAGCCGCTTCCCTTCGCCTTAAATCCGAATTCATCTTTTTCGAAACCTCAACCCGTATACGGGATTGTATAATTTCATCATTTTGTAGCGATTCAGTGTTAATCCCCAGATAAAGTTTCTGTGTTTTAGGTGACTATCTCCTATGTCGATAGTGCCCGTCACCTCTCGCTCCTAGCCTTAGGTCGCACTTTTCTGCCACTGTAGACCTCTAAAGTGCAGATTAGAGTTGTATTTCATGATTTTTACAGCACATACGAGAAAAAATTGTTAAATAACAATAATACGACTACATTGAGTTCTAAGGAAACGAACCTCTTTTTGCTGCTTCAACTCAATACTGACAAATAAGTATCTTCCTTTGAGATGCCAGTAGATTTATGATGATGATAATTGTTGTATTAAGGGATCTAACATCTTGGTTATCGGCCCCTAATGGTTAGAATGAAAATTAAAGATGATAAAATGAAAACTAGAGATAAAATTAACTACAGATTTAGAACAAACTCTGGTACTATAAGAAGAAAAGGAAAAAAAAAGAATAACGGAAATAGACTGTGGAAAGGTAATGACTTCAAACGTCGAAGAATGGGGGACTGAGGGACTTGGAAAGAAATAGAGCCATGAAAGGCAGAGAAGAAATGAAAAGAGGATGTAATGGACATCGGCGCAACTGCAATATTTTTCTCTGTGGCACTGAGTGTCCCGGTTTTTTTTTACCGTTGAATTTCAAAACTCTATATTGCGGGTTGGATATCGGTTCGACACAATGGCAATTTGAAGGGTGTTAAAAATGCGACCTCTTACCAATACATTTACTGGCACGTGAGAGAACCCCCTCCCCTGAGTTATATAACGTCACCCAGGTGCGACGACTTTAAAGGACCACCTGGTGGTGTAGTGGCTAGCATTCTTGGCTGTCATCCCTGAGAAAGCTTTGTCGTCGGCTCCTTTCAAACCGAAGATCTGGTGGCGTTATGTGGATGATACGTTCGTTGTTTGGACGGAAGGTGAGGAAAATCTTCGCCATTTCCTGGATCACCTTTATCTCCAGCACCCTTCTATTTGTTTCACCATGGAAAAAGAATCTGACGGCAAAATACCTTTCTTAGATGTTCTCGTCACCAAGAAAGAGGATGGATCTTTAGGACACAGCGTTTTTCGTAAGCTAACACACACCAATAGCTATCTCCACGCAAATTCTCACCATCACCCTGCCCAGAAACATGGTATCCTTACAACTCTAACTACCAGGGCTAGGAGGATTTGTGAAGTGTCTTCTTTACAAGAAGAAATTAATACCTTGAGAACCACCTTTGAGAGCAACGGTTATAGCAAGGCTTTGATTTCTACGGTTCTGAAACCAACAAATAATAATAGGACGTCAGTTGAGGAAAAAGATGCAAGAGGAACTGCGTACCTACCGTACATACATAACACCACGGATCGTATTGCTAAAATCCTACGTCGGTGTAACCTACGGACTGTATTTGGAACTTCTGTTAAGATTAGGCCCTGCGACCAACTAAGGACAGTTTGCCTAAATTGCAACAACCGGGTATCTACAGAGTTCCCTGTACTTGTGGCAAGGTTTACATCGGGCAGACTTCGAGAACAATGTGCACTCGCATTAAGGAACATAATAGATGTATCAGGCTCCTTCAACCGGATAAATCAGCTGTTGCTGATCATGCTTTAACACCTGGCCATGATGTCATGTTCCAAGGAGTGGATGTTCTTGCCCGTATAAAGCAATATCGTCCCAGAATCATCAGGGAGGCGGTTGAAATACGTAAACACCCAGATAATTTCAACCGCGACACCGACTACAATCTCAGTGAATCCTGGCTACCTATTATCAGAACCCTGAGAAAGTAATACACTGCTGCTTTTCGTTGTCCCTACATGGAGCTATAATGGCGTCCATCTTTGGGCACCTTTTTATATGTTCTTTGTTGCTTTCCCTTACCAATCTTTTGTCGTATTTCAGATTATTTCTGACGAAGAAAGACATGGTTTCTTTCGAAACGCGTCGAATTATAATATAGTAATACACGGCATAAGCCCAAAATTCAACATTATGAATAGTATAACGGGCCGTGAAAGTCTAAATGATATAAGTGCATTATTGTCCAGGGCACAGGAAGGATAGACTGTATGTAACCAAAAATATTGGAGGCACAGGGGGGCGTTATTTAAGTTGAACACTGAATTGAAAGGTCAAGTGGCTTAGGTGGCGTAGTTGGTAGCATGCTGAGCTTCTATGCCCAAGATCGCGGGTTCAAACCCAGCCGAAGTCTTCGGATTTTTTAAGAGCGTTCAACACCCTTCACGATGCCTTCCTTCGGAGAGGAAGTAAAGCCGGCGGGCACATGTCATAGATTTATAGCATGTAAAAGAACCTTCCACTAACTACAATTGTGTGAAGCTAAATTTGTAGGTTAGATTTGTTTAACGCCCTTTAATGTAGAGATTTGAAGCCATTCTTTTTTCAGTGTTGCCTATACAAATAGACTTTTTGTAGCTTTACAGTCGGTCAACACGATTGTGCCTAATGGGTGGGTGGGTTACAGGATAGGCTAAAAATATAATTATAAATACACTCCTGGAAAAAAGACATGTATTATTTAATATACACAATTAAATGTGTCAATTGTATCCCTAACATTCATTGGGTACAATCGTGTTGACCGACTCAAAAGCTGCAATAAATCAATGACGCTCTTTAAGTTCCGACGTTCGCCCCAGGTGCCGGTTGTGGTGGTGTCTAGTAGCCAAGTTCACAGCTAGGTGTCGTTGGCGGTAGCATTTGGTAGCAAAAGTAGGGACTACTTGAAATTGATCGTCTGCAGTTCTTAACTGAATTACAGATACACACACTAATACAGCCATCACAGTTAACACCGGTTATCAGACAGATTCTACACACACCCAAAGTACACGGGGCTACATGACCGCGTTGTCGCAGCCCCTAAACTGAGGAACCAACCAACTACAGTAAATTGAAAGGTCTAAACGAGTTATAAACATGAATTCAAAGAACTGTCGTTGTTATTTACCCTTTAAATTTCCACAATACTATTTGTTTATATTCAAAAAAATGTACTTATAGTAACTCAGTGAACAAGTTTAATTCTATTTGATACCTAAAAACTGATTGGGGTGGCTTTCGGAGGTTAGCATCTTCTAACCGGATTGATGTCTATATTCCTGTTCCGATTATAACGGCAATTTGAGGGGGCTATATTAATTGTCAGGGCACTGGATAGGCTATTTTTAATTAGCGGAAATATTGTGGGATTGGGGTAGAGTTAAATGAATTAGAGCTCTAAATATAGGATAGTTGGACGGTTTCTTAGTTTAGGGGCTTCGACAACGCGGTCATGTAGCCCCGTGTACATTGGGTGTGTGTAGAATCTGTCTGATAACCGGTGTTAATTGTGATGACTGTATTAGTGTGTGTTATCTGTTTTCAATTGAAGTGAGGACATTGAATTTTTTCAAGTAATTCCTACTTTTGCCGCCAAACGCCACCGTCAACGACTACTAGTTCAGAACTTAATTACCAGATGCCACCGCAGTCGGCTCCTGGTGTCGAACGTCGGAACCTAAGAGCGTTTGTCGAATGTTTAACCTATATATAATTTAGCTTCACACAGGTGTAATTAGTGGAAGGTTCTTTAACATGCCATAAATCTATGACATGGGACCGCCGGCTTTACTTTCCCTCCGAAGGAAGGCATACTGAGGGATTTTTAACGCCATTTAAAAATCCGACGACTTCGGCCGGGTTTGAACCCGCGATCTTCGGCATAGAAGCTCAGCATGTTACCAACTACGCCACCGAAGCCACCTAAATATAGGTTGATACGTTGTTTTAAAATGTATAAACAAATAAGTAATGAAAAAGTACGTTCCATCATTTTTGTTTTACTTGGGAGGACTGGAGGTCCATTTAATCACCATTACCCGCTGGAATTGTTCCTAGTATGTTTCTTTGTAATGCTAACCTCAATATGCTCTCCTGAGTAAACATAAATAAAAATATATGTTTCATGCCTGAAAATTGAACGTGGGACTTCTGGGGTTCAACATAATTTTGCACAATAGAAAATCACATAGGTAAGATCGTTTTAAGGATTTTTGTTATCAGGATTCCCTAAGATATATATATAAGATCTCAGAGGTGGGCCTACATTTTTTGAGTGTTGGGAGCGTGGGGGAAAATAAAGCTGTTTCCTCAAAAGTTTTTGAGTGAACGGCGGTTACGGGAGTCTTTGATAACAGTATGTCTTCAACAGAGTGTAGAGGGTATATTTACTTAAGTATTATTAGTTTTTCGCCTTCTTCACATTAGCAACGCTGGGCTAAACGAGTTCTTGAATGAAATTAAATGACAGCACTAGTAATTCCTGTCATATGTAAACTTCCAAAATGATTAGGCTCTTTTGTTTTTATCTATGAGTACAAGGAGAAATATAATTACTGCACATCGGTATCGGCTGGAGCTATAAAACACCATGGATCCTAAGTGTTTTTGAACTGTATAGGGGCTTCCTGTCACCTGGGCTTTATCGAAAATGAGTCATTAATCCACATGTAAGTGGCTCTGATTGTGTAGTAATCTCTCGACGATCAATTAGAATGGTCTGCTCATAAGTATGGAGTCTAGTGTGTGTCTTTGTGTCCAAGTAAAGTACCACTTTGCGTGTCAGCGTGGTTGCAGTGTTGGACTGGGGCGAGTAAGGAAGAGAACGCGGAAGTAGTAATGATGGCATTGACCTTCCTGTGCTTGCTCGCTGTCTCGTTCTGTTACTTCCCGTCTCGTTCGGGGGTCTTCAACCTGTGCTTTTCATTCACATTCTTTCCTACTCCTCTTATAACATTTTTGGGCACTGAAATTTGAGATGGCTGCCTGTAACTTTTATTTCGCCAAACGGCGAAAGAGAATAACAATAATAATAATAATAATAAGTAACACCGGCCTTCATTACTGAGCGCTCTTAGACGCATACCAAGAGAGGACTGGGAGCTGGCGTTGAGAGGTCCGAATCTACGCTAAGTCAGGTAACTCGAATGTGCTTTTACCTCTGATTTTTTTTTACCCTACGATAACATTGGAATTTTGCCTTATTTTAAGTCTCAGGTTTGCAAACCTAATCGTATCCCCAAATAAGCCCCTCAAAACAAGTTTTGGCATTAAAAGATTTGACATTCACGTAATCGCTATTGAACTCGCTGACAAGGAAGCTGTTGTGATAGCTGGGACTATATCATGTCCGATTCTGCTCATCCTTGTCGCCAAACCTGTCTTTATGACCGAAGAAATAAATCACACGCTAGCTTGGCTAATTTATTGTTCGCCAGGATGTAAGGAATCAAGGAGGGTTATCGATTGAGAGCAATATTTGCTGTTGATCAGAATTATCACAAAGCGGACATGAAACTTGGGTAAAGTAAAGTTAAAACTTGTCAGACACCGAATGAGTACACCACAATCGATATTTAAGTTCTAAATTGAAGGCATACAACATTTTAACCATACGTGTTAAATGTGCAACAAATATATATTAACAACATTGGAAAGTCGTACGAGTTCTATCGTTCTGGTGGAGTGATCGTTCTGGTGGAGTGATCTAAGGTCCCGGATTCAAAACATACCATCAGCGAAAATTTTAATTACTTTTTAATTATTTTATTGTATCCTTCCTGCCACGCACTGAAAATTTTCAATATAATTTTATTTACATGATCTACGGGGGCAATTTAATTGGTAAAGGAAAATGTTCTCTCCTCTAGCTCGAATTTGTATTTTCCCTATTTCCTGATCAAAACTAGGAATGGATAAGTTATTATGCGTTATAATTACAAGAATAGGGGTGCCCATGGAAGAAAGGGACTCCGTTATGCAAACAAGTCGCTGGCCGGATAGGGTAATATATATCGTACCTTTCGATTTCGAAGGCAATAACCCCAATGGAAGCCCCAAACTGAAAAACGCCGAAAGAAATCTGGAAATACTATTGTGGAATTTAGAGGGTCTGAGAGGCAAAATCTGCACAGCACCTGAAGATATCTGGATAAACAGCGACATAATGGTGGCCACTAAAACCTTCCTGACAGAGCCTCTGAACTTCACGAGCCACTACGCAATTCACTCTCTCGCCAAGTCAAACCCAAGAGGCAGACCAGAGGGAAGAGTCTCCATAATTTTCAAACCATCCATAGGGAAAATTGAAGGCTCGATAAAAGAAGAGAACCTAGTAATAATGAAAACCCCAAACCTAACAACAATAGGCATATATATCACATGCGGATCTTCCCTAGAAGACACATTAGAAATAATAGCAGGGGTGATTGCCCGAACAAAGACAGACAAAAACGTCATCCTGGCAGGAGATTTTAACTTCAGAATAGACAAACCCAACAACAAAACAAGAGCTATGTTGAATATGTTACAAGAAGAAGGCTACTCTCTTATAAACAAAGCAAATGAAATAACGTACATAGCCCACAATGGCACAAGTACCATCGATCTAGTTTTTATTACAGAGGAAGAAACATCTTCATCAAAAACCAACAGGGACTCGGGAAGTCATCCTGCACCCCACTGACAAAACATATACCTATCAGGACCAATATTATGCTCGGAAATACAGAAGTGGAAATACCGAACCTACTAACCCACAAGAGCTCCAGAAAGATTAACGCAAATGCCCTAAGCAACAACGCACAATCAATGGAGGCATCAAAACAATCTGAACCAAGTCCTGACAACAATTCAGGAGGCCATACGAGCATCAACAATCCCAATCAACCATAGAAGAGCTAAACCATGGTTTGATACGGAATGCTACACACTTAGGAACGAAGTCCTCCTAAAACTACACATGGCCAAACTCCACAATACAAAAGGTCTTCTAGAAAAATATGCAGCACAAAGAAAGGAATATAAAATCCTCCTGAAAAAGAAAAAGGCTCAATACTTAGAAAAACAAGCCTTAATGGAGGCAGAAGAAGCACTAAAAGACCCCTTCATAGCCATCAGAAGAAAGGCTACGAGGAAATTGGCCAAATTCAGATGGACATATGGGAAAATCACTTCTCACAAGTACTGAACCTAACTCAGTCACAAGCGGCGTATAACGCAACATATCACACAAGCGTAGAATTGGGCACACCCATCACATCAGAAGAAGTAATTGCGACAATCAGCAAGACAAAAAACAAGAAAGCGACAGGCCCGGACGGCATCTCCAATTAGATCCTGAAAGACTCGGCTGAAATTCTAAGTGAACTATGGTCAGATCTGTTTAACAGATGCCTAGCAACAGGGGAAATACACGACGAATGGAGAAAATCCATCATTAAGGGTCTACATAAAGGCAAAGGAGAAGACAACGACCCAAACTCATACCGAGGAATCGCTCTAGACGTCTAGAGAACAATATATTCAAAGTATTTTCAAACATTCTGCTCAAAAGGCTCACCCCGACAGTCGATCAACTGATTCCCGATCAGCAATTCGGGTTCAGGAAAGGAAGGTACACCCTACAAGCTATCAACAATCTACTGAATGACATAGAACAAGCGCTTAGACACCCTAAAGGAATTTTCCATGCAATATTTGTCGACTTCTCGAAGGCCTTCGACCTACTAAACAGATCGAAGCTCATAAAACTGGAGCAAATGATGGATGAAAAATCCAAAATCACGTATATGATAAAAAAAAACATCCTGGCTTTCAACAACGTACAGATAAACGATGGAATATCAACCTCAAGAGAGATCATCCAAACCAATGGAGTACTACAAGGCGACCCACTAAGTCCCACTCTGTTCAACGTCG
This sequence comes from Meconema thalassinum, assembly GCA_946902985.2. Taxonomy (NCBI): domain Eukaryota; kingdom Metazoa; phylum Arthropoda; class Insecta; order Orthoptera; family Tettigoniidae; genus Meconema; species Meconema thalassinum. The sequence goes on along the minus strand of OX336392.1, from coordinate 306,428,145 downwards.
CGACAGCGGATGTTATACGGACTATTGAAAACACAAAATCAGTATCCCTTTACCTGTACACAGATGCCATGGTTCTGGGGTCTACAAACAGGCAGGAGCTACAAGAAGTGCTCAACAACTTGCAGGACTGGGCGGAGGAAAATAAGCTCAGTATAAATGAAAAGAAGACAGTGTATATAGCCTTCCGGAAAGGAGGAAAACTAGCCGCCGAAAACAAAATGATCCTGGGAGAGACTGAACTTGAGACAGTCAATTCCTGTAAATTCCTCGGCCTCATCCTACAGACAACGTGCCAATCCTTTAGGTTTAGACTACATATAAAGGAACGAGCAGCAGCAGCCATTAGAGGAATGCACGATTTGAACAATATTACCAAACTATCTTTACAAACAGCAATGATTCTCTTCCACGCGAAAATAACCCCCGTCATAACATATGGTCTAGAACTGATGTGGGAAAGGCTATCCATGCCAGACCAAATCACAATTGAAAAAGTAAAGGTTTCTTTCCTGAAAAGGGTGCTAGGAATTGCAAGAACGTCCCAGTCCAGGATGGCATATGTCCTAACAAAAGAAACACACTACATCGAAGATCTCAGATTAAGACTACAACTGCCATCTACTAAGCATATGAAGAAACTCCTCGAGATAGGACATCCGAAGCAGAACGAAATCCTGCTCGAATTCTACGCAACAGAAGCAATGGTGGACAGAAGATGGACAAACGAGAACCAGGAGATGAGATATGTGGTAACAAGACTCGCCATCCACGGTTTCCACCACATGATCTGTAAAAATGTTAAATACCATGAACCGAATGAAGAATGCTTATTATGTTCTCTGTGCAATAACCCCTGCGACAAATACCACGACACATCATACAGCAAACGGACAAAGAGCATAGTTGAATACAGTAAAGATTAATATTTGTAAGCACGCCTTATAACTGTCCATTATGGCCACTTGGCTGCAATAAATATTTATTATAATTACAAGAATATGAATAGCACAGTGTTTTTCCCACAATAATAATAAATAATAGCATATTGGTAAATCCGTCCCTGCATCCCTTCATGTTTCTAAAGGAATAGTCCACATGACTACAGTACTTAGTGGCTTGCCTGTGTTCACTTATAGGTCAGGGTAAATCTGACCATCGGCAATTTTTAGGAACGATAGTTGTGCAATTAACTAATCTTAATTAATATTTCGTAATTAATTGCAATTAAATGGCATACGGAGGCCTCTCGTAGGCGTTCTAGGGTAATAATAAAGGTTAGACATTCACAACGTACATAACAGTAATGGAAGCAAAACTAATGTTGAATCTGCGTTTGTAGATGTGTATATCCTGTATAATTCAGAGGGCGCCTAAAATAAGGTGGAGTAGAAATTACTTCATTCATGGCATTGTCGCAAATAGAGTAGTTTCTCTGAAGAGTACTTACCAACATTTAAACAAAATTAAGCACATAATAACATTAATATTTAACGCTAGGTCGTGCTATCAGTCTAGCTAATGCATATTTCTATGCATACTATAGTTTTGTTCTGAAGTATTTATTTCTGGGGCCTACCCAGATAACAAATATATTGCCACTAGGATCTCAACTAGAACGAGAAACTCAATCTGACTGACTCTTGCTCACAATCTCCCATTCAAACTGCCGGCAAAAGTAACACTTGTGCAATTCAGTGAGTTGTATAGAAGCTATCCTACAATGCAGAACCTAGCATCGAAGGTACAAATCACACGGTAATCGATCTTTGTATACCAGCTATCATACCCGAACTGGCAGACGTTTTCATGTTAACGAGTCTCGTGTGATACGGACATTATGCTATGTACAATCAGTTTCCATTTGCGATTACACGTTCCATCACGATTGTGATCATAATATGTACACGGCAGGATTAGTAGGATCGGAGTTGGCTACTGCGATAGGTTTCAGTGTTGGTTCCACAAGGTAGTCGTGCAGAGGGACGTTCATAGTGATGATTATTGCCTTGTTGAACAATTCTGTAATCAATATAGGCAGCCTCTGTAGTCATAATGGCCAGGTTCCGTATGCCCAGGCAATTACACCATCAAACGCGGGTGGAAAAAACTGAGAGAAAATCACACTCAGGATAGCTGCTGTCAGCGCCGGGATTCGAACCATCGATCTCCGAATTTGTTGCAGCGCCCCATCGCGGTCGTGGTGAGTGATCTAACGCGCATGATTCCGCCACGGGGTCACATCTAGTGAAATCCGGAATTTGGATCCCGAGGGATTCCTGAGCTGGGTCTGTTTTCTAATTGTCCATTGTCTTGGGAACGGAACCTCTTCTTTCCGTTTCATTTCTGTCCCTTATGGCTCTACAAGTCTACATCATTCTACTGTATGCTCCTCAATACTTGTCCTTCATGAGTTGAGGGTCATTTTTTTTATTCTTCTATTTTCTTTATTCTGTATTCTATCGTGGTTTTTTTTAATTTCTTCTTCTGGTAAGCAAGTTAGCTATGGGTAAGTAGGTAGTAGCAATAAGAAATAAGCAAACACGAACAACTACTCGTACAATGACATGGGTGGGAATCGTACCCCTCTTCATAGTTTTCCTATCGAAGTTTTCCACCTCACAGGCCATAATTAAAATTTAGAGGCAAAACCTTCGAAGATGGTCATTTGATACAGGAGTCTTAATACGTAAAATCTATCCCTAACCTCAGAAGGCGGCAGTTGCAATTTAAGTACATTTACCGTTTTGGTATCTCTGCATTCCGGCCTCATTTATAGTGCTGCCTCGGTTTTGTGGGTTTCTACCACATAGCCTATGGTGGTGCTCTTTGAGGATCCAACCAGCCTCCAGGCTGACTACCTAACAGTATTCTGGCAAACAAAATACAAACTGGTTACGTTTGCTTTGAACTCTTTAGTGTGATTCGATCGATGCCCCTGGTAGGCTACTTGTCAGTTCGTTATCCTCTGCGATACCAGTGCAAGTGTCTCGATAAAAATAACTCATTTCAAAATGCTGTACGTCACTAGCCTCGCCCTCGAGATCGTAACACTTTTCTCGCATGGTAACTCCAAGCTTTGGATGTTTGCCAGAGTGACTGATAAGTGATAACTGCCGCACTTCAGACTAGCGTAACAACCACGGGGCCCCGAGATTGGTCTGACAAGTCTACTTATTAAATGATTACGACTCTTCTTATTCAAAAGAATGGCGTATTCCCTTATTTTTTCTCTTCAGCATTGCAAAGGCTAGGGAGTCTTGATCAGGATTTGTTTTGAGCGGCTCGAGTCTACCTGTACCCGACAGCTATCAACGTGTGGAACAGTTCAGCCTCCAGTGTAAGGCCGTTTATAAGAAAAGATCCATAAAAGGTTTAAAATGCAGCGCATGAATAAAATAATTAATATTTGACAATAGATAGCTGTATATGATTAAATCCAGATGGGAAGAAATGCTTGCGTTGGGGATCAACAAAATGGCACTTCGCCCCCGCGAGGTAATTCTTGGGGGAGGGGGAAGCAATGTCGCTGCTCATCATGACCGGGAATGCCTTTGGAGGTTCTGTTTCATAAACCATAATAATGTTCTGACATTAATTCATGTTGTTTTCCTCTTGTCTGTTGACGTCATCTATCAGTCAAGCCAAGGCCGCACGTTTTCTTCACGAGAAATTTCTTGGGTTCTATTCTACATATGGCAGTCATCTACGCTGATGAATAACAAGTAGCCTGAATGCGTGGGCGTTATTTTGTCTCCATTTTGTGGGGTGCGGGACACGCAGACCATTATCGAAGTTGTTGTTCATTCATTTTAGGGGCTTGGGATATCTTCGTCATCAGCCCCGCGTAGCTGGGTGGTGCACGGCTCAATGTGGGATTTGCTCTGATATCAAAGTACATTTGAGGATAATATATCGTCGACCACTTCTTAAAACCTGTCAACGGAGCACTCGCAAGCAAACTTCCAGTTTCAGGGGTGTGTGTGTGTGTGTGTGCGTGTGTGTGTGTGTGCGTGTGTGTGTGTTGGGGGGGCTGAGGAAGCCTTCTCAGTTCTGTATTTCGAGTCCTCGGACCAGAATTAAAATTATTGACTAAGTCCGGGTTCGATTCCCGGTGATAGCCTTTAATGCTAGTCGCTTCGCAATGACGTGGACGTGTGCAATTCAAATCACCTTCAACTTTGGGCAAAGAAACCGAGAATTATGCGAATGAGAAGCAGTCGTGCTTATACGTTTGCAATAATTTTCGGAATACAGTGAAACCCCTCAAATCTGTGCTAATTGGGGCTGTAGCCTTTTCGGATTTCAATTTGTTCAGATTAGTCGAAAAATATCTATAACATAATAACCATCCCTCGTTACGGTATAAGTCTGTACATACAGTTGAGTCCGGATAACTCGGCCACACCCCGGCAGGGCGAAAAAAAAAAACGCGCGCAGACCAGTTCAAGGTATAAAAGCTCCTAAAATATCACATAATGAGGGACTACAGGCTGTCGAAACCGCCCTTCAGTATTTTGAACAACAAGGTGCGTCGGTAACGGACTTAACTGTTCCTTCTTCGTCTTCGTGATGAAGCAGCAGAGTGCAGTGCGGAAGACAACAGGAAATTACGCATTGCTTTAAAAAGTAGCCAGTTTATGCAGTCGGTTAAGCCTAGTTAATTTTTATTATATTATGCCTTCATAAAGTACGTACTTTTCCTTTGTTTAAGGGTATTTGGGCAGTTAATTCTCTTTTGTATTCTCAAGCAAACAATATATACCATACAAGTACAGTACTGTATTTTTTATTTTCTGAGGAAACACTCGTACTTATTCTCTTCAACCACATCCCCGATAACCCGGCATCTTCACAAACTCGGTCAGCTTTTGGTCCACATTAGGCCGAGTTTTCGGGACTCTACTGTAGTCAGTCTGGTGCAAAGTCAACATGACGGCAATGTAGCTAGTGATGTGACTTAAGCTGCATCTGCTCTTGACATCGCATTGCGCTTCGTAGACAACACGCAGAAGCCACGCCAAACAATATTGTTGCGTGCCACCCCCTAGTGGCACTTTCGTTAACTGGATTACGGTGGGGGTACAAAGCACAACACCAATTACTGCTTAAAGAAATAATTAACTTTATTGTGGCCAGAAAATTACACTAATCAGCAAATACAAGCAATTAGGAGCCTTCTCCAGTTTCCTCAAGTCTCTTCCTTATGCGCTCTTGGCCCCTTTCACTTGCAACAGACCACAGAAGTTAATCCGTCCTAATGAGTCCGGTGGCCTTGGCAGAAGCTACCTGCCCCTCTTCCTCAGGTACAACAAATACAGTTTCTTACGAGCACTTGATGTACGCTGTTCACAAGCTGGGAGAAACAATGTCACAGGATTTCGTAACTCGCACAGCACTTCGTCACCACACTTCTGTCGCACAAGATAATCGCTCGCACTAGCTCGTAAAACACAACAACAACAACTGCTTCACGGGTCACTCTTATATAGCCGGCCGGTGACTCAATAAATGGTTCTAGATCCATCCAGGGTCCACGGCTTGTCGAGGTTTCCATCGCTGGTCCAGTCACGAATCTTCTGGACTATCCCTTTGTCTGTAGTAGCCCTGTTGCATAAGGCGCGCGCAATACAGGAGGCAAGCCACAGCCCAGCCCCTGGGGCAGTTGTGACTCAAGCGGCGAGCGATGACACAAACTCACAGCCGTAACACCACCCCCTTCCTAAAATGGTTGATCGTCCCGATCAATCATTGGTCCGTCTGTGTCCCTCCGTAGGCTGCCAGGCGATCTCGATGCACGATCTTCATCTTCGCCCTCGGGCTCCGCTGGATCCTGTAGACGACATCGTTGATCCGTTTCACGACTCGGTACGGGCCCTCCCAGGACTTCTGCAGTTTGGGTGACAGGCCTTTCTTCCGTAATGGGTTGAAGAGCCAGACCAGGTCGTCCTCGTGGAATCCGCCGGCATCCGTCTGCTGGTCGTATCGGGTCTTCATTCTGTCGGTCTCGATCCGCAGTTTCCTCCTCGCGAACGCGTGCACGTCCTCCAGTTGGTCGACCAGTTCTTGACAATACTGGCTTACCGGGATCGGATCATTCCCAGGTCGGCCAAAGGCAAGATCGACAGGTAGACGGAGCTCCCTCCCAAACATGGCCCGGGCTGGTGTGCACCCGGTGGCTTCATGCACGGCGGCGCGGTAGGCCAGGAGAAATAGTGGAAGATGCTTGTCCCAATCCCTCTGGTGCTCGCTGACGACTATTCGGAGATGGTTCTCGACGGTGCGATTGAATCGCTCTACCATCCCGTCGGACTGAGGGTGTAGCGGCGTTGTCCTTGTCTTCCGGATCCCCAGCAGCTGGCATAGGTTCTGGAACACCTGCGACTCGAAGTTCCTCCCTTGGTCGGAGTGCAGCTCCAGGGGTACTCCGTACCGGCTGACGAATTCCTTCACCAGGGTCTCTGCGATCGTCGCGGCTTCTTGGTTAGGGAGCGCATACGCCTCCGGCCATTTGGTAAAGTAGTCGCTGACGACTAATATGTAGCGGTTCCCTGCCTCGCTTAACGGGAATGGCCCAGCAACATCGATGGCCACTCTCTCCATGGGGCCGCCCACGTTGTAGGTCTTCAGTGGACCCCGTCGTCTTCGTCCTGGGCCCTTGCTGGCTGCGCAATCGTGGCACCTCGCGCAGTGGTTCTCCACGTCTGTTCGGCATCCGATCCAGTAGAACCGCTCTCTCAGCTTCTCCAGGGTCTTCTTTATCCCTAGGTGTCCACCAGATGATCCTCCATGAACTTCCTTCAGGACTTCCTCCGTCATAGCCTTTGGAACGACGACTTGTTCCCGAGATGTCTTCCCGTCGGTGCTCTCCCAGGTACGGCAGATGAGGCCATCCCTTACAATCAGCGAGTCCCACTGTGCCCAGTAGGACTTAAACTTTGGGCTGCAGTCACTCACAATGTTCCACCCGGGTCTGGGGACACAGGCCCTCTTCCATTCGGCTATCAGTCCCAGGTCATCATCTTCCGCTTGCGCCCGCGTGAAAGATTCGCGGCTCCAGCTCCCTTGAAGTTCCACGGTAGTCCTTCGGCACTGTATCCCGGTGTTCTCCTCCCTTCGGGCACAGAAGGTGCAGTCTTCGGGGCACGGTCTTCGTGACAGGGCGTCGGCGTTAGAATGCAGTTGGCCTTTCCTGTGCTGAATCTCAAAGTTATACTGTTGAAGCCTCTCTAACCACCGCGCGAGTTTACCCTCGGGCTGCTTGAAGTTCAGGAGCCACCGCAGGGATGCATGGTCGGTCCTGATGAGAAATTCTTGCCCGTACAGGTACTTGTGGAAGTGTTCAATGGTCTTCACGATGGCGAGCAGCTCCTTCCTGGTGACGCAGTAGTTCCTTTCTGGCTTTGACAAGGCCTTGCTGAAGTAGGCCACTACTCTCTCCTCGCCGTCCACTACCTGCGACAGGATTCCCCCTATGCCAAAGTCGCTGGCATCGGTATCGACGATGAACCTTGTTCCAGGTCTGGGGTAGGCCAGAATAGGCGCGGTGCACAGAGCCTGCTTGAGTTGTTCGAAGGCACTGTGGCATTCTGCTGTCCACGTGAAGAGTTGGTCCTTCTCAGTCAGACGATGTAAAGGTTTGGCGATGTCGGCGAATCCCCTCACGAAGCGACGGTAATAAGTGCAGAGTCCCAGGAAGCTTCGTAGTTGGGACTTGTCCTTCGGAACTGGCCACCCCCTCACAGCTGCGGTCTTCTCTGGGTCGGTGCGCACCCCTTCCTCGGAGACGATATGCCCAAGGTACTGGACCCGCTTCTGGAAGAGCTGACACTTCTTGGGGCTCAACTTCAGCTGGGCAGCCCGCAGCTTCAACAAGATCTCCTTCAGGTTGCTGTAGTGCTCCTTGAAGCTTCTCCCCAGAACGATGACGTCGTCTAGGTAGACCAGGCAGGTCTTCCAGTGTAGTCCCCTCAGAATGGACTCCATTAGCCTTTCGAAGGTCGCAGAGGCGTTGCACAGACCGAATGGCATGACGGTGAACTGCCAGAGCCCGCTGCCCACAGAGAACGCCGTTTTCTCGCGGTCCTTAGGGTGGACCTCCACCTGCCAGTAGCCACTCTTCTAATCCAAGGTGGAGAACCATCTTGACCCTGATATGGTGTCCAGCGTGTCGTCGATCCGGGGTAGAGGGTAGCTGTCCTTCTTCGTGACATCGTTCACCCGCCTGTAGTCCACGCAGAACCTGGTGGAACCGTCCTTCTTCTTCACTAGCACGACCGGAGAACTCCAAGGACCATGTGATGGCTCGATCACCCCTTGCTCCTTCATCTCTTCTACCATCCGGTCGACTTCGGCTTGCTTGGCGAGCGGGACACGTCGGAATGGGGCCCTAATCGGTGCGCTGTCCCCAACGTCGATTCTGTGCTGAACCAAGCTTGTCCTGCCGAAGTCTTTGCTCCCCACGGAGAAGACATCCTGGAATTCGCGTAGCAGGTCCTGAAGTTGGCGTGATTGTTCCTCGTCTAAATGGTCCTGGGATCCTTGGTACAGCTTCTGTAGTTCTTCTGGCAGTGTGCGTCTTCTTCGGTTGTCCGTCTGCAGGTGTCCGTCCGTCGTGTCGGTGATGCGGGCAATCCAGGTAACGGGCTCGCAGACTCCTAGGTTGGTGTCCCGGTGAACCGTAATGTCGTAGTCGTTCAGGTTGGACAGGCGTACGTACGGCCGAGACGTCGTGTTGATGAGAGTCTTGGCAACTAGCAATCCTTTTGTCTGGATGTCCTCATATTTTGGCTCGATGACAGCCGCCACTCCCTCAGCAGTTCCGTCGACAATTACGGCAGCACTGACCTCCGTCCTGGCGGGAACGATGACGTCTTCTCTCAGCCTTACTCGTCGTGCGGTGATGGACTCGTGCGCAGGTTGCAAAGCAAGTTCCTCACCTCCGAAGTGCAGAGTGTTGGTACTCAGATCCAAGATGATGTTGTTCTGGTCCAGGAAGTCCAGTCCGATGATCACTTCATTTGATACGTCAGCCACAAGCACTGGATGCTTTATCGCCCGTCGACCAATGACGAACTCCAGTGATGCTTCGCCATGTACCGGTGCGGTCTCTCCGGTCGCGGTTATTAGCTGGAGGTTCCTTTGTGTGGGTTGAACTCTCCACTTCGGGATCACGGTGGGACTAACGATGGTCCTCGATGCTCCCGTGTCGATTAACATGGGCCAGCTCTCTCCGTTGACGACTCCGTCGACCATCAGGCTGCTATTATCCCTCCGTAACTGCGTCACACGAACTTGGACTGCCGGGGCTTGACGACTGTCACAAGCTAACCTTTGCCCCCCTAGGCTGGCTGATACTTGCTTTCCTGGGCCGCGCGGTTTCCCTACGACTGACTGTCCCGACGGAAACCCTTGGCGGCGGCGATCACCGCAGTCCTTGCTCAGGTGGCCTCTCTTACGGCAGGTCCAGCAGGTCGGTAGTCCTCTTCCGGGCCGCCTCTCCGGATGTCCTTCGGCTACGTTTTTGTTGGTGGTACTGCGATTCTTGAAGAAACGGCTTAGCGCCTCCATCAATTCGTCGGCCAGGGGCTTGGTCTCGTTGGTTTTTGCTGGTTCATCGACGTCCACTTGACGCACCCGCGCGTGCATTCTGGATGCCTGTTTTGCCGTCTCGAATTCAAGTGCGTGGCTCAGCGCATCTGCCAGGGTCTTATTGCGCGCGAGTCGCAGCGCCTGTTGAGTGTCCGAGTCCCGTAGCCCGTCGGTGAAGGTCTGCGTCGCTATCTGCTCCAGAAAGTCGGCCGGCGCTGTTGGGTAGGCAAGCCTTACGAGGCGTGCGATGTCCATCTCGAACTCCTGCAGGGTTTCCGCGTTCTTCTGTACCCGGGTCCGGAGCTGCATCTGGTAGGCCTGCTGAAGATGGCTATCTCCATATCGGGACTCCATATGGGCGATCAGTGAAGCGTAGTCCTGGGATCCAGTCGGGATGGCCTGAAGGACGTTAAGGGCGTCACCTCTCAGCGCTACAATGAGAGCTGTAGCCTTTTCTGTGTTGTTCCAGTTATTTATGGAACAGGCCGCCTCGAACTGACGTAAGTAGGTGCTCCACGGGACCTTTCCGTCGAAGGTTGGGGGCGTCACTCTGCTATGTCCCGTTCCTGATATTCCCGGTGTAACGGTGGGCGGGCGTTGGCGCAGCTCGGCAACTTCCTCTTGTAGGGCTTTGACTCTCTCATCCACCCCGGTCGGCGGGCGTCGGCGCAGCTCGGCGACTTCCTCTTGTAGGGCTTTGAATCTATCTTCCATCCCTGTCGGCGGGAGTCGGCGCAGCTCAGCAAATTCCTTTTGTAGAGCGTTGAATCTCCCTTCCACCCCCATCAGCGGTCGTTGGCACAGCTCGGCAACTTCCACTTGCAAGGCGTTGAATTTCTCCTCCACCCCCATCAGCGGGCGTTGGCGCAGCTCGGCAACTTCCACTTGCAAGGTGTTGAACTTCTCCTCCACTGCCGCGACTTCCTCACGTAGGCCCTGTTCTAATTTCCTTTGGCTCTCCTCTAATTTCGTCAGCAGACACTCTTCCAGATTTTTCTGGCCATCCAGAAATTTGGCGGTTAGGTCCTCTGCTAACTTATTCTGGCTGTCTTCCATCTGCTTCAGGTCCTCCGCTAACTTATTTTGGCCTTCTTCTAATTTGGAAGTTAGGTCCTCTGCTAACTTATTTTGGCTGTCCTTCAGGTCCTCTGCTAACTTCTTCTGGCCATCCTCCATCTTCTTCTGGCCATCCTCCATCTTGGTTTCCATGCCATTTAACTTTTCTAGCAGTGCTGCCAATTTCTCCTCCATTTTAGTTGTTTGTCTTGTAAAGGGCATGCACTCACAGGAAAATTAGAGAAAATGACCTGCTCGGGTTTTGAAACCAGGACCGTCAGGTGTTGTGCTTGAGTTCGTAATCCCACTTCTGACACCAGTTGTTGCGTGCCACCCCCTAGTGGCACTTTCGTTAACTGGATTACGGTGGGGGTACAAAGCACAACACCAATTACTGCTTAAAGAAATAATTAACTTTATTGTGGCCAGAAAATTACACTATTCAGCAAATACAAGCAATTAGGAGCCTTCTCCAGTTTCCTCAAGTCTCTTCCTTATGCGCTCTTGGCCCCTTTCACTTGCAACAGACCACAGAAGTTAATCCGTCCTAATGAGTCCGGTGGCCTTGGCAGAAGCTACCTGCCCCTCTTCCTCAGGTACAACAAATACAGTTTCTTACGAGCACTTGATGTACGCTGTTCACAAGCTGGGAGAAACATTGTCACAGGATTTCGTAACTCGCACAGCACTTCGTCACCACACTTCTGTCGCACAAGATAATCGCTCGCACTAGCTCGTAAAACACAACAACAACTGCTTCACGGGTCACTCTTATATAGCCGGCCGGTGACTCAATAAATGGTTCTAGGTCCATCCAGGGTCCACGGCTTCTCGAGGTTTCCATCGCTGGTCCAGTCACGAATCTTCTGGACTATCCCTTTGTCTGTAGTAGCCCTGTTGCATAAGGCGCGCGCAATACAGGAGGCAAGCCACAGCCCAGCCCCTGGGGCAGTTGTGACTCAAGCGGCGAGCGATGACACAAACTAACAGCCGTAACAATATCATGTCCATGCGTCGCTGGCGCGCAATATATTGCCTCCGCGGGAAGGTTTTCGTCACTTCGACAAATAAAGATAACCGATATTAAGTGATATGTTGTGTGTTTCTATTGTTATTTCATTGTTTTTGCAAAGTGATTAACCTAAGGAATTACAATAACCAACTTTTCCGTTTTTAAATCCTGAATGAGATAATTTTGTAGGCACATGACTTTGTTAGGTATGTTATCTGTACTTCTTAGTTAATTTCTCAACTAATTATGTAAAATAAGGTTATGACTAAATAAATAGGTTTCTCTTTTTCAAACTTAAAATTGTCGGAAAGAACTTGTTCGCATTATCGGGGATTTCGGATTTCCGGAGTTCGAATTTGAGAAGATTCACTGTATTTCCGTGCTTTTAGAGTCACACTTTATAATTTCATAAAACTAGGTATTTAAGAGTATTGGGGAGAAGAGAAATGGTTTCGAATAAGATAAAACAAATTTTGTAATGCCTCCATTACCGGTAATATTAGTAAATCAAGACAAATTATTTCTCGTCTTGCATGCAATGCACACTTTTGACATACGCCCTCTAATTACGGAGATTTAAGCGAGTGATGGCGTAGCACTTGCAGTCAACGTCAGCGACGTGACGTAACGAACATGTCTACCTCTAGTGTGCATTAAAACATGACATGGCGACAAGGAAAGAGCAATCCCAAAGATTGGGCATTTCGTGTCTTGGGCAACAGTATCCAGTTCCCCCCTGCCAAGTGCACACAATTACTAATAAGACGTCTTTCAAAGCTCCCCTGTGGCTCTCAGCTAGCAACTATGATGTTACAAAGTAAATAAATATTCTCTTTCTTATCCTTCTTCTTCTTCTTCTTCTTATTATTATTATTATTATTCTTCTTCTGTTGAATGTTGCTCAGAAAGACCTTCCGAAGGATATGCATACCTGCCAACGTTTACGTTTTTTCCGTAAAATTTTCGGAAAGGCAGTGTGTTTTACGGTTTTACGAATGAGCTATGATATTTTACGGATTTACGTACCAAGATCTTCGTTTTAAAATTCGCGCCAGAACAAGCTCCGGCATGCCGCCGATACATTGCGGTGTGACCAGCACACATTCGATACATCGCTCTGAACTACATCGGATCGTTAGTCTTCGACTGGGAATACGAGATGCGTCCTGATTTGCCTGAATCCTAGTCTATCGATATCGATTTATTTGTGTTGAATGAAAGCTCTGGGATAACCGTTTGCTTGATCTTTAATGTGTTGATTAGTTTGATAACCTTTACCGATCTGTATAAAAAATAGTTCTTTTTTCTTCACCGCGAATTACAAAGCGTAGGTCGTGTTTTAGTTACGGAATAACATGTGAATTATCAGGGTGTCTACCGGTAACGAAAAGTAGCTAATTTTTGTCTGGATATTTGGAGGTAACGATAATTCGCTGAGATCTGTTTAAATTATTTAAACTCGCGCCGCTAGGCTCACAGATTTCGATGGAGCAAGTTTCACGCAAGCGGCGCCGATTGCGTAAGCTATATTTCCCCGTGCTCGCCCTCAAGGAAATGCATAACTTACTGAGGATATCTTGAATGGTATACTTCGGTTTAACGTATATTTTCGGCATCAAGAAAAAAAATTATTTTGTGTGAAATATTTTTCTTTTTTATTAGGAAACCTGACTTTTCGCGATACGTTTATTCGCGAAAACTTTCGAAACAAAACAGAAACCTCTCCTTTCTGTTATTGGCCTCTAAATTTGGAGACTATCTCAAATATAAGTCCAGAAATAACGCGAAATAATTTAATGACGTAATCTCCAAATTCCGTTATGTGTCGATTTTTCCTTCCAACTTCGGTCCCATTGGTTATATAATCTACCCGGTTATCTCGAAAACTTGTATGATTCGTGATTCGAATACGAAAGAAACTTTGCCCACTTGTATTAAAATTTGTGCAATCCTCTCAGAATAATTCGTAAAATTCGATACCTACTTCGAACATTCATCCTCCAAAATCACATCCCCAAGACGGCCAGCTGATCGCACGATTTGCTTGTGGGAATCTCGTCAAACGGACCGAGATCGACACCAGTTGCGTAACATCATAAAACCCATGCCCGATCGAGAACTAGTTATCACGAGGACGGCCGATTGCGGCGCCGATTGCATATTATCGCGCTCTCCGTGTCCAACCTGGTAAACCTCCGAATTCTGTTGAAAGCTACAGACCAATCGCTTTAATGGGCGTTTGTTTTAAGCTCCTGGAACGACTTATTTATAATAGAATATGCCCCCTGATTTGTAAAAGCATTCCTATCGAGCAGGCTGGTTTCAGACCTCAACGTAATTGTGAAGATCAGGTGCTTGCCTTGACAACACATATTGAGACAGGTTTTGAAAAGCGACTGAAAGGTGGGGCAGTGTTTATTGATATAACAGCTGCCTACGACACAGTGTGGAGAGAAGGTATTGTGTACAAGTTCTTTAAACTGACAAAGTGCAGTCAAATGTCACGTTTGATTAACAATATGCTTTCAAATAGAATAATCCAGGTAGTTATGTATAAAAACCACAGCAAAATAAGGGTACTCAATAATGGTCTTCCACAAGGATCTGTTCTTGCTCCGTTATTGTTTAATCTGTATATTGCGGACATACCTACTACCAGCTCTCGTCAGTTTGCCTATGCTGATGATCTAGCAATAGTTACTCAACATGCTGATGCTAATGTGATAGAGAGAACTTTAAATGCAGACCTGGATGTCCTATACAAATACTTCGAAAAGTGGTGCTTGAAGCCCAGCTCTAGTAAAACGGAAACCTGCTTCTTCCATTTAAACAATCGGCAAGCGAACTCTACCCTGAAAGTGTCTCTTAATGGAGGCCCTCTCCCTCATAATGCCAACCCAAAATATCTTGGAGTTACTCTTGACCGAACGTTATCGTACAGGAAGCATCTCACCAACCTAGCAGCCAAATAAAGGACACGTAACAATATCATCCACAAACTTGCTGGCTCCACATGGGGAGCGTTTGCAACTACATTGCGTACTTCGGCGATGGCACTGGTACTTTCAACAGCTGAGTATCGTTCCTCAGTTTGGGTCAACAGCTCTCATGTTAAAAAGGCGGACACAGTCCTGAATGAGACAATGCGTATTATTAGTGGCACAATAAAATCTACCCCTCTTTTCTGGTTGCCTGTGCTTAGTCATATTGAACCGCCTAGAATTGGAAGACTGAACAACTTGGTCAGGGAATACAACAAGATATTGGCGAATCCTGAACTCCCCGTTCATGAAGATGCTAGCACCAGATATAGCCGTCTCAAGTCAAGATCCCCACCTATTCAAACAGCACAGGAACTGGTGAGGCAGGTTTATGACCCAAAAAGCTGATTGGCAAAAAGAGTGGAACAGCATAGCTCCAATGCAATGGCAGGCATTGTTCAACATTCAAAATCTGCCAGCTGGATTTGATTTGCCCCGCAAGACATGGGTAACTCTCAACAGAGTCCGCACTAACCACGGGAGATGCGGATCAATGATGTTTAAATGGGGTATGCGATCTTCCCCAACCTGTGATTGTGGTGCAGTTGGACAGACTATGAACCATATTGTCACTAAGTGTATTAGTAGGGCCAAGACCGACTACAATATCTCAGACCGTAACATCAAAACCAAGATGGCGGAAATCGTAGGGGAACAGCTGTAGCGACTGGCGGGCATGGCGCTATCGAAATAGCGGCAAATTCGAAGACAAACATTCGCATAATTGATTAGATTCTACCAGAAATTACAGGTTTTTATGTAATAAGGCACAAATTCAATATGAAACCCTGACGTACTTCGCTACAAGCAACGCGAACAGACAGTAGCTAAAAATACAGACGTAAATAAAGCAGAGGTAAGGCATAATGTTAAAAAAATGCAATACTTCTAAATGGAACTACAAGAATAGTCAACCAACAACAAAGTCAACCCCTGACACTATACAGCCCATGAAGGGCCTAAGCAAATATACGATGTAAATATAAATGGTTGTTGCTTATATTAGGGGCTACGACATCGTGGTCTTGTAGCCCCATGTATTTGTGTGTGGAATTTGTGTGATAACCTGTGTTATTGTTATGGCTGAACTAGTGTGTTTGTAAATTGGGGATTGTAATGGGAAGGAAGCGGCCATGGCCTTAAGTTAGGAACCATCCTGGCATTCGCCTGGATTAGAAGTGGGGAAAACATGGAAAACCACTTCCAGGATGACTGAGGTGGGAATTGAACCCTCCTCTACTAAGTTGCTTCAAGAGGCTGAGTGCACCCCGTCCCAGCCCTCACTTGAGAATTACATTTCTTGGCAGAGCTGGAGAATCAAACCCGGACCTCCGGGACGACAGCCAAGAACGCTAGGCACTACACAACGAGGTGGTCTAAAACAGAATGGTAGCACTGAATGAAAGTAGAACGAGCGATAATATTCTCTTTAGTACATGAATTAGCCAAAATACCTTTTCAAACAACGAGAAATAAATCAGGGAATGATGTTTTAATAGATGCTTCCTCCTCCTATGTATGTAACCTACCCAGCCGTCCCAAATGGCATTGCGACTCACAATTTGGCTTCAGGAGAGGAATATGCACAATCCAGGCAATTCTAGATCTTCAAACTGAGATTGCGTCTACCCTGTCAGTACCGAAGGGAAAGTTACAATCCATATTCATTGACTTCTCTAAAGCTTTTGACTCGATTAGCAGGAAGAAAATATTGGAAAAACTAGACAGGCTATTGAGAGGTAACTTAACGGCTACACGAAACGTCTTGTCAAAAGTATTTTAGGCTCTAACAATATAGTCATTAACGATGGCATTACAAAATCAAGCCCAATAGAGCAGACTACAGGTGTGCTACAAGGAGACCCATAAAGCCCTCTGTAATTTATCACTGCTATGGCAGATAATTTCACAGATATATTATCAGAGAGGGTAATCTCATTTATATATGCAGATGACATGGTGCTCGCTTCAAGTTCACAGGTCGAATTACAATCTGCTCTCGACGCTTTAGAATGATGGGCGTTACACAATGACCTTAGGTTAAACAGAAACAAGACTAAATCTATGACCTTTAGGAAAGGGGGAAAGCCAGAAATTTTTCACATTGCAGGAAAACCGCTTGAGAGTGTATCACCTTACATTACAGTCAACTGGCAATGTTTTCACACTGCACATCAAGGATAGACCCAGCGTCGCTACCAAAGTCATCAACGACATAAAACATTTGACTAAGCTATCTATAAAAACAGCCTTAAAACTTTTGCGGTTAAAAGTTACCCGTATTGTGACTTATGGACTGGAGAGCATTTGGACACATTTAAATATGAAGTATTTGGAACAATATGGAGCAACTGAAGGCAACTTACATAAAGAAGGCCTTGGGTGTATCAAAGTATACACCTTCAAGACCGGTGTAAGAGGTGACTTGCGAGGTTTATAATGTAGAAGAACTCCGACTTCAAATGTTGCTACCTTCTACTCCAGGATATGTAAAACTCATGGACACACTAGGGTCAAAGGACATTTGGTAGGATTTTTGCGTCACGGACGCTATGATTTTTGACGATTGGAAGAGTGGGGGGTACGAGCTGAGACCATTGAACTGTAGGTACTACTGGAACAACTCCTCCCATGGTAACCCTCGCTGAAAACTGCTTCCTGGTGCACTACCAGGCGTAACTAGTCGCACCAAAAACTATCATACCATTTAACTCTAGGTTGCAAGTCAGCTGATATGTCGTGATTATTTTCATATATTTGATCGTACGTACCTCTGTGCAACGTTATATGTATGGTATTATCCAATAATACGGTAGGTTTACGGTCTACTTTATTTTAGAATTGAGATTTGTAATGAAGTAACCTATTCTGCGTTTATGGATACGTCTTACATCAAATTTTGACATGTGTAGTTAAAAGGGACGTAAAACCAATAACATTATTAAATTTTGACATAGGCCTAAAAAGCACATGACAAATACACGTAGGCCCTATTGTAGGTTATAAGTCACTAGTCACAGAATTATAACCTACGTTTATATTACAGATTTCCATGGAAACGCCCAGATGTAGGCCTATTAAAGAAATGGGTTATAGCTGTGAACACTTTTATAAACATGCTACTTGTTTCATTCAAATAGAAACAAACCACTGCTTAAAGATGATGCGATGCGGTACCTGCAATTTGCAATTTCCCACAGCATCGGCTTCAGCCACCCAAGAAAAGACAGAGAGTTATTGAACGACAAGTAGTCTAATATTTACTGTTACTTTCTTCATCAGCATAGGCATAAAATTTCACATTTTCCAGTATACTTTTATGATGTCAGTCTTCGAGACGATAAAAATAATTCGGCTTAAGGGATCTTCCCTGCAGGACCTGTTCGTTTGCTGTATGACTTATGTGAGGTCTAAGTTTCGACCCGCTTTGAAGAAAAAAAAGCTTGTAGTTTTACGTGACCGTTAATCTTGTGATCATGAGCCAAGGGACCTCCATTTTACGTGGAATCCGAACCACAGGACATGGCATTTCACTTCAAAAATCTCACTTGCAATGACCATGAATCAAACCTGGTCCACCTTGGTGAGAGGCGAATAGCTTGACCACTGCGCCACCACGCCCCATTACTTTGAAGAATACTGAACATGTGGGTGTTTTGTATAAATAAAGTAGGCTATGTATTTTTGTTCACTAAGAATCTATTTAATTGTTTAGTTGTAGGCTTATGCATATTCACACACATATGAATGCTGCCTTTGAGTTAATAAAAATGTTGAATACCAATTAACATTTTTTTAAATTCTTAGTCATTCCCAGCCTAACCTTATTTTTATTTTATTTTAATGTACGTGCGGCTTGTATTTTTTTGCCAGTAGGCCTATAGTTATTGTGTATGCTGCCTTTGATCTGAGGATAAAATGATGAACAATGAGGCTGCAATATAATATTTTATGTTGGCGTATATTCCTAGCCATTTTAAGTATCAAATTACTACATGATGTTTTGAAATATGTATTTCGGCGTTAAGTCCCGTTTAGTTTACCGTTCGCCTAAATGTTCAAAAGTACCTCTTTTACTTGTATCTCGTCGTACGTACATCATCCTTTCGTTCGTATACGTCAAATTCTCCTCCTTGACATGCACTACCAGGAGTAACTAGTCGTACCAACAAACCGCACTTTCCTCCCATACAGTCGGCATTCCAGTTCAATGGCTGAGACATATTCTCACGCACGTTACCATACATGGTTTCCGTTATAAACTGTGTCGCACCAAAAAGTTCCATCATCCGTGTGACGAATGTTTGTGTGAGCGCTGTGGAAAACAATGTGGAAGATCCCACGCTATATTCTGCACATTAAGACATGAATCTTTGATATTCCTAGGGAATAACAACTAGTTTACTGTATGATTTTAGATTTTATTCATTATATGCATAGCCAATGGCTGCAATAATCCCTCAATCATCAGAACAGTACTGCCAACCTCACCGTTTTGGTACTATGCCGCACCAACACCCGACCATTCTAACCTCCGTTTTGTCCAATCCAATGGTTACAGCCTAACACGTCCAGATCAATGGTTTTGTGTCAACCTGCCCCCAATAGCTGCGAGCGGTCAAAGCGGCAACTGCACCAGACCATTCTAACCTTCGGTTTGTCCAATCCAATGGTTTTTGACAATGGTTACAGCCTAACGCGTTCCGATGACTGCCTTTTTTTTAACAACAGTGATCTGCTAATATATGTTGTCTCCTCCGCTGTATATAACCCACCCACCATCCCCTTTTATAACACGACTTAGGCCTATATAGTGAAATTTCAGTTGTGTCGGCCTTTGTAGGCGTGGCTTATTTGACAAATAAGATATTGCCAACCCTACGTATACCGTAAACACGATCGTGTGTTGTTTGTTTTGAGCGGAGAGAGCTATTAGAGCGCACTTGCTTCTATCTGTATAGGATAGGGGCAACCTGAACTAGCTTCAACAGATGGCACACAGGTACTATCATTTTGTTCTTTATTTCAAATAGCATTTGCCAATAACACTCAATTGACTGTTACAAACTCTTTAAAATGAAAATTTACTGTATTATCAACTTGTCATTCTTCAAATTCGATGTGTATAGAATTCCAACGGAAGGCAAATCAGTTGGTTCTTGAAGGCTTTATATATAAAAACCTAACCTAGTAGCTGACATAAATCCTATCTTATTAGGTAATGTTTTACATACAAAAAAAAACCTAACCAGCGGCTAACGCCCGAGACCCCCTTGCCTGTGGTACTAACAGTAATTTTCGGCCAGGCAGTAGGCCTACCTAACCTAGTAACGGACATAAATTCTATCTTATTAATGTGTTATAGGTCTATACAAAAACGAACCTAATCTGGGGTTAACGCCCCAGGTCCACTTGCTTGTGATACTAACAGTAATTCTATTTACATACCTGTCGCATTTTAAAATCACTGCTTCCATCTGACTGCAGTATCCAATTCAATTTGCCCACAAGCACACAAAGATTCTTGATTCACGATTCTTATAGAATACATTACACTTAAAGAACTTGGCACATTAGAACACACTGACACTCATGGTATGTCATTAAAACTACCATTATCTACTTTAACAAACAGGAGTTGTGTGGTAGGACGGTTGATTTGTGAAAATTGGCGGAATGGCCAACACCACCTACTGGAATGGCATCAGGGGGTTAGGGAATTTTCCTAACCACAACATACAACTGTTTTAACTTCGAAAATTATCCCGGAGAATATTTCTTATCCACTTCTCTTTCTTTAGGAAATTTAAAAATTGAAGTATCTGCAGCAGTATTAAATTTTTCAGCCGGGTTCACAGACAATAACAATGAACAGACAATAATTCTCACATTAGGTATCACCGGAATTTATAATTATTCACAGTGCTCTACACTACTTAAGGTACACTATTACAATAAATAACAGCACGAAATCACTTGAGATATGCGACATTTGAACGAAATTCTGGCAGCAGACAAACTAAAATGTTGGTTCAACAAATGTAAACAATCCCCTACGATTTCCGCCATGTTCTACGGTATCGATAGTGGCATTGCGGTCTGATTTATTGTAGTCGGTCTTGGTAGGGCATTCACTGGATCAACACAGGACTTTGTAATAGCCTCTACTGAAGCCATAAGATGGCTAGAAAATTTAGACATTAATCTTTGAACACCCTTTCCCTTGCATGATTGTAACAGTTGTAATGTGTTACCTATTGTATGTATGTATATTGTTTATGTTGTTTGTTTTGTGTTGTACCATACGCTAATAATAATACCGCGAGGACAACGTGAATCTCGTAAAACGGTCGAGAGCGGTAGCGATTGCGATACATCGCGATATTTCGCCGCTTTCGATGACGAGGTCAACTGGATTCTTATCAAACGGACAGCAAGCGGCCTCGATTGCGTAATAATGCAATATTTTCCAGTGCCCGGTCTCGAGTAACAATGTAAATCTCGTCGAACGACCAAAAGTTACACCGATTATGTAAATCGCGATTCGCGATTTTTCTCCGTGTTCTATCGTGGAAACTACGGGAATCTCGTCCAACGGCTGAGACCAGCGACGATCATGTAATATCTTGATATTTCTCCGTACTTGACTGTGAAGACAAAATGTGAACGAATTTTTAGCCTGATTAAGAAGAACAGGACACCGTTCAGGTCATCGATGTCCAATGGAACTCTGGAAGCCATTTCCATTTTGAAGACCAGAAGTTCTGAAGCATGTTATACAAGCATATATTCTATCGACTTTCTGATGAAAGCAAAGCAAGCCACAATTTAGCTATTAAATCAGACCCTTATAATGTCATTGGTTACTGTAGTGTTTTATATTACTGCTGTTGAATTCGTAATTTTTCGAAGTGAATAAAATACAGTGAAACTTGGATAATTCGAACCTCAAGGGACCAGTAAAAAAATTCGAATTATCCAAAAATTCGAATTATGAAAGTTCTGTGAAATGGGTAGAAAAAACATTTCAATTCAAATTTTCCGGTTCCCTCAACCTTTTTCGGCCTTTGCCACTTTCATTTTCATAACCGAGAATTTTGTCTTTATTTTTTAAGTATGTTGACAACGTGTTTGGAGGAATCCCGAAAGCATTTGCAATTTCAGATGTTTTTCTTCATTCCCTTTTCCACTTCTTTAATCACCGCTATTTTCTCCGCCAAAGTTCAAGTTTTGTATGAAACCCGAGGCTTTGATGACGACGTCTTAGTTCTGTACACACACTTTAAAACACAGGCAAAACCAAACTTCTATACAACAACCACAAGTCTAATCAGCACGCACTAGCAGACAGGTGTAAGGAATGACACTGTTATGAGTTATGAGATGTGGAGTGTTGCAAAACAGTGGAAGGGGGAGGGGTTGGGCATTGACCTTGGAAGGAGCGTCGCAGGGGTATGGTTAGTCATGTAGGCAAAACCATCGACTAGGGGCCGCATGCCAATAATAAACGTCGTTTTTCAGGAATTCTTGACCCAACTGTTTGGCTTCCGATCGGCTTTTTACACATACAAACTTCGAATTATCCAAAATATAATTCGAATTAACCACAATTTTTTAGCATTGATTGTATATAAAATGCTAGGGACCAAGAGAAAAATTCGAATTAAAGAAGATTTCGAATTATAGAAGTTCGAATTAGCCACGTTCCACTGTACATGAATTTTGTCCTGAATGAATCTCTGGAGTCTATTTCTATTTTGAAGACCAAGAGTTCTGGTCCCTGTTTTGCCAGCACCTTTTCTCCAGACTTTTTGCAGGAAGCTAAAAAAAAAAGCCACAGCTTTGAATTTAAAAGTGCAAGTAATTTCCAGTGAGTTATGAGTGTATTACCTAGGTATATTATTTCAAGAAAGTCCTGTTATATCTATGCTCCAAACCAAAATTCACCTGCTTCTTGAGGGTCATGCTCGTCTACAAATAATTGGGCGTATGATGTAAGTAGATAAGGTTTCAATGAAATATCCTGTTTAAAGCATTAATTACTGTATTTTGTAGCCCAGGAGGATTATTGTTTCAAGCCGGGATATGTCGAAATTTGTTAGATTTTTTGGCACGGGCGAGTTTTACTGAAAGCTCTTTTTGAAAGTTTGCAGGTATGGATATGGAACACAATATATTGATAGAGTTTGGAATTTTAATCCCTCCCAGTGCCCTCTGCCTCCAATCAATTTTTAAGTATGGTATAAAAGCCAGATTGTGCTTTAGTTTCATGTTACATTATCAGCAATTATCATGTACATCGTACAAAATTAGTGGCTAAAAAAAAGTGCAGTTCTGTGAGCATTATAGCCACTTGCCCCATCTACTGTAATTTTTACAAAAGAAACTAAACTTTTTTTTTAAATTTAGGCCTTGCTTAAAGCTTTGAAATGACATCAATTTGAATAATAATAATAATGTTATTGGTTTTACGTCCCTTTTAACTACTGTGGCTTTTAGAGACGCCGGGGGTGCCGGAATTTTGTCCCGAAGGGGATCTTTAACGTGCCAGTAAATCTACTGACACGGCTCCTTTGCGTACCCTCAAATACCAGTTGACTGCGCCAGGATACGAACCTGCATACTTGGGCCCAGCAAGCGAGAACGTTACCGCTGAGCCACACAGCCAGTTGACATCAATTTTACCATTAGTGCGAAACATAAATTGTGGTCCTCCACAGTATTGGGATACAAAACATATTGTGGTCAGGCTAACTAAACCTCAACTTTTTATTCTGACAAAGTAGTCTGGATATAGAGCACTGGTTCTTAACCAGTGGTCCGCGGACCATAGTTGGTTCGCGAGAGCCTCGAGAGAAAATGGTCCTCCAGCACGCATTAAAAAAAAGTGGCCAATAACTGGAGATTTCGAAAACGATGTGCGTTGAATAAGAATCGTCCAAATGTATCCGCGGCGAAGTCTAACAAGTTTTGTATTGGAATATCCGTAAAATAAGTGTTATTAGATTATGACACAAACTAATTTCAATAACTTATGTTTAATCGTAGCAAATAAACTTTCACCAACATTAAACAACCAGAAAGTTACAGGGCAACAACCATTAATTAAAATTATTATGGTTATTATTGGTTTTGTTCGATGCAAACAACCCCTACTTGAATTGCATACAACTGTTGTGTTGTCTGCCTGTATAGCGGATGTGCAGCGGTATTCACTGCTGATCTCTAACGCTACCGTTCATGCTCCTCTCTCTCCGACAAGACTTGTCGAATCCAATGAAATTGGTCATAAAGAGGGTGAATACTCTTAAAAGTAGTGCGTGAAATGCCTGTATTTTCAAAAAGTTGTGTGCAGCATTAGAGTCTAAGCACAAGACACTACTTTTTCATACTGAGGTTCGTTGGCTGTCAAAAGGCAATATGTTGGCATGCTTATATGAGTTGAGAGAAGAGCTAAAAGTATTTTTTATTGAGACCATAATGCAGCATTTCTTGGAACAATCGAGTGAAGCAACTTTTGTGATGCAACTCGCATCTCTGGTAGATATTTTTGGCCATTTGAACCAGCTGAACTTACAACTTCAAGGCTCTGGAAACTGAAAGTTTGAATAGGTTGGCAATATATTTGTATTCGAAGACCTTTGTGTGTTTTTGTGTAAAATTTATCTATGGATAGCCAAAGAAGAAGACAAAAACTTTCATTCTTTCCCGACTTTGAAAACCCTTGCTGACGACGATTGACAGGTTCTACGTCACTATTACAGACAAGGTACAACACCACATACTCAGACACTTAGGCACTCTTGAGGATGAATTTGCTCGTCATTTACCTGAGTAAGGTAGCAGTAAGACTCACAGTGCAAAAAAACTGTTTCGAAATCCTTTTATTGTCAAGCCTAAAGATCTCCCTGATAATATTCAAGACGAGGTTATTGAACTTCAAAATGACAGCAACTTCAAGGACTTGTATGAATCGGGTGTAAACCTAGAAGAGTTGTGGTGCAAAAAAGTTGCGGTATCTCATGGTGTTTTCGGCAACATTTTTGTGTTAGCAGGAATTCTTGTCTTTATTGTTGATTAAAAACAAACAAAGAAATCGTCTTAAGTGCAAGCAGTGATTTGAGGTTAGCTCTGAGCAAAATAATTCCTCAGCTTCTCAAAGAAAGTCATGCACAAAAGGCACACTAAGGAAACCATTGAGGTAAAGTTATTTTCCAATGTCCTTTACAAACAAAATTGTTGCTTGAACATAAATTTGTAATTGAGACTTTTCATATTATGTAGGCTACATACAGTATTATAAAAAAAGGTGATTTTGTTCTATTACATTATTTGTAATTAAGTTGTACTGTACACAAATTAATAGTAATAATAAATAATGTGTTCTAAAACTGTTTTGCGTAATCATCCTTGAATATTCTGATGGCGAAGGCACTGAGGAAGGGTTACAACTGATGAGGTGTATGGGGGGGGGGGGGGTCTCCCGTACATGATTCAATTTCAGGCTGAGTGGTCCACATACGTCTACGGGTTCAGAACCACTGATATAGAGACAAACTTTCTGATTTATACAGAGAGAGATGTAGAGACTATTCCAGGTTTTGATGAATGCATGTTTCTTTGCATGGCACAAATTATCAGTACGGCACATCAGTGAATTAAACCATTGTTGAATGTTAGAAAATTATTTCAAGGAGTAAAATTCGGTTAATGGGTTAATTATTTATAATATTTTTACCATATATTGGGAGGTGGTGTTATGAAGTTACGAAGTTTCTTGAAAACTTCATATTAAAATCGTGCATGTAGAGACATATAGAGCTATATGACTGAGTGTGTAACTTTTCTGTTTTGAGAAGGATGGAGGATTGTGATGTACACTTTGGCAACTGGGAGGTTTATGAATTGTAATGAATACAGTGATTGTACATCTGTTGCAGGAGAGTCTTGGTGGTAACTCTCGCACTACAATGTTGGCTACTATTAGCCCTGCCAGTACACATGTAGAGGAGACTTTAGCAACATTGCGCTATGCCTGTCAAGTGCGGACTATTCAGAATAAAGTACACATCAATGAAAATCAAAATGATCGTCTCATCAGGTCAGTATATAATCCTTTTTTGTGAATATAATCAGTAAAGAAGAGCAAGTCAATATATGCTGTAAGCTGTAAATAATTATGTCTAGATGTACGAGGGCTGTTTCTTAAGTAAGGGCCTTTTTTTTAATTAACCGAATATTTTATTTTGAAACTACATTTATTTTTAGGTTTTACATACCTTCCTCTATTTTTCTACATAGTTGCCTTGTTTATTTAGGCACTTGTCATACCTTAAAACTAAGTTCTGAAATCCCTCTGCATAAAAGTTTGCCACCTGCTCTGACAACCAAGAATTCACACTTGAGGAAAATCCATTGATAGAGTGGTTATCATGAATCTTCGGTCCTCGTGAATTTTTGTATCAATTGCAGTCACCAAGTCCTCTGTGATCACAGACCTGAGCGTTCATCGTGATGAGCATTTTCACAGCCACTTTTCAACTCGCGTACCCATTTTCGCACTTTACCTTCCGTCATTGCATTATCACCATACACCTCACAAAGCTGACGATAAATGTCTGTAGCCGACATGTTTCTTGCACTCAAAAAATGTATCACAGATCGTACCTCACACGGGACGGGCGAATCAATAATCTTGAGCATTGTAAAGATGCACAGTTCAGCGTACAGTTTAGCTACACCGCTGCAACTGACGCCTGCTTGTTCGCAAAGGATGCTGGGAGGTAGCGCACACGCTTGTGGCGTGCGCACTAACTATGGGCTTTAAAAAAACAAACGCCCTTACTTAAAAAAGAGCCGTCGTACAACATTGCTCCTAATGACCCTAGAAAAGATTAATATCAAACGAATCCCAATAAAATATCCAGCAGCAAATATTTGATCAATCATGCCGTTCTATCTATTCATATTTTCATGAAATGTGTACAGAGGGTTTTTATATGGTACAAGCTGTACCCGGCATGCGTTGCAATGCCAATCAAAGAAAGTGTTGGCGTTGAAATTCTGTTTCTTGAAGTGCCTTTGGATACACAACATGTTAACTGCCTCTAAGCTATCGTAAAATGGATTTTCTAATTTAGAACCATTCGTGGGAGCGTGCACAACAACTTTCAAAAGTTTCATCGCTGTCACTCATTTGTTGAATCTACTCGTACGCTACCTATTGTGAAATGGATTTACTAAGTCGAAACCCTTCCCTGGCGTGTACACAATAACTCATCAATGATTCATCGCAATCGGATGAATGGTATATGCACGTATAGGGGTTTTTGTTTAAACGATTCGTGCGCTGTCACTCATTTGTTGAATCTACTCGTGCGCTACCTATTGAGAAATGTATTACTAAGTTGAAGCCCTTCCCTGGCGTGTACACAATAACTCATCAAGGTTTCATCGCAATCGAAGAATGTTATATGAACGCAATAGGGGATTTTGTTGAAACGCTTCGCGCGTCGTCACCCATTTGTTGCATCTACTCTTGCGCTACTTATTGTGAAATGGATTTACTAAGTCCCCTTCCCTGGCGGGTACACAATAACTGATCAATGTTTCATCGCAATCGGATGAATAGTATATGAACGCATACCTGATTTTGTTTAAACGATTCGCGCTCCGTCACTCATTTGTTGAATCTACTCGTGCGCTACCTACTGTAAAATGTATTTACTAAGTTAGAAACCGTCACGTAAGTGTCCACAACATCTCGCCCAAGTTTCATCGCTATCGGACTAATGGGATATGAAGACATAGGGGACTGTATTGAAACGCTCCGCGTGTCGTCGTTCATTTGTCGAATCTACTCGTGTGCTACCTACTGTGAAATGTATTTACTAAGCCAGAAACCTTCCTTGGAGTGTCCACCATATTTCACCCAAGTTTCACCGCTAACGGCAGAATGGTATATGACCTTATACGGGACTTTGTTGAAACGCTTCGCGCGTCGTCCCTCATTTGTTGAATCAACTTGTGCGCTGCATATTGTATACGGGATTTACTAAGCCAGAAATTTTCCATGACGTGTACACAACATCTCACCCAAGTTTCATAGCTACGGACGAATGGTACATGTATGCATATGGGACTTGGTTGAAACGCTTCGCGTGTCGTCGCTCATTTGTTGATTCTACTCTTGCGCTACATATTGTAATATGGATGTACTCAGCCAGAAACCTTCCCTGGAGTGTACACAACATCTCACCCAAGTTTCATCGCAATCGGATGAATGGTATGTGAACGTATAAGGGACGTTGTCGAAACGCTTCGCGCGTAGTCACTCATTTGTTGAACATAAACGTGCGCTTCGTATTGTAAAATGGATTTACTTAGCCAGAAACCTTTCCTGGAGTGTACACAACAATTCACCAAACATTTATCACTATCAGACGAATGGTATATGACTTTATACGGGACTTTGTTGAAACGCTTCGCGTGTCGTCGCTCATTTGTTGAATCTACTCGTGCGGTATCTACTGTGAAATGTATTCACTAATTTTGAAACCTTCACGTAAGTGTACACAACATCTCACCCAAGTTTCATCGCTATCGGACGAATGGTATATGAACACATACGGGACTTTGTTGAAATGCTTCGCGCATCGTCGCTCATTTGTTGAATCTACGCGTGCGCTACCTATTGTAAAATGGATTTACTAAGTCAGAAACCTTCCTTGGAGTGTACTCAACATCTCACCCAAGTTTCATCGCAATCGGACGAATGGTATATGAACGCATAGGAGACATACATACCCACAGACAAACTATCACGTTACATTGATTTTTATATATAGAGATGAAATCATAAGGCGAATTTTTCTATAAACCATACATAACCGGTATCGACATTAAATAATCGCAGCATAACCTCTTTTTGCATTTCACAAATGGTATTGGTCTTAATTCAATTTCTTCTTTGTCGTTTTTTTTTAAAGAAGGTGAGGTTAGCAGCCTAACCTAACATCGAATTAGCGACCCACAGGATAATACTTCCATTGAGTTCCACCTTGGTTGTCATCAGCATCTTAGTGTTCTTCTCAAGATATAGTGTTTTTGTGTGTGTAATATTTACTTTATTACTATTATGATATCTACATAACAGTTATTTTCTTTACTAAGTTTTTAAAATTTCAAATCTTTGTTATATCAATGTTCGCTGGTATATCTTAATTTCAATATTTTTTGAGTATTGTTTTTTTGTTTGTTGTTCATTTATAATTCAGCTGGAAAAGGAGTAACAACACTCTGAAATATGTACGGATTGTAATAATACCATCTTCAATCCTACATTATGCATTGAAAGGTAAAACAACATAAATATTTCATTCATTCATTCATTCATTTATTTGCAATGGGGGGTGAGTCCCCCGGTGGCAAATTGGATATACATAACAAATAAATAATTATACATAACAATTCAATAACAATTATACAACAATTAAACTGGAGTATTTACACAAATAGTCAGTCTTTTCTTAAACACACCTATATGTTTGGGAAAAGGCTCTAAGACTGCGGCAGGTAGAGAGTTCCAGTTATCAATGGCACGGTTTACAAAATAATATTTACCATAATTTGTTCGATGTGGTCGGCCCTTAACTTTGAAAGGATGATCGCTCCTACCCATGTAAGTGGGCTTTCCCAATCGTTTGCTAAGCTCACCCCATGCTGGTTGATTTGTATACGTGTTGTACATAGCGCAGAGTCTAGATTTCATCCTCCTAGCCTCCAGTGATTCCCATTCAAGTTTCTTTAACATACGACTCACACTGCTCCTGGGATTAAAGTCACTGAGCACAAATCTAGGGGCCTTTCTTTGTACCATTTCCAACTCACTGATGAGCCCTACTTGACATGGATCCCAAACCGCCGAGGCATATTCCAGAATAGGTCTTACAAGTGACAAATAGCCTAATTCTTTAGCAGAGGTACTACTTCCTTTTAATACCCTCATTGCAAAGTGCAGGGATTTGTAAGCTTTTGAAACTACACATCCTACATGACTACTCCATTTCATATCATTTCTTACGTGAACGCCCAAATATTTGCAAGAATCTTCTTCTACAAGTATTTCCGAGCCAATGTTATATTGAAAATTCTACCTTCGCACTTTCTCTATTTTTAAGAGACTACATTTTCTTGTGTTTATTTTCATTTTATTTACAATCGCCCACTTATAGACCACTTACTAGCTGTACCCGGCATGCGTTGCAATGCCAATCAAAGAAAGTGTTGTCGTTGTAATTATGTTTCTTGAAGTGCTTTTGGAAACAATCTTTTTTCAGTTTCCTTTAACTGTCTCCAAACTACGGTAAAATGGATTAACTAATTTAGAAACATTCGTGGGAGCGTGCACAACAATTCACTAAAGTTTCATCACAATCGGATGAATGGGATATGAACGCCTACGGAATTTTGTTTAAACGATTCGTGCGCTGTCACATATTTTTAAAATTTACTCTTGCGCTACCTACTGTGAAATGGATTTACTAAGTTAGAAACCTTCGCGTAAGTGTACACAAAAACTCAACAAAGTTTAATCGCAATCGATGAATGGTATATGAACGCATACGGGATTTTGTTGATACGCTTTGCCCGTCGTCACTCATTTGTTGCATCTACTCGTACACTACCTATTGTAAAATGGATTTACTAAGTCGAAAACCTTCCCATGCGTGTACACAACAACTCGTCAAAGTTTCATCGCAATCAGATCAATGGCATATGAACGCATACGGGATTTTGTTTAAACGATATGCAGCTGTCACTAATTTGTTGAATCTACTCATACGCTACCTATTGTAAAATAGATTTACTAAGCCTGAAACTTTTCCTGGAATGTACTCAACGATTCACTCAAGTCTCATCGCAATCGGATGAATGGTTTATGAACGCATATGGGACTCTTTTGAAAAGATTCGCGTGCCGTCGTTCATTTCTTGAATCTACTTGTGCGCTACCTATCGTGAAATGCATGTACTAAGCCAGAAAACTTTCCTGGAGTGCACATAACAATTCACCAAAGTTTCATCTCAATCAGATGAATGGTATATGAACGCATACGGTACTTGGTTGGAACGATTCACGTGCCGTCGCTCATTTGTTGAATAAACTCGTGCACTACCTATTATAAAATGCATGTAATACAGAAACCTTCCTTGGAGTGTACACAAAAACTCACCCAAGTTTCATCGCTTTCGCACAAATGGTATATGAACGCATATGGGACTTTGTTGAAACGCTTCGCGCGTTGTCGCTCATTTGTTGAATCTACTCATGTGCTACCTATTGAAAAGTAGATGATCTAAGCCAGAAACTTTCCCTGATGTATACACAACATATCACCCAAGTTTCATCGCTATTGGACGAATTTTTAATCGCAATGGGATGAATGGTATATGAACGCATGTGGTCTTTGTTGAAACGAATCGTACGCCATTTTGTTGAAGCTACTCGCGTGCCATCTATTGTAAATTGGATTTACTATGCCTATAACTTTCCCGGAAGTGTGCACAACAACTCACCCAAATTTGATCGCAATCGGGTGAATTGTATATGAACGCATAGCCAACACTCATTTGTTTATACTACTCGCGCGCTATCTTTTGTAAATTGTATTAACTATGCCCATAACCATCCCGGAAGTGTTCCCAACAACTCACCAAAATTTGATCGCAATCGGATGAATGGTTTATGAACGCATAAAAGACGAACAGACGAACATCCATTTATATATGTATTATTATTATATATATATTGTGCCCGTTTGGACCGAGATCCAACGACCACATTTTGTAAAATACCGACATCAGATTAGCACGAGAAAATATATCTCAGGGTCTATCTAGGTGAATACTTGGGTCTAATCTGGCATCCCTGATCTCGGTAATTCACAAGTAAGGTAAGGTGAGAAATTATTTTGAATCTCAATTTATTTATAGATTAAAATATGATTTGAATGGCAAAAACCTCAACAAAGATAAAACAAATCACACATGAGAAATCAACAGTCCCTAAAATATTACTAGAATATCGCAGATATGATAATCAGAAAATTAATTAGTCCATTCTGATATCCAAAAAAAAAATTCAAAAAGAATATTTACACTGGTAATCACTGTTCAATAAAGAGTTCTGAGTGATCCCTAATATTTACATATTCGTAGTTCACTTTTCGAAAGATTGCATTTGATTTTTCAAATATTCGTAGCAAAACATTTCTCAAAAAAAAAAGTCACTTGATTTATTCGGTGTTATTCCAAAATTAGACTTATTTGGAAAAATTATCATATCACTGATTCGTTGTTTCATAACAATATCAATACTCGACTGACATAAAGTCGATAGTTAATAATTGTTCATAAAGATTTTCAATTTCCAAAAACGAAATTTGTTCAAAAACTTTTCATAATATTTTGAAAATTTAACTTTCTTCTTTCCTCACTTCCATTTGTTTAAATGTCACAAAAATTTAAAAATTATTTTCATATGTTATTAACATTACACAAAAATTGTTGTAAACAATATAAATTATGGCTATCCACCATCAGCGGATTAAATCATTTAACTCCTCACCAAAATTTTATGTTATCAACAATTTTCTAGCACCAAAATTTTCATATAATCTCACAATTTTTTTATCAAAAAGATGTATTATTATTATTATTATTATTATTATTATTAAATAAATAATTTCTAAATTTCCCTTCACTTTATTTATAACAAGTTTTCTCAACCTCTCACATGATGAATATTTTATTTGCTCATTTCCACTGTTATTATTATTATTATTCCAAAATAAAAATTCATTAATTATTTATTTTAATTCATTTGCACTTTTCATCTTTTTTTTTTTTTTTCTCGGTCAGGTTCAACAAATCTAAATTCATGTTCTTCAATTATTTATTTAGGCATACCATTGGAACTTCGAGTTGATCCAGAAAAAAAATATTATTTAATATTTGGATTAACAGAATAGTGAAATCTGACAAGAATATGGGGCGGTCCACATTGCCTAACCCTTCTTTTTACAAATTTAGCCCACAGGCTCTTTCAAACATACGCACATCCTGGTGTGCCCATAACTACGGGAACAAAACCCACTTGGATGACCCCCAAGGTCTCCACAACTTTAAGTGTCGCCAAACGCACACTAAAATCATCACCAAAATATTCTGCACACAACATCATTTTTAATCATATATATATATATATATTTTTTTTTTTAAATATTCTGTCAATTACTAGACTGTGTTCTTCAGTGTTATTTTACCAATAAATAAATTCTGGTCAATATCTCTTTGCCTCCCATTTACATAAATTCTCCCTAACTTGATACATTAAATACCTGCCGTTCCTTTCTTTTCATCTGAATATGTATATATTTTTTATGTGCTTTTGGAAAAATAATTCTGAGCTCAAAAATCTTACTACTTCATTCTCTTCATCCATAAACTCATTTAAATTTATTTAAACTTCCAAACTTTTATTCAAAAATAAACAAAGTTATTTAATTTAAGTCCTTCCAACTACTTAAATTCATCCACAAATTATTATTATTATTACAAAAAAATATTTAGGCTTCTTCATTGTCATAAATGATTTTTATCGCCCTATTCCTTTAATAAATAAATATTTAAATCTCATCTGTAAATGATTATTATTAACATCTACTTTTATTTTTATTTAATGCATTAATTATTTAATCACAATTAACAATAAATTTAATTTAATTCCTAATGTTCGGTATTATCACTCCCTAATTATTTATAACTTTAAATATCATCGTTATTATTTATAATATTATTAACTTATTCACTTCACACTTGATTATTATTATTATTATTATTATTATTATTAAATAAATCAAATTATTTAAATAATCCAAGCCGCAATTACTTCTGCTCTCATAATAAGAATTAAAGAAAATACTCCTATCCCTAGGAATAATCGAAATATTTCATGTCGGAACATGAACTAATGCCTGTCCTGAAAAAATCGCAGATCGAAAAATAAATTGTCAGACAGCAGTTCCATTTGTCATCCAGACAAATACAATCGAAAATCTAGCTACGGTGAAAAATGTGTGTTGATATCTGATCGTGACTGTTCAAAATATGGAA
The DNA here is from genome assembly GCA_946902985.2 of Meconema thalassinum. Classification (NCBI taxonomy): domain Eukaryota; kingdom Metazoa; phylum Arthropoda; class Insecta; order Orthoptera; family Tettigoniidae; genus Meconema; species Meconema thalassinum. The sequence goes on along the minus strand of OX336392.1, from coordinate 306,394,273 downwards.
TTCTCTAATACTACTGGTTAGATGATAGTACATGAATAGTTGTCTTACTTCATTCTTGATGTAGGGGAAGGTCGCGTCCTGCGGTGGACACTATTCCAACAGTGTCTTCCCATGGCCATCTGCCATATCCATATTCCTCGTTCGTCTCCATGTCCTACCAATCCTACGAGTAGTTTTAGCGGCGCATGTTAATATACGCAGTCACTCGTTCGAAATAACTCTCGCTATTACCAGTACCGTGTAACATGACGAAAAGTTGCTCAGTCATAGACTGGTATAGTACTCTTGTAGATTTGAGAATAAATCTCATATTCAAATAATGCGGTTTCGTTTGCACGCTAAGATAGGAACACCTATTAGCTGCATAAACGAACTGATGAAATAAAACTTCTCGTGATGAAATTCGAAGTGCCTGATGTATAGTCACCACAAGAAATACATCGTTCTGTAGGCTAACTTCTGTGAATGGTTTCGACACTACCATCACCTGACTGTAGAATATGTGACCTGAAAGTCAGTGGATATTCTAAGTCCATTCGCTGCCAAAAGTTAAGTTTGTTCACTCGAACAAAAACTATGTCGTGCTGACCACTGGTACGGCGACTAAGTCCTCCGACCGTCAGAATCTCGGCGTGTTTACTGTCACTTCACGTTACGTAGTTCCGCACATGAGCAAATGCTCCGTTGTAATGATGTGACTATGGTAAGAATCGTGGCCTTTATATAGGCCAGCGAGAAATTGTTCCAGAACATTCCATCTCGTAACTCGGCTTCTACTGGACAGATTTTAACGCTTGATAGCTCAAATTCCTTCTCTTGTAATTGCCAGTAAAGTGTGCTAATTTCCTAGCGTCCATCTCTTCTCCTAAAGGTAATTCCAGAAAAACATTTCTCGTGACGTATGCGGGCTCCACGTCATAATCTCACGTCACTCGCCCCTGCGATGCATGCTTCCCTCAGCACTCTTGAGTCTCCTCCGCGCGTTATTCAAATCATCCATTCCCTCAATCTCTTCAACTAATAACTCTTCTTTCGAAAATAATAATAATGTCAACAATGTCACGGACGTGTGAACGATCCGGGTATATCCACCCCTCACGCCAATAAAAAAAATATGTGACACATCATTTTTTTTCTCATTGTTGTCTGGCTCTTGAATGATACATCTTCAAACTTGCCGCGTTGAATGTTCCCACGGTGTTACCAGATTCTTCTTCAACCAATGTATAACTTCCGTTATCAAAACTTTCAGTAATCCTGAGTGGGCCGTAGTATAAACTAGCAAACTTCGAATATACTCTGTTCATGACGTCAGACGGAACAGTACGTGAGTTCCAACATTCAGAGGTCGTCTGAATTTCTTCCCTCGGACTCTCCTTTCTCTCTTGTCAGCTTGCTTGCGAATATTCTCCAGTGCTTGAACTTCTCTGAGTTGTCTACTAGGTTCTATTTCCGGTGGTATGGAAATGATCCTATCCCATGGTCTTATGGGTTTATTGTCATGATGCAATATCATCGGTATCTGACTTGTACTCTCGTGTACTGTAGAGTTAATTGAGTGTGATGCAATGGGTAACACATCCATCCACTTCCAATGTTCAGCAGAACAAAACAAACGACAAAATTTCGCTACCTCAGACATAATTCTTTCAGCTGGGTTGCTTTCAGGATGGCGTATTGAACATAGGATCTGCTTAATATCCAATACTTCCATAGCATTTCTAAATTCGTAAGATGTGAACTGCGATCCATGATCGGTTAAGAGGTATTCAGGTTTCCCTGCTTCAGGTATCACACTCTCTCTAATCCTCTTCAAGATGTAGCGCGTATTAGCTTTCTGGATGGGGTGTAACATTGTGAATTTAGAAAAAAAAACATCAATAGTTACCAAAATGTATCTATTTCCCCTCTTCGACTTCGGTAAAGGTCTATAAATATCCATAGCGTATAATTCTCTTGGTTTCAGCGGAATAATAGGACGAGGAGCTTCCCTCAACAACTTAGAATTGTGTTTGCTTCGTTGACACAAGTCACATGTCCTAATCGTCTCTCTGACTGTAGTCCTCATATTCTCCCACGAATCCCCCAGGGGCTCACATCTTGTGGGCGTGGGTTGGCGACCACGGGGCCCCAGCTGAGTCCGGCATTGCTTCCACTTACTTGTGCCGGGCTCCTCTCTGTCTTCTTTCCTGTCGACCTCACTTGGTCAACTCTTGTTCTCTTCTGACCCCGACGGTATTAGGGTATCCGAGGCCTAGGGAGTCTCTTCCTTTCCCGCCTTAATTGGCCCTTGTCTCGTCTTTTCTGATACCCTCCTTCTGCGAGGGGTCAGCCTTCTTTTTCTCTTCCTTTTACCTCCTGCCTTGTGCTCTAGGCCCTTAAGGAGGCAGGGTGTATGTAGCCCCACCACTTCTGGTGCACCCTAGATAATGCTACACCCTCAGGGGCTCACGGCTGGTGAGTTCGGGAGTTGGCGACCCCGAGGTATTCCTGAGCTGGGTCCGTTTTCCCTTTTTGTCCCTTACCTTTGGGGCGGACCCTCTCCTCTTTCACTTTCCTATCTGCCTTTCATGGCTCTCCTTCCTTCCAAGTCCCTCAATCCGCCTTCTCCGAGGGTTGAGGGCATTTCTTTTCCTTCTGTCCTTTTATTTGCCTTATTCTCCTTTAGTTTTCCATTTCTTCTTCTAGTATGTAGGTTATTAGTTAGTTTTCATCTTCACGATCACCCAAACCATCAGGGGCCGATAACCTAGATGTTAGGCCCCTTAAAACAACAATTATCATCATCATCATCATTCTCCCACGAAAATTTCTCTTGCACAAGTTGTACTGTCTTATCCAATCCAGCGTGTCCCGAAATCCTGTGCGCTAACCAAACAATCCGTTACCGCTACTCTCAGTCTTGTATGGTCTGCATCAATGAATCGATACACAATATCGTTCATGACCACATAATTCCTAGAAATCCTCTCTGTTTCCTGATAATCTGTGTCATTAACATCCATGTTCCCTTTCAGAAATCGGTATATTTTCCTCAAACGTGTGTTCCTCTTCTGAGTAACAGATATCCTTTCCAAACGTTCTAGAGTTTCTTCATCTTGTATCAAGGTAATAGGCATCACCTTAAAAGTCGGTTCAACTGCACGACTTAACAAGTCGGCTCCTACATTCGCTTTTCCAGGTTTGTGCTCTATCATGATGTTGAATTGTTGGACATACAAAGCCCAACGTGTGATCCTTTCACTTGCAAAATTCGTCTTCAAAATAAACTCTAATGCATGATGGTCTGTTCGCACAATGACAGAATGTCCTATAAGCATCTTCTTCCAAGTTTCTAGAGCGTGAACAATAGCTAAAGCTTCAAGTTCAGTCGTGTAATAATTTCGCTCTTAAGGTCTCAACTTTCTGTTTATAAAAGGTAAATAATGCCTAGTGTGATCTTCGTCTTCTTGTAATAGGATAGCTCCTATACCCATATTTGAAGCATCTGATTCGATAATAAAATTATTCTGAAAATCAGGATATTCCAGCTTTACACTATTCATCAATAATTCTTTGGCTAGTCTGAAAGATTCCTCGTGCTCTTCACTCCATTTCCATCTGTTTCCCTTCTTCAAAAGATTCTGCAAAGGCGCATCAATGTTGGTGTAGTTATGACAATGTCCAGCAAAAAATTGGCAAGTCCCCAGAAAACTACGGACATGCTTTATCCTCGTGGGTCTTTGAAAGTTGGCAATGGCTTGTATCTTGGCCTCATTTGCCGATATCCCTGTCCATCTAAGATATGCCCTAAGAATTTGATCTCTTCTTTGAAAAACTGGCATTTCTTCGGATTCACCTTGAAATTTGACTTCCTTAAGTCATCGAATTAATTCCTTAAGTGTAACAGATGTTGCTCTTCATCTTCAGACGCTACCAGTATGTCATCAATGTAACATATAACTGAGCTCTTCACTTCTGGACTAAGATTCTTGTCTAATGCTCTAATTAGAACAGATCCGGATGTTTTCATTCCAAATGGTAATCTTTTGAAAACATATGTTTGCTGGTCAAACATAAATCCTGTGAATTTCTTCGACTCTTCACCTTAGCTTCACATGATGGTAAGATGATGTAAGATCGATAGTGGAAAACCATCTCTTGCCTTTAAATTTCCTCAACGATTCTTTAATATATTCGGGCAAAATTTTGGAATTTAGAGATCTTGCGTCTAAACAAACACGCAGACTCCCATCTGGTTTTGGCACAACTGCTAATGGATTCACATAAGCTGTGGTATATTTTTCTATTATGTCATTTTTTTTTCAAATCTTCAATCATGACCTTCACCTGCTCTCTTTACTTCTCTGCAATAGGGTAAAGTTTACAATGATACGGTGCTTCATCACTCACTTGGATGTGATATTCAAAATCCTCGATCTCCCCTGGTTTCGTATCAAATATGTCCTCAAATTCACATGACATCTTTTTCAATTTAGGTGTTTCCTCTACTTTGAATAATTCTTCTTCTTCTTCTCCTCCTTCAATATTATGAATAACCTGTGACCATCGGATGTTTCCCTCGGTGAATTTCTCTTCGTCACCCTCAAAATCTTCCTCTTCAGTATGATGAAAACGTATGGTCTCTGACTTAATATCGATTATAGCTTTGTACTTAGTCATAAAATCATTTCCAAGGATCATATCATGGATAATGTCCTTCATCACCACGAAAATGTGCTCAAAATAGCACTCTCCAATCTTTAGCTTTAGATATAACTGTACTTTGCATGTAGTCACCTTGTTAGGTATAATTCCTTGTATCTTAATACATGACTCAGGAATTTCCTCCAAACTTTCTGTGATCTTCCACAAAGCATAGAGCTTCTCACTAACTACACAAAGCATAGCTCCAGTATCTATAAGTGTATGAATCTTCGTACCATAGACTTCACACTCTATAATAGGTAATTTCGATCTTTTCTCAAGTCCAATTCTCTCTCCCTTTACATCTATCAAGTCTTCATCCTCTGCTTGCCATTTAACAATCTTCGAAATGTAACTACTTATTAATTTTTCGGCTTTTTTTTTTCATCACCTGTAGACTTCTGCAACCCGGAAGTACTAGGTTTGTTGTGTTGCTCATCTAGGTATTGCTTGCTATCCTGATGCCTTCTGTCAAGATCTTCCCTAGCCTGTTGCTTGAATTCCTCCTTCCCTCGTTGTTCCTCTCTTCTATTTTGTTGTTGATTTCCATACTGTTGCTGTGGCCTATTATATGGTTTTGATTGAAACCCTGGTTTTCTCCACTGATTCCATCTATTTTGGTATTGGTATGGCCTCACATATGGTCTATTCTGATATGGAGTGTCTCTCGTGTTGCTCCATTCCTTATTTTCAATCTGGTTCTGAGGTTTGTTCCATTGTTGATTTGTTTGGCTGTGACGATCAGTCACTACAGTATTTATCATATGGTTTTCAGTTTTGTTATTACCTCTTAAGTGAAAAAATTGTGCATTTGCATGATCTAACCTTTGTAGCACCTCATCGAATTCCTCCATGTTTCCGATGTTCGCTGCAATCAGTGTTCTTTGCACCTCGATTGGAAATTGACGTATGAGCGCAGATATCATTTCAAAATCTGGCATTGGTGGTTCGAGAAATTGCAATTTAGATAATTGTTGCGAGAAATAATCCGAGTACTTTGTTGGCTGTGATGTTGAATATCTCTTTGCATACAATTCCGCCTTGATCTGTTGTTGAGTCTCCGGCGACCAACATTTTCTCATCAACCCCCTGGAAAATTCATCGAAATTGTGGAAACTGGATCTAAAAGCTCTGAACCAAACCAGTGCAGGTCCATCAAATCTGCTCACCACTCTTATCTCTCTCTCCTTTGAAATTTTTGAATCCCGGATGTAATCCCTGACTTCTCTAAAAAAAATTCGGCCGGTGGGATACTTCCTGTTCCTGAAAGCTTTCCTGGTTTATCATCCTTGTCCTTATATATAGCGATAGGAATAGAATTTGCCATAATTTTCTGATCCTCCATCTCCTTCAAAATTTCTCTTTTTTATTCTGCTCAAAAATTGGTATTGCATCCACATTTCTTTGCTTTCTTTGAGATTCATAAAAAGCCATTTTCTCTTCTAATGTTTCCAATGTCTTCTTCAGTCCAGAATCATCCGTCTTCTTTTCTCTCTCTCCTCTGATCTCTTCTATGGTCGTCTCAACAAATTCTTTAGTTACAGAATCGATTCCTTTCTTTCTCAAGTCTTGATTCGTGTCCTGAATATCTTTTACTAATTTTTCAATTATAGTTTCATGAGTCTTCACTAAATTAGTCACCTGAGACACATCTCTCTGAATTTTTCCTACATCTTCCGATATTACTTTGATATGCGTAGAAAAAGAATTCCTTACTCCCTGAACGTCTTCTTTAGCCTCCTCTAGTACTGAACTTCTGACCTCAGTAAGAGCTATCTCCTTCATATTTTTACTAAGTTCCTGGATTAACTTGTCCTCTTTCAGCTGTTCTAGAATAGTCCCCTGGAAATCTGTTGCCACTTTCTGCAACGCCTGCCCTGCAGTAACATTACACTCTTCCGTAATTTTGATCTCCAAGTTTACCAAGTCTTCAGCCACTCTTCTAGAATGTTTATCAAAATTTTCTTTCATGTCTTTCAATTCATCATGCGATTTTTCGATTTTGTCCTCGAAGTTTTTCATGCTATCATTAATTTTGGTTTCCAGTGAAACTTTGTTTTCTTCTAGCCTAGTTTCTACGTTCTTGGATTTTTCAAATAATTCGCTAAGTTTTTCCCCAAAAATGTTGGACTTTTCCGCGAATTGTTTCCCCAAACTTTCTGATAAGCGATGTTAACAGTTTAGAATTATTTAGAATTATCAGCCAAATCCAACCTTAGCGTTTCTGAATTTCCAATGATTTTTAAATCCATTATGCGGGAATTTTCAGTCAACCTTTCAAGAGCTTTAGAATGTTCAGTGATCTTCTCTTCCAAAGTTTCCCTTAAAGATTCTGTGCTAACACTTAATTTGTCCTCAAAAAGTTTAGAATTTTCGGATAGTTTACTGTCAATATCTGACATAAGTGAATTAGAACTCTGTAACAACTTTTCAGATAGTTTAGATTCAAATGATTGATTTAATGTGGATTCTAATGATTGAGAATTTTCATTCATTTTAAATTCTAATGATTTAGAGTTTTCATTTATTTTAGATTCTAATGATTTGTAATTTGCATTTATCTTAACTTCTAATGAGCTTTCCAAATATTGAGAATTTTCTTGTATCTGCTTTTCCAACCTTTTGGAATTTTCTGACAACATATTCTCTAATTGAGTAGCTCTCTCAATACTCTGTTTATTATTTGACTCCAGCCAAGCCAACACCTCCAAAACCTGATCCATTATTTTCCAATAGAAATACAGCACTGGTATTCCATGGATAGAACGAAGCCTTAATACTAAACATATACTAACCTATAGCATCTGAGAATTCCGAATAAATTGAGATACCCTACGTCGATGTCTTATGGAAAAGAAAAAATCTACTCATTTAAATTGACTTTCAAATAACAACAGCAAAATTTCAAAATTCAAAAAAAAATCCTCCATCTGGATACTATAAATGTGCTATTTCACCTAACCAAAACAAACTCCGAATTCTAGCATTTTTTTTTATAAAACTCCCTTAAAAGTATTACTGTACTCCCTGACGAATCAAAGTCGTTACAACAAAACCAAAATAATTAATTCAAAATGCAAATTTGACTATGTCCTCAAACATGGACTCAACAATCTCCCTTAATTCAAAATTATCTAGATTTTTGTCAATTGTCGAAACAGGTGGCAAAATTCACAAGTCTACTCGAATGCCTCTTCGAAAACGCATCCGAAAGACCCATTCGGTAGCCCCTTAGTACGGGCGCCAAACTTCTCCCCTCTACCTTATGTGCCCGTTTGGACCGAGATCCAACAACCACATTTTGTAAAATATGATCATCAGATTAGCACGAGAAAATATATCTCAGGGTCTATCTAGGTGAATACTTGGGTCTAATCTGACATCCCTGATCTCGGTAATTCACAAGTAAGGTAAGGTGAGAAATTATTTTGAATCTCAATTTATTTATAGATAAAAATATGATTTGAATGGCAAAAACCTCAACAAAGATAAAACAAATCACACATGAGACATCAACAGTCCCTAAAATATTACTAGAATGTCGCAGATATGATAATCAGAAAATTAATTAGTCCATTCTGATATCCAAAAAAAAATTCTAAAAGAATATTTACACTGGTAATCACTGTTCAATAAAGAGTTCTGAGTGATCCCTAATATTTACATGTTCGTAGTTCACTTTTCGAAAGATTGCATTTGATTTTTCAAATATTCGTAGCAAAACATTTCTCAAAAAAAAAAGTCACTTGATTCATTCGGTGTTTTTCCAAAATTAGACTTATTTGGAAAAATTATCATATCACTGATTCGTTGTTTCATAACGATATCAATACTCGACTGACATAAAGTCGATAGTTAATAATTGTTCATAAAGATTTTCAATTTCCAAAAACGAAATTTGTTCAAAAACTTTTCATAATATTTTGAAAATTTAACTTTCTTCTTTCCTCACTTCCATTTGTTTAAATGTCACAAAAATTTTAAATTATTTTCATATGTTATTATCATTACACAAAAATTGTTGTAAACAATATAAATTATTGCTATCCACCATCAGCGGATTAAATCATTTAACTCCTCACCAAAATTTTTTGTTATCAAAAATTTTCTAGCACCAAAATTTTCATATAATCTCACAAAAAAATTCAATCAACAAGATTTATTATTATTATTAATTAAATAATTTCAAAATTTCTCTTCACTTTATTTATAACAAGTTTTCTCAACCTCTCGAATGATGAATATTTTATTTGCTAATTTCCACTGTTATTATTATTATTATTATTATTCCAAAATAAAAATTCATTAATTATTTATTTTAATTTATTTGCACTTTTCATCTTTTTTTTTTTCTCGGTCAGGTTCAACAAATCTAAATTCATGTTCTTTATTTATTTAGGCATACCATTGGAACTTCGAGTTGATCCAGAAAAAAAAAAAAAAAATTGGATTAACAGAATAGTGAAATCTGACAAGAATATGGGGCGGTCCACATTGCCTAACCCTTCTTTTTACAAATTTAGCCCACAGGCTCTTTCAAACATACGCACATCCTTGTGTGCCCATAACTACGGGAACAAACCCCACTTGGATGACCCCCAAGGTCTCCACAACTTTAAGTGTCGCCAAACGCACACTAAAATCATCACCAAAATATTCTGCACACATCATTTTTTTAATCATATATATATATATATATATATATATATATATATATATATTTGTAATATTCTGTCAATTACTAGACTGTGTTCTTCATTGTTATTTTACCAATAAATAAATTCTGGTCAATATCTCTTTGCCTCCCATTTACATAAATTCTCCCTAACTTGTTACATTAAATACCTGCCGTTCCTTTCTTTTCATCTGAATATGTATATATTTTTTTATGTGCTTTTGGAAAAATAATTCTGAGCTCAAAAATCTTACTACTTCATTCTCTTCATCCATAAACTCATTTAAATTTATTTAAACTTCCAAACTTTTATTCAAAAATAAACAAAGTTATTTAATTTAAGTCCTTCCAACTAATTAAATTCATCCACAAATTATTATTATTATTACAAAAAAATACTTAGGCATCATCAATGTCATAAATGATTATTATCGCCCTATTCCTTTAATAAATAAATATTTAAATCTCATCTGTAAATGATTATTATTAACATCTCCTTTTGTTTTTATTTAATGCATTAATTATTTAATCACAATTAACAATAAATTTAATTTAATTCCTAATGTTCGGTATTATCACTCCCTAATTATTTATAACTTTAAATAGCATCGTTATTATTTATGATATTAACTTATTCACTTCACACTTGATTATTATTATTATTATTAAATAAATCAAATTATTTAAATAATCCAAGCCGCAATTACTTCTGCTCTCATAATAAGAATTAAAGAAAAATACTCCTATCCCTTGGAATAATCTAAATATTTCATGTCGGAACATGAACTAATGCCTGTCCTGACAAAAATCGTAGATCGAAAAATAAATTGTCAGACAGCAGTTCCATTTGTCATCCAGACAAATACAATCGAAAATCTAGCTACGGTGAAAAATGTGTGTTGATATCTGATCGTGACTGTTCAAAAATATGGAATTCTCTAATACTACTGTTTGTGGATAGTACATGAATAGTTGTCATACTTCATTCTTGATGTAGAGGAAGGGCGCGTCCTGCGGTGGGCACTATTCCAACAGTGTCTTCCCATGGCCATCTGCCATATACCTCGTTCGTCTCCATGTCCTACCAATCCTAAGAGTAGTTTTAGCGGCGCATGTTGATATTCGCAGTCACTCGTTCGTAATAACTCCCGCTATCACCAGTACCGTGTAATATGACGAAAAGTTGCTCAGTCATAGACTGGTACAGTACTCTTTTAGATTCGAGAATAAATCTCGTATTCAAATAATGCGGTTTCGTTTGCACCCTAAGATAGGAACACCTATTAGCTGCATAAACGAACTGATGAAATAAAACTTCTCGTGATGAAATTCGAAGTGCCTGATGTATAGTCACCACAAAAAATACATCGTTCTGTAGGCTAACTTCTGTGAAGGGTTTCGACACTACCATCACCTGACTGTAGAATATGTGACCTGAAAGTCAGTGGATATTCTAAGTCCATTCGCTGCCAAAAGTTAAGTTTGTTCACTCGAACAATAACTAAGTCGTGCTGACCACTGGTACGGCGACTAAGTCCTCCGACCGTCAGAATCTCTGCGCGTATACTGTCACGTCAAGTTATGTAGTTCCGCACATGAGCAAATACTCCGTTGTAATGATGTGACTATGGTAAGAATCTTGGCCTTTATATAGTCCAGCGAGAAATTGTTCCAGAACATTCCATCTCGTATCTCGGCTTCTACTGGACCGATTTTAACGCTTGATAGCTCAAATTCCTTCTCTTGTAATTGCCAGTAAAATGTGCTAATTTCCTAGCGTCCATCTCTTCTCCTAAAGGTAATTCCAGAAAAATATTTCTCGTGACGTATGCGGGCTCCACGTCATAATCTCACGTCACTCGCCCCTGCGATGCATGCTTCCCTCAGCACTCTTGAGTCTCCTCCGCGCGTTATTCAAACCATCCATTCCCTCGATCTCTTCAACTAATAACTCTTCTTTCGAAAATAATAATGTCAACAATGTCACGGATGTGTGAACGAGCCGGGTATAATATATATAAGATTAGTGTTTTAGTCAGTGCGGATCCAATTCAAATAGAATGATTAATTTCATTTCTTTGTATGTAGATTTATTTCACCTGCATTTCAATCACATAAAAACTTTGAAAAATTATCAATCCATTTTTATATTTACTAGCGACTGCACCTTAGTGTCCTATTTTCTCAAGCCTAGAAAATCAGTGATAGTTATTTCTGGTATGCATTTTTCTATCAGAACTGTTGAAGAACAAATGTAGTCAGTAATTGTATTCCACTATAACAACTCAAAAGGTGGAGTTGACTCCATGACACACTCATACATGTGTAAATGATATACAAACCGCTGGTCATTTGCATGTTTTATGAACTGTGTGGATGTGAGCGGTATTGCTGCCATTGTCACGTGGAAAACACTTAATCCAAAATGGAATTTTGGAAAACATATCATTAGACAGCTGTTTCTCGTCAGCCATATATGTAAAAATTGCAAGTTCATAAGAAAAGTTTTGTTGAAAGTGTGTCATTTATTTACAGAATATACAGGGCGTCAGAAAATGTTCTCCGCAGTGACTTCTGGCTTCTGCCAGAGCTAGCATCAGCAGTTTAGTTGACAGCACGGTGTCCTTGACAGGGTGAATCCCACACGTGTGGGCTGTAGGCTGTCGAAATCATCAGTGTCTAGTGCAATAAGAGAGCGTGTGTTCATCAACACTTCCAGCATCTGTTATGAATGGCTGTGGTGAGCACAAAGTTTACTGTTTGTTTGTTTTGATACAGGCGACAGTAGTGCTGCCAACGTAACTGCTGATGCTACCTCTCCCAGACGCTTGTAGGCACTGTGGAGAAAATTTCTTGGCGGCCTGTACTTGGCCATTAATTTGTAAAACAAAGGCGAGTAAAATTAACATGATGAAGTATTCAGTGACAAGCCTCCGTGGCTTAGGCTTCAGCACGCCGGCCTCTCACCGCTGGGTCCGTGGTTCAAATCCCGGTCACTCCATGTGAGATCTGTGCTGGACAATACGGAGGCAGACAGGTTTTTCTCCGGGTACTCCGGTTTTCCCTGTCAAAATTTCATTCCAACAACACTCTCCACTATCATTTCATTTCATCTGTCATTCATTTAATAATTGTCCCAGAGGAGTGCGTCAGGCCTCGGCAGCCGGCACAGTTCATATCCTCGCCGCTAGATGGGGGCTTCATTCATTCCATTCCTGACCCGGTCGGAGACTGGAAGCAGGCTGTGGATTTTCATTTTCATTCAAGTATTCAGTGAATAGTTCTTCAATTTCTGTATCTTTCTATTGTTTTAATTTATGTAGTGGTATTGCAATGTGAGATATTCTCTCAACAATTAATAAAGAAAGCTTATTTGTGTTGCCAAGACTGCTCATCTACATTAGTGGGTTAACTGATATTTACCATGCTGCAATCAAAGCTTGAAACAATATTATGGTCTAAAGTCTCTTTTTATCTAGGAATTTTAGGAGCATTTCGGAGGGGGCGGCATCCCCAACAGCTCCCCTTCTGGATATATCTCTGGTGAGGCTGAACTCAAAATGGTAACAGACTCATCGCACAATTCTAAAATCTCACACTTTGTCTGCTAGCATTTATCAAGTTCGATAAAGAAAGGACTAATATTTGCATCTGTTTTAATCAGAGCCCTAATACAATATGGATTGCTCACATATCTCATAAAGATAGTGGAATACTGTTACCCCAGTGTAGTGGAAACCTTTGCAAGTGAAAATAAAGTATCAATGGTAAGAACATCAAACAAGACAAAATATTTCTTGTGTTATCTTCTGTCTGTCAACCATGCATATTAATCCTTTGTTTTCAGGAGCTTGCGTGCTGAACTAGAAAGGCTGAGGGCATTGGAAGATGAGAATGAGCGTCATAAGAAGTTTTCAGTATCGCGGCGCCTCGTAGATAGCGACAAGACCGTTGAGATCCGCTCCAAGGAGTTGGAGATCGACAAGCTGAAGGAGCAGCTGAAGCAGAGTGAGGAACACCTTTCCAGGACAGACAAGTATAGCTTGCACATCCTCCCCTTGCATGCTCACTTCTATCTGTTCTTATATGCTCCTTGACCTGCCATCACATCCTTACGGGACTGATTGCTGAAGTCTTCAGAAATGTAGGTTATCTGGAATTGGGTGGATGTACTAGGCAAGTTTGTTATAGTTATTGATTGCTTAATTGCTCAGAGACTTCGACCATTTAAAATGCCTTAAAATTCAGGTGTGAGTGCTATGACAATTCAATTTCAAAATTTCAATTCACTCTTACTACTATTGTCTGATAATTCTCAAATTATTACAGTTGAAGCTGTAATATGTGTATTAATCCTATATTTTATTAATAACATGAAAGTTGGAGAGTGTAAGTGCAAAAATACAGTAGGCCTTTTTTTTTTGTTTAGTATTGTGTTAGGTGCAATGGCCACTATTATTAATGTTGCCTCACACAATTTGTACTGAAGAGTTGGAGATACACATTTCTAATAGCAAAAGTTTCAGTGGAAAGGACAATTAAGTCACAGGGATGAGAAATTTGCCATTTTGTAAAGGCCTGTGGTAAAGATTTTAACTCATCCTGGTGTGTGGGTTTTATATCTGGTATCAGAAACTATTTGCAACTATACACATTTATTGTATTGACGTTGTAGGGCATGATGGCATAGCTGTCAAGCTGCTTGAATCTCAGCTAATGCATGTGGGATTTTCGGTTTCCACGTAAACATGTAGGTCCTATGACTCTTCATCGCGAGATTAATGGTCACGTAAAGCTACAAGCTTCCTTTTTGAAATTGCACCCAATGGCCATTAAGAAATTGCTATAAAAGAACTACATTTCCGCTGCATAGTCCTTCAGTGACCGTATCCTCTTTGTGTACACTTCAAACTGGTAGATTTTACATAATATACAAATACATTCTTCTTGGGGAATACCATCTCTTCACTGATCCAGTTTTCTGTGAAACTGCATGCCTCTGCTTGAAATTGGCTCATGCAGTTTCTCTCCACAGTCATTGCAGTAATGTAGGAATTTGGGTTAAATGCTGCTGTTTTTTTCCTTCCTTTTAACATTTTCTTAGAGTTAATCATGGCCAGTAAGATGAGCTGCAGTCTGAGATCTTCTATGAAGGATACCTCTTTGGCTAATTCAAACACCAGTCTGGTTGGTGTTAATGTGGAAACTGAAAGAACCTTCTCATGGTACCTTTCTTTTATGCGCTTCATCTTTATTTTTATTTAATTACTTACATACATACGTCCTAATGAGCCAAAGCTTGAGTTCGGGACAAGCAAGAAACCAGAGACAGCGATGTACTTGTCTATGTGCTATGCATAGCTTCAAACAGCTTCATTGCTGTTGCTGTTGCCAGCAAGAGTCAGCTGTAGTTTTGTATGTCATGACTGCTGTCATTCTTTCTTCCTTGTGAATGCGGAAGGATCTCCCTGTTGTCTGCAGTGCTACTCCTAAATAACAAAAGCTGTTCTTTACGGGAATTATTTCTGCATTGCAGGTAATATCTTCAACAGAGAGCCATCCCCCTTTCCAGAAGATCTTTATCGTACTCTCTTTCTTTACCACTGCGAGCCAGTCATGCACAGTAGGTGGTTGGGCTACTGAGAGCTTAGTGGCTGGTGAATTCCTTGATGTGTTTGCCCAAATTGATCCTGTACTTTTTCAAATGTGGTTGGAACAAACAAATACACATTTCAGCATGGATATCAATGGAAAGTTCTTTGTGTACCAGAAAGCTGAGTCCATGTGTGCTAAAGGGAAGGAGAAGATCCTGCTTCAAATCTCTCTAAAAATAAAAAATAAAGAAATCAAAAAGAGAGATTTGCTGTTTTATGCACAGAAAGAAGGATCAGATTTTCATCCTTAAATAGGTACCTAGTATCTTCATAACATTATTAATTTATAAGGGAAAACAGATTTAAGTCTGGTGTACACAGGTCCATACCACATATGTAAGGCAATGCCATTTGACACAGAAGAGGGTCTGTATGTGTATGGAGGTCAGCACCTAGAGGTTAAGATATGTGGTGTCATTTTAAATCCAGAGTATATCACGAAATAAGTGAACTGGAATACTTCAAAGTAAATTCTAAAAAACAAAAGATCTACTCACCTGAGTGTGAGTTCTTTAGAGAAAGGTAAAAGTTCATTGAAATTTATGGGTTGCTAGTGGGTGCAAGAGGTACTGTACCTTATTTAGCATTGGACTTTGGAGGAAATTACACCTGAAGGAAGGTAAAGTAACTGGTCACTTTCACTAATGCTGTAGTTATGGATCAGTGTTATTAAATTAGCATCTTCATAGCCAAAATTCAAGCTAATAACTATATTTTGTCTTAGGGCCAGCCTTTTATGGGCAAGTTTCTCTCTTGTTGATTGGCCTTCTAGGATTATTTTTGAAGAATCTTTTTAGTGTTTATCAGTTCTGGTTTAGAAAGTGTTATAATTTTGGTAGAGGGTTTCTTTCTTCAGATTTGCATAGTCTTAAATATTACTGGAGTAAAGATGGTTTTGGATTATAATATGAATTTTACTCATTGTTCCAGATCATGGTCAGAGCGCTTACAAGAAGCAGAGAAGTGTAAGTCTGCTGAACTGAAGCACCTGAGACGCTGTGGAGTTGCTGTCCAGTTAAACTGGGACCAGCAGCAGCCTTGCCTAGTGAACCTGACTTCAGACCCTATCTTGTCGGGCACTCTGCTGTATCTGCTACCACCAGGGACAGTTTTAGTGGGGCGACAGAACCAGGATGCTGATATAGCTCTTACAGGGCCCTTGGTCAACTGTAAACATTGGTGAGATATGAGAACGAAATAATAACGATAATAATAGTAATAAAGTAAGACCGGTCTAAAATGGAATTGCTAGGAACCAGACGATTTTTCCGCTCTTTCAATTTTCACATATCAAAAACTAGAATTCGGAGAATTTTCTTTCAAACATGAACAGATGTTACATTGCATGTAAGTACTGTATGGTGCTGCTACGGTTTTACCAAGCCCTCGTCCTGTCCCAGCTTGACTATGGTTGTGCGGTATACGCTCAACAAGGTCAGTAACCTTGAAAATGCTGGACACCATCCACCACAGTGGAGTTAGGATGGTTAGTGGTACCTTCCGGACCAGCCTGATTTCCTGCCTACTCGCCGAGTCGGGTGTTCCACCTCTTACTTATAGACGCCAGCATATGCTCCCAATGTGCGTCAAATGCCGCAAAATCCGAGCTATCAAGCTCTCCTCATTATACCCAACACCACCTGAGGTATGCAAACCAACCTCGCTCCACCCTGCCAGTTGATACCTTATTGAACTTGATAGCTCGTGTAATTAAATGGGAGTGATTGTAGGTCCCTGTATGATCCAGACTTTAAGCGAGGTGCCTGCATGGTAAGTCCCGCGTCCATAAATTCGGCTAGATCTACACTAAAGCTCTAAGGTGAACACTGATGCCTCTGTCTATCGGAGGCAGTTCCACAGCATAGTTCACAAATTTCTGGATGCTGGCATTCTCTACACGGATGGTTCAAAGGTGGACGAGAAAAATGGCCCAGTGCTTACATCATCGATGTTGCAAAAACCAAGATCTCTTCGCCACAGACCTGTAGTGTCTTAACTGTGGAGCTCGATGCCATCTATGAAGCTCTTCAGTTTGCACTACAGGATGCATGAATCCTTTCTTGTGTGTACCGACTCTTTGAGTTCGTTGCACCTCAACTAATAGATATATTTGCTCTCAGTTATGCCGACAAGTCAGTGGCTAGCTGACCCAAAGCCCAATAAATCAATCAATAAACTGAGAGCAATAAAGAGAACTTCTCATGTGTGGTGGATGTTTTCCGGTCACAAAGGGAGTCCATCATTTTGTGTAGGCTAAGGATAGGTCATGCAAGATCCACCCACTCGTACCTAATGAGAAAGGAAGACCCACGCCACTTTTTACCTGTGGAGCCGTATTCACCGTGGCCCACCAAGTGTGTGAACTTTGCTGACCTACAAAGAAATCTTGGCAGAATACACTTGATCTTACAGTATACTGTATTAGACAACGACGTGGTGGCTGTTGATCTCCTCATCTGCTTTATAAGTGAGAGTGGGTTAGGGTCAGCAAACTAAATTTTCAAGTGTGTTTTTACTCAAAGAACTATTTATTTTTGTATTTATGAGTTTTTGTTTTCTGTATATTTCTATTACAATTCTTCTTCTTCTTCTTCTTCTTCTTTTCCCGGTTCCAGTGATCTGGGTCGGGGCGTGAATCAAGGACCTCCATCCGAGGCCTCGACTCGCACACTATCATATTTAGGCTATTTGTACGATGGGTTCGCCACACCCAAAGGTATGAATGAAATATGATATGATGAAACATGAGATTGTGGAGTGTGTTTGGTCCGCGAGAGCTATTTTATTTCGCTCAAGTCCGCCGGTAAACCGGTGAGGACCCCCCTATCCGCCACCTGGGACGCGCCACGTCGGAGTATCACCTCTCCGCCTGCTACGACAACGTAGTAGGTTCGTGGTTTCTATTACAATTATAAGTTTTATTTAATTTTTTGTTTTATTAATTCTAGTATTTTTAGGCAGAGGCCAATTTATTAAATCTAAATTCTTCATCTTAATAGGGGCAGATGACGTTGCTGTTTCTCCCCTTTTAAAACAACAATAAATAACTAATTTGTAGATACTAAAACTTTCAAATATGCTTATAATAGTTGACAATATATTTAATCAAATACTGAAACTTCATAAATGCAGCATTTATCCGCAATTTAAAAATTTCCTAACGCATATACTGTAATATAAAGAAAAAATTAAAATGCCTAAAATGGAAAGGAACACCAATTTAGCAAAACCTAACATTATGACTGGAAACAAACAAGGTTGGTTGTCCCGAGTTCCTATATATCTCGTATTTTTGAACGTATAAAATTTCATGTTTTTTTTGCATGACCTATTGATCCGTACAGAACACACCACACGTTCAACTCATAAATAAAAATCGTTAATTAATTCGAGTTGAAGGACATAATGTTTTCTTGGCGGATTTCGTCCCATTATTCGCTCATTTTTCTGCCATTTCTAAGGTATTCTTTTCATTTTTCTTGTGTCTCTTAAGTTCTTCGACAAACGTTGCCATTTGCACCAATATTCGCCACTATTACTGTAAACATTAGTGGAAGGACAAAACCCCGAGCGAAAGAGCAACTGCCACCAACACCACCACCATCACGAATTCTGTGCACTTTTTATAAACTTCCTAACTGTAGATATTCTTTTTCAGTTTAATTAGAAATGAGGATGGAAAATTGAGCCTGACTCCAGTTGGCGAAGGACAGACATTCATTAATGGGAAAGCAGTAACAAGCATCGTAAATCTCCACCATGGAGATCGGCTGGTGATAGGAGGAAACCATTTCTTCAGGGTGAATAACCCTCTGGACCAGGAAGCAAATAAGTCTTTACAGCCTGCTGATTATCAGTTTGCTTATCAAGAAATACATGATATTCAAGAAAACAAGTAGGTATAACTTTACTGTAAATCATTCTGTGGTGTCATTTTATATTTTAAATATTTCTGCCCCTTAAATCAATTCAAAATTCAAATTCTTTATTTGAACTCTGTTTTCCATCTCTTGATGAATGCAGTACGTTTGCATTTGTCTGTTGGCACAGGCTAGAGGAAAATGTGGCTTTTGACCGATGTCTCAGTCTCACTCATGGCTGTGATTATGGAAGCTACTAAGGTATGGGTGGTGCTTAGTAATGACATTCATGGCACAGTCAGTGCCTGTGGATGCTGTGAAAGGTTCTACTCATAGGGTTAGTACTGCTGTACTGACTCAGTGAGGAAAGTAATGGCAAACTACCTCACTCCTCTTCTTGCCTAGTACGCCTCAATATAGCGCTGCCTTGGGTTTTTGTGGGTATCTACCCACATAACCTAACAGCGGTGCTTTTTGAGGATCCAACCAGCCTTCGGGCTGACTACCTAACAGACAGACATTAATGAACTATAGTGTCTTTGCTTTTACTTTTAGCTTAACTAAGATTTATTTTGTATCTTTCCTTTCTTAGTATACTATTGTTTAAAGGTAACCTTAGATATGGTACATAATTATTACAATCTGAAAAGTTGCAATATCAATCAGCATTAATAATCACAAAAGTTAATCTTGATATTGGTGATTTGCAAGTGGTTGCACATAAAGATTTTTTTTTACATCACAACAGTGGTTGTCAGAGCAGCTTGTCGACATTCCACAATTCAGATAAGTCTCAATGTTAGATCTTTCAACACTGTTTTTATATGTTGCAGTTCTGACTTTTTACCATCATCTGAGCAGAGTACTCGTTGGTCGTTTCTGTATATTAGTTTACAATATTGTTTTGGGCTTATTGCTTAAGTGTATCACTGCAATAGTAGCTATACCTTCATAGATTAGTTAGTGGAGGGAGACTGTTTGTTGATGGGATAGTCATGTCTCTGTGTTGCAACACTGTATATATTAAAAAGAATAGTTCTTTTTCAAGTGCTTAATGCTTTGGTATTAATCAGTAATAGTTGCCACACTTTCTAAATGTTGGCCTCGCTTTTTGTTGTTGGGCAGAGAGGTTTTGTAGGTGTCATTGTGGGTTTGGTAGTGTTTTGTAGAGCTATTTTGTCCTGTATATTTCGATCTAATGATACTTCCTTGATGAGTGAAACATGCCATCCCATAGTTTTCTCCCTCTTCTGTAGTCCATAAGAAGTATATACAGTAAAACTTGCCTTCTACGGACCCTTGACTAAACGGAAATATTTGACGGTCCCGTAAATTAAGATGCGAAAAAGTGTTAATTTCCCATTATTAAGTGGAAACTGTGTTACTTAGACAATGGAAATCAAAATATGTATTTTACCCAGAAAATTTCCAGGTTTTGGAATGCAGTGTTTAGAAAATTCCTGGTTTGAAAGCAAATATGATATCCACTACTGGCTTGCTAGGCCTATCGTAGCTTCACCAGAGCCCCGTCAGCCGTCACTTTTCAGGGTTCCCTTAGAGCCTTCACAGCTACCGTAGCGGTCCCGGGGCACACAAAGTCCCCACTGTACTTCACCCCTACAGGCAATCCCCTACTTCATGCCGTTGCCCGTCTCCCACCACGTGGAGGAGGGGTTGGACTTGCGGGAGACAGCGATGTACTTGTCTATGTGCTATGCATAGCTTCAAACAGCTTCATTGCTGTTGCTGTTGCCAGCAAGAGTCAGCTGAAGCAATTCAAAAACACAATGGTGGAAGCTGCAGTGGCAGTATGTGGAAGAACAAGCAACAGAAAGCGGTGTAAAGAGACACCATGGTGGAATGAGAGAGTAAAAGAAGCTGTGGGAAGGAAGAACAAGGCTTTCAGAGTGTGGTTCCAGGAAAGAACTGATGTGACAAGGGAAGATTATAAGATAAAGAAGAAAGAAGCAAACAAGATTGTCGCAGAGGAGAGGAAGAAGTGGATGGTAAAGTGGACAGAGATGATGGAGGAAGACAGCAGAGGAAATAAGAAAGTACTTTATGGGATGGACAAAAGTAAGAGAAGAGGTCTGCGAGAGGATGTGGTAATGATGGACAAAAGCGGAAATGAGGTACACAACAAAGAGGCACTCAAGACAGTGTGGAAAGAGTACTTTGAGGATTTGCTGAATCCAAATGGTCATAGGGAGGAAGACAATGTATTGGAAGATGGAGAAGACAACACAGGAATGGAAAAGGACCTGACTTGGAGAGAACTGGAAATGGCTATAGACAAGATGAAAGGAGGAAGGGCACCAGGTGTGGATGAAGTGAGTGTTGAAATGGTGAAGGCAGCAGGGGAGGTTGGGAAACAGTGGCTGTACCGTGTGATGAGGGTGATATGGAAAGAGAAAAAGACCCCAGAAGATTGGAAGAAAGGATTAATTGTCCCAATATTTAAGAATGGAAGCAGAAAGGAGTGCAGAAATTACAGGGGAGTCACACTGATACCTCACTGTGCCAAGATATGTGAAAAGATATTAGAAAGTAGAATACGAGCTAAAGTGGAGAGAAAATTGAGAGAGGAGCAGTATGGATTCAGACCTGGGAGATCAACAGTGGATCTCATATTTCCAGTGAGACAGCTCCAGGAACACCACTACGAATTTGGAGAGGATCTGCTGATGGCCTTCCTGGACATCGAAAAGGCCTATGATAGTGTGTGTAGGGAGAAGGTTTGGAAAGCAATGGAAAACATGGGAGTGGAAAAAGAGACTGTAGGCAGAGTGAAGGAGATGTATTGTGGAAGTGTGAGTTGTGTGAAAGTTGGAGGGGAAAGAACAGACTGGTTCAGACAAATGAGTGGCCTGAAACAGGGTAGTGCACTGTCACCCCTTCTCTTTATTGTGGTTATGGACGAGGTAATGACACGGATAGCAGGAAAGATAGGAGAAGATAAGATGAAAGCAATGGTGTTTGCAGATGATCTCATGGTCTGGGGAAACAAGGAGGAGGAAATTCAGGAGCAACTGAAGGCTTGGGAAGAAACAGTGGGAGAGTACGGATGGAAGTTCAACATCAGTAAATGTGAGATCCTGTTAACGACCAGGAAAAAGGACAGACCAATGAGTGGGATAACACTTGGAGGTGGACAGCTGAAGAAGGTGGAAAGTCTCAAGTACTTGGGAAGTATAGTGGAGGAAAATGGGAGAAATGACAGAGAGATTACGGAACGTGGCAGACAGGCAGAAGCATTTCTGAGAAGCATTAGGAGCTTAGTGTGGAATAAAGATGTCCCACAAAAAAGCAAGGAAGTGTTATACAGAAGCTACTATATCCCGATACTGACCTATGCTTCAGAAACGTGGACAATGAAGAAAAGAGACATAAGCAGAATACAGGCAGGTGAAATGAAGTTCCTGCGAAGTAGGATCGGAGTAACAAGAAGAGACAGGGTGAGGAATGAAAAGGTCAGGGAAATGGTGAAAGAGGAGCCCTTGCAAGGTAGGATTGAGACATCAAGACTGAGGTGGTATGGACACTTAAAGAGAATGGATGAGAAGAAGATTCCCAAGAGGATACATGAGATGCAGATACAGAAGAAACGACCAAGGGGAAGACCAAGAGATAGATGGCTGAAAGGAGTGGAGGAATGTGTCAAGAAGAGAGGCGAGGACTGGACCAGAGTGACAGCGGAGAGGTGGTCGGAAGAAAGAACTAAGTGGTGAGGCTTATGTTCCAAACAGACCCAGCCTGGGGCTGGAAACTGTACAAGATGATGATGATGTTTAGAAAATTTTCTGGGACCCTTGTATTCTGTAACTGACAAGGAATGTACAAATAGGTCTCCCTTCTTTTGTTTTCCAACTTGCACATCAAAGTGTATGGCTAATTGCCTGTTTCCTGTTCCCCAAGCCTTTCTCAATGCCTGTCTTAGTTTAGGCCCTTGATCAGCTTAGAATGCAGCTTTTAACTGAGCACTTCTAATCTTACATTACTGACATAGTTCAGCAGTAGTCATTATGGCTTCAAAAGCATGAGTAGTGCTTGATCTTAACACAGAGTAAAATTGATACAGTACTGTATTAATTTGTAGCAGATATATGTAAATACAACCTTGAAAATTTTCTCGGTATGTCCATTATATGCATGTCCATGGTTTTATTATTTTAGCATAGACCTACCTGCATTAACGGAAATATTTTCGAGTCCCGTTCAATTCCATTGAAGACAGGTTTTACTGTATGTGTATATATATATTTAATCACATGTAATGTTTTTCAGGTTATAGTAGTAGTTTCCATTTTAAGGACCAGTCACATCTTAGGTACCAGCCTCTTTTATCTAACATCAAATTGTTCTTGTTCTACAGTACTATAGAGGGTTTATATTTGAGAATGGTGCTCTGACATTAGTATAAAGGTATGATTGATGCATTTGCTGCTTTTAATAATGGGAATAGGTCTATGAGGCCACCCATTGCTAGTGTTGTTTAAAGACAAGAGTATTTAAGTTGTAGTTTCCTTTGAATGTACTGGTTGCAACAATGTAAAGTATTACTGTAAAAACACATCTAAATAAAATTTTAAAAAATCTAAAGATATATTTTTGATAAATTCAATAACTTCACTATGGATTCCACATGAATAAATTACTTGAAAATGAATAGAAAGTTCCTCTGCCCGAATGTAGAAACATGGATGTCCCAAAAATAATACGGTCCCCCTTACTCCATTAACAGGTTCGGAAAATAGAGTATAGAATTATTAACCATACAATGAAATACCTTTGGCAATTTATATCACATGAAGATGTAGAGTTGTTGCCCCCTCACTCCGCCGAATTTATATTAAATTGTAATTCTAAATGTGCCCCGGACAATTATGAAGTCTTCATGAATGTGTAACAAAAGTAATGTTATAACACAGGAAAATAATTTGCTGTATCAAATACATCTAGGTCCCCTCTTCCCCTTTAAATAGGAGAAATACATTGGTTGGATTTTTAGTTTTGGCACCTTAGTTATAACTGGATTAATAACTCACTTAGATGGTTCCAAGTTTCACAGGCCCTCGATGTAGTCCCCACCGTTGCGTACAACGTGTTCCCAGCTATGCGGAAGTCGTTGGATCCGTTGGCACTGCCCAATCTATTGATGGTACGAAGAGAGTGCTCGGCAGCCTGCTTAACGTCTTCAATGGTACGGAAGCGCTCCCCGCGCATTGTCATCTTCATCTTCGGGATGAGATCCTAGTCGCAGGGACTGATGTCGGGAGAATATGGGGGGTGATAGAGGACCTCCCAGCCCCAGCGATCCTACAATGCCGACACAACGCCTGCTGTGTGTGCCCTAGCATTGTCATGCAGAACGATGGGCGGTGTAACCATGTGGTGGCGCCGTTTCCTTCTCAGAGCTCCTCGGAGATGGTCTTGCAGAAACGAACAATAGTACGCCGCATTAACGGTTTGCCCTCGGCGAACAGTATGGTGAATGATCACACCATCCCAATCATAGGCAACTGTTTGTTTCCGTGGTGCCGCCACTCGTTCGATTGGCGTATTGACTGTGGCTCATAAGATCTGGCCCACGTCTTGTCAATGGTTATGATACGCCGTAAAAAGGCCTCTCCTTCGCGCTCATAACGCTGCAAGTGCATACGACAAGCGTCATAGCGCAGCCATTTGTGCATGTCGGTTAAGTCATGCGGAACCCATTTGGACGCAATCTTCCTCATTTTCAGTAAGTCCTTCAGGATGTGGAGAACAGTTGAATGCGCCAGTCCGGTATCTTGCTCTAATTGACGAATCGTTACTTCCGATCCACCTCTACTAACGCGGACACTATCTGTACATTGTCATCACTTACTGGTGGGTGACCAGATCGAGGCATGTGCTCCACACGTTCGCGCCCATCTCGAAAGGCTGCAACCCATCTTGCTACCATTCTGAACGGTAACACAGCTGCACCGCACGCTTCCTGCAATCCTCGGTGACACTGTTTAGCACTGCGACCTCTAGCACACTGAATTTTTATCCACGTTCTCTGCTCCTGCTTGGAAAACATTGCGACTGCCTTTCGCGAGCGCTGGTCTCACACTGCGCACGAGCGGTGGTGAGGACGGGTGAGGTCATGTGCTCTGAGGTAGGGGATGCAGGGCAGCAACCGTCGGTAAAAGTGGCAGCGCCCAACATTGTTGCAACTTGGCACTGGAGCATTGGTGACAAAACTAAAAAACCAACCCATGTATTTAACAATATACCATAACTTTGATAATATTAATACCCCAAGTCCTTTGAGGTGACATAAGGTTAAATATTTTTAGAATTCCATGTGAAAACCTGTACATATGCAACATTTAAAAAAAAGATATATGCATTATTGAGCAAAGTCATCAAAATGTGCCAAATGAATACTTGGTATTCAAAGATACATCA
This sequence comes from Meconema thalassinum, assembly GCA_946902985.2. NCBI lineage: Eukaryota > Metazoa > Arthropoda > Insecta > Orthoptera > Tettigoniidae > Meconema > Meconema thalassinum. The sequence goes on along the minus strand of OX336392.1, from coordinate 306,368,963 downwards.
CAATTTCTTAAATAAGCCTATTAAATAAAGCATGCATTTGCATGATTTCCGAAGTCTTGTCATAGCAAAACTACCGTAGTCGAATCCATAATAAAGGAACCCAAGAAATGGGCAAGAAATCTACTGCTTCCATCCTGAACATTATATAAAAATGTGAAAATAAGTTCTCATAATCTTAAAGTGAAAATTGTAGCAACGAGTCCTTTACACTGTAATATTTAAGTGCTACCTTCTTTTTGTTGAGATGTCAGTGTTTGTTATAATGCTATTCAGTTGAGTGCAAGTGAAGAATACAGTTTGAGAGTCACTACATGTGTATGGTGATAAATACGAAATATGGCAATACATTTTCGAAGGTTAAAAGTCTTTGATAACCTGTCAACATTATCCCTGTTCTGTTGTGACCAGACTTCGAGAAGAGCTGGAAGAAGCTGCTAAACACGCCATCAAGGAACTTGAAGAGACTCGTGAGGAGGCAGAGAAACAGTTGGGCAACCAGCGACAACTCTTTGAACAGCAGCTACAACACTTGGGAACAGCACTGGTAAGCTAATAAGGAGTGGAGGAAACTCACTCTTGCTGAGCGGGCTTCAGAAATTCAGCATCATGTAGTATTCTAGTTCAGAGAAGCTCAAGTAACTAGCTGCTGACTTTGAGGTCCATTTGTATGTCTTCAGATGATGTTGGTTTATATTACTATATTTATTGGTATATCAGTTGCCATCGCATAAGTCACCTCATTCATTTTTAACTGAAAAATTTGCAAACATTTTTCTCCCACTTCAGAGCTGAATGCCAAATTTATAGGCTTACTATCATCATCACCATCAATTTCTGTTTTCCAGCTTGGGCCGGGTTGGAGCAAATATGACACCCATCCACTTTACTCTGTCCACCATCCATCCTCAACCACTGAACTCCAGGTATCGTTCTCTCACTCTGTCCTTCACCAAATCCATCCACCGTACTCTAGGTCTTTCTCGTGCTCTCTTTACAGTCATCCGTTTCTCCATCACTTGTTTTTGGCATTCTTTCGTATTCTTTTCACATGTCCATTCCATCTCAATCTGTTCTGCTCCAACTTATCATTCCAGCTTCTGTACTTTCACTTCCTTTTGAATGTCTTCATTTCTCACTCTATCTCTCCTAGTCTTCTGTACCATACTCCTCAGGAATTTCATTTCGGCTGCCTGTATTCTACTTTCATCTCTCCTCGTCATTGACAAAGTTTCTTCTCCATACGTCATTATTGGTAAGTAATAGGTCTTGTACATCACTTATTTAGCCTTCAGTGGTATGTCTTTATCCCAAATTAAACTCCGAGCCTGATGATAGGAAACTCCCACATTGTATTCTTTTGTTGATCTTCATATCCAATCTTGCATTTTCCATCAATTCACATTCTAAATATGTGAAGTGTTCTACTACTTCTGGATATACATCTCCAATTTTAACAATCCCTTTTCCTTCTTCCTTTCCTATTGTTATTACCATTCTCTTACACTCTGATTTTCATTTCCCATTTCTCAATATTTACCTTCAATACCGTACATCCAGCTGTTGTTGGACCACATTCTCATTCTCTCCCCAAATCAGAACATCATCACCTTACTATCATGGGGATAAAAGACTATTTCAATTTTTTCTTTGTAGGATTTAAGATATCCATTTGTCATTGCATTCTCGCCCCCAGGAATGTACTGTATTCCCAGTTTTTATTATGCACTTAAACTATTCGTGCCACTAAAATTATCAATTTCATTTTTTTTTTTAAGCAAAGTTCACTGGAGAAATAGCTGGATTCCATATCAATGAAGGATCGGGTTTTGCACTAGAAGTATTATTTTCATCAGTATCTGATACCGCCAACACTAACTATGTGATTATTGTTACAGTGTATGAGTTAGTTTGAAACGTTCTATGAATGTTGGAGAAATTCTTGAAATGCAGAACTTTAGTATGGTCTCAAAGAGTTTGATTTATATTGTAACATCTTTTGATTTTTTTGAAATTTAATATAAGCACATGTCATGAGTTCACATGTAATCTTTATTGCATATGGGAGAAGGTCTGAACCTAATTCAGTTTCCTAAACATATTTGGAATGATTGTCCAACCCAATGATTGATTGTAGGTAGATTACTATTGCAGGTGGAGCCACTTACCGCCAACGCCAGTTGATAGGTAGGAAAATGCAACATCAACTAAAGGTTTTTTGTCTACAGTTTGTAGAGTTCTGTATTGACTTGATGTATGTGTTTAGGATCAGCACAAGGATGAGTTGAGTGAAGTGAGCAAGATGAAGGAGGAGCTTGAGATTCAGAAGAGAGTGCTTGAGGCCGAAGTCGAGTGTCACAAGACTTGGAAGAACACTGCACAGTCTCATGACAGCTCGCTCATTATCAGTCCATACCAGTCCAACTTTCTCAAGGTAATTTGATAACCATGCTTACACTCATAATTTCCTATTAAAACATGCAATTTATGATACCGTATTTACTCGAATACGACCCGCCCCCGAATAAGACCCGCACCCTGATTTTGAAGAACAAAATTAAAATAATAAAAAAATTTACTCAAAATTATTTACAATCTTAACTAAATAAACAGAATAGCATTTATCCAAAATAGTTTCCAACAGTTTTGAAGTCGTCGTAAAATAACACACATCAAACGATTAAAAATACAAATAAAAGTACACAAACACTTCATTCATCGTCATCAGTCATCAGAAGTACGAACTTCGGAACTTTTATCACCATCACTTTCCCACTAAATGTCGTCATCACCGACATCCATAGCATTCGAAATACTACATTACTTGAAGCTCCTCCGTATGAGATCTCCAGAGATACGATTCCATGCCGTCAAAATCCACGAACACAGCAGCTGAACTTCCGGGCGCTGAATACGACCAGTTGGAGTCAGTGTGTGCTTATCGCCCGCCATCCACTCCGTATACAGCTGTTTCAAGGCTGCTTTGAACGGGAGGTTCACGCAGACATCCTGTGGTTGTAGCATAGACGTCATCCCGCTCAATCATGAATACATGACGGGCACGATTTCCAATAACTTCAGCTTCCCTCACAACTTTCAATTTCTCACTCACAGTAAATGACAGCAAACGTTTCGTAGCATTCATGTTTACACTCGGAGAACGTGCGTGTGACTGTATGACGCCGCGTGCTTACGGTAAAACAAAGTTATAGCCGGAAGAAGGCTAGCACCATCTAGCGGATACTCGCAACACCCGACATCGCGCGTGGCGGGCAATTTAAATCTTTAAAATTTCGATGACTCAAATAAGACCCGCACCCCAATTTTTCACGTCCGAATTTGTTTAAAAATGTGCGGGTGGTATTCGAGTATATACGGTATTCAGAGACACCAGTCAAGTACAAAAAGTCGATGGGCAATTAATGTTTTCTACTTAGGCCAATATTACTCTACCAAAGAAATTTGTCGAAGGATCTTTGATAAAATATCTTAAGAAATATGAGATAATCACAACTGCAGTAAATATGAATTTCACTTTTATCTAGATTTTTCTTCTATGTGTTGAATTTTATTACTGCAAAAGGCAACAGCTTTTGCCAATCTTCCCCGTAAATTATCTGAATTTAAAATAAATGTCCCATTTCTTTTACAAAAGTATTGAATATATCTGCAATAAGTACAATCCAGATCATGAAATCGGTACATACGTTGGCAGATATAACATGTGATAATTTTGGAACCTAAAAGTAATCATTTCCGTGGTTTTGGAGTTCATTAAGCAGGACTTTTAGGTGTTTATTAAACACATTCCTTGTTTCACTTAACTAAAGAAAATCATTGAGATTGACAAATCCCTGTTCCAAACAACTTGATGCCTAATAAAAACATTGAAATAGTAAACATCTGCAAGAAGATTATTTGTTATTGGTCAGTTCACAGAAATTGCCCGTTTCCCACATAAAATGGACCAATCATAGCAGGTGAGCCCTGATACATTTGAAATTTTTTTGATCAGGTATCAAGTTGCGGTAGTGAAAAATCTCTTAAATATATATAAGGTGCGTTCAAAAAGTAACGGGCCGGAGGCTGGAATGCACAAATCTGTGACGACATCGGCTAATCGTGGCGTGTGTAACGAGGTGTGGTTCCGACCAGAGCGTGTAAGGTCACCGCCCGTCGTTAGAGCGCACGCGTGCACGTCACGTGACGATACAAAACGAGCAGCAGCATGCATCAATCGTCCAACACTGCCAGTCGCATTGCAAACGGTGACATGGAGGCATCAAACGAAGAGCAAAGAGGTGTTCGGTTTCTGACAGAGGAAGGAGTAGGGGGAACTGACATTCATCGCTGAATGTCACAAGTGTACGGCGAACACTGCATGTCCCTTGCAAGGGTCAAGGCGTGGCACAAGCGCTTCAGGGAAGGACGGGTGTCGTTAGCCGATGATGCCCAGTCTTGGGCACCCCCCTGCATTACCGATGACAACATCCAGCTGCTTGATGCACTCATTACTCAGGACCGCCGAGTGACAGTGAACGCCATAGCCGCTGTGGTTGGATTGAGCGTCGGAAGTGTGCACACCATCATGAAGGGACGACTGCACTTGCGCTAAGTGTGTGCCCAATGGGTGCCCCACAGTCTTCAACCACACCAGGAAGCATGTCGAATGGCCCACTGTCTTGGTCATCGGCAGTGCTATGCGAGGGAAGGGAATGGGTTCCTGGCACGAGTGGTGGCTGGAGATGAGTAATGGTGTCATCACTTCGAACCAGAACCAAACAACAAAGCCTCCAGTGAAAGCATCCAGGGTCACCACCACCCAAAAAAGGCAAGGCCATCCACACGAGTGCAGGAAAGGTACTGCTGACGTTCTCCTTTGACCAAGATGGCCCCCTTCTGATACACTTCATGCCGCACGGGACAACAGTGAATGCCTAGCGTTACTCGCAAACCTTGACCACCCTTCGCCAAGCGATCAAAACAAAACGACCAGGCAATCTCACCGTAGGGTCATTCTGCTCCACAACAATGCACGACCTCATACGGCCAACACAGTCGCGGCACTCCTGCAGATCATTCAAATGGGAGGTTCTCGACCACCCTCCATACAGTCCACACCTCTCTCCCTGTGATTACGCCATGTTTGGTCCCCTGAAAAGGGCTCTGCGGGGCCAACGATTCACCTCGGACGTCGACGTCTAGCTGTAAGTGCGGAACTGGTTCACATCACAGCCCAGGGAATTTTATGAGACAGCCATTCACCGCCTCGCGTCACAGTGGGACAAGTGCCTCAACAGCCAGGGCCAATACTTCTAACATACAGGTACTGGTTTCTGTAATTATGCCTCCGGCTCGTTACTTTTTGAACGCACCTTATATATATTAATATACCTCGACTTCCTCCCCTAAGAAAGTGTTACAAGTGTTGAAATCCCTATACCAGTGTAAAAATTAGACACCAAAATTCTTCCAGAACTCAAAGAAATTGAGGAGTGCCATATCCACAAGGAATGTAGGCAATCCAATTTAGAATCCCTGGCTGTGTCAAGAAATCACTACCCATGCATCTGGCACTATGGTGAATTGGTTATCGCACTAGGCTTTGGCCAGAAGGGTCCTAGGTTCGATTCCCAACTGGGCCATCGGGTATTTTATTCTCCTGGAGTTCATTTCTCTGCCCCAGGGTCTGGGTGCATACGATGCCTTCACTATTTTATCCTCATTAAGTCAAACAGGTCGCCCAGGGGCATCAACTTGAAAGACCTGTAACTGGCCTCCCAGGAGGCCACATGACATTATTTATTATTATAACCAGGCATCCTGAGCCAGAGTTTAGGTGCAGTAGGGTACCCCCCAGTTCTTTTCTACTCCTGCAACAGCATCCACCAGGTTCCCATTTATAATCATGAGGCGGGTAGACCCATACCAAGACTTTTAAATTGGTGGCAGCCAACAATGCTATTACTGCACCATGAGGCGGTCCTCTTCCAGAAATGTGAGATCTCAAAAAAAATGCATCAACTTGGCTACTGGCAAGGTTGTGATTCGGCTGTCAGTCAATAGTTTGACGGGAGAAAAGTGCACTCAAACTATGTCAATAAGAAATTAAGGTTATAGATGGTATATTGGCTTTCGAGGCCAGTGAATTAAAACTCAGCAATTCTTCTAGGTTTGTGGCGTCTTGTATGGGGTTTTAATTAAGGTTATGTTATCATTATGTAATCAACCATATCACGTAAAGCTCAGCAACTATAATTATCCTGAGCTGCTGCTAATGCTAGCTCCACATAAGAACGCGTGGAAGGCCTGCGGAAAGTTGTAGTAGTTTTCTGATATAAACTGCTAATTTATTGTTAGAATAAAGTGGGCTGTAGTCAGGCTACAACACCCTGCAAATATAAATTCATTGCATCTCATCCCCGACCCCGTTGAAATGGGAATAATAAGAGTAGACACACATTTAATTATTTAATTGAAATGGCTAGCACTCTTTCACTGTCACCCCGGAAGCCTAGGTTCGATTCCTGGCTCTGCCAAGAAATTTAATTCTGGTGTGAGGGCTGGAACGGGGTACACTAAGCCTTGTGAGGCAAAGCTGAGAAGAGGTGGGTTCGATTCTCACCTCAGCCATCCTGGAAGTAGTTATCCGTGGTTTCCCACTTCTACTTCTGGCAAATAATGGGATGGTTCTTAACTTAAGGCCATAGCGCTCTACTTCACAATCCTCACCTGAATTACAAATACACACACTAATACCCCTCCGGCATTACAGCCCTTGAAGAGCCTAGGCCTACCAAGTGACCGCTGCCCAGCCATTTTGGCCTGTAGATATTGGGGTGAATCGTGGTCAGTGCATTGGGTCCCCTCAGCGTTAATCTTGGTTTTCGTGACCGGGGCGCTGCCTCACTGTCAGTCAGCTACTCAATTGTCCTCACGAGGCTAAGTGCTTTCCGTTCCAGCCCTTACGTCAGTTTCTAAAATCCCTGACGGAGGCGGAAATCTAACCCGGAGCAAACAACACATACTAATACAGCCATCACAATAACACAGGTTATCAGAAAAAAATACACACACACCTAAGTACATAGGTATTAATGGAGCTCCTCTTAGCAAGGTCAATACATTCCGATACCTAGGTTCATGATTGCATAGCGACGGCTCTGTGAATGAAGACTTACGAGCACAAATCAATGCGACTTGGTTGCGATTCAGAGATGTCACCAGTGTTCTTTGTGATAAGAAGATGCCTATCCACCTAAAAACAAAGATATACCGCACAATGGTGAGACCAGTTGCATTATATGGTACCGAGTTTTGGCCAGCACCTAGAAGTTCTGTGCACTCACTTCATGTCATGGAAATGTAGATGCTGCAAAGATCTTTAGACATTTCTCTGCTGGACCATATTCCCAACACAACGATTCGACATATAGCTGGCGTGGCTCCAATCAACGAGAAAATGCAGGAATGGAGACTCCATTGGTATGAGACACATTGTCCGCCCACCACAAAATTCAGTCATCGGCTCGGCCTACCATCTAATGGTCAACGGCCAGAGACAGCGTGGGAGACCAAAATTGCGGTGGCTGGACACTATTAACGCAGATTTACGATCAAGAAACTTGAACTCCTGGGAAGCATTAGATCACAAGAAATGGAGTGCATTGATCCAAAAAGCGGACCCCGTTCCTACGGGATGACGATAAGAAGAAGAAGACCTAAGTACAGAAGAAACAATAACAAATTATTTACTTAATTCTCTATTTTATTGTATATTCAGTTGTTTCAAAATTTAAAATAAAAAATAAATAAAAACATTGTCTGATCGCGTAACAGTTTTAATGTTATAGTTTTCATTCCATTCTCTATTTTTATACTTATTCAAGTACATGGGGCTACATGACCATGTTGTCACAGCCCCTAAACTGAGGAACCAACTAACCAACCAAGGCAAATATGACTGAGGCAGAACATACTCTGCTGAAGAAACTGACTTTGACTTAAATAATTAATGTATTCAATAGGTAGAAAACAATTGTGTAATTTCGTAGAAATTAATTAATTAATTACTGTGAGCCGATACGGAATTACTGTGTTACCAATGAAATGACTAAAATTGTTTCTTGTTATACAAACTTTTACCCATGCTTGCTGTTTTCAGGAAATTGAAGATGCTTTAAATGAGACTATCTGTGAAACTGAGACCATATTACGAACTAGTCCTATGTCTCCAGATGGCAGCACTGTTAGTCTGCATGACATGCAGGTCATGGTTCAAGAGGCTACTCAACGCTGCAAAGAGCTAGGCATCAATTATGTAAGTGCATCAATTTTTTTAAATAAGCAATTGACTTTAAACTTGGTAAAAGAGAGTTCCCCATGGTTCAGACATTTCAATTCTCTACTTTCCATCTAAATGGTTTGTATTTTATGTATAATACACAACCTAATAGCTTCCATTTTATTCTAATCATAGTTATTTTGTGACTTTAATATTAAATGAATTTTTATTAGTGACCCGTTTCTATTATAAACTGGTCACGAAGACTTATATTTATTTGAATGACTGCCATTTGTCGACAAGAACTTAACATCATATCTCAGGCTATATAAATGCACCCGCTCTGGAATCCAAGAGATGATGACCAAAGGAACTTGAATCAACAATACTGTTGTCAGAGCTTGTTATGAAGAGAATGGAGCCGTAATCCACGATGAAAGGTTAAAAATCTGATCTATTCTAACGTTGTTTGAAAACACGAATTTGGCTGTTTGCGTAGAACCATTCCTAATGGTATTGCCGTGAAAACGTTATCTTTTGTAAGGAGGCCAGATTCCAATATGATTATATGTATTGAAGATGTCTTCTGTGAACTGCAGATTGTCTCAGGAAAAAGATAAGTTCCTTACAATTTGAAATATGATAATGCATGATGTTACAAACCAACAAGTTGATCAAACATAATTAAGTCCTCCAACTTTCAGTGATAAAGTGTCCCTTTAAAAAATGTAATAATTCGATTGAGGGTTTTTCATTATTTAAGGTATTCTGTTCTTTATTCATTTTCCTCCGTCAAAGTAGACGTACGTGAGGGGAAATCGTGTTGTTTGTTTTTAGGGGTTTAACGTATTAAGGGTTCTTGTTGTAATAGGAATGTCTGTTTCGCGGGCTTATAGGCCGGTCGTGAAAGTCTGAATTTTTTCTTGGTTCTTGTTGTTGTTGTCGTTTTCGTTTATGTTGGTTGGCTAGTTGGTTCTTAAGTTTAGGGGCTGCGACAACGCGGTCATGTAGCCCCGTGTACTTTGGGTGTGTGTAGAATCTGATAACCGGTGTTAATTGTGATGACTGTATTAGTGTGTGTTATCTGTTTTTTTAATTTAAGTACAGACTGCAACTTAGAATTTTTCACATAGTTCCTACTTTTGCCGCCAAGCGCCACCGTCAATGACTACTAGGCCAAGTTCAGAACTTAGCTCCTCGACGTCACCGCAGTCGGCTCTTGGCAACGAACGTAGAAACCTAAGAGCGTTGTTTACATTCTTAACCTATCCAATTTAGCTTCACACAGGTGTAATTAGTGGAAGGTTCTTTAACATGCCATAAATCAATGACATGGGACCGCCGGCTTTACTTCCCCTCCGAAGGAAGGCATGCTGAGGGATTTTTAACGCTCTTAAAAAGTCCGACGGCTTTGGCCGGGTTTGAACCCGCTATCTTGTGCATAGAAGCTAAGCATGCTACCGACTACACCACCGAAGCCGCTCGTTTATGTTGTTTTAATCTTCTGTCTATGCTTTATTTACATGTGTTGGTCATGAAACGTAATTGTAATTATGAGATGTGTTTCTTACTAACTTCGAAATCCTTACGGGAGTTATGGGATCCTTTAGGGGTTAGTATTTTAGTTGTTAATTACGTGAATTTGTCTCCCATAAGTCCAACCCCTCGTCCACGTCGTGGGAGACGGGCAACGGCACAAAGTAGGGGATTGCCTGTAGGGGCGAAGTACAGTGGGGACTTCGTGTGCCCCGGGACCGTTACGGTAGCTGTGAAGGTCCTACAGGAACCCTGAAAAGTGACGGCTAACGGGGCTCTGGTGAAGCTACGATAGGCCCAGCAAGCCAGTAGTGGATTAAACCAAATGCTTTCAAAAATGGAACGAGCCTCGGACAGGATGGATTTAATAGACGACGACACGGCTGTACACACGGACTAAGATTTGGAACTTTAAACCTAAGAACGCTGACGGGGAAGGTGGAGGAGATAGTGGATATGATGGAAAGAAGGAAGTTGGATTTATTGGGATTGGCAGAAACAAAGTGGAAAGGGGAAGGAAGGAGAGTACTGAGAAAAGGCTATAGACTGTACTGGAGTGGGAACGAAGAGGGAAAGAGGAATGGAGTGGGAGTAGTAGTACGAGATGGTTTAAAAGAAGAAGTGAGGAGAATAAGTGATAGGATGATGAAAGTGAAAGTAGCACTGAGGGGAGAGACCGTAGAAATAGTGCAAGTATATGCTCCACAAGTAGGCTGCGCTTCTGAAGAGAAGGAGGAGTTTGAAGAGGAATTGCAGAAGCAGCTGGTAGGAAGAAATATGATTGTTATGGGGGACCTCAATGCCCATGTAGGAAGAGAAAGACAAGGTTATGAGAGTGTTCTAGGACCAGAGGGTTGGGGTGGAAGAAATGAGGAAGGAAAGAGACTGTTGGACTTCTGCCAGAGGAACAGCCTGCTAGTTGGGAACTCCTGGTTTAAGAAAAGAGAGAGCCACACAATCACATGGTACAGAAGGAAGAAACGATAGAGAAATAAATGAGCGGGGGAGGCAGGCAGAAGCATTTCGGAGGAGTGTGAGAAGCATGTTATGGAGCAAGGATGTCCCTCAGAACAGCAAAAAGATCATATATCGGACGTACTATGTCCCTATCCTGACGTATGCCTCGGAGACCTGGGTTATGAAAGGAAGGGAGAAGAGCAAAATACAGGCCAGTGAGATGAGGTTCTTGAGAAGCAGTATTGGAACCTGGATAGCGACCATCGATTACTGGTAATGAACCTGAGAGGGAGTAAGGAGAAGAAAGGGACTGAGAACCAGGAAAGACGTATAAGGATATGGAAACTGAAAGAAGGGGATAGAAGGGTCGAGTACCTCAAAATGGTAAAGGAAGGAATTCCAACAGATGAAGAAAGAGGGGTGGAAGAGGAATGGGCTAGATTTAAGAAGACACTAGTGGGTGCAGCAGAATCAGTATGTGGGAGGACAAGTAGTAAGAAGAGGTGGAAGGAAACACCATGGTGGAATGAGAAGACAAAAGATATAGTAAGGGAAAAGAATAGAGCCTTTAGGAGGTGGTATCAAAATAGGACGGTAGAGACAAGGGAAGAGTACCAGGAAAGAAAGAAGGAGGCGAAGAGAGTGGTGGCTGAGGAGAGAAGGAAGTGGATGGAAGAGTGGGCAAAGATGATGGAGGAGGATAGTGAAGGTACAAAAAAGGTCCTGTATGGGATGGTAAAAAATAAGAGGCGGAAGGATCCTACGGATTATGTTAGAATGGTGAACAAAAGGGGACAAGAGATAGAAAATAGGGAAGAACTGAAGAAAATGTGGAAAGAATATTTTGAAGAACTTCTGAACCCAAATGGAAAAGATGGTGAGGAGGAAGAAATCGGGGAAGAGGAAGATGAACTGCAAACAGAAAAGGACTTAACATGGAAAGAAGTGGAAGATGCAGTGAACAAGATGAAAGGAGGGAAGGCACCGGGTGTGGATGAGTTGAGTGTGGAGATGGTGAGAGCAGCAGGAGAGGTGGGGATACAGTGGCTTTACCGAGTGATGAGGACAGCATGGAAGGAAGGGAAGACCCCAGAGGACTGGAAAAAAGGAATCATTGTCCCGATCTTCAAGAAAGGTAGTAGAACAGATTGCAGAAACTATCGGGGAATAACACTGATGAGTCATTGTGCAAAGATCTTCGAGAAAGTTTTGGAAAAGAGAATTAGGACAAGGATAGAAGGAGGGATGAGGGAAGAACAACATGGCTTCAGAGCAGGATGGTCCACAGTGGATTTGATTTTTGCTGTAAGGCAGTTACAAGAACAGCACTATGAGTATGGAACAGATCTACTGATGGCCTTCCTGGACATTGAGAAAGCATATGACAGTGTATGCAGAAACAAAGTATGGAAGTCCCTGGAGGATAGAGGAGTAGAGAAATGGACTATAAAGAGGATAAAGGAGATGTACAAGGGAAGCGTGAGCTGTGTGAAAGTGGGAGGAGAGAGATCTGACTGGTTGGAACAGAGAAACGGCCTGAAACAAGGAAGTGCACTGTCACCGTTGCTTTTCATTGTGGTGATGGATGACATAATGACCCGAGTGGCACAAGTAATTGGGGACGGAAAGATGAAAGCAATGGTGTTTGCAGATGATTTGATGATTTGGGGAAACAAGGAGGAGGAGGTACAGGAACAGTTGGACGTGTGGGAAGGAATAATACAAGGATATGGGATGAAGTTTAGCATAAATAAGAGTGAGATGGTGATCACAACAAGGAAGAAGGAAGGAACCACAACGGGAATAACAATTGGTGGGGAACAGCTGAAGAAAGTGGAGAGTTTTAAGTATCTGGGAAGCCTGATACAAGATAATGGAAGAAACGATAGAGAAATAAATGAGCGGGGGAGGCAGGCAGAAGCATTTCGGAGGAGTGTGAGAAGCATGTTATGGAGCAAGGATGTCCCTCAGAACAGCAAAAAGATCATATATCGGACGTACTATGTCCCTATCCTGACGTATGCCTCGGAGACCTGGGTTATGAAAGGAAGGGAGAAGAGCAAAATACAGGCCAGTGAGATGAGGTTCTTGAGAAGCAGTATTGGAACTACAAAGATGGACAGAATAAGAAATGAGAGGACCAGAGAATTAATGAAGGAGGAACCATTACAGGATGGTATAGAGAAATCTAGACTTAGATGGTATGGAGATGTAAAACGAATGGAGGAGAAGAGGATACCCAGGAGAGTACATGAGACGAAGTGGGAAGGAAAGAGACCGAGGGGAAGACCGAGAGACAGGTGGCTGAAGGGGGTGGAAGAAAGCGTGAAGAAGAGAGGAGAAGACTGGACAAGGGTGGAGGCTGAGAGATGGTGGGAAGACAGAAGACGTTGGAGAGGCTTGTGTTCCAAACAGACCCGGCCAGTGGCTGGAAACTGTGCAAGATGATGATGATGAATTACGTGAATTTGCTTCCCGTGGTGAAGGATGTGTGTACATCGCATTGGATGACCTTATGTCTATATATCTGTATTGTTGGGACACACATATTTTATTTTATTCATTAAGGGTTGTTTTATTTAGATGCCAGTCATTTGTGCACCTCAAGGATGCCTATTTTCGTTTTTCCTTTCCTTGAGGACTGGGCTGGCATCGCCTATGTTTTGTGTCCGAAACACTTTTCATTTTATAATTACGGTTCTAGCTAAAGATTGGGTCCACTGTGGATCTTCCACTCCTGAAGCCATACTGTTCCTCTTGCAACTCTCCTTCCACCTTTCTTCTCATTCTTCTTTCTAATATCCTTTCCAGTATTTTTACTATCTGTGATATGAGGGTGATCCCTCTATAGTTATCACACACTTTCTTGTCCCCTTTCTTAAACACTGGTATTATTAGCCCTTTCTCCCAGTCTTCTGGTACACATTTCCGTTTCCACACACACTTTAGCAGTCGATACAGCCATTGCATACCAACAGGTCCAGCAGCCTTTATCATTTCTACACTGATTTCATCCACCCCTGTTGCTTTTCCCATCTTCATTTTCTGTACTGCTAATTCCACCTCCAGCATTGTTATATCATCTTCTGTTATAGAGTCGTCAGGCTGTGTCACTTCGATCTCACCAGTACAATTGCTCACATTCAATAGCTTATCGAAATACTCCTTCCATCGTCCCTTTATCTCTTCTGGGTGTGTTAACAACTCTCCATCTTCCTTTTTCACCAGCTTTGTAGTAACTCTTTCTTTCCTCTTACTTCTTAGAAGCCCATACAGCATCCTTTTACTGCCACTTACATCTGTTTCCATTCTTCGTGTAAATTCTTCCCAACTTTTCTTCTTTTCTTCTCCTACCACTTTCTTACACCTCCGTTTGCTGTCGTGGTACTTCCTTTTGCTTTCTTCTGTTTGATCTCGGTTCCATTCTTTCCATGCAGACTTCTTTTCTTTTACTGCTTTCCTCACTTCCTCATTCCACCACGGTGTCTCCTTCTCTTTCACTCTTGTTGACGTCCTACCACAAGCACTCTCTGCTGCACCAGCAAATGCCTTTTTAAAGTGGGACCATTCCTCTTCTACATTTTCCACTTCAGTAACTGGGATTTGTTGCTTCAATCTCCCCTGAAAATCTTCCTGTACAGCTTTGTCTTTCAATTTCCATACTTTTATTTTACTTTCTCTGATCTCCTTTAGGTTTTCCAATTTTCCCCATTTAAATTTTGCCACCACAGCTCTATGGTCCCCATCAAATGCTTCACCTGGTAAAGCTGTCACATCCATCAGCTTTCTGCGATTTGTCCTTTCCACCAGGAAGTAGTCAATTACTGATTTTGTTCTTCTATCACCCCACCCATATCTCGTAATTTTCCTGCTGTTTTTCTTCCGAAACCATGAATTACCCACTATCAGTCCATTCCTTTCACAAAAGTTTACAAGTTCCTCTCCTTCCCGGTTCTTTTTCCCATATCCATATGGTCCAACGACTTCTTCCTTTCCTTGTCTCTCAATTCCGACTTGCGCATTCATGTCTCCCATGATCACCACTTCTACATCTGAGATTACTCTTTCTACATCCTCCAGGAATACTTCAATATCTTCTTCTCTGTTTCCAGTCTGTGGTGCATACACTTGTATGAAGTCCATCACGTCATTCTTCATCTTCATTCTAATTTTCATTATTCTGTCACTCACACACTCTACCACTTCAACATACTACTCCAGTTGTTTCGAGGTTATCAGTCCCACGCCATTTTTTGCCTCTTGGCCGCCACTCCAGTATAATGTATATCCTTTCCTCAATTTCTTCCTTCCTTTACCTTTCCATTTCACTTCACTCAGCCCCATCATTCCAACCTTCTCCCTCTCCATGAAGTCTACCACCTCCTCCACCTTGCCTGTCAGGGTCATGACATTCATGATTCCCACTTTCATTTCGGTTACTGGTCGCCCATTTCTCACAGTTCCCCCAGTACCAAAGGAACTGCGCGTCGCCTGCAGGGTACGCCCTAACCTTTTCCGAATCATTGGAAGTGCCATATCCATTTTAGGCTATTATTACGATGGGGTCGCCACTCCCAAAGGCATTTTATGAAGCTACTGCCAGCTATTATTCAGGCCGCCCCTAACATGGAGAACAGACGCCCTTGCAGCCGCCCCTAACATGGGAAACAGACGCTGCCGATTGATGCTGTACTCATACTATTCCCTGAGTACTGGGTTGCCTCTTCCGCAATCTCCACCGTTCTGAAGTCCATCTTCTCCGCTGTAGATTCCGATGAGGTCTTCGCACGTAACCCTGTGCACGGGGCCTATGTTATACCCCATAGGACTGGGTCCTCACCAGAACTTAGCCGGTACTGTAGTTCCATGGTATATTACAGTACCGTTGCCCACCCCCGCGACGTGGACGCGCCTGGCAAGAATTATCCATGTAGCCAATTAGGATTGACTCATGGACCGGGTTAAGGAGCTGTCTAAATCCAGCCTCCAATCTTTAGCTTGAGGCAGGTGATGGAAAAGAACTGGGAATATGGAGAGGATTTGATCATGACTTTCATAGATCTAGAAAAGGCATATGATAGTGTCCCCAGAGAGAAGGTATGGGAAACCATGGTTAAGAAGAGACTGGGAAGAGAAATGTTGGAAATGGTGCAAGCAATGTACAACAACTGTGTTAGCAGGGTACTGACCCCAGTTGGAAAGACAGATTGGTTTAGGAACAAGACTGGACTAAGACAGGGGAGTGTGCTGTCACCTCTTTTATTCATAATGGTAATGGATGAAATTGTAAAGGAAACAAAGGAAGCATATGGACATAAAGAAATGAAGTTACTATTATTTGCAGACGATATTGTGGTCTGGGGAAGGAACACCGAAGAAGTGCAAAAACAACTAGATGCACTGAACGAAAATATTCAGAAGTATGGCCTGAAAATCAGTATAGAGAAAAGCAAGACCATGGTGATGACAAGAGGGGAAAGACAAGGAAAGGGCACTGTGAAAATTGGAAGTCAGAGTTTGGAAATTGTGGACACGTTCAAATACCTAGGAAGTGAATTGATGCAAACTGGTAGGTTGGACATGGAGATTGGCAGGAGGGTACAGCAGAGCAATGCATTCTATCAAAGTGTAAGAAAACTTGTTTGGGATAAGGAAGTACCAAGGAAAAGCAAGGAGGTAATGTATAAAATGTACTATGTACCCATATTAACTTATGCTGCTGAGACTTGGACCCTGACAAGCAGGCAAGAGAGTAAAATCCAAGCCAGTGAAATGAAATTCCTAAGAAGTATGATAGGTAAGACAAGGAAAGACAGAGTGAGGAATGAAGATGTTAGGAAGGAAGTTGGGATGGGAAAACTAAATGAGAGAATTGAGAAGAATAAACTAAGGTGGTTTGGACATGTAAAGAGGATGGAGGAAAATAGAATACCAAGACAGGTGCTGGAGGCCAAGTGCAAGGGTAAGAGAGCAAGGGGAAGACCTAGAACAAGGTGGATCGATTCAGTGAAGAACAGCGTGAGAAAAAGGAATCTGGACTGGGACAAGATCGTGGAAGAAGAATTGTGGAAGGAAAGAGGAAAGTGGAGAAGTGCCATAAATACCCCGACCCGGCAGGAGCTGGATAAGGGGAAATGATGATGATGATGAATTACGGTTCTAGACGTGATATTAAGGGTGGGTTAATGTTATTCGTTTGAGTGGGGGCTTGACTCAATGCCGAGGGTCATGTTAGTTCTGTTCTTGTTTTGCGTGGCTTCAGTCGAGAAACAACACGAGAACTCCTCACGCTTATTAAATGAGACGAATGAGTTACTCTTTCGAGATGGTAGAATGTGTGTTCATTGTACATACCCGGGACTGCAATCGACGCTCATCTTGTCTCCCGTAAGATAACCGAGTCTCGTGCTTTCTTCCGAAAAGGAGATTTATTCAGGAAGTATATGAAGTCATTTTGTAATTTATGTTTCTTTTGGTGTGTCTCTAGTAAAGCTTTCGTTTTAGGGAATTGTATGTCATTTGTTGTCCTGCGATTAGTAAAGCCTAGTTAGATTTGATTGTCATTTTGTGTGCGTTGGGTTTTGCGTACTGTTCTTTGGTTGTGTTTTGAAGTGACATACTTTGTTTTAAAGGGTGGGATTATTCTGTTCTTGAGTTACTTGACTTCATAAGCTTCTTAGAATATTTCTCCTGACTACGTTATGTAGTTAGCCTGTGGTGGGAAGAAAGTACTATTTACATTATTGTTAACTTGTTTTATTTCTGACCCGTTTATTAATTTGAGTTTCCCTTTGAACAATTCTCCAATCTACAACACTTTAGGCATCTCGTTCTCTCCTTTCTTTTGGTAACCTTCGTTTATTTTTATACTTGTATTTACTGGTTTTGATATTATGTGTACCTTTATTCCAGCCCCATCATCCCTCATTCTATCATTTCATGCACCCTTCATTCCCCCCTTTTGCTATGTCTTTTAGTTTTATTAAATTTTGGTTTTCGACCTTTACACCAAAAGTGTAGTAATTCC
Organism: Meconema thalassinum; assembly: GCA_946902985.2. Classification (NCBI taxonomy): domain Eukaryota; kingdom Metazoa; phylum Arthropoda; class Insecta; order Orthoptera; family Tettigoniidae; genus Meconema; species Meconema thalassinum. Next base: position 306,351,162 of record OX336392.1, on the reverse strand, counting down.
ATAGATAGTTCGGAATATGAGTAAACTCGATAAAGGTCTCATGGTCCGCGTCCTTTCCATCTGCACGCCTCAATTAGCATAAAACAATAACAATTTGAATTATTATTTTTAAATATTTTTAACGTACGTTTCAGTATTTTCATATTAAAAATAACTTGCTTGACTAAAATATTTTCATACAAATAAATAGTTCACCAATATAGTGTCTATTCAGTCAGTTTAGTCCTTGCAGCACTGAAAATGAAAATCCACAGCCTGCTTCCAGTCAATACACCGTATCAGTTGTGACCCTTCCTCAACAACACTTATTTAGAAAATATTTCAATTCAAAAACTGATAGTCATCGCCGCGAATACATTCGGACAATTCCATTCAACGCACATCCATTTCGAAATCCCCATTTATTGGCCACTCTTTTATATGTGCTGGTGGACCCTTTTCTCCCGCGAACCTCTCCCGAGGCAACTCGTGAACCCCCTGTGGTCCGCGGACCACTGGTTAAGAACCAGTGGCTCAAATGAATGACAGATGACATGAAATGATTGTGAAGAGTGTTGCTGTAATAAAATTTTTGACAGGGAAGACCGAAGTACCTGGAGAAAAACCAGTGTGCCTCCGTTCTGTCCAGCACAGATCTCATATGGAGCCACGGAAGCTACCTTGCAGCACTACAAATTTAAATAGGAAATGATTGATTCAAATAAACAAACAAAAATTCACCTGCGGGAGGCGGTTATGTATCAAGAAGTTGCATTAATGATACACATTTTTTTTATACATGCATAAATAGTACATCAATAATAATAATAATAATAATAACAACGACCAGGGCCGCCGAGAAGAGGTGGGGAGCAAGGGGGGCAAATACATAGGGGCCCGTAAGCAATGAGAACCCATTAGCGGTGCACGTTAGTTTCAGTTTATTGTCCCTACTTTGGTATTATGTAAAATGTTGGCTATAACCCACAATCTGTCCGAGGATTTGCAGAGTGAGGATGTTGATTTGCCTACAGCTCTGCAGAAGATATCTTGTGTTACGAAACTTTTAAATGTCGAGAGAAATGAGGCAGAAAATCACTTCAGAGGCAAATATGATGGTGCAAAAGTATTGTTAGGAACCACTCATTTGGTAAAAGAAGTTCCTTGATTCTAAAAATTACAAAATACACGCTGTGTTGTACCTAATTCTACCCGAGGAGAGTGTTAAATTCTACATATGACTCTGAGTTAGGAGTTATAACTGTTAAGGAATAATGTACTATAATTTAGTGTTGAATCTGCTATCAAACGAATGCTGAGTTTTAAAATGCCACTTATTTTTCATTACGTACTGGTAATTAAAGTGAAGACTTACAGAATTGCAAATATATTTCCCTATGTAGTAAAATGCGCCATAAAGTCTGGAACATAAGTTTGTGAATACAAAGACCTTTACCATATGCCCTTCCATCAAGAACTCCAGCGGCTGATTCCTCTGCTAAGACTCCGCTTTCCACCCAGATCTCACAAAAACCACTTCCTGCCATATGCTGTCCTATGGTTTTCAGAAACTTAAGTGCAAGGTGTAAACCTTCCATCTTCAAAACAACCCGATTTTGAAACAGTTCTAAGCCCCATTTGATCACCAAAAACTTATGTTAGAGCGCTAGATCACAAGTTAACACCACGTACGGCTGCCTCAGCTTATCCGCGACAACGACGGATCTTTCAAGCACTGTCTGGAGCGTGTCCCACTCATGGGCAGGATTTAATATTAGGGGCACGTAGCCAGCTTGAGAAATGCCCAATGTGTTGTGTGTAATGTCTTGATTAAACTCAGTCCATCCGGATTTCAAAGTCTCCTTTTGTCGAAGATAAAGAAACGCTAAATCCGTAGCTTCGGACTCGATATCACAGTCTGTATCTCCACCGGAACGATACCAATTTGTGCCAACTGCTTTCTTGAAAACAGGCTCATTCTCATTCCTTCCCTTGAAAGCAGTGGTTGAAGCTAACTTACTCAACCCGAGAGGTACCGTACCTTAATTGTCGCTGCTTTTTCCACTTCCACGTTCTTTAAAATCTCTTGGGTTGTCGAACCACCACGTTGAAATGCAACCACTTGTGTCGCATGGAATGTATTCTTCCCATCCAGAGTATCTGTGATAATATTGATGTTATCTACAGTCAGATGCACCACTGGCTCTTGTTTGTTGTTCGTCTGCTTTAGGTTTTGGGGGACTATGGCACCAGTAGCTTTATCAAGAGACTGAAGAGTGATCTTCGCCAATGTCAAATCCACTTGTAACACTTGCTGGTAACTCAAACAGTGACCAGCCAAGTTTTCATCTTCGCCACGCATAAGCTAAAGAGATATATTTAAGAGCAAACGGTCACGTGAGAATTGTTTCAACAATGCTTTACAACATAATTTACCCCTATCGGAATAAAAATACGTGAGGAAACTAAAATAATGCAGATATAGGGCTATGTCCGCCATCTTGGCCGCCATCTTGGCCGCCATCTTGGTTTTCAGGTTTCCGGTGGAGAAATCAGCCAGGCAACAACAATATTTGTGTTCAGCAGGTCCGAATTAGTAAAAATAAGCCATTTGCCCAAATGTTACCCAAAATGCCGCTCAAATTGGAAAAGAGGCGTTTTTCGAAAAAGTGAACCAGTCTATAATGGCAAAATTAATCTCGGGATTTTACACCAACACAAAAGTTCCTCCTTTCTCTACTAAAAAGCGTTCTAGTGTGAAGGAGCTTACATATCTAACCTCCTTGACTTTCATAGCATTCCAAGGAACAACAAAATTCGACATGCAAGCTGTCCTCTGTGTGTCAAATAACAAACCTTGCACCTGACACCCGAGGCCATACAATATTATTATTACCGTATTCAAATTTCTCAATAATCTCAAATTGTTTTTAGCATGCTGCAAAATTTATTTCAAAGAATAAATGCTAAATGTTTTCTATGAAATAAGATTTGTATGTTTCATTTTGTAAAATTTTGACTGTGCATCAGATGCTTTTCTCAACATGACATTGTCTTTCCGGAATAGCTAGTAGTGGATAGTAGACTAATAATTAAAAGTATTTCAATGAGGGCCCGATAAAAAAAAAAATGCGTAGGGACCCTTAAATCCTCTTGGTGGCCCTGATAACAGCAACCACCCAGCTCGAGAAATCATTTATAAAGAGAGCGATATTGTTTGCAAATTGTAAATTTATCAATTCAGAACAGTTTGATTCTAATCTTTCCATATTTGGATTTTCACTGTTCAGGCAGAATGTACCTTCTTTTTCAAGTGTTGATTTCAAGAAGAGGGAGCACCAGAAAGCCAATGGGGAGCTAAACCAAGTGCAATCTTGGAAGAGAGTGACTTGAATGAACAGATGATGTTTCATAATTCAGTTAGGGAATTTTATGTGGCAGCTTGTCGTTACATTATCAAGAATACCGTATTTCCTCGCATAATCGTCGCACATTTTTAGCCTAAAATTCTTGGGGAAAAGCAGGGTGCGACGATTATGTGAAGAATATTTACGTTCAAAGAAGAGAACCTCAACTTTTAAATACGGTATATACTCTATCATTAATTGCTGCACGCTTGTGTGCTTTCTTCTTATTATTATTTGCTTATTATGTAACCACAGGTATTTCAAATACAATTCTTGTATTTTTTCGTTTTGGACACCAATGCGTAACATCACGCACGGGTCTCTGTTGCGATGTTTCCACAGAAGTGGCTGATGCTAGACTCAACTAGACTGGCACGAGGTGTCCCTAGTGTGAGATTCCGCCAATAGCGGAACGTCGGCGAACTTTGACTAGCAGCACTTCGTACGGCAGCTTATTGTATCTCGTCATTCTGAGGCAAACTCATGGAAGCGATAGGTCCACCCAAGTTTCACTCCCCTGGAGTTGCATTGAGCGCGATCGTTGTTTAGCGTACCATGGGCCAGCCGTTCGCGTAGCATGAGTCATAGTCTGCAGTCAGAGAGACAGGCTTCTTTCTTCTGACAAGGTTACGACCGGTTATAGGCTAACGGAATGTGCTGACGAAGCTTGCCACTCGCATCACGGTTCATAGCCCGCAGGCATAAGGACGAGATTACTTTCTTCTGACAAGATCACGCCAGGTTATAACCTCGCGGAATGTGCTAAGTGACAATGCTGGCCACTTGCGTCGCGGTTTATAGCCCACGGGCATAAAGACGAGATTACTTTCTTTTGACAAGGCCACTCCAGGTTATAAGCTCGCTCGCGGAATGTGCTAAGGACGATGCTGGCCGCTCGCGTCGCGGTTCATAGCCCATGGGCATAAAGACGAGATTACTTTCTTCTGACAAGATCACGCAAGGTTATAAGCTCGCTGAATATGCTAAGTGACGATGCTGGCCGCTCGCGTCACAGTTCATCGCCCCAGGCATAAAGACGAAATAACTTTCTTCTGACAAAGTCGTGCCAGGTTATAAAGTCGCGGCAGCATGTGCAACTGACTGGTGCACAAATACTAGTATGCTATGCGATGAAATTTTATAAACCTATTTTAGTGTTTGAAAAGTGGGGTGCGATGATTATGCAAGGAAATGCGGTATCTTCGATGATAAATTACTTCGGCATGCCGAAGTTGTAGACATTTCTCCTTGAATGAAGGTTTCCTACTCATCTCTTGAATATTTTATTCGAGGATTCCCAAATTTGATCAAGGAGAGTGAACATGACAGACTTGAAGAGGAATTTGCAACATACTTCTGTGATACTTTCCCTAAACATGATGTAAATGGAACTAAAATTGATGCAAAATGGGGCAACATTGCAGGGCTTAAAAATTAAATTGGACAAGTAAAGTACAGTATAAGTGAGGTGCCTAGAATCAAAACCCTTCAAATCCATTCCTTCACTTTTATGGCAAAGTGGCAAAAACTGCCACAAACAAACCAATACCTAGAAAGAAATACTTTTTTCACTAAAAAATGAATTAATTATTTTTAAGAACAGTGACGAAGTACGAAGCTGATCCCCGGGATAGTTAACAATTTATTTAGAAAAATATAAAGCAATAATTCGGATTTGTCGGGGTTTGTTACTTAAATTTGGATTTGGCAGGTTTTGATACCTAAGAGCCCTAATAAATTTGAAGTTGTGATGAGATTGTAGAAACGCATAAGCTTTACTAAGAAATTAATATTTTGAATGAAAGTTAACTAAATTTAGGTTATAAAATAAAAAATCGTATCATTTTTGTGCTTTATTAGCACAAAGATTATTGGCTAGTAAGAATAAACAGAAAAAGAATAAAACTAATATTACCCATTCAATATTTGATTGCCGCTGAGCGTGGCTGTGCTAGCGTTTATGTTTATTGTAGCATGAGCCCTGTGGGGCGAAGCGGAGGACACAGCGATGACAGAGTGCAGTCTGCACATAGGTCAAGCTGCATAGCGTCAGATAAGCGTCACAGGAGCTCATGTCACCATGGCAGTTAAACGATGACTGAGGGTACTGGAGGTGAGTCATATCCTACTTGCGTAACAGTACCTGTCAACGAAGCAGGCAGAATAGTTCCCATCTCCACCGCCGGCAATCAATTCGTGAAAGGGTAATAATAGTGTACAGTACTGATTATTAATAATAAGGAAAAACATCAAATTAAATTCATGTTCAATTCATATGGTCCAGGTTCTTAGAGACAAATCGTCATTCAATTATTAAATCACATTCTTTACTGCAAGTTCTAGCTACACAATGTCTGTTTCTGCCTCATCCTCAATAGTAGTTTCACAATCTTCATCATTCCCTTCGTGTTTGTTACTAAGAATTGGATTCGACAGGTTTTGATACCAAAGAGCCCTAATAAATTAGAAATTTGAAGATTGCAATAAAACTGTAGCTCTTCATTTTTCCTCCATCTTTCTCCAAAATGCTTCGAAAGCAGTCTAGAAAAATCTTTCACTTATTGTGCCTGAAGGACAATCTCTCTGTTTATGTCTTTTGGCTGTACGTGAGTCATATCAAAATCAGATTTCATGACACGTTTATGTTCGCAAATGTCAGTACTGTGGAAAACTTCACCCCGGACTAAAATGTTATTGTTCTCTTGTTCTTTGTCAAAATTATCCAAAACAAATTATTCATCATCATCTTCATTTCCCCTTTTCCAGTTGACACTGGGTGGGGGCAAATATCGGAAAGTATAACAACATAACCAATTCAGATCACGTCAGGCTGGGGTACATTCTCTGACTAATGCTGGTAGGTAAAGAGTAAACACTTCGCAAAGCATCATGGAAGGTAAGATGGCGGAACTGGGTGCTCTTATTGGCTGATGTGGATGTGGCGGGTTTTGTAACCAAAAAGGGCGAACTTGTCTTTGGACTTGGCGAATATTGCAACCAAGCCTCAATTTTGACTTCGTTTTACAGTAGGATGTAGCGGGTTTTGTGACAGAATAATAACTTTAATGAATTCAGCGCAGCATTGGCTATAAGAAACAATGCTTAATTTTCATAAAATATGGATTTGGCGGGTTTTGATTCTAGGCACCTCAAGTAATGTTGTATTTCCAGAATTAAGTGTACTTCACATTAACTCTCTCTCAGAAAGAGTTATCAGTGTTATTATAAAAATCGTACAGAATTCAGGCCTACATTAAGCATAACTACTGCAAAATCGCTTTCAATTCAGAAGATGAAAATGTCTTTATAGGGGAAAGTATTCTCCAAGTAAAGCTACAATGAAAAACAGCTCCTTGGTGCGAAACAAGCTAAAAGGAATACTTTTATCACTAAACTGACAGGTCATGTGCAAATTTGACAGTGTAATACGATAAACTTATCAGATTGCTGTCGGGAAGGGAAAGGGCTAAGCTCAAACTTGAAATGTAGAAATTGAACGTATTCAGCATTATAAATATTTTGGAGTGTTTCTGAACCAAAATTGGATGGACAGCCAATAGATCAATACCAGGATTGAGCATGCGAGATGCTCATTTGGTGATATGAAGAACTTGGTCTCTAACCGCAAGTTAAACCTGGATCTTAGGCAGAGAATGGTTCAAGGATATGTGTTTCCTACACTTGTGTGGTATGCAAGGGTGGACCCAGGCCCTGTGCAAAACCTAGAAGCCTCAGAAGGTCTACCGAGGTGTTGGACAGGCTAGGTAAAACTACAGACGTACTGCTATCCAATAAAACACGAAAGCTTGAATATTTGGGACACGTGATGCAGAACAACAAATACAGGATCTTTCAACTGGTGATGCAGGGAAAAATTGTAGGATATTGGGGCCCTGGCCAACTAAGAACTTCTTGGTTTAAGAACCTCAAAAACTGGTACCAGACGACAACAACAGGTAAACTTTCATCGTGTTGGAAGCCATTTTCAGTGTTGCCTTGGTAATCAAAATTTAATGGTTTTCAGTCGGTCAACACGATTGTATCCAATTGTAATGGGTGGTTCCCTAATCCTGAAAACAATTTACATGAAATTAATAAATACACTTGGATGACCAGTTTTGATCATCAAGCAATCATCATCAGATCCTTAACACTTTGGCTGTTAAATCTGTTTCTACAAGTACAGTATGCGTTATGATATTTACAATATATACACTTATTGAGTTGCAGTATTGATTAAACTAGCACAACTAATCAAAATATGTGTTATTTTTAATTCAAATTAGTTCAGGCATTTAGGACACTAGCCGGCCCCGTTGTCTTGGGGTAGCGCGCTTGCCTCTCACCCGGAGGCCCCGGGTTCGATTCCCGGCTCCGTCATGGATTTTAATCCTGACATGAGGGTTGGAACGGGGTGCACTCAGCCTCGTGAGGACAATTGAGTAGCTGCCTGACAGTGAGGCAGCGCCCCGATCACGAAAACCAAGATTAACGGTGTAATGGTTTCTATCGCCCTCACTTTTGCGTGACAAATATACCGTTTTCTACTAAGATATGTTGTTTTAATGGGCGCCAAGACCTCAACGCTATGTTGAAATCTAAATTTGTATTTAAATACACCTAGCTCTGGTAGAACACCTTCAAGAATCTTTACTCTCAGATCGTGGTATGATTGGATCATTAACCCAACAAACAATTGTATCAGGAGAAGGAATAAATTGGTCTATATCTAATGCTACCTACTGAAAACAAAGATTGCATGGTTAAAAGAAATGAATTTATTGTATAAAAAACAAGTATAGCAAAATTAATAATAATAATAATAAGTTTGAATTTAAATTGGAGCGTTGCGATTTAAATATTACCGCTAGAAAATTACGTGAAAACGGAGTCGGATAAATTACTGATTTTACTCTTATTCCCAAGCTATGAAGTTACTGAATTACTGAATATGAAACAAAGAAAGACGAGAGATTGCATAGTTATGAGTCATTCGCGCTTACCACTGGAAATGCCGAAGCATTTCCCTCGTACTGGATGTTGAAGTGAGCTTCCCACAGCCTCCTGGATGTCGCCATCTTCTTCGTTAGTTGATGATATATTGCTAGATTTGAAGATTTATGGTCCGAACCTCGGAACCAACACGTACAACCACAACGGTTATGTTTCACTAAGATAGTCCTCCACTCCACGGAACATCGGAGCGACTCATGCGTGCAACCATACTGGTTAAATTTTATAACGATAGTCCAAGTTTCCACGGCGTGCAAACCATATATGCACCCGCCGCATCCCCACTCATCAGCCGACTTCCAGCTTACGTGGTCTCCACTGATTGGCTGAGCACCCCGCTATACTCCCCTCCTTAGGCTCAATACACACTCGGCGGGAGGGTGAAGTCGATTGCCGTTCCATACATCCGGCTTTTCTTGACGATGCGACCCAGCCTTGCGTCATACTACTCGACAAGCATGAGCCTGTATCTGAATTTCCAGTGAGTCATGTCTCTCAATATACCCTAACTGACGAAACTCCGTAAAATTCCGTAATCGCATAATTTTCTATGATATTGTCGTTCGTAATAATTTGCTTGATAGTGTTTTCTAAGACATAGAAAACCTATCTGTATGCTTATAATTTTATAAGAAAATGCTCCAAAAAACAATTAATAATAATAATAATAATAATAAGTTAATAATTATAATAAGTTAACATGAAAATTTCTCTTGGCTGAACAATTTGCCGCATAAATAAATATAGAATGGCTTCCTACTGACTTATGCCAGTGGTGTAAAATGCCCTCGAAAAACACGTTACAACGGCTGAGGGGACCCGATGCGCTGATCACGCGTCACCCCAATATCTGCAGGCCAAATGGCTGGGCAGCGTTCGCTTGGTCGGCCTAGGCCCTTCATGGGCTGTATAGTGCCAGGGGTGTTTTTTTTTATTTATTTAGGACACTGGACAGGTACACACATAGTCCAATGCAATTTCATCGACCTATTTAATTTTTATTCAACAGTTAAAATATAATTGTAAAATGTAAAGCTTCGTAAATGCCAATTTTACTATTGATGTTTTAGAATGTAAGTTATAGATTACAATATCTGAAAATTATGTAGTGACGCCATATTGAAATTACTTAGCCGAGAAATATTTAACTTGGCTGTCTAACTCCCCTTATAGGGTGGTTCATGATGCTCGAGATAAAATTATTAGATTAGCCAGCTTCAGCCTTTATATTGTTTCCACTAAGATGGCAGATATATGGAAAATAGGGTTAAGGTGCATGGAACGAGGCCTACCTCTGTAGTAAGTTTTATTCAATTTGGCTCAGGCATACTCACACTGGACGGAAAGTGATTTCATAAGCTTTTTAGGTAGATTTCATTAGAAAGCTAATATTGCAATGGGTACCATGTTTCGACTTCTGGAAAATTTCGACATATCTTCGCGTTTCACATCCCCTAGACCCCAAAACCACTGTCAGTTCAAAAGTTTATATATAATTTATGTATATATGCGTGGGAAGGGATTTTGGCAAGCGAATAAACCGAACACGTCTTGTAGTAATTTTAAGTATAAAAACTGCATTTAAACGTAAGATTACTTAAGATGAGATTTTATAGAACTTCACTTGACATGACTCGACACAAAACTGTAACTGTTCGTCTTAGTTTCTCGCGACTTCCACTTGACTCCTCTACGCAGCGCCACCGGGCAGTGTCGAGGCTGACGGGAAACCCAAAAACGTTCATTATTTTCCGATTCCCACATTCGGCCATCCTGCAGATTATCCGCCTCGGATGATGAGAAGTCTTCAGCCCAGGGTTTGAGGAATTCAGCACAAGTAGTTGTTCGGTTGGAGCCTAAGTGATTCCCTTCACGACAGAGGTCGTAAGTATAATTCAGCTTGACTCTGGAGATTCTGTAAGGTCCATGGTACTTTTTCTTCAATTTAAGGCCTGGTTCAAAATGGGTCCTCTTGATGGTGACGATATCGCCAACTTGGTACTGGTGAGCAGGCCGTCGACTTCGATAAAACGACACCCTGTTTTTTTGATGCACTTTCTGGATTTGTGCTCTCGCTTCTACATGGTATTCATCTCCCCTGGTCTCAAACTCGTCTACCATCTCTTCATTGATCAACTCAACTATTCTCAGGTCATTTTCACAGCGCATTTTGGCTCCTGTCAAAAGTTCGAATGGCGTCTGCTTGATACTGCGGTTGTAGGTGGAATTCATGGCTCTTCGATCAGATTCGACGTTTTTGTACCAAACCCCAGGGTTTCCGATGGACAACTTGGCCAGCACGGAGATGATCGTGGAGTTCATCCTTTCTATCTGGCCATTGGCATGAGGGAGTCTGGTCGTGATCAGCGAGAGGGCGATGTTGTTGGCAGTGCAGTACTCTTCGAATTCATGTGAAATATACGCGGTTCCACGGTCAGTGACGATCTGCGCAGGATTACCAAATACTCCTTTTTGCACGTCCAGTTTCTCCGTAGTTTCTTTCGTGATCGTCGTTTTAGTGGGATACAGCCACACAAACTTTGTGAAGCTATCCGTTACTACGAGAATATGCTTGTATCCTTTTTTCATTGAATCCAAGGGTTCAAAATGGTCAGCATGGTAAGTGTGAAATGGTGTGCTTTCTTTAAATAAGGGATGCAATAGTCCTTGTTTCATAGCGATGCTCATCTCAACGCTGGTACTCTGCGCCTCTTCCGATGCCTTTCCTATGTCCATCTCATCGGCTGCTACCACGTCGATTCGGTACAAGTACGCTGCTGATATGTCCTTGGACATCTTGACACCGGTTTCGCTGATGGTAGTTACGGCTTGGTCCAGCAAGTCCTTACCCATGATAGCGGGCAACTTTAGTACATCTCCAGACACCACATACAAATCAGTCAAGTAAGTGTCGTCCTCAACCTGGACTTCGGTTGGAAAATATCCTAGGGGACGCACGTCACTATCTCCAAAACCCTTGAGTACTATGGTGGTAGTCTTCAGCTCCGGATCGCCCATCTCTGTGTAAATGTCTTCACGGATCAGATTGATTGGGCAGCCCGTGTCACCCAAGGCATTTATCTTCTGGCCCTGGAGCAACAATTCCTTCATCTTCATAATCGACTTGGTTCCCAAAGCGACATTCACTGTCTTCTTCTCGGCATTCTGCTCAGGGTTTGGGCACTTGGAAGCTATGTGCTGCAATTGAAGCACTTTGGACCCTGACTCTTGTGTGGACATTCTCTGGACTCATGACTGTTCTGACCACAATTGTAACATCTCTTTACAGACGAGGTCTGCTTCTGCCTGTTGTCTTCTCTTGGTGTATGTTTGTTTGTAGTCTTCTCATTTTTCGTCACCTGGGAGTTTCGTGCGTAAGCACTCTTGTAGATCTTCCTTGAATTCCTTGATGTCCCTTGCTCCATATAGAATCATATTGGATTCAGTGTCATCATCGATCGTCGACCTGCTGTCTATTTCTCGCATCACCAGGAAATATTCATGAAGAGTTTCAACTTTTGTTTTTCGTCGGTTGGTTAGTAGTCGAACAATCTCTGCTGCACTGGTATCATCTCGGAATTCTTTCTTCAGGGCTTTCTTCAACTTGTGCCAGGATGTGATGCCACGTTCACTCTGCACAAACTACTTAGCCAGACCTGTCAACGACTTTTTTGCAAAAACATAGTTTTGCATCTCGTCCCTGCCCATCAACGTTGCTGTTTCCTCGAAGTCCTTAATCCAACGTCGCACCGGATAGTTCTCGCTGCCGTCATAGGTCCTGACTGAGCCCTCTACATCTTGGAAAGTTAACGCAAATTTGTGTGTGACTCCCTGGTTTGCAGTGTGCCGCGAGTCCACCACGTCCTGGTAGACTTCCCCTTCACTTGAGCTTTCTTCTCCAGTCTTTACTTTGTGTTTGGTATGTGTTGTTTTCTTTTGTTTACCTCCTATTGCTTTGGAGAGTTTCAGGTCTTCTGACGAGCTAGATGAATCCAATGATGAACCTGACGTGCTAGAGGTTGAATGTTTCGTGGATTTCATCCCAGCCATTTTCTCCTTAACTCACGTAATTCCTCCGCCAGTGCTTCGTTTGCCTCTTTCATCTTGCTCATTGCCTCTTTCTTTTTATCAGTCTCGTCTTCTTCTTCTTCTTCTTCTTCTTCATCTTCTTCGTCTTTAGACATCCCCAGCCACGAAATGTCCATTAAGTTGTCACAGACGCATTGCACAAGCACGGCTTTCACTCCCGTATATTCAATGTTTAACACTGTGCAAATGGCAATTAGGTCAGCCTCGGTGAATTCACTCTCAATGAACTTCAATTTCACCAGGTGTTCTGGTGAGTCACGTTCAAACTCAAATCCTGGGAATTCTCTTAAGCGCTGCCTGCTCTTTCGATCACGTGGCAGTTTTTCGAAAATGAGGTTATGTAACGTCTTAATCACGGCCGTGGACGCCGTCTTTAATGTTATTATTCACTTTTTCAATATCTTGTAAACACGCCACTTTGTCCGCCATTTTTCTTTGTCATTCGGCACTCACGCTGAACACTTTTCTTTTCGTCGTCGTAGGCTTCAGGATCCTGGAACTCGTCTTTTGTAGCCTGCTCGAACCACCACGTCTTTGGAGGTTGAACAGCTGTTAGTCTTCTATATTCCACGGACCCACGTCTTCGTCGTAAATCTTGCCAGAAAAATGTCGTCAATTCACGCCTTGTCGTCTTTGGTTTTATCGCTGTAGGCCTAGCCAAAATTGCCGTTCCGCACTCAAAATCCTTAATATCTCGGACAAGCCCCCAAATGTGGGAAGGGATTTTGGCAAGCGAATAAACCGAACACTTCTTGTAGTAATTTTAAGTATAAAAACTGCATTTAAACGTAAGATTACATAAGATGAGATTTTACAGAACTTCACGTGACGTGACTCGACACAAAACTGTAACTGTTCGTCTTAGTTTCTCGCGACTTCCACTTGACTCCTCTGCCACCGGGCAGTGTCGAGGCTGACGGGAAACCCAAAAACGTTCATTATTTTCCGATTCCCACATATGTATATATGTATATATATGTATGTATATATATATATATATATATATACAGGGTGTTTCAAAAAGAATATATGTATTTCGTATGCATATATTTATTAAACTTTAAGACATATGAATATGAAACTTGACACACATATTGACGAACCTCTCAAGTTTAGATTACAGATGTAACTTGCACAGTTTCATAACCAACCGACGTCTCAAAACACGCCAAATTGTTGTTGTAGGCAGTTGTAACTCCCGACTGGCACAACGAGTTCATTTTCAAGGACTATGTTGGAAAGCAGTTTGAATTCGTGCAACATTCTCTTCAGAAACACGAGGGCGGCCAGGACTCTTCCCTTTACATACACCATGTATCTACAAACTGTCGATACCATCTGCGAATGTTCAACCCATTCGGAGGATCAATTTGGTACCTCTACCTGAAATGTCTTTGCACTGTAATCACGGAATTGCACTTCTCAAACTCGAGAACACAAAATGATTTCTGCTGCGAAGTAGCTGTTTTAAACATATGGTGGTTACCAAGCAAAACAGAAACAACTGACATCTAGCGGCTATTAATATAAACTAGACTATGTATTAGTTTCTCCAACAGCCGAGCTGAGGCACAGCAATCGATAGTTTGGACAAAATAATACTTTGTAATACGTATATTCTTTTTGAAACACCCTGTATATTATTTAGTTGCAGTATTGTGCTATGTGCTATGTGTTATTTTTAATTCAAATTAGTTCAGGCATTTAGGACACTGGACAGGTACACATATATATATATATATCAGTTTCTTGTGGGCACGATAACTGCCGTAATTTTGCACCAATCACATTGAATTCTTTACATAATATGTATCCCTTTATAATCTCGGTCGAGTTCATTAATGGTCAAACTCGGTCGAAGGGGGTGAAAATGGGGGGCATTTTTCCAAAAAGTGAAATATCGCTATAACTCTCTTAATTCGTGAAATATCCATTGACCAAAGGGGGTAAAAGTTCTTTTTTTTTTTTTTTGAAACAATCATACCTCTCTAATAGGCACAATATCAAAACTGTACAAAATGGACAATATTCCCCTAATAATTACTTAAAACTTTCGTCTGAAAGAATTTTTGATATGACCCACCATTACGCCAAGGGATGAGAAAAATTATTTTGGAATTATAAGAAAATACCAAGAGCCATCAGAGCTTACCATGACAACACTTCTAAATTGATGAGGGATGAGCTGTCAGAGGTTGCCATGACAATGCCATTGCATGAGATCACATTCAGTTTTCCATCTGACTCTGTGGGAAGCGGCTTCGGTGACGTAACTGGTAGCTTGCTAACTTCTAAGCCCAAGGTCGCGGGTTCAAAGCCGGCCGAAGTCTTATTTTCTAAGAGCACTAAAATACCGTCTCCCACAAGTCCAACCCCTCCTCCACGTGGTGGGAGACGGGCAACGGCATGAAGTAGGGGATTGCCTGTAGGGGTGAAGTACAGTGGGGACTTTGTGTGCCCCGGGACCGCTACGGTATCTGTGAAGGCTCTATGGGAACCCTGAAAAGTGACGGCTGACGGGGCTCTGGTGAAGCTACGATAGGCCTAGCAAGCCAGTAGTGGATATCAAATTTGCTTTCAAACCAGGAACAGGCCTCGGAAAGGACGGATGCAAACGACGACGACCCGGATATGCTAATGGACTACGAGTTGGGACATTAAACATACAGACACTGACAGGAAAAGTGGAGGAGATTGTAGATGTGATGGAGAGAAGAAAACTGGATGTACTGGGCTTGGCAGAAACAAGATGGAAAGGAGAAGGTCACAGAGAACTGAGGAAAGGGTACCGGTTGTACTGGAGTGGGAACAGTGAAGGAAGGAGCAGCGGAGTAGGAGTAGTTGTGAGAGATGGAATGAAGGAAGAGGTAAAGGGAATAAGTGACAGGATCATGAAGATCAGAGTAACTGTAAAGGGAAGAAGCCTGGAGATAGCCCAGGTATATGCCCCTCAAGTTGGATGTACAGCTCAAGAGAAGGAAGACTTTGAGGAGGAGCTACAACAGCAGTTGAATGGTCAGAGCATCATTGTCATGGGAGATTTGAATGCACATGTAGGAAGTGAAAGGCAAGGATATGAAAATGTATTGGGAGCAGAAGGATGGGGTAGCAGGAATGAAGAAGGGAGAAAGTTGCTGGATTTTTGCAAGAGAAACGGTTTAGTGGTAGGCAACTCCTGGTTCCGGAAGAAAGAAAGCCACAAGGTAACGTGGTACAGCAGTGATTTAACAAAGAAATCTTTGGTAGATTACATGCTGTACGACTGGGAAATGAAGAGAAGTATCAGTGATATAAAGGTAATACCATCAGAGGCCTTAGATAGCGACCACAGAATACTTGTAATGAACCTGGGAGTTGTTAAGGATAGCAAGAGGACAGAGTACCAGGAAAGGAGAATCAAAGTATGGAAACTCAAGGAAAAGGAAGTCAAGGAAGAATTCCAGAAGATAATTAGGGAAAGGATGCCAACAGACAATCCTAAAACAGGGGAAGAGGAATGGAAGCAATTCAAAAACACAATGGTGGAAGCTGCAGTGGCAGTATGTGGAAGAACAAGCAACAGAAAGCGGTGTAAAGAGACACCATGGTGGAATGAGAGAGTAAAAGAAGCTGTGGGAAGGAAGAACAAGGCTTTCCGAGTGTGGTTCCAGGAAAGAACTGATCTGGCAAGGGAAGATTATAAGATAAAGAAGAAAGAAGCGAACAAGATTGTCGCAGAGGAGAGGAAGAAGTGGATGGTAAAGTGGACAGAGATGATGGAGGAAGACAGCAGAGGAAATAAGAAAGTACTTTATGGGATGGTCAAAAGTAAGAGAAGAGGTCTGCGAGAGGATGTGGTAATGATGGACAAAAACGGAAATGAGGTACACAGCAAAGAGACACTCAGGACAGTGTGGAAAGAGTACTTTGAGGATTTGCTGAATCCAAATGGTCATAGGGAGGAAGACAATGTATTGGAAGATGGAGAAGACAACACAGGAATGGAAAAGGACCTGACTTGGAGAGAACTGGAAATGGCTATAGACATGATGAAAGGAGGAAGGGCACCAGGTGTGGATGAAGTGAGTGTTGAAATGGTGAAGGCAGCAGAGGAGGTTGGGAAACAGTGGCTGTACCGTGTGATGAGGGTGATATGGAAGGAGAAAAAGACCCCAGAAGATTGGAAGAAAGGATTAATTATCCCAATATTTAAGAAAGGAGTGCAGAAATTACAGGGGAGTCACACTAATACCTCACTGTGCCAAGATATATGAAAAGATATTAGAAAGTAGAATACGATCCAAAGTGGAGAGAAAATTGAGTGAGGAGCAGTATGGATTCAGACCTGGGAGATCAACAGTGGATCTCATATTTTCAGTGAGACAGCTCCAGGAACACCACTACGAATTTGGCGAGGATCTGTTGATGGCCTTCCTGGACATCGAAAAGGCCTATGATAGTGTGTGTAGGGAGAAGGTTTGGAAAGCAATGGTAAACATGGGAGTGGAAAAAGAGACTGTAAGCAGAGTGAAGGAGATGTATTGTGGAAGTGTGAGTTGTGTGAAAGTTGGAGGGGAAAGAACAGACTGGTTCAGACAAATGAGTGGCCTGAAACAGGGTAGTGCGCTGTCACCCCTTCTCTTTATTGTGGTTATGGACGAGGTAATGACACGGATAGCAGGAAAGATAGGAGAAGATAAGATGAAAGCAATGGTGTTTGCAGATGATCTCATGGTCTGGGGAAACAAGGAGGAGGAAATTCAGGAGCAACTGAAGGCTTGGGAAGAAACAGTGGGAGAGTACGGATGGAAGTTCAACATCAGTAAATGTGAGATCCTGTTAACAACCAGGAAAAAGGACAGACCAATGAGTGGGATAACACTTGGAGGTGGACAGCTGAAGAAGGTGGAAAGTCTCAAGTACTTGGGAAGTATAGTGGAGGAAAATGCGAGAAATGACAAAGAGATTACGGAACGTGGCAGACAGGCAGAAGCATTTCTGAGAAGCATTAGGAGCTTAGTGTGGAATAAAGATGTCCCACAAAAAAGCAAGGAAGTGTTATACAGAAGCTACTATATCCCGATACTGACCTATGCTTCAGAAACGTGGACAATGAAGAAAAGAGACATAAGCAGAATACAGGCAGGTGAAATGAAGTTCCTGCGAAGTAGGATCGGAGTAACAAGAAGAGACAGGATGAGGAATGAAAAGGTCAGGGAAATGGTGAAAGAGGAGCCCTTGCAAGGTAGGATTGAGACATCAAGACTGAGGTGGTATGGACACTTAAAGAGAATGGATGAGAAGAAGATTCCCAAGAAGATACATGAGATGCAGATGCAGAAGAAACGACCAAGGGGAAGACCAAGAGATAGATGGCTGAAAGGAGTGGAGGAATGTGTCAAGAAGAGAGGCGAGGACTGGACCAGAGTGACAGCGGAGAGGTGGTGGGAAGAAAGAACTAAGTGGCGAGGCTTATGTTCCAAACAGACCCAGCCTGGGGCTGGAAACTGTACAAGATGATGATGATGATGATGATGACTAAAAATACCTCAGTATGCTTTCCTTTGGAGGGGAAGTTCCAACGTTCGTTGCAAGTTGCTGGTTCCGGTGCCATCTAGTTGCCAAGTTCACAGCTAGGTGTCATTGATGGTAGTATTTGGGACAAAAATTAGGAACTACTACTTGAAATTGACCGTCTGCAGTCCTTACCTGAATTACAGACTAATATAGACAGCACAATTAACACCGTTTATCAGACAGATTCTACACTCTACAAAGTACACGGGGTTACATGACCGCGTTGTCGCAGCCCCTAAACTGAGGAACCAAACAACATATCTGCGGGAGATAAAATTTGGCGTGAAGAAGTAACAGACTGTTCGATAGTTACACATCAGTTCCAAACCTTGCATAAGGACAGTGTGACCACAAGTATAAAAATGGACCCCAAATGACAAGAAGGTTACCGTCCCCATAAGACAATAAAACGTTAAAAATATGCATAGAAAGACGGAAAAAAGGTTAATAAAGCTCCAATTGTATTAGATTTGCAGATGACATTGCAATTGTAGCGGACTCTGAGAAGATGTTGTCCAGAATGTTACATGTATTGTCATCAACGTTGTCAAAGTTACGTTTGAACATTAATGTAGACCAAGGTGTCAGTTGTGAGTAAACATCCTTAGAGCATTCACACAAACATTAAGCTTACTGCCAAGATAGTGGAACAAGTCACCAGTTTCTCTTATTTGGGAAGTCTAATCACCAATGACAACAGGTGTACTAAAAAGATTAGAAGGCGGATAGCGCTCGCAAAGCAGGCATTCAATAATAAGAAAAATATTTTGATTATTGAACATTTGGATATTGCAATTAAAAAGAAATTTGTCATGTCCTTTGATTGGATTGTGCTTCTGTATGGATGTGAATCTCGGACGATCAGAGGTCAGGATTGGAAGCGACTTTAAGCGTTTGAGATGTGGGTCTGGCGGAGAATATTACGGGTTAAATGGATTGAAAAGAGGACTAACATCAGCATCCTGCAAGAAATTCAAGGGAAAAGAGTACTGAGACCAACTATCCATAAAAGAAAAACTAAATTCACAGGCCACATCTTGCGACATAATGCTTTCCTAACTAATCCCCTAGAAGGAAAGATCACGGAAAGGAAAGGCCGAGGTCGACCGAGAAAATGTTTCCTACAAGACATCACACTAACTCTTCATTATGGCTCCTACTGGGAGATGAAACGAGGTGCTGAAGACAGAGAGCAATGGTTGCGGAGACAAGGCATTGCCTTTAGAAGATGATTGATTGTAAAATACTTTCTCACAATAAATGAGGTCTGATTCTTCTACGGAAACCAGCATATTTCGACTATTATAGCCTATCCCCTAGTTTGCCCAGTGAAGTCTATCTCCACCTTCTGGCGTGCAGGCAAAAAAATTAATCTTAAGAATTATATCTGAAGAATACATTTCTCAAGTGTAGGTATGTTCCGCTACTGCATTAGGTCTCACATGTTTTTACTTATGACCTATTAAATTTCTTGGAACATATGCAGTGAAAGGAAATTAATATTGTAATAGACTGCAGGAACTCGGAGAAACCACAAAGTTTATATTGTTGTCCCCCCTCCTCTTTATTTTGTGACATGTGCATTTTTATTTGTAAGTGTCTGCTTTTTAAAATCATGAACCTTTATATTACAGGAGTTCAGCCGTTTGCACATAGTGGGTCAATCTAGCCTGGAGCAAACTGTCAGAGTTCGGAATCGTGCCAAGCATTGGGTAACTCATTGGAAACCCACGTATTTCCTACAGTGGCTCGAGCGTTTACGCCATCATGATCCAGTGAGTATAAATTATATCTATCTTCTATCTACTATAAATAGAGCTGAATGTTGGTTTGTTTGTTTGTCTGTTATTTATACAAATCTACTCCATTTCACCAATCTGAACCAAATTTTATGCACTTAACCCTTCAGAACCCTACAGGTAGCATTGTCCACTTGAAATTTTGGGCAGCCCTCTCCATTCCCTAGATTTAGGCCCTTTGGCACAAATCTATACTGTTATACCTAACTAAACCAAAGTTTACTTACTTACCTTTCCAAACCCCACAGGTAAAACTGTCTGCTTGAAATTTGGACATCCCTCTCCATTCTCTAGATCTGGGGTTCTCAAAGTGGAGGACGCGCTGTCCCCAGGAGGGCGCAGAGAGTGATAAAGGGGGGCGCCGGCTTTGATTGAAATATTTATATTTCATATTCTGTAACAAATATTACTATCCTCATATTCATGAACCTATCATAGGTAGGTAGCTCCCAAGACCATTCAAGAATAATAAACTCGTACCTTTGCTGTCTTATTTCACAGGAACTGACTAGTAGATCCTGCCAGCAGGAATTCTGAGAAAAGGTGGCGAGTAACATTTCCCACACAGCTCCCTTTCACTCGCCACCAGCAGTGACATCTCCTTACCAAACATATAATGACAATAAGCCGCTTGACAATGTGACCGCCACTTCCTTTCAAGAATGGATTCTTCTATTTCTGCCGTTGCCGATTCGAATTCAGCTAGGCCTTTCCAGTCAGTTCAAAGCGTGGCCTACGTTATATACAAGGCCTGGAAATGAGGCGCCAGACAACATTGCGAGCGATGGTTCAAACTTGTTCCGCATTTTGCTGCTAGGTTAGCTGTCTTGTGCCCTTAATAGTACCATTTGCATTACGTACAATGTGATTAGTGTGTCTGTATTCGGCGGTAAATAACTTGTCCTAATGAGTGAGTTTAAAATTGACTGGCGAAGCGTGTTGTATTATAGTGGTGCTTTCGTTAAGAGCAGTAGACTGCTGTTTGACTGATATTGAGATGAGTGCTAGGTAAGTGGTCTTTATGAACAAGACGTAGTGAAAAGCAAGTTTTAATCCAGTGTACTAGCGTAAATGTGACATGTATGTGTGATAAATACTTTAGATATAAATCGCTGAATGATTTTAATAGAGTAACTAATGTGTAAATATTAGTATTATTATTGTATTTGTCAAAAAATGGTGTACTGTAGCGCGCCGTATTATAAATCTCGTCAAGTTAAAGGCAATGGACTTTCGTTTCATAAATTTCCATTGAACAGTGACATACTGACACAATGGTTCTAGCTGTTTCACGTGAGGGGGTAAAGCCAGGGTTTGTGGACACCAAAACAGTCTTCTACAATTATTTGTAGCAAGCATTTCAAGCATTCTAAAGCCTCCGTGGCTTAGGCGGCAGCACGCCAGCCTCTCACCGCTGGGTCCGTGGTTCAAATCCCGGTCACTCCATGTGAGATCTGTGCTGGATAAAACGGAGGCAGACAGGTTTTTCTCCAGGTACTCCGGTTTTCCCTGTCAAAATTTCATTCCAGCAACACTCTCCACTATCATTTCATTTCATCTGTCATTACCGGGTGAGTTAGCCGTGGTGGTTACGGCATGACTGATGGCAGTCGCTCACATCCGGGAGGCGAGGAGGTTCGAATCCCCCCGCCGGCAACCTTGAAGATGGTCTTCTGTGGTTTCCCATCTTCCTTCCAGGCAAATGCCGGGGTTGGTCCCTAACTATAGGCCACAGCCACTACCTTCCAACTCCTCGTCCTTACATTCCAACTTCCCTCCTTCCCTCCCCAACGGTACTTGTAGCTCACCCATCGGGTGTCCGTCTCGAAGCAGCTACAAAAACTGGCGAGCCGAACATGTCCTCCGACACTCCCGGCACTAAAAAAAAAAGCCATACGCTAAAAAAAATCTGTCATTCATTTAATCATTGCCCCAGAGGAGTGCGTCAGGCCTCGGCAGCCGGCACAGTTCATATCCTCGCCGCTAGATGGGGGGCTTCATTCATTCCATTCCTGACCCGGTCGGAGACTGGAAGCAGGCTGTGGATTTTCATTTCAAGCATTCTGATTTTAGTATAAGTACTACAAAGAGAAAAGGAGAAAAGCAAAACCATGGTGATGACAAGAGGGGAAAGACAAGGAAAGGGCACTGTGAAAATTGGAAGTCAGAGTTTGGAAATTGTGGACACGTTCAAATACCTAGGAAGTGAATTGATGCAAACTGGTAGGTTGGACATGGAGATTGGCAGGAGGGTACAGCAGAGCAATGCATTCTATCAAAGTGTAAGAAAACTTGTTTGGGATAAGGAAGTACCAAGGAAAAGCAAGGAGGTAATGTATAAAATGTACTATGTACCCATATTAACTTATACAGCTGAGACTTGGACCCTGACGAGCAGGCAAGAGAGTAGAATCCAAGCCAGTGAAATGAAATTCCTAAGAAGTATGATAGGTAAGACAAGGAAAGACAGAGTGAGGAATGAAGATGTTAGGAAGGAAGTTGGGATGGGAAAACTAAATGAGAGAATTGAGAAGAATAAACTAAGGTGGTTTGGACATGTAAAGAGGATGGAGGAAAATAGAATACCAAGACAAATGCTGGAGGCCAAGTGCAAGGGGAAGACCTAGAACAAGGTGGATCGATTCAGTGAAGAACAGCGTGAGAAAAAGAAACCTGGACTGGGACAAGATCGTGGAAGAAGAATGGTGGAAGGAAAGAGGAAAGTGGAGAAGTGCCATAAATACCCCGACCCGGCAGGAGCTGGATAAGGGGAAATGATGATGATGATGACTACAAAGAGAACGCTCATACCGTAATTAAGCCTACGAATGCGATGCACAATTTTGAGGTTAAAAGCATTCTGAGAGGTGCTTCATGCCACCAGTGAATATATTAATACCGGTACCACACACATACGATACGGTAATAGTAGTATTAAATGACTATTTTATCCACGGTGCCTTTTTGTTTATGAAAGTAGTAGGTCACTGGTACTTAATATTACCTTTGCTAATAGGATAGCCTATTAGATATCCTGTAGAAGAACTACAGTATCATAGGCCTATCATTCATTTGACACACACTTCACATTATTTAGCCCATATGGCAGTAAACATGCACCACAATTGTAAGCCCATAGCTGGGTGCCATAAGCTACGGTAGTGCTAAATAGTCCCTCATGTAAATTTAGATACATGTACATTTCAATGGCTTACATTTATGCAAAATGTTTGATCTAGAAATCTTTGCTAGGTATATGAATTTATTTGTACTGAGAAAATGTTTTTTAACATTTCCATCTATCCTATTTTGCTTCCATACTTCTCCACTCCCCACCTTTTACTGTGTTCATGTGTTTTATTTCCAAATACCAGTAGTGTCAATGGCCCCAGGGGGGGAGGGGGGGGGGGGGGGCGTGGTGGCTCAGCGGTCTAGCTGTATGCCTCTCACCAAGGCGGTCCGGGTTCGATTCCCGGTCAATGCATGTGAGATTTTCGAAGTGAGATGCCATGTCCTGTGGTTCGGATTCCACGTAAAAAGGAGGTCCCGTGGCTCATGATCTACAGATTAACGGTCACGTTAAACTACAAGCTTCCTTCCTTCCTTTTGTCAATGGGCCCAGGTCATCCAATCATCCCCTGGACTGTGCCTCCGAGCACTTGAGGAGAGCCCTATGTTGTACAGCTGCATCACATTCACAAGAAAATGCTAAAACAATACTGTAATAGATCACCAGCTATAGCTGTGTATATTCACAATTTCCTTTCTTTTCTTTGTGGAAAGCATTTTTCTTTGATTGGGGATAGATGTTATCTCAGGCAGGGATATAAAATGTGTTTGATTGAGGTGTAATGTTTTAAGGGGTGGAGAGAGTACAAATCTCCCAAATAAGGAATACCCCGTTCAATAACTCGCACCCTACATGAGTCAATGCAGGACAATATTGTGGCAGCAATTTCAGGAACTCTCAGGGCCTAAAATTGCTTTAGCACATTTCATTTTCTTCAGTTTCTACCTACTCAACATTTCATTTATCCACCCATCCAAACTATCTGCGTGTAATCATATGTCAACCCAGCAGCTTAGCTGAGTAGGCCTATATCGGGCCATGGTCCAAGACTGTAATGTGGAAATGCAACAAGTCCAAAGATTTTAATCCCAGTGATGACATTGATCATCCTGAGTGTGGATCTTCAGGGGTACCCACACTATACCAAGGCAAATGCTAGAATGCTACTTACGGGTACCTGTAAGTCCTGGGTCACCTACCCCAAACTTGTTCCAGGTTTTCCTTAAAATGTCATCCATAGAAAACTTACTAAATCCACTGTTTGTATTACAGTCACATACTGGTACACTACTACAGCCACCTCAAGTTATCAGACAAAATCAACACACACCCAAGTTGTTGACCAAAATGTTCCAACAACCGTTTGATAACATATTCTAACATTTAAATTTTTTAAAGTGATGAAAACCCATATTTAAAAACTACTTTTTGAAAGAGAAGTGAACCTTAAACCTCCAATAAAACAGTGGTCTGCTTCATAGTAAGTTCTCCAAAACCTATCCAATTCGAATGTTATTATGTTAACCAAATTTCAAGAAATTCAATAAGCAAGCAATTAACAGCTTGAATTAGACTGTCCCACACATGACAACTGTTATCAAATGGCAAACAGCAGATTTCTGATTAAAGTTGTTAGTGCATTACAAATTATGACTGTTGTACTGGACATTGACTTTGATCAATAACGCCGAATGCCCCTCGACCAATTTTGTAGCATATCTGCAGTCTCATGTTGCACATTTAACACAAACATTTTTTTATATGCACATAACAAGATTCTATGTTCAGTTGTAGAGAGAGCATAAATGAGTGTTAAGGACTTGGTACTCCAATCACTGTGTAACCTTGTTAAGTCAATGGAGGACAATATTGTGGCAACAATTTCAGGAACTAACAGGGCCTGAAGAATTAACAACTAGTTCAGAATAATATTACAACCTTTTATTTTATTTTTATTAAATAATGCATTAGTATATTTCATTTCCTTCAGGTTCTGCCTGCTCAGTATTTCATATTCTAATTATTCTTTCATTTTGCCCATTTTCCTCTCCACACAGTGGCTTCTGCTTGCTCTGTGTTGTTAAAGGCTCCTCCAAAGCTACCTGCAACATGTTAGAAAATAACAAGTGATGTGTGGAGTGTACTTAGCAACTGAATTCTCACCATGGTTAAGCATTCATTTAGCCTTAGGGCATAAAGTGCACTAATTTACAGTATAAATAAATAATAAGTAAAAGTCTAGGAAAAAGTCATGGTAAATAATTGTTTTATTTAATACGGTAGTGCACGTTTAAAGTTTATTTGCCTATTGCTTGGGAATTAGTACCTTCTTGCTATGTTTGATGCTGTCGTACTAAAACAGATAGCATCAGAAGATTTCATTCCTCCCCCTTTCAATTAAATGTAGTCCCGTGTAACAAATTTCTCAGATTTATATCAAAATGTTGCCATAACTTAATTTTGACTGTCGTAAACCATGCTACTGAACCATTGTGCTTATGTTGTCCATAAATAGCAATCTCAGCATAGTTCCTGTAAACAGATAAGTTTGCCTCTCTACTGCAGCATGCTAAGGAGACCTAGTGTTGGACAGTACTGTGTCAAGGTTTTTTTAAATTTAGAATATGGTAACATCACCTATCTAATCAATACAATACACTATCTACATTATAGAGATTTAAATTATTGAAACTTTTCAGTTTGTATGGCCAAATAGTTCGTATCTCAAATAAAGTCAAAACTTCCACATACACTCCAGTGCAAGGAGCTGATGACCATGTACTAATCCCCAAAATGAAGCAGAAACAAAACAAGACTGCTTAAACCCTATCAGAGATTGGTATCAAGTTGCTTTAACATGACCTGTTCATCAGTAAGCTATTGTAGCCATTGCCAGCGAAGGCTGCAAAAATGTTCAGGCTCTTGGATACTCATGAGCTGGCTCCACAACACTGAAGTGGAGAGCTGGGCAGTGGCTACAGTGTAACTGAACAGAAATGCCTGGTCACACTGAATTGTGAGCACGAGTTCAGCCCTGGCATACATGATAAAGAATGCACTGTAATTTACTGCCCCCCTATGAATGGAGTACGACCAGAGGAAGAAGAGGTAGGCTACAGTATATTCCAGGAATTGGATTTTCATGGCTGCATATATGACCAAGGAGGCTTTCAGCTGTTGGGTCATGTGTTGTAAAAATAGTTGGAGTGTAAGACCTTCCACTTTAATTACCTGCACTATACCATGACCTAATAACTGGAAGCCTCCTGGAGTATGATACAGTATATTTATTTACATACCGTACCAGTACTTCTTTTATCTAGGTAATATAGGCTACTAGCAGTAGTACTCGGCTTCGCCCGGTGGAATGATGATAATGTATCAAAGTCTCCTTAGAAACATAATGGGCTTAAAATTTAGGTCATTTGCCCCCCCCCCCCCAAAGACAATGAGGGCATAATATCTAGGTCATTTGCCCTTTTGATAAGGATGATAATGAAAACTACTGTTGAATTGACACGTCAAACTTACAAACTACCGTTATAGAAATACATATTTCAAAATTCACAGGCGAGGAAGCCTTATTGTGTGTGGTGATTAATGGTGTAATGAGCGTAACATTTAAGTCATTTGCCCTTATGATGAGGATGATAAGGGAAACTACTACCTGTATTGAATTGACACTTCAACTTATAATGTACACAATGTACTGTAATATAAATAAATATTTTAAAAATCACTGGTCGGGTTCAAAAGGGTAAGTAACTTACATAAAGATTGGTTGAGATGGGTGAAACTATGTAGATTTTTGCCAAAGAGCCTAAATGCAGTAAATGGAATGTTCTATCCGAAATTTCATTTAGACAGTGTTACACGTCGGGTTCCAAAGGGTGAGTATGTAAAATTAGGTTCAGATCGGTGAAACAGGGTAGATTTTTGCCAAAGGGCCTAAATGCAGGGGATCGAGTGGTCTGTCCAAAGTTTTAAGTGTACAGTGTTACTCGTCGGGTTCCAAAGGGTAAGTATACAAATTTAGGTTCAGATCGGTGAACGATGTAGATTTGTGCCAAAGGGCCTAAATGCGGAGAATGGAGTAATCTGTCCGAAATTTCAAGTGGACAGTGTTACTCGTGGAGTTCCAAAGTGTAATTATTTGAGATCGGTGAAACGGTGTAGTTTTGTGCCAAAGGGCCAAAAAGCAGGGAATAGTGTGGGCTGTCCGAAATTTAAAGTGAAAAGTGTTACTTGTCGGGTTCCAAAAGGTATGTAAAATTTGGGTCAGATCGGTGAAACGGTGTAGATTTGTGCCAAACGGCCTAAATGCAGGGGTTGGATTGGCCTGTCCGCAATTTCAAGCAGACAGTGTTAGTCGCAGTGTTCCAAAGGGTGAATATGCAAATTTTTGTTGAGATCGGTGAAACTGTGTAAATTTGGGCCAAAAGGCCTAAATGTTGGGAATGGAGTGGTCTGTCCGCAATTTCAAGCAGACAGTATTACTCGCAGGATACCAAAGGGTAAGTATCCGAATGTTGGTTCTGATCGGTGAAACGGTGTAGATTTGGGCCAAAGGGCCTAAATGCAGGGAATGGAGTGGTCCGCAATTTCAAGGAGACAGTGTTACTCGCAGGGTTCCAAAGGGTAAGTATACAAATGTTGGTTCTGATCAGTGAAACGGTGTGGATTTGGACCAAAGGGCCTGAATGCAGGGAATGGGGTGGTCTGTCCGAAATTTAAAGTGAAAAGTGTTACTTGTCGGGTTCCAAAAGGTATGTAAAATTTGGGTCAGATCGGTGAAACGGTGTAGATTTGTGCCAAACGGCCTAAATGCAGGGGTTGGAGTGGCCTGTCCGCAATTTCAAGCAGACAGTGTTAGTCGCAGTGTTCCAAAGGGTGAATATGCAAATTTTGGTTGAGATCGGTGAAACGGTGTAAATTTGGGCCAAAAGGCCTAAATGTTGGGAATGGAGTGGTCTGTCCGCAATTTCAAGTAGATAGTGTTACTCGCAGCGTACCAAAGGGTAAGAATGCGAATTTTGGTTCTGATCGGTGAAACGGTGTAGATTTGGACCAAAGGGCCTAAATGCAGGGAATGGGGTGGTCTGTCCGAAATTTTAAGTGGACAGTGTTACTCGCAGGGTTCCAAAGGCTAGGTATACCAATTTTGGTTCAGCTCGGTGAAACGGTGTAGATTTGTGCAAAAGGGCCTAAATGCAGGGAATGGGGTGGTCTGTCCAAAATCTAAAGTTGACAGGGTTCCAAAGGGTTAGTATACAAATTTTGGTTCAGATCGGTGAAACGGTGTAGATTTGTATACATAACAGACAGACAGACAGACAAACATTGTGCTTTATATATATAGATAGATGCACGTTTTTCTACCCACTTATTTTTAAGATTTTCCATACCAACAATGTCGCAAACGTTATAGTAATAAATTGCAGCTTACGAGAAAGAAAAGCAATGAGTTTCCAAGCATGATGTATGGTATGATGTTGCCATTGGAGTAGGCCTAATAATACTAATATGGCATTAATTTGCAAAATTAAATTAAAGTTTTGATTTAAATAAACCTTTGGATACCATACTGTTCCAAACCTATACCATTACCTAGCAATGCATGCTAGTATATTATTTTTTGATGGATTATTTTAAGATTTAGGGCCCTTGGTTGCCAATAAAAAGGATAGCCTGTTGTCTATTGTGATACAATGACAAGAGTTTCAAGCAATGCTATGCAAATAAACTAAGCAATCAATAGTTTACAATATCTAGGCTACTGATTCAGTGTTCACTACCAGTAGCCTACTTATCTTGAGGAATGAGCTAGCCTACTTGTGTTAGCATGTATTATATAGGCCTAACAGTGTAATTTATGTAAAATTATACTTATGGAGACTTTCAGGGTCCTAATATCAGGTATCAACATGCTCTTTCCCTATCTACATTTTGAAACTCACTTCATTAATGCATAAAACTATGGTACATGGACCAAATTCAGCTATTGTAGATTATTTTCAGGTTAGGTAGATAGGTGGGGCAGAGAAATGCCCTACTATACAACATACCGGTAAGTAAATGATGTGCAAGGAACTTACCTTCATGGATTTCATACAGGAGAAAGCACAGTGATTTGTATGAAAATCACAAGTTGTATGAGACCACAATTCACATGTGAACCCACTTTCAGCACAGGCAGGACCAGGTTGGATCAGCTAGCTATAGCCTAATCAAATGTGAACCTGAAAGAAATTAAACAAATGGTTTAAAACCGTGTTATATATATCTTTTAGCAATGTAATCGCATCTACATTTAAAAGCTGTAAATAATTATATCAATTGACTTGACCTACCTTCATGGATTCGGTTACAAGTCCTTTGCGAAATTTTGGCCGCGAATTTGAAGTCCATGGAACATTCTTTTTCCAGTTACCGGTACTGAAATGGTCTTTTATGTTACTTTTTTTGTCTTAACATTCCCGCTCAGACAAACCTGGTGTGCACTTAGCTTATGTTCTACATAAGTTTTCCCCAACACATGTCAAACACTTTCTTTTGAGGTTAACATATACAAAAATAAACAAACAAAAAGCTGAAGATCACTCGGCGAAATGAGTTTAGTGCACTCTATACGTGAATATTCTTACTATTTTGCGCTGTTGCCATATTGAAATCCTTGAACTTGAGATCAAGTTGAACTGGAATCTCGGAACCCACGAATAGTTTTATACAACATGGACGACGACTGAACTTGGTTCACATTTTGAACTCCAGTTAATTTGATCCCCAGTCAAGCGATGTTTATACAATCGGCCCTTAGACATTTGAAGAGAAAGTCGTCCCCCTATGCTAAGATTAAAATGAATGTTATACAGCCAGAATTGCAACCCTTTTCAGTTCGGAGTGTTAATTATGCTTAATGACTTAATTTGAATGAGATTAGCTTAAACCATCATCTTACATTTGTTATGGAAGAAATATAACGGAAAATTATGATATTTCATAAATATCCGGGTCCTAGTAATGATATTCAACAATTTCGGATGCTAGAACTACTTTTTATTTACACATAATATAAAAATATACATCATCATCATCATTTCCCCTTATCCAGCTCCTGCCAGGTCAGGGTATTTATGGCACTTCTCCACTTTCCTCTTTCCTTCCACCATTCTTCTTCCACGATCTTGTCCCAGTCCAGATTTCTTTTTCTTACGCCGTTCTTCACTGAATCCATCCACCTTGTTCTAGGTCTTCCTCTTGGTCTCTTACCCTTGCACTTCGCCTCCAGCATCTGTCTTGGTATTCTATTTTCCTCCATCCTCTTTACATGTCCAAACCACCTTAGTTTATTCTTCTCAATTCTCTCATTTAGTTTTCCCATCCCAACTTCCTTCCTAACATCTTCATTCCTCACTCTGTCTTTCCTTGTCTTTCCTATCATACTTCTTAGCAATTTCATTTCACTGGCTTGGATTCTACTCTCTTGCCTGCTTGTCAGGGTCCAAGTCTCAGCTGCATAAGTTAATATGGGTACATAGTACACTTTATACATTACCTCCTTGCTTTTCCTCGGTACTTCCTTATCCCAAACAAGTTTTCTTACACTTTGATAGAATGCATTGCTCTGCTGTACCCTCCTGCCAATCTCCATGTCCAACCTACCAGTTTGCATCAATTCACTTCCTAGGTATTTGAACGTGTCCACAATTTCCAAACTCTGACTTCCAATTTTCACAGTGCCCTTTCCTTGTCTTTCCCCTCTTGTCATCACCCTGGTCTTGCTTTTCTCTATACTGATTTTCAGGCCATACTTCTGAATATTTTCGTTCAGTGCATCTAGTTGTTTTTGCACTTCTTCGGTGTTCCTTCCCCAGACCACAATATCATCTGCAAATAACAGTAACTTCATTTCTTTATGTTCATATGCTTCCCTTGTTTCCTTTACTATTTCATCCATCACCATTATGAACAAGAGAGGTGACAGCACACTCCCCTGTCTTAGTCCAGTCTTGTTCGTAAACCAATCTGTCTTTCCAACTGGGGTCAGTACCCTGCTAACACAGTTGTTGTACATTGCTTGCACCATTTCCAACATTTCTCTTCCCAGTCTCTTCTTAACCATGGTTTCCCATACCTTCTCTCTGGGGACACTATCATATGCCTTTTCTAGATCTATGAAAGTCATGATCAAATCCTCTCCATATTCCCAGTTCTTTTCCATCCCCTGCCTCAAGCTAAAGATTGGGTCCACTGTGGATCTTCCACTCCTGAAGCCATACTGTTCCTCTTGCAACTCTCCTTCCACCTTTCTTCTCATTCTTCTTTCTAATATCCTTTCCAGTATTTTTACTATCTGTGATATGAGGGTGATCCCTCTATAGTTATCACACACCTTCTTGTCCCCCTTCTTAAACACTGGTATTATTAGCCCTTTCTTCCAGTCTTCTGGTACACATTTCCATTTCCACACACACTTTAGCAGTCGATACAGCCATTGCATACCAACAGGTCCAGCAGCCTTTATCATTTCTACACTGACTTCATCCACCCCTGTTGCTTTTCCCATCTTCATTTTCTGTACTGCTAATTCCACCTCCAGCATTGTTATATCATCTTCTGTTATAGAGTCGTCAGGTTGTGTCACTTCCATCTCACCAGTACCATTGCTCACATTCAAAAGCTTATCGAAATACTCCTTCCATTGTCCCTTTATCTCTTCTGGGTGTGTTAACAACTCTCCATCTTCCTTTTTCACTAGCTTTGTAGTAACTCTTTCTTTCCTCTTACTTCTTAGAAGCCCATACAGCATCCTTTTACTGCCACTTACATCTGTTTCCATTCTTCGTGTAAATTCTTCCCAACTTTTCTTCTTTTCTTCTCCTACCACTTTCTTACACCTCCGTTTGCTATCGTGATACTTCCTTTTGCTTTCTTCTGTTTGATCTCGGTTCCATTCTTTCCATGCAGACTTCTTTTCTTTCACTGCTTTCCTCACTTCCTCATTCCACCATGGTGTCTCCTTCTCTTTCACTCTTGTTGACGTCCTACCACAAGCACTCTCTGCTGCACCAACAAATGCCTTTTTAAAGTGAGACCATTCCTCTTCTATGTTTTCCACTTCAGTAACTGGGATTTGTTGCTTCAATCTCTCCTGAAAATCTTCCTGTACGGTTTTGTCTTTCAATTTCCATACTTTTATTTTACTTTCTCTGATCTTCTTTAGGTTTTCCAATTTTTCCCATCTAAATTTTGCCACCACAGCTCTATGGTCCCCATCAAATGCTTCTCCTGGTAAAGCTGTCACATCTATCAGCTTTCTGCGATTAGTCCTTTCCACCAGAAAGTAGTCAATTACTGATTTTGTTCTTCTATCGCCCCAACCATATCTCGTAATTTTCCTGCTGTTTTTCTTCCGAAACCATGAATTACCCACTATCAGTCCATTCCTTTCACAAAAGTTTACAAGTTTCACACTAAAACTTTTTGTTTTGTAGGCTATATACGATTTGGTGCAGTATCTTCTAGTTTATTATTTTCCAGGAATACACGTGTGCCGCAGTAAGTTTGATGTGCCTGATTTGTGTCCTCAGTATGAATACACATTTTTACAGGTAAAACATCCTACTATATCGTTCACCTTTTCGTTTCCATTGAAAATGTAACCGAATGTCTGTCATATTCCTGACACGAGCTTTGATTCACACACTAAAGAATATTCGCCTTAATTCATTTTAGTAGATATTTTATTCATGTTGGTGAAATGATGTTCGAACTCCCGGTCGCTGTAACATTCACTAAGTGACTTCTCTTTACGCTTGGAGAAAGGGATTGACATTTGTCCGGAAATTCCAAGTCAGTCATCATCCTTCTGCCTCTTGATCCATCTATGTTCGCATAGTTGATGTCATAATTCTCTCCGTTGCAATATCACAGCCCACGTGTTTCAGTTCCAAGTTGGAAATAAATCTACAGATCTTGCACGATAGCTTAGACTGCAAAGTATAGCTGACTTGAGGAATGTTGATGATGTCACCACGATGAACTGACAAGCTCATTGACAGCATGATATCATGTACGTGTAGTAATAATGGCAGTGAGAATTGATGAGATGTCAAGACCATCTACTACAAACATACGGTACTTAAAAAAATGTACTTGAAAGCTTGAGAATAAAATAATCTTCTCGTGTATAAGTGCAAAGTGTACCTGAATATTTCGTATGCATTATAGGAGTATCCTCTTTTAAGCATGAAGCTGTAGATTGGCATATCAAATATGTGATATTATCGTAAGTTCCACATTGTATTGTATACAAGTGTATGCACCACAGACTGGAAACAGAGAAGAAGATATTGAAGTATTCCTGGAGGATGTAGAAAGAGTAATTTCAGATGTAGAAGTGGTGATCATGGGAGATATGAATGCACAAGTCGGAAACGAGAGACAAGGAAAGGAAGAAGTCATTGGACCATATGGATATGGGAAAAAGAACCGGGAAGGAGAGGAACTTGTAAACTTTTGTGAAAGGAATGGACTGATAGTGGGTAATTCATGGTTTCGGAAGAAAAACAGCAGGAAAATTACGAGATATGGTTGGGGCGATAGAAGAACAAAATCAGTAATTGACTACTTTCTGGTGGAAAGGACTAATCGCAGAAAGCTGATAGATGTGACAGCTTTACCAGGAGAAGCATTTGATGGGGACCATAGAGCTGTGGTGGCAAAATTTAGATGGGAAAAATTGGAAAACCTAAAGGAGATCAGAGAAAGTAAAATAAAAGTATGGAAATTGAAAGACAAAACTGTACAGGAAGATTTTCAGGAGAGATTGAAGCAACAAATCCCAGTTACTGAAGTGGAAAACAAGGAAGAGGAATGGTCCCACTTTAAAAAGGCATTATTTGTTGGTGCAGCAGAGAGTGCTTGTGGTAGGACGTCAACAAGAGTGAAAGAGAAGGAGACACCGTGGTGGAATGAGGAAGTGAGGAAAGCAGTGAAAGAAAAGAAGTCTGCATGGAAAGAATGGAACCGAGATCAAACGGAAGAAAGCAAAAGGAAGTATCACGACAGCAAACGAAGGTGTAAGAAAGTGGTAGGAGAAGAAAAGAAGAAAAGTTGGGAAGAATTTACACGAAGAATGGAAACGGATGTAAGTGGCAATAAAAGGATGCTGTATGGGCTTCTAAGAAGTAAGAGGAAAGAAAGAGTTACTACAACGCTAGTGAAAAAGGAAGATGGAGAGTTGTTAACACACCCAGAAGAGATAAAGGGACGATGGAAGGAGTATTTCGATAAGCTATTGAATGTGAGCAATTGTACTGGTGAGATGGAAGTGACACAACCTGACGACTCTATAACAGAAGATGATATAACAATGCTGGAGGTGGAATTAGCAGTACAGAAAATGAAGATGGGAAAAGCAACAGGGGTGGATGAAATCAGTGTAGAAATGATATAGGCTGCTGGACCTGTTGGTATGCAATGGTTGTATCGACTGCTAAAGTGTGTGTGGAAACGGAAATGTGTACCAGAAGACTGGGAGAAAGGGCTAATAGTACCAGTGTTTAAGAAGGGGGACAAGAAGGTGTGTGATAACTATAGAGGGATCACCCTCATATCACAGATAGTAAAAATACTGGAAAGGATATTAGAAAGAAGAATGAGAAGAAAGGTGGAAGGAGAGTTGCAAGAGGAACAGTATGGCTTCAGGAGTGGAAGATCCACAGTGGACCCAATCTTTAGCTTGAGGCAGGTGATGGAAAAGAACTGGGAATATGGAGAGGATTTGATCATGACTTGCATAGATCTAGAAAAGGCATATGATAGTGTCCCCAGAGAGAAGGTATGGGAAACCATGGTTAAGAAAAGACTGGGAAGAGAAATGCTGGAAATGGTGCAAGCAATGTACAACAACTGTGTTAGCAGGGTACTGACCCCAGTTGGAAAGACAGATTGGTTTACGAACAAGACTGGACTAAGACAGGGGAGTGTGCTGTCACCTCTCTTGTTCATAATGGTGATGGATGAAATTATAAAGGAAACAAAGGAAGCATATGGACATAAAGAAATGAAGTTACTGTTATTTGCAGATGATATTGTGGTCTGGGGAAGGAACACCGAAGAAGTGCAAAAACAACTAGATGCACTGAACGAAAATATTCAGAAGTATGGCCTGAAAATCAGTATAGAGAAAAGCAAGACCATGGTGATGACAAGAGGGGAAAGACAAGGAAAGGGCACTGTGAAAATTGGAAGTCAGAGTTTGGAAATTGTGGACACGTTCAAATACCTAGGAAGTGAATTGATGCAAACTGGTAGGTTGGACATGGAGATTGGCAGGAGGGTACAGCAGAGCAATGCATTCTATCAAAGTGTAAGAAAACTTGTTTGGGATAAGCAAGTACCAAGAAAAAGCAAGGAGGTAATGTATAAAGTGTACTAGGCTATGTTCCCATATTAACTTATGCAGCTGAGACTTGGACCCTGACAAGCAGGCAAGTGAGTAGAATCCAAACCAGTGAAATGAAATTCCTAAGAAGTATGATAGGAAAGACAAGGAAAGACAGAGTGAGGAATGAAGATGTTAGGAAGGAAGTTGGGATTGCAAAACTAAATGAGAGAATTGAGAAGAATAAACTAAGGTGGTTTGGACATGTAAAGAGGATGGAGGAAAATAGAATACCAAGACAGATGCTGGAGGCCAATTGCAAGGGTAAGAGAGCAAGGGGAAGACCTAGAACAAGGTGGATTGATTCAGTGAAGAACAGCGTAAGAAAAAGAAATCTGGACTGGGACAAGATCGTGGAAGAAGAATGGTGGAAGGAAAGAGGAAAGTGGAGAAGTGCCATAAATACCCCGACCCGGCAGGAGCTGGAAAAGGGGAAATGATGATGATGTATTCCAAAATCTATCCGCAAATTTTCTCCAAACATTATCCGCTACCTTCACAGCAATGCAAATTACATCCGCGTGGCGAAATATTTTGCGGATATCCGCATCCACGCAGGGCTTTAGCTATATGATCCGTAATGTTGATACAACTGAACTTAGAATGTAAGACTCTTCCCATATCCAAACCATTAAGTTCATGGACTTGAATGTCTATTGAAAAATCAGTGAATGGTCTTCCTAGCTTTGCCTCTTTATATGCTGTCCTAAACAGTCTGCTTGTCTCACACTGATTAACTAACATTTTATCTACTCCTGTTTCTAAATGTTTGCTCTCAGCACTAGCCTGCACGTATATGACTCATAGATTTTTTATGTTCATATATTTTCTTTCTTAAACTATTTTGCTGCAAATCTTATTACTTCCAAAATAAGTAATTTCCCCATTAACCCACTCTTTGGCTGGTTTTAATCCTGAACCTTGCTGTGGTCCCAAACCATGCCTGCCAGCTTCAGCACAATAAGAACAACCAAGGTTTTTGTTCTTTATTACTAGCCTGCTGTTTTCAGTTTTAAAGTAATTGTGCTGAGACTCCGACCAGCATTCTGGAAAATCTAGAATCACTGAACTTACTTGACCAGAAGGAATAACTGAATCACTTCCTACATTCTTAAGTTTCTCCTCAGAATCTTTGTCCTTTGAGATGATAGATCTTTTCGAAGGGCCTTGTTGGTCACAGCTAGCACTGTTCCCTTCAACGTGCCTGTTATCGTCTGGAGTTTTTCGTTTGCCACTATTTAACCAGTTAAGCAAGCTCATTATTACTTTGAAATTATGATGTACGTACTTTCACACGCACACACACACACACACTTTACGTCTTTGCACAGACAGTACCTAACGACAAATCAGACTCAATTCAAACAACGGCACAGCGTGGCACTAAAAATACACAAGCAAGCGTTTACCACCAAAAGAAACCAAGTTAATATTGCCAACAGCTGAACATCCGGTCGCTATTGAAATGTCAAACTCCAACTCTTATGGGCCCAATTAGTTCCAAGTTGTGCCACAAGGTAACTTGGAACAAGTAAATAATCATTTCCAATTTTTCTTTCTAAAATCCATTGGACAATTTACAGAAGGGCTATTTTTTACAGATTTAAAAAAGTAGTTTAACCGGTACGCTTATAACGAGTTTGGATTTTAGGGGGTATGCCGTACCGGCCCAACTACAGCACGGATTGTCATAATAGTCAACAAATAGATGAAAAATCAAGATAAAAGTAAAATTCGCTTTTGCAATTTTCCCATATCTCTAACAATGTCCAAGAACAAGTGGTGTACCACATTCGGAAGATATACTGTGTGATTGTTTACCACACGCAGAAAACTGAAGATGGAAAATGATGGTTATTGACAGAAATGCTTTTCAGTCGGTCAACACGAATTGGGCCCAATTAGATTGGACGGGGAATAACAATTATTTCAACACCCTAATACTTGAAATTTTTTTGCATTAATTATTTATACACTTATTACAACACTTCGCGAACGAATGGCAGGGGGGGATTACTTAGATTACGTGTTTCGTTTAATGGGTGATTATCATCAGATCCTGTTCACTTAGGCTTAAATATAGTTTGGTGGGTATTTATATAACACTTAAGTATAATGATATTTATTATTATAAGTTACGTAAGTTCTTGATGGAACTTGTAATGTATCATACGTTGTCTAACAGAATAAAAATAAATTTGTATGAAACTAAAGCTAAATAGTCACAAAAAAGAAATATTCTGTTTGTCGTCTACTTACCACAAAATTGCTTTATCTCTCT
Source organism: Meconema thalassinum (assembly GCA_946902985.2). Lineage (NCBI taxonomy): Eukaryota > Metazoa > Arthropoda > Insecta > Orthoptera > Tettigoniidae > Meconema > Meconema thalassinum. The sequence continues at coordinate 306,313,520 of OX336392.1, read as the reverse complement.
ATAATTCCATATCCTCACAATTCTCGTTACATTTTCTGAATAAACATTCATTTCAACATTATCTAACATCTGTCATAACAATGGGTCGATATATTCCAATTACATTTCGCTTTTCTTCGTATTTACCACTAGCTTAGCGATGTCATAATTCCGCTCTTGCAAATAAGCTATCAATTCCTCTTTCAAAATATGTTATAGCCCACAATCAGTTGCATCCTTCATGATAAATATAATGACGTTCGATATTGAACTCGGTCACTTGTTTTAAACAAATCTTCAGATTTAAATAACTATTAATATGATCTGAATCATATAAACTGACATGTTCCTTAGAATTCGACGAATAAAAAATACTATAAAGTATTTATAATATTATGATAATATTATAGATATTTTTGCTACCAGATTATCATTTTAAATTTTGTAAATATTGTCAATTCAAATTACAGTACAGTAAGTATGTAGTTAGTTTTAGTTGTAAGTATGAAGTTAATTTGTTTATTAGATATATGTCATTGTTCTATTAGACTCTGGTGTCTGAGTGTGTCTGGTAAGGGTGCATGTGGGTGGGCCTGGTGACAGACTGTTTTAGTGGTAGTATTTGTTGTTGGTGAAACTTTAGTATTTTTTTCGTTAGTAGAATTTTGGTATTTAATTGTTAGTAGAAGGTTAGTATTTTGTAGTAGAATTGCTCTTTACTTATTCTGAAAGGGAGTAGCAGCCTTTTAGAATAAATCAATTCTTTACTAGTCTAATAGACGGTTAAGATATTGATAATATAAGCCAACTAATGGCTACACTGCGTTCTGCTGCACGGCTGAAAGCAACGGGAAACTACAGCCGTAATGCTATTCTCGAGGATATGCACCTCTCTATGCATAATTACATGTGATGATGGCCTCCTCCCTTGTAAAATTTCATTCCGGAGGTAAACTAGTCCCCCGTTCGGATCTCCGGGTGGGGACTACTCGAGAAGGGGTTAACATCACAGAAGTGACAAAGAGGAAATCTGACATTCTACGGATCGGAGCGTGGAATGTTAGAAGTCTGCTAGGAAGTGGAAAGTTAGAAAACTTAGAAAGGGAAATGGATAGGTTGAGGTTGGATTTGGTTGGGATTAGTGAAATGCGCTGGCAGGAAGAACAGGACTTTTGGTCAGGAGACTAAAGGGTCATTAGCACTAAATCAAACAATGGCCAAGCAGGAGTTGGTCTCATATTGAGTAGGAAACTTGGACAGCGGGTGGAATATTATGAGTAATACAGTGAACGGATTATTGTAGCAAAAATTAATACTAAACCTACCTGCACCACAGTGGTACAAGTCTATATGCCTACCAGTCAAGCTGATGATGAGGATGTTGAAAAGGTCTACGAAGAAATAGATGACATTCTGAGGTATATCAAAGGTGATGAAAATGTTATAGTAATGGGCGATTGGAATGCTGTGGTAGGAAAAGGGAGAGAAGGGAAGATAGTAGGAGATTTCGGATTAGGTGAAAGGAATGATCGAGGAAGCAGGCTGATGGAATTCTGCACCGAACATGAGTTGGTCATAGCTAACACCTTATTCAATAACCACAATAGAAGAATATACACATGGATGAGACCAGGAGATACAGGGCGTTACCAAATCGACTTCATTATGGTCAAGCAGAGGTTTCGAAACCAGATTTTGGATTGTAAAACATATCCTGGTGCTGACATAAACTCTGACCACAATCTGGTTGTAATGAAATGCAGATTAAAGTTGAAGAAACTGAAGAAAAGTCAAAAGCCAAAAAGGTGGACAATAGACAGACTGAAAGTAAAGGATGTAAACGAAAGATTCAAGAAGAGTATAAAGGAAGGACTAATCAAAACCCCTAAACAAACTTCAATTGCAGACGAATGGGCACTTTTGAAGAATGAAATAACAAAATCCGCAGAAGAAAACATTGGTAGGGAAGAAAGAATAGGTAGAAAACCGTGGATCACTCAGGATATACTAGAATTGATAGATGAAAGGCGGAGACACAAGAATCTAAGAGATGAAGAGGGGAAAGCAGAATACAGACGTCTGAGAAATGAGGTTAACAAGAAGTGCAAGGAAGCGAAAGAAGAATGGTTGAAAGAGAAATGTGCAGGTATAGAAAAGTGTCTGAAATTAGGAAAAGTAGACACAGCTTATCGAAGGATTAAGAATACTTTTGGGGAAAAGAAGACTAAGTGCTGTAATATTAGGGACACAAATGGAAAGCCTCTAACAGATAGGGAAGAAAAGGTTGAGAGATGGAAAGCTTACATAGAGTGCTTGTATAAGGGAAAGGAGATTGAGAATCATGTAATGGAAAGGGAGGAGGAAATTGATGAGGATGCAAAAGGAGATTTAATATTGAGATCAGAATTTGACAGAGCATTAGAGGACTTAGGCAGGAACAAAGCACCAGGCATAGATGATATACCGATTGAGTTGCTACGCTGCATAGGAGATGAAGGTCTGATCAGGTTATTTCACTTGGTGTGTAGGATTTATGACACAGGTGAGGTACCCCCTGATTTCAAGAAGAATGTTATCATCCCTATACCAAAGAAAGTGGGAGCTGACAGATGTGAAGATTACCGTACAATCAGCTTGATTTCTCATGCTTCAAAGATCTTGTCTAGAATAATTTACAAGAGGATTGAAAGCCAGATAGAAACGGAGTTGGGTGAAGACCAGTTTGGTTTCAGGAGAAATGTAGGAACAAGGGAAGCTGTACTAAGTCTTAGGCTGATTTTGGAAGGTAGAATAAGGAAAGATAAGAGAACGTTTATGGCATTTGTAGACTTAGAAAAGGCTTTTGATAAAGTTGATTGGACTAAATTGTTTGACATTTTGAAATCTATTGGTATAAAGTACAGGGATAGGAGGGTGATATACAATCTATACAGAAACCAGACAGCAGTCATTCAAGCTGAAGGATATGAGAGAGAAGCTGGTATTATGAAAGGTGTACGGCAAGGCTGCAACTTATCACCCATACTTTTCAATCTTTACATTGAACAAGCAATGAAGGAAATTGGAGAAAAATTTAAAGTGGGAGTGAAGATTCAAGGAGAAATCATTTCAACTCTGAGATTTGCTGATGACATCGTCATCTTGGCCGACAAGCCTGAGGATTTGAATGAGTTTTTGAATGGTATGGATTCCGTCTTACGGAAGGACTTCATGATGAAAATTAATAAATGTAAAACAAAAATACTGGAATGCAGCCGAAATAAATCAGAAACCTCTATGGAGATCAAATTGGCAGGTGAAAAGCTGAAGGAAGTAGGAGACTTCTGTTACTTAGGAAGCAGAATAACCAGTGATGGACGAAGCAAAGAGGATATAAAAAGTAGGGTGGCTCAGGCAAGGAAAGCCTTTCTACAAAAAAAAAGGAATCTGTTGACATCGAATATAGATTTAGGTATTAGGAAGTCATTTTTGAAAGCCTTTGTCTGGAGTGAGGCGCTCTATGGAAGTGAAACTTGGACTATTGGTGCAGCAGAAAAGAGGAGAATTGAGGCATTTGAAATGTGGTGTTACAGGAGAATGATGAAGATCAGATGGGTAGATAGGGTTACAAACGAAGAGGTATTAAGGCGAGTGGGAGAGGAGAGATGTTTCTGGCGACTGCTAATGAAGAGAAGAGATAGGTTGGTAGGACACATACTAAGACACCCAGGAATAGCAAGCTTAGTTATGGAAGGAAGGGTCGAGGACAAGAACTGTAGGGGTAGACCAAGGTAAGAATATGTTAAACAGATAGCCTCGGATGTAGGGTGTGGTAGCTATGTAGAGATGAAACGATTAGCTCAGGACAGGGAGGCATGGAGAGCTGCATCAAACCAGTCAAAAGACTGAAGACTCAAACAACAACTCTATAATGTTGCCAGTTTTTTATGTACGATTTTTTCAAAATGTCATGAATTTCTCAACAGGATGATGGGTTGAATGCCCTGCTGGATGTTGAAGATGAAGCCTACTGGGAAGAGGAAGATCTAGAAGACAGCAGCAGTGATGAAAATAACTCGTTAATTAGCACAAAACAAATAAAGCGACAGTTAAATGAAACTCTACACCACCTATCTATGGAGTCGTCCTGTTTGGAGTCTGAACTGGGGAATTCATACAACACAACTGATATTGCTAACAGTTCAGGTACAGTATTTTATTTGAATTAACTAAAATTGTTCATATGCTTCTTCCCTAGATGTGAAATATAAAATAAAGTCATTGGCCCTTATTTTAACTGTGTGTGTGGATCTTGCAGACTTATAAAGAAACCTTGGTCTGCACGATATGCTCAATCTCATATTAGCCAATGAAGCAGTGGCTATTGATCATATCTTCCACATAGGGGAGAGGTTTGGTTAGGGCTAGAAATCTACATTTACAAGTATTATGTGGCTCAAGGAACTTCTTTAAAATATAAAATGGTATACGAAAGTTTGATGCTTTTCAGTCGGTCAACACGATTGTAACCAAATGAGATGGGTTATTCCCTAATCCTGAAAAGAATTTTGCAACATTGAAAATGGCATCAAACACCATAATAAATAAAATGGTATTTTTTGTTTAGTTTTTAAATCTTCTATTTTTTATCCTATACATTTTTGTTTGTCATTGTCATTATTATTATTATTATTATTATTATTATTACTATCATTATTTACATTTTATTGTTTGTTTTATTCATACTAAGGTTTTCCTATTCAGACAACCATCTCAAAATTATTAAAAATTAAACATGTGTATTTTAACTTGTTCCATGGGGCAGATGACCTTGCTGTTCCATCCCTTAAAACAACAATAATCATTGTCATCAAAATTGGTTAGTAGGGATGGAATATGGCATATTTAAGGGGGTCACAAAGCTGCAGATTTGGGTCTACATTTTCTATTCCTCTGGTTTACGCTTCAACTATTAATTTCTTTCCACCTTTTTCTCATTGTGAAGTTACAGAGAGAGAGAAAGAAATCTCTGTACGTATATGTCTAATGGAACATGACTCCCTGCTTCCAGTCATTGGATATTTGTTCATTCTGTAAATCCACTATCCTCTGACATCTCCTAGTGCTTTGAGCATATCAACACTGAATTCATAACTGCTTCCAGGAAATGGAGGGTCATCACATTATATAATAAGTAAGTAAATTAATACATTCGAGCAGCCATTAAGTATAAAAATGCAATAGCCTTGTCCTGCAGCATTCAGTAAAATATTAAAGTATTTTACAAACTCCTGTCATTCTAGAACTAGATTTTACAACCGTATTGATAACAACTGGAAACTTACAGCTATTAGACTGAGTATTGCACAGAAAGATGGAAGGTAGAATTAAAATGTTGAGTCCTACAGGGATCAGGCATTTTAATTTTGTACTTTCCATCTAAATGACTTGTACTTTTTGTACAATACTCAACTTAATAGCTGTAACGTTCCATTCGTCATCTCCTGTAATATTTCTTTCTTGTGTTTTTTGTTGCCTTTCCATTTGGAAGTTCTTCTGATTCGATGGATTCATTGCCACTTCTCTTGTTCTTGACAATCGAGAGAGAGAGCTCTCGCACACTCATTCATCTTCAATTTTCCCACTTTCACAATATCAGAAAGATCAAATTGGGTATTGTTGAATATCAATGGGTACTAAGGGAAAAATTAAACCCAAAATGTTCAGTGGGAAAGAGAAGGGGAGGGGAAGGAGGGCAAGTCTTATTTGTCACGCTACATGAATGTGTGGTGCTTCATTTTAGAGTCAACAGAAAACATTTTTAACTAGATTTTTGTATGAAATTGCAGGAACCATGGGCACGATAATTATGGTCCCGGGGCATAGCCATTTAAATCATGCACCACGACTGTACGGGCAGCTGCAGGAAGTCTGGAGATTCCGGCACTGACAGTGTCTATCCTGAGTGTGGTTTTCCACCAGGTTTTTCCGTACTCCCTCCAGGGCACCTACCCCTGTCCCTAATACAACTACACTCATTACTACAGTCATCATTAAAAAATATAGAATATAGTTGATAATAATTATCAGACAAATTCAACACTCACCGAACTACCGGGGCTGATGACCAAGATGTCCCAAGACACTCAAATGAATTAACAACAGCAATATTTATGAATCTGGAAAAAATGGGAGGAAAAACACTAAATGTTCACTAATTGTCCCATTTTCCAAAAGATAATGAGCTTTCATATTCCATATTCCGAAAGGCCACACAAACTTCGCATGCAATCGACAATCAGTCCAATCACCCTAGTACTCATAAATTAGCGGGGTTCAATTCAATGGTGCACAGGGCTTTAAACATACCCATGTCGAAAGACAATTATAATAAGGAAATCAGAATAATCAAGCAAATAGTAAAGGAAAACAATTTTCCGTCCAGCAAAATAGATCAATTGTACCCAGTCATAAAAATAAAGTTAAGACGATTCAAAAGCTGGAAAATAATGAGAACACATTTGCGTGTTTCAATTATGTGAACGCAAACACACATAAAATCACTAATCTATTCAAAATGCAAGGCATAAAAATAGCATTTACAACGAATGACCCAACCGGAAAGCAGCTGCACAATAGTAATCTAAATAAACAAGACCCGCATTCCATTACGTGCCAGGATACAGGTTGTCAAGCAAATTACATCGGGCAGAGTGGAAGATGAGTGGATACACGGTACCACGGACATAGAAATGCGATAAAATACGGTACACACTCGGCCATATGCGAACACATGTGCGACGCAGGAGACAGTTTCACTAACATTGAAACAGACTTAAAAATAATTCATCATAAGAACATATGTTACATGTAACAGGTAATTTATCTTTGTTATTTTTATGTTGTTGTTGTTTGAGTCTTCAGTCTTTTGACTGGTTTGATGCAGCTCTCCATGCCTCCCTGTCCTGAGCTAATCGTTTCATCTCTACATAGCTACCACACCCTACATCCGAGGCAATCTGTTTAACATATTCTAACCTTGGTCTACCCCTACAGTTCTTGTCCTCGACCCTTCCTTCCATAACTAAGCTTGCTATTCCTGGGTGTCTTAGTATGTGTCCTACCAACCTATCTCTTCTCTTCATTAGCAGTCGCCAGAAACATCTCTCCTCTCCCACTCGTCTTAATACCTCTTCGTTTGTAACCCTATCTACCCATCTGATCTTCATCATTCTCCTGTAACACCACATTTCAAATGCTTCAATTCTCCTCTTTTCTGCTGCACCAATAGTCCAAGTTTCACTTCCATAGAGCGCCATGCTCCAGACAAAGGCTTTTAAAAATGACTTCCTAATACCTAAATCTATATTCGATGTCAGCAGATTCCTTTTTTGTAGAAATGCTTTCTTTGCCTGAGCCAACCTACTTTTTATATCCTCTTTGCTTCGTCCATCACTGGTTATTCTGCTTCCTAAGTAACAGAAGTCTCCTACTTCCTTCAGCTTTTCACCTGCCAATTTGATCTCCATAGAGGTACAGGCTGAGAAAGAAGGAGTTTTACCTTCGAAACATGTACCTGTGAGTGGGTTCAATATAAGTATTGAAAAGGCAGGATCCCTTTATTTTCTTTCTAATATATAGTTAGTCAATACGGACCTCAATTACTGACATTATGAATAAAGGAAGCAATCGAGATACACCTAGCCAAAAGAAAACGACCACAATAATTTAAACGAACACACTTTCATGGAGAGTTCACCCCTCTTCACTCTACTAGAAAACACACAACATAACGATGTAACTAAGCTAGATAAGGGATTATTAAGGGGGAAAATATTATTTGGATCAGGATGTACGATGTATCTTTTTCTTCAATAAACCTAGAACATTATTCACGGCAGTATTAAAGGTGCCGGGCATTCTCATAGGCCGGGCAGCGCTTATATGGCTACTAGCTTATGCGTGGCGAGAATTGAATCCACGGTCTTCAATAGTTGAAGGTTATCCTGTACAGTAACATACACCACATTTTAGAGTCTAGACTTGGCAACCCATTACAGGTACCCTTGTACCAGGAACACCCAGCACTTAGGTATGTGGGGAGGGGGAATAGCCCAGTGAGATAACAAACCCTCACACACAGGAATTTCCAGTCAGTCGATTGCAATAAGTGTCCAAGTGAACTGCTCTCAACAGGACCGCGTAAGACCCTAACCAGATAAGTAGCCTGTACAATACTGTACGATCAGAATTGACCATTTACAACAACCACATACAGTGGAATCTCGTTAGTACGTTTTTCAAGGGACTGAAAAATTTGGACGTCATATGCGGGAAAACGTACTACCGAAAAACGCCATACTGCATTTACAACGTATAAGAAAGAACGCGGCGTATATATGGACGTTAAATCGCCGACCTTAGTAAGTGATTGTATGCACTACTACAGTCACGACATAAACATAGGTTATCAGTAACTTACACGGAATAAATAACATAAGAATGAATTACTGTACCTCTACACTACAGTATAATACAGGGTCTTTATTTTTGCTTACAAAGAAGGACATTCTCGCTCTCGCGCTCCGCCAGTGACGGCTCAGTTGCCGGCGACCGCGCACACGTATGTAGGCCTACGGCAGAATACGGTGCTTAAAATCAGTAGCCTACCTTGCAGTTTTACTGGCCATGATTTACAGTAGATGCTGAAAATGTTCCCCATCCGCTTCAAAACACATATTATACAGGGTCTTTCTTTATATTTGATCAGCAAGGACATTCTCGCTCTCGCCCTCCGCCAGTGACGACTCTGTTGCCGGCGACCGCGCACGCATCTGTTTGAAGCTGGGGCTTGCTTGAACCACTTCAATAAAGAGCTTTCTAGTTCAGGAAACTGTCCCTCTCGCACACGTTTCCTTTTGCCGCTCACCCCCTTCTTCAAATGCACGTTCGATTTCCTTCCTTTTGCTGAGAATCGTGTTCAGTGTAGACGGAGGAATGTTCCACTTTTGCGCTATATCCACACGCTTCATGTGTGGATTGCAGTCCACATCTCGAATGTATTTCATCTTCTCATCATTAGTTATCTGCCGTACTTTCTTCTTATCCATTATGAAACACGCAATAAAATAGGTCATAACTGGACGTGAACACTAAGAACTAGAAGACAATAGTGCGGAACACGAAGACAATAATGCGCCTACGTGAGAAATAAACAAAGGGGGTGAAGGGCAGCGGGAGAGAGACACATCATCTGTGTTTCGTCATAGCTATAGCCACTTGTATGCCGTCAAACACAATGAAATCATCTACACTGTCAATAACTATCAGAGAATATGAGGCAATATCACGTCGTGTTTTCCAGAAGCCGAATTTTATAATGAAATGAGAATAAAATACGATTCACTAACAAATAGTTCAACGGAAATTTGATCATTGTATGCGGGAATAGAGAACGTATTAAGGGGATATATCAATATGAATTTAGTAGGATAGGGACTGGGACTTGAGAAAGGAGAGAAAGGGCAGCGGGAGAGAGACACGTCACCTGTGTTGCGTCATAGTTATAGCCACTTCTACGCCGTCAATAACTATCAGAGAATATGAGGCAATATCGCGTCGTGTTTTCCAGAAGCCGAATTTTATAATGAAATGAGAATAAAATACGGTTCACTAACAAATAGTACAACGGAAATTTGATCGTCGTAAGCGGGAATAGAGAACGTATTAAGAGGATATATCAACATGTATTTTGTAGAACTGGGACTTGAGAAAATCATCACGCTAAACGGGAAAACGTCGTAACCGAGAACGTGCTAACGAGATTCCACTGTATTCACTCCAAACAGGCAAATTGTGGAGGTCAATCACCACTTCCAGTATCTCAACAAAACATCACATGGACTACAACTCACAAATACCGACGAGTTGCATTACTAATACTGCAACTAAATAAGTGTACATATTGTACATATTTTCACCCATAAATTTTATAGCCTAAGTGTAATGGATCTGATGATCGCTTGACGATCGAAACTGATCATCCAAGTGTATTTATTAATCTAATGTAATTTTTTTCAGGATTAGGGAATAACCCATCTCATTTGGGTACAATCGTGTTAACCAACTGAAAAGAACCAACCTTCTTTATTTTTTTTTATTTTCCAAAAGCTTGAAGCCTATAATTTGGTATAGCTAAATATCAGGGGTTCCCCAGGATAAAGTACATAAAATACTACCAAAAGATTTTTAGGGGTTGGTAGGGGATCAAAATATATTTTGTTCTATTTGAGCGAGTGATGTGTTTGGAGTCTTCAGTCTTTTGACTGGTGTGATGCAGCTGTCCATGCCTCCCTGCCCTAAGCTAATCGTTTTATCTCTACATAGCTACCACACCGTACATCCGAAGCAATCTGTTTAACATTTTCTAATCTTGGTCTACCTATACAGTTCTTGTTCTCGACCCTTCCTTCCATAACTAAGTTTGCTATTCCTGGGTGTCTTAGTATGTATCCTACCTACCTATATTTTCTCTTCCATTAGCAGTTGCCAGAAACATCTCTCCTTTCCCTCTCATCTTAATACCTTTTCAATTGTTACTCTTCTACCCATCTAATCTTCATAATTGAATACCTAACCTTACAAAGGGGCTAAGTGTCAAAATTAAGTTTCTGAAATAATAATAATAATAATAATTAAAAAACTTCCCTGAATCAATGCGGTTCTTTATGTCAAATGTAGAATTATTTTAAATATATTGTTTACATGTTAGAAATGTCCTTGTAAAATTAAGGAACTGTAAAAGTAAATTTTCAATGTAATATGACATGATGAAAGTAGAAAATTCTGAAAGAGTTATGTCTTTCATGTCTTTTCCTTACAAAAGTGTTAAATACAAACTCAACTTATGTTCCATACATATATTTATTTTCTCTGGTTACGTATTCTTTTCGTGCTGTTTTCAACTTCTTCCTCTCAACCGGTTCACTGCCAGAGCCTTTAGGCCTCCTTCTCTTCTTATCATTTGCTTCCATATTCAATAAATTGAAGTGCACACAAGTAATGTTTCACTACAACATTCACTAACACTGCTTAAACACGACAGATCAGCTGCCACAGCAAGCCAGAGCGGGAAAATTCACGCGCCAAATAAATTGCTACTTGACACCTTTGTATGGAAATAGTTCTAGTACCTACCGGTCATGCACTCTTTCGAGCAGCATACAAACTGCAAATATGAGAATATCTCTTGGCGCTCTTGTAGGGCAATGGCAGATGTCACGTAACACCAATCTATAGTAAAATCTCATTTCTTTTTTCAAATTTGGCACTTAGCCCCTTTGTAAAGTTACATATTCAATTATCCTGTAACATTGCATTTCAAACGCATCTATTCTCCTCTTTACTGCTGCGCCAACAGTCCAAATTTCTTTTCCATAGAGTACCACACTCCAGACAAAGGCGTTCAAAAATTACTTCCTAATACCTAAATCTTCAACAGATTTCTTTTCTGTAGAAATGGTTTCCTTGCCTGAGCCATCCTACTTTTTATATCCTCTTTGCTTCATCCTTCGCTAGTTATTTTACTTCTTAAGTAGCAGAAGTCTCCTACTTTCTTTAGCTTTTCAGCTGCCAATTTGATATCAATAGGGGTTTCTGATTTCTTTTGACTGCATTCCATTATTTTTGTTTTACATTATATTGATTTTCATCATGATTTCTTTCTTCAAGATGGAGTCCAACTCATTTAAAAACACATTCAAATCCTCTGGTGAATCAGCTAAGATGAGAATGTCCTCAGCAAATTAGAATTTTGTGTCAAATTGCATGAACCATGGGCGCAATAATTATGGTCCTGCGGCATAGCTGTGCTCGTTGAGTCATGCTCCGCGACTGTGCGGGCAGTTGCAGCATGTATGAGCCAACTTCTTTACAAGCAAGTGATAAATCATTTTAAAATTGAGCATTTACTGTTTACAAGACCTGCACAAGAAACTGTCACCAGCTGACCACGACTCCTGGATTGTATTTACAGCTGAGCTATACAGAGAGAGTGGGGAGTTTACAGTTCTGGTTGTGTAATGCACCATTAAGTAGAAGAACACATGGGCCTGTTAGTACACATAAGGAATGGATTTTTTTCTCGCCATTAAATACATGGAATGAATTTCAATACTCTATTTTATTCGTTGTCGGCTTTGACTCGTTTCCGAGTATACATCTTCTTCCAAAACAGTCTAAAATAATCTAAGGTTGAGGTCTGTGGGCATGTTTGCGGTGACTGAACAGCCCAATGCGTGCATGAAACAAACGTCCACACAGATCACACAGAACTGTTGGTGGAGGGTGTGGCTGTGCTGCACGGAGCTTTCGTGCTAGTCGCTTGGCCTTAACAATTCTACGACCTTCTTCAAACATTTTGACAGCAGCCAGGATGGTCTGGCGCCAAGTTGAACGGTCTGTAACAAGCTGGTCCCAGGTTTGTGGATTGAGTCCTGTCAACTTCATATTCTGCTTAAATTGGTCCTTGTAACGTTTCTTAGGGCCTCCCTGAGGTCTGGTGCCGGAGGTGAGTTCACCATATAGAACCTGGCGTGGTAGTCTCGTATCATCCATCCGATGGACATGTCCAATCCATCTAAGTTGATGACCAATGATGGATGATTCTATATTATTAGCAAGCGCTTTCTCAAGAACATCAAGATTGGTGATGTGGTCTTCCCACTTTATCTTAAGGATGGATCGAAGTTTCTGTTGATGGAAGCGCTCAAGCTTTCGGAAGTCATGTCGATAGAGGGTCCAGGTTTCACAGCCATACAACAATGTTTAGATGACAACAGCTTGGTACACCATGAGCTTCGTCTTCACGGTCAGATCTTTATTCAAGAAGACCCGGTGCGATAGTCGCCCAAATGCCGCATGGGCAGCACCGATTCTCTTCTCAACATCCTGCCCACAATTGCCGTGTACAGATAGCAGACTGCCCAGATACGAGAAGTGGTCTACCTGCTCCAATGGAGTATCTGAGATAGAACTGTTGAAGTGCGGAAGGGATGTGCCTGGTGAGGGTTGTGCCAGAACCTTGGTCTTCTGAACATTAATGGTGAGACCAAAACGTTCACATGCATTCTTGTAGCAATTAACAGTCTGTTGCAACTCCACTGGCGTGAGTGTAGGCGATGCCGCATCATCTGCATACAACATATTGGTTATCTTCGTAACCTGAGTTAGCTTCTTGGAGCGAAATCGAGCTAGGTTGAAGAGCCCTCCATCAAATCGGTACCTGACATCTACACCTGGGATGTTTGTGGGCGATTTATAGAGCATTGCAGCCAAATACAATGCAAACAGTGTTGGAGCAAGTACGCAGCCTTGTTTCGGTCCATGAGTGATAGGAAATTCGTCTGAGATCTTATTTTGCTGACAAACCTGACCGTCATGCCATCATGGAGAGCTTGGATTAGATCAACAAAGCGTCGAGGACAGCCAAAGCGTTCTAGCACCGCCCACATAGCAGATCTTGGAACTGAGTCAAAGGCCTTTTCCAGATCATAAAAGACTAAGAAGAGTGGATTCTGTTGCTCACTACATTTTCCTTGTAGTTGTCTTACACAGAAAATCAAGTTAGTTGTGCTTCTGGAAGATCAAAATCCACACTGGGACTCGGGGAGGATCTTTTCTGAGATAACCTGAAGGCGGTTAAGTAAAATTCTGGCGAGAATTTTACCCACAGTAGATAGTAGCGATATACCGTGATAGTTGCCACAAACACTACGATCACCTTTCTTGAAGATTGTGATGATAGTGGCGTTCTTTAGGTCACCAGGTACTTCTCCTAATTCCCAAATTTTGAGAATAAGAGTGAAAATCCGCGTTTTGAGGGACTGACCTGTCCCCTCCAGCTTGAATTAATTCCAGTGGGATGTTATCTGGGCCAGGTGCCTTTCTTGGTTTCATTTGATTGAGAGCTACTCTGAATTCCGTATATTAGTAACTAGCTGTACCCGGCATGCGTTGCAATGTCAATCAAAGAAAGTGTTGGCATTGTAACTTTGCTTGTTGAAGTGCTTTTGGATTCCCAATATTTTTTTCTTTTTCCTTTAACCACCTCTAAACTATTGTAAAATTGATTTACTATCTCAAAAAAATCATGGGAGCATGCTCAACAACTCAACAAAGTTTCATCGCAATGAAATGAATGACATATGAACGCATACAGGACTTTGTTGAAACGATTCGAGCGTCATCACCCATTTGTTGAATATACTCGTACGCTACCTATTGTAAAATGGATTTACTAATTCGAAAACCTTCCCTGGCATGTACACAACAACTCATCAAAGTTTTTATCACAATCGGATGAATGGTATATGAACGCATACGGGACTTGATTGAAACGATTCACGCACTGTCACTCATTAGTTGAATCTACTCATGCACTACCAATTGTAAAATGGATTTACTAAATCAGAAATCTTCGCGGGAGTGGAAACAGCATTTCACCAAATTTCATTGCTATCGCATGAATGGTATATGAACGCATATGGATTTTTTTTTTAAGATAAGCGTGCCGTTACTCATTTGTTGAATCTACACGTGCGCTATCTGTTGTAAAAAGGATTTACTAAGTTAGAAACCTTTCCTGGAGTGTACACAACATCTCACCCAAATTTCATCGCTATCGGACGGATGGTATATGAACGCATACGGGACTTTGTTGAAATGCTTCGCGCGTCTTCGCTCATTTGTTGAATCTACTTGTGCGCTACCTATGTAAAATGGATTTACTAAGCCTGAAACTTTCCCTGGAGTGTACACAACAACTCAGCCAAGTTTAGTCGCTCTCGGACTAATGGTATCAGAACGCATATGGGACTATGTTGAAACACTTCGCGCGTCGTCGCTCATTTGTTTAATCTACTTGTGCGATACCTATTGTAAAGTGGATTTACTAAGCCAGAAACCTTCCCTGAAGTGTACACAACATCTCACCCAAGTTTCATCGCTATCAGATGAATAGTATATGAACTTGTTGAAACGCTTCGCGCGTCGTCGCTCATTTGTTGAATCGACTCGTGCGCTACCTATTATAACATGGATTTACTAAGCCAGAAACCTTGCTTGTAATGTACACAACCTCTCACCCAAGTTTCATCGCTATCGGACGTATGGTATGTGAACTCATACTGGACTTTGTTGAAATGCTTCGCCCATCGTCGCTCATTTGTTGAATCTACTCGTGCGCTACCTATTGTTAAGTGGATTTACTAAGCCAGAAACCTTACATGAAGTGTACAGAACATCTTCCCCAAGTTTCATCCCATATGGGACTTTATTGAAACAATCGCACGCCATTTTGTTGAAGCTACTCGCGCGCCATCTATTGTAAATTGGATTTACTACGCCTATAACTTTTCCGGGACTGTGCACAACAACTCACTAAAATTTGATCGCATGAATTGTATATGAACGCATCGCCAACACGCATTTGTTTAAACTACTCGCGCGCTGTCTACTGTACATTGGATTAACTATGCCTATAATGATTTCGGAAGTGTGCACAACAACTCACCAAAATTTGATCGCAATCGGATGAATGGTTTATGAACACATAAAAGACGAACAAACAAATATCCTTATATATATAAGATTGCTTGCTTAAAAATTCCTCTCGGCATGCCAGAAGGCGGAGGTAGATTGCACCGGGCAAACTAGGGGATAGGCTATATCTTCTTCTTCTTCTTAGCGTTATCCCGTAAGAACGGGGTCCGCTTTTTGGATCAATGCACACCATTTCTTGCGATCTAATGCTTCGCGTGATTTCAAGTTTCTTGATCGTAAATCTGCGTTAATGGTGTCGAGCCACCGCAATTTTGGTCTCCCAAGCTGTCTCTGGCCGTCGACCGTTAGATGGTAGGCCGAGCCGATGACTGAACTTTGTGGTGCACGGACAACGTGCCCATACCAACGGAGTCTCCATTCCTGCATTTTCTCATTGATTGGAGCCACACCAGCTGTATGTCGAATCGTTGTGTTGAGGATATGATCGAGCAGAGAAATGTGTAATGATCTTTGCAGCATCCGCATTTCCATGACATGAAGTGAGTGCTCAGCACTTCTAGGTGTTGGCCAACACTCGGTACCATATAATGCAACTGGTCTCACCATTGTGCGGTATATCTTTGATTTTAAGCAGATAGGCATCTTCTTATCACAAAGAACACCGGTGACATCTCTGAATCGCATCCAAGTCGCATTGATTCGTGCTCGCACATCTTCATTCACAGAGCTATCGCCATTCAATCGTGAGCCTAGGTATCGGAATGTATTTACCTTGGTAAGAGGAGCTCCATTAATACCTATAGTTCCAGGGGATGGAATCGTTTCGAGGTATTCAGTCTTGTGGATGTTCAAACGAAGACCAAATCCTTGCAGACGATCATGCCATGTCTGCACTTGGGTTTCAAGATCCTTCCTGGAGTCTGCCGCAAGCATCACATCATCAGCGTATAGCAATGTCCATGGGACACACTTCTGCAGGTCTCGCGTTATGGAATTCAAGACGATAACAAAGAGCAGGGGAGACAGAGCTGAGCCTTGATGAACCCCAACTGTCACAGGGAAGCTGTCAGTCAGTCCTGCAGGGCATCGCACGTGGCTTTTGGTGTTGTTGTACAGCATTTTTATCCAGTTTATATACATTTCTGGAACTTGATGATCTCGGAGAGCGTACCAAATCATCTGGTGTGGTACTTGATCAAATGCCTTCTCGAGGTCAAGGAAAGCAAGATGTAGTGGCCTACTCTTCTCTCGGAATTTCTCCATCAGCTGGCGCACAGCAAAGATTGCGTCTATCGTGCCACATCCCTTGACAAACCCACATTGATTTGCTGAGAGCTGTACTATGTTCCTCAGCCTATTGTCTAGGATACGTTCGAATGTTTTCATAGTGTGGGAGAGAAGTCTAATTGGACGGTAATTGGTACATTCAACTGGGTCACCCTTACCCTTAAAGATAGGTACTGTGATACTAGTTGACCAATCTGTAGGTATTTGACCACAGAGAATAATTGAATTGAAGAACTCTGTCAGCCAGGTGGTCGCGTTGTCAGTAAGTTCCTAAATTTTCCAGATGTCTGCAGGAAGGTCATCTAGCCCTGGGGCCTTTCCATTTTTCATGCTACGAATGGCAACTTTGACTTAATCTTCAGTGATACAAGGTACTGGTCCAGCTGTAACATTGTTGTCTGGTATTTGTGGGTGAGGGAATTCAGTGTTGAATACTTCACTAAAATACTCTCGCCAACGGTGCAGAATCATCTTGCTATCGTGAAGTCGTCGACCATTCTTATCCTTCACACATATAGTGTTCTATATCCTGACCTGCTCTACACCGTGCTCGGGCTAGTCGGTAGATAATTTTGTCTCCGTCTTTAGTTGTCAGTTGATCATATAAATGTTTGTAGTGATCTACTTTAGCCTCAGCAACTGCTATTTTTGCCTCCTCCTTGGTGGCTTTGTATTTCAGAAGATTCTCCTCAGTCGGTGATGTTCGCAACTGTTTAAGCTGCTTTTTTTTTTTTCATGCACCATTTCCTGTACCTTGTCTGTCCACAACCACGTCTGTTTGTCAATTCTACGTGTGCCGGGCTGTGTTACACCAAGCTCAGATTGAGCTATACTAGTTACGCAGTTGTTGAATGATGCCCAAGTATAATCCGTATTTTCAGAATCAACTGGAGGGAACACAATCTTATCACTGAATGCCACTTTATGGTCTTGTAGCTTCCACCATTTGATTTTGGTATGACCTTTCACATAGGGTTTTCTTATGTAACCTTTCATTCTAAGATCGGTAACTAGCAGTTTATGTTGAGGGGCTAAACATTCAGATGGTATGACCTTAGTGTCAATGACAATTGGGAAATCTCTCCTACGAAGTAGTACATAGTCAATCTGAGTATTGTGCCCTCCGCTAGTGTAGGTGATCAAGTGTGATTTGCGTTTCTTAAAGAAGGTGTTAGTGATAATTAGATCATTTGCTTCAGCAAATTCAAGGATCCTGTTCCCGTCTTCATTTCTGAGATCATAGACAAAATTTCCTTGGCATTCATACCTCTCGCTGGTACTGCCAACATGTCCATTAAGATCTCCACAAAGTAGAAATAGGTCTTCTTCATTGCACGTTGTAACGGCATCTTGAAGTTCGTTCCAGAATGTGTCTTTAGCTGTCTCATCACAGCCCTTTCTGTGGGGCATACGCTGAAAATATATGTATACGGCGAGTTGGGGTGTCGATAACTGCTGACATGAGACGATCGGAGTAGCGATGTACAGCTGATACTTGGTTGCGAAGATTTTCATTCACTACAATAGCGACTCCCTGGCTATTAGTCGTACCATGATAGATCAACTTATACCCTTCTCCAATATCTCTAGATTTCTGCCCTTTCCACCGTGTCTCTTGTAGACAAGCCAGATCTACGCAACGAGATTTTAGGATTGCTGCCAATTCGCGACTGCGACCTGTCAATGTCCCAATGTTCCAGGAAGCAATACGCAATGGTTTATTTTGGACTCGCTTCTTTAACCAATTTCGTCCTTGAATTGGTAGCCCTTGCTCTCTTCTCACGTTGGCCGGGCGAGACCATCGCGCGTCGTTTGCGGGGAACGCCCTAGCATTTTCCGATAATTCAACTTGTATAATTTTCCAAAGAAAAATATTGTCCGTTGAGCCATTATATATTTAAACACATCATCATCATCATCATCTTCATTTCCCGTTTCCAGCTTCCTGGGTCGGGTTGTGTATTAAGGACCTCCAACGTTTCCTGTCTCTCCACCACTCCTCTCCTGTTTTTAGTACTTCTTCAGGTTTTCCTCCTCTCTTCTCTACACACTCCCACACTGTATCTGCCCATCTCTTTCGGGGCCTTCCTCGTGGTCTCTTCCCTGTCATCTTTTCACAGAAAGTTTTCTTTGGTACTCTCTCCTCTCCCATTCTCATCATATGTCCATACCACTTTAACTTTGTTGTTTCTATCCTGTCCTGCAGCTTCAAGATTCCTGTCCTTTTTCTAATCTCTTCATTTCTAACTCTATCTCTTCTGGTCTTGCCCTCTATACCTCTTAGGAATTTCATCTCCGCGGCTTGTATTCTACTCTCCTCTCTTTTTGTAGTAGTCCACGCTCCAGCTGCATATGTTAGTATGGGTCTGTAGTAGGTTGAATATAATACATTTTTACATTTCTTTGGGACATCTCGGTTCCACAGAATACCCCTTATGCTCTGGTAAAAACTGTTTGCTTGTTGTATTCTCTTTCCAATTTCCTCAGTTATCCTTCCATCTTCTGTGATCACACTTCCCAAGTACTTGAAACTTTTAACCACTTCTAGAATTTTCCCATTCAATTCAATCTTTCCTCTTCCTTCCTTCCTCTTGACATTACCATTGTCTTGCTCTTCTCTGTGCTTACTTTCATCCCAAATTTCTCTATTTCTTGATTCCATACATCTAGTTGCTTTTGTACTTCCTTTTCATCCTCGCCCCATATCACTATATCATCTGCAAACAGCATGGCCTTTGTTGCCTCTTGTCCCAATCTCTGTTTAACATTCTTGTGAATTTCATCCATGTCACCTTTCTTAAAAATCGGGATAATTAATCCCTTTCCCCATTCTTCTGGAATCTCTTTCTTCTTCCAAATTATTCTAAATAATCCATACAACCACTGTACACCTATTGGTCCCGCTGCTTTTATCATTTCCGCGGACACCTCATCCTCTCCTGCTGCTTTACCGCTCTTCATCTTCTGTATGGCTTCCTCTATTTCTAGCATAGTGATCTCCTTTTCTTGTTCTTCTTCCATTGTTTCTTCTTGCTCTTTTTCATATTCCAGTTCAATGTATTTAACATTTAGTAGCTTTGAAAAGTATTCTTCCCATCTTTTTAATATATCATCTCTTTGATACAATATCTGTCCTGCTTCAGTTTTTACAAATTTTGTGTTTTCCCTACCTTTTACACTGTTTTTCACCAATCCATATAGAACCTTTTTACTTCCTTGGATATCCTCCTTCAAAGTTTCCATGAAACCTTCCCAACTTTTCCTTTTTTCTTCTTGTACAATTTTTTGGATGCCTTCTTTGCTTCTCTATATTTTTGCCATTTCTCTGCATTTTTACTGCCTATCCACTTCCTCCATGCCATTTGTTTTTCTTTAACAGCTTCCTTTACCCTGTTGTTCCACCAAGGAGTCTCCCTTTCCTTTTTCTTCCCTGATAGTCTTCCACAAGTGTTAACTGCACACTTCGCAAAACAATTTCTAAAACATGCCCATTCCTGTTCGACACTTTTTGCTTCGTCTTTGGGAATTTCCTTTTTCAAGTCTTCTCGGAACTTTTCCATTGCCTCTCTCTCTTTTAGCTTCCACACCTTTATTTTTCTTTCCCTTTTCTCCGCAAGCTTTGTGATTTTCCCAAGCCTTAATTTGGCTATCACCACTTTATGGTCTCCTTCAAAATCTCCTCTTGGCATAGCTGTCACATCTACCAGTTGTCTACGTTTATCCTTTTCCACTAGGATAAGATCGATCATTGTTTTTGTCTTTCTGTCTCCCCATCCATACCTAGTTATTTTTTGGGAGTTCTTTTTCCTAAACCATGTATTTCCAACAATTAATCCATTCCTTCTACAGAAATCTATTAACATTTCTCCTTGTTCATCCCGATTTCCATAGCTAAATGGGCCAATTATCTCTTCTTTTCCCTGCCTATCTGTTCCCACATGTGCATTCATATCCCCCATTATTATAACCTCTTTGTCTTCTATACCCTTTTCCAGTTCTTCTAAGAAATCCTCTAAACATTCATCTACCTTCCCTGTCTGGGGTGCGTAAATCTGTACAAAATCCTTTGTTCCACTCTCAAGTCCTAGTCTAATTTTCATCATTCTGTCATTAATTTGGTCTACTTTCTCAACATACTGCACTAAGTCTTCTCTCAATATTATTGCAACACCATTCATTGCCTTATTTCCTCCACTACAATATATTCTATATCCCTTCCCTTTCTTGACTTGTTTCTCACCTTTTCCCTTCCATTTCGCTTCACTGACTCCCATCATTGCTATTTCCTTCTTTTCCATATAGTCCACCAATTCTTCTGTCTTACCATTTAAGCTCATCACGTTTATGAAGGCGATGTTTGTGGTGTCTGGTAGCCTACTTCTCACAGTTCCCCCAGACCCCTGGGAACTGCGCGTCGCCTGCAGGGGACGCCCTAGCACTTTCCGAGGCCTCAATTCACACTCACTCATTTTATAGGCTATTAGTACGATGAGTTCGCCACACTCAAAGGCATTTTATGACCTACTGCCAGGTATTGTTCTAGGCCGATCCACTGGATAACAGACGTCTTTTGTAGCCGCTCCTCTGGAGTACAGACGCTACAGAATTCCCTCTTCCGCCATCGACGCCGTACCAAAGTCCATCCTCTCCGCCGCCGATACCGTTGGGGGTTTCGCCCATAACCCTGGGATTGGGCCCTCCATATTTATGGCCCCTGGAGAGAGGGTGTCCTAGCATTTTAAAGCCCCCAGGAACTGGGCTGCCTGTTGGTCCGCGGGTTCATTTTCCGAGGTATTTGAACCAGCCCACATTTCTGTGAGCCCCCTATCCGCCACCTGGGGACGCGCCCTCTAGGGGTTAACAGGCTCCCCCGAAATTGTGCTAAATGTTCCGGCATAACTCAACAAAATGACAGTGTTTCGCCCCGGTGTGCAATTGGGCTCTTCAGTTGGTTAATGCACACCTCACCAAGACAAGGTAAGGTTATAATTGCTTTGGAGTGGAGTTTCGACTCCCATAGTGCACTGGCTTTGCTCGTGACGTGGATACACATGTATCAAATACGTCTTGCAATGGCCTTCCCAGTGTGTACTAGACAGTGTCTTGGTGAGGTGTGCATTAACCAACTGAAGAGCCCAATTGCACACCGGGGCGAAACACTGTCATTTTGTTGAGTTATGCCGGAACATTTAGCACAATTTCTGTTTAAATTCAACTTGTGCCATTGATCCATGAGTTGCGACGGTGATAAACCGACCGGCCTGTCATCGGGCATTTTAACGCTACTGCCAGCATATAATTCGGCCGCCCCTAACATGGGGTACAGACGCCGTTTGTAGCCGCCCGCTCCGGATCAGACGCTACAGCTGATATCTGCCCTCAAGTGAGGACGATACCTTGTACTCAATCCCGAGCACTGGGCTGCCCCTTCCGCCATCTACACTGTACCAGAGAATATCCCTTCCACTGTAGCTGCCGTTGAGGTCTTCTAGGTTTTCGTAGGAGGATCAGACCTCATTTATTGCGAGAAAGTATTTTACAATTGGAGGTTAATTAACTTTTTTTTTCGTATTTCTATGCATATTTTTAACATATGATAGTGTCCCCAGAGAGAAGGTATGGGAAACCATGGTTAAGAAGAGACTGGGAAGAGAAATGTTGGAAATGGTGCAAGCAACGTACAACAACTGTGTTAGCAGGGTACTAACCCCAGTTGGAAAGACAGTTTGGTTTAGGAACAAGACTGGACTAAGACAGGGGAGTGTGCTGTCACCTCTCTTGTTCATAATGGTGATGGATGAAATTGTAAAGGAAACAAAGGAAGCATATGAACATAGAGAAATGAAGTTACTGTTATTTGCAGATGATATTGTGGTCTGGGGAAGGAACACCGAAGAAGTGCAAAATGAACTAGATGCACTGAACGAAAATATTCAGAAGTATGGCCTGAAAATCAGTATAGAGAAAAGTAAGACCATGGTGATGACAAGAGGGGAAAGACAAGGAAAGGGCACTGTGAAAATTGGAAGTCAGAGTTTGGAAATTGTGGACACGTTCAAATACCTAGGAAGTGAATTGATGCAAACTGGTAGGTTGGACATGGAGATTGGCAGGAGGGTACAGCAGAGCAATGCATTCTATCAAAGTGTAAGAAAACTTGTTTGGGATAAGGAAGTACCAAGGAAAAGCAAGGAGGTAATGTATAAAGTGTACTATGTACCCATATTAACTTATGCAGCTGAGACTTGGACCCTGACAAGCAGGCAAGAGAGTAGAATCCAAGCCAGTGAAATGAAATTCCTAAGAAGTATGATAGGAAAGACAAGGAAAGACAGAGTGAGGAATGAAGATGTTAGGAAGGAAGTTGGGATGGGAAAACTAAATGAGAGAATTGAGAAGAATAAACTAATGTGGTTTGGACATGTAAAGAGGATGGAGGAAAATAGAATACCAAGACAGATGCTGGAGGCGAAGTGCAAGGGTAAGAGACCAAGAGGAAGACCTAGAACAAGGTGGATGGATTCAGTGAAGAACGGCGTAAGAAAAAGAAATCTGGACTGGGACAAGATCGTGGAAGATGAATGGTGGAAGGAAAGAGGAAAGTGGAGAAGTGCCATAAATACCCCGACCCGGCAGGAGCTGGATAAGGGGAAATGATGATGATGATGATGATTTTTAACATTTTATTGTCTTATGGGGATGGTAACCTTCTTGTCATTTGGGGTTCATTTTTATACTTGTGATCACACTGTCCTTATGCAAGGTTTGGAACTGATGTGTGACTCTCTAACAGTCTGTTACTTCTTCACGCAAAATTTTATCTCCCGCAGAGATGTTGGTTGGTTCCTCAGTTTAGGGGCTGCGACAACGAGGTCATGTAACCCCGTGTACATTGGGTGTGTGTAGAATCTGTCTGATAAATGGTGTTAATTGTGATGACTGTATTAGTCTGTAAATCAGGTAAGGTCTGCAGGCAGTCAATTTTAAGAAGTAGTTCCTAATTTTGTACCAAATACTACCATCTAAAACACCTAGCTGTGAACTTGGCTACTAGATGCCACCACAACCAGGAACTTCCCCTCCGAAGGAAAGCATGCTGAGGGATTTTTAGAGCTCTTAGAAAATCCGACGACTTTGGCCGGCTTTGAACCAGCGACCTTGGGCATAGAAGTTCAGCATGCTACCAGTTAGCCGCTTCCCACAGAGTCAGATGGAAAAATGAATGTGATCTCGTGCAATGGCATTGTCTTGGCAACCTCTGATAGCTCATCTCTCATCAATTTAGAAGCGTTGTCATGGTAACCTCTGATGGCACTTGGCATTTCCTTTAATTCCGAAATCATTTTTCTCATCCCTTGGCGTAATGGTGGATCATATCAAAAATTATTTCAGACAAAAGTTTTAGGTAATTATTAGGGGAATATTTTCCATGTTGTACGGTTTTGATATTATGCCTATTAAGAGAGATATGATTAATGTTTCCCGGAAAAAAAAAAAACTTTTTTCCACCCCTTTGATCAATGGTTGGTGCTATCAAAAAACTTTTCAAACATACATTTTTGGCACTTATCCGACACATATTATGAACTTTGAATGGATTCGATATTTCACGTATTAAGAGGGAGCGAAACTTGGCTCGTGAATCGACTTTTAATTCCAGAAATGGCCACCTGAGAGGTAAGCGCTATTCTCTCGTAATCTACATTACCGACCCTGCTACAGAGGAGAGCGCGTGAGGTGGCAGGTGAGAGAGAGAGCGTTTTGCACTTAAAGAGACAAAGACACTCATTGCGATGTCGCCAGACTGCTCTTCCCGCAGTGTTGCTAATTGCTATGAAGCAAGTCGGTAAGCATTCAACGTCCACTTATCCGACTTCTCAATTTTCTTCCCTCAGTCTTTCTGTAGGACTAACGCAACCTGCCCAGGCGGATGTTGTGATGCTGTCAATCGTCGCCTCGTCCGTAATTCTCTCAACGTCTGCTATTCGGAACGTATTGTTTTTTTCTTCCAACATAAGATTTCACATGCGCCCACAATTGGGTTGTACCAAAACTACACAATGTCCACGCAGGGCCGTGATGGTAGAGAGCGATCATGGGGCCCACGGTAATGACTGCCGCCCCACATTTGAGTTCTTTCCGTGAAATCCTAATAATATTCATGATTTTTTTTTTATAAATTAAAATTTCAATATTTGGTTATGTGAAATTATGTGGGAAAGGGAAGCTATTCAATATATTGATTTTCCACCAACCAGGCATTTTGCCGGGACATAATCTCATTTTACATTCATTCGTGAATTTTGTACTTTTAACTTTCGTAGCGTGCTTACATTTTCCAAGTTGCCTTTAGCATTGTAACGCTTGAAATTTCACCTGCTGCCAATAGACCATGTACCTAGGTAAATAGCAGTTCTTTAGAAATAACTGAAATTGGACCCAACGTTTTCGTTCCACAACGGCTCAAGAATCACCATTGTTTTAAAGTTTACTCACTTTACCTTTCAAGAATTTGCTTGGTGAGAATTCAAACGTATTGCTTATTTTCAAAATTCATTCAAATTCGTATTTCAATATTATACAAGATTTGTCTTTGGACTTACTTAAAAGACTGATATGGCAATTAAGAAGCCGTGATTTTCTCTTTTGGGCCCTTCAGTACGCTCGGTCCCCAGGGCTGTAGCCCCATTTGCCCCTCCTTCTCGTCCGACCTTGCTATTTCATCAATTTCGTACGTACAATGCGCGGATTTATGAAGTAATAAGACAACCACTCGATAATGTATGCCTTTCTGTAATTCGAGGTCGGAGCTTTGTTAATTTGCTCTGAGAGAATGCTCGCATTGTCCATAATAACCGAATGTGGACGGAGGTCTGGTAGTAATTGTTCAGTAAACCATTGTTTAAAACGAGCGTGTCTTATCTTAACGGCAATCGTCAGATTTCTCAGAGTTCGATACTAACCCTCCTTTGGTCGCGTAGATTACTATTGTAATCCAGGTTCAATTGTTTTATATCTGCGAACATAATAAGTTACACTAGATTTTGGTACATACTGTTCAGTACCTTTCCTAGATGTTCTTCCCATTACAATCACCGAGAAATATTACATTAATGGCCACTATATAGTGTGTCAGTGGTGTACCAAATAGTCAACTGTACTTAGCGCGACTATTTGCGGAACTACGCTTGAACTCATGGGCGCCCGCAGTGGGGGGAGGGGGCAAGAAGGGGCCATAGGCCCCTACTGAAATCCCGAGAATATTTCTACTGTTCATTGCCACACCAGTTGATTTCATCAATTAAAGCTACTGATAGTTAACTGATTTAGTGTAGGGATAATTCCACAGTTTTATTTAACTTAGTAATTACGGATAATTTGAAAATATCTCCAGTTATTTAGAAAATCGGCGAACTGGATTAACATTACCATTTTAATGAACTGCTTGATTCTTATTTTACTTGTTCCTAAGAAATGAACATTATGACGATGATTCACAAAAAAAAATACTCCTCCCATTCATGCCATAAAGATATGTACCCAACGGTTTTAGAGCAGCCAAATAATGAATAACACGAAGCATGTAGGAAATGAAATGAAATTGCGGGGGGGAGGTACGTATCATCATCAGCTAGTGACAGGTAAAGAAGCGAAAAATACAACTTCCCCCCCCTTCTTCCCCTCCCAGAAAGAAATCCTGCGGGTGCCCATGCTTGAACAGCGTGGGTTTACTTGTATAGGTATAGCATTGTATAGAATTGGGAAACTGAATATATTAAGGAACACTTAATTGTTGAAAGATACTCATCTGTTCGCAAATATTTCATGTTTTTACTCAATACGGGAAACTGCCAAATTTCTTTCAAAAGTTAAAATTAGATAAGCAGACACACAGCCAGAAGATGAAAGCTGCCTGGGCTAAGAAGAAACATAAATTCCTTACAAGAAGTCAAAACGAGCCCCGTGGTCCTCAGTAGGCCCAAACGAGAAGAAGAAGAAGAAGAAGAAGAAGAAGAAGAAAAGTTTTTCATGATGTGTCAAAATATTTGGTATTTCATGTATTTTTCATGGAGGAAAGAAAGAGAGAAGTTGCCTAGAGCTCGTGTCAGTGAAGCCAAGCGCTGAGTCCAAAGTGGGCGTAACCTACTGTTCTGTGAGTTGTATGCGGCAAAGAATTGTGCATGGTTATTTCGGAGTTTTTCTTAATAATGGTGTGTAGTGCCTATGGCGGTACGAATCGACAAAACAGAACATACCAGAAAGCATAACAATAGAGGCCTATTAAAGTATTTACGGTACTTGAAAGTTACAATATCAATTGAAGCTGAACCTTTGCAAGTTGCATCCATACAATTCTATTGCAGGTTGAGTTTATTAATATTATATTATATTGCACTAGCCAGCGCAGCGAAGGCATCTCCTTCCGGTTCTTTCCTCTATGGTATTTGTCAATCATTAGTATATTTATCACACTCCATCCTTCTTATAAAATCGAAAATGAAAATTAAAAAACAAAACAAAAAAAGAACTAATGAAATACCCATTAAAAATTGGCCTACGATTGTAATCCACGCGACTACTGACGTTGCATTTTCGAGCCGACCGTCCTAACCAATGGAACTTTCAGTCCTCCGGAAACGTCGCTGTGACCTGTATAGTTTTGATTTACATTACACTTCATCAAGGTAATAAATACAGTATGTCCCTGATTTGCCGATCTCGTACATTGCGGTACCGGTATCCTTAAAAATACAGTTCTCGCCGCTATTATGTCACTCCTTACAATAAGTGATTCTTTCTCGTCATGCGTTTTCTGATATTTTCTAGTGCTACGCGTATTTTATACCGTATGTTTAGAATTAGTTAAAGTATATGAAACTACCTGAGTATTATTGTAGGACAAATGCTAAATCACAATAGATCAGATTTCTGTACCGGGACCTTCCTTTTATCAGTCTAGCGAGATAGCATCGCAGCGGAAAAATGCATGCGTAGCCGGGTGACTCATTGTCGAGAGATTTATTGCTGCGCTACTAAGTTGCAGACGGAAAAAAAAGAAGGACCCTGTACTTTTCATTAATAAGTGTATGATAAAAAAGGTTTATTAATAAAACTGTATATAGACTTTACCGTTACTAAAATCTAACATTAGTACACAATGACCAAACGAAGGTCTGTTGGGACTACAAACATACAAAAAACTGTAAATTACATGAAGCAATGTCTTACATATCGTAATAAAAGACGTAATAAAAGACGTAATATTACAAATGAAAATATAGCACTACAAAAAAGTAAACATCGAGAACAGTATGACAATGGTGATTGTTAGCTGACAAAATTTAAATAGGATAAGTAATTTTGAATGTAACACATAATCACAATTTACAAAAATATCACTAACACTTACATACAAATAGTTACAAATTACACAAAATAATATTGAACAAAACAATGACATTAATCCAAATCAATTTATAGTAATTGCAATCGTTGTCGTGACAAAATAAACATAATTAATTTGGAAAGTAACTTATACTCGTAATTTACAAAGATGTTACAAACACTTTTATACTGATCGTTACAAATTGCATGAAACAATATCTTACAAAACGCAAAGATTCGATGACATCCTAAAGTTCAATTATAATAATGCAATAATTGTGACAAAACTAACATATTCTATGATTTAAATCACTTTAAAAAACTGTATAAAACTAACATAAAGAACTTAAAAAGTAGTTTGTACTCATAAAATTACATTAAAAAACACTCCGATCTTAGACAAGAGGCCGAAAATCGGTTACAAACTTTTATATACAAATAGTTGTGAATTACACATACAAATTACATTTTATTTACAGTTTTGTTAGCCCCTCTTCTCCTCAGCCATCCTTTGGGCTCCCACTATGTAAGCAGGGTTTCTTATAGGCATGGAGCGGCTGTGTCTAGGGTCAACTATTTCTGGAAGTAGGCAGTCCATATAAAACCTATGTAACTTTGGGAACATTTCATTTTACCACGGTGGGTGAGTGGATAGCATGTCGGTCTACTAACCCCAAGATTGCAGGTTCGCCCCTGACCGTGGTAAGTGATTTTTGAAAGGCGGCAAAAATACGATACGCATGTCATACGATGTTGGCATGTCAAAGAACCCATTTGAATTCAGTAGGCCGAGTTCATAATGGCAAAATTAATCTCGGGAGTTTCCGCCAGCACAAAGTTCCTCATTTCTCTACTAGAAAGCGCTATTGTGTTCAAGGAGATTCGATATCTAACATCTAACCTCCTTGACTTTCATAGTCAAGGAACTACGAAATTCGACATGCAAGCTACCCTCTGGGTGTCAAATAGCAAAGCTTGCACCAGGCACCCGGGGCCATACGATATTATTATTATTATTTTTCCAAAAGGTCTCATCTCGTTCTATTTTTGCTGTTTTGATTCCTTTTGGGGCAAAAATGCAGTACTTCCTTTTTGTCACTTGAAGTTGACCTTGTATTTGGAAATAGAATATGTGATTTTTTTGTACTTCCCCGATGTCTCCCTTCTTGTTTACTGCCCGAAAAAGTGACCTTGCGTTTCTTAATAGCTTCGTCTGGAGTAAAGTCCTTAGCCGACGAAGGGCACTTTATTTCTATGACTGTATCATCATTGACTAGCCCGTCGGGACTGGCTCCGAAAAAAGGAAACTCTCTATCGATAAAGAGACCACATTTTTCTATTTTTTCGTCAATCAAAAAAGCGAGTTCGTTGCGAGCTGACTCCTCGTTCTTTCGGCCATACTCCATTGCCTCGCAATCAAATGCAGTGTAGAGGATTTGCTTCACTAATGGCTCACACCCCGTTGCTCTCATTTTACAAACTCTCCCAAAGTTCGACGCAGTGAGTATGTTTCTGCGGAGTTCTAGCCATTCGTTACAGTCACTTTGCTGAATTGTTTTTCGTTCATTTCTTTCAAATTCTTCCTTTGATGGGGGCGTGGTGGCTCAGCGGTCTAGCTGTATGCCTCTCACCAAGGCGGTCCGGGTTCGATTCCCGGTCAATGCATGTGAGATTTTCGAAGTGAAATGCCATGTCCTGTGGTTCGGATTCCACGTAAAAAGGAGGTCCCATGGCTCATAATCACAAGATTCACGGTCACGTAAAACTACAATCTTCCTTCCTTTTTTTCTTCCTTTGATCTGTGTAGACTTTTCAGGAACTCATCCGATTCCTTTTTCATCAGCTCTTCGTCGATATCGGGTCTTTGTGCCGCTGGGCCATAATCCTTATCTTCATTGATTATTGAACTAAATAATGACTTGCGACATCTCTTTTGGTTCTTCCGACTATCAGCCTTCTTCTTTCTTTTTACCTCTGTGCCTTTCGCAAACGATCCTGGACTTGAACTATACAGTGTTTTGTGAAGCTTGTAATTGGCCATGCCGGAGTTGTGTTGAACAACAGCAGCAGAACAGCGCCCCTGGTATGACCCGGTCGATGCAAAATTTATTCTTTTCCCACCAATGAACTTAGCAACTATGGAGTTGTAATGCTCAACATAGTTGCTATTTACATCGGCGAGCAAGCTGTGGCTGTGACGGCTAACATCCCTGAAAACATCCGAAATCAATGCGTACAGACCGACAGAAGCGAGTTGAGGCACAAGGTTAGAATTGACTGGAGCAGTTGTTGTGTCTAGCTCACAGAAGTAGCCCCTCTCTGCACACCCCTTGTGTTCACCAAACACGTGGCTAGGGATATTGAGTATGTCTTTCCTCAGGTTTTCAATTTTTTCATTTATGAGCCGGTCTTCTCTTATTCTGTGCTCAGTGGCTTTGGTCAATGCAACCCTGCAGCATTACAAATTGTTCCCAATCTTTTTGCGAAGCATGACTGAAGATTTCTCAGTTTTGGAATTGGCAATATTCCTCAAACGAGTGCACATATTTCTTAGCAAATGGTTCTTACACTCTACCTTTTCTACAGTCAAACATTTATACGGCCTAGTCTCTAAAATTCTTTTGTACACGCTGCTGTCACCATCTGCGATAAGCTTAGCATACCTAACGTTGTACATTTCCTCACTTCTCTGGAAGCCCTCGCAAATGATCGCAGCTTCCATACTTGTAGAGCTCTGAGTCATGTTCCAATTCTTATAGCAGGTGTGTGTTGGCCGCCTGTCCTTTTATCTCGGCGCGGGCGCAAGTTGTACAATACTTGTTCTTTACGCCGATGAAGAGCACCTTCCGAGTGCGGTGACCGACGATAGCTGCCTACAAAAACAAAAATAAATACACTATAACCTGCATAGTTATTATGATACACAGTAAGTTAATATTTCAAATTAGGTAGAAATTAAATAAAAGTGAATTAGGCCTATAAGGATTATTTCAGTCCAACTCAGATCAAAATCATCTAAAACATTTTTTATGAACGTAATGTTATTTGGGCAGAAGAAACCCCTAAAACTAAGATACGGGAAGAAGTCTGGAGATACAGTTGGACGTTTTTCTGACATACTTGCTGAATTTCGTCAAAATCGATCCTCTCGTGTAGCCGCTAACCCGTTACACAGTCACACTAAAATTCTTATTTTAACTTATTTCAAAATGTAATCTTATTATTCCCGTTGAAGCATTATTTTTGGAATTCTTGTAAAATCACGTACGAACACTAATGAAAAGTAAGAACTTAAATTTAAAATTATAAATGTTGTACGAATTGGCGGAATCCAGCTCGTACTTTGGTAAATTTTAGCTGGGAAACTCGCTGACGAAGTTTGAGTTGTGCGCCGACAAGGTAAGGCCACTCTTGAATTTGACGCGCTAAAAAATTCTGCTATCACAGAAAAACTACTTTTATCAAAAGCTACTTACTTAGGCCGTTGATAACACAAAGTAAACAGAGCAAACTATGTAACGCCACTAAAATGCTTCGGTTCAGGATTTGCCTACGTCTCTTGCCATATACAGTACGGTAACTAATAACTAGGGACCGGAAAAATTAGCATCTATTTGTTTCAAAATTAGCATCTATTTTCTTCAAAATTAGCATCTATTTTCTTCAAAATTAGCATCTATTTACAAAGTTAAAAATCATCACATTGTAATATTATTTTAACGACTTCATGGTTATGAAGTGCAGTTATAGTCCTCAAACAAAAGCATTGTCAGTAGTTCAGCATTGCTTTCTTTCAAATTGTACCATCTGTCTGTAACCACTGTGTTGTAATGGGACAACACACGCTCGCTATCAACATTGTTCGTTGGGGTCCACAAAACAGTATTTACAAATATGCTGAACTCTGTCTGAACTGCAGTTAATGCAAGCATGATATCACATTTTTCACTTTCTTTCATCTGGGTTTGAATTGCATTTAGCCAACTGTGGCCGAAGACGCGGCGAACAATGTACAGCGTGCTAACACTCACGCTGCGCCGTATGCTTGCACGCGGCCGAGTTCTGATGCAACGCAATGCGTAAAGACGAAATCATTGAGATTCGAGAAGACTGAACTGCGTTTCCCTGCGATGTAACAGTAGGCCTACTTGCGCAACTGTTGTGGCGCGCTAATCGCTAATTAGAACGTGTGTCAAGGTGGCGAATTTAGCCAACCGTGGCCGAAGACGCGGCGAACGATGTACAGCGTGCTAACACTTACGCTGCGCCGTATGCTTGCACGCGGCCGAGCTCTGATGCGACGCAATGCGTAAAGACGAAATCATTGAGATTCGAGAAGACTGAACTGCGTTTCTCTGCGATGTAACAGTAGGTCTACTTGCACAACTGTTGTGGCGTGCTAATCGCTAATTCGAACGTGTCTCAAGGCGGCAAATTTAGCCAACCTTGGCCGAAGACGCGGCGAACGATGTACAGCGTGCTAACACTCACGCAGCGCCGTATGCTTGCACGCGGCGCCTCGATCCTTAATCGGCTCGTATCGAAGTTCGGATCAACTCGGTGTTGCTCGCTCTTCCTGTTAGTATCGCTTCGGGTAAGTTCTTGGACAATGACGACTGTTGTGGCGCGCTAAATCGAACGTGTTTCTACCTGAAGGTTATTACGGTCACTTATATGACGGTGTCAGTAATGAATGCGAGATATATGCGAGTACTTTTTCCCCCTGAAATTTCAATTAAAAACATGGGGTGCGAGATATACGCGAGCAAATACGGTATATCGATTAGAGCGGTTGAAAAAGATATGCGTCATATTTGCAGTATTTCTCATGATTTCCCGAAATATGTGGTTTTCGCCACTAAAATAACAAATTTTCGCAGAATTCGCACCAAAATCGCATATTTGTGCTAATTTCGCATTTTGGTCAAAATTCGCATTTTGTCGCATTTTGAATTTAGGTACCACAGTGCTTCAGAACACCTTAAAACTATTTAAAAAATGGTTTTAACACATATTACAAAAAATCGCAAATGCGATTTTTTCCGGTCCCTACTAATAACTTACCACGCCAGATAAAGCTGAGTAGTTGGTGCGATACGACCTCTTGCACCAGGCACCGTCAGCGACCACAGTGATAAGCGGGACGCCATCCTTATCTACCTCGCCAAGCTCCAGCGCCAGCCGTGCCTCTTCCACCGCTGCTTCCTCCATCTCCGCCGCCGCAGTAGCTGCCCAACCCTCTCGACACTTTCTCCTCGTACTTCTTGAATGTGACATGACTCATAGGAGGGATGTCAAGTACGCTCAAGAACTCCTCCATTTGTGCGTGCCCACCGCCTGTAGTAACTGTACCACAAACACTGGCAGTGTTGACGTCCATCAGGTTGTCATGTGATTTTTCAGAATGAACTGTTTTTCTTAAACCACACATGTTACACATGAAAACGAAAATACTTTTTAAGCCTTGACGTTTTTCAGAAACCACTTCCATATTGGCAAAAGTGCAACCAAACGGGCTGTGTTTGTCTAAATCTTTGATCTCGTCTAAAAAGTCAACAATATTTACAACTCTTCTCCTGCTAAGTTTCAGTGAGACGCATTGTGGCTTTCCCAATACTGGTTGTTCTTGTTTTTCTTGTACAGCTTCCGGCTCATGTGTCTCTATCAAATCAGCCTTCTTCTTGCTATAAAAAAAAAAAAACATCCAGTACTGGTCCTGAAAAAGTCGTTTTTACAAAGTAAGTATATTTAGGGTTATTTGTTGATCATTATTTGTCTCTCTATAATGACACGCATATCGGACCTAGATCATGTCAGATAGATGTGTTCAGGGAATTCTCCACAGTAAAAAAAACTATCTTTTACATATTGCCTAAGGCTCAGTAAAGAAAGTCAAGCAAAGATTAAAAACACAAAATCAGCATTTTTATACTAAAAGTTTTACGGTCAATATGAATGGTATAATTAGCATATCAACTAACTGACAGTCAATAGCTGATCCAGAATAAACGACATAGGAATACCCGCGGTTAAGTAGCTTAGCCCTCTTTCCATAACATTTGAAACATTATTAGCAAAATGGTGCATTCTGAGGCATTTGAATTATGTTATGGGTGTTACATCCCTTTTAACTACTGCGGCTTTTAAAAGACGCCTAGGTGCCGGAAGTTTACCCCGAAGGGGATCTTTAATGTGCCAGTAAATCCACTGACATGGCGCCCTCGCATGCCAACTGACTACGCCAGGATTCGATCCTGCAACCTTGGGAACAGCAGGCGAACACTTCGCTGAGCCACGCAGCCAGTTAGTCTGAGGCATTTAAAATTTTA
Organism: Meconema thalassinum; assembly: GCA_946902985.2. Taxonomy (NCBI): domain Eukaryota; kingdom Metazoa; phylum Arthropoda; class Insecta; order Orthoptera; family Tettigoniidae; genus Meconema; species Meconema thalassinum. The sequence continues at coordinate 306,279,000 of OX336392.1, read as the reverse complement.
TTGATAGTAAATTTTCAGAAAAAGTAAAATATTATAAGAAAAGCGGTGTAGCCTATATAAGGTATTTTAAGCTCGATTTTGGCCGTAATTTACATTAAGCTAATTGTTTCTAAAACTACAGTATTTTTGTCTACCTACACCTGCAATAATTGTTGCTGTTAATATTAAACCACAAAAAACAATTACAAAACGAAAGGCAAACATTAAATTTCTCAGTTTTCATCAGTTACTAAACAATTTTTTACTATAACTTAATATTCATTAATGAAAACAAACTTAACAATAAATACTGTATTTATTAGAATGACGGTGGCCCCATGGTGTTGGGGTAGAGCGCGGCTGCCTCTCACCCGGAGGCCCCGGGTTCGATTCCCAGCTCCGTCAGGGATTTTAGAAACTGACGTGAGGGCAGGAACGGGGTGCACTCAGCCTCGTAAGGACAATTGAGTAGCTCTTTGACAGTGAGACAGCGCCCCGATCACGGAAACCAAGATTAACGGCTGATGGGACACGATTCGCTGATCACGCGTGACCCCAATATCTGCAGGCCAAATGGCCAGGCAGCGATCGCTTGGTCAGCCTAGGCCCTTCATGGGCTGTAGTGCCAGAGGTTGTTATTATTATTTTATTATTTATTAGAATGACAATTTATAGAATACTTACGACCTTTGATTTATTTTTACTGGGTTCTTGAAAAGATAACTCGAATAAATGAATTCATAATTATGTAATTCTTTAGTTAGTTATTATTAATTCAAAGGATGGAATAGCGGGGTCATCTGCCCTGATAATTATGAGATGACAACACTGTTTTATCAATTTGTTCAAAATTATAGTTTAAAAAATTCAGTACTTTATTTTCCAATAAGTAGTGTATGGGACAAAATTATTTAAGAATAATATAGGGTATTATTCGATATTGCTTACCTTCTTTCATCGTTGTATCGTTGTAGCATTGGATTTAATCTTCTTTTCTTCCGCCAAGCAGAAAGAGGCATCCGAGTTTTGCCCATCACAATAAATTACACTTTAACTCGTTGAATTAATAACACTGTACACAGAAAATGAACCTACTAACAGTTCGTTTAAGAAACGAAAGTAAACACAGTAGAATCCTATTCAACGAATACAATACATCAGCTGTAAGTCTTGTTCTCAGCGCTAGAAATAACTTGTCACTCTGCATTACCGACCCATTACGCCTGCGCTCTTGCGGCTAAGTAGCAAACTTCTACGGCAGCGGCATTACGACTGAAAGTGTAGGGCATTAAAAACTGCTTCTTTTATAGAAACACGCAGGAGGAAAGCAAGATTCATCTCTATAGAAGCATTCTTTAACAAATACCCTTTACAGCCATGCAACTTTTCATCACTTTTGACAGCACCATTGATTTTTAATTTCTGAAGTAAAATCTGTGAAAAATAGGCCTTGCCTTATGGGAAAATTGCTTCTCAGTTTCAATGATACAATATGTTATTATCAATAAAATCTCATTTGAAAAGTTTAATAAGTGCTATTGAAGGTATTTACGTGATTTGAAAGTGAAGTTTTGTTTAATTTCAGCCATTGACTTATTTAAAACGTCGATTTTAACTCTCTCTCAATGTTATAAGCAGAGCCTGCCACGAGCGGCCGGCCGGCTGACTTTAGCGCCCTCTTAAGAGAGTTATAGCGATATTTCACTTTTTCGAAAAAAGCCCCCCATTTTCACCCCCTTCGACCGATTTTGCCCACTAACGAACTCGACCGAGATTTTAAAGGGATACATATTATGTAAAAAATTCAAAGTGATTGGTGCAAAATTACGGCAGTTATCGTGTCCACAAGGAACTGATATATATACATATATATACATAAATTATATATAAACTTTTGAACTGACGGTGGTTTTGGGATCTGGGGGATGTGAAAGGCGAAGATATGTCGAAATTTTTCAAAATGTCGAAACATGGTACCCATTGTAATAGTTAGCTTTTTAATCAAATCTACCTAATATAAAATAATTCGGAAAAAAGAATGTATTTTATTATATTTTATCAAATTAACATTCTTACATTAGGAAAAGATCTCCCATAAGTCCAACCCCTCGTCCACGTCGTGGGAGACGGGCAACGGCACAAAGTAGGGGATCGCCTGTAGGGGCGAAGTACAGTGGGGACTTTGTGTGCCCCGGGACCGTTACGGTAGCTGTGAAGGTCCTACAGGAACCCTGAAAAGTGACGGCTAACGGGGCTCTGGTGAAGCTACGATAGGCCCAGCAAGCCAGTAGTGGATGAAACCAAATGCTTTCAAGAATGGAACGAGCCTCGGGTATAATGGATATAATAGACGACAACACGGCTGTACACACGGACTAAGATTTGGAACTTTAAACATAAGAACGCTGACGGGGAAGTTGGAGGAGATAGTGGATATGATGGAAAGAAGGAAGTTGGATTTATTGGGATTGGCAGAAACAAAGTGGAAAGGGGAAGGAAGGAGAGAACTGAGAAAAGGCTATAGACTGTACTGGAGTGGGAATGAAGAGGGAAAGAGGAATGGAGTGGGAGTAGTAGTACGAGATGGTTTAAAAGAAGAAGTGAGGAGAATAAGTGATTGGATGATGAAAGTGAAAGTAGCACTGAGGGGAGAGACCGTAGAAATAGTGCAAGTGTATGCTCCTCAAGTAGGCTGCGCCTCTGAAGAGAAGGAGGAGTTTGAAGAGGAATTGCAGAAGCAGCTGGTAGGAAGAAATATGATCGTTATGGGGGATCTGAATGCCCATGTAGGAAGAGAAAGACAAGGTTATGAGAGTGTTCTAGGACCAGAGGGTTGGGGCGGAAGAAATGAGGAAGGAAAGAGACTGTTGGACTTCTGCCAAAGGAACAGCCTGCTAGTTGGGAACTCCTGGTTTAAGAAAAGAGAAAGCCACACAATCACATGGTACAGTGATGACATGACCAGGAAGTCGGTGGTCGACTATATACTGTATGAGAAAGAACTAAATAAGAACATCACGGACATCAAGGTTATACCATCGGAGAACCTGGATAGCGACCATCGATTGCTGGTAATGAACCTGAGAGGGAGTAAGGAGAAGAAAGGGACAGGGAACCCGGAAGGACGTATAAGGATATGGAAACTGAAAGAAGGGGATAGAAGGGTCGAGTACCTCAAAATGGTAAAGGAAGGAATTCCAACAGATGAAGAAAGAGGGGTGGAAGAGGAATGGGCTAGATTTAAGAAGACATTAGTAGGTGCAGCAGAAGCAGTATGTGGGAGGACAGGTAGTAAGAAGAGATGGAAGGAAACACCATGGTGGAATGAGAAGACAAAAGATATAATAAGGGAAAAGAATAGAGCCTTTAGGAGGTGGTATCAAAATAGGACGGTAGAGACAAGGGAAGAATACCAGGAAAGAAAGAAGGAGGCGAAGAGAGTAGTGGCTGAGGAGAGAAGAAAGTGGATGGAAGAGTGGACAAAGATGATGAAGGAGGATAGTGAAGGTACAAAAAAGGTCCTGTATGGGATGGTAAAAAATAAGAGGCGGAAGGATCCTACGGATTATGTTAGAATGGTGAACAAAAGGGGACAAGAGATAGAAAATAGGGAAGAACTGAAGAAAATGTGGAAAGAATATTTTGAAGAACTTCTGAACCCAAATGGAAATGATGGTGAGGAGGAAGAAATCACGGAAGAGGAAGATGAACTGCAAACAGAAAAGGACTTAACATGGAAAGAAGTGGAAGATGCAGTGAAAAAGATGAAAGGAGGGAAGGCACCGGGTGTGGATGAGTTGAGTGTGGAGATGGTGAGAGCAGCAGGAGAGGTGGGGATAGAATGGTTGTACCGAGTGATGAGGACAGCATGGAAGGAAAGGAAGACCCCAGAGGACTGGAAAAATGGAATAATTGTCCCGATCTTCAAGAAAGGTAGTAGAACAGATTGCAGAAACTATCGGGGAATAACACGGATGAGTCATTGTGCAAAGATCTTCGAGAAAGTTTTGGAAAGGAGAATTAGGACAAGGATAGAAGGAGGGATGAGGGAAGAACAACATGGCTTCAGAGCAGGAAGGTCCACAGTGGATTTGATTTTTGCTGTAAGGCAGTTACAAGAACAGCACTATGAGTATGGAACAGATCTACTGATGGCCTTCCTGGACATTGAGAAAGCATATGACAGTGTATGCAGAAACAAAGTATGTAAGTCCCTGGAGGATAGAGGAGTAGAGAAATGGACTATAAAGAGGATAAAGGAGATGTACAAGGGAAGCATGAGCTGTGTGAAAGTGAGAGGAGAGAGATCGGACTGGTTGGAACAGTGAAACGGCCTGAAACAAGGAAGTGCACTGTCACCGTTACTTTTCATTGTGGTGATGGATGACATAATGACCCGAGTGGCACAAGTAACCGGGGAAGGAAAGATGAAAACAATGGTGTTTGCAGATGATTTGGGGAAACAAGGAGGAGGAGGTACAGGAACAGTTGGATGTGTGGGAAGGAATAATACAAGGATATGGGATGAAATTTAGCATAAATAAGAGTGAGATGGTGATCACAACAAGGAAGAAGGAAAGAACCACAACGGGAATAACAATTGGTGGGGAACAGCTGAAGAAAGTGGAGAGTTTCAAGTATCTGGGGAGCCTGATACAAGAGAATGGAAGAAACGATAGAGAAATAAATGAGCGGGGGAGGCAGGCAGAAGCATTTCGGAGGAGTGTGAGAAGCATGTTATGGAGCAAGGATCTCCCTCAGAACAGCAAAAAGATCATATATCGGACGTACTATGTCCCTATCCTGACGTATGCCTCGGAGACCTGGGTTATGAAAGGAAGGGAGAAGAGCAAAATACAGGCCAGTGAGATGAGGTTCTTGAGAAGCAGTATTGGAGCTACAAAGATGGACAGAATAAGAAATGAGAGGACCAGAGAATTAATGGAGGAACCATTACAGGATGGTATAGAGAAAGCTAGACTTAGATGGTATGGACATGTAAAGCGAATGGAGGGGAAGAGGATACCCAGGAGAGTACATGAGACGAAGTGTGAAGGAAAGAGACCGAGAGGAAGACCAAGAGACAGGTGGCTGAAGGGGGTGGAAGAAAGCGTGAAGAAGAGAGGAGAAGACTGGACAAGGGTGGAAGCTGAGAGATGGTGGGAAGACAGAAGACGTTGGAGAGGCTTGTGTTCCAAACAGACCCGGCCAGTGGCTGGAAACTGTGCAAGAGATGATGAGGATGACGTTAGGAAAAGAGGTAAACTCGAAAATGAAATTTAAATTAATCTATGTTATTATTATTATTACCATATTTTTATTATCATCATCATTCCTGCCTAGCTCCAGGGTACAATGCAACTTTCATGTCTTTAAACTTTGTTTTTGTGATCACCAAAACAATATCAATTTTATGCATGATCTTGTAGTGACACGTACCATTATTTCCTCCCAAAATCGTCTTATATTTTTTGCCTAAATTTCGTGAAAGATAAGCAGGGTGCGATGATTATGCAAAGAATAATAAAGTACACAGAAGGAACACCACACCATTTTTTTTTAAATATACTGTATCATTATCTGATTGCACGCTTGTGCGCTTTCTTAATTTTATATGATTAATTTGAAGTCCTGTGTATTTCACTTTCATCAAGATCACCATATACAGTAATTCTTGTATTTTTGTCATTGTGAACACCACGGGCCTCTGTTGCGATGCTGCCACGGAAGTGGCTGCTTCTTAACTGGCGCGGGGTGTCCCTTGTATAAGTTTCCACCTATAACAGTTTGGCCTGTTTTCTCATGGATGAACTTGGGCTAGCATCTCTTCGCATTGTTTTTTTTAAATTTCGTCATTGCAAGGCCAACCCATGGAAGCGATGGGTTCATACACGTTTCACTCCCCTGGATTAGCGCCGAATGCTGTCTAATGTGCCAGCTGCTCGCATAGCATGCATGAGTCATAGCCTGCAGGCAGTGAGACCGACTCCTTTCTTCTGACAAGGTCACGTCAGGTTATAAGCTCGCAGCAGCATGTGCAACCGACCAGTGCAGATATACGAATGTGCTATCCAAAGATTATGTGATGAAATTTTACAAACTAATTTTTGTATTTGAAAAGTAGGGTGCAATGATTATGTGAGGAAATATGGTACATGTTTTATTCTTCCTTTTAAAGTCTTATGGCATATAAGAAACTAACATTCACCTGCAAAATCACGTGGTGTCAGGAAGGGCAACCGGCATTAAATCCCCGGCCAAAGCCGAAATGAGCCTGGTTGGCTCCGGCGATCCCAATTAATTGGGAAAATCTGAAGGAAGGAAGAAAGAAATTATCTCCAGCTTCATCTTCAAAATTGTGATGTATCTTGAGGGGATCTTTCCGTACTACGATAGCAAGTTTCATCATGTCACGACATAAGCAAAATACTAGTATAAGTTACATCCAGCATGTTGAGATGAAAACTTTTATTTTTAAATTGCTGCCTAGGTTTGTTGAAATACTTTGATGCATTGCACATCCTTCCCAAACAGCACTTTCCCCTTTTAAACTTGTCCCCTGCTTACAAGCCATAACCTCATTTCATATCTGCTACATTGTATTCTGCATTTCACTTCAAGTGTTTTGTTCATACACAAGACTTAATAGTATGAATATCGGGGTGAGTTCTATGAATGTGTGCTGTCTGCTTAGATTGTGGCCACTAACTAATAAAGGGCTCGCCTTTGTTCAATATTTACGTACCGGTAAGTCTTTCCCATAATCTTACAGCTTGTCCTCCACTTCAAAGAACTTTCCAGCTTTGGGTCCTAGAAATGCATTTCTTTACTTATTTGTATTCTGTAATGTATGCATTCAAATAGAATGAAGCGGTGTTGTGTTTTGTGGCATTTTGTTTTCTAGAACATTGTCCTTACTTGATATTTATTTTTATTTATATACATATTTATATTTTAACAGGTTCCAGTGATGCAGAGACTGATAACTATGAAGATATGAACAATTACGTGCAACAAATTGAGGAGGCTTCAAATAATTTAAGGAGGTTATGCATAGAGAATGAGGTTGGTGAAGTGAAGCATACATTAGATGCTCTTGATAACATGGTGAAGCAGTTGAGAACAACACTGCATCTGAACAGTGAAAGTGTTTTAGATTGTCCTTCTCAAGATAGTGATTCATCTAATAAACACTGTGACTTTAAACTCCCCAATGTATATACAACTCCGAGTAAATCCAATCTCCGTTCTCCTTGCCCCACTGGAGTGAATACTCCAAAAATGCACAAAGTTGTAAGGTTCCAGTTTAGTAACAGTCAAACCGAAAAGCAAGCTGACTAGTTGGTTTTATATACTTTTATTAGAAATTATATGTAATGATACATAGATGAGTGTGTGAAACTAGGAGCTATCATGTATATAACTCGCTGGGCTTCCTATGGAACTGGATTCCTTTTATTTTCCTCTAAAAGAAGAATTACTTGTATTCCACTGTCAGACAATCGATGCAAGCTGTTGCTCAAGCATTTGTTGCTGATCCTTGCAGATTATAGGATAGTTTGCTGGTACCCGATTGTACACATGAATACATATTAATGCTGATGGAAGAGGCATTTGTAGGCCACTTGGCTCATAGTTTTTCTCAATGCTGGGAATTCCTATGTAGCAAGGCAGACAGACAGTCTTGTGGCCTGGGGAGGAAGTGTTGTTTAGATACTACTGTATGAGCCACAGTTGACTCTTTCAATGATATACTGGCCTGAAGTGTAACTCATCTCTATAATTCCCTTTCAAAGTTTTCTAAAATATTGCAACTGACATTTCATTTATATAAATAAAATAATCAAATATCATCTTTGCGATGGATCGAAGAATTCTTAACATTATTGAAAGATGTTATGCACGAATATGCAGTATGCAATTACAGTACAAAAAGTGTATAAAAAAAGGCTATTTTATATGAAATGGAAAACCTTGAGTATTTTTTCAGTAATAAGTTCTGAAGATTAAAAACATTAAGTCAATATTAATTAGTACTTTTTCCTGTACCAGTTTTCGTCCACATTGTGGCCTTCCGCAGTGCAAATAATAATATGAATAGAAATTCAAAACTTACAGTAGCCTACATTTAAAAAAATGCCATAAAAGAAGGTTGTTCTCACAACTGTTCCTAAAAAATACACTAAAATTAAAATAAAAAAAACTGATCTGTTACAAAAATATGTTAAATATGTTTTAACCTCAGAAGGTTTATATTTTTCCCCTCTCCTTTATGACTTTCTAGTATTTGTTTCTCATTTCTATCTTATTCTTCTTTCTAAATCAATGTTCCTTCTTCAAGCTGGTTTTATACAGTATAACGATTTATTTATTTATTTATTTCGTATTTAACATATTTTTGTAACAGATCTGGTTTTTTTATTTCATTTTATCTGTTTTTTAGATTTTAGGTGATTAATTTTTTAGAAATAGTTTTGAGAACAACCTTTTTTATGGCAATTTTTTAAGCACTGTAAGTCATATTATTATTTGTGCTGAGGAAGGCCACTATGTGGCCGAAACCGGTACAATAAAAAGTACAAATTAATATTGACTTATGTTTTTTGATCTTCAGAACTTATTATACTTCATCAATAAAGAACAGGGCTAACATGGTCATTTTCATGTCACATTATATTTCTTCAGTTATAATATCCTCATGTTTGATAACAAATACTCGTGAAATTAACAGTATTTCGCTGTCAAAGGGGTCTTAAGAGGATTATCAAAACTCGTGGTGGGTTTTCAGTCAAAAGGAATTCACATAAGCATTACGAGATGCTTCAGTATTCTAAAAATATCTTTATGTTCGACCCTATTATATGTCAGAAAACTGTACTATAATGAGGCTCATTATAACACTATTTTCCATTATGAAACAGTTTCTCCCACCTATCAGAGCTCAAGAAACAGTCGTTTGACCAATTAGATGAGCATAGCATCGCACCTGTGCTGAGTTCCACGGCCTTCTAATTTAAATTTCACTGTGTGGACTAATGTCATAGTAGGGTAATCGAGGAGGCCTTGGTCAAATACAAGGCATTCTCTGCATCTCATGCGCTCTGTTCAGTACATAAAACTGGCTAAATCTCGAGATATTTATGAATATTTATGTTCGAACATAAAATAGTTATAATAATTATCGTCGAACATAAACAGTCTTATGCAACACGCCTATAATGGTAATTAAGACACTCGTATGGAAATTATAAAACTCTCATACACTCGTTTTATAAACATACTCGTATCTTAATTATTGCCATTATAGGCCCGTTGCATAATGTACTATTATGGACCAAGTGATATGTATTAATGTATTATTAATGCAGTTATAAAATAACAAACTATTTTATGGATATGAGACACCTCAGAACTTAATATCACAAAAGTTGGGTATTTTAGTGTAAATTATTATTGAGTAAAACAATTACCTGTCTTTGAAAGGAGAATTTTACACCCATTTCTGTTTTATTTATTCTCTCTTATGATACAGTAAAACCTGCCTTCAACGGAAACTAGTCATCATCATCATATACAGTTTCCAGCCCCAGGCTGGGTTCTTCCCACCACCTCTCCGCTGTCACTCTGGTCCAGTCCTCGCCTCTCTTCTTGGCACATTCCTCCACTCATTTCAGCCATCTATCTCTTGGTCTTCCCCTTGGTCGTTTCTTCTGCATCTGGTCTTAAACGGAAATGTTTGACAGTCCTGCCAACTTACTAATGAAAAAATTGTTAAATTCCCTTCATTAAACGGAAACTGTGTTATGCGGATAACAGAAATAAAAACACCCATTGGAACAGAAAATTTTCAAGTTTCGGAATGCAGTATTTAGAAAATTTTCAGGCATCCTGTGAAAGTCTACCTCTTTTGCTGTAACAGTTGATTTTGTAGTTAACAAGGAATGTGCAAATGGTGTTCCTCCTTTTGTTCTCCAAATTACACGTCAAAGTGCACGATTATTTGCCCGTTTCCTGTTGCCTAAGTCTTTTTCCAATACTTCAAGAAGTAGTCAACCAACAAATGCCTATCTTTATGTTCATTGTAAGTTTTTCTAGTACAGTACTGTATTAATTTGTAGCACAAATATGTAAATATAAGGTATGTACACCATTTTATTTTTTCTCAGGTTGTCCATGCTCAGGGTTTAATTATTTTAGCCTAGGTCTACCTCCGCTAACCTATGTTTAACGGGAAAAATTGCGAATCCCATACGTTTCCATTGAAGGCAGGTTTTAAAAAGGAAGGTTGTAGTTTTACGTTACCGTTAATCTTGCGATCATGTGCCCTGAGACCTCCTTTTTGCATCGAATCCGAACCACAGGACATGGCATTTCACTTTGAAATGCATTGACCGGGAATCAAACCCGGTCCACCTTAAGGAAAGAGCTTGACCGCTGCACCACCATGCCCCGAAGGCAGGAATGGAGATCCTTAACTTCCCCTCTCCATTCCTCCCCTCTCCTTTCCGTCCCTTCCGTGCATACCACATGTTCGGGCAAGCTCACGGTCATGCAACAGCGCGCTCCCACTTACAGTCCACTTCGAGCCTCCCACAGCTACAGTACAGGTAAGCAGTTTGCACCCGCTGACGCAGATTTTACGTTTTATCCGTTTAGGTGATATATATCTTTTTAAACCCAGTCGTTTCCACTCATTACAGCTCCCACGCAGGAATGTTTTCGAAAGATTCGCTACTTCCAATGGGTCAAAGTAAGTTACTCTTAAGCCCATTATATTTCCTTTTTTCTCTGACGCATTCACTCCCACTTATAGATATCTTAGGGCCGCAACGTACCTTTTGGCAGGGTCGCCTCGTCGAGAAAGTCCGCATGACGTCATATCAAAATTAATGTCAAAGTCTCTGCCCAGCTCAACAGCAAGGCCAACAAGGTTGGATGGGTCTCGCGCCCGTCAACTTTTTCATAACATACTTTTTGAACCAAGCTGAGAAGACTTGATATAATACAAAGAAACCAACTTCAAGGACAGTCCAACATGCCCCCAGTGAATTTTCTTACTAAATATTTTTAAGAACTGTTTTAAAAATTTTTACTAATTATAAATTTTAAAGTGTCTTTTTAAAGTGTGTATTAAGCCATAATCGGCCATATGAGTTAGAAAGAGCTCTTTAAATTGTTGCATAGTAGCCCTTGCACTACGGTTTAAATGGTTTGGGTATATAGCTGTGAGTGCTATTTTTCATATTCTTCTTAAAATGTGCATGTTTCTGTTGTCAATATGTTTTGATGGATGTTAACACGTTTATAATTTGTATGGCTGAAGAAGGGCCCAGGAACACCCAAAACATGTCCCTTTAAAAACGGCAATAAACTTTTAGTTGCCTATAAAGAAAAGTATTGATTGGGCGGAGACCCCTTACCCCATTATAAGTGAAATTGCAATATTAACTATGCGAACATGGATGGGTCCAGAAGCAGAAGGATGATGACTGACTTGGAATTTCCGGCCAAATGACAATCCCTTTCTCCAAGCGTAAAGAGAAGTTCACGTAGTGAATGTTACCACGACCGTGAGTATGAACATCATTACACCAACATGGATAAACTATCTATTAAAATAAAACAAGGTGAATATTCAATAGCACGTGAAACAAAGCTCAAGTTAACAATATGGCGAACGATAGAGTGATATTTTACCTGTAAAAATGCGTATTTATACTCAGGACACAAATGGGCACATCAAACTTACTGAGGCACAAGTGCGAAAGTAGCCAAAAAAGTATAGCCAAGTTTTTGTCTAAAGCGGAGGTCAAGGAACCAGAAGTGTCATCAAACTTGAAGTCCCTTGGAATGCCAATTTGAAGTCCCTTGCAATGAAGCAAATTGTCAAGAACGACTTTCTCCTCAAATGTCTAAATGTGTTGGTTTAACACGTTATGCTTTATTTAATAAATTAAACATAATAATGAAATATCAGCGGATTTGGATAAAAGTCATGCGAGGCAGATGCGGATAACAGTCGTGCGGATGCGGGGCGGATACGGATTACGTTTTGATTATCCGCACAGGGCTCTATAGAGCATCCAGCGTTTAGAAAAGACTGTGGGTCTTATGGGCTTTTACTTTTAACGGAAATCCCCCCTACACTGGTTTTGTTACCTTATCTTTTATCTTGAAGGAACTCTGAACATATATATTTTTCGTCATAATAGCTTCCTACAATTATCTGCCAATTGATTACCTTTGTTATTGCGTACAAGTATCGCTTATATTACGTCTTAGTAATTTAAAAATTTTCGAGGTTAGCACGCTGGAAAGAAGAGCCTCGTCCTGTGATGCATGCTCGCCCGGAGTGGAGCACGTGCTCAGTTCCGCCGGCAACATAAGTTCTGAAGCACTATCCGCCATTGGTGTTACTGTTGGGTGCCTGTTTTATTTTCTGTTCGATCGAATCATGGCTGCCGACAGTTGGGTTCCAACCCACTATCTCCCGAATGCAAGCTCACAGCTGCGCGCCCCTAACCGCGTGGCCAACTTACTACAGTATTACAAATATTAATCTAAACAAAACAACAAGAATAAAATTGAAAGAAACTAAATTACAGCCTAACTAATGACTAAAGAGGTGATGATCAACAGTATTGCTGACATAAAAATTGTTAACATCGTCTGCATACATCCGAGAAGGAAGGAAGGGTGATGCTCTCGACATCTGCCAATCAGTAATGCGTCATATCACAACGAAATGAATGTCATTATTGCTTCTCTTCGCATACAGTATCCTTAATACTGGTCCAATCCGTTAACACCTGCGAAACTGCTCCTTCCTGGGCGTGTTCTATTTCAGGTAGCTGCTGGGTTGTGGTTGTCTCAGTAACTTATGAAAGCGCAGTACTCGAAGCGGGTGAACATAACGTATGACGTCAGCGCTACCTCTGCCTAGAGTTAGCAACACTGTCGCCATAAGGCTCCACAGTCTTTTCTAAACGCTGGATGCTCTATAGTCATCTGGTATGATGTATGCCAAATGTCTTGTTAAAAATCATCGATGAGGTATTACTTCGCAGGTGAAACTGAAGCTAAAAATGGATTTGTGTCTAGAGTTGTGCCATTTGTTATGGAGCAGGAAGAAGAAAAAGTGATGCCTTGGTTGTCATACGCCTGTAGTAAACACTCACTAATTCAGACCAATGAGGGCGAGGTCTAGTTCAAATTATAGAAATGTTTTCTAAAAGTATTGTACTGTACAGAACATGCAATACTGTACAGAACATGCATAGTTATCTGAAGCTATACTTAGGAATAAAATTTACTATGTATGTACTGGTAATTGTTAAAGAAAGACTCGATGTTCAGTACAACTGGATTGAATTAAAGTTACGATACATATTCAATGGCTGTATATGTATCCCTATATACATGTTGTCTTCTAAACTTAGCGATGTACCTGTATTTTTAACCATAGCATTCATCTTAGTTACTCTATTCTAGTGAGGACTACAGTACAACACTTCTAAGCTTTTGTTGCGTGCTTGTGACCAATAATGATATGTACTGTACTTACTATTGGCCGCGAGTGGAGTGAAGGAGAAGGGAGGGAGATGCGATCGACATTTCAAAATAGATGGCCTTGGTGTGAATTATGTCTGGCGCAGTACTGCGGAGATGAAAACCTGTCCGAATTAGTGAAGCCCGAAATATTGAGGTTTCACTGTATATTTAATTTCTTAAAATCGGATGGGAAGAATGACACCTTTAAATGCAAAGTGTGCACAGGTGAAAAAAAGAAAATACACAGCAGGAAACTAAAAAATGCATGTGCAGGTAAGACATTGGTAATTTGATAGCTTGTTATTATTATTCTCTGGTTACAAAATATTTTATATAGCTTAACTGCATACCGGTACTATTTCACTTTGCATGAAATTAAATTCGAAATCCACTATTCCACTTAAATCTAGTAAATGATTAGCGGGTGAAATGCTATAAATAGGGATTGGAATTTTTCGGTGATTTCAGAGTGAAGAAAGCGGTATTTTAAAGTGGCAAATTCGGTGGTTTCAAGTGCACTTTTCGGTACTTTCAAAATCATAAATTTTAGGCGGGATTTTTTTAATAACAATACACTTTCAGTCATCCTTCAAAGTATACTTCAGTGAAGAGCTCCAAATTCTCTTGTGACAAACGGTGATGCATATCACTTAACGTGCTAGTGTAAGCTGAAAAACAAAACTTCACAGCGTTTGAATAGGGTATCCAAATGGTTTTCAACACAGATTCTGAGAACTTTGGAAATACAAATGTCATTCCTTGCAAAACTCCATCAATGTCTGTCTTGGTCCTGTCATGCATCTGCTTCTTGATTAAAGTTTGCAGTTCTTTGTATCCTCTTAACACCTCACTTTCTTCCAGTGTTCCACAGAATGGCAACTTCTTAATTTTCTTTGCAATGTCCTCATTGATGTTCATTGGCACTATTTCTGCTGGATCAAATGCACACATTTGTAAATCTTGTTCCCAGGGTCAACGGATCTCAAGCTGATTAATTTTCCAAGAGCATGGGACCCACTGTTTACTAAAACTGAATGTATTTTCCCTCTTTTTAACACATTTCCACAACCCTCCAACTGCTCCTTAATGTTGGTACCATTCTTTCCAGAAACAGCAAGTTTAAGGGCTTGCTGAATTCTCCATAGATTTTCATCAAGAAGGTGAACAGTTGGATGTGGCCTAATTAGGGGATGAGTTCAGTGATGTCTCTGCCAAATTCTTTGAATCTCAAGTATTTCGTCATGTGAAACATTGTTGAGAAAATAAACACCAGAGTTATCAGTCCCTACAACTTCACTCATAAATTGCAAAATATCTTTCAATTGACAGGCACACTACAGAATGAAACCAAGAAGACCACCTGGTTAATACTGGTTCAGGAAACAGTGGCACGTTTTGATCTGGATGTTTGCCATCTAGATATTCTGAAAGGCGCACTATATGACGCCACGCGTAGTTACTAGGATGAAGGGGCAGATGACCTAGCTGATCCAGCCCTTAAAACCTCAATAACTAAGTACTGTAACTTACTAGGATGACTTCCCAGATTGATAGAGATCGCTGTATGCAGAAAGTGAGGCCCGCTATCACCGTTAAGTTTCCAATCTTTCCGTGTTTCTTGGATGCACTCCATGCAGTCAAGTCATGGGAGAAGATTACTGCTACTACACTCGCACAAAAACATGCTTCTATGACGACGATATTTTAACGGGCAAGGTGGTCTCACTACGATGCCATTAGGGCAAAACCTGGATGAATGTCAAGATGCAGAAGAAAGTGACATCCAGTAGTTAGACTTTGATAAAGACAATCGTGGTTTCAGACATGAAAGCGATGAGGATATTGTACGAAATTTGACTGTCGGTGAGGTAAACTGAGATCCAGTACATATAGAGTGCAGGAGTGATGCAACGGGAATCCCGAAAGTCTATAGTCACACTTATCTCTTATAAAGAAAATCATGTAAGTAACTTATAACAGAGAAAACATTTATCTTTTTTTTTTTTTTTTTCAGTGATGAGGCCACTGCATAGTTGGTAATATTTTGTGATCAATAAAACCAAAACAGTATTAGTAGTACAGTCGAACCTCCCTTCTGCGGACACCATCGGTTCCGAGGGAAAATGTCCGTTATGAGAGGTGTCCGCTGAAACAAGTTTGTAAAAATAATCGAACATTTTAACGGCTAAGTACATCCACCTTAAACATACACATCTTTATTTTGATTATTTGTTTATTTGAGTTTTTCCGACTTGTTTGGGATAAGGAAGTACCAAGGAAAAGCAAGGAGGTAATGAATAAAGTGTACTATGTTCCCATATTAACTTATGCAGCTGAGACTTGGACCCTGACAAGCAGGCAAGAGAGTAGAATCCAAGCCAGTGAAATGAAATTCCTAAGAAGTATGATAGGAAAGACAAGGAAAGACAGAGTGAGGAATGAAGATGTTAGGAAGGAAGTTGGGATGGGAAAACTAAATGAGAGAATTGAGAAGAATAAACTAAGGTGGTTTGGACATGTAAAGAGGATCGAGGAAAATAGAATACCAAGACAGATGCTGGAGGCAAAGTGCAAGGGTAAGAGAGCAAGAGGAAGACCTATAACAAGGTGGATTGATTCAGTGAAGAACAGCATAAGAAAAAGAAATCTGGACTGGGACAAGATCGTGAAAGAAGAATGGTGGAAGGAAAGAGGAAAGTGGAGAAGTGCCATAAATACCCCGACCCGGCAGGAGCTGGATAAGGGGAAATAATGATGATGATGTTTATTTGAGTTTTCCTGCATTTGAATTTTTCGGCAAGCTTTCTCACTGAAAGTCCCTTGTCACTTTCTACAATCACATTTCTTCTTGTTTCGAGGTCTAAACACGTTCGTCCCTTGTTACTCATGTTTACTCGACGACTGAAATGCTACGGTATTTCTGTCTCACTAATTAGCGCATGTACTGCAAATCTTTTCCTTTTGAAGTTGACTACCTGAGCTCGACCTTATCGGTGGCAATCTGAGTTATGAATAGAATGGTGCAAGCAGGGAAGAAAATCCCCAGGTAACTCGTGAGTAAACAGTCACTGGCAGCAATCCTGGACAATTAGAATTCTCGGAATGTACACCAGTAGGTAGAACACCATAACGAAAGGTTTGGAAAGAGGAATGTATAGAAGAATTAACTTTACGGCTACTACAGCGTTGCCATGTAGCCTGCATTTCACTCTCTCTCTCCTTTGACTCGAAATAGGTGTAGTGCAGACATTCAAGAGGGATTTCCGTATGTCTGCAGAATGGTTTTAAAAGAAAGGATGACATGGTCCGGTGTAAAAAATGTCCTGCAGCGTGTGAAGTGTCCGCTTAAGTCAAGTGAACGGGACAGATGGCGATGTCCGCTGTCCGGACATCAAGGTGTCTGCTGAAATGAGGCTAATTTAACACTTGTCTTATGTAAAATAAAATCAGTTCCAAGGAAAAATGTCCGTATAGGCAGGTGTCCGCTGAATAAGGGTGTCCGTTAGGGCAGGTTCGACTGTATTACTTAATAAACAGTGTATTTTTATTACGTGACAAACACATAAAGTGTAAAATATTTATCTTTTAAATGTAACGTGGACAACATTTATGTTATATGCCTTTGAAAAAAAAGAAAAAAATGCTCACTTCGCAATAGAGCACTAAAGAGAATTTGCCCAAAAAAAAGTACCAAAGACAAAGGTTGTTTTTTCATTAATATCCCCCCCAACTAATATGTATTGGTCTCGAAAGTAAAAAAATATAACTTGTATTTGTGTTTGGAATGTAAAAATTAGTCAAAAACAATACTCTATTTTGTCCATTTCTTATATTTCAAATGAAAGCGATGAGGATATTGTACGAAATTTGACTGTCGGTGAGGTAAACTGAGATCCAGTACATATAGAGTGCAGGAGTGATGCAACGGGAATCCCGAAAGTCTATAGTCACACTTATCTCTTATAAAGAAAATCATGTAAGTAACTTATAACAGAGAAAACATTTATCTTTTTTTTTTTTTCAGTGATGAGGCCACTGCATAGTTGGTAATATTTTGTGATCAATAAAACCAAAACAGTATTAGTAGTACAGTCGAACCTCCCTTCTGCGGACACCATCGGTTCCGAGGGAAAATGTCCGTTATGAGAGGTGTCCGCTGAAACAATTAGTCAAAAACAATACTCTATTTTGTCCATTTCTTATATTTCAAATTTCTTAACGTTTGTTAAAAAATAATAACGGCACTCTTGATCCCGGAACGTACTTATATGTCATCAGAAGTTCAAATAAATATTTCAGTTTGTTTTGGATGTCGAAATTAGTCATAAATTATACAATACATGCCTAATGGCAGTTCCTTATTTTTCAAATTTCTTAACGTTTGTTCAAAATTAATGGTACTTTTTGCTCCGAAACATACTTATTTGCCCTCAGACGTTCAAATACATACTTCAGTTGTGTTTAGGATGTCGAAATCAGTCGAAAACAATATACCACACGCCAGATGTTGTTAATTCCTTATTTTTCAAATTTCTTAACGTTTGTTCCAAAATAATGGTACTTTTTGCCCCGAAACGTACTTATATGTCCTCAGACGTTCAAATATATACTTCAGTTGTGTTTAGGATGTTGAAATCAGTCGAAAACAATATACCACATTCCAGATGTTGTTAATTCCTTATTTTTCAAATTTCTTAACGTTAGTTCAAAAATAACGGTACTTTTTGTCTCGAAACGTACTTCTATGCCCTCAGACGTTCAAATAAATATTTAAATTGTATTCAGGAGGTCGGAATTAGTTGAAAACAACACAGCGCATCACACATTTAACAAATTTAATTTTTTTCGTGTGTTTTTAATGCTTGTTCAAAAATGGCCGTCATCTTGGATCCTAAGGGACATTTTTGGTGTTTCCTCTTTTAGAATTGTCAAACATAGTGCTACCGACAAACCTGCCTCTTGGCGTGGTATAGAAACTATTTGCAGTAAGGAAATACGTACCGCACCTACTATTGCAAACTATTCCCTCTAACACTGACAACAGTCTGATGTCTAGGGGGTTAAGGTCGAGGCTACCAGAAGGCCACTCAGTAATAGAGATGAAGTCCGATTCATTGGCCTGCAACCTATGTTGTGCAATACTTGCCTTACGAGTTGGCACAGAGGCAAGATGTGGCTTTCCTGGATCTTACAGCATAGACCCTATTGTTCTGGTGGTTAAGGCTTTCTTCAATGTGCAAGACTTTCTCATTTTTAGAGAATTCTCTAATGCCCATTGGCGTACCTTGATTTCAGTTCTTCTCTGCTGCTTCAACTGCAGTGTTGGGATATGTTCGATGCTCTACCATTGAGCTGTAACCCCAAAGTCTTCAGAATGTGTCCTGGATATTGATCTCCCATGCCTTTATCTTTTGCTTCTGGACGGGGTTTTGTCAGATATGGGCAGTCAGACTGTTCTTATACTGCAAGGATGACCAACCCTCGTGCAATCTTTTGCACTGCCGTGTCTCAGTAAATTTCTGGATTCTCTGTAGATAATCGTCTTGCTGATTTTCAATGCTTTTAGGGTTTGAAAGGTCTCAGATGGTGACTTTCCAATCTAGTGCAAGGCAATTACAGTTATACTGTTTTCATATTCACCCCACTCATCTTTCACTGTTGAACACATGGTCAGGACTAACCTATCCTTCAATGCACGGGTGACTTGCTACAGTCCCAGTCAACAGTTTGTGAACGCATCAAATTTCAGAAATGTTGAAAACTTGATCCAGTTATCTCAAACCAGTCTTGCCAACGTTTCACCCTAGCCCATGAGCTGTACAAAGTGCAACTGCACTCTTAACACTCTGATATATGTTTGGTATTTATAAACAAATCATTGAGATTTTTACATAGTTGTAATTAATATATTGTATAGCCATGACACTACTGGAAATACCTTAAAGCACAAAATCAGTGGCTAAATCACCATTTGCAAGGAAAAGAAACAAATAGAGCTTAAACCACAATTATATTTTGTATTAAATTTTAAGGTATGCTTATGGACCTTTCAATGGCACAAGTGTGTAATTGGGCAAGGATTTACAGCACATAAAAGTCCTATGCAGTGGCATAAGCAGGATTTCCTTTTGGTGGGGGGGTTCATTAATATAATAGGGTAATTGTGTACATAAAGGGGCAGATGAACTTGCTGTTCCACCCCTTAAAACGACAGTCTTCATCGTAATTAAAATTATATTTCGGTTAATATTCATAAAAAAACAATAAATTAAATAACCATTCTCTTTGCATGAAAACTATTTTAGGCCTCATTATTTTTTCAACACAATAAAAAAAATGAAAAGAAATATAAAAAATATGGAAAACAGTGACTAAATATTAAACCTGAAACGATGCAGTGGTATCATAATGACCATAGTTATGTGGTTGCTTAAAATATTGATATTGTGAGAGAAAAATAATGTTTTGCTCTCCGTGTTCCTACTGACCATTACTATTAACTCTCCAAATCTGCCTATCTTGAAGACTTAATCTGTATCATTAATTGGATTAAATTGCAGATACTCCTCATGTACTGAATTATCTTTAACGACACACAATTAAAGCTACCTGAAGCGACGTGAAAAAGGTTACTGATCACACACTTTAAAGCAAAACTGATCCATGGCTGCAAGTAGAGTGCAGGACGTGATCACATTTTAAATATATACAGGAGTAAGAAACCTCAATATTGGTAATGTAAACCAGGTGATATATGGGACAATATAAAGATTCAAGTAAAGAAATTTCTTTGGGGGGGGGTTAAACCCTAACCCCCCGTCGGTACGCCACTGGTCCTATGATGTCTATTTGAAGGGCTTAGAACCTGATAATAGACAACCCATTATTCATCGTAAAGATATTTGTGAATGAAGCATTTTGGTTGGAAAATTGGCAGAATGACATTCTTTAGTAATGTTTTTGGAAGTCATGAAGAATCATCTGGTTAAAGAATTTTACCCTAGGGGTCTTAGAGAAAACAATCTGTCATAAGCAAACTAGTCTCAAAATAAATACACTTCATTCAAGGTTATTTTCCTCAGAAGTTGAACTTACGAACATAACTTTTAACAAATTGTACTACAGGACAGTTATTGACAACTGCTGTAAGCTATAATCTAATTCCGTCATAATTTGAATAAATTATATAGCAACTCTGTATGTATTTTTTAAATTTGTATTTGGCCAATTAGACATCTGACAGTGGAATGTGATGTTTGTTTTTTAATTTATTGTGACACTTAAATAATTAAATTTCCCCTCTGAAACTGTCCTTTCGTACTCTGTGTTGAATCTCAAACCCTTATAGGATAGGAATTGTGTAGCTTTCTTCTAGTTGAATATCACCAGCCTCTTTCTTGTATCATTTAGAGGTACTAACCTTAATAAAGTATATTACTCTTAAGATGTAAATAAATATAACATTTCAAAACTACCTAGATCACTACAAGATGGGCATACAAATGATCTTGTCCATTGATTCTTGTTTGATAACTTTTTATGTACATATGCATATTTATATAAATATCTTTTAAAATATTATTTTTTAGTATGTTGTATTATAGTGTTTACAATGAATTAAATAAAGAAAAGGATGAAAATAGAGCAAGAAAAAATATTTTAGTGACTTCCCTTATGTTTTTCAAACATTTTTTACTTCCATCCCTCTTTGATGCAGTCTTATTAAGACGAGCATTACAGTAGCAAAGGTTGGCCTGCATTGATGAAACTTCCCTGTTTTCCTCAGCAAAGGTGGAGAAAGTAAGCTTAAGGTTAAAAGAAGTTCAAATGAAATCTGTGACTGCAATATGTCACGGTACCTATCCATGTTAGTAATACCCTACAGTATTGGCTATGTGATGCAGTTGGTAAGGGTCTAGCCTCCTGCAGCCCACAAACTGATGGGAGCTCACTTGATTGCCAGGCAGAAGAATGGAGCTGCCGAGAACATGACGCCTCGTCTAGCAGAGGCCAAAAAACACTGCACCATAACTTCCGAATGTGTGTAATTCATCCTACTGATTGCGCAACGGGCCGATATATTCTGCCAAGTAGTAAGCAGATTCCCATGCAACTAAATCAAGGCCAAGTATACCCCTTCTCCTCATTCTCCACCTCACCTCACACTCGCAAACTAGTTCCCATGAGTAGGTGCTCCTTCCACCTCCTCCTCCTAATTTCCAACCTTCTGGCAAATGGCTTATTATGTAGCATAATCAGATCGAGCCTCTCAAATATATCCATCCAAGTTAGAAAATGTTTAAGGATACCATTGCAATATTATCAGTGTACTAGGTGACTAGCAACTGGAAGTTCCAGAGAAAACTGGAAATATAGATGAATTGTGTGTTCAAACAGGAATTATTGAATATTTATTGCCACTGTTGCTATAGTAAAAAGTGGAAGTACAATCTCTCAAACAAAGAATGTTCATGCACATCCTTGCAATCTGTGCAAATAATAATTAATCACATGTATTTTTTTTTTTTCTAGATAGTTTCATAATCTGGCATAAATCAGTGCTGACTGACTGAAATGTTATCGATTGTTATATGCTCATACTCAAAATGGCTTCAAAGCTTTTTATACTTTACAGTGGTGTCCATGATTAGGAGTTACTTGACATATTCCTGCCGCCTTCTGTGGTCGTGGGGTGCTTATAGATACTCGGAGAGTCTTGGGTTCGATGTCCAGCTCTGCCAATAAATTTAATGCTAGTCTGAGGGTTGGAACAGTGTTCATTCAGCCTCATGAGGCAAACCTGAGATAAGATGGAGTTTTTTCAGTTTCCATAGTTTCCCCACTTCTACTCCAGGTCAATGCCGAGATGATTAACTAAAGGTCACGGCTGCCTCCTCCCAAAACCTAGCTTCAATTACAAATACACACACTAATACAACCATCACCATGACCAGGTTATCAGATTATATGAGCGTGTGCACACACAAGATGGGCTACATGACCATGTCACAAAGCCCCTAAATGAATTGATAACACTGTTTTGGCTTGGGGCTTGAGAACTAAACAAGAAAGAAAAAATTTACAATTATCAGTTTGTGCTCGTTCTTTGTTTGAGTGACTGCATTGTTGGTACTGCATGGAATTTAATAGCTTGAAAGCTAGGGATAGAGCTTTTATACCTTCTAAAACTTAATACCAGTATAGGCTGCGATCTTTGATTCACATGAAGTACAGCAATTGATTATAGTGTGGTTTTGAGTTAGCAGAAATGATGTGCAGTCTATGTCAGTTGACAGGATTTTCATTCTCCCTATGAACTCATGCATAGAAATGGCATGCAGTCAATTCACTCCCAACATCAATCTATGAGGATCTTGTTCTTATGGATCTGGGTTCTTCGAATTGAAGTATGGTCAGTAGGGTGGAACGTAAAAATATTGTTTTCAATTTCAATACGTAATAGTGATAAAAAGTTGCCTTTTGCTATTATTAAATCAATTGTAAAGTTTGAATACGATTGGAGTAGAGTAAGAGGTGCCGCAACGGGTTAGAAATTGTGATTTTTAAGTGGATGAAGTGAGTGTTGAAATGGTGAAGGCAGCAGGGGAGGTTGGGAAACCGTGGCTGTACCGTGTGATGAGGGTGATATGGAAGGAGAAAAAGACCCCAGAAGATTGGAAGAAAGGATTAATTGTCCCAATATTTAAGAAAGGAAGCAGAAAGGAGTGCAGAAATTACAGGGGAGTCACACTCATACCTCACTGTGCAAAGATATATGAAAAGATATTAGAAAGTAGAATACGAGCCAAAGTGGAGAGAAAATTGAGAGAGGAACAGTATGGATTCAGACCTGGGAGATCAACAGTGGATCTCATATTTTCAGTGAGACAGCTCCAGGAACACCACTACGAATTTGGAGAGGATCTGCTGATGGCCTTCCTGGACATCGAAAAGGCCTATGATAGTGTGTGTAGGGAGAAGGTTTGGAAAGCAATGGAAAACATGGGAGTGGAAAAAGAGACTGTAGGCAGAGTGAAGGAGATGTATTGTGGAAGTGTGAGTTGTGTGAAAGTTGGAGGGGAAAGAACAGACTGGTTCAGACAAATGAGTGGCCTGAAACAGGGTAGTGCGCTGTCACCCCTTCTCTTTATTGTGGTTATGGACGAGGTAATGACACGGGTAGCAGGAAAGATAGGAGAAGATAAGATGAAAGCAATGGTGTTTGCAGATGATCTCATGGTCTGGGGAAACAAGGAGGAGGAAATTCAGGAGCAACTGAAGGCTTGGGAAGAAACAGTGGGAGAGTACGGATGGAAGTTCAACATCAGTAAATGTGAGATCCTGTTAACGACCAGGAAAAAGGACAGACCAATGAGTGGGATAACACTTGGAGGTGGACAGCTGAAGAAGGTGGAAAGTCTCAAGTACTTGGGAAGTATAGTGGAGGAAAATGGGAGAAATGACAAAGAGATTACGGAACGTGGCATGCAGGCAGAAGCATTTCTCAGAAGCATTAGGAGCTTAGTGTGGAATAAAGATGTCCCACAAAAAAGCAAGGAAGTGTTATACAGAAGCTACTATATCCCGATACTGACCTATGCTTCAGAAACGTGGACAATGAAGAAAAGAGACATAAGCAGAATACAGGCAGGTGAAATGAAGTTCCTGCGAAGTAGGATCGGAGTAACAAGAAGAGACAGGGTGAGGAATGAAAAGGTCAGGGAAATGGTGAAAGAGGAGCCCTTGCAAGGTAGGATTGAGACATCAAGACTGAGGTGGTATGGACACTTAAAGAGAATGGATGAGAAGAAGATTCCCAAGAGGATACATGAGATGCAGATGCAGAAGAAACGACCAAGGGGAAGACCAAGAGATAGATGGTTGAAAGGAGTGGAGGAATGTGTCAAGAAGAGAGGCGAGGACTGGACTGGAGTGACAGCCGAGAGGTGGTGGGAAGAAAGGACTAAGTGGCGAGGCTTATGTTCCAAACAGACCCAGCCTGGGGCTGGAAACTGTACAAGATGATGATGATGAAGTGAAATTTCAATACATTTGGATCGGCAAAAAAATATTGTTGTATTTATTAATTTCTGCTCAAAAATGGCAGATTTAGGTGTCAAAGATGCACTAACTAAAATAACTGGGGTTTCAGACAGGGTTGCAGCAGCCATAGCAGGTGCCGTTCTTAAAGATGTGGGAATTATTTCTGAGGAGAATAAAGCTAACGTCATTGACAGGATGAAAATTCGAAGAGCTAGAGCCAGTAATCGAAAAAAAGCAGTTGCAACCAGTGTCAACAAACAAGTTGGAGAGAACAATGGGTTGTTTTTTGATGGCAGAAAGAATAAGACGATTGTAAAAGAGAAAAAATGGAACAAATTTTACAGAAAGACTGTCGTTGAAGAACACGTTTCGTTAGTTGAAGAGCCTGGTTCTCCTTTTCTGGCGCACGTTGCTCCTGCCTCCGGTACAGGTAAAGGCATCCAAGATAGTATTATTGAGTATTTCAATAGTAACTGTGATTTGAACTTGAACAGTGTAACTGCAATTCGATGTGATGGCACTGCTACAAACACTGGAGCTTATAATCGTGTTATCGCTCTATTAGAAAAGAACATTCATAAGTCTTTGCAGTGGCTAATATGTTTATTTCATTGCAACGAGTTGCCGTTGCGCCATCTGTTTTGTGCATTGGATGGAAATACATAAGGACCTAATGAGTTCGGAAGAGTATTAGGCAAACCACTTGAGAAATGTTATGAGCTTCCAGTAGTTACGTACCCACCGATTGAGGACGACCTTCCAGTCCTCGAAATGAAACAAGATCTAAGTACCGATCAAAAGTATTTACTTGAAATGTGTAAATCAATCTCAAGTGGAATCTGCTTCCCTGATCTAACCATGAAGAAACCAGGAAAGTTGGCACATTCACGATGGCTGACGTTGGCCAGTCGCATTCTCCGGTTGTATGTTGGAACAGAGAACCCTTCAGAAAACCTGAAAAACTTAACTGAGTATGTAGTTAAGGTGTATGCTCCCATCTGGTTTTACATTAAGCTGAACGAAGCCCTTTTGTGTAAATGGAGCCAAACACTTATGGAGACTGATTTCGTTTTCACGTTACCTTTGCAACGAACATCTCAAAGTAATCAACCCGGTTATTCCAAGAATTGTATACTACGCTCACCCTGAAAACATGCTTGTCTGTATATTAAGTGGTGAGAGAAAACACATAAGAGAGTTAGGCCTCCGACGACTTTTGAAGGCAAGGTCAAAACAGAAGAATGAGGTATGGAAGTTTGTGGGACCTAAACTAAATTTCAAAGCTGAAGATTTCATCGTCATGATCAATTGGGCCGATGTAACAATCACGGAACCACCGATGACAAAGCACGTAACTGATGAGGACTTAGCCAAGTACATAAGAGAAGCAAGAGAATATGGCCTGATGCATTCTATTGATATTCCACGTTTTCCCTGGCATACACAAGCAGTGGAAAGAGTAATCAAGCTTGTAACAGAATCATCACTCTGTGTTTGTGGTCTAGAAGAAAGAAATGGATTTGTCAAAGCCAGAATTGCTTCACACAAGATGATGCCAAAATTTGAAACAAAGAAACACTCTACCTAAAATGTATTTGAGAACATTGAATATTGATTTAGCTTTGTTATAATGTTTTATTTGTCTATTATTTGCATTTTATGAATAAATGTGTGTTCTTATCTCAATGGTTATGACTTTATTGCTTAGGTTAAGTACCTTTTCTACTCTCTGATCTGGTTCAATATTTTCACTGTATTATAAAATGAAAGGATACGTTCTAAGTACCTTAAATAAGTTTTAGTCAAAGAATAATCAATACCATATCATATCTACGCCTGTCTTACTATGAAGCCACAAAAGTACATTTTTTAAGAAAAACCTTCATTTATTTATATTTTAATACCCACAATGTGGGCCTATAAAATGATGATGGACAACAAATTTCAATTTTAGGCATAGTTTTAAGGAAATTGAAATAATAAATACAAAAAACCATCAATAAAATAAAAAATAAAATTCTAGAAAATTTGAAAATTTAAAGACAGAACATTATGTTCATGTCTTCTGCGGCACCTCAAGATGTGGTTCTATCTCAATAAAACTTTGTAGAATAACTTCTCACATAAAAATACAAATTTTAATCACTATTAGAATGGGTAATACAGGAAACTATTTTTTTCCCTATACAAACATCATCATCATCTTGCACAGTTTCCAGCCACTGGCCGGGTCTGTTTGGAACACAAGCCTCTCCAACGTCTTCTGTCTTCCCACCATCTCTCAGCCTCCACCCTTGTCCAGTCTTCTCCTCTCTTCTTCACGCTTTCTTCCACCCCCTTCAGCCACCTGTCTCTCGGTCTCTTTCCTTCCCACTTCGTCTAGTGTATCCTCCTGGGTATCCTCTTCTCCTCCATTCGTTTTACATGTCCATACCATCTAAGTCTAGACTTCTCTATACCATCCTGTAATGGTTCCTCCTTCATTAATTCTCTGGTCCTCTCATTTCTTATTCTGTCCCTCTTTGTAGCTCCAATACTGCTTCTCAAGAACCTCATCTCACTGGCCTGTATTTTGCTCTTCTCCCTTCCTTTCATAACCCAGGTCTCCGAGGCATACGTCAGGATAGGGACATAGTACGTCCGATATATGATCTTTTTGCTGTTCTGAGGGACATCCTTGCTCCATAACATGCTTCTCACAATCCTCCGAAATGCTTCTGCCTGCCTCCCCCGCTCATTTATTTCTCTATATCAGGCTTCCCAGATACTTGAAACTCTCCACTTTCTTCAGCTGTTCCCCACCAATTGTTATTCCCGTTGTGGTTCTTTCCTTCTTCCTTGTTGTGATCACCATCTCACTCTTATTTATGCTAAATTTCATCCCATATCCTTGTATTATTCCTTCCCACACATCCAACTGTTCCTGTACCTCCTCCTCCTTGTTTCCCCAAATCATCTGCAAACACCATTGTTTTCATCTTTCCTTCCCCGGTTACTTGTGCCACTCGGGTCATTATGTCATCCATCACCACAATGAAAAGTAACGGTGACAGTGCACTTCCTTGTTTCAGGCCGTTTCACTGTTCCAACCAGTCCGATCTCTCTCCTCTCACTTTCACACAGCTCATGCTTCCCTTGTACATCTCCTTTATCCTCTTTATAGTCCATTTCTCTACTCCTCTATCCTCCAGGGACTTACATACTTTGTTTCTGCATACACTGTCATATGCTTTCTCAATGTCCAGGAAGGCCATCAGTAGATCTGTTCCATACTCATAGTGCTGTTCTTGTAACTGCCTTACAGCAAAAATCAAATCCACTGTGGACCTTCCTGCTCTGAAGCCATGTTGTTCTTCCCTCATCCCTCCTTCTATCCTTGTCCTAATTCTCCTTTCCAAAACTTTCTCGAAGATCTTTGCACAATGACTCATCCGTGTTATTCCCCGATAGTTTCTGCAATCTGTTCTACTACCTTTCTTGAAGATCGGGACAATTATTCCATTTTTCCAGTCCTCTGGGGTCTTCCTTTCCTTCCATGCTGTCCTCATCACTCGGTACAACCATTCTATCCCCACCTCTCCTGCTGCTCTCACCATCTCCACACTCAACTCATCCACACCCGGTGCCTTCCCTCCTTTCATCTTTTTCACTGCATCTTCCACTTCTTTCCATGTTAAGTCCTTTTCTGTTTGCAGTTCATCTTCCTCTTCCGTGATTTCTTCCTCCTCACCATCATTTCCATTTGGGTTCAGAAGTTCTTCAAAATATTCTTTCCACATTTTCTTCAGTTCTTCCCTATTTTCTATCTCTTGTCCCCTTTTGTTCACCATTCTAACATAATCCGTAGGATCCTTCCGCCTCTTATTTTTTACCATCCCATACAGGACCTTTTTTGTACCTTCACTATCCTCCTTCATCATCTTTGTCCACTCTTCCATCCACTTTCTTCTCTCCTCAGCCACTACTCTCTTCGCCTCCTTCTTTCTTTCCTGGTACTCTTCCCTTGTCTCTACCGTCCTATTTTGGTACCACCTCCTAAAGGCTCTATTCTTTTCCCTTACTATATCTTTTGTCTTCTCATTCCACCATGGTGTTTCCTTCCACCTCTTCTTACTACTTGTCCTCCCACATACTGCTTCTGCTGCACCTACTAGTGTCTTCTTAAATCTAGCCCATTCCTCTTCCACCCCTCTTTCTTCATCTGTTGGAATTCCTTCCTTTACCATTTTGAGGTACTCGACCCTTCTATCCCCTTCTTTCAGTTTCCATATCCTTATACGTCTTTCCTGGTTCTCAGTCCCTTTCTTCTCCTTACTCCCTCTCAGGTTCATTACCAGCAATCGATGGTCGCTATCCAGGTTCTCCGATGGTATAACCTTGATGTCCGTGATGTTCTTATTTAGTTCTTTCTCATACAGTATATAGTCGACCACCGACTTCCTGGTCAAGTCATCAAACAAACATTCCACCCTAATGGTCAGTGCTGCTCTCATGCAGATTAACAAAATGTTTCTCTACACTCAAATTCTCAGTAATAAGTTGGGGTCAGCAATGCTTCTATAAACTTGACTTGACAGGAATGACTTGTGGTGAGCACCACTTTGATGCCAATTGAATCTGTCATTTGAGAAACCCCATGTCTGCAATTTGAAATTGTCTATACCACGCGAGGAAGGGAATTTACTGAAAATGTCATTATCAAGAATCAGTTTCAATTCAGTTGCAATTTCAAATGGCAGATGTAAGGTTTCTCAAATGACCGATTCAATTGACAAATCTCGCTCCCTCTATGAACTCAAATTCTTAGATGAATTTGTGATTGTTGCCACTGTCAAGCCAACAGATGAGAATCTCCAGCATTAGCCAGGAGGGGGAGTAGATAAACCCAGGTGAAAGCCACACTCAAGCTGGCCACTGTTGAAGTCTTGCTTTAAACTTTGATGACAGTAAGGCTATGGAACTACTGTACCTTGGCTGTAGACAAGTGATACAGTACATAACATGGGCATTTCCAGAGAGAGGTAAAATGATCGGCTTTCTCTCAGCATCCGAACATATGTCCAGATGAAAGGGAGTTAACATCCCAAAGAACTGAAAAAGGTCTGTGAGAAAGTTAAAGCAGGAGTTCTGAGACTTCTAGTAAGGCTGTCATACCAGAAACAATTATGTGATCTTGGACTAAAGGTCTATTCCACTCTGGCCTACATTCAAATGGGACATCTGGGTGGACGCTTGTATCATGCACACAATGAACTGTTCATTCACTGAAAACATGCCCACAGACCTCAACCTTAAGATTATGATAGACTGTTTTGGAAGAAGATCTATACTCGGAAACGAGTTAAAGCCGACGATGACATTCAAATGAAAGCGTCCTGGAGTAAGAATAGATCTTTGTCACCTGGACAGAATGTACTCTCCAGTTGCAATTATTCCTCAACAAATTAAACAGCATCTCACCACTTCTATTCACCTGGACATCAGCTCAGGAGAAAATAACATTTCTGGTTGTTACTGAAATAGTACGGCATAACCTCAAGACATCAGTTTACATATATGAAAATTATATATCAGTTTACACATAAGAAGTTGCTGTGGACACATTGCATGGTATAGAACCTGCTGATCGCTACATATGACTCTTATATCCACTAGCTCTACATGTCCTTCAGTCGTATCAGCATGCCCTGTATATACTGAAATGGTAAGGTATAATATCGTATGGCCTCGGGTGCTGGGTGCAAGCTTTGTAATTTGACACCCAGAGGGTAGCATGCATGTCGAATTTTGTTGTTCCTTTAATCACTATGAAAGTCAAGAGGTTAGATATATAAGCTCCTTGAACACTCTAGCGCTTTCTAGTAGAGAAATTAGGAACTTTGTGTTGGCGGAAACTCCCAAGATTAATTTTGCCATTATGAACACGGCTTACTGAATTCGAACGGGTTCTTTGACATGCCAATATCGTATGACATGCGTGTCGTATTTTTGCCGCCTTTCAAAAATCACTTACCACGACCAGGAGCGAGCCTGCAATCTTGGGGTTAGTAGACCGACACGCTATCCACTCACCCACCCTGGCAAGCTATGGTAAGGTATGATACACAGAGACTGTCATCAACGAGGCATACTAGCACTTTCTTTCAAGTTTCCACTTCGTTTGATGGCTCTTTACTGACAGCTCGGTGTAACATTGACCTTCTGATCACATTCTCATTTCCTCACCTGTACCATCTATATTTGAGGCATTACGTCTTTTACTTGACATTTAGTGCTGTACAAGAGCTAGCTAGCGGCCAGTACAAATCAAGGTCATCTAGCAGTGCTGTCAGCTGTTTGCATTGTGCTCAGTTACCGTACTGTCTCGGATGGTCTTTATTTACAGTATACAGTAGAACCCTGGTAGTCCGAGCCTCTGTTTAATCCGAGGTGGATGACAGTGAAACACATAGCTTGCCCAAGGTCTTTGGCGGAGATGCGCGCATGCGTTTACAATTCTGCCCGCTATCGCCCTCCCGCCAACTAGCCAGTGTCTGCTCAGACTTAGTGCGGTGTGTGCAGTACTGTGTGTTGTGTAGAGTATGAGTTCAAAACAGAAGGGGAAATTTGTGTCGATTGAGACAAAAGTGAAAAGACTAGATAGTGGCGAATTGGACGTAGGCGATTGGCGTCGAAACAGGACCAAATTAGAGCAGTGGTTTTCTACTAAAGACTCTTCTTCTTATTCTAATAAAACATCGAAATGCACGGATCGTAAAACCATGAAAACATCAGATTACGAAAAGACTAGTGCTGTACTTAATTTGTGGTTTACCCAACAGCGAGGTAAGGAACTCCACATAGTGGTCTGATGATTCAGGAGAAAGCATTATTTTTCGGAAGGAGTTGCAAGAAGGAGAAGAAAGTTTTTCGGCAAATTCTGGCTGGCTGGACAGGTGGAAAAGAAGGTATGGCATACGCCAGCTTGAAATCTGCGGAGAGAAATTATCGGCTGACAGTGAAGGTGTTGGAGTGATTCAGGAAAAAATAAAAAAATATAATAAAGCAAGAAAATCCATCACTGGATCAAGTTTATATCTGTGATGAGAGTGGCCTAAATTATAGAAAGCTTCCGTCGAAATGAAGCTTCTGACAAATTCTGAATCATATTTCTTCTACTTCTTCCAAATTTATAAGTTTATCTTCATTCTCATAATAATCTCTGGGGTCAAGATGATGTGTACATAACAAAATCAGAAATACAATGCTTTTAATACCTTGTCTGCCTACATATAAGCAATCTTCATTACCTGCATCTCTCACACAACTTAATATTCTTCTGCTCCTTTCTTTATTATCATTCCACCTTTTGTGGGTAACAACCCTTAATACTGGTCTGTCTGCATGGACAAATTAAATCAAAACACTTCACACTCCTGCAATTCATATATAATCCCTGACTTTATTTTCCTCTAGCTAAATGCATGTTCACTTCACAACATTGATATTTTCCCTTCATTCCAACAAACTTTATCAGACCAACTCCATATCTCATCGCCTCAACACTATCAATAATCATCCCGTTCTGCATAAAACAACTAGCTTCCAATCCGCATGGCAATTTTCAATACCTCTCCATGGAAACCTAGCCATGTGAAGGAACCTTTGCCAATTAGTCAAAGCCACCTGGTCCACCCACTGGCTGCCCACCAGCAAAGAATCTCAAGTCACAGAACATATAAGATTCTCTGTGGTGGCCTACCAGTAAGTGGCCATGGCTGGCAACTAGATAAAACTAAAAATAACTAAATACCAACAAAACAAAAAAACTAAAAGCAATCTCTGTAACCTACTATAAAAGTTCGGTTACACCGTCTAAATGAAGCTTCTGCACCAGGTTATAAGAAATGAAAGACAGAATAACAATCCTAGCTTGTGCCAATGCCACTGGCGATATTCATGCTATTTTTTTGCCTCCCAATACGACAAGCCTTGTTCAACCAATGGATCAAGGAACACTGTAATGTTAAAAAAAAAAAAAGTATCGACATAAGTTGTTGCAATTACTTTTGCAAGCGACAGAAAATGAGTCCCAATCAATAGAAGCTTTCCTGAAAGATGGCATACTCTGCACTCTCAAATACCCTTGATTGACAATATCTAGATTAACAGATTTGTGCTTCAAGAAAATTGTACTCGGGTGCAGCTGTATGGCTTTGTTGATGCATACTTGAAGGGCTGCGGTGCATGTTTAATCCTACGCTCATCAACAGATCAAGGTAACGTAACCACGCATTTCCTGTGCTCCAAATCCAGAGTACTGTGCGAGTCCAAGCTCTATGAACTTGCGGGATGAGGAGAAAGAGCAGGGAAGGGTCAGGCGAGAAGAGAAGGGCCTGTCAACAGCCCGCCGTGTTACTTGACATGCTCGTCTATTCCAGTACTGCTAACATAGGATCTTCTCTGAAACCAGTGTGGTGTTACGAATGAGTCAGTGAGTCACCGACCAATGTATTTGGTTCTGTACTATGCACGGACCGAGAAACCTCATCACTCATCAACACCGTTTCTCATAGTGCGCGATGCACATTCCTCTCAGGTTCACGCAGCTTAGACTCGAGCAGTAGCTCCAATCAAACAAATAAATTATGCTACCCAGACTAGAGTTATGTGCAGCAGTATTATTATCATAAGTGGTTAGAAAGATGTGTCAGGTTCTCAATATCGAATTCCACAGTATTCATCTGTTCAGCGGGCTCATTGCTGGCCAGCAAACGGTCAACAGATTCTGAGTTTGCCGTTCAGCGGGCTTGCTAGCGGATGTGACGTAGGTAGCAAGGCCTCAGCAGAGCCAGCAAACTTTTTCTCTGCTAGCTTGTTTCTGCTGACTTGCGGCGCATGGCGGGGAATCAAATTGATCAAGTTCTGCACGTTCGGCGAATGAACCTATTAGGTTTCTTAAATTCTAAGAGACGAACCCCTCTACACTCAGGAATGGCGACAGGTAATATAATACAATGTTTGTCAATAGCATAATTGTTGTAATTGGACCTTTTTCTCTTCTAAAATTCAACTTTAAACTCACTAGGCCTAGGTCTAGTTGTTTTCTTGAAGGATGATGACATTTAATAGTTATTTTATGTTGTATTAAGGAATTGGTTTGGTCAAGGCAAATCCGGCTCGTATTCTTTATCTATTTTTGTGTATGATTTAAACCTATTACAGTCTTCCCGCTGTTAAATCGGGTTGAAATTAAATGCCACTTTGTACCGGTAGCGCATGAACGCGATATTTAGAACAGAAGCTTTTCTTAAACTCTGTTAACCATACTTTTGGTCTGAAAGTTGTTTTAAATGTAGCCTACTGTGTATATAAGCTACCAAACAGCTTTCGGATTTCCCATGGCCAAATTATGTGTGAGTAGGCTACTGATGAGTTATTTATGGAATTATTCTGACTTTCTGTTTCTGAGCATTTTGATGTCTCTTCCTTGTATGTTAGGTCACGAGTTTGCCACTAATTATATTCAAGAAAACTGCAGAAACATGGAGATGGCTGTATAATCTAGAAAATCGGCCCCTACTTCTAGGTGGTAAGTTTTAAAACTAGTATTTCACTTGGGATGGTATTTGCAGAACATGTTAAACTTTGCTTTAATGGTAATTATGTGGTTAATTTGGGGACATTTGGACGAATGAGTAGGGCCTATAGGAAGAGGAACGATCTTTTCAAAAGTACCATACCAGAAAGTCTAGTGGGAAGAGGTAGCTCCGGCGATGAATTCCCATGGGTAAGATGCTGCGCATTTTCTACATGCATCAGATACCAGAGGTAGAATTGTATTGCATTAATTTACATTTCAGCTCTGATACTGTTAGGCCTATGCCTTTTGTGTAGCCTACAAGCTTTTTTGTCGAATAGGTGGTAGTCTTGAATTTCAGTATAGTAGAGCAAGCAGGGTTCATATTTCGTACAATTACATACCGGTACCACTGTAACATTCATTTTGTCTGTACATAAATAAATTCTGCTAAGATTGGCCTCCCAGCGATGGTGGAGCTGACTTGACCAGAAGGCAAGGTAGGTACCGTAGGCTAACTTCTGTGGTTGGTGGCACCCTGGTCAATGTCAGTTTTTAGTCCTTTAGGAGATAACCTTAATTGGGAACTTGAGAGGCAGTTGGGCACTTCTTAACACATCTAATTTTTCTATTAGAATTTTGGTTTATTGTAGGAAATTGGTGTTCTAAAAATCTTTGACAGTTGCAAAGTCTGCCTAGTTTTAAAGGGTGGAGTTTTGAAGAAATCATTTTATCATCCTTAGTGATGGTCACAGCAAATTGTATTTGACCCATGGGTGTTCATATAATCATACTTTTTTTTAAATCATTAAATCACTTCAAACTTACACGATGGTAGTTACATGTACAGTGGCGATGTTGCTGTGGTCTGCTGCCTTTCCACTGCTTTGAACTATATGCAACCGAAGGCACCTACCCTCATCAAGATATGTATCGCAATATTAAGACCACCCTACCTAATGGTGGGAGGAACCACTCGGTAACGCTGAATGAGAGCTCATCATACACTAACATTTTCTAAAGTACCACTGAAATTAGCCAATATACCTTTTCTAATAATGAAAAATAAATCAGGAAATGATGTGATAATAGATGATTACTCCTCTTCTGTCCATAACCCACCCACCATCCCCTTTCTAAATTACGACTAATATAGCAAAATTCCAACTGTCTGCCATTCTATGAGTGAATTATCGACAAATGCAGTATTGCCAGCCCCACGAATACAGTACTACTGTGTATATAGGCGGTACCGTACTGTAATCCTCCCACCCGCTAAAAGGAACTTCCGCCGCTACTGAGTAACGCCCACCACGTGCGTATTTGATGTGTGTAATAATTGGCTGCTGTGTTATTAATGTGTGTAATATTTCACTGTAATTGTTTTTAGTACTAGTAAAATTTGTTAGATCCAGACCAATGGGTTTTGCATGGACCAATAATTATTAGGTAGAGCGGCCCGCCACGTTAGCCGTATATACACTTTTGGTTTTTGTCACGTACAGTAGGGTACTCGCACATCAATAATCTTTATCCAGACTAGGCCTATGTGGTATATTTTGTATCTCACATGTTGGTAACAGTAGTGACATTAGTATGTGGAAGTCTTGGTACCAGTTGAAGAGACCTCATCCGCCCGCTGTCGTTGAATTATCAAGAAATAGAAACACATATTTACGTAATTTAAAACATATTCCCGGTGCAGTAGTGATCATGGTTAGTAATTTGTATTGGGAATGTCACTCAGAAGATGAAACATTAATTCTGAACGAGACCAGAACGTGGCTTTTATACTTGCATCAGACGTCATTGTGGCTTTCATCTTCTAGGGTACATTACCAATTCAAATTAGTAACCATAGTCATTACTGCACCTGAAATATATGCTAAACTACGTAAATATGTACTTTTATTTATTGCTCTTTTAACAACGGCAGCCATGTTCCGACGGCAAATGAATCTCGTCGAGTCAACAAGGTGCAAATATTATTGCCAACATGTGGGATACAAAATACACCACACTAATTAAAGATTAGGTACGCGACAACCCCACTGTGCGTGCAGGGGTGTATGCATGGTTAACGAGCGCCCGCAGGCTAAAACCATTGTCAGAACCCATTGGATTGGATAAAACAAAGGTTAGAATGGTCGGGTTGAAGTGCGGCAAGCAGGGCACTGTTGATGACATGTTAGGCTGTAACCATTGATCTGGACAAGTTAGGCTGTAACCATTGACAAAAATCCAATGGATTGGACGTGTTAGGCTGTAACCATTGACCAAAATCCATTGGATTGGACGTGTTAGGCTGTAACCATTGTCAAAACCACTGTTACTTTCATTTGAACCCCTCACAGAACGCTACCCTAGACTGCCTATACGATTAGTACCGTACGAATGGGGTTACGTTGGGGTTGAAAATACTGGACGTTACATAATTCACGTGGATAATGGCCGACACAGCTGGAATTTTACTATATAAGTCGTGATCCAAACGTGGGATGGTGGGTGGGTTATGGTCAGCAGAGGAGTAAACATCTAATAAGTTACTACATCATTTTCTGATTTATTTTTCATTTGAAAAGGTATTTTGGCTAATTTCAGTATTTTATAAAGTTCAACTGCGACTTGTTACTGTTACCACTGACCATATAACAGTATGACTCGAGACTGCTATATTATGAGTTCCAAACTTATGCTCCCCATGGAAGGTACCTGTATACTAAGCAATAAATTCATTATGGATTTGGTGTTGGAGCCTACCAATCAAAAGGATTCCATTTAAAAAGTTTCTTTGAATGTGTTGGTGATCCTAGGAGTAATTCCTAGTTGCTATTCCACCTGTTGCCATTGGTAAATTTTGGCTCAACTCACCCATGCTAGACCAATTTTTATATCTATTAAATGCCTGACAACGTACATTTTTCTTGTCAGGGACATCATTGCACCATCACCGACACTCCCCATGGTCTCAAAAGGAGCTGTGTACGATATAGCAACTCTGGGCAGTGCTTCGACTAAAATACTTGTAAACTTATACCCATACCCCTTATATCTAATTTGTTCCCCTAGACAAAAAAGAATTTTCCATTTTGAAGTACCTTTTGTATGGGCAGTCCACTTCTTTTTTAATTATGTGTTCCTTTCTTATTTAGGCACCTGATGGGGATGTATATTTTGCAATATGGAGGTCACGTTTACAAAAATCTGGGATTCCGGTCGCTCAACATATTCTGATTCAGTCCAGCGAGAGATTTACAAGTTGTTTGAAGCAATTCTTTCCAACGATGAGACATTCAACCCTCGACTGACCATATCGACAAAGTTGAGGGAGATCGCCTTACCAGTGGAAGCAGCCACACAATCTGCCCCAGCAACTCTTCAAGTTCGAAGTCCCCAGGGGGGAAGGAGCGATCTAAGAAGCAGACCAAGTATAGCAAAGATGGAGATACACAGACAAGTCCTTGCTGACACTGGGGCTTAGAAGTTGAAGTTGTGCTGCCAACGGCAGGCAGTTGCTAGAGAGAATGAACTGTCCCAACAATGCAACAAATATTTTCATAAGAGGAATGATTTGATGGGAAAAAATAGTTTAATTTGTGAAGAAAAAGAAGTGTTGGTTTAGCCGTAAATTGTACAACCTACTTACGTTTTCTATTTGTAGCAATGCCATTTGCAATATTTATTTAGGGTAATTAGGTTTAGTGTTGGTTAGGCAACTTCGCCTCTGGGTTGTACTTCATTGCTTCCGCCTGCTGGTCACAAGTCCACATGAAGGAGGAGGTCCTCTATAAATAAACTTGTTCACCACGTGTTACAGAGACTAGTGTTCTCGGCTGTCGCCCCCAAATTCGATCAGAGTCGAACTGAAATGTTATTTCAGTGTTGTTGAAGTTGTATAATAGAGCCAAGATGAACTCGCATCTTTTCTCTTGGGATGTGTGAGTAGCCTACTCGTGAATTTCATGCCGTCTCATTTATATTTAAAATTATGAAACTTTTTCCTCTTCTAATTGTGTTTTTTTATTGTCTGTTGCATTAAGTGTCTGTAAAATGGTGATGGGATGGAACCAAGGTCTAAAAATAGAAAAATTAACAATGAATTTTGAATAAATTTATATTAATTAAGTTAATCAATGGTTTAAAAAATATGTTCATTTCAATTCTTTTTTCTGGACACCCTATCTTATACCCTTATTACAAAATGTGGATAAACGAATGGATCGATTACCAGGTAAGAGCACAATTCAATACAAATAGCAGACATTGAATATTACTGTAATAAATATTTTCTGTCCATCTGTGAGCCAACATAGGGAAACCATTCCAAATGTTCAACCTTATTTTGAATCCATATCATTAAGGACATGTATATTTCTCTTGCATTCCAATATTACAGTATTCTATGGTGAGTATCTGCCCTACCCTCAAGTTTTATAATATTAAAAGAATCTATTTTCAGTCAGTCAACACAGCAATGTGGCCAATTAAATTCTTTCCAGTTAGTGTGACAAATTAATTGGGCACATACTGTGTTTAGCGACTGAAAATTGATTCTTTCTTAGATTA
The DNA here is from genome assembly GCA_946902985.2 of Meconema thalassinum. Taxonomy (NCBI): domain Eukaryota; kingdom Metazoa; phylum Arthropoda; class Insecta; order Orthoptera; family Tettigoniidae; genus Meconema; species Meconema thalassinum. Next base: position 306,240,302 of record OX336392.1, on the reverse strand, counting down.
CAAAGGCGACACTCAAGATTTTTTTTCTAAAACTTGGTCAGGTCTTAGCTGACTGAATAGAGAACGTCTCCCCTAGCTGTGAAAACTTCCTATTAAATTTTCATTAACAGAATGCTTTTCAGTCAGTCAACATCATTCTGTCCAATTCGTTTGGGAGAGGAGCAACAATTAATATTTTATCACCCAAACCTTAAAGAAATAGTTATTGTTTTAAGGGGTGGAACTATGAGGTCATCTGCCCCTTTAAAGAATTATTTCAAGAATTAAGTTATTTATTACTTGACACTTTTTTTGTAGAAAAGAGTTTTTGTATATAAATTTTTAATCGCATCTGATATGCTACCTTATTGAAATATGTGGGGGAATTAAATAACTGAAGGGCTTGGGGCAACATAGTGATATCCCTCATTTTCTTAATTTTCAGCTAAAGCAAAATAGCTACAATTATTTACATACAGTGCTGTGTTTTACCACTAAGGGCTTCAGTAATATGAACAAACTTGTTTGATTGGATTTTATGGAAATAATACATGTTAATTTTGTGGGTTATGATGGCCCAAACAATTGGCTTGTATGATAATTGTTGTTTTAAAGGGTGGAACAGCGAGGTCATCTTCCGCACTTAACACGTAGGAGAGACAATTTTTATTTCTTTACAAATTTGGGCGGATGTTTAAATAAGAAATTAGCCTAATATTAATAAGACTAATAATTAGTGGACTAGCCTACAATAAAATTGAATTTCAAAAGAAGAGTTATTCTTATCGTCAGGATGTCAACCCCTTATTATTCCCGTTTTCAACAATTTTGGGTACTGTTAGAAGGTAATGTCCTGGTATTTGCCTGGACCTGAAGATTGGAAACCACTGAAAACCATTTACATGACGGCCGACGGTGAGATTTGAACTCACGTCTCCAGAGTCCGCAGATAGCTTGGCTCCACGGCCTAGCGCCGCGCATTAACAAGGGTGTCTACAGCTCTGTCGCTTAAAAGTTATTATTTTCTATGTATTTATCATAGATCATAGACCAATAAGTATAGTAGCTTCAAAGGAACTCTGTGCATTGCTCAAAGTTCCCGCATCAGCTTGTAGCAAAGCGTTCAGGCGGGCTCACGCATGCTAGCCTAGCAACAAGTCAGCAGTCACCTAGCAGGTTAGCAGATTGCTGAGCCCGCTGAACGCGCCCAAAGATCGTTCTTGCATGGTTAGCAGGATCGCCATCGAAATGGAAAACTTTTGTTGCGCACCGTGTGGTTGAAGTGAAAGGCAATACTTCAGTCAAGGATTGGAAGCACATAGCATCCGTAGATAATCCTGCTGATCTAATTTCTCGTGGAACTGATCCTACAAACCTTGTAAATAATCATAATGGTCCTGCATGGCTACAGTGTGCAGAACAGAACTGGCCCACTTCCAGTGAACAATATGAATTGGAGATTCCTGAGCAACGCAAGATAGTGCTTAGTTGTTCAATTCACTCTAATCCTTCAGAATTATTCACCAGATTCTCGTCACACCGCAAGCTACAAAGGGAATCGGCATACTGTTTAAGATTCCTGCACAACATTAAATGCAAACATTCAGAACAAAAACATGGTCCATTGACATTAGAAGAATTGCAGCAAACCAACAAGACATGTGTTAGGCTTGTTCAGTCAGTAGCATTCGAAAAGGAAACAGCAGATCTGTTGAAACATAATTCAGTTTCAAGACATAGCAAACTTCAAAGTTTAGTTCCATTTTTAGATAAGGATCAATTTCTGAGAGTTGGAGGAAGATTAGAGACCTCTAACCAAGACTACAACTTCAAACATCAGATGATTTTGTCCGCTAGACATCAGTTTACTGATCTAATAGTCAAGAGAGAACACGAGAGACTCCTACATTCAGGAAACCAGTTGACTTTAGCATCCAACAGACAATATTACTGGATCATCAATGGAAAGTCAGTGGTTCGAAAGTTATAAACACTTGTACAACATGTTTCAGGTTCAAAGCCAAAACTACACAGCAATTAATGGGACAGTTGCCTGCAGTTTGTGTGTCTCAAGCAAGACCATTCCGCAACACTGATACAGATTTTATGGCAAACCATGTAGTAAGACCATCGTCAAGGGCTACATATGCATTTTCATATATATGTGCACCAAAGCCATTCATCTTGAAATAGTTTCTGACCTAACCACTCAAGCGATTCATCGCAAGAAGGGGATTTTGCAGTACTCCGACAATGGTACCAATTTTCAAGGTGCTAATAGGGAACTCAAGAACTTAATTCATTCAAGAACGAACTAGACAGGAGATTAGTAATTTTGCCAGTGGTTGTGGATTTAAGTGGCATTTTATACCTCCTCATGCCCCTAACTTTGGAGGGCTCCAGGAAACCGGAGTGAAATCCCTCAAACATAATTTTAGGAACGTTACATTTTACTTATGAAGAATTAGCTACATTAATTGCGCTAAATTGAGGCTTGCTTAAACTCACGTCCTCTCCTAACTCTATCAAACGATCCTGATGTGTCGACCTTGACACCCGGACATTTTCTTATAGGTGAACCCCTCACTACTCTTCCCGAACCTAATCTCACATCATGTAAATTGCCTTTGTTAAATAGATATAAGGTTCTTCAACAAAGACTCCAAACCTTTTGAAAGAGATGGTCATCAGATTATCTCACTCATCTACAGCAGCGCAGCAGATGGATGACCTCCTCTTGCAACGTATCACCAGGTACGGTGGTGCTCAGACGAGAAGACAATGTTCCCCCTCTCCGTGGTAAAGACAATGTGATAAGAACTGTGTCAATGAAGTCGAACAATAGTATTTTTAAACGCCCAGTTTCTAAAATAGCTCCCTTACCAATCGAGCAGACAAATAACTTTGACTGTTAACAATTCAGTGTTTTTGTTTACGTATTTCAAGGTGGGGAGTATGTTTGTTCTTTGTTTACTCTCATGGAGATTGTATGTTATTTTACCACAGTTGGTACTGCCCCCGTAAATTGAATTATACTGAGACCACGGTGGCTGTATTGGCATATGTGAATAAAGTTATGGCCGTCATAGTTGTGACGTGTATATTCATGACGTAGGCACGGATGACGCAGACTTCATGCAAGTAGGCTGGATGAGCTGAGATTCTTGGTGACGTCATGATTTTGTTCGAGAAGGATCTGAGATTTACGACGCAGTCGCAGGGAAGCAAGGAATTGTGCTGAGGAAGAAGTTACGCTATTGGAGGAGAGGCTCGAACCAATGAATGATAGCTTGGAGGGAGACGGAGATTACTGAAATTACCATATTTAATTACTTTTGGCATGCAGAATTGTGGAAATCTATTTTCAGTTATGGCATTGATTTGGAATTTTGAAGAAATTAATTATGAGTTTTTGAAATTTGAAAATCCGTCAAGTATAGTCAAAGTTAGAACTTCTAGCAATGACGGAGGAACAAGCTATGGTAGGGATGGATACGCCCCTTAAGAAGTTGATAAAAGGCCTTGCACAGCAGAGAGGAGGCTCTCATGTCTCATGGCTCATTTTCTCATTCTCATATTGTCAGACTTCGAGTTCTTAACTCCGATAGAACAAGTATATATTATTCAGTGAAGCAAGTCGTCATTAGCAAGTGTGGCAGAGCCCACAGCATCGAACAAGCACTGAGCGTGCAGCAGTGCAATTTTACGGTTACTAAAACTAGGCGAAGTTGGAGCGCACACATAAACGAGTCTACAAGATTATCTATCAAAAGTTAGCTACTACATTTATGCTAATTCAATTGTGCATTACAATATTGAGGCGTGTACGAAAGTTGAACATTTTCACTATTATACTTTGGAAGATATTCGCATTTTTAAGACTGCAGACAAAAGTGATTTTCTCGACACCTGAGAAGCACTTTTATAATACCACATTCTACGCTACGGCTGACACATGTATTGCAACCGTGATACTGAAGATTACATTTGGTGATACAACGCTACATTCTACAATGGAACTATATAATCTGGCAGTACTTTCGACTATTATTATAACGGAAGTGGAGATGGAAGACTAAAACTTTAATGCAATTGGGACATACATCAATGGAGTGAAGTGGCAACATGGAGCTTCGTTAATCGTCATTCTACAAAAGCGAGCATGTAGTGAACATCCAACTACACTCATGCATCGTAATCCATCGCTGAATTACATCAAATGGCAGTGGAAATATCTTCATACTCCACAATTATGAACATTTCTGCGGAAACAATTGCAATAAACTTCATGGCGAATTGCTACCAGAACTTCAGGGAACTTTCAAGAGAGGCCAGGGTGGACCCGGCTCACACAGAAGAGTTTTGCCAGAAGGATGTCTATCGTCTACACGGAGCAGTGCGATTTCCGGAGGAGGAAGCTGTTCTATTCTCCGAGGGCGCAGGTTCCAGGATCGAGGTCGGAGCACATCTTTACGGTGGTGAAATGGAACCAACAGCAGTCTTCTTTGGAAATTTTCCTCTAGAACTTCAATCAACAGATAAGGTAGTCGTGAACGTTTCTTGATTTATTTGAGCCATTTAGTGATATCTGAGCAACCATTTTTCCCATATTTTCTGTCCCATATATTTTGCCCCATATTCTTGCTTGATATTTCTGTACTCTGTACACTTTGCTGATTTATGCCTTTTTCTACGATTTATTGAGACATTATTATGTCATTGGCATATTTATATAATTTTGGATCAGTTGAGACTGATATTATATATTCTTTCAGTAATTTGCATATTTTTGTAGTCACGATTTAACTGTAAAGTTAACGATTCTCTATGGCAAGTTTGAATTCAGACAACGTGTCATTTTATTAAAGTAATTCTATTCAGTAAATTACTTTGACCAATTTTCTGTCATCCTCAAGAAAGAAGAATGATTAAAAGATTTTAGAGCGTTAAAATCTACTACTTTATCGACGATCTTAGAAATACTAGTCGTTTTATGAACATGATTGCAACATAGACATTTATCGTCAATTCTGAAATACCATTGCATTATAGACAATTTTATGAAATATGAACTTTGAGTACGATTTATTGAGTACACTATAGTAATGAACATTTGATAGGAGTTTTTCTCAATTGTAGATTGGAACAATAATGTTTGCAGTCCACAGTCTAATTGTATTCTATTCGACTATTTATGCAGTTTAGATGAACTTTGATTGAAGATAGTATTTTTATACTGCGATACTTTGATGATATTAATCTTAATTTTGATAGACCAGGAAGGCGTGTCTAATCGTATTTGCTATTAAATTTATTTGTGACTGGCAAATTTTTACTTCATATCGATTCATGAATGAAACCCACAAAGGTTAAATATAATAACAGTTTTCGATACAATTGATGAATATAAGAATTTTTAAAGAGGAACTATGGATGTACAATCGTTAGTTCAGTGGACGTGTAAAAGTCACTTAATTAGTGAAGGAGGTTCCCACAGTAATATTGATGATGATGATGAATTTATAAGTGGAGGTTTTTTGTGTGTATTGTGGAAGATTATGATGCCATATATAATGAGATATATGATGAATTATGGGCCAAATTTTGGTGCAATTTTGTGCGTTTTGAGCGAGGTATTTTTTCGCTGAGTGTATTGTTCAGGTCCATTGAAAATTATTCATGTGAAGTGACTGTTAAAATTAACAAGAGTGTTTAAATAATTTGAGATAAAGATTTTGAATGGAGGTTACCGTCACAAATAATAATTATTAAATCTTATTAAACCTGAATCTAAAATTTAAATATAACTAACCTTCATTGGTCGATTATATCACCACGATTTAAGTAATTATCAACCGGATAAACGTGTGGTTTAATGTATTTCTAATATAAATAATATAAATAATGTAAATAACTATGTAAATATCTTTAATAATACTGTAATTTGAAACGAACGGGATTAATAGAGGCGTGTATAAATTTTTCAATTGTCGTTTGACAATGTTATGAACAATTTAAAATGTTATAAATAATTAATGAACATTTTGTTATAAACATTAAGCGTTTTCGGTATTATACTCTAAACAACGCTAGTTCAACAATTGGAATATACAATTAAACAAGATTTGGGATTATTAGAGTAATCCATTGATATTTGAACGGAGCATTTAAAAGATTTGCGTGATAATATTTGAGTTGAGATGTGAACATTTAAAGTGTTTTGAAAAGGAGCTAGGCTCTGAGGTAACTAGCATATGCTAACATTGGTTGGACAGGTGCGTCCATTTGACGAAGCAAGCATGCGACACGGTGCAGGGTGTATTGCAGGTGGCCAGATAACTGAATGGTAGAGGCCAAGGTCATCTACATAGCAGCCTTGCGGTTATAAATAAAATGTGAAGTTCATGAACAAGGAAACAAATGCTATATGTCTCGTCCCAACTCCCTTATCCATTCCAATGTGCATTGTTGTTATTATTACGTTCTTTTGAGCTAGAGAAAGCTGAATTTTTGTATGTGAAGTCTACAAGTCCTACAGGAGGACATGGTTGCATTGACAATGGCTTCTGATTGCCACGTATATTTTGTTGTTAAATTTTGTTATATTATTTTTTTTCTTTATGTGAAATAAATTATTGTGCAGTTTAAATTTTCTTGTTTCCGACTTGGTTCATTTAAATATCGTGGTGGAGGTTATTGTGAGGGCATACTATTAAGTGATCCAGTTGAAAACCCAGACCCAAGATTAAATTGAATAGGTAAGTAAAAGGTAAGTATGAACCCCGTATATTTTGGTGTGTTCCACAATAATTTTCATGTTAACTACTGTGCTCTAATCTCGGTAGTATCTGTCAGTGCCATTTTCATTGATGTAGCTGTGCCGGTGCGATTGATTATTGGCAATCCGATTGAGGGGGCGGATTTCTGACAGCCTACTATCCGGATTATCGGGGGCAGTACAAGGACAAGGTACATTTATTTATGTTTGGGTTGGCAGCAGCAACCTTTATTATTGGATGACTGAATGTTGTTCTATTATTCGGAGCATTAGCTCTTTTGCATTCTATGAGAATTATTTCTTATATTGTACATATGGAATTACAGTCCACTACTATCACTCATTCGTTTAATTTTCTCTCTTGATGTTTCATCTGGGGCACAATGATGTCATTTTCATACAGGGGGCATCCAGTAACAAGAGTCATTCTAAAACACTTCAATTAATTACTTTTTTCTTATCCTAATTTATAATGAAAAATGGAGAGTAGACTGACTAGGTAAGAACCCCTAAGAAATACAAATAAAAATACATCAGGTAAGAATTTAAAAGATCAAAATAAATTAACCAACATATTTTATTTCTCCGTACCCTTGGTACAATATACTGTGAAATTCAAGATATTTATTTTAATACATGGTCAAGTTTATAACCTGTATTTAAAACTGAATCTTTTTCAATATACAAGATACCTGTACAGTTATTTACATCACATGGATGATTGATCGATGATTTAGCTAGTGCTGAATACAGTCAAGAAAGGCAATGAGAATTCAAATGCAATTATTAAAATTCTATTAATCACAATTAGTTTACATTAGTTGATTCAGAGAAAATAGATAGAGAAAAATCATATGACTTCAGTAATATAGATCTTATGTGTATAAAGCAAATAATTTCAAAGAAGTTTGCTTTTAACTGTTCTTTAATATAAAGGAGTACATTACAATCATATCAATTCGCAAAAAAATTTAACTATAAGACTGCTTCTAGTAATAAACTTGTAGATGTGCTCTGCTGCATGCAACAGATACTCTTTTCTTCTAATCAAAATAATCATCCACGTCAATATTAGGGTTTAACAAGTCTTCACCATACACACTTAAATCCAGCTGATCTAAAATCAAATTTTCACACATTTCTTCCAAATCAGTGTCACCTATCAATACTGCCCCTTCTAATTTCCCCTCTCTTATGACCAATTTGATGTATTCCATGCCTTTGGTAACACGAAGAAGAATCTCATACTGTCCTTCCAGCTTTTGGCCATTGAATAACCCCAATAAAATAACTTTGTATCCAAAAAAGCGTGTGACATGAGTAAACAGCTCAAAACAGAAGTCCTGATAGATCTCCTCCTCCTTGTAGGAACCAATCATAGCTTTAGCAGCATATGTTCCCATCTGCCGTGCCTGCGTCCACAGTCTCATCTGAAACCAATGGTGGGCTTCTTTCCAAGAAGTACTACACACATCCCCAGCAGCATAGACATCCTCAATTGAAGTCTCCATTAGCCAGTTCACCTTAATCCCTCCATCTGCTGCCAATTCTAAATTATTATCTTCAACAAAAATAGAACTGTTGGGAATCACCCCAGTTGCAGATATGATGAAGTCACATCCCACCATCTTCCCATTTGTAAGTTCCGCATACACTGGCCAATCCTCTTCTGTACTTTTCAAATCCATTTTGTCAAAAACTTCCTTAATTTCACATTCATATTCAACAGTAACTTTTGACTTGTTGGATTGAGTCCTGGACATGTTGATGTTTGAATGCCAATCTGGTCCTAATGCTGCACCATGACCTCCAACTTTCCCAGGGGATGCTGCGTACTTTAATCTCTTAACAGTAGAAACTGGCTTTTCAGATTTTGTGTCTTCTTTACGGAGTTGGCTTTGGAAGAATTCTGCAGCTCCTGGATCAACAAATGTGGCAGATATGTGCTTGTCCTTGATGGCCCATACAATTTCAATGCCTTCCAACTCGTGAATAACTTCCGTAGCAATGCCTCCATTGCCCACAACCAATATTTTACGAGCACTGGCTATCCTTTTCTCAAAATCTCTAACAGACTCTGTGTCTCTTATTCCTATAATATACGGATTCCCTTCAGCAATAACCTTAGGATATGCTCCAGTACATAAACATAATTTCTCATACTGGATGTGTTTTCCTTCTTTAGTTATGATGCTGTGGTGTGCAGAGTCCAACTTGACCACAGAGTCATGTACCACAGACAGTGATGGGTGGGCTGCACTCAGAGTCTCGGCATCTTTTTCTTCCACATCGAATTGAGTCAACATTTTTGTCAGGGGAATGAGGTTAGTAACAGTCTTTACGAGGGGAGATGCCGTGATTAAAATGATCCTCATTTCAGGACAGAGGAAGGACAATCCCTCAACACACGACACACCAGCAATGCCTCCCCCCACTACTACAAATGCTGCTTTATCAACTTCACCTGCCATGCTTTATTGTCTAATGTAGTTTCTCTCTATGGTTTGTAATACTCTGAATAGTCATACACACGGAAAGGAACATGAAAGGTGAGAAATCCCCAATCTTTTGCTTTCTCAACAGCAATTAGCAGTTCCAGATGGCGTTTCTGGCAAAGTCCAGTCTTTCTGAAACAGGGGAAAAAGTTCAAGTTACACTCATGAAATTTGAAATTGATACACCATGAAGGAATCAGTCATTCTGGTTGATTTTCATGATATGGAACGATACTATGTAGGTAAGTAAATGATAACATTTTCAGGCCCATTGAATTGGTTATACAGGTCTCTTCACATGACTGGTCGCAAGGGAACTACCTCCAGTATAAGAACCATAGTGCAGCCTAGTTTACTCTGAAGTGGGGAACTGTTCCTTATCAAACATGCATCAACGACAGAGAAGAACACACTATCAACAACAGTCACAGTTTGAGAAAACTTGGATAATTGGTCTGTGTGAGGATGTGTTATCCCTACGGATTGTAGCTGCTGCAAGCGTTGGCCAACAGGTATCTATGGTTCCAAAGGATATGACCGCAGTGGTCAAATGAAGGTATGATTACACTTAGACCTGGCACAGGTCCAATTCAACAGAGTACTGTGAGGGAGGGTCGCTGCATCATTCGGATGGACCGCTGTGCAAAAAAAGCGCAAATTCGAGCCAGTGGCACCCTCCCACAACAATGTCCATGACATAAAAGCTATAACAACTTATTTAGTATTCTCCATAATTTATTAATTATTGTTTATAATTCACCAATTATTTTCTTATTACTTTTTATTAATTACTTATCATTTAATTATTCATGAAGAATAAGACTTTTTCAATTTCTGCCTGTTCAATACCTTTAATTATTTATGTATACATATATTCATCAATCTACAATTTTCAGTAAGTGATATTTTTGTAAAATTATCTACAGAATAAAGTGCATTTTATTCAAGCTAAATCATTAAATATGATCAGTATTTTTAAGCGAAACAACACTGTAATTTTATTTTATTAACAGCATTAAACACCACCCAATGTCACACTGCACACTGGGGGAAAATGCTGGCCAACCAGTTTGAACTAGCAGGATCAAATTTTCAAAGTATTTAATTTCCTCTTAAATTTGATTCACTGTCATTAAGTTCATTCAGAATACAAACATCCAGGATCCTTGGCAAAACAGTTTCATTTCAACACTATATTGATTTGGGTGTGGCGAACTCATCGTAATAATAGCCAAAAATGAAAGTGAATATGGCATTGCCTCGGAAAATGCTAAGGCGCTGAGGAACTTATTGATTTTATGAAGGAGAAGGATATTGTTATCCTCTGACTGAGAGAGACAAAATGGAAAGGTAAAGGAGAATACAGGCTGTTTTACAGTGGAGGAAAAGAAGCACGAAATGGAGATGGAATAATTGTGAGGAAAGACATCTTGGAATATGTGGAGGAAGTGAAGAAAGTGAGCGATGGGATTATTGTTATGAGAGCCCAGTTTGGTACAAGAATGAACATAATCCTATTTGCTGCTGATGTTCTGATTTGGGGAGAGAACGAGGTCCATGGCGGCTTCGCTTGCGATCAAGACAATGGGAACGATGTTAGTTAGTTATTGTTGTTTTAAGGGGGGGAACTACGAGGTCATCTGCCCCTCTTAACACAGATTAAAGAATACAAATTTGGAATTGAAATTAAAATTTTGAGGTGGACACCTAAATTTAAAGAGACCTAAATTTAAATAAAAATTATAAAAATAAACAAAAATTACGGAAAAACAAAAACATAGTCATTCAAAAACGAACAAGTCGTTCAGTCAATGTTCACTGGAGAATTTAGATTGCTGGCCCTAACCCACTCTCACTTATAAAGCGGATAACGTGATCAGCAGCCACCGCGTCATCGGCTAATATAAGTTTGAGTGTCATCTGCAAACCAAGGTTTCTTCGTAAGTCAGCAAGATCCACACACTCAGTTAAAATGTGGGCCACGGTACGGCTCCACAGGTACAAAGTGGGGGTCTTCCCTTCTCATCAGGTACGAGTGGGTGGATCTTGTATGACCTATCCTTAGCCTACACAAAATGACGGACTCTCTCCATGACCGGAAAGAGCTCCGCCACACGCGAGTAGTTCCCTTGATCGCTCTCAGTTTACTGGGCAGTGGGTCAGCTAGTCACTGACTCTCCCAAAATGCCAGAACTTGTAGGCGTAACTGAGAGCGAATATCTCTAGCGGGTACCTCCATTGGTCGAGGTGGTAGTGATACCGCCTCTTTTGCAGCTTGATCCGCTAACTCATTTCCAGCAATTCCCATGTGGCTTGGAAGCTACAGAAAAGTGATTCGAGTGTCAGCGCGGCACAACCCGGCTAGTAAGTCGTGGATTCGCTGCACTAGGGGATGTTGCGGGAAACATGTAGCAAATGACTGCAACGAACTCAAGAATCGGAACACACGAGAAAGTGGATTTGTGCATCCTGTAGTGCAAACTGCAGAGCTTCATAGATGGCAACAAGCTCCGCAGTAAACACACTACAGGCCTCAGGCAAAGAGATTTTGGTATTTGCGCCATCAATAACGTTAGCACAACCCACCTTCTCGTCCACCTTCGAACCATCCGTGTAGAAAATGCCAGCGTCCGGAAATTGGTGAACTATGCTGTGGAACTGCCTCCGATAAACAGAGGCATCCGTGTTCACCTTAGGTCCTCGGTGTAGATCTAAACAAATTTCCGGACGCGGGACTTGCCACGGAGGCACGTCACTAGGTGTCCGGATCATACAGAGACCTACAGCCACTCCTATTTCAGTACACGTGCTATCAAGTCTAATACCAACCGGTTGGCGTACCTCTGGTAGTATTGGATACTGAAGAGAGCTTGATAGCTCGGATGTTGCGGCATTTGACGCACATCGGCAGCATATGCTAAAAGCATATGTTGGTGTCTATAATTTAGAGGTTGAACACCCGATTCCGCGAGTAGGCTGGGCATCGGGCTGGTCCGGAAGGCACCGGTAGCCAGCCTAACGCCAGTATGGTGGATACTGTCCAGCATTTTCAAGGTTGCCGGCTTGCTGAACCGTATGCTGCAGAACCATAGTCTAGTCGGGACAGGACGAGGGCTTGGTAGAACCGTAGCAGCACCGCACGGTCAGCCCCCCAAGTAGTGCCACTAAGAAACTTGAGCATGTTCAGTTTCCTGAGACACGTCATTTTCAATTGCCGTATATGGTGGTGCCACGTTAATTTGCTGTCAAAATGGAGTCCCAGGAAGCGATAAGTGTCAACCAACAGCAAAGCAGCATCCCTGAGATGTAGTTCAGGGTGTAAATGTAGTCTCCGGACTCGACAAAAATGGACGACGGAGGTTTTCGCTGCTGAAAAACGAAACAAGGGGACGATGCATTATTGCTGGTAATTGGTCTATTCCATTACAGCAATCGCGGCTACAGGTGGGTCCTTTCTAATTCTGAAAATTCTGATACATACTATATATTTAGCATAAATAAGAGTGAGATGGTGATCACAACAAGGAAGAAGGAAAGAACCACAATGGGAATAACAATTGGTGGGGAACAGCTGAAGAAAGTGGAGAGTTTCAAGTATCTGGGAAGCCTGATACAAGAGAATGGAAGAAACGATAGAGAAATAAATGAGCGGGGGAGGCAAGCAGAAGCATTTCGGAGGAGTGTGAGAAGCATGCTATGGAGCAAGGATCTCCCTCAGAACAGCAAAAAGATCATATATCGGACGTACTATGTCCCTATCCTGACGTATGCCTCGGAGACCTGGGTTATGAAAGGAAGGGAGAAGAGCAAAATACAGGCCAGTGAGATGAGGTTCTTGAGAAGCAGTATTGGAGCTACAAAGATGGATAGAATAAGAAATGAGAGGACCAGAGAATTAATGGAGGAACCATTACAGGATGGTATAGAGAAATCTAGACTTAAATGGTATGGACATGTAAAACGAATGGAGGAGAAGAGGATAGGAGAGTACACGAGACGAAGTGGGAAGGAAAGAGACCGAGAGACAGGTGGCTGAAGGGGGTGGAAGAAAGCGTGAAGAAGAGAGGAGAAGACTGGACAAGGGTGGAAGCTGAGAGATGGTGGGAAGACAGAAGACGTTGGAGAGGCTTGTGTTCCAAACAGACCCGACCAGTGGCTGGAAACTGTGCAAGATGATGATGATGATTATATATTGATATGAACAGCAAAGTGGAAATTTTATAGAGTTGTGAAAGTCTACAGGGTACAATGTTACATTATGTGAACACATTTTAAAATTACGTTTTTGGTTTTGCCATCTTCTGCTGAGACATAACGATTTTATTGTCCAGATACACGCGAGCGCGCTGCATACAGTTGCCCATGGGAAAAAATGGCTTTGTCTAAATGTACACCTGCTGCTGTTAAGTGTGTTTCATTATGATTTGTTAATAGAAATTGTGAATATTGTTTGAAGAGGGAACTGCACTCTTGCACACTGGAATGGCAAATCTATCAGAATATGGGGAATTAAAAGTATTTTTCCTTAAGCTATTCTGGGTGTAATTTTGCCACACTTATTGACGATTTGAACATCAACATGTCGCTATTAATAGACCTATAGTAAAATATCTCTCACCTTGGCCGCTGATGTACTATATGCAATCTCTTCCAGGGATTGAAATTCTCCAACAACCCTTTTGCCTCACATGCCTCTCTAAGGGCCGTATTCACCATCGCCGGTAAACTCTTCCATTATCTAAGATTTCGAAAACTCGGTTAATACTATTATCTGAGATAACATAAACATCGGTATTCACCATTGCCTTTATTATCTCGGTTTTCGTTTCAATGTGTACTGCATCGCTGACATTTTCATATAGAAGCACTGGAAACAGTTGAATAGCGCCACGCAAATCATTTGTTTATTGTCAAAACAAAGTTCTGTTCTGTAGCTTTATAGGTTAGGTGTGAGACATAGTGCAGTATATATTCGTAAATAATGTCAAGTTTTGAATTGAAACGTAGGAAGAGGCCTAATATGACACCACAGGAGAAGCAATTACTGATAGATTTAGTGGCTGAGAATATCAGCATCATAGAGAATAAGAAAACAGACGGTGTTACAACATTAATTAAAAACGAGCGATGGGAAAAAATGGCTACAGAATTCAATACACAAGGGCACGGGCCTGCTCGAGATGCAGTAAATTTAAGAACAGTTTGGAATAACATCAAGAAAGCTGCCAGAAAAGCATCCTCGGAGGGCAAGATTGAAGTGCTGAAGACAGGTGGAGGTTCTAGTAACATCAAAAAAGATCCTATTCTAGAAAGAGCTATTGAACTTATTAAACCTTCCGTAGAAGGACTGAGAAACCCTTACGACGACGACAGTGAATTATCACAACTATTGGAGACGCCAGTTATTGACAGTGATGATGCTGTAGTATTAGCGGAGGGATCTGGTCCTACAACTACCAATTTTGAGGTGACTTGGAGCAAGTACACATCAAATATGCTCAAGTCTCCGATACATCCAACACTACAAACCAATAAAAACAGCAATAGTGTTACCAGTGCCCAAGTCGAGTACGTCAATGAAGTTGATAAGCCTGATCACTCCTCAGAGTCAGTTAGAACTCCATTAGCTTCAAACCTGACCTCTTCAGGTAGGGCTGCGCGCCGAAGACCAATGGTAAGCAAGTCAGGAGAGCCTTTGGCAAAAATTCATAGGTTGAAGGCTGAGGCAATAATAAAGAGCACTGAAGAAGCCACACAGGAACATTTATGGAAAAAGGAGCTTCACTTCCTTCAAATGGAGCAGGAGAAAATAAAGCTGGCGGCAGATGAAATAAGGCTTGAAAGAGAGAAGAGCTTCTTAAGCAAGACCAATTAAAAACTCAAATAATGGAAAAACAATTAAAATCCATGTAATTCAATAGTTTCCTTCTCATTATACAAGTGTTACATTCCCAATAAAATACTTCTGTAGTACGTATCAATTAGTATTCTTCTCCCAAAATTGTCCCGACGAGCCACATTATATTGATCAGCTTGTCCATCAATTTGACCGTCCCTTAAAAGTTCAGCCCATGGTACTGGTAGTTCTAGCTGTGGATCGTCCTGAGGTAGCTCTTCTCCTGCTTGTCGCACAATGTTATGTAGAACGGCTGTAGCAGTTATCACTGGAAACGTGTGCTCTAACGCTAAATTCATACCTAAAGCAAGAACCGGGAATCTTCGCTTCCATATGCCAAACACTCGCTCTATCACATTTCTTGTTCTTATTTGTGACTCGTTATAAAGATTCTCTTCGGGTGTGTGAACTGCATCCAGAGGAGGCATTAGGTACGATCTACAAGGGTAGCCAGCATCTACTAATAATACTGAATCCCCGTACACACCTTGTTCGAACCTGGCTCGTTGTACACAGTTGTTGAAAATCGTACTATCATGACTACTTCCGGGCCATCTAGCCACGAGGTTAGTAAATTCCATATTACAATTACATATTGCTTGCACATTCAGCGAAAAATAACCCTTTCTGTTTCGGAATAATTCGGCATGATTACCTCCAGGAGAACGTATTCGAATATGGGTACAGTCCATTGCCCCTACTGCTTTTGGAAATCTGGCAATGTTATAAAAACCCATCTGTGTTTGCTTTATAGCCTCAGGTGTTTGTGGAAGACTGATGTAGCGAGGTCGTAAAGCTGCTATGGCAGCACTCACACGATGCACGATTCGGCAAGCTGTTGGTTGACTCACCCCTGCAAAATCCGCTACGCTCAGCTGATTACTACCAGTAGCATAAAACCTTAATGCAAGCAGCAATTGATTTATTGGCGACACAGAATGGTTCCTGAAAGACCACAAATATAACTATTCAGTTGTTAAATTTACAGTGAATGCTTTCTATATACCGTACTCACTATTGGAGTTATAGTATTCATCTTACCTGTCCGTTGCAAACTCAAGGTTAGGTTCTATGATGGACAATACTGACAACGTAGAAGATTTAGATAACCTAAAACGTGTGATAAAATCAACATCATCGTAATCCTCAAAATATGAGGCACGTTCTTTTATCCACCTAGGCCGTTTCCCTGCATATTCTTGCTGATATTCTTCGTCACTATCGTTTTCTCTAGCATTTATTAAGCATTCCATTCGTCTGCGCGCCATTTTGTTCTGTTGATTATCTTAGTTTTCGGCATTTTACCGGTCAAACTTCCTCCAGTAAAGTGATTAACCAGGATAATCCTTATTAACCGAGATAATTGTGTTGGTGAATAACGATATAGCTATTATCTGAGATTCTGGCAGCTATAAACCAAGATAATCAAATTACTGGCGTTGGTGAATACAGCCCTCAGTAATTATAATTCCGGATGGTTGTTGTTTGAGTCTTCAGTTTTTGACTCATTTGATGCAGCCTCCATGCCTCCCTCTCCTGAGCTAATCGTTTCATCTCTACATAGCTACCACACCCTACATCCGAGGCAATCTGTTTAACCCTGGTCTACCCCTACAGTTCTTGTCCTCAACCCTCCCATCCATAACTAAGCTTGCTATTCCTGGGTGTCTTAATATGTGTCCTACCAACCTATCTCTTCTCTTCATTAGCAGTCCCCAGAAACAGCTCTCTTCTCCCACTCGTCTTAATACCTCTTCATTTTTTACCCTATCTACCCATCTGATCTTCATCATTCTCCTGTAACACCACATTTCAAAAGCTTCAATTCTTCTCTTTTCTGCTGCACCATTAGTCCAAGTTTCACTTCCTTATAGTGTCACGCTCCAGACAAAGGCTTTCAAAAATGACTTCCTAATACCTAAATGTATATTCAAAGTCAACAGATTCCTTTTCTGTAGAAATGCTTTCCTTGCCTGAGCCAACCTGCTTTTTATATCCTCTTTGCTACATCCATCACTGGATATTTTGCTTCCTAAGTAACAGAAGTCTCCTACTTCCCGTAGCATTTCACCTGCCAATTTGATGTCCATAGAGGTTTCTGATTTATTTCAGCTGCATTCCAATAATTTTGTTTAACATTTATTGATTTTCATCATGAATTCTTTCCTCAAGACTGAGTCCATACCATTAAAAAACTCGTTCAAATCCTCTGGCGTATCAGCCAAGATGACGATGTCATCAGCAAATCTCAAAGATGAAATCATTTCTCCTCGAATCTTCGCTCCCACTTTAAATATTTCTCCAATTTCCTGATTATTGTGTTTTTAGAGATCTTTGAAATGCGTTGCCCTCGCACATGGTATAGATGCATTGTCAAAGGAAAATATTCCATGTACCAAAAGCCTATTCTGAACAGCAGTTCCTTGAACTCAGATTTGCCAAAATTTTATTATATCTTTCCATGTGGTATATCTCTGTACAACATACAGAAGGGTGCTTTAAAAATCATGTCTTGTGTAAATTTTGGAAAAGGTAGTGAATGTGTTTTTTTCCGGAGTGGATACTCGCTCGTTGAAATTCTTAGCTGTCTCCATTTCAAATTTCATCCAAATCTGTCCAGCCGTTTAAGTGTCAAGAGGAAACAAACTAGCACACACAGAGACACACAATCTCTCTATATATAAAAATGAAAGTTTGTCTTTTTTTTTCTGAATTTCCACGGAAATTTGCGATATTTGTGCGTTTTAGACTGTTTTATGATGGATGCGCACAAAAATATTTTTTATTGTCTGTCTGTTTGTTTGTGGCCAATTTTTTGTGTCCTTATAACTCGAGAACGGCTGAGTGGATCAACGTAAAATTTGATACAGCTATCCTTCAGAGGCACGACACCAATCATTGATGTAACTCTTCTCCGTACCTCTCATAAAAGGGGCCCTACCCCCTTAAAATACATGCTGAAATAGGCGTAGAATGGTGAAACAAAGCTCATTTTCAGCCCCTCAATGTTAGAAACGATTAGGGCCCCCGAAAACCACATTTTAAGGCCCTAAAACCAACAGTTTTTGAGATATTCCCAGAAAACTAATTTCACTTAATAAATTAATGAAAGAATGCTTGCAGGTAACCATGGCAACTGAATCTCAGAGGTCCACCTATTTCTGCAAGACGCAATGCAATTCCATTTATTACATTACTGTGAAGGTTTGCAAACAAACGGCTATAAGGTTATAACGGATACAAATTAAGCTGAAATATTCATCAATACATACTGCACCCTTCAATACAGCATGGTTTTCTCAAGAGTCATCTACGGGGTCGTGTTCAGTCCTGACTGCATTACACAGCTAAGTTCGCTTAAAAACAACATGCTCTAATGAATAGAAAGGTTCATGACAGAGGCTATACTAGAAATAAAAGAACAAGAAGTAGAATAAAAGAAATTTAATGACTGAAAATTATGTGCATAATAATAATAATAAATAAAAGAAATCCTCCCTGACTTTCACCCCTTAATAGATAAATATGGCACTGAGCGGTAGGAACTCGCTCGTCACAACATATGGATACAAGTCCATTTTTCCTGGCCAAGAAGTTATATAATGCGTGGTGTACTGCTCGTTAATAAGAAACTGAGTACTGATGCGAGTCCGTTTACAACTGAAACAGTCATGTTGCTTACGGAGTTGCATCTTTTAAATCACACTATGGCTATGGGACCCACCCTTAATTAATACACAATAATTACTACTGACACATGCAAGATCTAATAAAACAAAAAGATGAAGAATCTCCCTGAGATTCTAGCTGGTGCCAGAGCACACGGAATAAAAGAGCATGCCAGAAAATAGGCCAAAACGCTCTCATCACAAATTGGGAACATAGCCTCGCGTACCCTAATGCCACACGGGTCATTGAACGGGTAAAATAAACACACAAGAATTAAAGCAAAAGCAACAAAATAGAAGCCTAACGGCTGAAAAACTATGTTTACATTTATATAAAACGCCAGACAAACAGGAGTTTTGGAAGCCACCTTACAACATGGACAACACCCATTTAATCAAATACTCATTATAACCGATCAGGTTTTGTGAATTTAAAACAACGTCTTAAAATGAAGTACAGGACCCAGGCCTGTTACTAATGACAAGTCGCGTTATCTGATTTGAGCGCGCCCCTCTTGTATGAATCATCGCTGCGTCAACTATCTCTCTCAGTCCCTCAAGCTAGGTGCAGTTTCCCTCTGGAAACGCCAACATATCTCACCCATCCACCTGGATGGCAAGAAAACAAAATATATACCACAAGTCCACCCTCGCGAAGTCATGAACTGGGCTGACGTGGAGCAAGTCAGAATAATCACCATGATATATTCTCGCTAGCACATCATAAAAAATCATACTGCGCACCAAAAGCTTGGACTGACTCTCATAAACATATCACTGGGTCGGCTCAAAACAGATCAACAATATTGCATCCATAGACACATTAAAAAAAATACACAACAAAAACTCGGGTGCAAAGTGCCATCCCGTTCAGATCTGCTGAAAAAGCAACTATCAAAATAATCCTGATCCGTCATAAAATTTTACTCACAAATAATCTTGACCCTCCAAATTCTATTTTTAATCTCAAAATTAATTCAGTTCCATTTTTGTTATAAGGCATACCTCCGAATAATAATGCTTGACCGCGATTTACGCAAGCGAATGCGAGCACGAGCTACGCGTCGCCCCGTAAAGTTGAACCAACACAAATCACAATATTTACAAATTACACAACGCTCGGCTTGTCCCATATTTAATGCGTCAGTAAAACAAAAACTAATAATCTACATTACCAAACAAGCAAACAAATATCTACAAAAATATGTCCCATAATACCATAGCTGATTTAATAAATAAATAAATTCATTTGTACTCAATCCTTTAAAAAC
The DNA here is from genome assembly GCA_946902985.2 of Meconema thalassinum. NCBI lineage: Eukaryota > Metazoa > Arthropoda > Insecta > Orthoptera > Tettigoniidae > Meconema > Meconema thalassinum. Next base: position 306,220,215 of record OX336392.1, on the reverse strand, counting down.
AGCGTCAAGGAAACGTCTGCAGCCATCTCCTTTAAGATGTTTATCTCGTCATCGACATCTTCTGGCAAATGTCCTGCTGGTTCCAAGATCCGGTCTCGTTCCTAGACGTCATCTCGTGCTGAATTAAATCAAGTTTTGTCAGATACACACACGATATATTTCCTACTACATTCACCTATCAAGTACTAAATTCCTTGACAGTCTATTTGGTGAATTATTTCGATGAATTGGTCCTATAAATAAATCACTGAAGTTACACTTATAACTTGACGAAAATGTTCCATGTTCAGTAACATGAAAATATGCAGAGTATGCCTCTTGTCCTCGGACATCTTATGTCCTCAAATGCTCAAATAAAAATCAACTTTACGTCCTACGACGCACAAAATAAAGAGTGTTGACGTTACGTCCTCAGACGGACGAAAATAAGTGTCTTCTCTCGGAGCTTTCTGGATCCTTATAAATGAAACTGACTAGGGTAGGTGTGGAAGGGGATTTATGAAAAAATATTCCATAATAATTATCAGACTAGCATGCGATCGGTATCATTGAGTTCGTAGCGATGTGAATGTTACGATTATGCTGTAGCTGGCTCGAATCGATCATGGAATTAATCCGTAGATAACTCCCGCGTTAATTTACCAGGGTGAGTTACCAAGCCGAGTTGCCGCTAAAACAAGGCGTCTTGATATTATTGGTCCAGACTCTTGTAGATCTTTGCGTGCTTTTACTAGCATTCCTGCAACAGGGAGTGGTTAACATGAAGATTGACCATTACATCGTAGCATTTGATTTTCTTCTTGGCGCCAACACTCATAGCAACAGGCCATATTGTGCGTACCCAAGCCGTCTCCGCGCTAAAAGTTGCACCTGTCCTATGTGTCAAGAATATTTATGCTACTTCCTAAAATACCACAGGAGCTTAAACCATTGTGTCCTCTCGGCCACTGATTTCTCAATATTTCCCAACACCGTCTGGCTCTCATATCTGCTGTCTGTAGAAATGTATCAAAAGATGATGAATAATTTATTAGAATCCTTTATATAGCCTGTGGATAAAGGGTTCACAATCCTCCTGCATGGAAAAAATCGAACATAGCATATAGTCTATTTAAAAAAAAAAAAAAAAAAACACATAACATCTGTAATCCATTTCTGCCAATCCTAGAGAAATCTCCCTCTCATAAGTCTGGTCTAGCCGCCACTGTCGTTGGAGTGGCGACACGCACTCATGTTTACTTCCAGCTCCCTCATTCATTCAGACATTCCAAGCCTGCCTGCTTGTCTGATCGCCTTTCCAGTGTCCTTATCTCTCTCGCTCGCTGTGTCATGATCGTCAGAGCTCATTAGTGTCTGACCACAGCAGGCTGCTCCCAACTTCCTCGTTCAACTGACGTACTCACTGACCCACGTATAGTTGGATGTGCAAAAGTACCTCCATATATTCAATTTGCAGCATTATTTCCGCGTTCCCAAGGTTCGCTAGTAAAATACAATTTAAATTCGCCGCATTGTATATGCTATCTTTCTGATTCTTAGCAAAATGTAATATCTTAGCAAGTCCATTTTTCCTGGCCAAGAAGTTATATAATGCGTGGTGTACTGCTCGTTAATAAGAAACTGAGTACTGACGCGAGTCCGTTTACAACTGAAACAGTCATGTTGCTTACGGAGTTGCATCTTTTAAATCACACTATGGCTATGGGACCCACCCTTAATTAATACACAATAATTACTACTGACACATGCAAGATCTAATAAAACAAAAAGATGAAGAATCTCCCTGAGATTCTAGCTGGTGCCAGAGCACACGGAATAAAAGAGCATGCCAGAAAATAGGCCAAAACGCTCTCATCACAAATTGGGAACATAGCCTCGCGTACCTAAATGCCACACGGGTCATTGAACGCGTAAAATAAACACACAAGAATTAAAGCAAAAGCAACAAAATAGAAGCCTAACGGCTGAAAAACTATGTTTACATTCATATAAAACGCCAGACAAACAGGAGTTTCGGAAGCCACCTTACAACATGGACAACACCCATTTAATCAAATACTCATTATAACCGATCAGGTTTTGTGAATTTAAAACAACGTCTTAAAATGAAGTACAGGACACAGGCCTGTTACTAATGACAAGTCGCGTTATCTGATTTGAGCGCGCCCTTCTTGTATGAATCATCGCTGCGTCAACTATCTCTCTCAGTCCCTCAAGCTAGGTGCAGTTTCCCTCTGGAAACGCCAACATATCTCACCCAACCACCTGGATGGCAAGAAAACAAAATATATACCACAAGTCCACCCTCGCGAGGTCATGAACTGGGCTGACGTGGAGCAAGTCAGAATAATCACCATGATATATTCTCGCTAGCAGATCATAAAAAATCACACTATGCACCAAAAGCTTGGACTGACTCTCATAAACATATCACTGGGTCGGCTCAAAATAGATCAACAATATTGCGTCCATTGACACATTAAAAAAAATACACAACAAAAACTCGGGTGCAAAGTGTCATCCCGTTCAGATCTGCTGAAAAAGCAACTATCAAAATAATCCTGATCCGTCATAAAATTTTACTCACAAATAATCTTTACCCTCCAAATTCTATTTTTAATCTCAAAATTAATTCAGTTCCATTTTTGTTATAAGGCATACCTCCGAATAATAATGCTTGACCGCGATTTACGCAAGCGAATGCGAGCACGAGCTGCGCGTCGCCCCGTAAAGTTGAACCAACACAAATCACAAATTACACAACGCTCGGCTTGTCACATATTTAATGCGCCAGTAAAACAAAAACTAATAATCTACATTACCAAACAAGCAAACAAATATCTACAAAAATATGTCCCATAATACCATAGCTGATTTAATAAATAAATAAATTCATTTGTACTCAATCCTTTAAAAACAGCGTCAAGGAAACGTCTGCAGCCATCTCCTTTAAGATGTTTATCTCGTCATCGACATCTTCTGGCAAATGTCCTGCTGGTTCCAAGATCCGGTCTCGTTCCTAGACGTCATCTCGTGCTGAATTAAATAAGTTTTGTCAGATACACACACGATATATTTCCTACTACATTCACCTATCAAGTACTAAATTCCTTGACAGTCTATTTGGTGAATTATTTCGATGAACTGGTCCTATTGGTAGTGCTGGGACTAAAAATAAATCACTGTAGTTACACTTATAACTTGACGAAAATGTTCCATGTTCAGTAACATGAAAATATGCGGAGTATGCCTCGTGTCCTCGGACACCTTATGTCCTCAAATAAAAATCAACTTTACGTCCTCAGACGCACAAAATAAAGAGTGTTGACGTTACGTCCTCCGACGCACGAAAATAAGTGTCTTCTCTCGGAGCTTTCTGGATCCTTATAAATGAAACTGACTAGGGTAGGTGTGGAAGGGGATATATGAAAAAATATTCCATAATAATTATCAGACTAGCATGCGATCGGTATCATTGAGTTCGTAGCGATGTGGAGGTTACGATTATGCTGTAGCTGGCTCGAATCGATCATGGAATTAATCCGTAGATAACTCCCGCGTTAATTTACCAGGGTGCCTTACCAAGCCGAGTTGCCGCTAAAACAAGGCGTCTTGATATTATTGGTCCAGACTCTTGTAGATCTTTGCGCGCTTTTACTAGTATTTCTGCAACAGGGAGTGGTTAACATGAAGATTGACCAATTACATCGTAGCATTTGATTTTCTTCTTGGCGCCAACACTCATAGCAACAGGCCATATTGTGCGTACCCAAGCCGTCTCCGCGCTAAAAGTTGAACCTGTCCTATGTGTCAAGAATATTTATGCTACTTCCTAAAATACCACAGGGGCTTAAACCATTGTGTCCTCTCGGCCACTGATTTCTCAATATTTCCCAACACCGTCTGGCTCTCATATCTGCTGTCTGTAAAAATGTATCAAAAGATGATGAATAATTTATTAGAATCCTTTATATAGCCTGTGGATAAAGGGTTCAATACAATGCGCTTAAGGGGTCAAGGGGTACTCTAGAATCTTTTCACGCGATTTACACGTGCGGGTGTGGTATGGAAGGTCTATTATATCCCTTCTCTATTATATAAAAATGAATGTTTGTCTGTTTTTTCTGCATTTCCATGGAAATTTGACATATTTGTCCGTTTCAGACTGTTTTGTGACGGATGAACGCAAAATTTTTTTTTTTCGTCTGTCTGTGGACAATATTTTGTGTCCTTATAACTCGAGAACGGCTGGGTGGATTAACGTAAAATTTGATACAGATATCCATCAGAGGCACGACACTAATCATTGATGTAACTCTTCTCCGTACCTCTCATAACAGGGGGCCTACCCACTTAAAATACATGCTGAAATAAGCGTAGAATCTCTCTCTATATAAAAATGAAAGTTTGTCTGTTTTTTCTGAATTTCCACGGAACTTGGATTTATTTGCCCGTTTCAGACTGTTTTGTGATGGATAAACGCAAAAATATTTTTTTGTCTGTCTGTTTGTGGACAATATTTTGTGTCCTTATAACTCGAGAACGGCTGGGTGGATGAATGTAAAATATGATGCAGATATCCATCAGAGGCACGACACTAATCATTGATGTAACTCTTCTCCGTACCTCTCATAACAGGGGGCCTACCCCCTTAAAATACAAGCTGAAATAAGCGTAGAAGGGTGAGACAAAGCTCATTTTCAGCCCCTCAATGTGAGAAACGAAACTCGGGGTCCCTAAAAGAACCCCGAAAACCACATTTTAAGGCCCTAAAAGCAACATTTTTCGAGATATTAAAAAAAAACAACTAATTTCACTTAATAAATTAATGAAGGAATGCAAGCCGGTAACCATGGCAACAGAATCTCAGAGGTCCATCTATTTCTGTAAGACGCAATGCAATTCAATTTATTATTTTACTGTGAAGGTTTTCAAACGACAATAAGGTTATAACGGATCCAAATTAAGCTGAAATATTCATCAATACATATAATGCGCTTAAGAGGTCAAGGGGTACTCTAGAATTTTTTAACGCGATTTACACGTGCGGGTATGGTACAGAAGGTCTATTATATCCCTATCCCTATATTGTTATATTATTATTACTATTATTTTAATTATTATCATTATTATGTCGTACAATGTCTAGACAAACTCATTTTCATACCCTTGGTGTCAGAAACAAAACTCGGGGCCCCTCAAGAGCCGTAAAGGGTCCCCGAAAACTATATTTTAAGGCTCTAAACCCAACAGTTTCTTAGATATTCCCAGAAAACTAATTTCATTTAATAAACTAAAGAAGGACTGCAAGCCACTAACCATGACAAAAGTATCTCAAGAGGTGGCATCCAACTTTCCATCTATTTCTGGAATAAGTAATGCCACTCCATTTATTACATTTCTGTGAAAGGTTGCAAATGGCTATAAGGTTATCACGGAACAAACTAAAACTGTAAAATTCATCAATGCGCTTAAGGGGTTCAAGGAGTACCCTAGATTTTTTTCACACGACTTACAGGTGCGATATGTCGTACAGAAGGTCTATTTTATCTCCTAACAGCAACATTATTTTCAAAAATTCCTGATTTGAAATAGTAGACTGTTTTTTGCTGATTTTAGGAATTTGGGCCATTGGAGGCTAAAGAAAACTGAATTTTCATGCACCACAAGCCTTTATAATTTATAAAAGGGGTCTTCCTGTAGTTGGACATTTGACACAACGGTTAGGGTCAGTTCGTATGTGACGTGTATAGCGATTCGTCTACGAGGTTTTCAATTTTATTTTCACGCCAGGAAGAACACGTTAGGTAAATTTAGTTTGAGAGCACATTTTAGCTAATCTTTTTTTTCTTTGCCAACAAACAGGTTTCAAGCCCCTAAACATTGCAACAGTAGATCAATTGGTAACATCTGGTTATTAATACCAAAGACCGTTCGAAGAATGGGTACTTCTACTAGTTATAATATAAAATACAGTATAGGGATATAGGGATGGAAAATGATAACCAGTGTAGAGAAAAGTTAAACAATTACAAGATGAAAGAAAAAGGAAAAGGGATTGTTAAAATTGGAGATGTAGGGCTGGAAGTAGTAGAGCACTTCAAATATTTAGGAAGTGAATTGATGGAAAATTCAAGATTGGATATGGAGATCAACAAGAGAATACAATGTGGGAGCGTGTTCTATCACCAGGTTCCGAGTTTAATTTGGGATAAAGACATACCACGGAAGGCTAAAGAAGTTATTTACAAGATCTATTACCTACCAATAATGATGTATGGAGCAGAAACTTAGCCGATGACGAAGAGAGATGAAAGAATACTGGCAACCGAAATGAAATTTCTGAGGAGTATGGCACAGAAGACTCGGAGAGATAGTGAGAAATGAAGACATTCGAAAGCAAGTGAATGAACAGAAGCTGAATGATAAGCTGGAGCTCAACAGATTGAGATGGAGAGACGGATGACTGGAAAGAGAGGACGAGGAAGAGAACGGTGGGTGGATTTGGTGAAGGATAGTGTGAAAGAATGGAACCTGGAGTGAAGTTGTGCAGTTGAGGAAGGATGGTGGAGGGGTGACATATTTGCCCGACCCAGCATAGGCGGGAAAATTGAAATTGATGATGTTTGATTTTTTATTTACCGAAAATTAGGGTCCCTAGGGATGACGTACTGGGGAGCTATTGGCTTTAATGTGAAACCATTCAATCCAGTGATTATTCTTATGATGCCGAATATTGGCAAATGGGATGTTTCAGCAGGACAATGCCGACATTCACACTGCACGCACCCCCACGAAAAATCTTCATGGCATCACAACCTTCCGACAGCCCGCGAGATCCCCTGACCTTAGCCCTATTGAACATGTGCGGGAGATAATCGTCGACCAACTTGCTTCAGCCACCCATTATTCTAAAACGTGCAGGAAGCATAGACCACAATTCCTCGAGAACTGATCGAAGTCTTAATTGACTCCATGCCTTGTAGAGTTCAGCGAAGTATTGCAGCTTGTGGTGGGCACATCCTGTATTGATTTTTGTCCACATTCTAAGTCAGAAGAACCTGACAGTGTTATAGTCATACCACAGCTAAACAATCGTCCTGCATGTTCAATGAACATGGTGTAGCAATTTCCGTTTTTAAGGTGTATGTTAGTGTGCGAAAAAAGGAAAATGCGACAATTCTTCAGTAACAAGACAATAACTTATTTATGCCTTCAATCTATTCAATAGTTTCAATCTCCCAGTTTCGTGAGAAGTGAACGCAGTAACATAATACATTGGCACTGCTCATGGTTCATAGCAACCTTACAATGGCCTTCACGGTATGTACCGTATTTCCTCGCATACTCATCACATTTGTTTAGCCTAAAATTCGTGGAAAAAACAGTGTGCGACGATTATGCAAAGAATATTTAAGTTCAAAGAAGAAAACCACAATTTTTAAATATATACTGTATCATTATTTGCTGCACGCTTGTGTGCTACCTTAATATTATCATTATTTGTTTATTATCTAATCCCTGGTATTTCACTTTCATAAAGATCACCGTATAATTCTTGTATTTTTTCATTTTCAACACTACGTGTGTAACATCATGTGCGGGTCTCTCTTGCGATGTTTCCAAGGAAGTGGCTGATGCTAGACTCGGCTGGACTGGCACGAGGTGTCCCTTGAGTAAGATTCCGCCAATAGCTGTTGGTTTTAGAAATTAAAAGGTTCATTCTGGTTTTGTATTGATAAATAGCAGTTGGGCAAACGTCGGCAAACTGGGGTTAGCAGCACTTCGTATGGCGGCTTATTGAATCTCGTCATTCCGAGGCCAACTTACGGAAGCGATAGGTCCACACAAGTTTCACACCCCTGGAGTAGTGTTGAGCGCGATCTTTGTTTAGCGTGCCACGGGCCAGTCGTTCGCGTAGCTTGAGTCATAGCCTGCAGTCAGAGAGACAGGCTTCTTTCTTCTGACAAGGTCACACCGGTTATAAGCTCGCGGAATGTGGTAAGTGATGATGCTGGCCGCTCGCATCGTGGTTCATAGCCCACAGGCATAAAGCGAGATTACTGTTCTTTCTTCTGACATAGCCACACCAGGTTATAAGCTCGTGGAATGTGCTAAGTGACGACGCTGGCCGTTCGCGTTGCGGTTCATAGCCCGCAGGCTTAAATACGAGATTACCGTACTTTCTTCTGACAAGGTCACGCCAGGTTATAAGCTCGCAGAATGTGCAACTGACTGATGCACAAATACGCATATGCTATGCGACGAAATTTTATATACCAATTTTAGTGTTTGAAAAGTGGGGTGCGACGATTATGCGAGGAAATACGGTACTAGCCAGCATCGTGGAGAGATGTTGGCAAACCAGTTTGAACTACCAGGATCAATTTTTCAAAGTATTTCACTTTCTTTCAAATTTGATGTGCTGTCATGAAGTTCAATCAGAGTACAAACATCCTGGATCCTTAGGGAAACAGTTTCATTTCAATATGCAACAGAATATGTCGGGGTTCCTTATTTAAAATGTTGTATAGTATTACAGTACAAAATGTACAAAGTGAATATTGGACAAGCCTAGGACTGGAAGGCAGGGAAAGCAGTTAATAAGTAGATGTAAGGAGAAAAGTAGGTAACTAAAAAATGCTTTTGACTGATTATATTTACTTGCTTAGATAGTAAGTGTTTGTATGACTACTCATTATTCCCATTTTAACAGAGTTGGGGATGAGATGCGATGGATTTCTACGTGGCGGGTGGTTTTCTTTACAGAATATGTGGTACTTGCAGTGAACACTTTAGACTCTTCTTGATGCCATGAAAGGTGAAAATGAGAGATGAAATGATTAAAACTGAGCAAGGAGTTGAGAGTAAGCAGCTGTGACCTATTAGAAGTATGTGAATATTTTGATGGTTCTCCTCACCTTTACAACTTTTCTGTGGTCAACAGAGAAGTCTTAAGTAATGGTTCCACTAAAAATACTTTGAAGTTCTCATTTAATTGGTGACACTCATAGTTGTGTTAGTTACCTTCATGCAGCAGGGAAAGACAATGATATTAAGTAAGAACTTCAGACCATAACCTAGGGCATGCAATACTAATTCTGACCATTATACCTTACTGCAGGATGCAAAATTTTCTGTCACCAGGTTACCACTGGAAATAAAGTCATCACAGTTTTGCAGCTAGAAAGCACCCTTTTCACCACAGATCCGGCAATCTCTATAGCGACATACAGTGGCAATATCACAGTGAAATGTGGGTCTTCAGGAACAGCAAGATATACTGTATTTCATTGCATTATCGTTGCACATTTTTAGCCAAACATTCGTGGAAGAAAAGGTGGGTGCGACGATTATGCGAAGAAATCCCTTTTATTTTAATATACAGTATCATTATTTGTTGCACGCTCGTGGGCTTTCTTAATATTATTTACTTAAATTGTAACCCCGTGTATTTGACTTTCATCAAGATCACCGTATTTTTCTTGTATCTTCACATTGTGAAAATGTTTCCACGGAGGTAGCCTATGCTAGACTGACGCGGGGTGTCCCTTGCGTAAGGTTCTATCAATAGCAGTTAGGCATGTTTCCACATGGACCGACTGGGAATAGCAGCGTTTCATACAGCGGCTTATTGAATCTCATAATTCCGAAGCCAACTCGTGGAAGAGATGGGTCCATACAAGTTTCGCTCCCTTGGGCTGGCGCTGAGTACGACCACTGTCTAGCGTGCTGGCCGCTTGCGTTGCGCGGTCATAGGCCACAGGCACAGAGACTAAACTACTTTCTTTTGACAAGGGCACACCAGGTTATAAGCTCATGACAGCGTGTGAACCAATCGGCGCATTAATATGAAAGTGCTGTGTCAATGCCGACCACTCGCCTAACATGCATCATAGCTCGCAGGCACAGACTCTTTTCTTCTGACAAGGTCACGTCAAGTTATAAGCTCACGGCAGCATGTGCAACCGACCAGCACAAAAATACAAATGTGCCACATGACTATGCTGGCCGCAGGCACAGAGATGAGACTACTTGATAAGCTGGCAGCAGGGTGTGCACCCGACTGGCACACGAATTTGCACATGCCATGTGACTGTTTTAACACTGTTATCCATCACAGCTTATTCAATGTTGGCAGGAATATAATTTCTACCATGTTCTTATCAAAAACTATGGCATGAATAGACACTTGAGGGAACAAAGAAGACACTTACGAGTAAGTCAACACTTCACCCGTGTATGGTGATATGAACTGCTTCAGCAATTCTTCATTTCTGTAGTCCAAGACCAAGTACTCATCTCTGCAGATTGGGCAGGGATTCCCAGTGGTTAACAAACCCTGGCGCTGAAACACAAGAAACATTTATCTCAGATTATACTTCAAGACATAGCACACTGCATTAACTTTTCTTTCTTTACAAAATATAAGCCACTTAAAACAGATATGTTGTGTATTGTATGAAGCCAAATATGACGATTGTTGTTTTAAAGGACCTATATCCAAGTCAACTGCTCCTGAAGATGACTTACATACTGCAGAAGAAAAGAGGAACAGGGGAAATAAAGGACAGAAAAGAAATGCCCTAAATTTCTCAATAATGAAGATGAAGGAACTTGGAAAGAAGTAGTCAAGAATGACAGATGGGAAAGAGGAGAGGATTTGTCCCAAAGTCACTGAAAAAAAAAAAAACATACCATTGCAATTCCTACTTCCACTAAAATTTTGCAATCGAAACAGGCTTTGTGTAGACTAGAAAAATGGTAATTGAAATAATTTTGACACCAATGCAAAATGGCAAGTGCCACAAAGGTAATTCTGTGACCTTTATTTTCAGCTAATTTCTATAGTGGCTTCGGTGGCATAGTCGGTAGCATACTGAGCTACTATGCCCAAGATCGCATGTTCAAACCCGGCCGAAGTCGTCGGATTAAGAGCGTTAAAATCCTTCAGTATGGCTTCCTTCGGAGAGGAAGTAAAGCCGGCGGTCTCATGTCATAGATTTATGGCATGTTAAAGAACCTTCCACTAATTAAACTTGTGTAAAGCTAAATTGTAGTTTATATTTTGTTGAAATGCCCTATCAAAGTTCCAACATTCACCACTAGGTGTCAGAGACATCTGGTAGCGAAAGTTGGAACCACTTGAAATTGAACAGAACTTGTAGCTCACCCCATGGGTGTCCGCATTGAAGCAGCTACAGCCTCTGGCAAGCCGAACATGCCCTCGGACACTCCCGGCAGTAAAAGCCATACGCTAAATAAATGAATAAATAAGCTAATTTCTATAATGATTTGACACTAGTTCTTATAGAACCATTTTGGGTTCTTGCAAAACTCGTAAGCGACTACATAAAATCAATATTACCCATTTGGCGATAGCAACATTTGAAAATTTTTAATGTAAGATGCTCTCTATGACTTAAAATTATTTTTTTAGGTTCGTTGCATTTTGAATTAACCAAGTTTTACCATATACTGGACTGTACCAACTGTAATGGTACTCCTGTATTTGTAAATTATCTTTACTCACAATGCAGGTTTTTCTGGTTTTCTTGGGAGGGAACATTCCTTTGTGATTCCTTCGATACTTGACCCATACTGGTTCATTACCATAGGTTTGTTGATAGGCTGAAACAATCGATGCATACATTGAATAATGTACATGAGCAATGCTACAAAATATAAATTGAAAGAAAATTGCTGTATAATTAATAGTGAGGACAATTAAATGAGAGATTCTGAGCAGAACATCTTACCATCACTTGCGAGATATCTAATGCTTGTTTCCAGGGGAATTACTTTTGTTCGATCTTTCAAGGGATCACGAATCACCTCTTCTCCTCCTCCTCTCTCTTCCTCCTGGGCTAATGGTGACCCAAGAGTTACACAACGGAACTGTAAGTCCTGCAAAAGAAAAACAGCAGTGCATAGAAGAAAAACAAAGAGAGAAAATCAACCTACATAAATATGCAGACAAGGTACATTACACAGGCTTCAGGTGGCTCTTCAATAAGATAAACTAACTGGACAAAAGTGAATGAACTTTAAATAAATGAGGAGAAAACTACGGTATTACCATGACCATCAGAAGAAGAAGCTGACAGCTACAGAGATCAGTCAACAAAAAAGGAGGGCAAAAGTGTTAACAGACTGTGTAATCTTGCTCTACTTTATAAATAAATATAATAGTACCGGTACCTTTGGGTGTGGCGAACCCAACGTACAAAGCCTAAATATGATAGTGTGTGAGTCGAGGCCTCGGATGGAGGTCCTTGATTCATGCCCCGACCCAGATCACTGGAACTGAAGAAGAAGTACCGCTATTTCGCACAATGTGCATTGATTGTCTAATGTTCTCAGAACTTCCTAGAGAGAAGCTGTGTCGGTTACACCAGAGTACATGATATCTGTCACACAGCTGACCCACACCGCTCACACTGGCATTCTTATCTGGTATGTGGAACTTCTTCACTATACACACTTTATGATGCAACCCGTTAACCGTAAAATGGGTTACCACACGTCGCAACTAGAGATTCAATCCAGTTGTACTATAAAAGTAGTCCTGTCCTTTTGCCTTGTATCTCGTGCAATAATTGCTGGTAGATGGCAGGAGCAACTGTAGGCGGAGTTCTTCAATGTAGTATTCCTGTCAGGCCAAACCATACATCAGTTGTGAAAGGGTGTTTTCGAGAGATTCATAGCCTTTTTCAAATACCTTGCTTTAACACTTTCTAATATTTTCAAGTACTTCTTCTTCTTCATCAAGTGTTCCCATATGCATTCCAAAGCATATTGTCATTTGCAACTCTTCAGTCGGTCAACACTAATTTTACTATAATGGCCACTTTTAGGATATGATAAGGAGTGATCATAACTAATACAAGTAAATTTTTTCCAGGAGTTTTCTTACTCATTATTCTTCTTCATCGTTTGTCCCGTGTGGCTGCGGGGTCCTCTACATGGATCCCTTTTGCTCTGTCTGAGGCCGCATCAGGATGGAGATTCACACTTTTGAGGTCTTTATGTAGCGTGTCACACCAACGTTGCAGAGGTCGTCCTTTTGGCCTTCTGCCGACGACTTCAAGTGTATATCCTGCCTTGACAATCGTTTCACCTCCTGCCCGTAAAACATGTCCGAACCAGAGCAGACGGCCCTCGCACATTTTGCCTTGGATTGGTGCAACATCCGACCGTTTCCTGATGCTGCGAGTACGTCTCTAGCCATCATATTCATGGAATTCACAATACCCTCAATATTCCATGACAAACATTGATGGTTTTGTTCGTCTCTCCTCCGAAATCTCCGGGGGGCATGATAGGTTACATTTTTGGCCAGAACATGCAGTCATATACCTTATCAAGGTCTTTCTAGGACATGCCAATTTTGAATGTTCGGTTAGAAGGTCTTGAGCTCACCAGTTGATTTTCAATGTCGCTTATTCCATTGTTCTTTAGGTATCCCTCTAGGTCCTCCTTCATATTGTCAGGATTCAGTCTTCCAACATATATATACTGTATAACCAGCTCTTACCTTCAGCTGCATAGCTTAGGCGTGTTGCACGTTTAGCGAGTATTGTGATTACTGTGATTGTTGGTCATGATTAGACACCAATTCACATTGCGAGAACATGTGTATATCCATAATTCGAATAATAAAAAAGTTGACAGACAACGTTGTGTTCTTACAGAATAAAAATAGATGAGATTGTTGTCCATTCTTTCATCAGAAGATGTCAGGTGTGTGTTACAAGAGAGGGAGGACATTTTCAGCATCGGCTATGAGCACTGTAAGTACACATTATTGAACGTGTTTGTTAAAAAGTGTAAAAGTGCGCGCCAAACACCGGGTGAACCCTATACGCACGCCCACGATCTGCGCCAGTCAAAGCCGGCTTAGCTTGCCGTGTTTATCGGGACGCACAAAGATAATGACCCTGTACTACAAGCAAGGGAATCTGGGGTGTAAGCCCCAGGTTAGGAATGTTCTTATAGGTAAAGCTTTAAAACCGCACTTCCCGTATTAATTCTTCATGCCCCCCTTCCCCAGCACACCTCCCATACAAGAACCGGTTCCTTAATTCGATTGAGCATTTTAAATCCTATCTCACGCCAGATGCAATCATGTTGGTACTACTGAAAAAAAAATGTACTGAAACCCCTAGCAACAAACAGTTTGGAAGTAGTGTACAGTACATCGTGACACCTTACTCTACAAAATTCCCCTAGACACAAAATGGGGCCATATATGAAGTCGTGGAAGACACTATAAAGATTTAAATGATGCTAACAAAATTGTCAACCTTCAGGAGAAATGGAAATTGCAACCTCCATGGCTACAGGAAGTCCATCCGGCCTTAAAAAGGGCAAACATTGGACCGGCCGAAGACAGGACAGGATTCAGAACCAAAATTGCAGGTGTGAAGGATCCCCCCAAAGAAAGACCCACACTTTCAGCCGAAGAACGATTGAGAAGGAGCCAGAGGCTCAAAGATCTTTGGCAGGAAGCAAAACGAGAAGGAAGAAAAACCTTAAAGAACAAAACCTGAAAGGTTGCTATGTATTTGTAGTCCATAGGTGGCTGTACCAAATAATAATAATAAATTCTGTGAGTTAATAAGGCTCTACATACATCATCATCGGCTTTAACTCGAATCCGAGTATAAATCTTCTTCCTTCAGTCCAGTTTGTGGATGTGTTTACGGTGACTAAAGAGTCCAATCCTGGCCTGGAACAAGCGACCACACAAGTCACATAGTATTGCTGGAGGAGGACGAGGTTGGGCTGCTCGAAGTTTCCTAGCTTGACGCTTGGCCTCTTCATGTGTGCGTTGATCCCATTCGAACGTCTTTACAGTATCCGAGATGGTACGGCGCCAAGTTGAGCGGTCTTCAGCCAGTATGTCCCAGGTTTGTGAATCAAGACCTGTCAATTACAGGGTCTGCTTAAATTGGTCCTTGTAGCGCCTCTTAGGACCACCATGAGGTCTGGTGCCATAGCATAACTCACCATATATCATCAGACGAGGTAATCTCACATCATCCATCCGATGGACATGACCAATCCATCTAAATTGGTGACCTATTATGGATGATTCTATGCTGTTGATTTGAGCTTTTTCCAGAACAGCAATATTGGTGATGCGGTCTTCCCATTTAATCCTCAGGATTGATCGAAGTTTTTGTAGGTAGAAACTCTCAAGCTTCCTGAGATCACGTCAGTAAAGGGTCCACGTTTCACAGCCATACAACAATGTAGAAATGACTACTGCTTTGTACACCATAAGCTTTGTACTCATGGACAGATCTTTATTCATGAAGACCCGGTGCGCTAATTGTCCATATGCTGCATGGGCTGCACCAATTCTCTTATCCACATCCTGCTCACAGGTACAGCTCACAGAAATGGTACTGCCCAAGTACGAGAAGTGGTCTACCTGTTCTAATGGCCAATTTGAGATGGAGATATTGAACTGAGGAAGAGGTGTGCCTGGTGAAGGTTGTGCCAAGACTTTAGTCTTATTGACATTTAAGGTAAGACAAAAGCGATCACATGCACTTTTGTAACAATTAACTGACTCTTGCAGCTCTTCTGGTGTGAGAGTTGGCGACGCAGCATCATCTGCATACAACATGTTAGTAACCTTAGTAACCTGAGTTTTCCTCAAGGAGCGGAGACTAGTTAGGTTGAAAAGCCCCCCATCAAAACGATACTTGACCTCCACACCTGGAATGTTTGTGGGTGAATCATAAAGCATTGCAGCTAAGTACAGTGCGAAAAGCGTTGGAGCCAGTACACATCCTTGTTTCAATCCATGGGTAATAGGAAATTCATCGGACATCTTATTCTGATGGCAAACCTGACCTGTCATGCCATCATGGAGAGCCTTGATTAGATCTACAAATCGCTGAGGGCAACCAAACCGCTTCAGCACCGCCCACATGGCTGGTCTTGGAACCGAATCAAATGCCTTTTCCAAGTCATAAAAGACTACGAAGAGTGGATTCTGTTGTTCTCTACATTTTTCTTGTAGCTGTCTCACACATAAAATCAAGTCAATTGTGCTTCTGGAAGCTCTAAATCCACATTGTGACTCTGGGAGGATCTTCTCAGAGATAACCTTGAGGCGGTTAAGTAGAGTTCTTGCAAGAATCTTCCCCAAAATTGATAGCAGTGATATACCACGGTAGTTGCCACAAACACTGTGATCACCCTTTTTAAAGATAGTGACGATAATGGCATTCTTTAGGTCTCCAGGTACCTTTCTTGATTCCCATATTCTGAGGATAAGGGTGAAAATCCTTGTTTTGAGGGAAGGACCTCCGGCTTGAATTAGTTCCAGACGGATGTTATCTGGGCCAGGTGCTTTTCTGGGTTTCAATTGGGTGAGAGCTGCACTGAAATCATGATAAGTAGGAGGTACTGCCAACCATAGTTGTTCAGGTTGTTGTGGCACATCACAAAGGAAGTCTTCAGCAGCTGCTGATGGACGATTTAGGAGATTGGAGAAGTGCTCCTTCCAGCGTTCCAAGATTTCTTGACTATCAGTAAAGGTAGTAGAATTATCAGCGCCTTTCAGATTTTCGTCCAGACAGTGGTCTAGCCTAATAGCAGCCAATGGTTTCGTCCAGACAGTTGTCTAACCTAGTAGCAACCAATGGCTTAGTCTCACAATGGCTTTAGAAGAATGCAGTACAACTTTTCAATTAAATTGAACAACTAAAATTTATGAACATTCGTAACTCATAACCAAACCTTGCACTTGACACCTATGACTGCATCCGCATGTAATGACATACGGTTTGGAACCTCATACAGCTGAGTAATATGGCGGCATATCAAACGAACATTAACGTCTGCACGTCATCGACAACACTAAAAAATTCCCCTCGACACGTGCATATCGCGGTATATGCTTGAACCAACAGTTCAACTCCTTCATTTGGGACCTGTTGCTAGTTGCTGTTGCTTGACAAATTCCACAGATACTCAAGTACATGGACCTACATGACCACAACATTGGAAAGCCCATAAAACCAATAAACAAAATGACCAAAATTTCCAACTTTTTTTTTACTCGTTATTATTATTATTATTATTGAATATCCAGAAAACAATACAGGAACCCTATTTTACCAGAGGTACATTAGGGTTATAGATTAAAAACAAAGCAAATACAAATATTACTAACATAGTTTACAAAATTTTTTTTTGATGAATGTGATAAATTGTCCTAAGCAGCACTGCCTCTTGAAAATATGGTACAGCGGTTTTGAAAGTTCCAGGTTACAGCTATAAAGGTGGCATTGTAAATTGTATCTTTCCTTTTCAAAAACAGGACACTCAAATACAAGGTGACACACCGATTGAGGCAATCCACATAAACATGAATAGTCGTCTGTTGCTATTTTAAAACATTCAAAATAAGACTTGAATTTTCCATGACCAGTTAAAAATTGTGTGAGGACAAAGTTTGGCACTAATAATTTTGATAACAGTCGATTTTGTACTTCCGGGAAGAATATTTCTCTTGTTACAGACCCTTTCAGGCTACATGTCCATGCGATATTCCATTCGTTTAATATGTATTTCCTTATCTGGCTTTTAACGTAACATATAGGAGACTTACTATATGTTATTTCAAGATGTGTCGTAGCCGCTGATTTTGCTAATTGGTCTGCTCTTTCATTACCAGCCAATCCAGTGTGTCCCCTTATCCACGATGTGCATATATGTGAGCACTCCTGAGCTGTTGCCCTGATGTAGACAGCTATTGGGTTAGAATTATATTTGTCATTTATAGAATGCAATGCGGATTGTGAATCACTGAAAATCCTCACTCTTTTATTGTTAGCTTTAACCCATTCTATTGCACACTTTAAGGCCCAAAGTTCTGCCTGGAAAATTGAGCAACTGGGAGAGAGCTTATACTGAGCTGAAAATATTTCAGTATCACTCTCATAAACGACAAAGGCACAGCCAACACTGTCATTTCCATCAAAGCTTGGTGTACGGGAGCCATCAGTATAGATGAAACAGTCATGGGTGCTGAAACAATTTTTATGCAGAAGTTTATAGAATTGACTAGGATGAGAAGATTCCAAGAAATGGCACTTTTGCTCCACAATAATGTCGAAAATCGGCATAGGAGATGTTCTATTCTTCTTCAGTAATGTCAGCTCAGCTTTCCCTATTCCTGTTAAAAATAGTGGTTCTATTCCAGCAATTACAAGTGCTGCATCTGTAGATGTAGTGCGGTATGCTCGAGAAATTCTTAGAGCGAAACCTCTTTGGATTTGTAATAACTTAACCCGAGCCCATTTCTTTTCTAGGGTTGTACGGAAAGCGGACACGCAGTACAGAATCAAAGGCACAAAAGCTGTATAATATATTATTCGTAAAACATCGGAGTTCAGACCCCAAGAAGGTCTACAAGCAATCGCAAGACCTTGTAAAAGCTTGCTTGATTTCAATTTTAATCTATTTAAATGTGCTCTGAATGTCAGGTGTTTGTCAAGCACAACGCCCAAATAAAGAAGTTGATCATCTGATGTTATTCGGTGGCCATTCATAATGATTTTGGGTTTTTCCACTTTTCTTCTCCTTGTGACGAACATGGCTCTAGTCTTAGAAGGATTGAATTGAAGTTTGTTTACAGAACCCCATAGAGACAAGGTGTGTAAAGCAGAGTTTGTTATATAATTCAAATTCTGCACATTATCTGATTCAGTTAGGAGAAGAGCATCATCAGCATAAGCAATAACATTACACCCTGTCGGAAGAGGTAATTGTAGGAGTTCATCATACAAAATGTTCCAAAAACCAGGGCTGCATGCTGATCCTTGAGGGCATCCCTTATTAATACATCTTGTAGAAATTGCAGTTCCGATCCGAAGTTTCACTTTTCGTTGGCTAAAGTAGGCTTGTATTAAACTGTACAAATTCTTTGGGCAATGTTTTCCTTTTAACTGTGATAAAATTTTAGGCCACCAAGCATTATCGAAAGCGCCTGAAATATCCAAAGATACCAATACGGCCACCTTTTTCATTGAGAATATGTTGCGAATCCAATCAACCACATATAGTACAGCATCTTCGGTTGATTTTTGGGGCGTGAAACCATACTGCTTTTCACTTAAATGTCCATGACGATACATGTGATACATAACGCGATCAATTATTAGTTTCTCGAAAATTTTCCCTAGTATTGGCAGGAGGCAAATAGGTCTGACTGATTTAACAGTACATATTGTTAAGGAACTGTCCTTTGGAATTACTTTAACTATTGCTATTTTCCAGGAGGTAGGAAAGAAATGCAGGGAAAGGCATTTGTTAAAAAGTGCAACAAAAAAGCGAGGAAAACATAGGTGTACGTTCTTAATTATGTTAGCAGATATGCCATCCCATCCGGGAGCTTTCTTGTCATCTTGTAAAAAGATGATTCGTTCTACCTCTTGATCTGTGAAGGGTACGTCATCTGCAGTGTCAGGTGGGAGTTGAGAATATATCCTAATCGCTCTTTGTGATTCTGTGTCATTACTTTCATCAGGAAAGAATCCGTTAATTAAAACTTCGGCGGTATCTTGAAACGAAGTGGTGAATCCATGTTCAGTCTCAATTGTAGTAAGATTGTTATTCAGATTATCTGGCCTCCTTGATAATTTGTAAACAAGTCCCCATGGGTTAGTTTTTGTAGGAAGTGAACAAAATTCTTTCCACCTCTCTAATTTCCTTTTTAAAATCATTATTTTGTATTCATTTTTAACCGTTAAATATATTTCTTCATATCTTTGACTTAACAGTGGACAACGACTACGCTTATATCGTCTATGACAGGCTAGAACACGTTTCCGCATTAAAGAAAGTTCATTATTCCACCAGAAGTTTTTACTAGGTGTCTGAGAAAGTTTAGGTAAATTAACTTCAGCTAAATTAATTATATCGTTGTTTAATTTGTTTACAGCTTGATCAAGCTCGTCCACTGAACTACAGGATTCTATGTCTCCCATCACTTTCTGCAAATTTCTTTTGGCAGATAAATGGAAATGATCCCACTTTACATTCTTTGTCTTATAGATGCGAGTTATGTAATTGGAAGCTTGTACAGTAGGTATTTCTGCTGTAGGTTGTAAAGATATCATTATTAAAGCATGATCAGACAGCATTGGTGTATCGCTTACATTCCAGTCGTAAATAAATGGAAGAAGTGCAGGACTACAGACACTAACGTCTAAATAACTCTGAGAGTTAGAACGTATATATGTTGGTTTATCACCTTTGTTTAAGATAGTTAAATTTTGTGCACTGCAGAAATCATAGAAAAGTCTTCCACGAGCATCTTCAACGGGACTACCCCAGGAACTATGTTTCGAATTAATATCACCTGTTATGAGCAGAGGTTTCCCTCGTAGGTCTTCACACACACGCTCCAAAAAACTTAAATCCACATTAATGTCCTGTTTGGAGTCGAAGTACACATTACATACATAAAGTTCCCTGCAGTTAAAAGTTGTGCATACAACAACTCTGTCAGCAGCACAGTATTGCCCTAAACGGATGACGGTCTTAGATTTTGTAACTATAGCCGCACGAATTCGCTCTTCAGGCGTAATGTTGCTTGAAGTATAAATATGAAAGTCTGGACCGAAGCCAATAACTTTATTGTTTCTTATATTGGGTTCTTGCAAACAGAGAACTGTCCTCTCAGTATGGTCAAAATTTAAAAGCAGTTCTTGAGTTGGTACCAAAGATTTATGTAAATTTAGTTGATAAACTAACAATTCAGCCATAATTAATTTTCGATTTAACGATATTAAATATTTTCTTGTAGATCGGACTGTCTAATGATGTTAATATGCAGTACATTTGAATGCACCTACGGGTTACTTTTCATCTCTACTTAATAGCCTACCTATTGCTGAAAAACACATTAAACCACCCCATTGCAATACAGCCCATAAAGGGCCTAGGCCTACCAAGCGACCGCTGCCCAGCCATTTGGCCTCCAATTGGGGTGACGCGTGGTCAGTGCATCGGGTCCCCTCGGCCGTTAATCTTGGTTTCGTGACCGGGGCGCTGCTTCACTGTCAGACAGCTACTCAATTATCCTCACGAGGCTGAGTTCACCCCGTTCCAGCCCTTACGTCAGTTTCTAAAATCCCTGACGGAGCCAGGGCCTCAATGTGAGAGGAGAGGCAGGCGCACTACCCCAACACCATGGGACCGGCTGCTGAAACACATACTTTTAAAAATACCTAAAACATTTCTCATCCAATCAATGCCGAATGAATACTCAAAGTGGATATGAACCATGTGCCTTCCTTTAATTACACAATGAAGTGAAGAAGGCAATCATGAGCACAAAAAATAATAATGATAATTGTTGATTTAAGGGCCTAACATCTAAGCCAGTCATAGAGCATCACGCCCAGACGGGATCTACAATGTACACCTGAAGTTATCACTCCCTTACCGTACCTTGGAACAGTATGGACAGAAATGGTAAATAAGTACCTGGAAGTGGGAACAATCCGTCCATCATGGAGGAAACTGTTCTAGTAATGTTCTACAAAGGAAAAGGGGAAGAGAGTGAAGCAGAAGCCTATTGATGGATCACCCTTGTATCAATAGCATTCAAACTACTTACACAGCTACTAGCACTTGGAATAGACAAGATAGTAGATCCGCTGTTACCAGATGAACAATATGGCCTCATAGCAGAGAGATCGATGGTCATAGCAGTTGAATGTCTCATGAAAGAAATTCAAGAGACAATAGTAAAGAAACAGGGCAAGAAATATGTTGTCCTCACGAGTATTTGAAAGCCTTCAACACTATTGATGATGATAATTGTTTTAAGAGGCCTAACATCTAGGTTATCGGCCCCTAATGGTTTGGGAAATCGTGATAATCAATGATAAAGGTACGAAACCTACAGCTAGAACTAACTACAGACTGGTTGACTAACTTACATGCTAAAAGAAGAAATGAATAAACAAAAAAAGGAAAAGAAAAGAAATACTGGACAGGAGGAAAAGAAATGTCCTCAACCCTCGAAGAATGAGGATTGAGGGACTTGGGAGGAGGGAGAGTCATGAAAGGAAAGAGGAGAGGGTCCGCTCAGGAATCCTTCAGGGTCGCCAACTTCCAAACTCACCAGCCGTGGGCCCTTGAGGGTGTAGCACTATCCAGGGTGCACCAAAAGTGGTGGGGGTACACACACCCTGCCTCCTTGAGGGCCTATTTAACACTGCTGACGGATCGAAACATCTTATCGGTCATACATGGATTTCACACAACTTCTAACCAACATAATTGCAGAAAATTATGTGCAAATACGTGACAATATCGGAAATCTAAATGGATTTGCCAGATAAACAGGATTCTACGTGGAGACACACTAAGCCTGCTACCTTTTTACACTACCTTTTAATATCTTCACACATTAAGGCTGTGCTACCGAAAAATAAAATATTGTTTTAATTTTATTTGTTCTTCTTAATCTGTTATATAGGTCTTCGGGACTTGTTATATGCCACTTGAGTAAAATATGGACTGTTCATTTGTTCAGGGGATGGCTTCAAAGTTTGAGGGTTAAAAGTACATACATCACGATAAAACTAATAACCAGAGAATTTTGAAATTTCTGTGCAATAACCCTTGTAATAGTAGCTTCATTGTGAATAATTTTTATTTCGAAATTCAACACTTTTTATAAAAGGATCATCTTTCAATAACCTTTTTATTCTGAGTCGATGACTCTTCCAGTCAGACTGCTGAAGACTAACTAGTCTTGAGAAAGTACTAGAAGAATATATCTTGCACCCTTGCCCGTTTCCTAATTCTGTGTTTGTGTTTTGTGATTGAGGTGCAGCGGTTTATTCCGACAAATGCTGTCCTGTATCATTTTATAATATTCACACATTATTCAAAAATGCCACGAAAACATCCTCCTCCGAGGAAACGTTCCAAAAAAGGCCGTGTAGCAAAGTCTACTTGGGAGAAAAGAAAACGACAAGAAATCACCGTGAATGTTTCAAACAATTCTGCTCAATTGAAAGACTCCGAAGAATGTTACAGTTTGTTATGTGAAAGCACTCCCCCCACAGGCCACGTTCCAAGTCGGTAGGTAAACTAATGTTGTGATTTATACGTTCAATTATTTAATTAATTTGAAAGGACTCGTCATTCTTCTGTGGACTACATGCTTTTGAAGCGTATTTGCTTTCTGTATGTTTTAAATAATCATTTCAATATTTTATTTTTGACTGTGAGATTTCAGGAATGATACCAAGATTATTCGATAAAGTTTTCAAATGATTCTGGAACTGCTAGGCTACATATGATTTCAATGAATCTTATTGTGAAGTACCACTAATGATAATTGAAAGAAACACAGAGGTACTGCCTCCAAAAGGGTGGCGCGACGCATTGTTGATAACTTATTGTCACGTTTTGAAACGATTAGAATTAGTAACGAGCCACTCCAAACATTGTACTATGTGAAAATGCAAATATAAAAAAGAAATGTTTTTTATGCTGTAACTTCAGAGCCTGTTGATCAAAAATTGGAAGTGAACGATGCTCTGGTGTGGGTAGTCATGGCAGTAAGAATCATATTTTCTCAAGTCGAGGAAATGTTCAGTGTTTTGGACATAGCGATCATGAGCCACAAGAAATACGCAAACTATGAAATACGAGTTGGCGATGTAAGTGCTGTACTGTATATTGATCCAATTTTCTTAAAGCCTATAGGCTATATAAACAATTCCAAATTAGAGATTTCAGTAAATGATGAATAATGTGTTTAGTTTTTGGCTCATTCTTAGATCAACATCCATTTTTTTTTAAATAACATATACATCAATTATGCCTCTCTTTAACCATTTCAATATCAACACCAGTGGTCACGCAGATTACAATTGTGATCCATTTACTTTTTTTGTGGTTTGAGGCTGTTAAATGGTATTAATTCAATGAATATGATTATTCATTGTGAAATGAACTTTATATCTGTACAATACACATGCATTTACAAGAAATACCTGAATAATTACTGGACATTGTGATTCGTCTAATATTTGCCTAATCCACTCCCTCCATAATGTTTTTTTGGAAATACAGTCTATTATATGTCTATATTGATATAGTCTGAAGTGTCCATTCATAAAGAGAATATGCAGCAAAAGGTGTGATGATGATGATTGTTGTTTTAAGGGGCCTAACATCTAGGCTATCGGCCCCTGATGGTTTGGGTGATCGTGAAGATGAAAATGAAATGTAAACTTAAAACTAAAACTAACTACCAACCTACGTACTAGAAGAAGAAATGAAAAACTAAAGGAGAATAAGGCAAATAAAGGACAGGAGGAAAAGAAATGCCCTCAACCCTCGAAGAATGCGGATTGAGGGACTTGGAAGGAAGGAGAGCCATGAAAGGCAGATAGGAAAGTGAAAGAGGAGAGGGTCCGCCCCGAAGGTAAGGGACAAAAGGGATAAATGGACCCAGCTCAGGAATCCCTCGGGGTCGCCAACTCCCGAACTCACCAGCCGTGAGCCCCTGAGGGTGTAGCATTATCTAGGGTGCACCAGAAGTGGTGGGGCTACATACACCCGGCCTCCTTGAGGGCCTTGAGCAGAAGGCAGGAGATAATAGGAAAAGAAAAAGAAGGCTGACCCCTCGCAGAAGGAAGGAATCAGAAAAGATGAGACAAGGGCCAATTAAGGCGGGAAAGGAAAAGACTCCCTAGGCCTCGGATACCCTAATACCGTCGGGGTCGGAAGAGAACAAGAGTTGACCAAGTGAGGTCGACAGGAAAGAAGACAGAGGAGAGCCCGGCACAAGTAAGTGGAAGCAATGCCGGACTCAGCTGGGGCCCCATGGTCGCCAACCCACGCCCACTAGAAGTGAGCCCCTGGGGGAAGCAAAAGGTGTGATCACTGTACAGTATTGCATCAAATATAAAATTATAATGGTGCAATAAATTCACAGGAAATGTTACGCCTCACTCGCAGTCTGTGTTCAGGGTCATTATCTTTATCACGGCAAGTGTCACATACAGGTCGCTACATACACCACCACTAGAAACATTGTCATCACCACTATCAGCATCACTGTACACATCTGGTTGCACTTCAACCTCTTCCTCCCACCCTCAACACCAAGCACTTTACCTTCCTCGCTGTCTGGTTCATTCAGTCATGGATTTATATTCTCATAGTCATCCATTTCGCACTTCTATACCAATAATTAATATAAACTCATAAAACGGAGTAGATATGCACAGGAAATGAGATTAGACACTATAATAATAAAACGAACGATGTCAAAAAAAGTCACGCCAGTGGTCACATGGATCACAACTGTGATAAATTGCTTCATAACGTGACAGCCATCAGTAAAATTTACCTGGCTACTACATGTCGGAGGGGGGATGGGGTGCGAGGAAGGTACACAGATGCTCAAAGCCAACAGACTGGAGAGACAAAAACTAAACGACCATTTCAAACATTTTGTTCGAAACATACTTAAAATTTTTAAATAAATACATTCTGTAAATTAATAATAAATACTGTATACATAAGAAACAATTTCAAGAATGAAATTGAAATGGACTCTTAATTTTAAATTTAAAAATAATGTACGGTATTTCGGAATGTTGTTCATTATGTTGAGTTGTTTGTGCGAAAAGAATGCCATCAATGCCACTACTATTATTATTTTCCTTTAAAAGGCTTGGGAAGAAACTCTCATATGCAAAATGAAGAACAATGCGTAAAACGTATCGCCATTTAAAAGAACGACTAATTAAATGGTGTTCCAGGTGACTGTTATTGGCGACGGAGGCTGGGCGAAGACGAAAGGCATTCACACTGCTATAAAGTAAGCTGATGAACCAGAAGCAGCTCTGACCTTGCCAACCTCCGAAGAGAACTCAAGAAAGCTCCCGACCAGGTCTTTGGAATTTTCCTGAATTTTGTAAAAGAAAAGAATCTGTAGAGGAGAATACATTTGAAAAAGTTTCAAAATCCATACTCTCATTGGAAATCTTGAAGGAAAGGCTAATAGTTTGGAGTTCAGGCTGACTTCAGACTACGCCGAAAGGTATTTATTTACGGCATATTACAATGTAGGGTAGACCTATAGACTACAAGCGTGGGCTGATCAAGTGCAACTTACCTCTAACAATCTAAGTGGCTTTCCAATGTAAAAATATATTTACGTTTTAGATGAATATTTACAACTTTGTTTTGCATTTTATATGCCTATAATGTTAAACAATAGCTACTGTTTTATATTGTTTTGATTCCAAATTTTAGCTAGATTATTCTTAGTATGCACAGTTATAAAATTTACACACATTTTAAAAACTATACTTGTAAATTTACAGTAAATTAACATAAAAGGGTGCTTCAAAACGGTGTATCCTAGGGAAATTATTCTGTGTCAAATTAAAGAAATAAGTTCCCATAAAGATGGGTCTTAAGAACTTTATTTGCTGTTTATATGTTTTGTTAATCTGAATAAAATAACTGTTACATAGGCCTAGTACTTATTTTTTCCCAGTTAAATTTAGATGAATACTTTTAATGTATGATTCGATTTTACAAAATGGGGCTTCAATCGATTGGACATAAAATTTTACATCTTTTGTTATTCTTTTATATGGTACTAGCTGAAGTACCCGTGCTTCGCTACGCGTCATAAATAAATTAAAATGTGAAGGTGACAGTTAAAACAGGGGATAGGCGAGATGCTTCGCAGAGGGATATTAAGGATGGAACTTTTTATCCAACTACACCGCTCGGCGTTGACCGTGTTTTATAGCACAAATTTAGATTTTTCTCGCTAACCGTTGGAGATACCTTTCGGATAGAAAATGTAATTTTAAACCTCGTATATGCCATCAAAAGTTTGCTATTTCTTAGCGTTCTCTTTTTATTTGAAATGGAAATATGAAAGTTTGAAACCAAAGGGTGTAGTGACGTCACTAAAATGGTCGCCATCTTTAAATAGTGCAAATTATTGAAATGAAAAGTAACCTATATGTTAACCAGGTAAATCAGCTACTTCCATGTAAAATTCATGTAAATCGGACCAGTGGTACTTGCGTGATTGAGTAATACACACACACCATCTCGTTTTTAGCCTCGCTTCGCTCGCATCATAGTCGTGTCATATTGTTATTGAATGAAATGCAGGTTTAACCCCGTTAACACCCCTTTAGAACCTGAATATCCAAAAATCCCTCCTTAGTAGACATTTTCGACACACAACAAACATATCCCCAAAATATCATTCTTCTAACTTTAATAGTTTTGGTTGATCGATGAGAGTGAACATCCAAAAATCCTTCCTTAGTGGATGTTTTTCTTCCAGAATTTCACCCCTCCCCATAGGCCCCTTAAATTGTATTTATGAAAAAAACGGTCGAACACCTATTTATTTTATATATTTATTTATTTTTAAGCTGATTGATTTCCTCCGAGTTTCAAACACCTCGCTTATGTCGTTTAAGAGATACGCGCTCCGTTAGGAATCTTTCAAACCCCACTTTTCATCCCTTTCACCTTATAATATACACTACATCGAAAAACCATTAGACATGTGTCAGCTTATTTTAATGATTAGAATATATGCCAAGTATCACATCCCCAAATGAAACCACTCGTGAGATATTGTTATTCAATGAAATGCACATTTACCCCTTAACACCTCTTTAGAACCTGAATATCCAAAACTCTTTCCTTAGTGGACGTTTTCGACATACAACGAACATATCCCCAAAATTTCATGTATCCAACTTGAATAGTTTTCGTTGGGCGTGATGAGTGAGTGAGTCAGACAGGACATTTTCTTTCAATTATTTTTACCAGAATTTCACCCCTCCCCACGGGGCCTCTTAAATTGGATTGATGAAAAAACGCTTGAACACCTATTAACTTGTTTTTTAAGCTGTCTTTTTTCCCTGAGTTTGATGAGTGAGTGAGTTAGTCAGTTAGGACACTTTCTCTCCTTTTCCCCCCCAGAATTTCACACCACCCCATTGGCCCCTTAAATTAATTTATGAAAAAACGGTCGAACACCGATTTACTTACATTTTAAGCTGATTTTTACGCTGAGTTTCAAATTTCTCGCCTATGCCGTTTAAGAGATAGGCCTACACGCTCCGTTAGGAATCCTTCAACCCCCACTTTTCACCCCTTTCACCTCATAATATTACACCACATCGAAAAACCCTTAGACACATGTCTGCTTATTTTTAATGATTAGTTTATATGCCGAGTATCACATCCACAAATGAAACCACTCATGAGATATTGTTATTCAATGAAATGCAGGCTTAACCCCCTTAAGATCCCTTTAGAACCTGAATATCCATAAATCCTCCCTTAGTGTACGGTTTTGACATACAACGAACATATCCCCAAACTGCCATGTTTCCAACTTCAATATCTTTGGCTGGGCGATGATGAGTGAGAGAATGAGTCAGGACATTTTGTTTATTTATTTTTCTTCAGAATTTCACCCCTCCCGATGAACCTCTTATATTTGATTGTTCAAAAAACTGTCGAAAAGCTATTTACTTACTTTAAGCAGTTTTCCCCCCTAAGTTTGATGAGTGAGTCAGTCAGTCAATCAGTTAGGACACTTTCTTTTCTGCCCCCCCTCCCAGAATTTCACCCCTCCCCATGGGACCCTTAAATTGGATTTCTGAAAAAACTGTCAAACACATATTTACTTATTTTTATCCTGATTTTTTTCCCGCTGAGTTTCAAACTCCTCACCTATGTCGTTTAAGAGATACACGCTCCGTTAGGAATCTTTCAATCCCCACTTTTCACCCCCTTTCACCTCATAATATACACCACATCGAAAAACCCTCAGACAGGTGTCGTCTTACTTTTTAATGATGAGTTTATATGCCGTGTATCACATCCCCCAATGAAACCAATCGGGAGATATTGTTATTCAATGAAATGCAGGTTTAACCCCCTTAAGACCCCCTTTAGAACCTGATTATCCGAAAATCCTCCCTTAGTAGACGGTTTTGACAAACAATGAATATATCCCCAAACTGTCATGTTTTTAACTTCAATAATTTTGGCTGGGCGATGATGAGTGAGTGAGTGAGTCAGGACATTTTCTTTCAATTTTCTTTTTTCATAAATTCACCCCTCCCCATGAACCCCTTAAATTTGATTTAAGAAAAAAATCTGTCAAACAGCTATTTACTTACTTACTTAATTTTCCCCTGAGTTTGATGAGTGAGTCAGTCAGTCAATCAGTTAGGTCACTTTCTTTCCTGTCCCCCCCCCCAGAATTTCACCCCTCCCCGTGGGCCCCATAAATTGGATTTATGAAAAACCGGTCAAACACATATTTACTTCTTTTTTATGTTGATTTTTTTCGCTGAGTTTCAAACTCCTCGCCTATGTCGTTTAAGAGATACACGCTCCGTTAGAAATCTTTTAATCCCCACTTTTCACCCCTTTCACCTCATAATATACACCACATCGAAAACCCTCAGACACATGTATTCTTATTTTTAATGATTAGTTTGTATGCCGAGTATCACATCCCCCAATGAAACCAATCGGGAGATATTGCTATTCAATGAAATGCAGGTCTACCCCCTTAACACCCCTTTAGAACCTGAATATGCAAAAATCCTCTCTTAGTGAGCATTTGCGTCCCTTGAGGAAGCTGCATACCAAATTTCATTCCAATCCGTTCGGTGGTTTCTGAGATTTCGTGATGAATGAATGAGTGAGTGAGTGAGTGGTATTTGACAAATATATAGTAGAAGATGGTGTCAAGTCTTTGTTATGCTAAACTCGGTTGACAGTGCTGTGTGAGTAGTTGAGTAACTAACGGGATTTCAAGTCAAGATCCTCATTTTCTATACCGGTAGTGCAGAGCGCGAATGGCATCCAGTCGGCCGTGTCTCGACTTGAGCTATGTTGCCATGGAAACTATCTGCCTTGCCATTCCTTCATGAGTATATTTTATGATTTGATTTGCCTGTGCTTGAGTGCAAAAGGGCCGAAATCAGAAGAATGAGAAAGACTATCGAAAATTCATGTAGCCAGCGGTTCGTTCTGGGTTCTAAACTATGTGTATGCAAAATTTGGTAGAGATTGGTGGAACGGGGTAGATTTGTATACGGAACAGACCCACCCACATACCCACATACATACAGACTTTCACTTTTATATATAAGATATGGTGCAGTCACGTCCTAGTTCGTGAAACATGGACAATGGCCGAGTGGTCTGATAAGTG
The DNA here is from genome assembly GCA_946902985.2 of Meconema thalassinum. Classification (NCBI taxonomy): domain Eukaryota; kingdom Metazoa; phylum Arthropoda; class Insecta; order Orthoptera; family Tettigoniidae; genus Meconema; species Meconema thalassinum. The sequence continues at coordinate 306,189,926 of OX336392.1, read as the reverse complement.
GTCCCAGTTACTATAGAAAAGGAGTGGGTATCTTGGACATATTCTGAGTCGTGGCCCTCCTTGTGATCAGGTGGCTAGCACTATCCAGCTCACTTGTTTTCTGAGGTGAAACTGGGACCCTGCGTGAGTAAGGCTAGCAACCTGCTTCAATTGTAATCTCAAAACGTGACAAAAATGTCTTGATTAAGGCTCGAACCTATGGGAGAGATGGAGTCTCACTCCCATCTGACAGATTAGGGACTCCTTGGAAACAAACAGGCAATCGAACTGGTATTCCATAGGGTGTTATTAATATCGAGGGTGGTTATGGAAGGAAGAAAGCTGAGCTGAGTCAACAAGTAGGATGAGATTGAATATTCTAGGGATTAGTAAAGTTCAGATAAAGGGAGATAGAGAGGAGGAAGTAGGAGATCCAAGGTATACCCGTCAGGGGTAAAACGAGACAGGACAAAGTATGTCAAGAAAACCTTGGAGCTTTGCATAATTTATGTGAGGTACCGGTACATAAATTAACAATTAATGTGGATAGATATGGAAATGTCAGGAAATCGGTCAGGATTGTTTCAGTGTACACTTCATGTGAAGGGGAGGTTCAGGAGGAATTAGACTTTATAAGGCACTGAGTGATGTAGTGAGAGTTAACAATAAGGATAGTATACTGATGGAAGATTTCAATGCTAGCATAGGAAATTGAATTGAGGGGTATGAGATGGTAATGGGTAAGTGGGGCAAGGATAGGGAAGCGAACACCAATAGGAAATGTTGACTGGACTCCTGTGCTAGCATGAGGTTATCTGTGGCAAACTCATTCTCGAGGCATAAGGAAATTCACAGATACACATGGAGGGTAAAGGAACCAGGTCAATAATCGACTATATCATTAACTTACTGACTTTGAATTTGGTAAATTGATAAGTAATTGAGGGTATTCAGTTGTTTTCTTTTCCTTTTAATGAATCAGACCACAAACTGATCTACTGTGAACTGAGCATAGTTAGACCTAAAGTGCAGAAAGTGAGGGCCGTTTGCAGACGGATTAGGGTTTAACATTTCCAGGATAAGAAACTTAGGCAGAAATATATGGATTAACTTAATTCCAAAGAGTAGATGGTAAAGAATTGCAGGACATTAAACAGACTGGTCAGGATACAGGGATGCAGTACTAGAATTATCAAAGGTAGTCCTATGTGTTGGGACAACAGTGTATTAAGACAGGGAAAAGCGAAAATACTGATACAAGGACATAGTGAAGTCTGCTTGTAAAGTTAAAAAGAAGGCTTACAAAAAATGGCTCCTAACAATTAATCCTGGAGACAAAGAGCTACTTATGTAGTGGAAAGGAACAGGACCAAAGAAATGAAAGAGTAAAAACTATCATGGTAGGAATTTGGAGATAAATTAGAAAAAAAGCAAGAAGCTCGAAGCTTGTGGTTTAACGTGACTGTTAATCTCGCGATCATGAGCCAAGGGACCTCCTTTTACGTGGAATCCGAAACACAAGACATGGCATTACACTTCGAAAATCTCACTTGCATTGACCGGGAATCGAACGCGGTCCGCCTTGGTGAGAGGCATTCAGCTTGACCGCTGCGCCACCATGACCCAGATAAATTAGAAAAGTTAGGTCAAGCGGCAGTAACGCCTTAATGGAGTGTTATAAAGAATCATAGAAATTGAGGAACAAGAGAGAGAATCGCTTGACAGCTTCCAGGTTTGGTCCAGTCATTAAACGTTTGCCTCATACTCCTTGCCACAATCTGATCAAAACAATTTCGTATCCTAAAAATCTCACCTCAGGTGCCATCACATTTGGAAGAGAAATAAGGACGCTGTTGTGAAAATGTACGAACACAGAACTGGCAATATTGTCACCAAGTGTGGGTTCTTCTTGGATCAAGAACATTCATTCTTATGAGCCAGTCCTGATGGTTTGGTTGCTTGTGATCGCGTTCTAGAAATCAAAAACCTTGCCTCCGTCATTGAATCATATTTGAGAGAAGAGGTGACTAAAAACAATATCAGGAGTAAAATTGCAATTGAAACGAAGCCACAACTACTTCTTCCAGGTCCAAAGTCGATTGAATATCACCAGATACGTTGGCTCCTTCCTATATTTCATCATCATCATCATCATCAAAGGAAGCAGGATCTGTAGCTGAGATCGCCGTCACTCGGAAGAATAACAAATATAGGAAGATCATGGAGGACTATATTTTCGTGGCCTTTGCTGTGGAGACAATGGGTCCTTGGGGTGAGGATGCAATAAATCTAGTCAACAAGCTAGGAAGAGTGATAGGTGGAGTCTCTGGTGATCCTCGTTCCAAGACCTATTTGATGCAGAAAATCGGCATAGATAAAATTATGCAAAATCAAAAACAGGAGAAAATGGTGCAATTTTGTAGTATATACTAAGAATGGAGAAATCTTCCTAGAAAGGATAGAAAAGGATGGGTTGTTATGGCAAACAAATATGCTTACTTTGAATTTCATTACTGAATGAACAGCCATTTTGTTTATATATATATCACCTTCTGTTGTGTCTGTACATTAGGCCTATTGTTTTGTTTTTGGAAAGTTTTGAAGTTTTGTCAGGTTTATCCTTTATCAATAATATTTTCCTTTAATTTAGGGTCGTTTTTTATGTCGTACAAGTATGGGTGTTTATACTATTATAATTGCTGGGTGATCTTCTAATTCTAATTATGCTTTATTAGGAGGTCTTCAATGCACAATAAAATTGTTTATGATCCATAGAAACACTTCTTTTGAGTTGTAATGTTTATAATCATAAAGTAACACGCCGGCCTCCTTTTATTCGGCTGGACGATGGCAGGGCACAAGGCTGAAAATAAGCTTATGACTCGGAAGCGAGGTATACAACGGAGGAGGGGAGGGAGGTTGTGCAATGTGCGCGAATGAGGCGTAGTGGAAGGGAGTAGGGGAAGAGTAGTGCACTGGCAGTGGCTGGCAAGAGTCAACAGTGCTGCTATCTCTTGTCCAGCAATTGACAGCAGAACTAGTCCCACAGCCTTAACTGACCAAAGAGATTAAGAAACAAACGCAAATGGTTGACGTATATCTCTAAGCTGGCAACATGGACCACAGAGAGGAGTTGCTAACAGCTTTGAACAAAATCACTGACTGGGCTGAAGAAAATGAAATAGTTCTAAATACGAACAAAACAGGAATTATAAAGTTTTCAAAATGGGAGGATAAATACTGGAGATAAAAATAAAATACTATATCCTATACAAGGGACAAAGACTGAAAACCTGTAATACCTAGGGATCACAATGCATACCGGTATCAGCTATACAATGCATCAACAACGTCAGACACCAGACATACCTTTCTTTACAGACAGCAATGAAATTATTTTAAGTAAAAGTAGTCCCCCCAAACGACATATGACTTGAAAGCAAAATTGACTCAATGTGTCAAAATACACCATCCAGGCTGGTCTACAAGCTCGTGAGAGAGACTTCCTCGTGCAAGACTTGAGACTTACATTTTATTGCCAGCCACAAGAAGATATGAGGAGCTTCAGCAGGAAAAATAAAAAGATATGGAATGAGTTCCATACAACATATGTGATGTTCAATTGAGCGGGGACACGTCAGCAGATTTGCAATCCATGGATTTCACCATGAATTATATAGAACGGCAGACTTTCATGCGCAGAGCCCAGATTGTGTGTCGGAACGCTGTGAAACAGAAGCGTGAGAGATAATACATGTCTGAAGATTCTTTGCAGTTCTGAAGTGAGTGCACTGTTAACAGTTTACATGTGTCTATTGGCGCATCAGGCTAGTGTGGAGCAAGAGAGAAGGCATGTTCACTCTGCACCAAGCATTATTGACATTACAAGATTGTGTGTCGTTGCTGATATATAACATTGGATGGAAAGATACTGACACTACTCTTCCATTAAGCATACGGTAGGCCTATGAATAAACTACTCCCATAACACAAATCTCGTGCCACAATGTTGCTTCAGCATACAGTAGGCTACCAATATCTCCAGACAGATTAAATCACACAGCTGAAAACTTGTAGTTCATACATCTACCACCTGCAAGGATTCATCAGATGGGTAATACCATGCAATGAAATATGTAGCAAGACAAGAATCTATAATGCAAGTAGCCTATCTCAATGAACTATTTCTAACAGTTTCTTGTGATAGTTTATTTATGCTAACATTTTCAGTACAAGATGGCCATTCACTGCAATATTTATACTGGATATGGACCAGAAACAGTAGGCTACCTATTCTAAATAGCATTCTAGTGAAGCCATGTGGACCCTCACAGCATGATTAACTGCAACTCCAAAATTTGCTTCAGAAGCACACATTCAGGAACAGTTTAAAGCTTATTGCTCAAAAGAAGCAACTTCATAGAGCAGAAAGATGAATTTCAAGAGTTTCACTCTCTACATACACAACTTACTACTCGAACTGAAACGTTTATAGGCAAAACTGCTCGTGTTTCTACTGCACTTTCATGGGAGTGATAACCTAGCCTAGCAGATGAGCCCTCCAGTGAAATAATATATTAATTATAAGAGCCTCAAAAAAGCAGGGAATAGGTACCTTAGTTTTAATTAACTTTGCTATTGTGCTTCTCGAAGTCAATCTATTTGGAAGGAAGAGATACTTTAAAGACAGCAATTGAGACATCGAAATAAGCTAGCTACAGCTGACTTCAAACGAAATAAAAGCAACCAATCGCTCTCACACTGGTTGTCGGTCAAGGAAATTTAAATCAGTACAGCAATTACAGAACCGGTTAACGAAGATTCCTTTTTGAGCTAAATAACTCACTAAATAACAGCTTTTTCACACCTGTATTGATTTCTAACTATACTCGCGCACAACGTGGATATTCCACCATATTTACTGGACTCAGCTTCTGACCTTGCCCAGTCTTCAGGACTTCAGGATGTGCCTTGCAAAGAGAATACTTTGTCCATAACGAATAGAATATATCTATTCGTTATGCTTTGTCTTGATAAGTCTAACATTGTGTAACGAAACCAACATTAATTATATATTAGTTTATATATATATCAGTTTCTTGTGGACACGATAACTGCCGTAATTTTGCACCAGTCACTTTGAATTTTTTACATAATATGTATCCCTATAAAATCTCGGTCGAGTTCGTTAATGGGCAAAATCGGTCGAAGGGGGTGAAAATGGGGGGCTCTTTTCGAAAAATTGAAATTTCGCTATAACTCTCTTAATACGTGAAATATCGAATCCATTCAAAGTTCATAATATGTGTCGGATAAGTGCCAACAATTTATGTCAAATAAGTTTTTTGATAGCACCAACCATTGACCAAAGGGGTGGAAAAAAGTGGGTTTTTCGGGAAACATTAATCATATCTCTCTTAATAGGCACAATATCAAAACCGTACAAAATGGACAATATTCCCCTAATAATTGCCTAAAACTTTTGTCTGAAAGAATTTTTGATATGACCCACCATTACGCCAAGGGATGAGAAAAATGATTTCGGAATTATAAGAAAATGCCAAGAGCTATCAGAGGTTGCCATGGCAACACTACTAAATTGATGAGGGATGAGCCGTTGCCATGACAACGCACTTGCACGAGATCAGATTCAGTATTTCCATCTGACTAAGCCGGCCCCGTGGTGTTGGGGTGGCGCGCCTGCCTCTCACCCGGAGTCCCCGGGTTCGATCCCCGGATCCGTCAGGGATTTTAAAACTGACGTGAGGGTTGGAACGGGATGCACTCAGCCTCGTGAGGACAATTGAGTAGCTGTCTGACAGTGAGACAGCACCCCGATCACGAATACCAATATTAACGGCCGAGGGGACCCGACGCGCTGATCACGCGTCACCCCAATATCTGCAGGCCAAATGGCTGGGCAGCGGTCGCTTGGTCGGCCTTAGCCCGTCATGGGCTGGATGGTGCCAGGGGTTGACTTCGACATCTGACTTTAAGTGGGAAGCGGCTTCGGTGACGTAACTGGTAGCATGCAGAATGTCTATGCCCAAGGTCGCGGTTTCAAAGCCGGCCGAAGTCGTCGGATTTTCTAAGAGCGCTAAAATCCCTCAGTATGCTTTCCTTTGGAGGGGAAGTTCCAACGTTCGTTACGAGTTGCTGGTTGGGGTGGCATCTAGTAGCCAAGTTCACAGCTAGGTGTCATTGACGGTAGTACCTGGTAGCAACATTAGGAACTACTGCTTGAAATTGACCGTCTGCTGTCCTTACCTGAATTACAGACTAATACATCCATTACAATTCACACCGTTTATCAGACAGATTCTACACTCACCCAAAGTACACGGGGTTAGATGAAAACGTTGTCGCAGCCCCTAAACTGAGGGACCAACCAGAGGTAGATTTCATTAGAAAGCTAACTATTGCAATGGGTAGGCTACCATGTTTCGACTTCCGGAAAATTTCGACATATCTTCGCGTTTCACATCCCCCAGACCCCAAAACCACCGTCAGTTCAAAAGTATATATATATATATATATCAGTTTCTTGAGGACACGATAACTGCCGTAATTTTTCACCAATCACTTTTTACCGAATATGTATACCTATAAAATCTCGGTCGAGTTCGTTACTGGGCTAAACCGGTAGAAGGGGGGGTTAAAATGGGGGGCTTTTTTTTCGAAAAAGTGAAATATTGCTATAACTCTCTTAATATATGAAATATCGAATCCGTTCAACGTTCATACTATGTGTCGGATAAAGCCCAAAAATTTATGTTTGAAGAGTTTTTTTATATCACCAACCATTGACCAAAGGGGTGGGAAAAAGTGGGTTTTTCGGGAAACATTAATCATATCTCTCTTAATAGGCACAATATCAAAACCGTACGAAATGGACAATATTCCCCTAATAATTACCTAAAACCTTTGTCTGAAAGAATTTTTGATATGACCCACCATTATTCCAAGGGATGAGAAAAATGATTTCGGAATTATAAGAAAATGCCAAGAGCTATCAGAGGTTGCCATGGCAACACTACTAAATTGATGAGGGATGAGCCATCAGACGTTGCCATGACAACGCACTTGCACGATATCAGATTCAGTATTTTCATCTAAGTGGGAAGCGGCTTCGGTGACGTAACTGGTAGCATGCAGAATGTCTATGCCCAAGGTCGCGGTTTCAAAGCCGGCCGAAGTCGTCGGATTTTCTAAGAGAGCTAAAATCCCTCAGTATGCTTTCCTTTGGAGGGGAAGTTCCAACGTTCGTTGCTGGTTAGGGTGGCATCTAGTAGCCAAGTTCACAGCTAGGTGTCGTTGACGGTAGTACCTGGTAGCAACATTAGGAACTACTGCTTGAAATTGACCGTCTGCAGTCCTTACCTGAATTAAGACTACTACAGCCATTACAATTCACACCGTTTATCAGACAGATTCTACACTCACCCAAAGTACACGGTGTTAGATGACCGCGTTGTCGCAGCCCCTAAACTGAGGAACCAACCAGAGGTAGATTTCATTAGAAAGCTAACTATTGCAATGGGTACCATGTTTCGACTTCCGGAAAATTTCGACATGTCTTCGCGTTTCACATCCCCCAGACCCCAAAACCACCGTCAGTTCAAAAGTTTATATATAATGTATGTATGTACGGTATATGTGTATATATATATGCATATCAGTTTCTTGTGGACACGATAACTGCCGTAATTTTGCACCAATCACTTTGAATATTTTACCGAATATGTATACCTATAAAATCTCGGTCGAGTTCGTTAATGGGCTAAATCGGTTGAAGGGGGTGAAAATGGGGGGCTTTTTTCGAAAAAGTGAAATATTGCTATAACTCTCTTAATATGTGAAATATCGAATCCGTTCAACGTTCATACTATGTGTCGGATAAAGCCCAAACATTTATGTTTGAAGAGTTTTTTTATAGCACCAACCATTGACCAAAGGGGTGGGAAAAAGTGGGTTTTTCGGGAAACATTAATCATATCACTCTTAATAGGCACAATCTCAAAACCGTACAAAATGGACAATATTCCCCTAATAATTACCTAAAATTTTGTCTTAAAGAATTTTTGATATGACCCACCATTATGCCAAGGGATGAGAAAAATGATTTCGGAATTATAAGAAAATGCCAAGAGCTATCAGTGCTTGCCATGGCAACTCTACTAAATTGATGAGGGATGAGCCATCAGACGTTGCCAAGATAACGCACTTGCACGAGATCATATTCAGAATTCCTTCTAAGTGTGAAGCGGGTTCGGTGACGTAACTGGTAGCAAGCATGCTGAATGTATATGCCCCAGGTCGCGAGTTCAAAGCCGGCCGAAGTCGTCGGATTTTCTAAGAGCGCTAAAAATCCCTCAGTATGCTTTCCTTTGGAGGGGAAATTCCAACGTTCGTTGCGAGTTGCTGGCTGCGGTGGCATCTAGTAGCCAAGTTCACAGGTAGGTGTCGTTGACGGTAGTACCTGGTAGCAACATTAGGAACTACTGCTTGAAATTGACCGTCTGCAGTCCTTACCTGAATTACAGACTAATACAGCCATCCCTAAGTACACGGGGTTACATGACCGCGTTGTCGCAGCCCCTAAACTGAGGAACCAACCAAAATCTCTGCGGGAGATATAATTTTGCGTGAAGAAGTAACAGACCGTTACATAGTTACACATCAGTGTCGAAACCTTGCATAAGGACAGTGTGACCACAAGTATTAAAATGGACCCCAAATGACAAGAAGGTTACCGTTCCCATAAGACAATAAAATGTTTAAAATAAGCATAAAATGACGAAAAACAAAGTTAATTAAGCTCCAATTATAAAATACCTTCTCGCAATAAATGAGGTCTGATCCTTCTACGAAAACCTGCATATTCTGCCTATTTTCGCCTATCCCCAAGTTTGTCCGGTGAAATCTACCTCCGCCTTCCGGCGTGCCGAGAGGACTTTTTTTTTACTGTAATCCCTAATCGAGAACACACTGACGAGTGTGCTTTGTATCTGGCAAATATGGTATTTTTAAATGCCTATGGTACATGGAATTATCACATATCGTACTTCTTGTTTTAAACTTTGATTTTCCTGGAATGTTTCGGCACCGTAACAATGCCAGGTACATGTTGTATCCCCAACTGTAATGCAAATTAACCAAGTAAGTGAGGCTACACACCAGTGCTTAGGTTCCCAAGTGACGAAAATCTGCGCCAGACCAGGATTAGGGAACCTTCGAAATGGTTCGTAGATCGCATAAATTATTCAATTAAGTGATAAAATACTGTCAGTTATTGCCACTGTATTGCTCAACAAATATTCACAGGCAGGGAATGATGCTGTTGATGTCAGCAAACTTGGTTATGGGAAGAGAAATTTGCAGCACTTTAGGATGGAAACGGAAGTAATCTGATACAGTTATGGAATACCAGCAGCAACATAATATTTCTATAATGGTAGTAAATTATCTACATACATGTGCGGCGGAATCGAGGGTTTATTATAGGCCTACAGTGTGAAGATGTTATGGGAGATAGCCTACATTTTTGCATCACATAACCCTCAATTGCATCTACTTACTCATTATTATTATTATAACACCGCCAATTGTTTTATTACCACACTTCAGAGTAGTAAAATACGAAAAGAAACCAAAATAATTTTCTTTATTTTGCTAAACACTTTTATGTTGGTAAATTATTTCCATGTCACTCATGCCTAATATCAGCTGCTTGGCTCTTATAACAACTTTTCACGATCATATGCACGTTATCCATTCATTTCCGATTGTAACACTGGTCATGTGTAAATAAAAATCAACAGATGTTTTGCTAAACATGTACATTATGTTTGCCCAATATTAATTCGGTAGTTTTTGTCGCCTCTCTTGCTAGCAAACAGCTGTTTCAGTTCAGGCGCTCGTGACGAAGTATGACTGACAATAGCCGTAGCTGCCGTAGCTACAGGTTGAACCTTCCGACCTTTCTAGAGTCGACCGTGGCTATACTTAATGCCAACACCCTGTGCCCAGACAGACACAAACTTTTGAAACACTACAGCAAGGAAAATCACAAGAATTAAATATCCAAGAAATACCTACATCTCGCCAAGAGCAAAGACCCGAGCCAGAAAGAGGACTCGGGACCTATGCAGGTGCAGCCAGAAGCCCACGAAATTCAAGAGAACCCCAGAAAATAATCGGAACTCAGGACCCAGTTGAAGGAGAACTTCAAGCAGGTCCTCGATATGCATGGCTGCACATTGGGAAACTACACCGTGATGCCACAAAAGAAAAAATCGAAAGGCATTTACAAAATCTAGGCGTTAACGAGGTGACAGAGTGCGTGGAGCTATCAACATTTGGTTACCTAAAGGCCTTCCGCGTAGCCATACCAATGGAAGATCTAGAAAAAGCAACTGACGAAAACCTCTGGCCAAGAGGAGTTACAGTCAGACGTTTTCGTTTTCGTCGGTACACAGGAACAAGATATGACTAGGAAGATCCCAAACCCAACGAAACAAAAGAACAAATATTCACTAAAACTACTACTATGGAATGTTGAGGGACTAAAGAACTTAAGAACAGCAACCCCAACCAACTTTTGGAACAATTTTGACGTAATAATAGCCACGGAAACTTTCCTCTTAGAACCAATCAATGATCCTCTCTTCTACAGTACACATGCACTAGCAAAATCAAAAGAACGTGGTAGACCAGAAGGAGGTGTAACCGTCATGTATAACAACACCGTAGGAAAACTCAAATTAAAACACACAGAAGAAAACACAGTCATAATAAAAACGGTTAGACTCACTATCATAGGACTCTACACAAGCCCAGCTCAATCAGTTGAAGATACTGTTGAACAAATAATTAATGCAATTTCAATAACAAGGGAAGAAGAAAATGTGATCTTGGGAGGAGACCTAAACTGCAGACTGGACAAGTCTGACAACAAAACAGCTCTGGTTTTGGAGATTTTACAGGAAGAAGGGTTCACCCTAGTCAATAAAAAGGAAGAAAAGACTTACCTTGCACCCAACGGATCCAGTACAATAGACCTGATCTTCTACAGAGGAATACACATTAAAATAAAATCACAAGTAGTGTTGGACCGATTAACAGTCGCCCCACTGAAAAAACACCTTCCAGTCCACACCATATTTGCCTTATCAGAAGACTCAGTTTCAACCAAGCAAGCAAGGTGAATAGACGTGCAGTGAAGTGTAAGGAAGAATGGGAATCGCTATTCAGCAGTACCGGGCGGTCATCGGCCGTTGGCAGGCTAGAGTGAAGTGCGATTTCGGTGTCGGGAAGGTGATAGTGGGCAACGTCACTGAACAGATGGGGGTTTTGGCGATGGGGATGGTAGCGCTGGTTGTGGCGACGCTACTATTAATTGGAGGAGTGGAGTCAAACCCAGGGCCTGGTCAGCTGGGATGGCAAGAAATGGAAAAAATAAGGGAAATTGTAAAGGAAGTGTCACAAAATGACCAGATCCGGGACATTCTTCGTGAGCAATGTAAGGAATTCAAGGAGATGAAGACATGTATAAGAGAAGAGATGGGAATAGTGACAGAAAGGCTGACCGAGAATAGCAGAGAGATAAAAGACCTAAGAGAAAAGGTGAAGATATTAGAGGGGGAGGTAAAGGAATTAAGGAAGGCCAAGCTGGATGAGAGAAAGAAAAACGTCTTCATTTACGGAATAAAGGAAGATGCCAAGGAAAGCACCGAGGATCTAACATCCAAGGTGCTCCGAGTGATTAGTGAAGGCATGCGGATAAGCGTTGGAGTCTCAGAGATTGACAATGTGACCAGGATAGGCCGGGGAAGGGGCACGAGGCCCGTGAAAGTGTCTTTAGTTTCTTCGCTGATGGCTCACAGAATTCTGGCGAACACAAAGAACCTGAAAGGGGAGAGGATATGGGTAAGGAGAGAAATGAGTAAAGAAGAGGCAAGCGAGCAACGGACCTTGCAGTTTCATTTAAGGAAGGCAAGGAGCTCAGGTCTCAAGGCTTATGTAAAAGGCAATAGACTGGTGGTTAGCGGCAACAACTGGGATCGGATTTGGACAGTGGCACAACTCCAGGATATGGAGAAGCAACAACAACAGGAGACAGTCAGACCTAGCAACCAGGTGGAAGCAGCTGTCGGTTCAGAGGGAAGTGCGGTGATTCAACAGAGAGCATCGACCTCCAAGTCCAACACGGAAGTGGCGCGAGCAGGAACGACTAACGTCAGCGCCAGGAACACCGGACAAGTGCGTGGTTTGCAGAAAGGTGAGACTGTCAAACAACGAGTTACTAGTCTAAAAGAACTATGGGGCAAGAAAACCTTGACAGAGCAGTTTAATGTGGAGAAGGAGGTCATTTCTTCTCCAGGTGGCAGTATACTGGAGCTAGAGAAAGCTAGAGTTACTAGAAGTAAAGCTACCGCCAGCGAAGAGGGTAGGGGTAAAAAATAACTAAACTGGAATATTGCTAGCGTAAATATAGAGGGTTTTTTAAATAAGAGAAGGAACGATGTAGTTTTGACCCTAATAGAAGATATGCAGATTGTAGGATTTGTTGAGAGTTGGCTCCCTGTAGGTTGCGAGGTTAAAATAGATGGCTTCAATATATATACAAAACCTAAGATTAGGAAAGCTCGTACAGGTAGGTTTCCGGGGGGAATTGTTGTTTTAATTAAAGAAGAGGTGAGGGAATTATCAGAATTTATTAGTTCAGAACTGGAAGAAGTAGTGTGGGTAAAAGCAGATATTAGGGGGAGGGGGAAAGGAACGGTATGTTTCGGCTTTGTCTACAACCCTCCGGAGAATTCCCCGTATGCAAGAGAAAGCTTTTTCGATGAGTTAGCTATTGTAATAAACAGAATTCAAAATATATATGAAGAGGCAGAGATTGTGCTTTTAGGGGACTTCAATGCGAGGGTTGCAGACAGAAAGCCCCTTTACAGCAAGGGGGTTGCCGAGGCCGTATGTGGGGATAGGCACAGCAAAGACAAGGAATGTAATAAGAACGGAGAAAAGATTTTGGAACTATGTGGTGCAGAAGAGCTATATATATTAAATGGTGTCTGTGTGGGGGATGAAGAAGGTAACCTGACGTATATAACAGAGACTGGAGGAAGTGTAATAGATTTAGCAATATGTTCCAGAGGAGCACTAGCCCTAATTAAGAGGTTCACTGTTGAAGAATGGGGGGAATCACACCACCTACCAATTGTCGTCAACATGCAGGGAGCGGTGACAAAATTAAAATCAAAAGGGAACCCACAAGTTAAAGCTATAGAGAGAAAAGTAAATAGATTCAGATGGAGGGAGGAAAACTGCAGAGAGTTCCAGAACTACTTCCAGGGAGAAAATTTTGAGCTGATAAAGGTAGGGATAAGTTTAATGATCAGTAATGATGAAATTGAAGGGGTAATACGTATGATTGAGAATGCAATTATGATGGCCGGGCGGAAAATGCGCGTGAAGGCTAGAGGAAAATTAGGGAGAATTAAAGGATGGTACGATGAATCTTGTAGAAGGAAGAAAACCGAAGTTATTAGGGCACTGAAGTTATACAAGAGAGGAGGGGATGATACGATGAGAGTAGAATTTTGTCGTCTAAGGAAGGAATATAGGGAACTGCTCAGCAAAATGAAAGATGAATGGCAGGGTAAGGAAGCTACAGCACTAAATAAGGATTCTAAAGCTAACGACTGTAGCAAAGTGTGGAGCAGGATAAATTCTTACTGTAGGGGGAGCAGAAGTGGTGGGGGGAGCTCTATTAGTGATGAAGTATGGATTGCATATTATGAGAATCTGTTAAATGCTGAAGATAATTGGAGGAAGAGGGATGAGTTTGGCGTCCCGAGGGGGATGGAGGCCGTTCTGCCTATGCTGGACCAAGTCATATCGATAGAGGTAATTAAGGGAGTAATAGTAAAGAGTAAAGGAGGGAAGGCAGGTGCTATTTCGGGGATAACAAATGAATTTTGGCAAGAGTTGAGTAATAATAGGTTCATGATGGACGGCTTGGTAAAAATCTTTAACAAAATCTTTGAAGGAGGTAGATTTCCGAGGGCATGGCAGGAAGGGATAATTTGTCCAATATATAAGAAGCGTGGGGACAAACTAGACCCAGGCAACTATAGAGGCATAACTTTGCTTGATAATTTGAGCAAAATGTACACCGGGGTCTTATCCAAGCGTTTAATAGCATGGGCAGAGGGCTGTTCGGTGTTCTCGAGACTCCAGACAGGGTTCAGAAAAGGGATGAGAACCAGTGACAATATAATGGTGGTTAAAACGGTGATGGACAAGTACATAAGAAGGAAAAGAGGTAAGCTGTATGTCACAGCTATTGATTTGGAGAAGGCGTTTGATTCAGTGAGCAGGGGAGCTGTCATGGCTAAGCTGGGGAAAATCGGGGTGTCACATAAAATGATACGAGCAATTGAGAATGTGTATTCCGAAGTGAAATGTGCAATTAAAACTAAAGATGATGTAATTGTAGGAGAGATAACGTCTAATATAGGATTAAAACAGGGATGCAAATTATCCCCGGTGCTTTTTTTGCTATTTATCAACGATATTTTTGATTCAAAGGGCTTTGAGCAACGGTCCAACCCTTGCCTGGACAATTATGATATCCCGGGCCTAGCTTTTGCTGATGACATCCTTCTGCTTGCTCTAACACCCTATAATATGCAATATAGTATTGACGATATTGTGAGATACTGTGAGGACTGGAACTTAAAAATTAACCAGAGTAAGACCAAAGTTATGGTCTGCAAAAAGGGAGTTAAACTGGCTAAGAACGAAAAGTGGGTCATGTATGGGTCGCAGTTAGAGACGGTGAGAAAACTTGAGTATCTAGGGACGATAATGGCGAGTAATGGTAAATGGACCGAACAAATTAAAAGGGCAAAATCGAAAGGGCTAGCGGCATTAGAGCATTAGCGGTGTTAGAGCGTAGGTTACCGAATCTTGACTATAAAGTGTTTAAGAATGTGTTCAACGCACTCATCGTTTCAAGAGCACTCTATGGAGTGGAAGTATGGGGTTTAGAGGAAGGAACGAAAACCCTGGACAGTATTGTAAGTAGGTTTGCCAAGATAATTTTGGGGCTACCTAGTTGCACGGCAAATTGTGGAGTGAGAATGTTGTGTGAGGATGTAAGCATTAGACAACATATCATAAAAAGGTCATAAAGTCTTGGATTCGTTTAAAAGCAGGTGGAGGGGGGGAAATGCTTAAGGTAGCCTACCTGCACCAAATGAAGCATCAGCAAGAGGGCTACTGGGTGGACGGGGTAAGAAGTGTACTGGAAAGATTAGGAATGGGTTATCTATGGAATAGGGACTTACAAGGAGAGGAAGGTAGGGTGTGCAAAAAAGTGTGTAGAAGGGTTAATGACGTAGAGTTGCAGGTGCTAAGAGATGAGTGCACCAGTAGGAGAACCTTAACGGAGTTCTGCGAAATAAGGAACTTTATGAGCATAAAGCCTCAATGCCTAATGAAAAGAGAAATGAGAGGGATAATTTGGTGGTTAATGGGGGTGTATAAGAACAAAGCGTTGAGAGAAGTAGGAAAAGAGGACATTTGTCTGTTTTGTGGGAAGGTTATGGGTGCAGCGCACCTGATCAGGGAATGCAAGGAAATTAAAATGATAAGAGCAAAGTTTGTAGACAAAGCAGATCTAAACAGAATAGAAAATGAAAATGAGTATCACACTTTAATTAAATTACTAAAAAGGGAATGGGGGAAAGCAGGTCAATTAGCAAAATATTTTAATACCATCAGGGCAATGTGGAATAAGAAAGCGTCGGACGAGATTCAGAACAAAGATGCATGTAAATTAAGCATTCAAGTACAGGAGACGGCTTCCTAAGCTATAAATCTTGTTAAAGCCTAGGAGAGCCTATCTGTATTAACTAGGTAGCCTATACGATTACTACAGTACAGCCACATATTGCTGTCTGTAGATTTTTCCTGTGAGTTTGATGGTTTTTTTTCCTTACTACAAAACTTATCAGACTCTTACAGTCAGTAAGGGCTCGATAGGGAAAGAAAAGTAATTCTTTCTGTGATGTGTCTCCCATGGAGAACTGTCTAAATATGAAGAACACTGTGTCTACAGTTATGATTAAGAAAGAACTTTGTGCAGTCTCCATCAGAAAAGTTGCCCAGTGATATTGTGAATGAAGATAACTAATGCAAAGCATTATTAAGTTTTGAAAGAACGAGGAAGCTATGAAATGCCGAATGAACGTTTGGTTTAATTATCTAACTCCATACTGTAAATCTATGTTATCTATGTGTTTATTGTCTGTATGTCACGATATGACTCTCTGAGTTAAAGTGACAATTAACAAGTAGATTTGGTTCAAATAATAATACCATTTATCAGAAGACTTCATATCAACGAAAACCTGTCACTCTCACTTGGTCTCAAGGAAACTGAACAATGTCACATTAAAAAAAGGGAGAAGAACTTCTAGGAAATGTTCCTAGTCTAATAGAAGAAGGTCTGCTCCAACCTGCACTGGACTCCATGCTGTTGTATATACATAATGCACAATTGCCAAAGAAAACACGAACAGCTCAGTCATGGTTTGACGAAGAATGCTATCGTACGAGAAAAGAAGCCCTTCATCTCCTTCATAAGGCGAAACAAACAAATACACCCGACGATCTGAAAGCATATGCGCAAAATAGGAAAGAATACAAGAAGCTAATTACGCTCAAAAAAGCAAACTACACGGAAGCAGATGCTCAAAGACAAGCGGAAGAAGCCCTAAGTGACCCCTTTATTGCAATCAAGAAGAGATCCAGAGCAGGAGTGACAGGAATCCCAATGGATGTTTGGGAGCAACACTTCACCCAGATTTACAACAAGAACAATCTAGAACAAGCTTACGAAAAAGAAGAGACATCAAACTTAGAAAAGGAAAAGCTACAGGACCAGACGAGGTGTTCAACGAAAACCTCCAAGACACTCTTGAAAAGCTCGCCCAGCTGTGGACGAAAATGTTTAACAAATGCCTTACGTCCGGAAAAATATCAGAGGACTGGAGAAAGTCGAACATCATCTTGTTATACAAAGGAAAGGGAGACATAGAGGACCTCAACGCATACAGAGGAATCGCACTCGAGAACAACATATTTAAGATATTCTCCAAACTCCTGACGAAAAGACTACTCACTCACAGACGCCTTCATACCGGAAACACAGTTTGGTTTCAGGAAGGGAAGAGGAACCCTCCATGCGGTTGGCAACCTCCTGGAAGATATTCAAAACGCTCTAAGACACACTTCTCGGAAATTCTACGAAATTTTCGTAGATTTTACAAAAGCCTTTGATCTACTGAGCAGACAGTTACTCATGAAGAAACTTGAAAATATGACAGGAAAGGATAACCCAACAACAGCTGCTATCAAAACCCTGCTAACTTACAATGTAATTATAATCAAAGATGGCGTATCGACCTCAGGAAACATTATACAGACCAACGGTGTTTTACAAGGAGACCCGATTAGTCCTACCTTATTCAACATCATCATGTCTGACGTCACTGACATATTACAAAAGGATTCTGTGAAAATGTACCTCTATGCAGATGACATAGTACTAGGCTCGCATGATAGGAAGGCCTTGCAAGACACTCTAGATAGGTTTCAGGAATGGGTTGAGAATAACCAACTCCAGCTGAATACCGACAAGACAGTGCAAATGATTTTCAGAAGGGAAGGAAGATCATCTGTAAAAGACAAATTATACTACAGAGCAGAAGAGCTAAAGATTGTAAATTCCTTCAGGTATCTGGGAATCACTCTACAACCATCAGGTTCATCGTACAGAATTCACATACAGGAGAGGCAGCAGCTGCCATCAAAGCTATCTATGACATTAAGAATCCGACGAGACTAGCACTAGACACTGCAATAACACTTTTCTACGCAAAGATAATGCCTATCTTGACCTATGGCATTGAACTAATATGGAACAACCTGACAAACAGAGACCTACTGACCCTCGAATGTGTTAAAGCAAGATACCTGAAGAGAATTTTAGGCATATCAAAATACACTCCTTCAAGACTGGCTTATGTGCTTGCAAAAACGTGCTTTCTCATAGAAGACTTGAGGTTCCGAAAACAGCTACCAGCGACCAAACCAAACTTCGGGACAGACAAAGCAAGAGATCAGACATATGGCTCGATTTCTACACAACAGACGCGATGCTGGATAGGAACTGGACGGGAGCAAACAAGGACCTACGAAGCGCCATAACTAGGCTCTCAGTGCACGGTTTCCATCACAGTTATGCACGAGAAACAGTTTTCACGATCCCTCACCAGTGTGTGTATGCATCCTCTGCGGGAAAGCCTGTGAGCGCTACCATTTCACTGTGTGCCAAAACCGCACAAAATCACTGAAGGAATACAGCAAAGTATAATGACATTTACATGCACTGTTGTACTCTATGGTCGTTCGACTGCAATACAGTTTTATTATTACTGCCATTTTGTTTGGAATTGATGATATGGAAAAGTGATATGTCATCTTCATGTTTAGTTTTGCAAGCGTGTAAATCAGATTGTTTAGTGAAGTTTAAATTTGTGTGGATACCTTTGTGTAGGATTTGGTA
This sequence comes from Meconema thalassinum, assembly GCA_946902985.2. Taxonomy (NCBI): domain Eukaryota; kingdom Metazoa; phylum Arthropoda; class Insecta; order Orthoptera; family Tettigoniidae; genus Meconema; species Meconema thalassinum. The sequence goes on along the minus strand of OX336392.1, from coordinate 306,171,307 downwards.
CATTAGGACATTTGATTTGATTTCTGCATTTAGGGCTACTGGTTGAATTTTACTCGTAATATAAAGGTGTTTGGTTGGTGCAAGACCGACTACAATATCTCAGACCGTAACATCAAAACCAAGATGGCGGAAATCGTAGGGGAACAGCTGTAGCGACTGGCGGGCATGGCGCCATCGAAATAGCGGCAAATTCGAAGACAAACATTCGCATATTTGATTAAATTCCACCAGAAATTACAGGTTTTTATGTAATAAGGCACAAATTCAATATGAAACCCTGACGTACTTCGCTACAAGCAACGCGAACAGACAGTAGCTAAAAATACAGACATAAATAAAGCAGAGGTAAGACATAATGTTAAAAAATGCAAATAATTCTAAATGGAACTACAAGAATAGTCAACCAACAACAAAGTCAACCCCTGACACTATGTAGCCCATGAAGGGCCTAGACAAATATAAATGGTTGTTGCTTATATTAGGGGCTACGACATCGTGGTCTTGTGGCCCCATGTATTTGTGTGTGGAATTTGTGTGATAACCTGTGTTATTGTTATGGCTGAAGTAGTGTGTTTGTAAATTGGGGATTGTATTGGGAAGGATGCGGCCATGGCCTTAAGTTAGGAACCATCCTGGCATTTACCTGGATTAGAAGTGGGGAAACCATGGAAAACCACTTCCAGGATGACTGAGGTGGGAATTGAACCCTCCTCTACTAAGTTGCTTCATGAGGCTGAGTGCACCCCGTCCCAGCCCTCACTTGAGAATTAAATTTCTTGGCAGAGCCGGAGAATCAAACCCGGACCTCCGGGACGACAGCCAAGAATGCAAGGCACTACACAACGAGGTGGTCTAAAACAGAATGGTACCACTGAATGAAAGTAGAACGAGCGATAATATTCTCTATAGTAGCCTACATTAATTAGCCAAAATACCTTATCAAACAATGAGAAATAAATCAGGGAATGATGTTTTAATAGATGCTTCCTCCTCCTCTGTATGTGGCCCACCCGGCCATCCCAAATAGCATTGTGACTCTCAATTTGGCTTAAGGAGAGGAAGATGCACAATCCAGGCAATTCGAGGTCTTCAAAATGAGATTGCGTCTACCCTGTCAGTACCGAAAGGAAAGTTACAATCCATATTCATTGACTTCTCTAAAGCTTTTGACTCGATTAGCAGGAAGAAAATATTGGAAAAACTAGACAATTGAGAGGTAACTTAACAGCTACACGAAACGTCTTGTCAAAAGTATTTTAGGCTCTAACAATATAGTCATTAACGATGGCATTACAACATCAAGCCCAATAGAGCAGACTACAGGCGTGCTACAAGGAGACCAATAAAGCCCTCTGTAATTTATCACTGCTATGGCAGATAATATCACAGATATATTATCAGAGAGGGTAATCTCATTTATATATGCAGATGACATGGTGCTCGCTTCAAGTTCACAGGTCGAATTACAATCTGCTCTCGACGCTTTAGAATGATGGGCGTTACAAAATGACCTTAGGTTAAACAGAAACAAGACTAAATCTATGACCTTTAGGAAAGGGGGAAGCCAGCAATTTTCCACATTCCAGGAAAACCGCTTGAGAGTGTACCACATTACAAGTAGTCCTACTTAGGTCCTACATTAGTCAACTGGCAATGTTTTCACACTGCACATCAAGGATAGACCCAGCGTTACTACCAAAGCCATCAACGACATAAAACATTTGACTAAGCTATCTAAAAAAAACAGCCTTAAAACTTATGCGGTTAAATGTTACCCGTATTGTGACTTATGGACTGGAGAGCATTTGGACACATTTAAATATGAAGTATTTGGAACAATATGGAGAAACTGAAGGCGACTTACATAAAGAAGGCCTTGGGTGTATCAAAGTATACACCTTCAAGACCGGTGTAAGAGGTGACTCGCGAAGTTTATAATGTAGAAGAACTCCGACTTCAAATGCTGCCACCTTCTACTCCAGGATATGTAAAACTCATGGACACACTAGAGTCAAAGAACATTGGTAGGATTTTTGCGCCACGGACGCTATGATTTTTGACGATTGGAAGAGTGGGGGAAACGAGCTGAGACCATTGAACTGTAGGTACTACTGGAACAACTCCTCCCATAGTAACCCTCGCTGAAAACTGCTTCCTGGTGCACTGCCAGGCGTAACTAGTCGCACCAAAAACTGTCATACCATTTAACTTTAGGTTGCATGTCAGCTGATATGTCGTGATTATTTTCATATATTTGAAAGTACGTACCTCTGTGCAACGTTATATGTATGGTGTTTTCCAATAATACGGTAGGTTTACGGTCTACTTTATTTTCGAATTGAGATTTGTAATGAAGTAGCCTATTCTGCGTTTATGGATATGTCTTACATCAAATTTTGACATAGGCCTAAAAAGCACATGACAATTACACATAGGCCCTTTTGTAGGTTATAAGTTATTAGTCACAGAATTATAACCTACGCTTAGCTTATATTACAGATTTCCACGGAAACGCCCAGATGTAGGCCTATTAAAGAAATGGGTTATAGCTGTGAACACTTTTATAAACATGCTATTTGTTTCATTCAAATAGAAACAAACCACTGCTTAAAGATGATGCGGTACGGTACCTGCAATTTCCCACAGCATCGGCTTCAGCCACCCAAGAAAAGACCGAGAGTTATTGAACGACAAGTAGCCTAATAACTTATTTACTGTTACTTTCTTCTTCAGCATAGGCATAAAATTTCACATTTTCCAGTATACTTTAATGATGTCAGTCTTGGAGACGATAAAAATAATTCGGCTTAAGGGATCTTCCCTGCAGGACTTGTTCGTTTGCTGTATGACTTATGTGAGGTCTAAGTTTCGACCTGCTTTGAAGAAAAAGAAGCTTGTAGTTTTACGTGACCGTTAATCTTGTGATCATGAGCCAAGGGACCTCCATTTTACGTGGAATCCGAACCACAGGACATGGCATTTCACTTCAAAAATCTCACTTGCAATGACCGTGAATCGAACCTGGTCCACCCTGGTGAGAGGTGAATAGCTTGACCACTGCGCCACCATGCCCCATTGCTTTGAAGAATATTGAACGTGTGGTTGTTTTGTATAAATAAAGTAGGCTATGTATTTTTGTTCACTAAGCATCTATTAAATTGTTTAGTTGTAGGTTTATGCATATTCACACACATATGAATGCTGCCTTTGAGTTAATAAAAATGTTGAATACCAATTAACATATTTTTTGTTCTTTATTGTTAGTCATTCCCAGCCTAACCATATTTTTATTTTATTTTAATGTATGTACAACTTGTATTTTTTGCCAGTAGGCCTATACTAATTGTGTATGCTGCCTTTGATCTAAGGATAAAATGATGAACAATCAGGCTGCAATATAATATTTTATGTCGGCATATATTCCTAGCCATTTTAAGTATCAAATTACTATGATATTTTGAAATATGTATTTCGGCGTAAGTTCTGTTTAGTTTACCGTTCGTCTAAATGTTCAAAAGTACCTCTTTTACTTGTATCTCGTCGTACGTACGTACATCGCCAGATGTACTAAGCACGTTTAGGATACAAAAGAGGGCGATTAGAATTATGGCAAATGTAAACTCTAGAGAATCATGTAGACCTCTGTTTAAAGATTTAAACATTCTCCCACTGCCCTGCATATATATCTTTGAAAGTATTAGGTTTTTTTAAAGAATTTAATGAATAAAGATGTTTTTCTTAAAACAAACAATGATGTTCATAGGCATAACACAAGACAAAATCAAAACAATCATATTTCACACACACACACAAGCATATATCAAAAAAAGGAACTTTTCACACTGGAGTTAAATTATACAATAAACTACCCCAGTATATAAAACTGGCCCCAAAAATAAAAAACTTTGATAGAATGTTGAAAGCTTATCTGCAGTGCCATTGTTTTTACTCAGTAGTTGAATATCTTAGCGTATAGGAGCGATGAAATCTATAATTATATTTTACTTTTTTAATTTAATTGTAATACCTAGCTGTATGTTGTTGTATTTATAGAATTAAGTTTTCATATTATGATAATAGAGTGAGGTGTAAATAGTTGTGCAATAAGATTGTATCTATTAAGATTTGCTATTATAATAAGTTAAATAGTTATAATATTAGTAATATATACCTGTTAGTTCTTTTATTTTATAGATGTAAATTCTGACGTGTCCTATATAAAAAATGTATTGAATGCATGTGTTTGATCAAATGGAATTAATTAAAATCTATCTATCTATCATCATCCTTTCGTTCGTATACGCCAAACTCTCCTCCTTATAAAACGTGTCGCACCAAAAAGTTCCATCATCCGTGTGACGAATGTTTGTGTGAGCGCTGTGGAGAACAATGTGGAAGATACCACGCTATATTCTGCACATTAAGACATGAATCTTTGATATTCCTAGGGAATAACAATTAGTTTACTGTATGATTTTAGATTTTATTCATTATATGCATGGCCATTGGCTGCAATAAATCCCTTATTATTATAGGCTATAGGTGAATTTCCAGCTGTGGATGCCATTATTCACATCAACCATCATTAGAACAGTACTGCCAACCTCACCATTACGGTACTAGCCGCACCAACACCCGACCATTCTAATCTACGTTTTGTCCAATCCAATGGTTACAGCCTAACGCGTCCAGATCAATGGTTTTGTATCAACCTGCCCCGATAGCTGCGTGCAATCAAAGCCGCAGCCTTCGGTTTGTACAATCCAATGTTTTTTTTACAATGGTTACTGCCTAAAGCATCCAGAACAATGGTTACAGCCTAACGCGTTCCGATGACTGCCTTTTTTTAAACAACAGTGATCTGCTAATAGATGTTGCCTCCTCCGCTGTCTATAACCCACCCACCATCCCAATTTATAACACGACTTAGGCCTATATAGTGAAATTTCAGTTGTGTCGGCCAGTGGGCGTGGCTTATTTGACAAATAAGATATTGCCAACCCTACGTATACGGTAAACACGGTCGTAGGTTGTTTGTTTTGAGCGAAGAGAGCTGTGAGAGCGCACTCGCTTCTATCTGTATCGGGACATCCTGAACTAACTCCAACAGATGGCGCACAGGGGTACTTTATTTCAAATAGCATTTGCCAATAACACACAATTGATGTTACAAACTCTTTAAAATGAAAATTTACTGTATTATCAACTTGTCATTCTTCAAATTCGATGTGTATAGAATTCCAACGGACATAAATTCTATCTTATTAATGTTTTTAATACAAAAACAAACCTAACCAGCGGCTAACGCCCCAGTCCCCCTTGCTTGTGGTAGCCTACTAACAGTAATTTTCGACCAGGCAGTAGGCCTACCTAACCTAGTAACAGACATTAATGTATATACAAAAACAAACCTAATCTGGGGTTAACGCCCCAGGCCCCCTAGCGTGTGATACTAACAGTAGCCTAATTCTATTTACCTACCTGTCGCATTTTAAATCACTTCTTCCATCAGATTGCAGTACGGTACCCACTAAAATTTTCCCACAAGCACACAAAGATTCTTGATTCATGATTCTTATAGAATATATTTACACTTCAAGAACTGGACACATTAGAAGACACTGACACTGCTGGTATGTCATTAAAACTACCGTCATCTACTTTAACAAACAGGAGTTGTGAAGGACGGTTGATTTGGGAAAATTGTCGAAATGACATCAGCGGTTAGTATGGCAATTTTCATAACCACAAATTTAGGTTCGAAATGTTTAAGTTAACACATACAACTGTTTTAACTTCGAAAATGATCCCGGTGAATATTTCTTATCCACTTCTCTTTCAAAGATTTGTATTTAGGAAATTTAAAAGTTGAAGTATCTTCGGCAGTATTAAATTTACAGGTGGGTACACATTAATGACAATAAACAGCCAATACTTCTCACATTACGTATCATAGGAATTTATAATTATTCACAGTGCACTACACTACTTAAGGTACACTATTACAATATATAACAGCTCGAAATCACTTGAGATATGCGACATTTGAACGAAATTCTCGCAGCAGACCCACTTAAATGTTGGTTGACCAAATGTAAACAATCCCCTAAGATTTCGGCCATTTTCTACGCTATCGATAGTGGCATTGCGGTCTGAGACAAGACCGACTACAATAAATCAGACCGCAATGCCACTATCGATACCGTAGAACATGGCGGAAATCGTAGGGGATTGTTTACATTTGTTGAACCAACATTTTAGTTTGTCTGCTGCCAGAATTTCGTTCAAATGTCGCATATCTCAAGTGATTTCGTGCTGTTATTTATTGTAATAGTGTACCTTAAGTAGTGTAGTGCACTGTGAATAATTATAAATTCCGGTGATACCTAATGTGAGAATTATTGTCTGTTCATTGTTATTGTCTGTGAACCCGGCTGTAAATTTAATACTGCTGCAGATACTTCAATTTTTAAATTTCCTAAAGAAAGAGAAATGGATAAGAAATATTCTCCGGGATAATTTTCGAAGTTAAAACAGTTGCATGTTGTGGTTAGGAAAATTCCCTAACCCCCTGATACCATTCCAGTAGGTGGTGTTGGCCATTCCGCCAATTTTCACAAATCATCGTCCTACCACACAACTCCTGTTTGTTAAAGTAGATGATGGTAGTTTTAATGACATACCATGAGTGTCAGTGTGTTCTAAAGTGCCAAGTTCTTTAAGTGTAATGTATTCTATAAGAATCGTGAATCAAGAATCTTTGTGTGCTTGTGGGCAAATTGAATTGGATACTGCAGTCTAATGGAAGCAGTGATTTTAAAATGCGACAGGTATGAAGATAGAATTGCTGTTAGTATCACAAACAAGTGGACCTGGGGCGTTAACCCCAGATTAGGTTCGTTTTTGTATATAACACATTAATAAGATAGAATTTATGTCCGTTACTAGGTTAGGAAGGCCTACTGCCTGGCCGAAAATTACTGTTAGTACCACAGGCAAGGGTGTCTCGGGCGTTAGGTTAGGTTTGTTTTTGTATGTAAGACATTACCTAATAGGATAGGATTTATTTCAGCCACTAGGTTAGGTTTTTATATATAAAGCCTTCAAGAACCAACTGATTTGCCTTCCGTTGGAATTCTATACACATCGAATTTGAAGAATGACAAGTTGATAATACAGTAAATTTTCATTTTAAAGAGTTTGTAACAGTCAATTGTGTGTTATTGGCAAATGCTATTTGAAATAAAGAACAAAATGATAGTACCTGAGTGCCATCTGTTGGAGCTAGTTCAGGTTGCCCCTATCCTATACAAACAGATAGAAGCGAGTGCGCTCTAATAGCTCTCTCCGCTCAAAACAAACAACACACGACCGTGTTTATGGTATACGTAGGGTTGGCAATATCTTATTTGTCAAATAAGCCACGCCTACAAAGGCCGACACAACTGAAATTTCACTATATAGGCCTAAGTCGTGTTATAAATGGGGATGGTGGGAGGGTTATATACAGCGGAGGAGACAACATATATTAGCAGATCACTGTTGTTAAAAAAAAGGCAGTCATCGGAACGCGTTAGGCTGTAACCATTGTCAAAAACCATTGGATTGGAAAAATCGAAGGTTAGAATGGTCTGGTGCAGTTGCCGCTTTGACCGCTCGCAGCTATTGGGGCAGGTTGACACAAAACCAATGATCTGGACGTGTTAGGCTGTAACCATTGGATTGGACAAAACGGAGGTTAGAATGGTCGGGTGTTGGTGCGGCATAGTACCAAAACGGTGAGGTTGGCAGTACTGTTCTAATGATGGTTGATGTGAATAATGGTATCCACAGCTGGAAATTCGTCTATAGGCTATAATAATAAGGGATTATTGCAGCCATTGGCTATGCATATAATGAATAAAATCTAAAATCGTACAGTAAACTAATTGTTATTCCCTAGGAATATCAAAGATTCATGTCTTAATGTGCAGAATATAGCGTGGGATCTTCCACATTGTTCTCCACAGCGCTCACACAAACATTCGTCACACGGATGATGGAACTTTTTGGTGCGACACAGTTTATAGCGGAAACCATGTATGGCAACGCGCGTGATAATATGTCTCAGCCATTGAACTGGAATGCCGACTGTATGGGAGGAAAGTGCGGTTTGTTGGTGCGACTAGTTACTCCTGGTAGTGCATGTCAAGGAGGAGAATTTGACGTATACGAACGAAAGGATGATGTACGTACGAGGAGATACAAGTAAAAGAGGTACTTTTGAACATTTAGGCGAACGGTAAACTAAACGGGATTTAACGCCGAAATACATATTTCAAAACATCATGTAGTAATTTGATACTTAAAATGGCTAGGAATATACGCCAACATAAAATATTATATTGCAGCCTGATTGTTCATCATTTTATCCTTAGATCAAAGGCAGCATACACAATAACTATAGGCATACTGGCAAAAAATTCAAGCCGCACGTACATTACAATAAAAATAAGGTTAAGCTGGGAATGACTAAGAATAAAGAAAAAAATGTTAATTGGTATTCAACATTTTTATTAACTCAAAGGCAGCATTCATATGTGTGTGAATATGCATAAGCCTACAACTAAACAATTAAATAGATTCTTAGTGAACAAAAATACATAGCCTACTTTATTTATACAAAACACCCACATGTTCAGTATTCTTCAAAGTAATGGGGCGTGGTGGCGCAATGGTCAAGCTATTCGCCTCTTACCAAGGTGGACCAGGTTTGATTCACGGTCATTGCAAGTGAGATTTTTGAAGTGAAATGCCATGTCCTGTGGTTCGGATTCCACGTAAAATGGAGGTCCCTTGGCTCATGATCACAAGATTAACGGTCACGTAAAACTACAAGCTTCTTTTTCTTCAAAGCAGGTCGAAACTTAGACCTCACATAAGTCATACAGCAAACGAACAGGTCCTGCAGGGAAGATCCCTTAAGCCGAATTATTTTTATCGTCTCCAAGACTGACATCATAAAAGTATACTGGAAAATGTGAAATTTTTTCCCTATGCTGATGAAGAAAGTAACAGTAAATAAGTTATTAGGCTACTTGTCGTTCAATAACTCTCGGTCTTTTCTTGGGTGGCTGAAGTCGATGCTGTGGGAAATTGCAAATTTCAGGTACCGCATCGCATCATCTTTAAGCAGTGGTTTGTTTCTATTTGAATGAAACAAGTAGCATGTTTATAAAAGTGTTCACAGCTATAACCCATTTTTTAATAGGCCTACATCTGGGCGTTTCCGTGGAAATCTGTAATATAAGCGTAGGTTATAATTCTGTGACTAATGACTTATAACCTACAATAGGACCTACGTATATTTGTCATGTGCTATTTTGGCCTATGTCAAAATTTGATGTAAGACGTCCATAAACGCAGAATAGGCTACTTCATTACAAATCTCAATTCTAAAATAAAGTAGACCGTAAACCTACCGTATTATTGGACAATACCATACTTATAACGTTGCACAGAGGTACGTACTTTCAAATAGGCTATATGAAAATAATCACGACATATCAGCTGACTTGCAACCTAGAGTTAAATGGTATGACCGTTTTTGGTGCGACTAGTTACGCCTGGTAGTGCACCAGGAAGCAGTTTTCAGCGAGGGTTACCATGGGAGGAGTTGTTCCAGTATTACCTACAGTTCAATGGTCTCAGCTCGTACCCCCCACTCTTCCAATCGTCAAAAATCATAGCATCCGTGGCGCAAAAATCCTACCAAATGTCCTTTGACCCTAGTGTGTCCATGAGTTTTACATATCCTGGAGTAGAAGCTAGCAACATTTGAAGTCGGAGTTCTTCTACATTATAAACCTCGCAAGTCACCTCTTACACCGGTCTTGAAGGTGTATACTTTGATACACCCAAGGGCTTCTTTATGTATGTTGCCTTCAGTTGCTCCATATTGTTCCAAATACTTCATATTTAAATGTGTCCAAATGCTCTCCAGTCCATAAGTCACAATACGGGTAACGTTTAACCACAAAAGTTTTAAGGCTGTTTTTATAGATAGCTTAGTCAAATGTTTTATGTCGTTGATAACTTTGGTAGCGACGCTGGGTCTATCCTTGATGTGCATTGTGAAAACATTGCCAGTTGACTGTAATGTAGGACCTAAGTAGGACTACTTGTAAGGTGATACACTCTCAAGCGGTTTTCCTGCAATGTGAAAAATTTCTGGCTTCCCCCCTTTCCTAAAGGTTATAGATTTAGTCTTTTTTCTGTTTAACCTAAGGTCATTGTGTAACGCCCATCATTCTAAAGCGTCGAGAGCAGATTGTAATTCGAACTGTGAACTTGAAGCGAGCACCATGTCATCTGCATATATAAATGAGATTACCCTCTCTGATAATATATCTGTGATATTATCTGCCATAGCAGTGATAAATAACAGAGGGCTTTATGGGTCTCCTTGTAGCACGCCTGTAGTCTGCTCTATTGGGCTTGATGTTGTAATGCCATCGTTAATGACTATATTGTTAGAGCCTAAAATACTTTTGACAAGACGTTTCGTGTGGCTGTTAAGTTACCTCTCAATAGTCTGTCTAGTTTTTCCAATATTTTCTTCCTGATAATCGAGTCAAAAGCTTTAGAGAAGTCAATGAATATGGATTGTAACTTTCCCTCCGGTACTGACAGGGTAGACGCAATCTCAGTTTGAAGACCTAGAATTGCCTGGATTGTGCATCTTCCTCTCCTGAAGCCAAATTGTGAGTCGCAATGCTATTTGGGATGGCTGGGTGGGTTACATACAGAGGAGGAGGAAGCATCTATTAAAACATCATTCCCTGATTTATTTCTCGTTGTTTGATACGGTATTTTGGCTAATTCATGTACTATAGACAATATTATCGCTCGTTCTACTTTCATTCAGTGCTACCATTCTGTTTTAGACCACCTCGTTGAGTAGTGCCTAGCGTTCTTGGCTGTCGTCCCGGAGGTCCGGGTTTGATTCTCCAGCTCTGCCAAGAAATTTAATTCTCAAGTGAGGGCTGGGACGGGGTGCACTCAGCCTCTTGAAGCAACTTAGTAGAGGAGGGTTCAATTCCCACCTCAGTCATCCTGGAAGTGGTTTTCCACGTTTTTCCCACTTCTATTCCTGGCGAATGCCAGGATGGTTCCTAACTTAAGGCCATGGCCGCTTCCTTCCCATTACAATCCCCAATTTACAAACACACTAGTTCAGCCATAACAATAACACAGGTTATCACACAAATTCCACACACAAATACATGGGGCCACAAGACCACGATGTCGTAGCCCCTAATATAAGCAACAACCATTTATTTTTGCATTTTATATTTGCTTAGGCCCTTCATGGGCTGTATAGTGTCAGGGGTTGACTTTGTTGTTGGTTGACTATTCTTGTAGTTCCATTTAGAAGTATTTGCATTTTTTTAACATTATGTCTTACCTCTGCTTTATTTATGTCTGTATTTTTAGCTACTGTCTGTTCGCGTTGCTTGTAGCGAAGTACGTCAGGGTTTCATATTGAATTTGTGCCTTATTACATAAAAACCTGTAATTTCTGGTAGAATTTAATCAATTATGCGAATGTTTGTCTTCGAATTTGCCGCTATTTCGATGGCGCCATGCCCGCCAGTCGCTACAGCTGTTCCCATACGATTTCCGCCATCTTGGATTTGATGTTACGGTCTGAGATATTGTAGTCGGTCTTGTCTGAGATATTGTAGTCGGTCTTGGTTGGTGTTAAAAAAGGGTAGGTATACATATTTCTTATGGCTCTATTCTGAATTACCTCAATTTCCTTTTTTAGATACTTTGAGCATTTTATCCAAATTGTATTCAAATTTTGTAAGTGGCTATGGATTAAGAAAAAATACACTTTCCTGAGTAGATATTTTGGGATATAGTAGCTCAATTTTTTTTATCATCCCAGCAGAAGGTGATATCTTTTTAACTAATGCATCAAAGTGCTTTTGCCAGGAGAGATTTTCATCTTCTTCTTCTATATATATAAAAATCAATGTAACGTGATAGTTTGTCTGTGGGTATGTATGTTTCCTATGCGTTCATATACCATTCGTCCGATTGCGATTAAACTTGGGTGAGATGTTGAGTACACTCCAAGGAAAGTTTCTGACTTAGTAAATCCATTTTACAATAGGTAGCGCACGCGTAGATTCAACAAATGAGCGACGATGCGCGAAGCATTTCAACAAAGTCCCGTATGTGTTCATATACCATTCGTCCGATTGCGATGAAACTTGGGTGAGATGTTGTGTACACTTACGTGAAGGTTTCAAAATTAGTGAATACATTTCACAGTAGACAGCGCACGAGTAGATTCAACAAATGAGCGACGACACGCAAAGCGTTTCAACAAAGTCCCGTATGCATTCATATACCATTCGTCCGATAGCTATGAAACTTGCGTAAAATGTTGTGTACACTGCAGGGAAATTTTCTGGCTTAGTACATCCACTTTACAATATGCAGCGCACGAGTAGATTCAACAAATGAGCTACGACGCGCGAAGCATTTCAACAAAGTCACGTCCGATAGCGATGAAACTAGGCTGAGATTTTGTGTGCACTCCAGGGAAGGTTTCTAGCTTAGTAGATCCCTTTAAAAATAGATAGAGCACGAGTAGAATCAACAAATGAGCGACGACGCGCGAAGCGTTTCAACAAAGTCCCATATAATTTCATATACGGTACCATTCATCCGATAGCGATGAAACTTGGGTGAGATGTTGTGTACACTCCAGGGAAGGTTTCTGGCTTAGTACACACATTTTACAATAGGTAGCGCACCAGTAGATTCAACAAATGAGCGATGACACGCGAAGCGTTTCAACAAAGTCCCGTATAAAGTCATATACCATTCGTCTGATAGTGATAAATGTTTGGTGAATTGTTGTGTACACTCCAGGAAAGGTTTCTGGCTAGGTAAATCCATTTTACAATACGAAGCGCACGTTTATGTTCAACAAATGAGTGACTACGCGCGAAGCGTTTCGAAAACGTCCCGTATACGTTCACATACCATTCATCCGATTGCGATGAAACTTGGGTGAGATGTTGTGTACACTCCAGGGAAGGTTTCTGGCTGAGTACATCCATATTACAATATGTAGCGCAAGAGTAGAATCAACAAATGAGCGACGACACGCGAAGCGTTTCAACCAAGTCCCGTATGCATACATGTACCATTCGTCCGTAGCTATGAAACTTGGGTGAGATGTTGTGTACACGTCATGGAAAATTTCTGGCAAATCCCCTATACAATATGCAGCGCACAAGTTGATTCAACAAATGAGGGATGACGCGCGAAGCGTTTCAACAAAGTCCCGTATAAGGTCATATACCATTCTGCCGTTAGCGGTGAAACTTGGGTGAAATATGGTGGACACTCCAAGGAAGGTTTCTGGCTTAGTAAATAAATTTCACAGTAGGTAGCACACGATTAGATTCGACAAATGAACGACGACACGCGGAGCGTTTCAATACAGTCCCCTATGTCTTCATATCCCATTAATCCGATAGCGATGAAACTTAGGTGAGATGTTGTGGACACTTAAGTGACGGTTTCTAACTTAGTAAATACATTTTACAGTAGGTAGCGCACGAGTAGATTCAACAAATGAGTGACGGAGCGCGAATCGTTTAAACAAAATCAGGTATGCGTTCATATACTATTCATCCGATTGCGATGAAACATTGATCAGTTGTGTACCCGCCAGGGAAGGGGACTTAGTAAATCCATTTCACAATAAGTAGCGCAAGAGTAGATGCAACAAATGGGTGACGACGCGCGAAGCGTTTCAACAAAATCCCCTATTGCGTTCATATAACATTCTTCGATTGCGATGAAACCTTGATGAGTTATAGTGTACACGCCAGGGAAGGGCTTCGACTTAGTAATACATTTCTCAATAGGTAGCGCACGAGTAGATTCAACAAATGAGTGACAGCGCACGAATCGTTTAAACAAAAACCCCTATACGTGCATATACCATTCATCCGATTGCGATGAATCATTGATGAGTTATTGTGTACACGCCAGGGAAGGGTTTCGACTTAGTAAATCCATTTCACAATTGGTAGCGTACGAGTAGATTCAACAAATGAGTGACAGCGATGAAACTTTTGAAAGTTGTTGTGTACGCTCCCACGAATGGTTCTAAATTAGAAAATCCATTTTACGATAGCTTAGAGGCAGTTAACATGTTGTGTATCCAAAAGCACTTCAAGAAACAGAGTTTCAACGCCAACACATTCTTTGATTGGCATTGCAACGCATGCCGGGTACAGCTTGTACAAAATACAAATCATCTTTTGAGATGCTTGTCACATGTCACGCGAACACGCACAGACTTTGCACTGACTCGTCTTTTGTTCTCTTCTTTATTGTACATGTCTATTTCACCGGGTGGCGCTACTGTGCTTAGGTATTTGACAGATGAGACCCTTTTAACTGCCTTTCCATTCAGCATTATATTCTGAGTGATGTCTAACTTTGTTCTACGCTTAGATATTATTAAATAATTTGTTTTATCTTCATTTATTGTTAATTTATTTGACTGTGTTAATATTTGAAAGAAAAATAGCACAGTAGCGCCACCTGGTGAAATAGACATGTACAATAAAGAAGAGAACAAAAGACGAGTCAGTGCAAAGTCTGTGCGTGTTCGCGTGACATGTGACAAGCATCTCAAAAGATGATTTGTATTTTGTATTGTATTTCCCACTTGATAAATACATATTTAGATTAAAACTAACAGGTTAAGGACCCAGGCCACGTGTAAATGGTATTATCTCTTGAGTGAATCCGAAACTGAGCGCCTGTGGAACATGTGCTGTATTTCTTTGTGAGTTAAGGATAACCTCAAAATGGCAACCGGCAGTGACTACAAAGTTCAAGTGGATAAACTTGAAGGACCTGAAGACTGGGCAAAGTGGAAATGGCATGTGTTGATGGTTTTGCTGTCGTATGAACTGGAAAATATTGTTGATGGTTCGAAAAAGTGTCCTGTGTTGCCGGCAGATGCAACTGCGCAACAAAAAGCGGCATATAAGCAGTGGTTGAAAGAAGACGCGAAAGCGGCCAGTTTGCTAGCAGGTGCGCTAGGAAAATCTGTTGTCGAGCTCGTGTTGACGTGCACCAATGCCAGTGAAATTTGGACAAAATTGAGCGCACGGTTCGAACGAAGCAGTACGCAGCGACTGAACATGTTGATCGAGTCATTCTTCCGCGTGACACGTGACGACAAGGAGGACATCAGCACCCATGTCGCGAAGTTTTAGAAGCTTTATCAGGATCTGAACGACGAACTCCAAAAGCACAACGAAAACACGTTATCTGAAAGGATTTTGAACGGTCGAATTTTATCCACCCTGGGAAAAGAATATGATAATTTCAAGGATGTGTGGGACACGATTCCGACGGAAAATCAAACTGTGAACTTGTTGATTGTAAAATTGTGCACGATTGAACTGCGTGACCAAGGAAACGTGGAATCGACTGCGTTTGTGGTACGTAGTGCTCCCAAGAAGCATTCCCAGTATGGCAGTGGCAAAGGCAGCGCTGATGACAAGTCGAAGAAAAATGTTTAACGAGTAAAGCAGAAGTTTCCATGCTTCAAATGTAAGGAATTGGGCCATTGGGCAAGTGAATGTCCAATGAAGAAGAAAGAGGGTGACACTAGAAACAAAAATAAGGAGAACAATGCTTCGTTTCTGACACATGCTATGAGTGCGTCATACGGCGACTTTGTTCAAGCCGACGAGTGGTACTGCGACAGTGGCGCCACAAATCACATCACCGCGAACAAACAGTATTTTACAACATACTTCAAGTTTGCTGCTCCAGAGAAGATTTTGCTAGGAAAACTAGGTGTGAGCATGCTAGCTCACGGCAAAGGAACTGTAAACATTCAATTGCGGCTGAACAACGCTTGGTTGAGTGCTGAGATGACTGAAGTTTTGTATGTTCCCGATGCAATGTCTCATCTGTTTTCTGTGAAAGCTGCTGCAAGGAAAGGTTTTTGTGCAAGACTTGACAACCTAACTGTTAGAATTGAAGACAAGGTTACTGGAAAGGCGATGATGGCTGGACGTGTGAGTCGTGGTCTGTATGTACTTGACATGCGCGTCGTGAAACCGGCGCAACCCATTCAAGTGAATTTAGCTACATCGTCGGACAAACTGCAGATCTACCATGAACGATTTGGTCGTCAACACAAAGCGCATGTCAAGAATGTACTGAAGCAGATGAACATCAATGTAGACATGTGTAGAGAGGATTTCTGCGATGGATGTGCACTGGGGAAAATGCATCGACTGTCATTCAAGACACGAATGAATCGACCAACAGCCACCGGTGAACAAGCAAAAAAGCAAGCTTGTAGTTTAACGTGACCGAACCGGTGAACATATCCACGCTGATGTGAATGGACCAATGTCTACTGAATATCTTGGAAAGGCACGCTACTACGAATGTTTCAAGGATGATTTCAGCAAGTTTCGACGAGTTTTCTTTTTAAAGCACAAAAGTGAAGTGTACACCGTTCTGGAACAGTTCCTGAATGAAGCCAAAACAAATGGACACGTCGTGAAGCTGTTCAGGTGTGAAGGAGGAAAAGAATTTGATAACAAGAAGGTTTCTGAACTACTCGCAAGCAGAGGTATAGAACACAGCATTACTACGCCGTACACACCACAACAAAACGGAGTTGCGGAACGTGAAAATCGGACGATTGTGGATTGCGAAAAATCTATGCTGAATCCCAGCAAGTTAACGAAACAACTTTGGGCTGAAGCCTGCAACACTGCGGTGTACCTCCTGAATCGCACTGGGAAGTCATCCATTGAAAACAAATCTCCCTATGAATTGTGGTATGGACGACCAGTGGGAAGTCTCAGTCATCTGAAGATCTTCGGAACAGAATGCTACGTGCATATCGACAAGAATTTTCGCTCAAAGTTCGACGACAAAGCTGTTTTTGGACATCTGGTTGGGTACGTGAACGACAGGGATGGATTTAGAGTCTGGATTCCAACTCCGGGAAAGGTTGTTCTAAGCCATGATGTGAAATTCAAACCTGAAGTTTTCTGCAATTGGCGCGCCAACGCCGGACAACGCTTGAAGAACGTGTGGAGAGGAATCAGTCTAATTCATTGTCTGATGTAGGCCTACAGAGGAGGTCAGAGTCAGATGAGAACTTAAGCGAAATTGAAGATTTTGCTTCGGCATCCAGTTCCGGAGGAAGCGAAGATGAGGAAGAAGGAGAGACTGAAGAAAGAAGGAAAAGCAAACGTGAAAGTAAGAAACCATCGTGGATGATCAGTGGAAATTACATGTACATGGCTGGACCATCTATCGTGGAAAATAATCCTGACTCATACTCTGAAGCGCTGCAGTCTAGTGATAAAAATCAGTGGCTGAAAGCAATTAATGAAGAATTGGAGTCCTTAAAGGAAAATTATACCTGGAAATTGGTTGAACGTTCAAATGGTGCACGGGTCCTCAAAAATCGGTGGGTTCTTCGACAGAAGACAACGGACAGTGGAGAAGTTCGCTTCAAGGCACGATTGGTAGCCAAAGGCTATGTGCAATAGGAAGGAATCGATTATGAAGAAACATTCAGCCCTGTTGCACGGTATGATACCATTCGAGCTCTGTTGGCAGTAGCTGTTGAAAAGGAGATGAAACTTGGTCAATTTGATGTCAAGATGGCCTTCTTGAACGGCGAGCTTGAAGAAGATGTGTTCATGGAACAGCCAGAAGGTCATCAGGACGGTACTGGCTGAGTGTGTCATCTAAAAAGAAGCTTATATGGTTTCAAACAGGCTCCACGCAACTGGAACAAGCGTTTCAAGAAATTCATGGAGAAAGCTGGATTCAAAAACAGCAAAGCTGATCCTTGTCTCTTTTACAGCAACAAAAATGGAAAGGTGTTGGCTGTTATAATCTTTGTGGATGATGGTCTGGTAATTGGCAACGAAGAAGACATCGAGAAGTTCATGGAAAAACTTCAGCAGGAATTTCACACGACCAGAGGATCTCTCAACAATTTCCTGGGCATGAAGATACAACAAAACCATGATGGATCAATTTCAATCAGTCAAGAGGATAATACGAGGAAAATCCTAGAAAAATTTGGGATGGCCGAGTCAAATGGAGTGTCTACCCCAGTTGGATGTGAAGAAAGTGAAGACGGAGAAAAGGTTTCGGCCAGGGTTCCTTATCGTGAGGCGGTGTGATCCTTGATGTACCTGACTACAGCTACACGTCCAGATATCGCATTCGCGGTCAACAAAGCTGCTCGAGCCATGGAGAATCCTACAGTTCAAGACTGGAGTCAAGTGAAACGGATATTTCGATATTTAAAGAGCACAGTGAACCATGGAATCGTCTATAGGAAAGAGGACGTTTTGAAGGTCTACAGTGATGCTGACTACGCCGGTGACAAGAGGACGAGACGTTCAACGACGGGTGAGTAGGGGGGTAGTGCCGATTCTGCTTCACTTGAAACTCCTGTGCCCAATAAACCAACATGGCCGCCGCGCGAAGTTGAAACATTTAAATAGACTTTTATTTCGATCCCATGATCGGAGTTTCGCGAATGACGTGTCGTAGGACTTGAGGTGACGCCCCTTTGCTATGGACCACTCGTTATACTTTTGAAAAAAAAAAAAAATTGTTTTCGAAAGTAGGTGATAGTTTGAAAACCAAATATGATAGAATGTTGTGCAATGGCTCAAACAAACAGTCTCTATGACCTTTATTTTTTGTAATAAAACTTTTTTATTTTTTATGTTAAAAAAAACTCGAATTTTGAAAATTCTATATTTTGGAAACTAGGAATTATACAATAAAGTTTGTTTGACGTAAATGAAAGGTCCCTATGCTCCCTACCCCCAAAATAGATTTCAAGTCTCTAGAGCAAAAATTTGTGTTTTGTTAGTAGTGGGATGACACGGGAACTGTCTCACTTAGCAAGTGGTGAGCCCCTGCGACCTTGGAATGGAAGGAGCCATGCTAGGAGGGCGTGCTTGGATTCGTTTTTTCGTCTCTTTGCGCTCTTTACGGGAATGTAGGTGTCGAAAAGGTGAAATGTTGGAAACACGGTTTTTTTGGGGGGTAAAACCGTGATTTTAAACTTTTCGCTATATCTCGCGAACCAATCATGCTAGAGGGGTGTACGAGGGGTCCAAGGACTCGGGGTGACGTCCTCTTTGCTATAGACCACTCGTTATATTTCTTTAAATCATTTGGAAACTCGATTTTGGGGTAAACACGTGTTTTTTGTGATTTTTGCCGATATCTCACGAACCAATAACGCTAGAGACGTGTACGAGGTGTCCTGGGACTCGTGCTAACGCCCCCTTTCAAATGTGGCAGATATGTTTTCCAAAAAATAATTCACAAAGGGCCTAACGCCATACATGTTGAAAAAAATTTCTTTAACGTTACCTGTTTATAATGTCCATGAGGCGTGGTAGTTGAGAGAGACGATACGGCTGTGTGTGTGTGTTTCAACGAACCTGTCGCTGACCACGGTGGCTGTGTTCAATAGATCAATCGATATTTCGACGGGTCGGTTTATGACAGAGCGAGGGTGCGTTTTTTCTGATACTTTACCCCGAAGGGGACCTCTAACGTGTAAACGGTGATGAGAACTTGGTTCTATGTTGATCGAAGCGAGTAGAGAAAACAAACTTGCCGAGGAGCAGGAGGTTAATGTCATTTGAGCTTATTGGAAGGCGCTGATCTGACTTGACAGCAGGTGCAATGGAAAAATGACCATGACGCTTGAAGGTGAAATAATCTGACCATCGTGGTGGCAGGGAAGAGCGAAAGGCATGCACATACGTGTGAAACCACATGCACGCTAAACAAGTTACATCCTGTCTTGCTTCGCGACGTGACAAAATGCAAGTTCATGTGAAATTTGATCTGCCACAGGTGTTCGTCTGGGACGTTAGCTGTCCACGTGCCTGATAAGAGAATGTTCAAAGCGTGGGAAAAAAAGATTATACATGCAACGTTACATATATAAAGACATGTCGTTATCATTTCCACTTTCACTTGGGTGACTACCTTTGAACACACTACGTTGCATGAAACCCCTGGTCTTGTTTAACAGTTGTCGTGTTGGTGGAAAATACTTAACCTTGTTGTGGGGTAGGTATGTATTTATTCATTTATATATTTATTGATTTTTATATAAATATATGCAATTATTTATTGATTAGGTAATTAATGATTTTATTTATTTATTTGCAGATAACGTGTATAGCCTACCTGTCGTGTGTCTGTGGGAAATATATTAAAGAAAGAGAAAGACAGACAGCTAGAAAAGGAAACCATTTCCACACTAGCCCACGAGACGAGAATATAGCAAAGCATTACACCTTAAGGTGAGATTTTTTTAAATATAATATAACCTGTTTAATTTTGTTTTGTTTATGACATGCATAAACTATATGGAATGGATATACTTGTGGTGGTTTATTTTATTTCTTTTTAGAGTGTTGGAAAACGCTTGACGTCTGTTGATAACCAGGAACGTGTGTGTTTGGTGCCATTGTCCAGCAGTCTATAGCTGAAAACTCAGGTGAGAGTGTTCTTTCCAAATAATGTCTTTTACTGCTGCGGATACGTTAACATGGGAGTCCCTTGAGTCTTGTTTCAAATCACGTGTGTGCTCTGGTCGTGTGGTCAATGTTAGAAAAAGTTTGATTCCCAAAGAATTTCTAGAATCTTGTTTTGAAATTTTTAAAATTGAAATTAGCACAGCGCAAAGGTTGCATACGGCTTTAAAGGTGAATACAGAACTGGTGTGCGATTTCATATATTAAAAGAAGGACGTAGAGCATAAAGAGACATTTTATATTTGCAGAAAAATGCAAGAGCTTTTGATAGCCGATAATCTGAACGAGTGGTATCAAAGCCATATGGTGAATGCCTTGCTATCAAAATTTGATAAACTGCAACAAGGACCGAGTGGTTTAGCGTTAGACAAAATTCACCATCTACAAATCAACATTTGTCATTTCAACCCGTTGAATGCTGGGTCTAGCTATATCAAAACACCACCAGCAATAGCTTTGAAAAAGGCTGTGGTGAATATAAAGAATTATGACAATGATTGCTTCCTGTGGTCTGTGGCCGCGTATTTGCAGCCAGCACAAGACCGTAATGGTTCTCGACCAGGAAAGTACAAGGCCAAGTTTAATGTATTAAAACAAACTTTAAATTTAACTTAAGTGTCGTTCCCTATGGACTTAACCGAGATCCATAGGTTTGAACAAGATAACCAGGACTTTTCGTTCATGGTGTATGGCCTTGACGGTGATGAGATTGTGGGTCCTCTTTATGCTACAAAAGAACCGAAACAACATCACATTCATCTTTTATATTTATCTGAGGGGGAGGTGAATCACTATTGCCTGATTAAAAGATTGAGTAGATTGCTAAGCAGTCAAACGTCTAAGCATGGACATAAAACACATATTTGTGATCGATGCTTGCAATATTTTACAACCCCTACGCTTTTAGAACGTCATAGGGTAGATTGTGTTACTCAGGAAGCAGTGAGATTGATATTGCCACAAGGAGACAAGGCTGTGTTAAAGTTTAAGGACATTCACAAGCGTGACACTATCCCCTATGTGGTGTATGCAGATTTCGAAGCTCTCACCACACCCATGGCAGGATGTGAGCCAGATCCCTCCATGAGCTCAACCACACCCATTCAAAAACATGAACCCTTTGCCATAGGATTTAATGTGGTGTGTGCCTATGACCCCATACAATCCGTTTACAAATACCGCGAGGGGCCAGATTGTGCCAAATGGTTCTTGGATGAACTTATCAAGTTGGCTCATGATGTACAGGAATTACTGGACCACCCAGTACCCATGAGCCTATCTCCAGAACAGCAGCAGCGGTATGAGCATGCCACGACATGCCATATTTGCGAAAAGCCTATTTTAAGTGGAGAGGAAAAAGTCAGAAACCACTCGCATTTTACAGGGGAGTTTCGTGGAGCTGCGCAGAGCAAATGCAACTTGAACTTTCCAGCTCCTCGTTTCATCAGTGTCTTTTTCCACAATCTGGCGAATTATGACATTCAGTTTTTGATTCGTGAATTGGGCCATGCCAACAAGGGCTCGTTTACCATTATTCCCCCGAAACCATGAGCGTTTTACAGCCCTGACATGGACTTTAGCATTCGATTTTTGGATTCCTTTAAGTTTATGGCATCCTCGCTAGACAGCCTTGTGAATGGCTTGAATGAGGAGGAATTAAAAAATAATAGAATGCATTTTAATGATCCTGAGCAATTTCAATTGTGCATTCGGAAAGGTATATTCCCGTATGATTTCTGCAATAGCTGGGACGTGTTAAAGCAAAGAAAACTCCCACCACAAGAGAAATTTTACTCGAAACTAACACGCAGTACCGTTTCCGATGAAGACTATGCACATGCATGTCAAGTTTGGCGAGTGTTTGGCATTAAGACGCTAAGTGAATATGCTTTGCATTACCTAAAACTGGATGTATTGCTGCTCACTGATGTGTTTGAAAAATTCCGTAACTTGTGTCAACACATTTACGGTCTTGACCCGGCTCACAATTATACGAGTCCTGGGCTCTCGTTCGATGCCGCTTTGAAATACACTCAAGTGGAATTGGATTTACTCACTGACGTAGATATGGTTCTATTTTTTTAAAAGGGCATTCGTGGCGGCTTTGTGTCACTTAACCAACGCCATGCCGAAGCGAACAATGTCTACATGCCTGATTATTCACCAGACAAACCAGAATCGTACTTAATGTACTATGACGTGAATAATTTGTACGGTTACGCCATGAGTCAGCCTTTGCTCTATGGGGAGTTTGCTTGGCTGACAGAGAAACAAGTGTCAGAATTTGATGTGAACATGGCTAGCCAAGAAACAGGCCGTGGATATGTGCTAGAAGTGGATATTGAATATCCCTCATCCTTGTATGATGAACATGCCGATTTCCCATTCTGCCTTGAGCAAATGGTCCCCCTGACAGTAAAGTGAAAATTGAAAAACTCATGGGCACACTTTACAACAAAAATCGGTATGTGCTACATATCCAAATGTTGGTGCAATACCTTGCCCAAGGCTTGGTGTTGAAGAAAATCCACAGGGGTATTTCTTTTGCTCAAAAAGCATGGCTTGAGCCATACATGCGACTCAACACAGAGCACCGACAAATGGCAACACAGCAGTTTGAAATTAATTTTTTTAAATTAATGAACAACTGCATCTATGGCAAGTCTATGGAGAATGTCCGCAACTACCGTTACATTAAATTGGTGAATGTCTGGGAGGGGCGGTGGGGTGCCCGGCGGTACATTGCCAAGCCAAATTTCAAATCGATCAAAATTATCGATGAGGATTTGGCTACTATTGAATTGAGTAAGACCAGCGTGACCATGGATAAACCCATTTACTTGGGTCAAGTCATTTTAGACTTTTCTAAATCGGTCATGTATCGATTCCACTATGAGTTTGCCAAACGCCATTTTGAGAACGTCTCTCTTTTGTATATGGATACGGACTCATTCATTTACCACATTCGCCACTGCAACCCCTATGACGTCATGAGGCAGCATAGTGACTGGTTCGACACCTCTTGCTATAGCGCTGACAACGTGTTTCAGCTTACCATACAAAACCAAAAGGAAATGGGCGTTTTAAAAGATGAATGCGGTGATTCCATTATGACGGAATTCGTAGGTTTGGCCTCAAAAATGTATGCTTACCGTACACTCGACTGTAAGGAAGCCAAAAGAGCAAAAGGTGTAGGTAGAGCAGTGGTAAAATCGCTATGTGTAGACGATTACTTAGCGGTTTTACGCACTGGCAAAGCTATGTCTCATACACAGTGCAGGATACAATCCAGCAACCATCATTTGTATCTTGTGGAACAGAGAAAACGCACCCTCGCCTCCATGGATAACAAGCGTGTGTGGGCTGATGACCTGCTCACTAGCCTACCCTGGGGTTATGATCGCAAGGAGGAGGAGGTGTGATTTCACTGTTTAATCGTTTATGGGACATAGCTTTATGTAACTTGTAGATTTAGTATTTTGTAAATATTGTTTTTTGTCATTGTAAATAGTAGATTTTGTAAATAGTGGCGATCCACTTGGACCTTTTGCTCTTTAAAAAAGTTCTATGCAATATTTTTTTAAATTTATTTTTGATTGGTAAATAGTGTGATTCTTTTAACGCTGTACAAAGTTATTTTTTTTTGTAAATATGAAATAAGTAAGATTTTTAGTAGCTTTAATAACTAGTATTTAATTATTTTTCGTAATGTAAATGATAAACTAAAAAGTTATTTTGGGATGAGTGTGCATGTCGAGAATGTGCTTTTGGGAATAAATAAAGTGGTTGTGTTTGTTCCCAAAGACAGGTGTGAATGTATGAGTGGAGAGAGAAAGCTGATGTGTATGGTTGACCAGAGCAAACACGGTGAGGTAGGGTGGGTGGGTGGGGAGGGGGTAAATGGTCACTTATATACTCATTTTGTTTTCAATAGTTTTCTTTTCTTTGAAATGTGGCAGACAATAGACATTATTTTTGTAAAAACAGTCTTACCTGCAGTAGTCGTAGACCACGACGTTTCTCCAAACACTCATAAACACATTGCAGTATTATCAAGGCCAAGCATTTGCATCAACATCATTGTCAAATCTCAACTTTCGACACACGCCAAATGGAAAAATGTGAAAACAGCAAAATGGAAAATCTATGTTTCCATATCACCAAAAAAACGCAAAACTTAAAACGGACATTTTAAAAAACTGGAAATGGCCATGTGTGAAATTTGAAAATTCAAAAACTTCAAACGGACATTGTTTAAAAAGTGTCATCAGCAAAATGGAAAAATCCATATCATCAAAAACGCAAAACTTAAAACGAACGTTTTCAAAAGAACGCCTCAAAATAGCGCTGCCTTGGGTTTTTGTGGGTATCTACTCACATAACGTAACGGCGGTACTTTTTGAGGATCCAACCAGCCTTCGGGCTGACTACCTAACAGACAGTAAATTGCAAATTGGCAAAATGACAATGTGTGGAATTCATCATGTGTGAAATGTGTAAAATGAAAAAATCAGCCATCAACATCACGATTTCTTAAAATTAAAAATAACAAATCATCGTGCTCTGGTAAACCTTTGTTTTTATTTCATAGTCATAGTGAATTGACAAAAGAAAAATAGAATACAAACAAATCCCAATTCCTCACTCCTCAATGTTTATGTCCATGCATCATCAACTTTCCTTTCATAGCACTCATGACAATTAGGGCTGCCATCCTTTCACCTACTGAGGCATCATTGGATGTGAAACGTTGTTTAGGTTTCTTCAATAACAATTTATCTGCCACATGTCTTAAACCAGGATCTCTATGGCGATAAGAAAGGTCATGTTCCTTGCATGCTTGATCCAAAAGATTAATGGGTACATCACCACGTTGTAAACGTTTTTCGAGACGAGTTCCAGGGCCGCAAAAACGATAACCTGGAAGATGGATTTCGAAAGGTAAGTATTGAATGACTTTGTCAATGACGCCATTGCCAGTACAGGTCTGGCATATCTTTTTCCATCGATGGTAAAAAGGTTTGGTCTTCCTCCTCTTCTGTGGAAGATGTTTGTGTTTGTTGTTGTTGTTGTTGCTTTTTCTCGCCATGACACTCGTGGAATGATTCAACAAAGTCTTTACATGGACTTTTATGACCGTGATACAGTTTCACTAACTGGCAAGTCGCACATTGACGCATAGACGGTATTTTTGCTATGGCCACTTGCTTATGGTGATCGTAATCCGTACAGGGTTGCAATTCACTCAACACAGGGTCTTGAGTCCATGATTTTGGTACATGTTGCCAGATTTCTTTGACCGCGTTGGCTGCCACATAATAAATGAATGACTTGGGGAGCGCCAAGAGTTCCTCTTTGGTAAAACTGTCTAGTTTCTTTTTGCACACAAAGAACTTGCCGATGGCTTTGTCCGTAGTATTGCCTTTCTCCATGGTATTACGTGCTGTAGATGTTTACACGTCGCTTGTAGAAATCTCACTAACGTCATTCACAGGTAAATCTTGAGTTATAATTTTGTTCAACAACTCCCAGCAGGCATAAGTGGTTAACCAATGAAAGAGATGCCACGCATGCGATAGGGCTGTCTGGGTAATGTTGCCACAGGAACAAGTATCCATGAGCGTTTGCAGGGAGGGGCAGCCCAACTCCATGAGTTCGATACATTGGCAGTAAGACGCCAAAAATGGTTGCAACCATTGACGTTTTTCATAACCTTTCACAAATACCACATTGGCCGAGGACAAGTGTGCTTTCATGACCTCGTCCAAATATTTATAGGAAATGGTTCCCTGATTCCAGTCTAGTTGCCTATGATTTTCAATCCACTGGGTTTGTTTACGGTCTTTTTCACACAACAAATCAAAAGCATGGGGTGGTTTAAATAGCAAATGCGTAGCTTGCGATATCCAAAACGTGGTACAATCGATCATGGCCACTTGTTTAAATATAAATTTGTTGTCACCAATTTTAAACCCTTGGCAATCCACAATGAGTGCGCGCAACATGTTGACGCTTGCATGGCCCAAATTCAACTGACGACTGACTGACGATCAGGTGTGATCATGGCATGGGCTTACCTGCCATGCTAGTTTCAAATTGAGGTTGGTGTAGGACAGGGGGACATGCAAAAAATAAGAATTTAAGAATTACATCATTTTATTATCATAACACGTCTTACAGGCGTTTGTCATTTTGGGATAAGGACGATACCAACTGATACAACAATATAGTCTCTTGTGTTTGTAACGTCCATAACACCGATGATGTCCCAATGTCTCTAAACTAGGCGTTTTTGATGGTGAGCTGCTCACCGAAGCACCATGGATACCATACGGTCCACATGTATCGTAACTTGTTTTTTTTCATCACCCAGAGACACAAGTGAGGGATAGCTTGAATGACAGGGTATATTTCCCACTTCCATTCTACACAGGTAGGGGCAGGTGGGTGACGAGCGCTGATGTTCCTGCATGGGTTCATCGCCCTCCTGCCATTGGTCTATGATGATGGGACAAAAGGCACATTTCACTTCATCTCTTGTTTTTAAATAGTAGAATCCAGCGGCCGCCAAGGCTTGAGGGTTTATGAAAGGCACTGGCCATGTGGCAAAAGTCTTTAAACGTTGTTCCTCAGAGTTTAAATTCATGGATGTAACGTCTCTCGAGGCTTTAAAGGAAGACATGACTGAGCGGCTTGACGTGTGTTGAGCTGTTATTTATACACTCGTCACTTGGTTGGACAGTGGATAATAGTTGACTTGTTTGTGATGAATAATCAAACAGTAGGCCGTCGTATTGGCTGGTACATTGTCATGCGCTTCGAAATCTAGTCGAATGTCGATATTGGATGGCTTGACAGACTCTTCCAGGTAAGAACAGTCAAAGACAATCAGTGGTGCTCTTGCCTTAAACGCTTGGGGTAGTAGCATGGGGCCGTTCTCTTTTTGATAATACGACCATCGAAATTTAGAAAACAAGTCGTACAGGGGGCCAAACTTATTTTTTGAAAAATCCAAATCCAGTCCTTCATAGGGAAACACAGCTCCGTTGAAGAAAATACGTGCATTTCTCAATTGCAGGTGATCAAATTGCGCGGCATCTTTGGTTTGTTGATACTTGCGATTCGTTTGAAAACCCACGATCAGGTTGAGAGGTCTCTCTGTATAGCGAGCTGTTTTTACAGACCAACTGTGTGTGTTGGTAGTGGGCAATAGCGGATACTCATGGAGTGCCCAGCTTCTAAATTCCATGGGTAGAGGCATATCTCTCTTTACCATTTTGAGTATGTCCAGTTTTTTGCTATCTTCAAGGGTCACATGGGGGACTTTCCATAGCAAGCGTAGTAGTTGAATTTTTGAATCTATGGGGGCATTGTCGGCTCCCTTGAGTGCATTATTATCACTCCTGTCTCTCACTAGGTAAAGCACTTGCCTTGCGTTAACCACAATGCGTTGGTGATCTTCAGCAAAGCCTAAAATCAGTTTAAGAGGTAAATATCCAGTAAAGGTCCCATCGGTGTGTACCATCCAGTCATTGGTCGAGTCAGGACACCAACCTGCCATGCAAAGTGTTTTACCTTCTTCCTCACTATAAGAGGGGTATAGTTTCATGACACTGGAAATGCCCACATTTCGAGTGCTATCCACCACGATATCGTTAATGACATACCGCACTTCAGAAAACAGAAAGGCCAAACCATGGTTGGCCAACTTGGATGTGGTGGGTGTAGAGCCATCGGCTTTGGTGAGCCGACCTTCAATCTGAATGACACTTTCATGCGGTAGGGTGTAAATATCTTGGTTGTTGATAACAAATTGAATTTCATCATTGTTATTGAGTCCAGGTGTTTGAGCTTGATAGGAATGGAGATCAATTCTTACCACTCCTGGTTGCTCCTCGATGCGGTTCGCTATCTCTAGGATAGAATTCATTATGAGGGTTGACGTGGTAACCCAAATATTGTAAAATCTGCTTGCCTTGAGATGTTAACGTGTATTCACGTGGCAAACAACTAACACCATTCCTAGACAGTGTTGTTGCTTTATACACAAACTTCATAGTGGCTTTAGCACCAACTTGTAAGTCACCGGTGTGGCAGAATCTAGATCAATGAGTTGTTGATCTCTATTGATCAGTCTTAATGTTATATTACTAATACTATCGACAGCCACAGAATGAAAAAGCACCACTGGAGGGTTTTCACGAATAATATAGCCATTGGGCGATGTCACAATAAAGTCATAAAGCGAATGCGATGGTTCCTGATTGGTGTACACTTGGCTAATAATATTACACGTCACCAACACTTGATGGTCCTCAATGAATTTCACTTCATGGTCTGATTCATGTTTTTTGTTGGGCTCCAACACACGTGGTTTAAATCCTAGGAATGGGCCAATGGAATCGGGGTGTGTTTTAAAGTCAATGTTGAAGGTAGAGAAAATACTGCAGCGATGAGTGTTGGTATTGCCTACAAGTTCAAACTTGCGCGTTCCGTCGAGAAATGACTTTAAACCATATTGATTGATCAACACCACATAAATGTGTTCATAAATATAATCGATCGTGTATCCACCAGAGTTCAGGGTGAGCACAGAATCATCATAGTAAAACTTGTTGTACACATTTTCACGTATGTTGTATATTCGATTGTACGTTTCAAGAGAAACAAGTCCTAAACCATAGGGGTTTTCACTCAATTCGATAGGCGGGTAAAAGTCTAGGCTGACTTCAGGTCCACGTCCATGCAGTGCAAACGTTTTACTTTCTGCCGACATACTGGTGGCGTTTTTGCTTATGCTGCGTCTTATATAAAAAATTAAACACAAACGTCCACACAGTTGGCTGTTAAACGTTTGCTCACGTTTCACATTATAATATATATTGATCCTGTTTCCAAAGTAGGTCACTAGTTCCATGGGCGGAGGCAAATTCCCAAAACTGTCAAAGTACCATACCATGGATCCCTCTTTGACATAAGCTACATAATGCGTTCCTGGTCCTCGGTGATCATCCTAATTGACAACAGCACATTCCTGTTTCCAGGGTCGTGGGGGTAATTGGTTTCGCATAAACACACCTCGAAAATGAGAAAGCTTTAGTTGTTTAGCATAGCTTTCCACTTGTTGATGCGTCAGGGCATGTCTTGCTATGGCTGAGGTTATTTTTTTTAATATTTCGAAATGGTGAAATCCCAAATCCTTGTTGATAAAAGGCTGGCTTTAAATTGGCATTTCTAGCCCCCATGGCAATCGCTTCCATCGTTTCATTGTGTCGCTGACTTTCTTTGAGTTGTTGCTTGCCCTGCTGCGCGGCTTTAATGGTTTTCGCCACTGCACTGGCACCACCCAAAAGTGAACCCAGAGCAGCCAGACCGGCAAATAATGCAGGTAAAAATCCGGCTCGTTTGGGGACGGGAATCACTCGCCCTTGGTTTGAAACCTGTCGCCGACGTTTTGGAATAACATGTCTCTGTGTTGCTCGAAGGGCTTTCCTTATGGTCAATACATTATTTTTTCTTTTTTTTCTTTCGCAAGGGCTTGTCCACGAATGTTGTAAGCCCAGGCTTTGCCAAGGACAAAGTCCTTTTTTTAGTCTTTCTCACTGCATACCTTTGTTTCACCATGATGATAATGACCAACAACCTTTCACAAGAAAGTTTAAATCACAACTAACGTCAGATGGTTATTTCATGGCTGTATATTCCAATTCCACATAAAGCGGGAAATCTTTTATGGTTTTTCCCGCTTGCTTTTCATCCCATGTCAACATGAGATGAAGGGATAATTCGTCACCTGCATTGACCATTTCATGGTTATGGATCAACATCCTATGACCATTTATCTTTATTTGTAAATGGTTCTCATCAGGTATGGCATATTTGATGTGAATGGTTCCATCATAGTGTAATCGATAGTGGCTTAAACCCGAAGCAAGCACATAGGTCAAGTGCTGGTCATGGACTAGCGGTATATGGTTTCTCTCATTCACAGGTTTTACATTTGTCAGATGCACTAAAAATACAGATGGGATAAATTTATAAAGCCTTTTCATTTCATAGGTCCGTATCGCTTGGTACAGACATCATCATCTTCTTGTGGGTCTTCCACGTGAATAATCCGATGGTGATTAGCGCTATAGCCATTCACCGTAAGCTGGGGCACTTAGTCATAAAACTCATACACTTTGTTATCCACATACTTTTTTTGTAGTAACGTCTGTAGACACTTGAGGATGTTTTACATGGGTTAACCGCTTTCCCTTAAAGTCATAATCTCCCTGTTTTGTGCGTGGCACTACTGACCTTTCCACATAGTGTTTATTAGCAGGATCTGTTTCTTGTTTAGGATCATGTATGGGGACAGGCCTAGCTTTGGCCATCAACGCACGTCCAAAGACATCCATCGTCAACCTGTAGTACCAGTCTACTGTTTCTATGACAAGGTTCGGTGTCCTGTATATAGACAGCCTGCTAGCCTGTCTAAGCCTTAGTTGAAATGAAGATTATTAAGCAGCAAGAGTCATTCCCCGTGGGGGACATGGTTTCCCATCTCTGTCCCACATCACGTGAACAACGCCATGGTTCACTGTTTCCATCCTCCATTCTCTGCATCATTGTGTGGCCTTCCGGCTGTGGAAAGACTAATCTTTTGCTAACGCTCATTACAGCGCCCAATGGTCTGCGTTTTCAAAATATTTATATTTTTGCAAAATCTCTCTACCAACGCCTCTACGTGTTTCTGGATCAAGTCATGTCTGGATTACAAAAAGAGAATATGGGTTATTTTACATTTTCCATGCAAGAAAATGTGATTTCACCGGATGAGGTAAAGCCTGATTCACTCATGATTTTCGATGATGTATCCACTGAACGTCAAGGCATCATTCAATGCTATTTCAGCATGGGTCGTCACAAACATATCGATTGCTTCTATCTTGGACAAACGTATTCTAAAATGTCCAAACAGTTGATTCGTGACAATGCCAATGTCATTGTTTTATTTCGCCAGGACGAGAGGAACAGTCGTCACATTTATAATGAACATGTGAATCCGGATATGACCTTTCAAATGTTAACTGAATTGTGTGCCAAGTGCTGGAACACTCAACGTCATGCCTGTTTAGTGATTGACAAACAAAGTGAACTCAACCAAGGACGGTATCGCTTAGGGTTTGATCATTTTATTGCTATTTAAGGCCCTGTCTCATTCCCCGGAAAGTCATTTGTCAAGACACCATGGCGTTAGCAGAGAGTCAATTGAAATAGCATATTATTAGAGCAAAAAATACTATTCGTCAAAAGTTTCGTCAATTGAAACAATCACGTGCAAATCATGCTTTGTTTATTCAACAACATTTAGCACCTCCGCTAAAAGCCATGTTGAAACCCTCTTTCAAGCCATCTGAAACGCTACCCACCGTTTCACAAGCCACGCAAACGCTGCACGAGGACCCTGAGGAAGAGGAACAGGAAGATTTGACTAGTGTTAGCGAAGTTGAGGATGAGGAGGAACATGTGTTTACGCCTCAAAAAAGGCCGCACCCCTTGCAGAGTTTTTGAGAAAAAAGAAATCCTTGGCCATGGTCGGAACACCTTGCCCTTTCAGAGCGTCTCCGTTTTCACAACTCTTGGCCACCCCTCAACATAAAGCTCAACTGAAAACCATTTTAATAAAATATTATGGATCAACATTGGAACCCTATTTCACCGATCTATTTATTGGAAACACAGATACCACGTATGGTGTTCGCTATGAGAATGATAGTTTTAAAATTGGTGATTCATCCATTAAATTTGCTCGTACTAAAGCTGTCATTAAAAACATCAACTATAAATTAACGCCAGGACTGTTAAAGCTGCTGTTTTCTCGGACCCCCTCTTCCCATGATTACACGTCAGAGGATCTTGACAAATATAAATCTATTTTATTGGATACCCATGCTCACAAAAGACAGTATGATCCCACGCAACAAGTGAATGCCAATATATCTCAAAAATATAAAACCATCATTGCAAAAATGTTTCCCACCAGTCAAAGTACTCGGCGTAAAGCGTCCGCTTCGGGAGTGACATTTAAACCATTAAAACCCCTTGTGGATGTTACCTACTGGCACAATCCCAATAAGCTCGTCCAGCGGCTACAGTTGTTGCATGCCTCACGTCAAGCTGGCCACACCGGTCACGTTTGGGAAATTCAAGAAATTGAACAAGAACTTCGAAATGCCAAAATTATTGTTTAAGCCCTCACCCATTAAAATGGGTATTGCTCACGAGTTGCATCGCCCAGCTAGGCGTCACTATCCGCGACTCAAGGTGATTTCAAGAGGTGTGGATGAACTTTGGCAGGCTGACTTGGTTGAAATGATACCCTATGCTGGCGTTAACGACGGTGTACGCTATATGTTGACCGTCATTGATGTTAATTCCAAAATGGCCTTTGTTGAACCTGTGCGTCGCAAGTCTGGCCCACTAGTTACCAAGGTCTTTCAACATATTATTCAACACTCCAAACGTCAACCTCAGCTGCTACAAACCGACCAGGGGAAAGAATTTTTCAACAAGGATTTCTCCAGTTTTCTCAAATCTAGGGATATTCACCATTACACCACGTACAGCAACCTCAAAGCCAGTGTGGTCGAGCGGTTCAACCGAACATTGAAAACCCATATGTGGAAAGCGTTTACCGCTCAGGGCACGTATCGCTGGTTAGACATGTTACCTGAACTAGTATCACGTTACAATGACACCAAACATAGAACGATTGCGACCAAGCCACGCCTCGTGACTAAAAATATTCAGCGATTGGATAAACTGTTTAACCCCATAAAAACAGCCGATCCTAAACGTCCCCGACTGAATATTGGGGTTTTTGTTCGTGTGAGCAAATTTAAGTCTGCCTTCAATAAGGTCTACACGCCTCAGTGGGGGACTGAACTATTTCGAATTCGTCGAGTCAACTTGGACAGTCCAGTCACCTATTTACTCCAAGACCTCAACCATCAACCCATAAAAGGTAGATTTTATCTCCATGAACTTCAGAAAACAGCATTTCCTCAGCATTATCTTGTGGAAAAAGTGTTGAAACAAAAAGGAAATAAACTCTATGTCAAATGGTTAGGGTTTAACTCTACGTTTAATTCATGGATCAATAAATTACATGTTGTGTGAACCTGTGCAATTTTTAATTTATTCACACATGTTGTACACCACCTATAGCTCTATGTGTACAGTCCTCAGCTCCACATATTTCTTTCTCTTTCCACCAGTGTTCCCTCATACATTACCCCTCCCCCTCTTCCCCCTTCACCTCCCACCATTGCTGTTTGCAGCTCTTGCCTATCTATTGGTTGTGACTTCATTCCCACAAGTTGAATCATACTTTTTACTGATTCAGCGATTCCCACGCTTTGAACATTTTGTTATCAGGCACGTGGACAGCTAACGTCCAAGGTGAACACCTGTGCCGGATCAAATTTCACATGAACTTGCATTTTGTCACGTACGAAGCAAAACAGGATGTAACTTGTTAACAGTTATCGCGCACGTGGACAGCTAACGTCCCAGGCGAACACCTGTGGCAGATCAAATTTCACATGAACTTGCATTTTGTCACGTACGAAGCAAGACAGGATGTAACTTGTTTAGCGTGCATGTGGTTTCACACGTATGTGCATGCCTTTCGCTCTTCCCTGCCACCACGATGGTCAGATTATTTCACCTTCAAGCGTCATGGTCATTTTTCCATTGCACCTGTTGTCAAGTCAGATCAGCGCCTTCCAATAAGCTCAAATGACATTCACCTCCTGCTCCTCGGCAAGTTTGTTTTCTCTACTCGCTTCGATCAACATAGAACCAAGTTCTCATCACCGTTTACACGTTAGAGATCCCCTTCGGGGTAAAGTATCAGAAAAAACGCACCCTCGCTCTGTCATAAACCGACCCGTCGAAATATCGATTGATCTATTGAACACAGCCACCGTGGTCAGCGACAGGTTCGTTGAAACACACACACCCAGCCGTATCGTCTCTCTCAACCACCACGCTTCATGGACATTATAAACAGGTAACGTTAAAGAAATTTATTTCAACATGTATGGCGTTAGGCCCTTTGTGAATTATTTTTTGGAAAACATATCTGCCACATTTGAAAGGGGGGCGTTAGCACGAGTCCTAGGACACCTCGTACACGTCTCTAGCGTTATTGGTTCGTGAGATATCGGCAAAAATCACAAAAACACGTGTTTACCCCCAAATCGAGTTTCCATTTTTTTTAAAGAAATATAACGAGTGGTCCATAGCAAAGAGGACGTCACCCCGAGTCCTTGGACCCCTCGTACACGCCTCTAGCATGATTGGTTCGAGAGATATAGCGAAAGGTTTAAAATCACAGTTTTACTCCCCCCCCCCCCCAAAAAAAACGTGTTTCCAACATTTCACCTTTTCGACACCTACATTCCCGTAAAGAGCGCAACGAGACGAAAAAAACGAATCCAAGCCCGCCCTCCTAGCATGGCTCCTTCCATTCCAAGGTTGCAGGGGCTCACAACTTCCTAAGTGTAGCAGCTCCCGTGTCATCCCACTACTAACAAAACACAAATTTTTGCTCTAGAGACTTGAAATTTATTTAGGGGGTAGGGAGCATAGGGACCTTTCATTTACGTCAAACAAACTTTATTGTATAATTCCTAGTTTCCAAAATATAGAATTTTCAAAATTCGAGATTTTTCAAAAAAATACATAAAAAATAAAAAGTTTTATTACAAAAAATAAAGGTCATAGAGACTATTTGTTTGAGCCATTGCACAACATTCTATCATATTTGGTTTTCAAACTATCACCTACTTTCCAAAACAATTTTTTTTTAAGTATAAGGAGTGGTCCATAGCAAAGGGGCGTCACCTCAAGTCCTACGACACGTCATTCGCGAAACTCCGATCATGGGATCGAAAGAAAAGTCTATTGAAATGTTTCAACTTCGCGCGGCGGCCATGTTGGTTTATTGGGCACAGGAGTTTCAAGTGGAGCAGAATCGGCACTACCCCCTACTTGGGTGTCATTTCGACCTACAATCGAGGAGCTGTATCGTGGAGAAGTCAGTTACAGAAGTCTGTGTCATCATCGACAACTGAAGCTGAAATTGTGTCTGCAAGTGAAGGAGCAAAGGAGTTGATTTGGCTGAAAAGACTGTTTTCTGAATTACTGGGAACTGCTGACAAACCTCCTACGCTTTACATCGACAATGCTGGTGCAGTTAAATTGGCTAAAAATCCGGAGTACCATCGAAAATCCAAGCATATTGAGGTACGTCATTTCTATGTGAGGGAAAGATGTTTGCACGGAGACCTTGAGCTGGAGCACATCGAAGGGACCAATCAATTAGCTGATCTTCTAACTAAACCTCTGAAGAGGGTCAGATTCGAGATGCTGCATGAGAGGATTGGCGTGCAGAAGATGACATCTTAGAGGCTGAAAAGTGTTCAATAGTTCATCTTGTTTATTTTTTATTTGTATTTGATTTTTCTTTGGAGGAAGTGTTAATATTTGAAAGAAAAATCGCACAGTAGCGCAACCTGGAGAAATAGACATGTACAATAAAGAAGAGAACAAAAGACGAGTCAGTGCAAAGTCTGTGCGTGTTCGCGTGACATGTGACAAGCATCTCAAAAGATGACTTGCATTTTGTATTGTATTTCTCACTTGATAAATAAAGATTTACATTAAAACTAACAGACTGGGTCCAGCCAAGTATTGTATTCATGTCCTCCTGCATGTGTGTAATCAGCGTGTTGGTGGTGTACGCATTGTAAAAGATGCTTAAGTCATCTGCAAACAACGTTATATTACCATGAAAACTGAGTGTTGCTATGTCATTAATATAATACTAAGAAGAGGGAAGGACACAGTATTGATCCTTGGGGCACACCATGGGTAATATTTACTTCCTCACTTCTGTAGCCATTTATTTCAACATACTGCTTACGAATAGGCATATAATTTTTAAACCATGTCCAAGCTACTCCTCGGATACCTGCTTTATCAAGTTTCCCTAAAAGAATTTCATGATCAACAGTATCAAACGCCTTTCTCAGGTCTCTGAAAAGGCCACTCGCTGTCATCTTTTTGTCTATGATATCCTGCAAGTTAGAGATTATATCAATTGTGACTTTTTCTGTGCTTGAGTTTTCTCGGAATCCATACTGCCCTTTGTAGAAGTAATCATTTTTATTTAAAAAATTAACAATTCTGTTTTTACTACTGTTTCGAGTACCTTGGATATGGGTGGGAGGATGGAAATGGGTCTGTAATTGTCTGGATTGCTTTTGTCACCTCCTTTATAGACTGGTATGACTCGTGCTATTTTTAGATCATCAGGCACCAGATTAAGGATAAATTAATTAAAGTAGTTAGTGGGCTACTTAGCATGTCAATGGAGTTTTTAACAATTTTACTGACATACCATCTTTGTCTTGGCTACTTTTCATTTTCAGGCTTAATATAATATTGCGAATTTCCATCTCATTAGTCGGAGTCATAAATATGGAATCTGTATTGACATTAATTTTAATAACTTTCTTCCCTGGGAGGATGTTTTTGGCTAACTTGTGTGCTATGTTTATAAAGTGAGTGTTTAGAGCATTGCATATATATTCTTTTCCTGTGAAAGATTTACCGTCAATTATTATCTCACTAGGACCATCTTTGTTTTCAGTTGTGCAGTTGTAGATCATTTCATTGATTACTTTGCAAGTATCTTTTATGCTATTGGCGTTCAATGTTAATTTATGTTCATAGTATGAGGATTTCAGTTTCCGTTTTAAAGCTGTCACTTTGTTCCTTCATATTATCTGCTCTTCCTTTAAGTGGTTGTTGTTTCTGTGAATGTTAGTTTTAAGTTTAACATGTAGTAGGTCCCTTTGTTTTATTAGCTGAATTAATTCTGTTGTTATCCATGGGTTATTGTGGTTCTGGTGTATTTCCTTCAAAGGTGTGTCAGTGTTTTCTTTGTTGGGTGTCTGTGTCAAGATTTTGTGTTTCATGGCTATGTAAGTTTCATTTACATCATCTAAACAGTCTATTTGATTGAGATCATTAGAGAATATGTTTTTGTTCACGTACCGGTAATTTTTATTTACGTTTTTTGAACTAGACCTTTGCTTGTTGTGGGGGTATTTAAATGTCATGTTCGAGATTGGGCTTTTGCCTGGATAGTAATTTGACCAGAAAATCCCAGTTACAAGAATATTATGATCACTAATATCACTATTTATATTGCTTATCCTATAGGTATATTTACAGTTATTAGTGGCTACCTGATCAAGGAGTGTACTTGTTGATTCACATATTCATGTTGGATACCGAGTATTGCCTTGTGTGAAACAATAGCTTGATAGTAGATTGAGGTATGATTTGGTTACATTATTTTTGTTTAGTAAGTTAATATTTGTATCACCAATGCATAAGCAAAGATTGGCATTATTTTTCGAGAGAATGTGCTCTAGACATCGCATGAAATTTGTTGCGTTATTTATGTTAGGATTATATACTGCAATTATATTAATAGTATGCAGGTTATTGAAACGAACAGTATCACTTCTTATAAGCTCTAACTGGATCAAGCTATGGTTACTCTCAACTAGGTTAAGAACTTTTGTATTCCATTTTTTGTAGACATAAACTCCCACGCCTCCACCGTCATGATTGTCTCTGTGTACAAAAGCAACAGAATAGTTGTTTAGGTTGAAGTATTTAGCTTCATTACTTTTTACCCAAGTCTCGGTTACCACTATGACATTTAGATTTTCAACAATATGTATTAGTATCTCGATATCTTCTAGTCTATTTTTGATGCTTCTGCTATTTAGGAAAAGACACTTGATTTGCCTAACCTCATTTTTAGTGTCTGCTACGTAGTCGTGGATACAGTCATATTTACGCTCATCAATTGATGTGTGTAAGTCAACATCAACTAGTAGGTCCATGTCTTGATGCATTATTATTTCTGTGAATGGGATGGCTGAGCCTTGTTGATGGAAGTGTCTCTTACTAGCCTTTCAATGTCTTCCGGTGAGCTGATCCTGACAGCCTTGGCAAGATGGCGTCACAGTGAAAGTGTAGTGAAATAGCAGCTAGTGTAAATATTTGATAAAAGTGGTAAAATATTATAACAGAGGTTTAAAATCTATAAAGTTACTTTCCTTAGATCAAGTGTAATACGGAATATTGATAGTATTTAGAAATTCTTATTGATAATTTAATAAACTTTAACTAATTTGTGGGAACGTGTATCCAAAGATTCAGTGACTTCTTCAATCACTGTTTGAACCAAGTAGAGCAGTGGTGCTTTTACGAGACTTCACCCGATTGGAAGATATACGTATTTCACATTCTTCTTTATTGGTAGGTAATTAGATTAATTCTATTAGGTAGTAATAATTAAAATAAATTTAGTGTAATTTGGTGTAAACATCTAGGCTAACTTAGATCTCTAGTATGACGACAGTAAACAGTGTTAGTGTCCCGTCAGGTAGTGTAACCGTAACGGATTTATGCTCGTTGTGCAAAATAAATGTAAAAAATGCAAATAAAATCATCACAAGATCTCAGGTAAAATTGAATGAGGAGAAAAGTGAAACCGATTGTCGTAATGTAGGCCTACCGGTACCGTCATGCGAATGTCATAACCTGAGAAACGAACTGTCATCAAAAGACGAAATTATAAAGCTGCTAAAGGAAGATATTGCTAAGTTAATGGAAGAGTTGAATAAATTTAAAGGAAACAGAGAGGAAAGCAAGGAAACTTGGTCGACAATGATTGCTGGTAAGGTAAAATTGAATAAGCCTAGGCCTAAAAATGGAGTACATGTAACTGAAATTCCCGTCTCAAATTCATTTGGAGTGCTTGTCGAAGAAAATGATGACTTTCCTCAAGAAGAAAAGAAGAAAGTGATAAAGAGAAAATCCAGGAAGATGCGGATATTTGCGGATAGCCACGGGCGAGATGTAGCAGCAAGCGTATTGGAGAGAAGCAGAGAAATGGAGGTCACTTCGACAGTAAAGTCAGGAGCTCAAATTGCAGAGAGTAGGGGGGTAATAAGAGTTCTGCTTCCCCCCACCACTACTCCCAATGCGAGCC
This sequence comes from Meconema thalassinum, assembly GCA_946902985.2. Taxonomy (NCBI): domain Eukaryota; kingdom Metazoa; phylum Arthropoda; class Insecta; order Orthoptera; family Tettigoniidae; genus Meconema; species Meconema thalassinum. The sequence goes on along the minus strand of OX336392.1, from coordinate 306,131,521 downwards.
GATAACTCCCGAACCCGTTGTCGGAGATTCACGAATGAGGTGTCGTTAGACTCGGGCTGACGGGGGCTTTGCTATGGGCCACTCATTTCAACCCCTAAGTAAAACCTATCCCTACTAGGGGGTGAAATTGTAATTTTTAGTGAAAGTCTCTTTTCAAATGCGACTTGTATAAGGTGCACTGCTAAAATTAACTTAAATGTTGTTGCTCATATAGAGCATGCGTTTTTCTGGCTGCCGCTATGGATTAACATTTTTGTTTTTGTTTTTTACGCATGCGCACTTGGGATTTTTGTAAGAGGGCGAGCTCTTTGAAAAAAATGATTGATAAGAAGGAGTTTTGGTGGTGAGGAGAGAACCAGATAGTCGCCTACTTTACTACGAAGTTTGCCGATATCTCTCGAACGCAAGGTCGGATTTGGACGTGTGACGTGTCAAATCGCTTGTCTGGAAGCCCTATACCTGTTATTAATAGGTTAAAGTTTTGATTTTAGACTTTTTCCGATATTTCACGAATGCCTGGTCGGATTTGGTCCTATGACGTGTCAAATGGCTTGTCTAGAAACCCTGTTTATTTTGGTAATAGGTTTAAGATTTTGAGAATGAGGGAAACAGAATGTTTTGGGGTAAAACCGTGATTTTAAACGTTTTGCTATATTTCGCGAACCAATCATGCTAGAGGCGTGTACGAGGGGTCCAAAGACTCGTGCTGACGTCCTCTTACTATGGACTACTCGTTATATTTAAAAAAGAATTGGAAACTCGATTTTGGGGTAAACAAGTGTTTTTTGTGATTTTTGCTGATAACTCACGAACCAATAAGCCTAGAGACAAGTGCGAGGTGTCATTCTATTCATTGCGTTGCCCTCTTGCCGAGGATGTTCGTGTTGAGCAGGAATGAAATCCATGTTGAGGTAAAACCATGATTTTAGACTTTTTGCTTTATCTCGCAAACCCATAACGCTAGAGACGTGTACGAGGTGTCCTAGGACTCGGGATCACGCCCCCTTTTAGAAACTATGTTTGACATTTTGACAAAGGGCCTAACGCCATACATGTTGAAGAAAAAATTCTTTATCGATACCTGTTTATAATGTTCATGAAGCGTGATGGTTGAGAGAGACGATACTGCTGGGTGTGTGTGTTTCAACGAACCTGTCGCTGACCACGGTGGCTGTGCTCAATAGATCAATCGCTATTTCGACAGGTCGGTTTATGACAGAGCGAGGGTGCGTTTTTTCTGATACTTTACCCCGAAGATGATCTTTAACGTGTAAACGGTGATGAGAACTTGGTTCTATGTTGGTCGAAGCGAGTACAGAAAACAAACTTGCAGAGGAGCAGGCTGTGAATGTCATTTGAGCTTATTGGAATGCGTTGATCTGACTTGACAACAGGTGCAATGGAAAATGACAAAGACTCTGAGGATACTTGAAGGTGAAATATTCTGACCATCGTGGTGGCAGGGAAGAGCGAAATGCATGCATACACGTGTGAGATGACATGTACGCTAAACAAGTTATATCCTGTTTGCTTCGTACGTGACAAAATGCAAGTTCATGTGAAATTTGATCTGCCACAGGTGTTCACCTTGGACGTAATCTGTCCCCGTGCATGATAACAGAATGTTCAAAGCGTGGGAAAAATGATTATACATGCAACGTAACATATATAAAGACATGTCGTTATCATTTCCTCTCTCACTTAGCCTTTGAACACATTGCGTTGCGTGAAACCCCTGGTCTTGTTTAACAGTTTTGGTGTTGGTGGAAAATACTTATTCTTGTTGTGAGGTAGGTATATATTTATTCATTTATACATGTATTGATTTATATATATTTACAAGCAATTATTTATTGATTAGGTAATTATTGATTTTTTAAATTATTTGTTAGCAGATAATTGGTATACCTTACATGTCTGAGAGAGAAGATACCATTGTACTTTTGAGCCCACTAGAAGGTAACAGCAATAAGCCACTGCAAGTGAAGGTGGGATTATTTTTTTAAACTAACTTGTTTCATTTTCACGTTTCATATTTTACTTCATAAAATGCATGTACTAACCTGAATTTAGGTATTTATAACGGTTTATTTTATTTATTTTTAGAAACTTGGGAAGAAAAGCCTTACTGCCGTAGCAGTCGCTGAAAACCCGAGACGCAGTAAAGTGCAACCATTGTTTCCAGGCAGTGAACTATTTAAAACTCAGGTAAGACTAACATAAAATGCTATTCCATTTTACCACTACTGAAAACTGGTTGACAAAAAAATTCTCTACCTGTACATGACTAGGACGATGATTGCTTTCTTGATTAATGGCTATGTTGTTGTTGACTGGGAAAAGTACAAGGCCATGTTGGATTTTCTAAAAACAAAAATTTAAATTTAATTTATGGTTGGTTCCCTATGGACTCCACGAATATCCACAGGTTTGAACATGATAATGTGAACAAAATGACATGACATTCATTTTTGTTAATATATTGGTTAAAGGGGGGATGTAAATGACTGTAGCTTTATAAAAAGAAAATAAGTACATGTGTTACTGTTAGTGCCAACATATAGTTTATTTTTAATGGTGTTTTGATTTATTAATGCCAATTAATGTTAACGTTTTATTTACAAGTATTGATTGAGTGATTGATTGAGTGATGGGTTATTTTGTTTGCTTTTAGGTGTCGTCATGCGCCATTAACGTAATGAACAGACAGTGAACAAGCATACATTGTGCTTTAAAGTACTCTGTGCAACGTTAATAACTTACAATAAGAAAAAGTTTTATTATAACACATGGCGTTAGTACCAAATACAACAAGTGAGCAAGTTGGTTTACCACGTGGGTTAAATTTAAAATCAGAACATGACCGTTGGTTAACATTTGAATCCTGGCCTGTAGGCTTTTTGTCGACACATGAACTTGCAAAAGCCGTTTTTTTTACTTGAACCGAGAAGATGTGGTGCGCTGTGTGTTTTGTCGTATTGAACTTTCACACTGGGAAGAAGGGGATGATCCCTTTAGAGACCATTTGCGATGGTCTCCTTGTTGTCCTTACATGCTTGGAAAGCAAGTGGGTAACCTACCCGTGCATTCATTTTACCGAACCACAAGACCATTGGCCGCTACTTACGTTGCTGAATCACAAATAAATAATAATGATGTATTGCCAGCCAACAACGGTAGTGTCGATATATGTGGTCCATATGCCATAGACAGTGTTGAATTGGCATGTGCTTTTGAAAAATTGGGAGTTTGCAAGACTAAAGCACTAGCACACCCAGAGTACAGCTCTGTTGAAAAACGTTTAGAATCTTATAAAAATATTTGGCCATTAATATTAAAACACCTTACCAAACAACTAAGTGAAGCTGGATTTTTTAAACTGGTGAAGGGGATAAAACAATATGTTTTTTATTGTGGATTTGCTTTAAAGGATTGGCAAATGACTGATGACCCTTTTGTGCAACACGCTCGTTGGTTACCTAACTGCAAATACATGGTGTTGCTTAAAGGTCAGGAATTTGTGAACACTATTCGTAAAGAAAACATGATTGCAGTGCAAGACTTAAAAGTGTCTTTAGAGTTAGAACATGCAGAGCAAATACACGAGGCTGAAGGAAAAGACTTGTCTCACGAACAGATACAAAAGTGTGACCAACAATTATGTAAAATTTGTTATCAAGATGAACTAGGTGTTGTATTTTTGCCTTGTGGACACATGATAGCCTGTGTCAAGTGTGCATTAGAACTCAACACTTGTGCTATATGCAGAAAAGCAGTATCTGCTACAGTTAGGGCATTTCTTGCATACATAGTAAAATTTATCAGCCATGCATAGTGCAAAATCCCTAACTGCACAATATTATTAAAGCTGTTTTAGAGTGTAATAGATATGCTTTTCTTTTGTTTATAGACTACTACAATGAACGTTTTGAATGCTGTGAGTCAAGCATGTGGCTTAGAGACAAAGAAGCTCAGCGAATTGCCAACGCATATTCCATTCCGCATTATCAAGATTCGGAAATTGAAAACAGCATATGGTGATCGTGTACTTTGTGTATGTGAAAACTTTGAGACATTTCTGCCTACACGGTTTAATGATATGTCGGAGAGTGTTTTTGATGAAGTCAATAATGCTGTACAACCTGTACACTTAATTTATTAAGGTTTTAAAACAATAGGTGCATGGTTCGTTTTAATTGAATATAAAAAACAAATGTCAAATAATAATGGAAGATATAAGTCATGACAATGAACTGAAAGAAGGAAGGAAGGAAGATTGTAGTTTTACGTGACCGTGAATCTTGTGATTATGAGCCACAGGACCTCCTTTTTACGTGGAATCCGAACCACAGGACATGGCATTTCACTTCGAAAATCTCACATGCATTGACCGGGAATCGAACCCGGACCGCCTTGGTGAGAGGCATACAGCTAGACCGCTGAGCCACCACGCCCCCCTGAACTGAAAGAAAATATGTGTATAGATAATAATGTTTTAGTGTTTAGTATTGTCTTAAATAATATTATCATGAAACAAACAAAATGTATATAAAGTTTGTAAATAAATGAAAATAATGGTACAATGTTGTTTTATTTTCTATAGAAGTCAGAATATTTAACATTGCAGAGTATACATGATTATGACAATAAGCACACTTAATACAAGTCTTTGCCTTTACGATAGTGTGTTATAGTTTAAAAACAAAGCTTGTTGTAGATCTTTTTTCTTCCACGATGAACAATAGGCATGAAAACGTTATTGTCTTGCTTTGGATCATTATCACTATCATAATCATAAGCAGCATGATCTATATCACTATTATTATAATCACTATAATTATCCTCAACATTATCCTCAACATTACTAAAACCAGTTAAATATTCCTGGTCCTCTTCCTGTTCCTCTTCCTATTCCTCTACAGTGTTCTCATGTAGAGTCTGCGTGGCTTTTGATAATGTTAAGGGTTTTTTGAACATTGAATTATTTTCAATAGTAGTATTGTTTTGTAGCACTTGCTTTTTAACATTTTCATGATTTTCTGTTGACAGAAACAGTGTTTCATGCAGTACACTACATTGATGATCACTGACACTTAAAACCACACTATTTTGGCTTTTTAGCTCACTGCGACATTGTTTTGAACGTTGTTTTGTACAACGCCAAATAACAGTTCCATTTTTATTGGTTCGTTTCACAATATATGAATTTCCTTTATAGAATGCATGAGGCTTAACATACCTAGTCACAGATACTTCCATATCAACTGTCAAGCTTAGACTAAGCTCTAGTAAAGACAACTTGGTAATAAGAACAATAGTTTAATGTGCGAGCATATATGGGTGCAAATGTGGGAGCAAAAAAGAAGTGGGAGCAAAAAGTGGGAGCAAAAATTGGGAGCAAAAATTGGGAGCAATAAGTGGGAGCAAAAAGAGGGAGCAAAGAGTGGGAGCAAAACGTGGGAGCAAAAGTGAGTGTAAAAGTGAGTGAAACAGTGGGTTCAAAAGTGAGTGCAAAAGTGAATGTAAAAGTGGGTGCAAAAGTGGGTGCAAGAGTGGATGCAAAAGTGAGTGCAAAAGTGAGTGCAAAAGTGAGTGCAAAAGTGGGTGCAAAAGTGGGTGCAAGAGTGGGTGCAAAAGTGGGTGCAAAAGTGGGTGCAAAGTGGGTGCAAAAGTGGGAGCAAAAGTGGGTGCAAGAGTGGGTGCAAAAGTGGGTGCAAATGTGGGTGCAAAAGTGGGTGCAAAAGTGAGTGCAAAAGTGGGTGCATAAGTGGGAGCAAAAAATTGGGAGCAAAAAGTGGGAGCAAAAATTGGGAGCAAAAAGTGGGATCTGAAGAAAGTAGGAGCAATTATGAGAGTAAATGTGAAAGCAAAAGTGGGAGCAAGTATGGGAGCAAATGTGAAAGCAAAAGTGGGAGCAAAAAGTGAGAGAAAAAAGTGAGAGCATAAAGTGGGAGCAAATATGAGAGCAAAAAAAAGTAGGAGCAAGTATGTGAGCAAATGTGAAAGCAAAAGGGGGAGCAAAAAGTGAGAGAAAAAAAGAGGAACCAAAAAGTGTAAGCAAAAGTGGGAGCAAATATGAGAGCAAAGAAAAGTGGGAGCAAAAAGTGGGAGCAAAACGTGTAAGCAGAAGTGGGAGCAAACAAGTGTGAGAAAATATGGGAGCAGAAAGTGGGAGCAAATGTGAAAGCAAAAGTGGGAGCAAAAAGTGAGAGAAAAAAGTGAGAGCATAAAGTGGGAGCAAATATGAGAGCAAAAAAGTAGGAGCAAGTATGTGAGCAAATGTGAAAGCAAAAGGGGGAGCAAAAAGTGAGAGAAAAAAAGAGGAACCAAAAAGTGTAAGCAAAAGTGGGAGCAAATATGAGAGCAAAGAAAAGTGGGAGCAAAACGTGTAAGCAGAAGTGGGAGCAAACAAGTGTGAGAAAATATGGGAGCAGAAAGTGGGAGCAAATGTGAAAGCAAAAGTGGGAGCAAAAAGAGCGAGCAAAAATGAGTGCACAAAGTGGGAGCAAAATGTGTGAGTAAAAAGTGGGGTCAAATGTGGTGTTTTACTAAAATAATCTCCCCTAACCTAACCTAACCTAACTTCACCCAACCTAATTTCACCTAACCTAACTTCACCTAACCTAACCTTCCAACTCTCAGATCAAAAATTAAATTCTGGCCATAGTCGAGTTGGAACCCAAAACCTCTGGGATAACACCAAGTATACTAGCCACTACACCGCGAAATGGGCAAATTATCATGCAACACAACACAAAAATAAAAAGTTTTTCTGTAGTGTTACTCATTGGCTGACAACCATAGTTGAGAATTCAAACCCAAGACCTCAGGACTTTTGTTTTGAACATTATCAGAAATATTATTCCATTTACATTTTGCTGTTGCTTATAGTTATAAGAGTTGGCATTAATATGGGAGCAAAAGTGAAAGCAAAAAGTGGGGGCAAGCATAGCTGGTTGTAGAGACTTTCATATCAACTAATACACATAAATTAAATTTTAGTAAAGTGACTTGGCTATTAATAATAATAATATTAACAGTTTAAAAAAAGTCAAGGGATTGATTTTCTTCAGGGTGTAATTTCCAAAGTACTGTCAAAAATAATAATTACATGAACAGATTCCAAGAACTCTAGAGTGCTTTTAAGGTTAATGATTGGCTAGGAGTGAGATAGAGCTAGCTAACCTAAGTTAACCTCAGCTCAGTAAGCCTAACCTTGTCATATGACATGTTCTACAAGTATAGACTTGCTTTGAGACTGGCTATGACGTCACAGATGAATGGCGGTGGGAGGCTGGCAAAAAGGAAAATGTTTTTGTGTAAAAAAAAGTCATGTTGGCACTAACAGTAACACATGTACTTATTTTCGTTTTATAAAGCTACAGTCATTTACATCCCCCCTTTAACCAATATATAAACAAAAATGAATATAATGTCATTTTGTTCACGTTATCATGTTCAAACCTGTGGATATTCGTTGAGTCCATAGGGAACCAACCATAAATTAAATTTAAATTTTTGTTTTTAGAAAATCCAACATGGCCTTGTACTTTTCCCAGTCAACAACAACATAGCCATTAATCAAGAAAGCAATCATCGTCCTAGTCATGTACAGGTAATGCATTTTTGTCTACCAGTTTTCAGTAGTGGTAAAATGGAGTAGCAATTTATGTTAGTCTTACCTGAGTTTTAAATAGTTCACTGCCTGGAAACAATGGTTGCACTTTACTGCGTCTCGGGTTTTCAGCGACTGCTACGGCGGTAAGGCTTTTCTTTCCAAGTTTCTAAAAATAAATAAAATAAACCGTTATAAATACCTAAATTCAGGTTAGTACATGCATTTTATGAAGTAAAATATGAAACAAGAAAATGAAACAAGTTAGTTTTAAAAAATAATCCCACCTTCACTTGCAGTGGCTTATTGCTGTTTCCTTCTAGTGGGCTCAAAAGTACAATGGTATCTTCTCTCACAGACATGTAAGGTATACCAATTATCTGCAAACAAATAAATTAAAAAATCAATAATTACCTAATCAATAAATAATTGCTTGTAAATATATATAAATCAATAAATGTATAAATGAATAAATATATACCTACCTCACAACAAGAATAAGTATTTTCCACCAACACCAAAACTGTTATACAAGACCAGGGGTTTCACGCAACGCAATGTGTTCAAAGGCTAAGTGAGAGAGGAAATGATAACGACATGTCTTTATATATGTTACGTTGCATGTATAATCATTATTTCCCACGCTTTGAACATTCTGTTATCATGCACGTGGACAGATAACGTCCAAGGTGAACACCTGTGGCAGATCAAATTTCACATGAACTTGCATTTTGTCACGTACGAAGCAAACAGGATGTAACTTGTTTAGCGTACATGTCATCTCACACGTGTATGCATGCATTTCGCTCTTCCCTGCCACCACGATGGTCAGATTATTTCACCTTCAAGTGTCCTCAGCGTCTTTGTCATTTTCCATTGCACCTGTTGTCAAGTCAGATCAACGCATTCCAATAAGCTCAAATAACATTCACATCCTGCTCCTCTGCAAGTTTGTTTTCTGTACTCGCTTCGACCAACATAGAACCAAGTTCTCATCACCGTTTACACGTTAAAGATCATCTTCGGGGTAAAGTATCAGAAAAAACGCACCCTCGCTCTGTCATAAACCGACCTGTCGAAATAGCGATTGATCTATTGAGCACAGCCACCGTGGTCAGCGACAGGTTCGTTGAAACACACACACCCAGCAGTATCGTCTCTCTCAACCATCACGCTTCATGAACATTATAAACAGGTATCGATAAAGAATTTTTTCTTCAACATGTATGGCGTTAGGCCCTTTATCAAAATGTCAAACATAGTTTCTAAAAGGGGGCGTGATCCCGAGTCCTAGGACACCTCGTACACGTCTCTAGCGTTATGGGTGCGAGATAAAGCAAAAGTCTAAAATCATGGTTTTACCTCAACATGGATTTCATTCCTGCTCAACACGAACATCCTCGGCAAGAGGGCAACGCAATGAAAAAAAATGACACCTCGCACTTGTCTCTAGGCTTATTGGTTCGTGAGTTATCAGCAAAAATCACAAAAAAACACTTGTTTACCCCAAAATCGAGTTTCCATTTTTTTTAATATAACGAGTAGTCCATAGTAAAGAGGACGTCAGCCCGAGTCTTTGGACCCCTCGCACACGCCTCTAGCATGATTGGTTCGCGAAATATAGCAAAACGTTTAAAATCACGGTTTTACCCCAAAACATTCTGTTTCCCTCATTCTCAAAAACTTTAACCTATTACCAAAATAAACAGGGTTTCTAGACAAGCCATCTGACACGTCATAGGACCAAATCCGACCAGGCATTCGTGAAATATCGGAAAAAGTCTAAAATCAAAACTTTAACCTATTAATAACGTGTATAGGGCTTCGAGACAAGCGATTTGACACGTCACACGTCCAAATCCGACCTTGCGTTCGAGAGATATCGGCAAACTTCGTAGGAAAGTAGGCGACTATCTGGTTCTCTCCTCACCACCAAAATCCCTTCTTATCAATCATTTTTTTTTTCAAAGAGCTCGCCCGCTTACAAAAATCCCAAGCGCGCATGCGTAAAAAACAAAAACAAAAATGTTAATCCATAGCGGCAGCCAGAAAAACTCATGCGCTATATGAGCAACAACGTTTAAGTTCATTTTAGCAGCGCACCTTATACATGTCGCATTTGAAAAGAGACTTTCACTAAAAATTACAATTTCACCCCCTAGTAGAGATAGGTTTTATTTAGGGGTTAAAATGAGTGGTCCATAGCAAAGCCCCCGTCAGCCCGAGTCTAACGACACCTCATTCGTGAATCTTCGACAACGGGTTCGGGAGTTATCGGCTCGCATTGGGAGTAGTGGTGGGGGGAAGCAGAACTCCTATTACCCCCCTACTGCAGAGGTCACGAACGGGATGATAGGAGAGTGTGCGTCCCTTACAGCAAAGGACTACGCAGTGATCATCGCTGGAGCAAACGACGTCTATAGAAATGAGAGTAAAAAGGTAATCAAAGATTTAAAGGGTACATTGCCATCCATGCAAAAAACAAATGTCATTATTGTAAACATTCCGCAGAGATACGATTTAATTCCCAAATCATGTGTAAATATAGAAATAGGGGCTACAAATGGAATAATTCATAAAATTTGTAAGAGATTTCCAATTGTCCAAATTGTAGATGTAAGTAAATTAGACAGGAAGTTCCACACTCGGCATGGCCTACACTTAAATAGATTAGGAATAGAGTATCTTAGTGATGAAATCTGCAAAATTGTAAATTCAAATGGTAAGAATAATTCAACAGTAATATCATTAGAGTGGAAGCAGGGAAACTGGTAGAAGAAGCCAAACTTGAGGTTTGGCATTCAGATCTTTTGAAGTCAAAATTAACGGAGTGCAACAATGGTATTTCGGATTTGTCTAGCAACAATAATAATAACAATTATGATAATAATAATAATGTAAATAAATCACCAACACAAGCTTGCAAAAGTAACAAATTTAAAATTTACCTCCAGAATGTCCAGTCTCTTTTTAATAAAATTGATTACATAAATCTAATGCTTAAAAATGAACTTAAAGACATCTCAGCACTATGTATTTCAGAACATTGGCTGAAAGAGGAACAACTCGAATTAATTCAATACCCAGGGTTTATACAAGCTAGTAAATACTCTAGATCTAATATTAGCCATTGTGGTACGTGCATCTTCTTAAGACATAATTTAAATCATAAACAGATAACAGCTTATGATTATCTAATTATGGAACAGGATTTTGAATTCTCTGCGTTAAAATACAGCAGCTTAAGTTAATAATTGTATGCGTATACCGTTCTCCGTCAGGAAAGTTTCCTGTATTTATAGATAAATTAGGATTGTTACTCAATAATATGAGCAAAGTAATTTTCAATATAATAATTTGTGGGGAAGTAAATGTGGATTTCTTAAAATTTGATAGAAATTGTGAATTATTAACACAGTTACTAATTTCCTATGGACTGAAACCTACAGTAAATACCCCAAAAAGAATAACAAAATTTAGTAAAACCACTCCTGATCAAAATTTTATAAATACAGATAAATATCACCATTCAATAGAAGTCTATTGTCCGGGTTTTAGTGACCACCATGGACAAATACTGAGTTTTGAAGTATCCGAAACAATCAATAATAATGATAATGGAGTAAAATCAAAGTGTAGGTCATTCACTGAATCAAATGTTACATATTTCAATGACTTATTAAATAAGGAAACATGGTCAGAAATTTATGAACTAGAAAATGTAAATGTAAATTTAATGCATTTAACAGTACCCTAAAACACTATTTTGAAATAGCATTCCCCTTTAAACGAAGAACTGTTCAAAATAACAAATCTAGCAATTGTATAACAACAGGGATTGTAAATTCATGTAAAAGAAAGAAATTTCTACACAAATTATATAAACAATACCACACAATACCAGAATTCAATTTATACTACAAAAAATACACTAGCATATTAAATAAGGTAATAAGAATAGCAAAGAAAATGCATAATGATAATTTTATTTCCCAATCATCTAATAAAAACAGGGCTATGTGGTCCATGATAAGGAAAGAAACTGGAAAATCTGCTAAAATACAAAGGAACATTACACTGACCAGAAATAATAAAGTGATTAATAATCCAGAGGAAATAGCAAACACTTTTAATGACTATTTTCTGGAAATTCCACAAAAAATATTAAATCACAGGTAAATACACTAAATTCTAATAATAAAATAAATATATGCAGTGATTCTTTATTTATAAATCATGCCACAAGTGAAGAGGTAAGAATAGTATTAAAAGAGCTAAAAATAAATTCTGTGCTGGCATTGATGGCATCCCTGATGCAATTTTAACGAAATGTGCAGAAAATATAATAAATCCACTTACGCACTTAATAAACAGTTCAATTCTCTCAGGAACTTACCCGGATATTTTGAAGTTATCAAAAGTATTTCCAGTGCACAAAAACGGTTCAAAAGATGAAATAGATAACTATCGTCCTATTACCTTACCAACTGGTATTGCAAAAATTGTGGAAAAAAATTAAGTATAAGAGACTGATAAGTTTCATAGAAAAAAATAAAATATTATCAAACTCACAACATGGATTCAGAACGGAAAAATCTACACAGACAGCAATTTACGAATGTAGTAATTGTATACTGAAATTAATTGACAATAAGGAACATGTAACTGGCCTATTCTTGGATTTATCGAAAGCATTTGATGTTGTTGACCATAAAATCCTCCTTACCAAACTAAATCAATATGGTATTAGAGGTCTAGCTAATAAATGGATAGAGTCTTACTTAACAAGGCGTTAACAAATAGTAAGCTTGAGGCACAAGGATGATGGAACCAAATTACTTAATGAAACATTGTCCAATGAGGGAATTATTGAATTTGGAGTACCCCAGGGATTGGTTTTGGGCCCACTACTCTTTCTTCTATATATCAATGATATAACACAGAACGTTCATTCACATAAGGAAATTTTGTTTGCGGACGATACAACACTCGTAATAAAAGGTGAGACTAAACAGGTCATACATCAGTCTGCTGACTCCATTACAGGAGAGTTAACCAAATGGTCACAAGATAATCGCCTCATAATAAACTATAGAAAAACAGTATGTCTAAATTTCCACACTATACAGAATAGGAATCCTGCGAAACCCAATATAACATTAAATGTTCATCAAATAGAAAATAAATCAGAAACAAAGTTTTTAGGACTATGGATACAACATGACTTGAAATGGAATAAACATATACAATATCTGAATACTAAACTGAACTCGATGTGCTTTGCGTTACGTATTTTGAAAACCTACACTAGCATGCACACATTAAGAAATACTTATTTTGCTTATTTCCATTCATACTTAAGATATGGGATCATATTTTGGGGTATGTCGCCAGATGTACTAAGCACGTTTAGGATACAAAAGAGGGCGATTAGAATTATGGCAAATGTAAACTCTAGAGAATCATGTAGACCTCTGTTTAAAGATTTAAACATTCTCCCACTGCCCTGCATAGATATCATTGAAAGTATTATATTTTTTAAAAAGAATTTAATGAATAAAGATGGTTTTCTTAAAACAAACAATAATGTTCATAGGCATAACACAAGACAAAATCAAAACATTCATATTTCACACACACACACAAGCATATATCAAAAAGGAACTTTTCACACTGGAGTTAAATTATACAATAAACTACCCTAGTATATAAAACTGGCCCCAAAAATAAAAACCTTTGATAGAATGTTGAAAGCTTATCTGCAGTGCCATTGTTTTTACTCAGTAGCTGAATATCTTAGCGTATAGGAGCGATGAAATCTATAATTATATTTTACTTTTTTAATTTAATTGTAATACCTAGCTGTATGTTGTTGTATTTATAGAATTAAGTTTTCATATTTTGATAATAGAGTGAGGTGTAAATAGTTGTGCAATAAGATTGTATCTATTAAGATTTGCTATTACAATAAGTCAAATAGTTATAATATTAGTAATATATACCTGTAAGTTCTTTTATTTTATAGATTTAAATTCTGACGTGTCTTATATAAAAAATGTATTGAATTCATGTATTTGATAAAATGGAATTAATAAAAATCTATCTATCTATCTGATTTACGGACGAATATCTTGCAGTCCCGGGTCCAGACGTATTTAAAATCTAATTTACGGAGGTATCTTGCCTGTTTGTGTAGTACTTTATTAGCTGGCGTCAAATGCTCGTTTATGTAAATAGGCCTATAGGGCATCCAACGTTTAGAATGAAGCATTGGTCTTATGGCGCGTTACGACAGGGTTGCCATTCCATGACAGGAGACAGTACAAAGCGCTTCGCGTACACTTTCCGCACATTCAGCGATTGTGCAGTGACGAAGACTTGAATTAAGCACTGTATAATAATACTAATAGTAAGCTAACATAACACATACAACGAAATAAAATTAAATTAACTATAACGTATGCTGAATATGACATAAAGAAAACAATCAAAATAAAATAAATAAAGTACAAGCACAAGGAAATGTGTGAAGTTTCGACTGCAGTTAAAGATGAAGTACGTTATTAAAGAAAGTACTCCTCATTGGCTTACCTTTCATGATTTATACTTTCGTTGGGTTTAAGGTTCTTAAAATAACTGAACACATTAATTACGACCTGTTTTTACCTCCTTCTGAGCACTTGACCACGCTTTCCTTTCACAAAACTATCCATTGTTGTACGTGAAATACGGTACGTAAAATACAACACGTTAAATCTAACAGAACTGCTGAACACACACTCAAGATAGAGACAGCCGAACTAATGAAATACAAGCTCGAATGGCACAGTAATAAAGCTGTGAGTAGCAAGCGGCACCCCGCTGCCCTTGGAAACTTCATGTTTATAATCCGCAGTCAATGAACAGCCCGGCCTGTGTAAACAATTAAACCTACACTCTGGGTAGGCAGGTAGAAAACTTCTTCCAACATTCCTCTACAACTCTCAAACTGACATGACATGGTTATCTTTAAAAATAGAAAAGTTGGCAGCATACGAACTTTTTCAATGCTGCTATGCGGTTATGAGAGAATATTCAGAAGTTTTACCTACATGAAAATTGTAATATTGCCAGTATAAAATATTTCAATAATCCATCATCAAGACGGCACATTTAGCTACACGTGTGTGAAAAATAGGCATCACAAAGTCAATGCAACATGATATAAGATCGATTTTACTAAAAAGGGGACTTAGTTTATAGTTTTTTAAGAAAATATGGATATCTCATTTTTCTAGCATTTCTATCAAGTTTTCGTAGTTCTAATACAGGACCAAAAAGATCGGCAAAACATAGTTCTACCCGAATATGCTATTTTTTCGACAATGAAAAGTTTTCGACTGATATGGCAACAGTGGAGTGCTAGAAAATGACAGCGTCATACATGTCTCGCGTGCAACAGAAAGAGAGAAGAATATCCCTATCCAACCAGTGCTTCATTCTAAACGTTGGATGCCTTATAGCCCTTCCATTGATTCCAGCATCACTTGAGTTCAGGTTGGGTTTGGACCTTTTGCCTTTTAAAATTGCCCCTTTTTTAGCCGGCTGCAGAATTTGACTAGTAAAGGAGGTGGAAAACCTTCTCTGCTTTGTGGTAGCCGATGGCAGGCGTCAATATCGGACTCAGCAACTGTGACACCCAATTGGTCAGCGATAGTCTGGACAATCCGAACGGTGTTTTCGTTTGAAGTGTGCGGCACGCCATGAAGCTCTAGATTGTTTCGCCGAACGTACTGTTGAAGTTCGAGATTCTCTTGCTTTAACATTTTAACCTCACTGCAAGCTATATCCTTATCCTTCTCTAATTCACAAACTCTTTGGCTAAGCTTTGTAATTTCTGACAAGGCTTGCTTCAGAGTTTGTGTGTCAGTTGAAGTGTCACTTTTAATACTATCGAAACAATCAGAAAAGTATGTCACGGACTTGAGCATGTCATTCTGAGTCTTTTCAATGTTTTCGAGCTTTATCAGTCGGAGGTTGATTTCACAAACAAGACCTTCTAAATCAGGTTTACTTACATTCTCGTCTGGTGAAACCTTTTCCGTAGTTGGCCTACTTACTTCACTGAACTCGACACAATACCATTGCTTGGCTTTGTCGGACAAAAGCCGGTTAAAAACTTTCTTTTTGACGTTTACACAGGTTCTGTGGTATGATTTACCACATTCCCCATCACAAATTATGTAGTCTTCGTTATCAGTTAAACATTTTCACACTGACCGCACTTGGTTGATTTGTCACTTGTCGCCATTTTGAATTCAGTATAATAATTTTATTAATACAGCCAATGGCCATTTATTTTATTTTCAGGATGGGTCAGGGAAATCTGCCGTGGACCTATTGAAAGGAACCGTCGCGGCAATTGCCTGGTGGTGAAAATGGGAAACCACGAAAACCATTTTCAGGACGGCCGAACCCACGCTCTCCCTTATGTCACCGAGGCACGAGGTAACGCATTAGCGCTCTCGGCCAGAGTATAGAAATGCTCTAATCTCAACAAATGGTGGTTGCGTTCACGGTAGCAAACAGTCGATCAAGGGTGTGTTTCTATCTCACAAAATTTTAATAATGGCACCCCGTGGCGTTAAAGAACAGCTGATTCCTCACCTCAAGTTAAAACGCAATGAGAGTGAAACGCGAATTATGATCCGCGTCATCCTGGCTTGTTATTGGCTGGCAATTATTACCAGCCATTGGCTGCCCGTGGGTTTGTTTACAATTATCACCAACATGGCGGCAAGAGGAATAGATTTCTACATCAATTAAATTGCTAGAAATCTACTCCAGTTCATGACAGTATGAAGTGCAAATCACTTATTGATGTGGGATTATATGTACGTTTATATTTAAATTGAAGCGTGACACTGTTCATCAAAATTTGTGAAAATAAAAGTACAAATCAACACTCTTGCCAATCAATTGAAAGTTTCTACTACTTTGGATGTAAATCAATTGGCTGTCGTTTCCACCAGTTTTATTCATCAGTTCGAAATACATTCAGTACAATAACCTTTTGTGCACTATAAAACTACATTATAGACCATTGCATATTGATGTTGCTGTCTGCATATATTTACCAATTTCATGACATGTAATTTGTAGATTATGCCTAATAAGGCATATAATTTAAGTGGCCGTTTGTAATGTGAAGTCCTTACTGTATTTATGTACAAATATTATGGTTTAACTAATGAAGCAAGGATTAAAAGTGCAGTTTGCACTGCCACCCTTTTTTTATATTGATTTATGTAGTTCCTCAGTCTGGGAAGAAGATCCAGATTAATCAAAGACTGCCCATTCATGAGGATATCCACCACCTACATATAGATAGACTGAAGTCAAGATATCCACCCATCTGCACGTCGGAGAATCTGGCAATGAGTAATTTCAACCTTACTGAGAAATGGTCTAATGAATGGAGACAATTCGCCCCAGCAGAGTCTTTGGAAATGCCATGCATCACACAGAAGGTACCTGGCTTTGAACAACCTCGGAAAGTATGGTCCAAGCTAAACCGGATCCGAACTAACCATGGTGTGTGTGCTGATCTGCTATACAAATGGAGGAAAAAGTCATCATCTTGTTGCGACTGTGGTGCTGAGAGGCAAACTGTGAAGCACATCACCCAAGAATGCTCACTGAGCCGTTTCGACGGAGATAGAAGAGATTTTTTCCTGGGGACGCCACAAGCGATTGACTGTGTAAATAGTGTAAATATAGATCTGTAGCTCATGTATATGCCATACGATAAATTAAATAAATAAATAAATAAATAATAAATCTCAGTCTGGTAACTTCTTGGATTTGCTTCAGATAGATTTATAGTAATATACTACCTTATTAACCTGCAGGCTGAGTTTTTTTTAAACATGCCCAGGTGCATACAGTAGCACAAGACCTACTGCAGGCTATGTCGATCCTAAATGTAGGCCTATTATAGTGCTCATGTCAAAGGTCGTCCTGAAGTATTAACTATTGAGACTTGATTTGCATCGAAGATAATTTCAGCTGAGTCTGGCAAGGCTTCATAAACTTCGGCGTGACTTCACATTTTCATTTTTCCTATACAGCTTTTGATACCAACCACTTAAATCACAGTGTTTCAAGATTTGCTCTCATTAAACATCACCAACACTTATTTTTCCCTGGTGGTGGGCTGTGTTGGAGTCTACAGAAAATAAATTTGAGAAATAAAAATACATCTTACACACACAGTTGCATTTTATCCTACTATATCTCCACTCAATATACCAATCCTACCAATGTTTCCTAATTCCTCATGCTGCATAAAAAACATGACAGATTACAGCATTAGCAATGATGACAGTAATTTATGAATTGCTAGAATGTTATTAAAATATGCTTAGAAAGTGGCTTGATAAACCCTGTATCATCAATCCATTTAAACATTCCCACAGAGCTCTAATCAGAAGCTCATTTTATGTGCAACAGGTATGTAGAATAAACCTCCCTCCCAATAACTTGTAGGCCTAACCTGAACATAATCCATGTTAAGAGCTGTTTTTTGGTTCACAGGAAAACCTACCATTTAAAATCTTGCACATAGGCTACTAATCATATTATGGTGCAATTACCCACGGTAATTTTAAAAATCCTGGCTATCAACTACTGATTTAAATATTCCAGACATCTTTCTTAACTCCACTTTTACTGACAGCATGTAAGTCCTTACTACTGTCTTTCAAGCCATTGACCAGTTATTTTTTCATGAGGAACTATTTTAGTCATTCTTCTCTATGTGAAATACAGTTGATGACAACTGCCTGGAAGACTCAGGTGTTTTTTTCTTGTGTCGCTTCTCTGGTTGCCTACGACACTTCCTAATTATTAACAGAATGTTTCATGGAATTGTTGTATCCAATTGACCAACTGGTAATATATTATGGCTTGCTTTAATATTCCTATGATACACTTTTAGATCCCATACATTATTGAAATATACAACGACATAGGCTGACATGTTGAACCAATCTCCCATTCCCTAACACTCCCAACTAATGGGACATCCCCCTGTGGGTGGGGGCTTTAGAATACACCCACGGTATCCCCTGCCTGTCGTAAGAGGCGACTAAAAGGGGCGACCTTGGCTATACTTTAAGGACTCCGCGTTGTTTTGTGAATTGGACCCCCAGTGGGTGGGAGGAAGCGAATACATCCACGGTACTCCCTGCCAGTCGTAAAAGGCGACTAAAAGGGCTTCTCGGAACGGTCCCCTTTCGAGGGTTTGACAGTCAGCTCTAAAAGACATACACCCGTGCGGTATAACTCTCATTAGGTTATATCGCACTTCTTTCCGTCACTGCTTTCAGGGTCTGGCAACCAAAATTTCTATATGTGCGTGCTGTTAGGGGATGGGCCACTTACGCTAGCGACTACGCTCGAAAGCCTGTTCCGGTCTTGGCCGCGCCGACAGGTGGGTGTGCCATGTACCCGTTCAGTAGTATCCGCCTGACTACGCAGGTCCCCGCACAGCCGAATGTCAGAGCTGTAAAATCCAGTATATGCCAAGGGGTACATGCCGATACGGCATTGTAAAACATCGGACCCCCGGGCAATGCCTTCCAAGCTAGGCGGGCCTTGCCCTGGCTGGGTAGCGCCTACTGTGACGGCCCGTGATCGGATGTCGGTGGCATTCGGGGAGGATGATCTGGCCATGGGTTCTAAAAGAAAAATCCCCAACCAGGGTGGACCTACACCCAAACAGGGTGGTCCTACACCCAAGTCTTTAACTTTTGATTCCCTACGGGGATCAACCCCCTGGGAACAATCTGTGCGTGAAAATCTGGGTGCTAACACCCCCAAGTTTCTGGTCGCAACCAGAACGGATGGGGGTGATTTCAAGAT
The DNA here is from genome assembly GCA_946902985.2 of Meconema thalassinum. NCBI lineage: Eukaryota > Metazoa > Arthropoda > Insecta > Orthoptera > Tettigoniidae > Meconema > Meconema thalassinum. Next base: position 306,112,002 of record OX336392.1, on the reverse strand, counting down.
GGTAAAGTCTATTTTGTTTTCTCGGCACATAGAAGGGGTCTATGGCGAGCTTGAGAAGGTACAAAAGATGAGAAACGGTAGCTTGTTGCTCAAGACTAGGACTGGTGAGCAGGTTGAACACCTTCTGAAATGTGACCACTTTGGCGATATCCCTGTCAAAGTGGAAAAGCACACGTCTCTGAATCTGGTCCGGGGAGTCATTTTCCACCGGGACCTGATTCTGAACACTGACGAGGAGCTCAAGGAGGATATGCAGCACCGTCACGTGACTGATGTCCGGCGCATTACGCGCAAGGTCAATGGTCAAATCGTGGATACTGGTGCTTTCATTATTTCCTTTGAGCTTTCGGTGCTCCCGGAGAAAGTCAAGGTAACAAGTTACCGTTGCGACGTTCGGCCTTATATCCCTCCACCAATGAGGTGTTATAAGTGCCAGAAATTCGGACATATGTTATCCCGATGCTCGAGCCCTGACGTCTGTGGAACATGCGGTAAGGTACCCCACGAAGCGGAAGAGTGCACAACACCTTATCAGTGCACTAATTGCCCTGGATTTCATTCTCCTCGGGACAGGAACTGCCCTGTCTTCCTGCGTGAGAAGAAAATCCAGGAGATTAAAACCCTGGATGGTCTCACCTACCAGGAGGCCCGCAAGAAGTACCATACCACAATTTCGCCTTCTCCAACGATTGATTATAGAGCCATAATACCAACATTGGTCCCGGCTACATCATCTTTTGTCTCCACTGTGAAACCTTCTAATGTACCACTGCCATCTACATCTCTAGCTACTCCCCAGAATCAGAACGAGAGCCCGAAGGTGACTTCAACTCCACCTTCGGCCAACACGAAGGCTGTGCGAGCGAAGGCTGCTCCGCCCGCACAGCAGGGGAGGAAGTTGAAGACTTCCTCCCCACTCGGGAGGAAGTCGAAGTCTTCCTCCCCATCCAAACGGTCGGCGAAAGCCGCGCCGAAGCCGGCGGAGGCGGCATCGTCGACCAGGGTCAGGTCTTCGGCTCCTGACCCGTCTATATACCTTAAAGAGCCGGGGGCGGGTAAGAAGGGACCCCGCACTACGCATTCCCTTTCTCCAAAAAAGGGGAAGCCATCCGCGCCAACACCTGCGGATGCTTCTGCGCCTGGGGACGTTTCGGCCCCCAAATCTGCGCGCTCCCCATGGAGATCCCCCCGCCGCCGAACTGCGTCCAGGAAATCTTCCACTGAGTCGATTCACTCCATGAACTCGCCTGAGGACATGGAGATTATAGTCGACGTAGTGACTGTAGATTCTCCAGAGTCAAAGTTGGAGTAGCTTGGTGCTCCAACTTATTCCCTAAGTTCACACAATGGCACTGTTACAGTGGAATTGTAACAGTTATGACAGGCATTTGACAGAGCTCCGTCAGCTTATTGCCCAATACGCGGCGAGTATAGTCTGCCTACAGGAAACAAACCTCAGACCTGATCACGAGACTGTTCTGAGAGGTTTCCGACTATACTCTAAAGAGCGACAAGACGCCGCCCGGGCTTCCGGGGGCGTTTGTACCTTCGTTCGCTCTGACTGCTATAGTGAGGAGTTTCCACTCGCCACTCCTCTGGAAGCTATTGCAGTTCGCGTGTCCTTGCCTGCTATGACAACTGTTTGTAACGTGTACCTTCCACCGAACCAACCCCTTGATATTAATGACGTCTTAGATCTTGTTGATCAACTTCCAGTCCCTTTCCTACTCGTGGGTGATTTCAACTCTCATCACCCCCAATGGGGATCACCATCTTCCTGCCCCAGAGGAAGGGACGTGGAAGGCTTAATTCAAGGGTTGGATTTATGTCTATTAAATACAGGGGAAGCTACACATTTTAGCTTAGCGCACGGCACGTACTCACACATTGACTTGAGTGTGTGTAGCCGTGCGCTGGTCCCCCTATTTGGTTGGTATGTACACGACGACCTCTGTGACAGTGACCATTTCCCGATCGTTCTTACCCTTCTGAACCAGACGCCCGTGGAGTTCCCCAGTCGTTGGGTTCTTAAGCGGGCAAATTGGCCCTCGTTTCAAGAACGAGCTGTTTTCGTTGATCTTGGTTGCCGGAGCGTCGATGACGAGGTACAGCACATCACCGATGTGCTTCTTGCTGCCGCCGAAGAGTCCATTCCATCCCTTTCTGGGACTCCTCGTCGCAAACTCGTCCCTTGGTGGACAGAGGATATTGCAGCGGCAATAAGAGACCGTCGTCGAGCTCATAAGCACTACCGTCGGCGTCCAACCATGGCCAATTTGGTGGCGTTTAAGAAATTTCGTGCCAAGGCACGGATTCTTATTCGCCAGAGTAAGAAACGATCCTGGGAACGGTATGTGTCTTCTATTACGGCACATACCCCCTCCTCTCAAGTGTGGACTAAACTACGACGCATTTCGGGCATTCAGACATCTTCTACTGTACCGGGAATTTCCATTGATAATGACTTGGTTACAGATCCTTATCGCGTTGAAAACCATCTCGCCTCGTATTTTGCGGATATATCCGGTTGCGATAACTATGACCCTGCCTTCGTGGCCCTGAAGCGCGAAGCGGAACGTTTCCAGCTTAGTTTTGCTTCCCGCGCTTCGGAGGAGTACAACGTGCCCTTTGCGGAGTGGGAACTCCGTGGAGCGCTGGCGCTCTGCAGGGACACGTCTCCTGGCCCGGATAATATTCACAACCAGATGCTTAAACACCTTAACGATGAGAGCATTCGTTATTTGCTCAGGGTGTTTAATCGTATCTGGTTGGAGGGTGTGTTTCCAGCGCAATGGCAGGAAGGTATCATTATACCTATCCTGAAGCCCGATAAGGATCCCAAATTGACAGGGAGTTACAGACCTATTTGTCTCACTAACGGTCTGTCCAAGCTCTTCGAGAGGATGGTCAATCGGCGCCTAGTGTGGATCCTGGAGAAACGGGGACTCCTGTCTGAATACCAGTGTGGTTTCAGGGCGTCACGGTGTACCAACGACCATCTGGTACGCCTGGAGACCGCCATACAGGACGCTTTTCTCCGGAGACAGCACCTGGTCGCCGTTTTCTTTGACCTCGAGAAGGCCTATGACACCACTTGGCGTTACGGCATCCTCTCTACTCTGCATCAATGGAAATTCCGAGGTAACTTGCCGGTTTTTATTGCGAATTTTCTGTCCCTTCGCCTGTTCCGTGTCCGAATAGGGGGGACATATTCGCAATATCATATACAGGAAAACGGAGTCCCACAGGGATCGGTGCTTAGCGTAACATTATTTGCGATTGCCATAAACGGTATAGTCGCTGCTGCTGGTCCAGCAGTGGTACCGTCGCTATATGTAGACGACTTCGCTCTACATTATAGTGCGCACAATATGGCGGTCGCTGAACGACAGTTACAACAAGCTATTCGGAGAGTGGAACGCTGGACACTGGAGCATGGCTTTCGATTCTCAACCGCTAAGTCCTCGGTTGTCCATTTCTGCCGAAAGCGCACCCTCCATCCAGATCCCGAGCTTTATCTGGGCAATGTAGCTTTGCCTGTTGTTGCTGCGTACCGGTTCCTTGGGCTCCTTTTCGATCAGAAATTGACGTGGGAACCACACGTGCGGTGTTTGAAGACTGCCTGTGCTAAGAAGCTCAACATGTTGCGGTTTCTTAGCGGCACATCGTGGGGGGCGGACCGCGCGGTGCTTCTACGTTTTTATAAAGCACTGATTTTATCTATGTTAGATTATGGCAGTGTAGCATATGGTTCGGCCCGTAAGTCAGTGCTTGTTAAACTGGACAGTGTCCACCACGGCGGTGTGAGGCTGGCGACGGGTGCCTTTCGGACGAGCCCAGTCGTCAGCTTGCTCGCCGAGGCTGGCGTACCTCCTTTACACCTGAGGCGCCAACAAGTACTGCTAACCTATGCTGCAACAATTCGACAGATGCCCCTTCATCCAAGCTATCCATGTTTGTTTTCCAATCCGAATCGCCGGCTGTATGATGCGCTCGCCCGAGCCACTCGGCCGGCGGGGATTCGCTTGGATGACTTATACCGTCAGTTCCGATTTCCTTCTGTCTCCTGTATCGTCCGAGTACCTAGCAAGGCCCCTCCGTGGATGGTCTCTCGCCCTGATATCATTCTGGATCTGCACACCGGCCCCAAGTCGGACACGGACTCCTCCGTCCATCGGAGGCTGTTCCAGTCCGTGGTGACACGGTATCCGGGATCAGGGCTTGTATTCACGGACGGTTCGAGGGTAAACGAGAAAGTAGGCTGTGCATTTGTGGTTGAGGATCGTCGGTTTCTCTTTTCACTTCCCGAGGCCTGTAGCGTGTACACTGCAGAGCTCTATGCCATCTTAGAGGCTCTGCGGTACACGTTATCAGACGATCACCAGCACTTTCTTGTGTGTACTGACTCTCTGAGTGCGCTGCAAGCGATCGATGTGTGTTTCCCGAAGCACCCGTTGGTCCAGCGTGTGCACGACCAGCTCGTCAGTTCGCGTAACGCTGGAACCGGGGTGACCTTTGTGTGGCTTCCTAGCCACATGGGTATTGCGGGAAACGAGCTTGCTGATCAGGCGGCGAGAGAGGCAGTCGCACTGCCCTCGCTACCATATAAGGTGCCTGCTAGTGATGTGCGCTCTCAGTTGCGGCATTCGATCCTGTCGCATTGGGAGGAGGCATGGCGTGCCACGCCTCCACCTAACAAACTGAGAGGCATCAAGGAGACAACGAAGGTGTGGAAATCTTCCTTCCGATCTCTCCGGAAGGAAGCTGTGGTACTCTGTCGACTCCGGATCGGCCATGGGATTGCTACGCACTCCCACTTGCTAAAGAGAGAAGATCCTCCTGTGTGTACTTGCGGCGCCCACCTAACCGTGGCACACCTTCTCTTGGAGTGTGTGGATCTGGCCGATCTGCGAGGGACTCTTAAACTGCCTAATACCCTCTCCCTTATTCTCCGTGATGACGGGCCGTCAGCTGACCTCGTCATCCGGTTCATGAGGGAGAGTGGTTACTTTTTTAAGTTTTAATGTGTAGTTACGACTTTTAATTGTGGTTAAATCTGTTTTACGTTTCTTATTGTGTTATGTATTGTATTGTTCACTATGCCTTATTTGTTTTATCCTTTTTTACCATCCGCCTTTTATTCTTTTTATTCAAATAAGGCATAATTTTTGGGGGCTCACTGTCTGTTTTATAAACACCATTTTTGCTTCATCCATGGCAGTGAGTTGTTTTTATCTACATACTTTCATTTCACGTCATTTCATTTCATTAGGGGCCGATAACCTCGATGTTAGGCCCCTTAAAACAACAATTATCATCATCATTACTAATGGGACATAAGCTACCTAGTGGTTGGTCTCACATTGCTTCCATCTACATGTACCGTACTAGGTCCAGTAGTACCATAGGTATTGTGACTGTTTCTCCAACTCCGTCAAAGAAACTAATTCTAAACTAAGATCTGGAATGGGGTACACTGTCCCACGAGGGCAATCAAGGACAACTTGAATCATTCAAGTGATTTTTCAATTTCATTTTACCAACTAACCAGGTGCCTGGAAATGCTAGTGAAGCAGGCAGCTAAGTAGACTAACCTACTGGTATTCACCATTCAGAGAACATTCTCAGCGACTTGTCTATGCATAGGCCTATGACACAATTTTCAGAAATTGATACAGTAGTCACAGAACACTAATGATGCCCAGTACTCACAGCTTAGCATAGGACGGAGTGAATTCCAGCCACAGATTAACTTATGATCTGTCAACGGGTTTTCAAACAAATTGAGCACACACCCAAGTACAGGGGTCTTGACCATGATGTTCCAAGCCTCTAAATGAAACACTCCTCTTTAAGACTTTCTGGTCTTGCATCCATGGTCGATCAACATTCTCATGATATGTGTTCTCAAGTTTCTGATGGTTATGGACATTATTTTAATCCTGATAACTTCATATTTTAAGGGGTTGGGGTACATGCCCTATTCTTAATTAGTTAAGCATACTATCATTGAATCCCCTGCTTGCCACGGTGGGTGAGTGGTTATAGTGTCGGACTACCAACCCCAAGATTGCAGGTTCGCTCCTGGCCATAGTAAGTGATTTTTGAAAGGCGACCAAAATCACGACACTCATGTCATACGTTGTTGGCATGTTAAATAACCCATTTGAATTCAGTAGGCCGTGTTCAATGGCAAAATTAATCTCGGTATTTTCCGTCAACACAAAGTTCCTCCATTCTCTACTTAAAAGCACTGTAGTGTCAAGGAGTTTAGATATCTAACCTCCTTGACTTTCATAGCGTTCAAAGGAACGACGAAATTCGACATGCAAGCTACCCTCTGGGTGTCAATTAACAAAGCTTGCACCAGGCACCCGAGGCCATACGATATTATTATTATATTGAATCCTCTTAAGAAAAATAGGGAACATCCATGTGTTATTTGACCATAGGAAAGGGAGAATTTAAAAAACTGAACCTCTAGGGACATTGATGCAGATGACTCCGATTAAGTAGGCTAGATCAAAATGAACATTTTTCAGTGTTGCCTTAATAAAGTTTGATAACTTTCTACCGTTCAACATGAATAGGCCTATATTGGATGGGAAATATTTTTATTATTTGCAGAGATTACAAGGATGACTTGTTGATGTATCATTATTTTGTTAAGCGAACATAAGTTCCAAGTCCATATCGTGTTGGAACCCATATTTCAGTGTTGCCTTAGTAAACGAAATATTCAATGTCTTTCAGTCGGTCAACACGGTTGCACTTAATGGTAATGAGCATTATTCCAAAAACCAGAAAATACTGTAGGCTACATGCAAACCTAACATGTCAAATCAATCATGCCTACAAGACAACAAAAATGCTCTATGAAAAACTATTAAAACCCCATAATGGTAGTCAAAAATAATCTCAAACCACCGCCACTATTTCGCGAAGGTGCAGAAAAATCTTAATAAAGTACATCTATTCGTAATAGTTGCTACTGTTGTGATAAACCGCTACTGAGTGATAGACCCCCGAAATATAACTATTTATCTTAATGTCTACAAGATAACGAGATTGCCAAAAAACCACAATGCCACCCACAAATCTATAGAAGGCAACACTAAAAATGGCTTATCTAATCCACAAGTCACCCACCCTTCACCAACATTAATATTTGTAATTTAAATAACATAGGTTATGTTAAATTGAGGTTAATGGCGGAATTGATTGCGGCTGTGTGGCGGGAAGGACCCAATAAGTGCTCATCCAATCAGGGACGTTTTGATTGGAGACCATGCTCGGAAAAAATGTAGATAGTTTTGATTCACTCCTCTTCGTTAAGCCCCCACCCTAGGCCGTGACAGCGAACAAAATGGCGGCTTAACGAACACGACGGGGTGCCATTATTAAAATTTTGGGAGATAGAAACACAGTCCAACTGTTGAAGAAAGCACGCTGTGAACGCGGTGTGATGGCGCGCTCCCTAAACATGTTCCATGGAGCTGACGCCATTTTATGGAGCGTAGAAAATCTTCGCTCCATCCACGGAACATGTTTAAATCAAACATGGCGTAGCATGAAGTAGATTTGTAGATTTAAAAACAAATGTAAACATTGTGAAAATCGCTCAAAATAGTTCCTAAACTGATGAATACTGAAATAATAATGAAGAACACAACATCACGGTCCCTCTATAGCCTATAAAATGGCCTGCATTGTGTAAAATTCCTGATATATCTTTATTCCGATTTACGGACCGCAGTTGCGACAAATTTTAACCTATGTGTGAAACAACATAACCTGATATATCGGATGTTACATCCTTTCTTTTGTTCCAAGTATTAAAAATTAATGAATTCAGGTGTGTGGTTTCCTTTTTAGTGGCAATGTGCATTTTAAAATTTTTTAAATCGATGTTTCAGCGTTTTTCATCACTTGTCTGGGTAAATTTGGTCTGAAAATACGATTTTAACCTATACTTTGGGCTAAATACTGTACCTCGACGAATATATTGTTGTGTAGGCAGTATAGAGAGAATCAAACTTCTAGGCTACCGGTACTGTATAAAAATACCTTTCATTTGGAGCAAGCATAGGCTACCGGTACTGTATAAAAATACCTGCATTGTACTGGACCTACCCCAAATTCTGATAGGCTAAGACCTATTGTCAAGAGTCTTGACTCAAAAATAAATTATTTCAATAGGCCTACCGGTACCCTAGGCTACCGGTACTTGTTGGGTTAAGGATTTGAATGCAATAGGATATAAAAATTACCGTAGGTCTGTCTGTGCCTGCATTATTAGGTGATTCTTCCAATAGAAAACTGAGTGTTTGGCTGATTAGAATGTAATGACTGGGAAATACTAGTAGCCTATTGGCAACTCCAGCTATCTGATATGACATCTAGCGGTAAAAATGAGAAACTTACCAAGTAGGGTACATTTGTCACGTGGTGACTGTTTGTATATGGTTTCTTGTATTGGTAAGCAGATAGTGGTAAATTCTTCGTGTTTATACATAAGTTATAAGTTTTACTCGTTGATAAGAGTGCAAATGAGTAAAAGCTAAGTATATTGCTCAGTTTACGGCTGTAAGTCGATGTATAAGAGGGCTGCGGATATACCTTTCCATCGCTTTCCAAAAGATGCAAATAGCAATATTCGAAAGGTGAAGATACCAAATAAATACGGGCAACAAGAGCGGGTTGGACCACTCACCACTACACTCACTGACGACAGGAAGGGTTGCTCACTTACGCCGAGCCAAGCCGCACCTAGAGACAAGCACAGTCTCGCCGAGCCAAGCCGTACCAAGACAGCCAAGCCTACACCAGCCGAGGACAGCCAAGCTTCATCAGTCGGGTATCCTTCTCCGCTCCCTAGTTCTTTCCAATAAACCTACCAACCGCCATCACCTCGCTCTGCGATATCCGAGCCATTCCACTACGAGTCATATAGGCCTAATTTGACTTCGCAGGGTTAATACCTACCATCCAAATCAAGCAATTCCTGCCCACCCCGAGTTTCAATACATGTTAAACTCATCCCTTCGCCCTACCAAGCAGCAAATAATTTCTAAAGTCTATGGTACAATGAGCAAACTCAAATATAGTTTTTAAACGTAAAAGCGCCATGACTCGAACGGCACAAAAACAAATACCAGCAGACAACCGATGCTTGATAATATGCAATTGACACATAAAGTCCAGTGGAACACACAAATTAGATTACGTGTATCGCACATTTATACAATTGAAAATAACACTGTCATTATTTTAGGGACCACATTTACTGATTATAACCGAAAAATAAAAAGTGTTCCATACCAAACGCGTATTACTGAGTATTTTTACCCTACTTATCCAGACCAACCGCAGCGCCCCAAGTGTTAGTTTGAGTTGCCAATCAGTATTTCTCTTTTCATGGTAATATCAGACTTATCTTAACAGTTCTCTTGCTTCTTGGATGCTGTTTAGGTCTAGATTAGCCTACACATCCACATTCCTTTCAAGAATGCTGAAAAACCTATTCACTAGGCCAATATTTTTTCTTGAAACAATCGTGTTGCACCTGATTATGTTCACTTGTTTTTTTTATGTTATAATATTACTTGGTGTTGCGACGACCATTGTACTGTGAATCCTAGTAATGAATAAATCTGTTGTGTTCGAGTAAAATGATTCTATGTATTATTGGTTAATACATGTGTGATGCATTCTTAACAGTGGCGACGAGGATAAACTCGTAGTGTGTGTTTGATATTCTTACCAGCCTGTGTGTGTGAGTTGAGAAATTTCCAATTGTGTGTGAGATCGGCGCCAAAAGTTCAACATGGCGTCCGTCCAAGAAACTCTCACTAGCGGTGAAAGTAACGGAGATGAAGAAAAGGACAACTTAAATAAAAACATTCGAGTGTCAGTAAATAACCCAGGAGCAATTTCAATGCCAGAATTCACCCAACAAGTAAAATGGGATGTATATATATCCATCATGAAAAATAAGTTTGTAGTACACAACATTCCAGAATCACTTCACACAAACCACCTGATGAGTCTCGTTGGATTTGAGTATGCTGCTCTCATTACGGATTTGGCGTATCCCGTAAGACCTGAAACTCATAATTTTGATTTCCTAGTGCAATTAGTAAAAAAAAAAAAATTAGAGCCAACGCCATCTGTGATCCGAGAGCGGTACAAGTTTTATTCCAGAAACCAGTCGCGTAATGAGACCATTCCTCAATATATTTCTAAGCTGAAATCCTTAGCTCAATATTTTGAGTTTAAAGACAACCTCGATGAAGCTCTAAGAGACAGATTAGTATGTGGTTTGAACAATGAAGCTATACGGAAAAAGTTGTTTTGTGAGAAGAAGTTGACTTTCACAAAATGCCAGGATATAGCACTGACTATGGAGACTGCTGCTGCGGATGCAGCTATGGTGGGAGGTGACCGAAGTGATGCCTCAACAAGTCGAGTGCATCAAGTAAATCTCCAGCCTGGGGACAGGCGTTGCTATTGCTGTGGGAAGGCAGGGCACTTAAAACCACAGTGCCATCTGCGAGATAACATCTGTAGAACTTGTGGAGTCCAAGGACATGTTCCCATTATGTGCCATCGAGGAGGTAGCTCTTCAAAAGGTCCATAGTCGAGTAAGAAGTCCAACCAGCCAAGTAAGAAAATACATTCAGGGCGCTTCAACTCCAAGACAAAAGGGCGGAGGGTTTACAAGCTAGTGCTAGATGAGTTCGAAGATGAAGCAGAGCAGTCGACTGATGAAAACAGTGAGGAAGATGAGGTGTCATTAAAAAACATTATGGTCAGAAAATTGTGTCTTCGACATAGTGCGTATAAAGAGTGTGTCAGTGTTTCAAGTGATCCTAAAGTATGTGTAGGAAGTGGTAATGTGTCTGAGTGTTCTACTGTCATAAGGGAGTTTCCAGTGCACAAAATAGGTGTTATTGAAAGTGTTGGCAATGACGCCTGGTTTGTTAAGGTAATAGTGGATGGAAAAAAGATTCCTTTCGAGGTAGATACAGGTGCACATGCTACTTGAATGACATATGAAGAATGGTGTAAACATTTTCCCTAAAGACAAACTGCGTAAAGTGAAAACAAATATTATTCAATATGACAACACACCTGTAAAGGGTTCTGTGTATTTAGTGAATGTTGTAGCTGAGGTTGAAAATGTAAAGCATTTATTGCCTTTGTATGTCGTGAAATCCTCAGCTCGCTCCACTGTGCTTGGTAGGAATTGGCTTAGATTCCTTCCATTAAACTGGGAAAATGTGGTAAAAGTGCATCAGGTGAAACAACTGGAAGTCTTTCACCCTGAAATCAACTCAGTGGAGAAATTAGTAAAGGCTTATCCTGAGGTTTTCACTAAACAACCAGGGACCTTAAAAGGGGCCAAGGTGACCCTAGTACTTAAAGAGGGGGCTCAACCCGTAGCTCTTCAAGCTAGATCTATCCCACTAGCTCACCATTCTCTGGTAGAAAGGAAAATACAGGATATGGTGGATGAAGGAACACTTGTCAAGTTAACAGATGAGGAGTTGGCTCGAACAAGGAGGGCTACACCCATTGTCCCTGTCATAGATCAAGCTAAGAGCGTGGCACCGAAGGTGAGAATATGTGGGGATTTTAAGGTAACCGTCAACCCTAACCTTGTAGTGCCCCAATACCCCTTACCAAAGATTGATGAAATTTTTGCAAAGCTAGGAGGGGTCGAGCAATTTACCAAACTCGATCTAAATTGTGCCTACTTACAACTAGAAATGGATGAGCAATCTCAAAACTTGCAGACGATTGTTACCCCCTTGGGGGCTGTTCAAGTTTACGAGGTTTGCTTTTGGTATTGCATCAGCTCCGGCTATTTGACAGGCCAAGATGGACAATATTCATTCAGGTCTTAAGAAAACCTTCTGTTATCTTGATGATACTATCATCACTGGGTCATCCCCTGCAGAACACTGGTTCCATTTAATAGTATTGACTGAAAAATATAAAACAGCAGGACTGACTGTCAACATAGGGAAGAGTAGTTTTTTTCAAGATGAGGTTGAGTACTGTGGGCACATTATCAATAGGAATGGATTGGACACTACTAACGAGAAAGTAGAGGCTGTTCAAAACGCACCTAAACCTGTTACTCAGACCCAGATTTTGTCATTTTGTGGGTTGATGAATTATTATGGTAAATTTATACCAAACCTGTCTAGCGTTTTAGGTCCCCTGTACCAGTGTGCAAATCAACCAAAAAAGACCCTTATTGTTTGCTAGTTCTACATGGAGTAAAGCAGAAAAGAACTATTGTATTTTGGATAAGGAAGCCAGGGCTATTATTTGGGGCGTGAAGAAATGTGACTTGTATCTAAGAGGGCGTCATTTTACGTTGGTGACAGCCACAAACCACTTATCTATAATTTTAGTCCTAAAACTTCACTATCTTCAGTATGTGACAAAAGGCGCCAAAGGTGGGCTGAACTCTTGTCTCAATATGACTATGACATTATCTATCGCAAAACGGATGAGAACTGTAATGCTGATTGCCTATCTAGATTGCCATTGCCTGCACAGACTAAACATAATGAAACTGTTTTGCATATAAATTTTCTCATGCTAGATAGTGCCCCTGTTACAGCAAAAGAAGTTGCTAATGAAACGGTCAAAGACAAAATACTATCTGTTGCCCTGAATTGTGTCAAAAATGATCAATGGCCTGCTGTATTACCAAATTTCCTGAAAGAGTATTCCCAGCATAAAAATGAATACTCTATTGACCATAATTGCATTGTAAAAGGGGGGAGAGTTGTCATTCCAGCTAGTTTAAGACCCCAGATTTTGAAAGAACACCACTCAGGTCATTTAGGGATTACTAAAATGAAGGCTCTTGCCCGTAGCTTCGTATGGTGGCCTGGATTAGATAAAGAAATAAGCTTAATTACTGATGATGGTAATGGATGATCCAGGGTTAGTAACTCACCAGCTAAAGCTCCCTACCACCCATGGGAATGGCCCAGGGAGGCTTGGGAAAGACTCCATATCGACTTTGCAGAATATTCCAAAGCCATGTACTGGATTGTAGTCGATGCCTGTAGTAAATGGCCAGAAGTTATCAAAATGTCATCTACTACAACATCAGGCTTGGTTGATGCTTTGATTCCTTTGTTTGCTCAATTTGGGTTGCCTAGAGTTATTGTGTTTGATAATGGACCCCAATTAATCAGTGATGATTTTGATTTTTTTGTGCCAAAAATGGTATTAGGCATTTGACAATTGCTCTTTACCACCCAAACTCTAATGGGCAAACAGAGAGAGATGTCCAAAGTTTCAAGCATGCATTAAAAGCCAGCAAATTCGATGAAACAACCACCATAGATAAACTGTATACTTGGTTGCTTGCTTATCGTAATTCTGAACATGCCTCCACATGTCAAAGCCCAGCTATGCTTATGTTTGGTAGAGGTCTGAGGACTAGATTAAGTTTGGTTAAGTTCTTTGATGTCCAACGTAAAAGTAGACCTAAGCTATTGATGGACAAAACACGCTCATTCCAGTTAGGAGACCTGGTACGTATGAGAATTGGTAATAAAACTGATTCCTGGGAGAAAGGTATAATAAATGAACGGGAAGGAAACGTTATGTATGTTGTGAGAGACGCTAACGGTATCACTCACAGAAAACATGTAGATCAACTCCTGCCATTTAGATCTGCTAATAATTGTGCCATTCCTGGAACTAGTGCAATGTCTGCACCAATGACTGATGATGCATTTGATTTATGGTCTGATCCTGATGATGATAACACTCCTGAGATTTTGTTTCCACTAACTCCTCCAAAAGATAAAATAAGTGCAGTAGTCCTACCCGAACCACATGTTGAACCCGTCCACCCTGCTAATCAGGAAGTTCCTGAGTTACGTCGTAGTTCTAGAGTTGGAAAGAAACCTGATAGACTTAATCTCAAATTGGCTCTAGCTTAGACGGGGGAGTTGTTGCATCTGATTATGTTCACTTGTTTTTTTATGTTATATTATTCCTTGGTGTTGCGACGACCATTGTACTGTGAATGCTAGTAATGAATAAATGTGTTGTGTTCGAGTAAAAATGATTCTATGTATTATTGGTTAGTACATGTGTGATGCATTCTTAACAAATCGTAAATGTTTCACTAAATTGTACGGTATTTTAAATTCACACAGCTCATTAACATACCGCGAGACCTACCCCCCCCCCCTCCGGCTTTTAGCTTGGACTGAATGAAGTTAATTTGGTCTTGTATAGGCCCTAGCCTATAAATATGTTTCTATGTTTGAAAGAAACCAGCTTCCCTTGGTAAGCATTTCAAGTACCGGTAACCATTACTTTTCTTTTCATGGCATTAGCAGTCTTATCTTAACAGTTGTCTTGCTTCTCGGTTGTTGTTCAGGTCTAGATTAAACATCCACATTTCTTTCAATGTAATGCATATTACCGGTACCTACCGTACTGGTACCATTGGCTATACCGGTAATTGGGCAAACTCAATAGCCAATGTTCACTGTAGTAGGCTACCAGTACCGTACATCAAGAAGCTGGGAATGATTAATTAAGCACTGAAACTCAAGATATAATATATATACTGTATATAAATTCTTTTCTTACACAAGGAGAAAAAATTAAGCACTCTTCAACATAGCACTTACCCAGTTTGTCCTTTATTTCCTTCACTTACGGTATCTCAACATGCCTGATTATTAACATTTTGTGACAATTATTGTATGCACATACTGTATTTTGTCCATGCTTCAACTAATCCAACACCAAAATTTCCATCCTTGACTCCCTTTTGTCAAACGAGCGATGATTTTCTCTCAGGGGACAGGTTAGGTCTCTGTACTCAAATAGGAACTGACTATTAAGTAAAATGCATTATGAGAATGGATTTAGAAATTGTGACATAAGGCTAATTTATTTTACTCACTCTCTTGTGTGTATGCTACATATTGATCTATATTTTTACAGTAGCCTAGGATAAATTTCAAAATGCTGTGGTGTCAGCAGTAGTGCATGTAATTTTAACTTCTGAACTGTGTCTGGTCAACTTGTATTCATTTGTTTGCTATTCGCGAACTCAAGCGACGGTGCTGCCAGTATCTGGAACTAGCGTAAGGGCGATGGAAACTTAAACAAACAGATGTTATAACATGTGATTTGAGTAGATGGGTGTGCTCTTTTCTGGTATTTTCAGTTATTTTTATCATAATTGAGGCTAAAAAATGAGTAATTTAATTGCTCTGGTCCGCTGTGCTCTTCAAATCAACAATTGCCATATCAATGCTTTACTAAAAAAAAAAATAAGCTTTTCAGACGGAATGGAGTAGATTAGGCCTACTTCGCGTCGCAAGGCCGATTTCGAAGTACTGTATATGATCGTATGCGGCTGCCATTTTACAAAAGAGAATTATTTATTAATAAATACAACCGGTAATGAATTTCTTAAAATAACCAGTACCCTACATTCTCCCCTGCATTACAAACTAGGCGACTTTCAGCGGGGTCGATTTGACAGCTGTTGGCAAAAATTACTTTAGGGGTTGCTTTATCGTAGGCCTACATGTGGTGATTTTAACTTGCCCCATTGCTGCTTCAAATCTGTGACTCTCCGTTTTTCTAATAATCGGGTGCCTATTAAAATTTTTAAAAATCTTTATAGTCAACTTGTAGGTTATTTATAGATCAAAAATTGTATGTGCGTTTATATTTAAATTGCATCGTGAAACTGTTTATCTAAACTATGTGAAAATGAAAACTACAAATCAACACTCAAGCTGATCAACTGAAAGCTTTGGATGCAAATCGAATGACTGCCGTTTCCACTAGTTTTATTCATCATTTGATAATACAGTCATCAGTACGATAACCTTTTGTGCACTATAAAACTACATTATTGATCATTACGTATTGATGTTCCTGTCTGAATAGGCTATATTTACCAATTCCATTACATGTAGGCTAATTTGTAGGTTAGGCCTAGGCATATCATTTAAGTGACCGGTTGTATTTACTGTATTTATGCGCAACACATTTGTAAAGGATTACGAGGCACACAGGCAATTGAAATGGAACACACGTTTAATGTACTTGACATTTACTACAACAGAACTGAACGAACAAGGTGATACAACATTCCTTTTATACACACCAAAACAAAAACAAAAGAGAAACATATCTCTATGGACCAGGTTTATAATTAACAGTGTGACCAACACAAACCATGGCCACATATTTCAACACACCTCCTTAAACCTGTGGGAGTAGAGGACATGATTTAAGACCCAAGTCTTTACAAAAATAAATGTGCTTAGGCTTAGGAAGAGGCTTTGTTAGGATGTCTGCACACATTTTTGAAGTCTCCTCATATTTGATGCATATGGCTTTAGAATCCAAAGCATCTCTAACATAGTGATATTTAGTGTCAATATGTTTGGTCCTATTATGGTGGACTGGATTTTTTTGCCAGTTTTTGAGCTGATTGACTATCACTCAATAATATGATGGGTGACTTGAGATCTATAAAGTTAGACAAAACACGTTTCAACCAAACAGCTTCTCTTACACCTTCACTCAGTGCAACATATTCTGCTTCAGTAGATGATAAGGAAATGCATTTTTGCTTTTGAGCCCCCCATGATACAGCACCACCTGCCATTTTGAACACAAAACCACTGTATGATTTTCGGTCATTGCTATCATTAGCCCAGTCAGCATCAACAAATCCCATGAATTGACCTCTATTCCTGACATACTTAAGTGACAAGTCTTTTGTGCAATTTAAATAACGCAGCACTCGCTTTGCAGCAGACCAGTGAGATTCATTGTAACAATGATTAAATTGACTGCGATATGATATCGCATAGCTTATATCTGGACGCGTGCAAACACTTAAATACATGAGCGAACCTATGAGTTCTCTATAAGGAAGATCACTAGTTTCTGTATCAGAAACACCAAGATTTGGTTTGGTTTCCAAGGGAGTACCAATGGGACGTGCATCGTGCATGCCATATTTCTTTGCAATCTCACTGATGTACTGCTCTTGGCTAAGATACATTGTACCATTCTTCTTATCTTGCCTTACTTTAATACCTAAAATATAAGAAATTGGCCCAAGATCTCGTACCTTAAATTCTTTATCAATACAGGTCTTCAATGACTTGATCTCAGACTCATCATTATAAGCCACAATGAAATCATCCACATATAATGCAATAATTACCATACCTTGGGCTTGTTTCTTAAAGTACACACAGGGTTCATCAGCACAATTTTTGCAACCCAATTTGACAAGAACAGAGTGAGCTCGCTCATTCCACAAACGAGAAGATTGTTTTAAGCCATAAATAGATTTTTTTAACTTGCAAACTTTATGCTCTGAACCTCTCTTGACAAAACTTTCTTGCTGATACATGTAGATCTCGTCATCTAACTTTCCATTGAGAAAAGCAGATTCAGCATCCCAATGTACCACCTTCAGATCTGTTTGGACAGCCAAGGCAAGCAGCATCCTTAACGTGCTGTGTCGAACAACAGGAGAGAAAGTTTCTGTAAAATCTACTCCGTACCTTTGGGTGAAGCCCCTGGCCACAAGTCTGGCTTTATACCTTTGAATGTTACCATTAGAGTCTCTTTTTACTTTGAAAACCCACTTACTACTGACAACATTCTTGCCCTGGGGTTTATCAACTAGATCCCATGTGTCATTTAACTGAAGTATCTCCATTTCTCTTTGCATAGCCTGCTCCCACTTAACCCTATCAGGCATGGACAGTGCCTCCTTAACTGTACTAGGTTCAGAGTCATCAGTGAGAGTCAAGTATGTCACATAGTCTGACATGTCTACAGGCTTTTGTTGGCGCCTAGGATACCTTTGATTACCTTCGGCATCCCCCTCCATTGGCTCATTGACGATGGTGGCAGAGCCCACAGAATCACTGCAGTCTGAATCTGTTCCACTAGGGACATAGCTTAAATCAGCTGAGTCAACAGTCTCAGCCACACCAGCACTGCTAATGGGCGATACGCTTTCAAGTTCCGAAATGCTCTCTGCCCCATCCCCTGAGTTGTCGGGTTCTGCCTCACTGTCAGTGGGAACTGAGATCTGCAACATTGCAGGTTCATTAATCTGCAAGGATGGACCAACATTACCTGGAGACACATCAGACACCTCCTGGAACACATCTTCAAAGAACTGTGCATCCCTGGACTTAACAAGTTGATGAGTAACAGGATGCATGAATCTATAGGCTTTACTGTCCTCACAATAACCACAGAAAATGTGTTTTTCACTTTTAGGATCCAACTTGTTTCTCCTTTGATCAGGGACATGAACTTGTGCTACACAACCAAAAATTCTTAGATGCTCCATATTGACCTTGTTACCAGTCCAGATCTCCTCTGGAACTTTACCTGGAATTTTTCTGGTTGGGGATCTGTTTACAAGATAGGCTGCTGTATTTATTGCTTCAGCCCACATGCGTTTATCTACTTTAGACTCGTTCATCATGGCTCTACATTTATCAAGCAATGTTCTATTCATGCGTTCAGCTACACCATTCTGCTGTGGAGAATAGCTAGTTGTAGTTTGATGCTGAATACCTTCTGATTTAAGTAGCCTCTCAAAAGCTTTGCTACAAAATTCACCACCATTATCAGTGCGTAGGACCTTAATAGATCTTTCACACTGATTCTCGACCTGTGCCTTGAAATCAATAAAGCAATCCAAAACATCACTTTTCTTAGCAAGGAAATACACAAAAAACCTTTCTAGAATGATCATCAATGAAGGTCGAGAAATAGCGAGCATTGCTCCAAGATGGAACTGGCATAGGCCCACATAAGTCTGAATGAATAAGATCTAGCTTATTTTTACATACAGTTTTACTCTTACTTGACTTAAATGGTTGCCTAGCTTGTTTACCTACAGCACATGAAAAACAGTTTTTAAAACCATTATCTGAGAAATTAATTCCATGAGTGAGACCATCTCTTAACAACTTCATACTGTGGTTGTTAAGATGGCCTAGTCGTTTATGCCATAAATATTCTGAGTCCTCTGTACAAATATTAGCTTGAGCACTGAGGGCATTGACTTGGTAAACACCCCCCACATTACTCGCAGTCAGTGCTACATTACCTGTAGCAACAACGTTTTCACTATCATAAACTTCACAAGTATTGTCGGTGAATACCACAGCATAACCCTTTTGAGTAGCAGCAGACACAGATAAAAGATTAGCAGTGAGACCAGGAACATATTCTACATTGGACAAGGTTTGTGAAATACCATTTTCTAATTGAACAGTTACATTACCAGATCCTTGGCATTACAATTTTTGATTGTTTGCTGTACTGATCTCCAGATTAGGACCAGCAGTGAAGTTCACCATCGCAGTCTTGCTTGAACTCATATGCTTAGTAGCACCAGAGTCAACGAACCAGGCCCCTGTAGAGGCCCTTGCACTTAATGCCTGTCCATCGGTCGCCAGCATCATCTTGTCTTTCTTCGACTTCTGTTGAGTTGAGCTCTGCATCTCCTCTTTCCTGCAATCCCGCTTCCAGTGTCCTGGCTTCTTGCATTCCCAGCAGAAGGGCTTCTTCTTCGTCTTGTCTTCTCGTGAAAACAGAACAGAATACTTGGATGGCTTGTAAGTACTTTTCCCACTCCAAGTAGTATCTTGTAGCAACTTGGTTCGGACTGTGTCTGCAGTAAGGTCTGTTCCGGAACTTTCCAGAGCCATAATCATAGGCTGAAACTCATCTGGTAGACCTTTCAGCATAAGAGCTGCAACAAACTCGTCGTCCAGTGCCTTATTCATAGACGCAAGTTGCTGAGCAAGTCCCATAACCTCACTAACATACTCTTCCATCGTCTTGTAGTGCTTTAATTTAACTTTGCACAATTTCTTCAAGATGACGATCCGCCGATTCACTCCTTTATCTGAGTAGGCCTTTTCAAGAGCTTCCCAGACTTCCTTCGCGGTCTTACAAGGCATGACGATTGGGAAAATTGATTTATCCACCATGAGGTTAAGTCTGGCCCTAGCCCGACTTTCGTCTTTTGCTTTCTTCGCAGATGTTGTAGTATCTCCATCCGGGTAGCCAACTATACAGCTCCACAGATCTTCGATTCTTAGGACGTTTTCCATCTCGAATCGCCAATCCACGTAATTTAGACTACCTCGCAGCTTATCTATAGCCGGTAACGAGGTGCTGGTTGCAGACATGTTGAATTTCACTACGTAGCCGAATTCACAGTTCATATAACAAGCAGTCTATCATACGCACTTTATATTCGCACGGTGGATTCGTGGCTGGGCCCATAACCTAAAGGATTACGAGGCACACAGGCAATTGAAATGGAACACACGTTTAATGTACTTGACATTTACTACAACAGAACTGAACGAACAAGGTGATACAACATTCCTTTTATACACACCAAAACAAAAACAAAAGAGAAACATATCTCTATGGACCAGGTTTATAATTAACAGTGTGACCAACACAAACCATGGCCACATATTTCAACAATTTGGACAACCTATATATCTCCAGAAACTTCTTTTCAGACAGTTGCAACATGTCATTATACCTTGGCAAGAATTCTTGTTCTGTAGCATTATTCAAATACGGTAATCAAAAATAAATAATACAATAATCAGGGAGTGATGAGTCATGAATGTTACCTCCGGTAATGGTATGTAATTGTGCGCGCCCTCTAGCCAAGACCCATTGAAGTACCAGTATCCTACATCAAGCAGCTGGTAATGATTATGTACTGAAATTCAAGATAAAATGTAATCATTCCTGCTTTTCGGGTACAAAATTATAAATATATAAACACACTCCTGGAAAAAATACTTGTATTAGTTAGTTATCACACTTGGGCAATGGGCAACTAATACATGTAACTGTTTCCAGGAGTGTGTTTACATTATTTATAATTTTGTACCCCATGTTGACCGACTGAGAAGCAGCAAATACAATTTGTATAGGCAACACTGAAATAAAAAGAATAGCTACAAATTATCACAGAAAATATGTATTCTTAAGCACTGCTTCATTTATCTTTGTTCCTAGGAGTCATTCATCCTGGTACTTTCCTGCTTTCTACATCTTAATTTTTAAGGTTTATATTTTTGCAATCTAATTTCCTCTACCTCATTCTGTACTGTCCAGACTTGGGTAGCAATAATTTTAAAATGCCCTATTTTCCTTAATTCTTTCTATGTTACTGAACCATTTGATGACATGATCTATTGAAAAATCAATCAATTGTGAAATCATCTTTTAGACAACTGTTTTCAACCAAAAATCTGTAGCCTAATATTTTTCATTTTCATTAGATGAACAGGGAATATGGTATGGAAACCAGTTGTGTATTGATAGGAGGAGAATGGACTGCCAAGTAAGAGACTAAGTTAATCCATCAACAATACTTTGGGGGACAGGGATATACGGTCGTCACGCGTTTGATCCAGGAATATCATCCGGTAAAAATTTCTCCACCACCGAAGCAAATCCAGGGCCGGATTTAGGTTTTATGCGCTCATAAGCCGGTAGGTTTTTGCCGTTCCCTCTTCATACCATCGTGAAGGAGGGAGAATTTAGACCTCAGAAAGGTTTATGAAGGTAATTATTATTTTATTTTAATGTAGGCTATCGTGAAGTAAAAGCAATGAATTAAATTAAAATAATGAGAGAATCAACTGTTTCTAAATATAAACTATAAATAAACAGGCCAACGAGATATAAAAATAAGTTTAAATCATTTAAGACTCATTATACACTTACAGATATTCAGATATACATTACATCATACAACCTACAACTATGCATAATGAATTATTCAAATTAAACTGAAATTAATATTCAAGACTAAAATTTTCTCCTAATAAATCTTAAAACATTCCTGTTCTAAAGCTGAAGTCAAAAACTCTGCCATTGCAAAACATTTCTTGGAAAATGTTGGCCACAATATAAATTGGAGAAGTGTCAAACTGTTTGAAAGTTTAAAAAAGTTTTAAATATCATGAGTAGTAAAAGTCTGTTTAACCTATTTTTGAACTGTAAACAGAACTTTTTGAAGTGCAACAAGATTAAAAAGGAGCGTAAAACATAACAATTTACGGAAAACCACTTGATAAAATGTAGGACTTAGTTCTTTTATAAGTGATGTGAGACAATTTTTCTTCAACGTCAGTTTATAAAACCCTCCTTCTTGCTTCTTTTCGAGCAAACTTGTCTATCACGTCAACGCCACCTTTCTTAGGTGGTGTAGAACATGTAATCATAAGGCACTACTTGAGTCAGCCTTCCCTCGATGTTGAGCAGGGCTAATGATGTCAATCCATCATGGCTGGTTGAAGCTCTTAAGTAGTTTTTCACACGACGAAGGGCAGAGAAGGATCTTTCTCCTGTACAGTTTGTTGCTGGTGCATTAAGGACCATTCTTAACGCAATGTCAATGTTTGGGTAGATTTCAACTGCATCAAAATGACGCAAAACCTTGATAATGTCCGTTAAAGTCGTGCTGTATTTATCCTACTTCCGATTTTTGCAAAAAATGAAAGTAGACTTATGAGATCAACACAGGGCGAAAAATTGTGTGTCTGTCTGTGTGTGGGTGTGTGTGTCTGTGAGGCTGTGTGTCTGTGAGTGTGTGTACTCTGAATGTCTGTCTCCCCCATTAATTCGAACACGGTGAAACCGAATTGAATGATATTTGGTACAGAGGTTGCACTAGCAAAGGACACTTCGCTGTCATGTTTTATATCGCCGCCATCTTTACGGAAACGTAATGGCGGCCACCCAAATGTTCAGAGCTTAAATCAAATTACGACTAAACTAATCATCCGATCTCTACCAAATTTTGCAACAATATACCTTTATATGGTAAGCATCTTTTGACCTGACTACAAGGTCATCAGCCAAATACTTTGCGGATGGCGGCCATGTATGTGTGCAAGTCGATTCCCCCTAACAAGTCAAACACGGTGAAATCGAATTGAACGAAATTTGGTACACAGATAGCACTAGCAAAGGGCACCTCAATGTCATGTTTTATATCACCGCCATCTTGACGGAAACGTAATGGCGGCCACCCAAATGTTCAAAGCTTGAATCAAATTACGACTAACCTAATCATTCGATCTCTACCAAATTTTGCAATATCATACATTTATGTGGGGAACATCCTTTGACCAAATTACAAGGTCATCAGCCCAAATGTTTGTGGATGGCGGCCATGTTTGTGTGCAAATCGATTCCCCCTATTAATTCAAATACGGTGAAACCGAATGGAACGAAATTTGGTACAGAGGTAGCACTAGCAAAGGGAACCTCAGTGACATGTTTTATATTGCCGCCATCTTGACGAAAACGTAATGGCGGCCACCCAAATGTTAAAAGCTTACATCAAATTACGACCAACCTAATCATCTGATCTCAACTGGTTATTGCAACATTATACCTTTATGTATGTAGAATCGTTTGACCAAACTAATAGGTCATCAGCCCAATAATTTGCGGATGTCGGCCATGTATGTGTGCAAATCTATTCCCCCTATCTATTCATACACGGTGAAACCGAATTGAACGAAATTTGGTACAGATGTAACACTAGCAAAGGGCACTTCATTGTCATGTTTTATATCGCCGCCATCTTGACGGAAACGAAATGGTGGCCACCCAAATGTTAATAACTTAAATCAAATTAAGACCAACCTTATCATCTGATCTCTACCAAATTTTTCAACATACCTTTATATGAAAAGCGTTCTTTGACAAAGCTACAATGTCGTCAGTCCAATAGTTTAGATATGGCGGCCATATATGTATGCAAATCGATTCCCCTATCAATTCAAACACAGTAAAACCGAATTGAACGAAATTTGGTACGTAGGTAGCACTAGCAAAGGGCACCTCAGGGTCATGTTTTATATTGCCGCTATCTTGACGGAAACGGAATGGCGGCCACCCAAATGTTAAAAGCTTAAATCAAATTACGATCAACATAATTATTTGATCCCTACCAAATTTTGCAACAACATACCTTTTTGTGGGAAGCATCTCTTGACTGAACTACAAAGTCATTAGCCCAATAGTTTGCAGATAGCGGCCATGAATGTGTGCAAATCGATTCACCGTATCAATTTAAACACGGTGAAACCGAAGTGAATGAAATTTTGTACAGATATAGCACTAGCAAAGGGCACCTCATATTCATTTTTAATATCCGTATAACACGTTGTATTTCTACAAGCTACTAAAACAACATTCAATTATACTCCTTGAAAAGGACAAAGAGTTATAACAATACCCATGGATTTAGGAGAAAGTCTTTACTGAACATCTTGTTTTCTTTGGGAGTATTTTGCACCAAAAGGGGTTTCAAATGTAAACACTCGTCAACAAAAACTGGCTCTAGATTTTCGGGGTACAATCTCAAAAGTTCTCCTGCATGTTTGGTGATTTCTGAGGCTTCTAGTCCTTCAACAACTTTTAAAAAATCCAAACTTGTTGTATAGTTGAGTGTATTTATTTCCACGTCTCTTCAGTTCGGAATGTAAGCTATCTAATATGACATTGAAAGTGTTCACACGAAAGTTATCAGAACCTGTGAATTCAACATCACTGCTTTGTCCACTATAATCATCAAACTTCCTTTTGCGTCGGTTGTCTGCTACATACTCCTACCTGCCACATTTCTCTTGCTGCTTTGTCTAGGCTATCGAAGGTTTCTCTTACTTTTTGAAGAAAACCACAAAGAGATCCATAGCAAGTAATAATCTTCCCTAGCTCTGTAGTTTCATACTGAAGTTTTATGTTCACCTTGTTAAACCTTTCCAATATGGTACTCCATAAAATCTGTGGGTTGAGACACTGAAAAATTTGAGAAGTGACTGCAGCAATCCAAAAAATGAAATGGCCTCTGTACATGATTCTGCTGCACAAGAACCTAATAAATTTACAGAATGTGATGATCATGGCACATACTCCGCTAGAGGATTAAGTTCCTTGATACGAGCCTGAACGCCGGTATACACGCCAGATATATTTGAAGCGTTGTCGTATGGCTGTGCTCTGCAATTAGAAATGTCCAAATCAAGTTTTCCAAAGAGTTCTAGAACTGCTTTAACGATTTCCTCAGCTTTATGACCCACATTTGGCACAAAACAAATAGGGTAAACCTTTTAATTGGAACGCCATCACTGGCAACATATCTGAGTACTAAGGTCAGTTGATCAACATGTGATATGTCCGGAGAGGAGTCTAATACTATACCAAAGTATTTAGCTTCTTTAACTTCTTTTCTAATTATTTATGTAACTTTGTCTGTCATAAAAGCAATAAGTTCTTAATATATTATCTTTGAAATATAAGATGTGGTTCCCGTACCTTCATTACCATACTGCCTTAAATGTTCCGCCATGAAAGGGTCGAATTCAGCTAAGAATTGCAATAGTGCAAGGAAATTCCCTCTGTGAAGATTTCTTAGGAGTTCATGAGTACCACGTATTGCCAGATCCTGAGCAGCTAAATATTTAACTGCCGCCACTACTCGCTTAAGTACCTCCCTCCAATAACGTATCTCTAGTTCGAGAGCCTCAGTAAGCTGGCTGTCAACACGGCCTTCTAAACTACCTCTAAGTTTTAGTTTCTCTATGTTATCTTTATGATTGAAACTATTTTCATGTTCTAAAACTCGTCGATTAGCATTTTTCCTGTCATTGTATCCACTATGAAATGCGCCCGCCGAATCAGTCCAAATAGCATACATGGTACGCAGAAAACGCATCCTTTTGATGGTGAATAAACCATCCATATTCTGTTTATTGTTTCACCATTTTGGAGTTTTTTTGAAAAATAAGCTCTTGGACAGACAACGAACTTGGTCAGAATATTGTCTTTTAGATTGATTAAAGTCTGAATGTGAATTTTGTACCACACCATTAGTACATATATAATCTCGCAGTTCTTCATTTACATTCCATCAAACACAAAATCAGCTTCCCCACTTTCTAAAGCTATTTCTCCTTCAGTTTGCTTTTCAAACATAACCCGTTGCAAATCAGTTTCACAAGTGAATGAAGCCACATCGTCCATATCCCCGAACTCAGTTTCACAAGCAGAAGAAACTGACGGTAAACTCTCATTGCTTTTAAAATTATTAACACTCACATTTCCACACTCCGTATTGCGTGAAAAAAAGTTTATAATTTTAGGAACCTGCTTTATGATTTTTCATTTCTTCCGTCCTTTTCTTCTCGCTGTTTTCTAAACTGTGCCCCACTAAGTTTCAGTTTATTACTCATAGTAGACACACAACACATACGATATCAATACAGAAAGGTTAATAAACTCACGTCTTAGCACAATAAAATATACAACATTGCAACACTACGCGACATTGTTGACAACGCTGCAGACGACCATCGATCAGGGCACATTTCAAACACAAAATCAAAACATAACTTATTTACAATTATTAAGTTTACACCATCACAATCTACACAAGCTACGACCTGTATCGAGTAGGCAGTTTCACTACACGTCCCCTTCTTGTTCTCATCACTTGTTGATCACTGGGGGCTTCACACTCGTCATCACTTGGTTCGTCTTCACCCAAGGGAGCATCCTGCGGCGACGATATTTCCAGAGGGTATATCCGCTGGATTGGTCTGGTCATACTTCTCCCCGCTGCCCTGACACGAACCACCCTGACATTGTTGTCCTTGCCAGGGAACATTTCTGTGACCTTTCCCACTGGCCACTCCAACCTCTTCCTGTCATCTGACCCCACCAACACAACATCACCGATCTTCAATGTTCTATGGGGTTTCATGTCAGCATGCGACTGCACCAGGAGGCTCAGGTATTCATCCCGGAATCTTTTCCGCAAATCTTCACGCAAGCGTTGGAGATACTTGGCTCGCCTTCTGATGTCTGTTCCATCCAAGTGGTCAAGATCAGGAACTCCGGTGGAACGAATGTCTTGCAGGAACATGGCCGGTGTCAATGGCATCAAGTCATCTGGATCCTCCGAGAGATATGTCAAGGGTCTGGAGTTGATCACGGCTTCAACATCGCAAAGAATGCTTGTAAGCTCCTCATACTTGAGACAAGCTTTCCCCAATGTTCTCCTCAACAGCTTCTTGACCATCTGGACCATCCTCTCCCACCATCCACCCCACCATGCAGCAGTGGGTGGAATGAACTTCCACTGAATTCCCTTGATGGAAGACGTTCTTTCAATCTCAGCTCAGTCCAGTGAGGCAAAGGAACTATTAGCCCCAGTGAAATTCGTCCCATTGTCACTGTACAATATTCGGGGTCTGCCCCGCCTGGCGATGAATCTCCTCATTCCTTGGAGGAAGGCTTCTGTCGACAAACTTTGCACAAGTTCCAAATGAACAGCACGATAAACTGCACAGGTGAACAACAGGATCCAGGCCTTTTCACCATCTCTGATGTGCAAAGGTCCCGCTAGGTCAACCCCACTCACTTCAAAAACCGATGCATCCCCCACTCTATCTCCTGGTAGAGGTACAGGACCAGTCTCAACTCTCTTTGCTTCAAATCTTCGACATCTGACACATTTGTTAACCACTCTCCTCACTGTCCTCCTCCCTCTTAGAATCCAATAGTCCTCCCTCAATTTTCCAAGTAACATTTGGACACCAGCATGAGAGTACTTAAGATGATAGTCTCTAATTAGGATCTCCACCAATTTATGATTTGACGGTAGCAGAATGGGATATCTGAAGTTCTCAACATCATCTCGCTGCACAATCTTTGTCTTCAACCTCAGAAGACCATCTGAACCAACAACTGTGCAGAATGATTTCAATCCTTTCTTGTCAGTCTCTTCCGTCACTCCCAGTTGAGCCAGGCGTAGTAACCTTCTTTCGGCCTCTTCGATTTCCAAAACAGAAAGCTCACCAGACACACAACCTTCAAGTTTTGATGCTTTCCTGAAGAAGCGCAGTATCCAAGCCACAAGCCTCACAATCTGTGAAAACCTCGAAAAGCGTCTCAGGTACCAGGGGTCTTCCTCTTCGATTAAACTGGATAGTGTTGACGTCACCTTCCTTTTTTCTCGATCAACTTCTTCCTCGTCTGCAACCGCACCTGACATAGGCCAGTCCTTTTCTTCTGCTCTCAGCCAAGCTGGCCCCTCCCACCATCTGGAATTTATGAGGGATTCTGCAGAGCAACCTCGCGAAGGGAGGTCAGCTGGGTTACACTCCCAGGTACGTGTCTCCAATCTTCTACGCTAGTCAGTGATCTTATTTCCTTGACTCGATTGTTGACGAACACGCCCCAGGGCTCGTTCTTCTTTATCCATTGTAATGCAGTAGAGGAGTCAGTCCAATAGAATTCAGGAACTTGCAAATTTAGACTTTCTCTCACACAGGCAGTCAGACGACTGCCAATGCAACATGCCAGAAGTTCCAGTCTTGGCATCGAAATATCCTTCAAGGGTGTAACCCTTGCCTTGGCCTTAAATAAACAGCAGCTGCATAGGCACTTCGACTGGCATCACAAAATGTATGAAGATTCCACAATTTTTCAGACCCGCCGTCAGCGAAATGTCTTGGTATCTTCACCTCTGAAAGTCGGGAAACTTCTGATTCCCACTTCTTGAACTTCCGCTGCACATCATCCGGTAATGGGTCATCCCAGCCCATCTTCAGGTTCCAGCTGCTCTGGATGAGAAGTTTTGGCAGTAAGGTAAAAGGACAAGTAAATCCTATAGGATCAAAAACCCTCTGGGCGGCAGACAAAATTCTTCTACGAGTGATGTCACCAGATCCACTCTCAGATATATCACAAAAGATAACATCATTGTCTTTGTCCCACATCAAACCGAGAACAGAAGAAACTTGTTGACAACCACTCTCTCCATTCAGTGAGGTATGTTCCCATCCACGAAGTTCAAATTTCGCAGTCGACAACAGTTCTGTGGATTCAGTGATGAATTTATCCATTTCTTCTTCTGACCCAAGTGATGTGACACAATTGTCCACATAAAAGGAGCTCTGAAGTAATCTTGCTGTATTATGGAATTCAGGTGGGCTCCTCTCTAGATGAAGATCAAGTACGGCTGCCAGCAGGAAAGGACTGCAGTTGAGGCCAAATACTACCCGTTTATGTCTGAGAACTTGGAGTTCTCTCCTCTCAAAGTCCTCCCACCAAAGGAACCTCACATAATCCCTATCACAGGGAGCAATGGATATCTGGAGAAACGCCTTCCTTATGTCGGCAATTACACCAATCTTCCCTGTGCGAAACCTATTCAAAATTGGGGGAATCTGTTCAAGCAGATTTGGTCCCTTCTTTAGACAGTCATTCAAGGACAGATTTCCTTTCCCCTTACATGAGGCGTCAAACACTGGCCTAACAGCTGTCGTGGAGATTTCCTTGAACACACCTCGATGAGGTAAGTAGTGGCCTTTGTTATCTATTTCTTGAGAAGGCACCTCTTCGATCACGCCTTCCTTCTTCCATTCGTTAAATACATCATTGTAGTCCACATATCTGCCACTACGAATCAGTTTTATCGTTGTAGATGTACATCTCCTTTCAGCAATGTCACGATTCTCTGAAATGTCTTCAAATCTATCATTCCAGGGCATATGAACTTCATAACGCCCCTCCTCATTTATATGCACCGTCTCCTTGAAGTGTTCAAGTGTGGTCGCTTCTAATTCTTCTTTAGATTGTTTCTCAGCTGGATCCCTTATTCCTAGTGTGTCCAACTTCCAAAGATCAGTCACTGAAGAGTTCAAGGTCAACAATGAGATCGCGAGTGCACTAGAAGAGTTCGAAAACCTATCCGTTGATACTCTCCCCATAATGACCCAACCAAGCCTAGTTTCGACAGCCACAGGTCCACAAGTCAGGTTTCGCACTCATCCTGTTAGTAGAGGTCCACAGGTGTCAGCACCTAGTAGCAGTTCGATCTCTGGCCTGTCATCACCACAGTCAGAGATAAATATTTTATTTTCTCTAAGTTCTTTCATCCAAGGCCCCTTCTGAACTCGAGGGATTGTACCACAAATGATGGCTTGATCTAGAACTGGTACCTCACACGTGTATTTCCCATCTACACTTGCTAGTCTTAGTTGATAACTGGAGTGCACTTTCTTTGTTGTCTCAGTCCCTCCAAATAGAGCATGTGCCATTTTCTCAGAACCTGAGGGTTTCAGTCCTAAACCATCTGCGGTCTTCTTCAGCAAGTATGATCGTTGCGATCCAGTGTCTATTAGGGCTCTCACGATGCGCTCCTCTTCATTTGCTGTAATTCTAACCAACAGGGTTTGTAGAAGTACGTCTTTGCTGCATGTCTGGTTACTCAATGTAGTGCTGGGGTCTGCCTTATCTGTCTCTTCCTTTTGTTTCTCTTCACGAGTCTTCTGCTGGAGCTCAGGGCACATTAGCACAATATGCTTTTTCCCACAGACATGACACATGACACAACATTTACAGGATTTTGCCATGTGACCTCGTTTCAGGCATTGAAAGCAACATCCCGCTTTCATCAGAACATTCTTCCTTTCAGTTAAGGTCATCTTTTGTGCTTTAAAGCATTCCTTGCTGTCATGAGGTTTGCTGCAAAACACACAATTAAGGCTTAGACTTCTTGAATCCCCAGACAGTAAGCTGGTGGCTGTTGGAATGTTCGTTGCATCTTCCAGTCTCTTCCTTGGTTTGTTCACCGTCCTTTGTGAAGCCTGGAATCCCCCTTGAGCGAGAGTGATTCTCTGTTCTCCCTCTACTTCATTCTTCAAGAATAGAGACAACTGTTCAAGTTTCTCACAGTACACGTTTTCTGCTGAATCGCTTAAGGGACGTTGGACAGAAGTTCTCAGCCAAACTCTCAGTAGTTCTTCTGGAAGAGATGACTCTACTAACGGGAACATAAAAGCGGCATACCTGTCACTAGTTATCCCTAACGACTCAAGAGACCGGAGGTGAGATTCTAAGCGGTCATATAACTGCAATGGAGCAAGTCTCTGCGATGAAGTGACATTCTGAATCACCAATCCTAGTAGTTCGCGCACATAAAATTCAACAAGTAATTCTTCCCTACCAAATCTACTTTCAAGACACTGCACTGCTTTCTCATAATTGTCCGCAGTTGGAGGGAAACTGTTCACTACATCCCTAGCTCTACTTCCCACCGTGGTGGCCTGGAGTAAATACTGGAATTTATCTTCTCGTTCTATATCTGGATCATTATGAATGC
Source organism: Meconema thalassinum (assembly GCA_946902985.2). Lineage (NCBI taxonomy): Eukaryota > Metazoa > Arthropoda > Insecta > Orthoptera > Tettigoniidae > Meconema > Meconema thalassinum. Next base: position 306,080,711 of record OX336392.1, on the reverse strand, counting down.
GTTGGAACTGACTCCTAAAACCTAACCAGTCCTTAACCTCTCCCGAAAATTTCCGTAGTTCGATTTTCGGTAACTTCAATTTCTTCTTGCCAACACTATCACTCATAACGGTCATAGCTCCATTTTCTTCAGTCGCAAGAAGAGCAGCATTCACATAATCAGTCTTATAACGGGCCTCGTCAAGTTTATCGCGGTATTCTTGTACCTTCTCGTATTCAGTTGCGTATTCCGGCTCGTCGTTGTTATCGAGAAGGAATTCCAATATTTTCTTATCCGCGTCTTTCATTTCCGTGCCAAGGCGTTCTAATTTCGTAAATAGCAATCTTACCTTGTCAGAATCTGCTTCAGCCATCAGTGTATCGTATGTCTTCGTGAACATGGCCCGTATCGGCTTTCTCGCTTTTACGAGTTTATCCATATTTAATCGTACTTACGGGTATGTTCACGTCAAAAGAGTCCTGTCACGGTCGCCACTAATGTTGAATCGAACATGAAATCTACCCGACTTACTAATATTCGTCAAAACTGGCATTATTCATCACAGACAAGGTAAATGATACAATATTATAACAGATCAAAAAAACTTTCACAGCCTTCTTTCTCTTGTTTACAGTTCATCTTCTCCTTGCCTGAAAAATCATAACAGAAAAAAGGAAAGGAATAACTAAGAGTTAGTGAACATCACAGCACGTCTCGTGGTTGTGAGAGAGGCGCCAGTGAGCGGGTAACTTGTAAACAATGACATCGCGCATGCGCTGCGGCTCGACCTAGCCAAAACCAGCAGAGACACACTGGCAGCCAAGCGTAAGATTTGCCCGTCCAGCGTCACCTATACAAAGCAGGCGAACGGGACTTTGATTCGTGGAGAGCATGAAGATGTAGACGTATATTGTAGTCTATAACATTTTATGGAAATTTTCTGACAAAAAAAAATGCGGATTAATGATGCGCCCTTCTGCATGGTGCGCCCCTAGGCTGGGGCCTATAGGGCCTATTGGTAAATCCAGGGCTGCTTACGTCTACCGCATTGGTAGGATCTTGAATGTAAACTACTGGCGAAGAAAAGGAAAGCGTCTCTTTCGGACGTTAGGGACATACGATTCATACAAGAAATATCAATCATTAACAGGGAAGTTACAAAGAATCTTTACTCAGAAACGCCGTACAGCACGGGCGGAGTACGTTTCGCAATTAAATCAGCACACTGCGCTCCCTACATTATGGTCAGTGATAAAAACATTGTCGACTAGAACGGCGCCTTCTTCCTTGCCTACCTTGTCGCCGACCGGCTATTACACTTTCTATCGTGTTATGACACCGAATGGTGTTTCTTGACACCCCCCCCCCTCCTGTTTATCAGGCCGCGCCCCAGTTTTTCACTCTAATGCAACCGATGCGGGGTTCCAAATGGCAGCATGCCCTCAGTCGCAAAATCTCCACTAGTCCCGGTTTGGATGGTATTACGTATAAGATGCTCACACATCTCCCTACAAATCCCCAAACCCGTCGACTTAATTATTTTTCATTAATTCTCTCGAAAGGAACTACCCCCGAAGAATGGAACGATTTCCTAGTAGTCCCGATTTTGAAACCGAAGAAATACCCCGCCGATCCAGCTAATTATAGGGGTATTTAGTTAGGCTCTTGCATTCGTAAAACTTTTCAAAGATTATTTTGGCAAGTTTGCAATGATGCTTCGAATACTACTCATATTATGCTAAAACACAATTTGCTTTCCGGAAGCACTTCAGCACGCGGGACCCTTTAAACAGTTTTTTTTACAGATTTATTACTCGCCAAAGCTAAGAAACTTCACACGATTGCTATCTTTTTAGACATCACTAATGCTTATGATTCTGTCCATCTCTATACATTAAGTCAGGAACTCATGGAAAGTGTTTTCCATTACCGTACCTTTTATTATTTTAATTCATAACATATTATATCAACGACGTATAATTCTTCACACCCCGAGCGGAACCCTGGATGATCGTCTGACTACACAAAGGCGATATTTTTAGTGAATTTTTATTTTCTATCTATACTCGGTCTTTGGAGACAGTTATATTGCCCCATGCCCGGATATTACAGTATGCGGTTGATATTTTAATCTATTGTTCCCGGGAGGATCTGAACGTATGTCGGCGTGATTTAGATATTGCCCTATCGCAGGCTCATGAGTGGCTTCATGCACATGGCTTTACCACCTCGCTAGTCAAGAATACGGCGCTTATTTTTACGCATAAGAGACAATATGACCAGTCACCTATCAGTTATAGACAGGGAGAGGTACGGGTGGCTCCCTATGTACGTTATCTCGGTCTTCAGGTTGATAACAAGGTAACGGGCTTCCGTCACGTCGAATATCTTACAGGCTTATTGGAGAAAAAAAATGAATATCCTTAACGCTCTTACCCGAAGGAACTGGGGTGCGGATCCCATCTTGTTGTTACAGGTTTACCGAGCTATCATTCTGTCTGTTTTGGATTATAATTGTTTTTTCTTTGATCACATGCCCCTACGACAAACGCAATGTTTGTATCGAATCCAATTCAAAGCTTTACGGATTATTTGGGGGCCCTATTATCGACACCAACATGTGCTCTCCTTGTGGAGTCTGGAGAAATGACTTTACGTTGTAGACGACTATATTTACCTTATAAATATTTACTTCCCCAGTTTTCCCTCGCTGAATAAATTGCAATTACTGACTGAATATTATTCCCGGCGGTACTTATTGACTTCCCGTACACCTTCCTTAGTGCTTGCATGTTCTTATCTCCTGGAGTTTCGAACAGGGATCTTACAAATGCCACGATTGCCTCCATATATGATTCCCAATGAGGTTCACCATTTTCAGCCTACTATCTTCGAACATAATTTAGCGGGTATTTGTAACTCATCTGTCAATTTACCAAATATTATTAATCCTGTGTTTCAGGAATGTTTACATCCTTTGCTTCTACGGGTTGTTTTTATACAGACGAATCAAAACTTGACAACCCCGCGCGATTAGGTGCAGCATTTTTTGACCTGGATCTTCAACTTGAACGACAATATACTTGATCACCACACTGCACGATCTTTACTGCCGAAATCTTTGCCATCAGACAAGCCTGTATTTAATTAAGCAACATGTAGCAAATCAAGATGGCGACAAGTAACAAATCAACCAAGTGCGGCCAGTGTGAAAAATGTGTAACTGATAATGAAGACTACATAATTTGTGATGGGGAATGTGGTAAATCATATCACAGAACCTGTGTAAACATAAAGAAGAAAGTTTTTAACCGGCTTTTGTCCGACAAGGCTAAGCAATGGTGTTGTGTCGAGTGCAGTGCAATGAGTAAGTCAACTACGGATGAGGTTTCTAAAATCGCCTCGCCAGACGAGAATGTAAGTAAACCAGATTTACACGATCTTGTTTGTGAAATCAACCTCCGACTGACAAAACTCGAAAATATTAAAAAGACTCAGAAAGACATGCTTAAGTCCGTGATATACTTTTCTGATTGTTTTGATGGTATGAAAAGTGACATTTCAACTGCCACACAAACTCTGAAGCAAGCCTTGTCAGAAATAACAAAGCTCAGCCAAAGAGTTTGTGAGTTAGAGAAGGATAAGAATATCGCCTGCAGTGAGGTCAAATTGTTAAAGCAAGAGAATCTCGAGCTTCAACAGTACGTTCGGCGAAACAACTTAGAGCTTCATGGCATGCCGCACACGTCAAACGAAAATCCCGTTCAAATTGTCAAGACTATCGCTGACCAATTGGGTGTCACAGTTGTCGAGTCCGATATTGACGCCTGCCATCGGCTACCACAAAGCAGGGAAGGTCTTCCACCTCCTTTACTAGGAAAATTCTGCAGCCGGCTAAAAAAAAGAGGCAATTCTAAAAGGAAAAAGATCCAAACCCAACCTGAACTCAAGTGATGCAGGAATCAATGGAGGGACTAGGCCTATCTACATTAACGAGCATTTGACGCCAGCCAATAAAGTACTTCACAAACATGACGATGATGATAATTGTTGTTTTAAGGGGCCTAACATCTAGGTTATCGGCCAACTTCAAAAACAGGCAAGAGACCTCCGTAATTTAGGTTTTAAATACGTCTGGATCCAGGACTGTAAAATTTTCGTCCGTAAATCGGATAGTGACAAGGCTGTCAGGATCACCTCACCAGAAGACATTGAAACGATAGTAAAAGACTCTTCCCTCAACAAGGCTCAGCCATCCCTTTCACAGTAATAATAATGTATCAAGACATGGACCTACTAGTTGATGTTGACTTACACACATCAATTGATGAGCGTAAATATGACTGTATCCACGACTACATAGCAGACACTAAAAATGAGGTTAGCCAAATCAAGTGTCTTTACCTAAATAGCAGAAGCCTAAAACATAAACTAGAAGACATCGAGATACTAATACATATTGTGGAAAATCTAGATGTCATAGTGGTAACCGAGACTTGGGTGAAAAGTAATGAAGCTAAATACTTCAACCTAAACAACATTTCTGTTGCATTTGTACACAGAGACAATCAGGATGGTGGAGGTGTGGGAGTTTATGTCCACAAAAAATGGAATACAAAAGTTCTTAACCTAGTTGAGAGTAACCATAGCTTGATCCAGTTAGAGCTTATAAGAAATGATAATGTTCGTTTCAATAACCTGCTTACTATTAATATAATTGCAGTATATAATCCTAACATAAATAACGCAACAAAATTCATGCAATCTCTAGAGCACATTCTCTCAAAAAACAATGCCAATCTTTCCTTATGCATTGGTGATACAAATATTAACTTACTAAACAAAAATAATGTAACCAAATCATACCTCAATCTACTATCAAGCTATGGTTTCACACAAGGCAATACTCGCTATCCAAAAAGAACAAGTGAATCAACAAGTACACTCCTTGATCAGGTGGCCACTAATTACTGTAAGTATGCCTATAGAATAAGCAATATAAATAGTGATATTAGAGATCATAATATTCATGTACTGAGATTTTCTTGTCAAATTACTATCCAGGCAAAAGCCCAATCTCGAACATGATAATTAAATATGCCCCAACAAGCAAAGGTCTAGTTCAAAAAACGTAAATAAAAATTACCGGTACGTGAACAAAAATAAATGCTCTAATGATCTCAATCAAATAGACTGCTTAGATGATCTAAACGAAACTTACATCGCCATGAAACACAAAATCTTGACACAGACACCCAACAAAGAAAACACTGACTCACCTATGAAGGAAATACACCCACAAAAACCCATGGATAACAACTGAATTAATTCAACTAATAAAACAAAGGGACATCCTACATGTTAAACTTAAAACTAGCATTCACAGAAACAATAACCTCTTAAAGGAAGAGCACATAATATGTAGGAACAAAGTGACAGCTTTAAAACGGAAACTGAAATCCTCATACTATGAACATAAATTAACATTGAATGCCAATAGCATAAAAGGTACTTGGAAAGTAATCAATGAAATGATCTACAACTGCACACCTGAAAACAAAGATGGTCCCAGTGAGATAATAATTGACGGTAAATCATTCACAGGAAAATAAAATATTTGCAATGCTCTAAACACTCACTTTATAAACATAGCACACAAGTTAGCCAAAAACATTCCCCCAGGGAAGAAAATTAATGAAATTAATGTCAACACAGATTCCATATTGTTACGTACCGCCACGGACCGGCAGGAGACTTTCGGGTGAGTGACAGTGTGACAGACCAAAGCAGGTGTCTCGTAGGCCTTGGACAGAACCATCAGCCGGAGAGAGAAAGTTCCCACACCCTCCCGGCCCCTCCCAACGGCAGACACAATAGCGGAGCACCTGTGAGTCATCGCGCACCGGCCAGAGAATACGTGAAAAGTCTGGATGTGGAACCATCGAGAACAGACTCAATGCGGCAATAGGTTGTGTCATTTAGAACTTTCCAGGCCAGGGACTGATCCCATATAAAGCAGCGAGCCGCGGCGAGGAGGCAGTGTATTGGACAGTATTGGTCAGTGCTAGTGTGTTGAAGTGGTGTCAAGTGAGTGAGTGCGGAGCAGTACAGCGATTATTACTGGACGTCTAGGTAACAGAGTGGAAGCCTGTCTACCAGGGTGCAACTTTGAGTCAGGACTGTGAGTGCTTGGAGGTGTCGCGGTGCTTCGTGGAAGACGTGGTCGTGGGATCGACACGGGACGGGCAAGAGCGCACAAGGAGCAGCAAGAGGACTCTGGAAGTAAGTGAAGTGGCAGGGGCAAGGCTGTAGAGAACCTGTGTAGACTGTACGTGTGAGTGTAAGCTGGAAAACTGTAACGCCTCACGGACAGAGAGAACATTAATAGCGAGGACAGTGGTAGATTGTAAATGTGGAAACTAATAGTGACTAGTAGTGTTTTCTGAAGTTAGACTCAGAGTGTGTGTGTGTGTGTGTGTGTGTGCACTGTGTATGTTTGTAGACCTGTAATAAAATTACATTTCGTTAAAGGAACAATTATGTTTGTGCTTTCACCCACCGTAATCCAGTTAACGAACTTGCCACTAGGGGTGGCACGTAACAATATTTATGACCCCAACTAATGAGATGGAAATTCGCAATATTATATTAAGCCTTAAAATGAAAAGTAGCCAAGACAAAGATGGTATGTCAGTAAAATTGTTAAGAAACTCCATTGACATGCTATGCAGCCCCCTAACTCCTTTAATAAATTTATCGTTAGAGACTGGTTTGGTGCCTGATGATCTAAAATAGCACGAGTCATACCAGTCTATAAAGGAGGTGACAAATACAGACCCATTTCCATCCCCCCACCCATATCCAAGGTACTCGAAACAGTAGTACAAAACAGAATTGTTAATTTCTTAAATAAAAATGATTACTTCTACAAAGGGCAATATGGATTTCGAGAAAACTCAAGCACAGATATAGCCACAATTGATATTATCTCTAACTTGCAGAATGTCTTAGACAATAAGATGACAGCGAGTGGCCTTTACATAGACCTGAGAAAGACGTTTGATACTGTTTTCCATGAAATTCTTTTAGGGAAACTTGATAAAGCAGGTATCCGAGGACTAGCTTGGACATGGTTTAAAAATTACCTATCTAATCGTAAGCAGTATATTGAAATAAATGGCTACAGAAGTGAGGAAGTTAATTTTACCCAGGGTGTGCCCCAAGGATGAATACTGGGTCCTTCCCTCTTCTTAGTATATATTAATGACATAGCAACACTCCGTTTTCATGGTAATATAACGTTGTTTGCAGATGACTTAAGCATCTTTTACAATGCCTACACCACCAACACGCTAATTACACACATGCAGGAGGACATGAATACCATACTTGGCTGGACCCAGTCAAATAAATTAACAATAAATGAAGATAAAACAAATAATTTAATAATATCTAAGCGTAGAACAAAGTTAGACATCACTCAGAATATAATGCTGAATGGAAAGGCAGTTAAAAGGGTCTCATCTGTCAAATACATAGGCCTAATAATAGATGAAAATCTCTCCTGGCAAAACCACATTGATGCATTAGTAAAAAAAATATCACCTGCCGCTGGGATGATAAAAAAATGAGCTACTATATCCCTAAATATCTACTCAGGAAAGTGTATTTTTCCTTAATCCATAGCCACTTACAATATTTGAATACAATTTGGATAAAATGCTCAAATTACCTATAAAAGGAAATTGAGGTAATTCAGAATAGAGCCATAAGAAATATTTATAACTACCCTTTTTAACACCAACCAAACACCTTTATATTACGAGTAAAATTCAACCAGTAGCCCTAAATACAGAAATCAAATCAAATGTCCTGATGTACCAAATCCTACACAACAGAATCCATACAAATTTAAACTTCACTAAACAATCTGATTTACATGCTTACAAAACTAGACATGCAGATGACATAACACTTTTCCATATCAATTCCAAACAATATGACAGTAATAGCATTAAGTATAGTGCCTTTGTAAAGTACAATAGACTACCAGAAAATATAAAAATTGCACCTAGCCTACCAATCTTTAAAAGGAGGCTAAAACAGTTTATGTGGAATGATTATAAAATGTCAGTTTGAAGAAATTACATAATCTGGGAAGACAAAAGATGAACACATTGTGTACAAAAACGTATGAAAGCTACAAAATGTTGTATATATTTTCATACTGAAAACTTTGTAATCTAAACATTGTATTGTAATTTGTCGCCAACAAGATAAAACTGTACAATTCCTTTGTATATGAGTCATTGACTCGTTAAGGGATTAATAAAATGCATTATTATTAACACATCACATTCCTAAGTCGATTATCTGCATGTATTCCGTGAGTGTTATTCAGGCCCTCCATTCCCTTTCTCAATCATTTAATTGGTACCGGTATTTATGCCATTTAGCGCAGTTGCTATATGAATTACATCACTCGGGCCATTACGATGACGTCATATTAACGTTGATTCCCAGTCACCGGCATAAAGTGGGAAATGAACGGGCAGACACCCTAGCCAAGACTGCCGCATTGGGGACGGCACGAAGTATAACATTGCGAAACCTTGTTTAGAATTACTTCCCCTCATAAGAGAACGGGTGTGGCACGAGTGGCAACAGGAATGGTCGGCATTTACGAGGACTAAGGCCAGACAATATTTCTTGGTACAACCGGAAATTCGGCTTCAACCATGGTTTTCTTTGGGGCAATACACGAGACGTCTTATTATCAATATTATCCGCATGTACTCTTTAATCATGCCCTTACTCCTCTCTGTCTAGTAAGTATTGGGCGTCATCCTGACGGTAGATGTAGTTGTCAACAAGCCGACGGTTCACTTCATCATATTTTATTTCAGTGTCCTCAATATGATACAGCGCGCACTCCTATGCTCAGGGCATTACGGTTGCAAGACTATAGGTTACCATTGAATGTTGCTCATCTGTTGCATTCTCCGAAGATGCCAATCGTGAACGCGATTAATATTTTTTTGGATACTATAGGGGTGCAGCTTTAGAGAATTTGTATCGATCGGCCGGCTTGGTTGGGGACGAAGTGGATGCCTAGTAACTTTCTTTTTCCACGTGTTATTCCTATCTGGTTGGTTGGTTCTTAAGTTTAGGGGCTGCGACAACGCGGTCATGTAGCCCCGTGTACTTTGGGTGTATGTAGAATCTGTCTGATAATCGGTGTTAATTGTGATGACTGTATTAGTGTGTGTATCTGTTTTTTAATTTAAGTGCAGACTGGAACTTAGAATTTTTCAAATAGTTTCTACTTTTGCCGCAAAGCGCCACCATCAACGACTACTAATCCAAGTTCAGAACTTAGCTACTAGACGCCACCACAGTCGGCAACGAACGTAGACACCTAAGAGCGTTGTTTACATTCTTTTCCTATACAATTTAGCTTCACACAGGTGTAATTAGTGGAAGGTTTTTTAACATGCCATAAATCTATGACATGGGACCGCCGGCTTTACTTCCCCTCCGAAGGAAGGCATACTGAGGGATTTTTAACGCTCTTAAAAATCCGATGGCTTCGGCCGGGTTTGAACCCGCTATCTTGGGCATAGAAGCTCACCATGCTACAGACTACGCCACCGAAGCCGCTTTATTCCTCTCTCCTGCATTTTGTCCTCCTGAATGTGTTTTTCTCTCTCACGTTATGACGTTTGTTTCGCTTATGATTCCTTATAATGAACAGTGCTAACACAACAAACGAACTGGCAAAGTGTCTGATATATTGAGCATTTGTTTACCTCTTCTCAAATGGCTATTGGGTAAGGAGAGTCACGTGCCCATCAAACACCCATGAAATAAAAAGAAACCTGGTACAGTAGTCCAACAGTGACAAGAAGATCTGTGTGCACATCATGTATATTTTTCCCTGCCGTTCCTAACAGGTCATGGGCCCAGTGCCATTCCGTGATGTGCTATGATAATTACGGTATAGTGAACGTTAAGATGTGAGTATATTTTTGTGCACTCATTTTGCCAAGCAACCATGGCTGACAGTGGAAGTAGTGGTATGGCGTCACTGCCGCCGATCGCTCGGCTTTTAGGGCGATCTAATTATTTGGACTTGAAAACAGGAATGACCTTTTATTTGAAAGACTTGGGTGTCTGGGAGAGTATTGCTGGTTATCCGAGTGGAAATTCCACGTCAGACGCCAACAGGGGAAAATGGGTTTCGAAAGATCTAAACAAAATAGGCTTAATGGTGAACCCAATTTGTTATCCCTATATTAGAGAGGCAAATTCGGCTAAGGAGGCCTGGGACAAATTGCAAACATCTTTTGACGACACTGGGGTCAACCGGAGGTGTAAATTACATCGCAACTTTGGTCAATTACGATTAGAAGATTTTGGAAGTATGGGCGAGTACATTCAAGCTTTTGTGCGCATCAGCGACCAACGTCGTTCAATGGGGAAGCCTCTTGATGAAGAATTTGTTGGTGCAATGATGCTGGCGAGTTTACCTGAACGTTTCGATCCAATGAGAGAAACATACGACAACTGTGGAGTTGACATAACTGGTGATATGATTGCGAAGAAATTAATTATGAAGTAGGAGTGCGGTTCACTCATCAAGGGATTCGGCATTTTACTCACGTTCCAATTCCAGCTCAACGTCTCATTTCAAAAGTGACTCTCCAGAGAAGAAAGACCAACATCAATCAACTGCCAAGGAAAGTCTGTTCAATTTTGGGGAGAAGAGACATCAAGAAAGGAAAAGACTGGTCCAACAACATTTTTGACAGCCTTGAAGAGCAACCACCAAGAAAAGGGTGTAGTAAGTGAGAAGAGGATAATCGATTCTGTTGCAACACGTCATCTTACATGCAATGAAAATTGGTTTAAGGGTGAATATGTAAGTGAATGTGTAATGGGTGTTACCACAACAGGTACGGAGGAGTTAGTGTCAAAGTAAAGGTGATATTCAGGTGATCCTAAAAGGGGATGATTGAGTATCCAAGATAACTGATGTTTTGTTTGTGCCAGGAATGACTGCTAATTTATTATCAGTTTGTAAAATGATTGATAAGGGTACGTGTGTTGTATTTGGAAAGGAAAGTTTTTCAATAATAAGTGATGTTGATTTTAAAATGGAAGGAACAGTTTTAGCTACTGCTTCTAAACAGGGTAATTTGTATTATTTAGATGTTGAACCTGAGACAATACATTTGGCAAACACAGAAAATAGTTACAAGTTGTGGCACAGTAGATTGGGTCATCTTCACCCAACTTGTTTGAAGCTGGCCAGGGATGGTGTATGTGAGGGTTTGGATTTTTCTGATAAAGATATTTCAATTGATTGTATCCCCTGTATTGAAGGGAAATTTGCAAAATGACCTTTTAAATCTCGCCGAAAGAAAGCCAAGAATTTGTTAGAGGTTATTCATTCAGATCTGTGTGGTCCAATTGAAGTAGAAACTTATAATGGGGCTAGATACTTGTTAACCTTTTCTGATAAATATTCCAGAAAAATCTTTGTTTATTTCATTCATTGCAAATATCAAGTATTGAATAAATTCAAGAGCCTCAAACCTTTTGTTGAAAATCAGACTGGATTAAAGGTAAAATGTCTAATTACTGACAATGGGGGAGAGTATGTGAGTAATCATTTTTCTGAATCTTTATCTGATTGTGGCATTGAACATCGGCTAACTGTTCCACACAACCCTCAGATGAATGGCCTTTCAGAACGAAATAATAGATCTCTAGTAGAAATGGCCGGATGTATGATGAAACAAGCAATGTGTGACAAAAGGTTGTGGGCAGAGGCAGTGTTTACTGCAGCTTACATAAAGAACAGGACTCCTCACAAAGCTTTAGTAGGTGTAAGTCCTGAGGAAGTATAGTCCAAACAGAAGGTTAACCATAAAAACCTGAGGATTTTTGATTGTACTGCATATGCGCATGTGACTGATGTCCAAAGAAAACAGTTCGACAGCAAGAGTAGAAAGCTGATTTTTGTTGGTTATTGTGAGAATAGTTCTCAATGTTGATCTGAACAAGCCAAAGGTTATTATTAGAGCAAGATATGTTGTATTTTTATAACATGAGATGTTTTGTAAAGATTCTGTTCATAATTCTGTTGATTTTATCAAGAGAAGCTACTATGAGAGTTATGTTCCTGCCATCGAAAACATTGTATTGCCATATTGTGAACAAAGTACCGGTACTCAATCTGGTGTTCAGATTTCTAACAATGTTAATGAACCCTAGTATAACTCTATCAGTGATGTTATTGAAGTTGATGCTCATAGTGATCTCAGTGATGTACCAATATGTAGCTCTCGTGGGAGAGAGGTTCGTTTACCTGAGAGGTACAGGGATTTCGAACTAAATTATCTTGTGTCATTTGATGATGAGGAAAGGGACCTTGAACCATTGAGCTATGCTCAAGCTATCAAAGGCAGTGATAGGATAAAATGGGAAAGGGAAGGAAGAGTATGATGCTCTAATAGAAAATAAGACTTGGAAATTGGTGGATTTACCTGCCAACGAAAAACGAGTTAGCTGCAAATGGGTCTTTAAAATTAAACACAATCAAATTGGTGAGGATAGTTTTAGAGCTAGGTTGACTATTGTAAGACTTTTTCTCCTGTCATAGGAGATCAGTCATCAGATTCTTATTTGCTTTGCCAGTTAAAGCAAATTTGAAACTGTATCATTTTGATGTTTGCACTGCCTTTCTGAATGGTAGACTTGAGGAGGAGATCTCCATGACACAACCTGAGGGTTTTCATGTAATGGATAAGAAAATAAAGTTTGCATGCTTCAGAAGTCTATTTATGGGCTGAAACAAGCATCTAGGTGCTGGAATTTTGTAGTAACGAAAGAACTCTTAAACATGGGCTATCAGAATTCCAAACAAGAACCATGTTTGTTTTTCAGAATGTCTGATGGTTACTTATCTATAATTGCATTGTATGTTGATGATCTGCTCTTTTTAACTAATAATTCAAGAGAAATGAAAAGGCTGAGCAGGAAATTAGGAGAGAAGTTCAAATTAAAAGATCAAGGGGAAGCAAGTAGTTTGTTGGGAATGAGGATCAGGAAGAAAAGTGAGAAGCTATTTGTGGACCAGGCAAACTAAATTGAAAGGGTGCTACACCACTTTAACATGTCAAATTGTAACCCAGTAGACACTCCTTTGGAGACAGGAGTTAAATTTGATCCTGTGAATGATTCCAATAAAATACATGAAGGAATCCCTTATAGGAACTTAATGGGTTGCTTGAACTAACAACTGGCTGTAACATTATGCCCAGACATAGCTTTTGCAACAAGCTTGTTAAGCCAATTCAACTCCAATGCATCTATGCAACACTGGAGAGCTGCTCAGAGAGTCTTAAAATACCTCAAAGGTACTATCTAAAGGCTTATGTATTTTTTATTCGAAGAACTCTGTAATCGTCCAGGGTTTTACTGATGTTGACTATGGTAATGATTCAGATAGAAAATCCTACTCTGGATATGTGTTTGATTTTTGTGGGACTGTCTGTTGGAAAAGCAAGAAGCAGCAATCTGTAGCTTTATCAACCATGGAAGCTGAATATATAGCCTTGAGCGAAGGTTGTAAGGAAGCGTTATTTTTGAGAAATCTGTTATCAGAATTGAAAGGGTTGGAAGAATGTATTCAAATTTATGTTGACAATAAGAGTACGATTCATGTTGCCAATAATTCAGGGTATCATGATAGAGCAAAACACATTGATATCAACCTTTAATTATTTGCTTATATAAATAAATAAATAAAATGGTAAAGGTAGAGTATATCAAATCAGCTGAAATGAAAACAGATGGACTCACCAAACTACTTGCTATAAGGCGTCCAACGTTTAGAATGAAGCACTGGTTAGATAGGGATATTCTTCTCTCTTTCTGTTGCACGTGAGATATGTATGACGCTGTAATTTTCTAGCAATCCACTGTTGGCATATCAGTCGAAAACTTTTCTTTGAAGAAAAAACAGCATATTCGGGTAGAACTATGTTTTGCCGATCTTTTTTGTCCTATATTAGAACTACGTGAACTTGATAGAAATGCTAGAAAAATTAGATATCCATATTTAAAAAAAAACTATAAACTGTGTCCCCTTTTTAGTAAAATCGATCTTATATCATGTTGCATTGACTTTGTGATGCCTATTTTTCACACACGTGTAGCTAAATGTGCCGCCTTAATGATGGATTATTGAAATATTTTATACTGGCAATATTACAATTTTCATGTAGGTAAAATTTCTGAATATTCTCTCATAACCGCATAGCAGCATTGAAAAAGTTCGTACGCTGCCAACTTTTCTATTTTTAAAGATAACCATGTCATGTCAGTTTGAGAGTTGTATAGGAATGTTGGAAGAAGTTTTCTACCTTCTTACCCAGAGTGTAGGTTTAATTGTTTACACAGGCCGGGCTGTTCATTGACCGCGCATTATATGAATGAAGTTTCGAAGGACAGCGGGGTGCAGCTTGCTACTCACAGCTTTATTACTGGGTCCTTCGAGCTTGTATTTCAGTTGTTCAGCAGTCTCTATCTTGAGTGTGTGTGCAGCAGTTCTATTAGGTTTAACGTGTTGTATTTTACGTATTTCACGTACAACAATGGATAGTGGAAAGCCGATGAAATTCAGGATGACATTAAACCTCGACTCATAAATCTGGGTGACAGCTCTTCATCAGATACTGAATCAACTTACTGTGATGACGAACGGGATACCTGTCTGCTGTCATCATGAATGTACTTCAACTTTAACTGCAGTCGAAACTTCACACATTTCCTTGTGCTTGTACTTTACTTATTTTATTTTGATTGTTTTCTTTATGTTACATTCAGCATACGTTATAGTTAATTTAATTTAATTTCGTTGTATGTGTTATGTTAGCCTACTATTAGTATTATTATACAGTACTTAATTCAAGTCTTCGTCACTGCACAATCGCCGAATGTGAGGAAAGTGTACGCGAAGCGCTTTGTACTGCCTCTTCTCATGGAGTGGCAACCCTGTCGTAACGCGCCATAAGACCAATGCTTCATTCTAAACGTTGGATTCCTTATAGAGTTAAGAATTTGAAATTTTTGAATGACTTAAATAATATGTGCATGTATTGATTTCATCCTTATGTACTTCTTATGTTCTTATGTATGTTGTGTGCGCTGTACTTTAAATTCGGGGGAAGTGTTGGTGTTTGTAATTTAAAGGTTGGCACTAGTGTGCAAGCACTGTGTAGGTTTGTTACAGCCTGTTGATTTTGTTTTCTTTCTTCCTGTGTCCTTCGAGCATACAATAGGATAGAGAGGCCTCTGCCAGCGGAACATGGGGCAAGAATAAGATCAGCTGATGTTGGTAAAAATTGCGCCTATGCCCAAGTTGTCAGCGTGAGCGTAAAGATTATACTTAATAATTATCGATATACGAGCTCATTTTTGCAGTATAATATATTACAAATGTATAAAATACGCATTTTACTTTATGTAAAAGGCTGAATGTGAAGTTATATAGCGAAAATGGTTATAACTTGCGCTGCTTACAATTGCAGTCAGAGGTTTGATAAAGGGAACAGGCTATCTTTTCACGGGTGAGAATTAAAATATATGACCTAAAATACACAACAGACTTGATTACAGACATTTCCCCAATACAGCTGGCACCCAGCGGCGTAGCCGTGCTCGTTAAATCATGCAGCACGCTCGGATCCCGGCGCTGACTGCGGCTATCCCGAGTGTGGTTTCCCCCCCAGGTTTTTCCACACTCCCTCCAGGCAAATGCCGGGATAGCACCTTACTTCAAGTCCCGAGGCACCTACCTCATCCCTGTCCCTAATAAAGTTACACACTACTACAATCATCACATCAATACAGGTCATCAGACAAGTTTAACCCACACCCAACTACACGGTGCTGATGACCAAGATGTCACAAGCCCCTTAAATGAATTAACAACCACCAATGCTGCTATACACACTACTGCAGTCATCACAGAAATTTAAGTTATCAGACAAGTTTAACACATACTCAAGTACACAGGGCTGATGACCCGGAAGTCCCTAGCCACCAAAACTGAATTTACTAAATATGGAGGGGAAGGGGATAACATTAGGATATTTGTAAGATTTATTGCTGTATGTGATAAATATTGGGAGTGGGGATATCATTGGTTTACTTTTAGTATGCAGTGCTGGATATCACTTTGTACGCATACCGTAATTAAATATATTCGCTTATTTCAGCTTCCCTTCATACCCTGAATTGCTTAAGCTAAAGACCATAAATATGAAGAGAGGGGGATTTCAGCCTCAAGATATAGTAAACTTTGTTCAAAGCATTTTGACCCTAGCTGCTTTGATAAAGAGAGGTTTGGTCATCCATTTCTTCTGATAGGATCAGTTCCAACTAGTTTTGAATTTCCGGAACACTTGAGCAAATTTCAAATTTTAATTGATGATAGTTATAATCAGGTTAATGGATCCGATCGGGTGATTATCGGCCAACTTACTTGATTTATAAAGCAAAACCAGCATAATAGAAGCAAAGGGCCTAAATGTTACTAAAAAGTATGCTAGCACTAGGCCTAGTATGCTTTGTAGAGTTTATTATTTTAGATATGTAAAAATATTACAAATATAACCAAGTCAGACAATTATTACGGATAAAAATTATACGTAAACATATTTTATTCACCATTTTATAATTTCCTAACCATGTAGGCCCTACACACGTCACCTATGCATTCCAACACTGATATGTCAACACACCAAAATATCGCATATAACGATTATACTTCACACTTTTCATTCAAAGAAGAACAGCAATATTCAGAAGGAATTGTAGTTATCGCCACCTTCAACAGAAATAGTCTGTTAATCACAAGGAATACGCTTAAATCGGGATGTTAAGTCACTACGTAATGTTATTCTTATGGGAAACATCTTTGTTTTGCCCAACATCAGCTGATCTTATTTTGGCCCCACGGTCGGCCGGTAGAAGCATATAGCTGGCGCCCTCTCCATCCTATTGTATGCTCGAAGCCTGTGTCATATTGCTTCCAAGTAATAAACCTGGTACAGTAGTCCAGCAGTGACAAGATCTGTGTGGACATCATGTTTATTTTTCCCTGCCGTCTACAGATTTATCTATTAAGGGGAAACAAAAGAACAGGAATATTGCGTGTAAGAAGAGGATAAACACAAACAAACGAGGATACAAAAGGTGCAAATCTTCACGCTGAAGTGACGCGTGTTAGCGACTTTCTACGGATACACAAACATGAGACGTCACACATAAGGGAAAGGGTTTGAAGAGTCAAATGACAGTCGTGAAGATATTGTAATAAGGCGGTAAGAACGGGAGAGGTGGGGGAATAAAGGAACACAGAAATATTTAAGGGAAGATAAAAACCGAGATGGCGTAATGAATGAAGTAGCGTAGTACGTTGATGTATAAAAAGGACACTGAAATACTAGATAATTGGTACCGACTGTTGTGTTACATGCGCAAACCTCGGACGGTCGTAAGTTGCACCTTGCCATAAAAACCGGAGTACTGGCATGATTAAAACGTAAACGAATAATTGTAATAATATGACGACGAGAGTATAGACCATTGTAAAACCAAAGAAGACGGGGTATCGTAGGTTGTATATGATAATAAAACTTTGTCTTTTCTCTTGTATATTCCTGCCATTGTCGAGAATAAAATCGGAGGCAGGGGTAGCAGTGTTGATTGGAGGTACCGTGGCCACTCGCAGCATGTTTGGCGGCGTTATCGATATATCCATTCCGTAAAATAGTCGTATGACCTGGTATCCAGGAAAAAACGATCTTGTACCCTGACTGCGACAATTCATACGTCAAACTGAGGATATTAAGAAAAAACCAATTATCGGTACGAGAAACATTTTGCAGTGACTGTAGAACACTCTGCGAGTCGGATAAGATGAGGAACCGAGAAATGGCATTCCTTTTAATATATATGAGGGCTTGGCGTATAGAAAACGCTTCGGCAGAAAAAAATAGATAAGGTGTTGCAAATTACTGAAAATATTTATTAGAAGCCTCGTGATAGTTCTGACCCCATCTTTTTATTTCAACATACAAGTTGCCTAAAACTAAAGAGCATAGAATACACTCCCAATTCCCAACACACTCCCACCTTGAAGTTGTGAGACCAATTTTTCTACACAATTCTTTGACAATTTCAACAACAAACACAATACATTAAGTTAATTTCTCATTAAGAAATGTCTGTTAGTATTTTACATTTGGCACTACTTTTCTTCCACTCCTAGTTGTATACACAGGCTGAGTCTTGGTAATCTCTGAGGTTAATTTCGGCTTGCACACAATATCTTCTGGGCTACCAATCTCCAGGGGGTGTAGTCTTTCTATCGGACGCAGCATTACACCATTCTGTGTTGTTAGTTTTGCTGTACGGGAGACACCATCTCTGCCAGGAATCAATTTTAAAATCCTTGCCAACGGCCATTCCACTCTTTTCACATTCGAAGATCCAAGCAACACTACTGTATGTCACCTTCTTTGAGGGGTGTTTTCTTCTTCCCCTTTGGTGTCTGAACAAGTTGGGAAAGATATTCTTTTCTAAAACGTTCTTTGAACTCTTGAAGCAGGTGCTGTCGAAGACGTAAGCGAGACTGGAACTTGCTATTTTCTAGTTGGTCGATGTCTGCCATGCTATTCTCTCCAGCGTCTTGTAGAAACATTGCTGGCGTCAATGGGCTCAAATCTTCTGGATCCTCTGAAATATACGTTAAAGTTCTTCCATTGATAACAGACAATATATCACATAACGATGTCAACAGTTCCTCGTAAGACAAAACGGATCTTCCAAGAATTTTTCTCAGCATTTCTTTGGACGTACGTACCAGGCGCTACCACCATCCTCCCCACCAACATGCTGTTGGAGGATTGAATTTCCCTCAATGTCTTGATATCCCGAAGTATTCTGTAGCCCCTGGTGATCTAAGCATTTTAAGGCTCTTGCAGTACCAACAAAATTTGTTCCATTGTCCGAATAAATAACTGAAGGACGACTTCTTCTGGCGATGAATCTTCTTAACGACAATACAAAGGCGTTAGTACTGAGCGATGTTAATAGTTCAAGGTGAACGGCTCTGAAAACAGCACATGTGTAGAGAGATCCACACCTTCAACCCGTCTTTTAGGAAGAGAGGTCCAGCCATGTCAATACCAATTATTTCGAATACTCGTGCGTCTTTGACTCTGTCATTCGGTAGAGGAGCTGGTTCAGATTCAGCATTTTTAACGTTGTGCCGTTTGCATTGTATACATCTTGAAACCACTCTTTAATATATCTTCTACTCTGTAATATCCAGGACCCTTTCCTAATATGGGTCATCAAGAACTGTACTCCAGCATGACAATGCAGTCGATATTGTTCTTCTATCAACGCATCACCCAGCTCATGACTTTTGGGTAACAACAGGGGATACTTGAAATCCAACAAATCGTTTCTCATTAAAATCTTCGTTTTTACACGAATAAGATCCTGCTCATCTCTGGTAACCACAATGCCGTTAATAATGTTGCCCTCTTGTGGAAATGATTCCTGCTGAACGCTTTTGATCAAATGTAATTCTGCGTTTTTCATTTCCATGTAGGTCAGTGATCCAGTACGCTTCGTGTTCTCTTTTCTCACATTGTCTTCGTCTTCCGCTGGAACAGATGGCCACTGGTGCATAGGATTTCTTAACCATCCTGGTCCTTTCCACCTTTGAGATTCTTTTAACTGTGAAGGATAACATCCACGGGATACCAAGTCAGCAGGATTATATATCCCAGGTATGTATCTCCAGTCCTCAGGCTGCGTCAGTTTTCTAATCTCTTGAACTCTATTTCCAACGAAGGTTCCCCAAGTCCCGTTTCGTTTTATCCAAGCCAAGGCTGTTGAGGAATCCGTCCATAAATACTCTCTAACATCTTCTAAGTGTGATGACGATCTTACTAAGGAAGTCAACCTGCTTCCTATCCGACATCCTAAGAATTACATCCTTGGAATGGTAACCGTCTTAAGGGGCGCTACCCTGGCTTTGGCTAGCACCACCCCACGGAAACTCCATCTGTTCTTTCCATTCTTAAGCATGCCGCATAAGCATGTTGAGTGGCATAAGTAAATGTAAGTAGCGACCAATCTTCTTTATTCACTGCACCACTTGTAACTAAACGAGAACCATTTACCTCCACTAAACACAGCACTTCTGCGTAGCGTTTTCGAAAATCACCAGATATCAATTCAGGTACTGGAGTATCCCAACTCGATCTTCCTCTCGTTTTAGTTGGTTTGCTTGCTGCTTCAACTTTTCATTCTTCCCTCAGCAACAATTTGAATGGAAGCAATGCTGGCGAAAGGAATCAAATAACATCAAAGATTTTATGAATGAAAGACAATGGCTCTCTCTCTCTCTTAGTGACATCTTCTGGTAACGTTGTAAGCTTTGACTTTATATGACATCTCAACGTAACCGCTCTTCTATTCCATTCCAGACCTAGGATTTCCGTAACGTCTGCTTCTCCACCCTCCTTATCGTCCTGTAATATTTTTTATTAATGGGTGCCCCATCAAATAGGTTTATAGAGGAAAATCCTGTTGGGCGCCAATTCAAATACAAGTAAATAAATGAGTAATTAATCTCTTGTTCCAAGCAAAATAAACACAAGTCCTCTATAATCTCAGGGTGTAGGGTAGGCCTATTATTAAATACCAACCCAGATACCATCAGTTTGGATAGCAGTTCTGTCATTCACTGAAATATACTATCAATTACTGGGAATGTTACTTACGGTTCTGAGGAAATATAAATATACTAGCAGTAGTACCCGGCTTCGCCCGGTGGTATGATGATAATATTTCAGTCTCCTTAACACTCAACGTCATAAATTATATTTATTTATGTATTCATTTCTTACATTATCAAACCCAGTGACAATGTGTATACTTAAGTCACTATGGGAAGGCTCTGTAAAATAATTATCATTCTCGTGATATTTGTCTTTAGTCCGAGTCGAGATATGTCGTTAGCGGTCCCAGAATTCGTGACATCTCAGTCGTAGAAGACTATATGTGGTGGTGATTAGAAATATAATGGACTTAAAATCTATGTCATTTGCCCCCAATGACGTTGAGGGCGTAACATCTAGGTAATTTGCCCTACTGATCAGGATGATATTAAAAATTACTACATAACTGACATATGAAACTTAGAAAATAATAGAAAAAGTTATTTTTATGACTCACATTTCGGGAAAGACTTGATTATGTTTTGCCAAAGAGCTCCCACTTAGATCGCTATCTGGTTAAAAGTTTCGTCTTGTTAAGGTTTAAACTGTACGATAAATGTCTGAAGCAATTCCTCCAAGAGAAGCTTCCAGATTTCTCAGTCGATATATCGTTAACTTTCCTGAGCATCCAGTTGTCTTTTCTTCTGACGCAAAACATCTTCTACATAGTGATGATGAACATAGAAGCGACTACTGGCACATATAACTTATCAACGAATGGGAAAAATTGATACTTTAAAGGAATGAAAGGAATAAAATAGAAAAGAGATGTACGATATACCATAACACTCGCTGTGAATTTTCTACGTGACCGGCTTACATGTTTCAGTACAGGTTCTCAAGAAGAGGAACCAGATCATTGACATAAATGAATAGAGTAACAGTAGATTAAATAGTATCCTAGACAGATGACACGCAAAGTAACACGGCCTAATATACGATGTAATGGTTGAACTTCAGAGAAATGTTTCATCTCACTTCGCAGTTGTTATTTAATAAATACTAACATGTTTGTAGCTAACATTGAAATTAATGGAGTGCGTTAGGATAAACGATATTCCTTGTTTTTCCCTCTGGTGTATAAATAAATAAATGTTTAGATGTGCCCACTCTTGAGCAATCTACGTATAACTGATCATGAGAGTAGCATGGACTTTCCAGATTAAGGCCTGCTACCTTGAGCGACTGTCCTTGGGCCTTGTTTATGGTCATTGCAAATGCAAGACGTGCAGGGAATTGCAGTCGCTTGAAATCAAAAGGCATATCAGTAGGGATCATAGGAATTCGGGGAATGAAGATATCTCCTCCTTTGGCATGGCCTGTCAATATGACTACTACTGAACGGGTATATCAAACTTACAAACTAATGGAAATACACATTTTAAAAATCGCAGGCGATGAAGACTGTGGTGTTACTTAGTAGTATAATGGACGTAACATCTAGGTCATTTGCCCTTTTGATGAGGATGGTAATGAAAACTACTGTTGAATTGACACGACAAACTTGCAAACTACCGTGGTAGAAAGAAATATTTCAAAATTCACAGGCGATGAAGAGTTATTGTGTGTGGTGATTAGTGGTATAATGGGCGTAACATCTAGGTCATTTGCCCTTATGATAATATTAAGGTAATGAAAAATGACTACTAAACGAACATGGTGTAATTTTAAATCTGATATAGGTCATTCAGATTTCTACCTTCGATGTCTTCCAATGTCTGAACGTTATTTTCTGACTTAGGCCTATACCCGATGCGTGTAGTGAAAGAGCTTATCGAGTACTGCTCGGGTCCAAGCTGCACGAACCTGAGAATATCGCAGATGATGACGATATATTATGATGACAGACGTTCGGGTGGGGGGTTCCCGGTCCTATTCACATTGACCGGTGAATCACTCATTCTTTCGTAACACTACAGTGGTTTGAGCAAAGACGCAATATGAACATCTGCATAGTCAACAATACCAGGTATCACGGCGGGGTCTGGACATTTCTCTCATGTCACCTCGCGATGAATCAGCAAGCTATTCTCACACCTGTCCCCTCCCCCTCCCCCCTCCACCCACCAGGGTCTCACAACTTGTGGGACGTGGGTTTGCGACCACGGAACCCCAGCTGAGTCCGGCATTGCTTCTACTTACTGGTGCCGGGCTCCTTTCAGTTCTCTTTCCTGTCAGCCTCCCTTGGTCAAACTCTTGTTCTCTTCCGACCCCGATGGTATCAGGGTATCCGAGGCCTAGCGACTCTTTCATTTTCCCGCCTTAATTGGCCCTTGTCTAATCATTCCTGATAGCCTCATTCTTCGAGGTGTCAGCCTTCTTTTTCTTTTCTTAATATCTCATGTCTTCTGCTCAAGGCCCTCAAGGAGGCAGGGTGTGTGTGGCCCCACCACTCCTGGTGCACCCTGGATAGTGCTACATCCTCAAGGGCTCATGGCTGGTGAGTTCAGGAGCGGGCAAACCTGAGGGTTTCCTGAGCGGGTCCGGTTTTACCCCTTTTTTCCATTGCCTTTGGGACGGACCCTGTCCTCTTTCCGGGAATGGAGTGGTCCGTCCGCAATTTCAAGCAGGCAGTGTTACTCGCAGGGTACCAAAGGGTAAGTATACACATTTTGGTTCTGATCGGTGAAACGGTGTAGATTTGTGCCAAAGGGCCTAAATGCAGGGAATGGGGTGATCTGTCCGCAATTTCAAGTGGACAGGGTTACCCGCAGGGTTCGAAAGGGTAAGTATAAAAATTTTGGCCCGGATCGGTGAAACGATATAGATTTTTGGCAAAGGGCCCAAATGCAGGAAATGGGGCGGTCTGTACGAAATTTTTAGGTGGACAGTGATATTCACAGGGTTACAAAGGGTAAGAATACACATTTTGGTTCAGATCGGTGAAACGGTGTAGATTTGTGCCAAAGGGCCTAAATGCAGGGAATGGAGTGGTCTGTCCGCAATTTCAAGCAGACAGTGTTACTCGCAGGGTTACAAAGGGTAAGTATACACATTTTGGTTCAGATCGGTGAAACGGTGTAGATTTGAGCCAAGGGGCCTAAATGCAGGGAATGGAGTGGTATGTCCGCAATTTCAAGCAAACAGTGTTACTCGCAGGGTACCAAAGGGTAAGTATACAAATTTTGGTTCTGATCGGTGAAACGGTGTAGATTTGTGCCAAAGGGCCTAAATACAGGGAATGGAGTGGTCTGTCTGAAATTTCAAGCAGACAGTGTTACTCGCAGGGTTCCAGACGGTAAATAAAAACTTTTGGTTGAGATCTGTGAAACGGTGTGGATTTGGGCCAAAGGGCCTAAATGCAGGGAATGGAGTGGTCTGTCCGCAATTTCAAGCAGACAGTGTTACTCGCAGGGTACCAAAGGGTAAGTATACAAATTTTGGTTCTGATAGGTGAAACGGTGTAGATTTGGACCAAAGGGCCTAAATCCAGAGAATGGGGTGGTCTGTCCGAAATTTCAAGTGGACAGGGTTACCCGCAGAGTTGCAAAGGGTAGGTATACACATTTTGGTTCGGATCAGTGAAACGGTGTAGAAGTTTGCCAAAGGGCCTAAATGCTGGAAATGGGGTGGTCTGTCCGAAATTTTAAATGGACAGTGTTATTCACAGGGTTACATAGGGTAAGTATAAAAATTTTGGTTGAGATCGGTGAAACTGTGTGGATTTGTATACATAACAGACAAACAGACAGACAAACATTGAGCTTTATATATATAGATATATAGTATATGTTGTACTGCAGTATGAGGATATGATTTTTAAGATATTTATTATAAGGATTCTTCTTTGTTAGAAGCATTACGGGATTATCAATATCATGCAGACCAGACACCTTCAAACAATGTTATAAACTCTTCCAGTTTTCAATAAAAGACATACATTTCTTTTTAAGATCCAATCCTACAATAAACTTCTTACTTAGAGCATAAATACAATAGAGGGCGCATTGCCACACTGCACCTGTACTGTGACGTGAAACCAACATCTCGATCAGCTGACTGAAGGGTAATGGCTCAAGACCGACTACGATTGGCTAATGGCGAATGCTAAACAACGCCAAGGAATACAAAAGGAGCTCCATATTGGATAATTCTATCATCACTATCCGCAGTTCCCTTCAGTCAGCTGATCGAGATGTTGGTTTCAACAATGTGACGTCATCAGCCATCTATTGAATTGATGGTCTAAGACTTCTTATAATCAACTATTCTCTATTGTTCCACATTAATTTTCTTTGCCTTATTTAAGATATGCCACATCTTCTAATTCTGGTTCCTCCTCTATGGATCCAACAGATTTGCACTCAAATACACCTAGTTCATAATATCACCACCTGAGCGCTACTTAATACTTTCCACATACAAATGGCAAACATCTCATATAGCTTCATAAAAATGTCACATTCGCCCCCAGAAATTTTTACAAGAATATTATTTTGGAGGGATTTCCAACACATATTTTACCCAAATATCCATCAGTACATAAGATACTAAGTCCAAGACCATATACATCTTCATACACCGTTTCACCGAACACTCCACTGTAAAATACTTGGCAGCATTCAATCTCCAGGAAGAAATAGCAGTTACTTTGCAAACCAAATGATATGCAAGGTTAGTTCGTGCAAAGCCAGAAAATTGTCAGAACCACAATCATAATCTACGTCACAGAAGAACTTACCTTCCATGGCGCGCAGCAACTCATCAAAGCCTACTCTTCCAGATTCCTCCATATCTTTCTCTGTGAGAACAAAAGGTTCTGTATCCCAACCAACTTCCTTGATGGTAGGCTGCACATCCGGATGACGATAAACACAAACAGTCTTCTTCTTTGGATCCTTTCCAAGAATTCCTAGAAATACAAGTAGAAGAGCAAGTACCTCACCATTATGTAGGGTCTGACGGTCCTTTTCTGGAAACGCTCCACTTCTGTAGATGCCAAATTTTATAGAACATTCCACTAATCTGGTGTATATAATATCCATCATGTATTTTGAAACTGAATTACAGATGCCATTTCAGTTGCACTGATACAGATTTACTCTTGTCTATTATAACCAATCTTCATATCTCCATAGACTTCTTGAATCCGAAAACTTAGAAATCATATCTCGATTAAACAAATTTACTGTACTAAATCAAATAAATAGATGCAAAAACAAAGGTCAATAATGGTCAAAAGATAAAACAAAATTAATGTATTGACACCAAAAATAAGAAAGAAGATAAATTAACATTCTCATTAAAAGATATGTACATTACAGCAAACCAACAAATGTACATTGTGCAAATGTATCCTAAGATAGATCAAAATATAGACGTTAAATGCCTCAAATACATAATTTATAATAATAACAAAATGGCGACACACGCCCCCTACACATTTCATACCCATATATATATCCATCACATACACACCTCTTTCACTTAAAAGAATATACATAAATATAATTAACTAAACCATAACCTCTGCATACATAATACCTATCTCTAAATGTCAGGCATAGATGTACATATTCTTCCTTATTCTTCCATTTTTCTTTCTTCCTATTCATCTGTTTCTCATTCTTCTCCATTCTTCTTTCTTCCTCTGCCTTCCATCTCGTCTTTTTCTTCATCCGCCATGTCATTCCGTATCTTGTACTCCTCATCTTCCATCACCACCGTTCCTGTCTCCTTCACTTCTTCCTCTTCTTCTGTTTCTCCTTCATCTCCATTCTTCTTTCTTTCTCTGCCTTCCATCTCGTCTTTCTCTTCATCCGCCATGTCATTCCGTACCTTGTACTCCTCATCTTCCATCTCCACAGTACCTCTCTCCTTCCCTTCCTCATTTTCTTCTTCTTCTTCCTCTTCTGATCCTTCACACTCTTATCTTCCTTTGCCTGACATCTCATCTTCTTCCTAATCCTTTTCTTTGCTCTCCAACTCAACCTTTTATCTGTCCTCCTAGTCCCCTTTGTCTTCATTCTCAACCACTTCTCTCTTCTCTTC
This sequence comes from Meconema thalassinum, assembly GCA_946902985.2. Taxonomy (NCBI): domain Eukaryota; kingdom Metazoa; phylum Arthropoda; class Insecta; order Orthoptera; family Tettigoniidae; genus Meconema; species Meconema thalassinum. The sequence goes on along the minus strand of OX336392.1, from coordinate 306,053,868 downwards.
GTTTTACATCTCATCCTTTTCATCTCGATCTTCATTCTCCAACGATTCTTCACCTCATCTTTTTCCATTATGTTGTCTTCTTCATGATTCATTCCTGCACTATCACCCTCATCTTTCACCTCTTTTGCTTGACTGCTACTGATCTCCTCATGACCAACCTCATTTGCTTCTCCTTTCTCTTCTTCAGTTTCTTCCATCTCACCTACTTTCTTACTTTCTTCCATTTCACCTTCTCCGTGGCACGTTTCTCCTTTCTCTTCTACCTTGCCCTCTATCTCATCTTCTTCCCTGTCCTCATTTTCGTTCTCTTCCTTTTGACGTCCTCCTTCACCTTCTTCTCTCTCTTGTCCATTTTCATGTTTTATTTGAGACTTTAATCTCAGTTCTATATCTAATATCCTCTCACCAGTCGCCTTTTCAACCTTCTCAATTTTCTCTAGAAAATGTTCCTGTACCCTTTCCAATTTATTATCTGATTCTATAGTCATATCATTTAATTTCTCTGGGATTCTCGTTTCAATTTCCATCAATTTCTGATCTACTTCTTTTATAATTACTTTCGCCTTTTCTTCCACCAAACTCCTTACCTCACCTCTAATCTCTAGTCTCACCCCCTCAATACTATGCTGTAACAATCCATACTTCATATCTAACTCCTCACTAACATGCATTACTTTATCTAATTTCTTACTCAACTCCTGATTATTCTTAACAAATTTTTCATTCATTTGTCTTAACATCTCCTGATTATTCTTATCAATATTTTCAGTCATTTGTCTTAACATATTTAAGATATCCTTCACTGGCATTACAACATCCTGTACTGGCCTTATAACATCCTGTACTGGCATTATAACCTCCTGTATTGGCATTATAACCTCCTATACTAGCACATCAGTCATCTCTCTTTCCATCTCACTACTGCCAATCTCATTCTCATCATTCTCCAACATGCACACCACCAAATTTTCTCCATTCATCTCCATCCTGCTACAACTCACTCCATTCCCACTCATCATTCTCATTCGTTTATCATCCATGTAAATACGTACACAATAACCTATCCCTCAGATAACATTTGCACAATTCACACTCTCCTACTCCCACACTGATGCATCCTGGTTCTCGAGTCCCACGCTGAGGTGTCAAATGTAATATTTATAATTTAATGGGTGCCCCATCAAGTAGGTTTATAGAGGAAAATCCTTTTGGGCGCCAACTCAAATACAAGTAAATATATGAGTAATTAATCTCTTGTTCCAAGCAAAATAAACACAAGTCCTCTATAATCTCAGGGTGTAGGGTATTATTAAATACCAACCCGGATACCATCAGTTTGGATAGCAGTTCTGACATTCACTCAAATATACTAACAATTACTGGGAATGTTACTTACGGTTCTGAGGAAATATAAATATATATAGTATATGTTGTACTGCAGTATGAGGATATGATTTTTAAGATCTTTATTATAAGGATTCTTCTTTGTTAGAAGCATTACGGTATTATCAATATCATGCAGACCAGACACCTTCATACAATGTTATAAACTCTTCCAGTTTTCAATATAAGACATACATTTCTTTTTAAGATCCAATCCTACCATAAACTTCTTATAATCAACTATTCTCTATTGTTCCACATTCATTTTTCTTTGCCTTATTTAAGATATGCCACATCTTCTAATTCTGGATCCTCCTGTATGGATCCAACAGATTTGCACTCAAATACACCTAGTTCATAATATCACCACCTGAGTGATAATTAATACTTTCCACATACAAATAACAAACATCTCATATAGCTTCATAAACATGTCACAGTCCCTCGATACATCTTCCATGGTACTCTCCCAATTTCTTAGCTCCATGTGTGCTTCTGCCAGTATTCTTGTACTTTCATTACGGAACCTCTTGTACTCCTCTATTGACGTCCGAAACGGGGGAGGAGCTTACGGTCAGCTGTTTGCAATATGGCGGCGATATAGTGACGTGAAGTAATTGGGTGTACAGTAAAAATGTGTACGTTTGTTATGGCTTCTAATTATTTATGATGGCGAAATACTACATATTTTCTTTCATTGATAGACATATTTTTATAATCCATTTAAATGCAGCTAATTACTACCAGTTAAAAATATTACCCGCATGTAGATAGTTAATTTACTGTCTGCTGTTACATAGGCCTATATGAAGCCTGTACTTGGGAGCCTAGCGGTATCGATGTTTTAATTAATTTCACAATATATATATCTCACATAACACAAAGGACGACTCCCTGATAATAAATTGAATCAAGCAACCCTGAATTTGCATGAATGTTTTGGGTTCAAAGAAGCGTTACTTGGGATGCTCAAATCATACTTCAATATTGCAAATATTGACCTACATACTTGCTGTTCAAAGGCAAGAATATTAATTTATTACTCTCTTGCCACAGGCAAGTTAAAATGGAGGCATCCTTTTTATCAATATATTTAATTAAATGTTTAAAATACAGATATTTAACAAAGCAGGAGTCTCCTTTTGAACTTGTCATAAGCAAACGGAACAGATCAAAAACTACACTTTAAGCCAAACCAAATTCACTCCTCAGCTCGACATAAACCATAATACAAATTAAAACCTATACAAAACATACTCTCCTTACTGTTGTACAACTTTCAAACCAGCTATTCGCACTCAAAACTGAAAAACCCTGAAATGGGAACTAATTAAACTTAGAATAGCCTAGGCCGATCCGGTTTCATGCTACATTACCGCATATGTATACTTAACATCACTTTAACTTCAAAATTACGGCTATTTAAGTGACCTATCTGCCTGAGTAGTATAGGTGTTACCGGCCTGCCTGGGATGATGGGTCACCAAACCGGTAATTAAAACTAAGATTTTACATTTTAATTAACTAAATTCAACAGTAGGGAGATCATAGCCAAAAACACAATTTAAGCCAAATCATACTTCAATGACCTACATACTTGCTGTTCAAAGGCAAGAATATAAATTCTCTGGCAAATTAAGGCTAGGAACAGCATTTTTCTTAAGTTTTCTAATCATTCGGCTATTGTCAATCGGAAGAACCCCTAAAATAAGTTTACGAAGAGCGGATTACATTCTATGTACGGCACAGAAGTAATAGGCTACAAGTTTATCAGTATTTTTGATGTAGCTAAATCCATGTGAATACAAATTAGAAACAATAACTATCAATAATCAACAGTACCGGTGGAAAGAAGTCGTCTTCACAAAAATGCACACTGCACACTGTCATGTAACATGTTTTCCAATTGACAGCGCCGAAGCCCATCTTTCTCTCTGAACTTTATGTACAGGAAAGTAGTGAAGATATTTCGTACCCGTTTTATACGATTTGCAACCGTATACAGAGCAGTACCTCCTCGAATTTGACAAATTTCTTTCTGTTTCCATCACGACGTCAATGCTTCACCATCTAAATAAACCACACCAGTCACAATGTTACAGCTTCAACATTCTACCGCGTGGCTGCGCCATCCAACTTTTCTGACGTCAATAGAAACTACCGAGGCACTGCCATCGTAATGTACAGGCCGTAAGGCTCCCACTGTGACGTCACGCCTAGGGTCGTTATAGTCGCAGCAGCTCCCTTAACACGCAGTCTCTTCAAACCTAATATAAATTACCCTCCCGTTTCAAGACGTAGAAAAATAGCAATGATATTTAGGGCTGATTGGCACTTCCATCCGTTAACACTACATACGCCCAATTATCGCTCCGCTTGTTCGAATCCGGCCGATGTAGCTGGCATTTTGAGAGTGAACAAAATGGTACATTGCCGGTACATTTACTAGGACGTTGAAACCCACAAACAGGGCTAAATTGCAGTATTTTGACTTCGAGAATAAGATCTATTTTTGGCCATTTTCTCGTTGTTCACCGCTTTGAAAGGGTTTATAGTAGATGCCTGAGAAAACCCCACATTACTCTTGGCTATTCAACAGATCACGTCCTAACCTGCCCGTGGATGACAAAGCACAATCTAACCAATCTCTAACTGTAATCCATGCACAGGCCACCCTCACGGTGACTTAAACAGGGCCTATCCTAACAGCACTTATTTTCTATGACTCAATCTAACTTGTTTCTTGCATCAGGAATTTACAATGGGTTGTAATTTTGAAATCAGGTATCAATAAAATACAGTACATTCACCTGGTGCTAACAATCCCATTAATGTAATTACAGTAGCCTATACAAATGCTGCCACGAAAACATTACCGTGTTCACTTGAGCTTGATCGAAAGACCATTCTCACAAATAATGTAACTTGGACTGACTTCAGTAGATACTGAATACTGGATATCGCTTCTCTGATTTACATACGGCAAGTATCTTAACCTCAGCATTATCATAATAGAAATGTTTCCAGTCCTAGCATAGGCTGAAGTTTGGGAACTTCTTACAATAATTGAAACCATATTAACTAACAACCTACCATCAAGGCGATTAGCTCTTCTCTCCCGAAGAATGGTATCTTACTTTCAGGGAAATGTTAACACACACTTTTGTATTCCCGGTAATGTACGAATAATTTATAGGAATGTTGTGTATGCATTGCTTTCTAAAATTGTCGTGGTGGGGAAGGAGAAGCAAGCCACATTATCATTTCTTTCAGAATACCGGGAGTTGCTATAAACAAGCTTTTGACACACCTGCGACCTGGGAAGGAGGTTTCCTGAACTAACAACATTTTATTACCATCCAAAAAACGTTGTATGAGTCGAAATAATAAGTGATATAGAGGTTCTAACTAAAACATAACCTTCTGTGTGATGACAAACATGCAACGCAAAATTTGCGTAGATACAATAACCTACCTACAAAATGAACATTTGTTCCAGAAAATAAATAATCCTCATTCTAGATGACGTAAATAGAAGCTTTCTCAAGTAAAACTTTTCACACGGATACTCATTCATAACAGATATAAACAACACAGCACAAAGCAAAATGGTCGCCATCTCTACCTCTCTACCGATCAGCTGATCAATCGTTAGAGTCGCTGCATGATGGCCTGTACATTACGATGGCAGTGACCGAGGTCACACAGTTGTCCACATATAGTGATTCCTTCAGTTTGTGGGCTGTTCCTTCGTCTTCTCCACGAACATTCGATAGGTGATGGTCTAATACTGCACCAAATATGAATGGGCTGCAAGTCGTTCCAAACACTACTCTTGCATGTCTGTAGACCTTGATTTCTCCAAATTGTTTATCCTCCCAACATAGAAAACAGAGGTGATTACGATCTTCTGGCGCTACCTCAATCATCTGAAACGCCTTCCTTATATCAGACGTTACACCAATCTTCTTCTCTCTAAATCTTAGCAGTATTTCAGGGATCATTTGCACATAGTTAGGTCCTTTCTCCAGACAGTCATTGAGAGACATGCCTGCCTCTGTGATGCTTGATGCATCAAACACCGGTCTCGCTGGGGTCGTCAAACTGTTTGGCTTTATCACCGGTCGATGTGGTAGAAAATGGCATCCCTCCTCCATTATCTTATCAATGAACCCTTCTTCCTCCCAGCTTCCGAACAGTCTACTGTAGTCTTCAAATAAGTTGGCCTTATTCAGCTTGTCGGTGGTTGAGCTTATTCTCCTCTCTGCCATGTGTCTGTTCGAAGGAAGAATTGGGTGACCTTCAACCCAAGGGAGATTGACCATGTAGCGTCCTTCTTCAGTTTCCTTCAGTGTTTGGAGAAAGTTTTGTTTTATTTAATGATTTCACTCTTCAGTTGATAGCACTTCAACTGGATCTTGAATTCCAATTACTTCCAGATCCCACAACTTCCCAATGGAATGTTTATCTCCACATGCCATTGAAATTGTGATATTCGCAAAATTTCCTTCAACAGTGTTGTCACAACTCTCTCTTGCTAAAGGCCATCCCAACTTCGTTTCTATCGCTGTGAGTCCAATCGCCAAAGGTACAACATTTCTTGTGATAATTTTACTATACACATCTATGCCTAACAGCAATTCTGGACGGTCATCTCCGATATCATTAATCCATATCCCAATCTTTTTAAGTTCCTTCATCAGTACCTCAGATTTGAAAATTCTTGGGATTAACTGACAGATTCTGGGTTGATCTCTTACGTCTACTTGACATTCGAATTTTCCTCCAGGTCTTGTTAGATAGATGGATAGATAGATAGATTTAATTAATTCCATTTGATCAAATACATGTATACAATACATTTTTGATATAGAACACGTCAGAATTTACATCTATAAAATAAAAGTACTAATAGGTATATAATACTAATACTATAACTATTTATAACTTATTATAATAACATATCTTAAGAGATAAAATCTTATTGGACAACTATTTACACCTAATTCTATTATCATAATACGAAAGCTTAATTCTATAAATACAACAACTTACAGCTAGGTATTACAATTAAAATAGAAAAGTAAAATATAATTGTACATTACATCCCTCCTATACACTCAGATATTCAACTACAGAGTAAAAACAATGGCACTGCAGATAAGCTTTCAACATTCTATCAAAGGTTTTTATTTTAGGGGCAAGTTTTATAATACTGGGGTAGTTTATTGTATAATTTAACTCCTGTGTGAAAAGTTCCTTTTTGATATATGCTTGTGTGTGTATGTGAAATATGAATGTTTTGATTTTGTCTTGTGTTACGCCTATGTACATCATTGTTTGTTTTAAGAAAAACATTCTTATTCATTAAATTCTTTTTTAAAAACATAATACTTTCAAAGATATATATGCAGGCCAGTGGGAGAATGTTTAAATCTTTAAACAGTGGTCTACATGATTCTCTAGTGTTTACATTTGATATAATTCTAATCGCCCTCTTTTGTATCCTAAACGTGCTTAGTACATCTGGCGACATACCCCAAAATATGACCCCATATCTTAAGTATGAATGGAAATAAGCAAAATAAGTATTTCTTAATGTGCGCATGCTAGTGCAGGTTTTCAAAATATGTAACGCAAAGCACATCGAGTTCAGTTTAGTATTCAGATATTGTATATGTTTATTCCATTTCAAGTCATGTTGTATCCATAGTCCTAAAAACTTTGTTTCTGATTTATTTTCTATTTGAGGACCATTTAATGTTATATTGGGCTTCGCAGGATTCCTATTCCGTATAGTGTGGAAATTTATACATAATATTTTTTATACTTTATTATGAGGCGATTATCTTGTGACCATTTGGTTATCTCTCCTGTAACGGTGTCAGCAGACTGCTGTATGACCTGTTTAGTTTCACCTTTTATTACGAGTGATGTATCGTCCGCAAACAAAATTTCCTTATGTGAATGAACGTCCTGTGTTATATCATTGATATATAGAAGAAAGAGTAGTGGGCCCAAAACCGATCTCTGGGGTACTCCAAATTTAATAATTCCCTCATTGGACAATGTTTCATTAAGTAATTTGGTTCCATCATCCTTGTGTCTCAAGCTTACTATTTGTTTACGCCTTGTTAAGTAAGACTATCCATTTATTACCTAGACCTCTAATACCATATTGATTTAGTTTTGCAAGGAGGATTTTATGGTCAACAACATCTAACGCTTTCGATAAATCCAATAATAGGTCAGTTACATGTTCTTTATTGTCAATTAATTGCAGTATACTATTAATACATTCATAAATTGCTGTCTGTGTAGATTTTCCGTTCTGAATCCATATTGTGAGTTTGATAATATTTTATTTATTGTTATAAAACTTATCAATCTCTTATACATGATTTTTTCCACAATTTTTGCAATACCAGTTTGTAAGGTAATAGGACGATAGTTATCTAATTCATCTTTTGAACCGTTTTTTGCACTGGAATTACTTTTGATAACTTCAAAATATCCGGGCAAGTTCATGAGAGAATTGAACTGTTTATTAAGTATGTAAGTGGATCTGCACATTTCTTTAAAATTGCATCAGGGATGCCATCAATGCCAGCACAGAATTTATTTTTTAGCTCTTTTATAACTATTCTTACCTCTTCACTTGTGACATGATTTATAAATAATCACTACATATATTTATTTTATTATTAGAATTTAGTGTATTTACCTGTGATCTATTTAATAATTTTTGTGGAATTTCCAGAAAATAGTCATTAAAATTGTTTGCTATTTCCTCTGGATTATTAATCCCTTTATTATTTCTGGTCAGTGTAATGTTCCTTTGTATTTAACAGATTTTCCAGTTTCTTTCTTTATCACGGACCACATAGCCCTGTTTTATTAGATGATTGGGAAATAAATTATCATTATGCTTTTTTTGCTAGTCTTATTACCTTATTTAATATGCTAGTGTATTTTTTGTAGTATAAATTGAATTCAGGTGTTGTGTGGTATTGTTTATATAATTTGTGTAGAAATTTCTTTATTTAACATGAATTTATAATCCCTGTTGTTATCCAATTGCTAGTTTTGTTATTTTGAACACTTCTTTGTCTAAAGGGGAATCATGTTTCAAAATAGTGTTTTAGGGTACTGTTAAATGCATTAAATTTATCATTTACATTTTCTAGTTTATATATTTTTGACCATGTTTCCTTATTTAATAATGAACCCATGTACCATTGGTTCAAGGGGTTGAATCCATGTTTTATTGGTAAAAGAAGAGAGGAAAAATACAGTCCTTAGAATGACTTAGAAAGATTTTATGCAAGAGGACTGGTACAACGTGGCGTAATAATAAGAGACCAGGTGGCCCCAGGAAATGATATCATGCGTGACGCACTGATAGGGAGCCGATCATGACTATTTATAGAACGATAAAAACTTTCCACTGTGTGTAAGCGAGAAGAGGTTTCGGAAATTGATCTTACGCAGCAATAAAATGGCATCCTCGCAATTGTGCAAGAAGAGGAATAATTAGATTTAAGCCATTTGCGAGAATATAACTAACAAAAGAAATACAACATTGTGAATCATTTTGGAATAGAGATTTTTGTGTGGGGAAAAGGGTTATAATAATTGCACAGGAAAGAAGTGCAAACGCAGCATTACGTAGTTAAAAGTTCCCCGAGACCAGAGGTGGTAGGGATTAAAAATAAACCTCAACACCCACGTATCTGAAGAGCAAATTTTATTTAATATCTTGGAATTGAACGATCGATTTTCATGTGCAAAGAAGTCAGTTTACGTTTAGAAAACGAGTTTTCCAGAGATATGTTTCAAAAGTATGCGACTATTGCTTCAAAAGTTAGTAATGAAAAAGACGAGGACTTTATCTTTTTGTCGCCGATTTGTATAAAAACCCTGGCCGAACCAGGCTAATCATGCAGTACTTACCAGACCTCGAGAGGTCGTGATACGCTGTATCACCAACGAGCTCCCCGTATGGGAGTGGCCGAGAAGTATCATCATTAGTATCGCCGTGTGAAGACATAGTAAAATCCTAGTACAGGATTTATTTCAGCACGCGTCAGTCTTTATAGTGAAAGTTCATTATTACAGTCAAAGTTAGGCTGCGACTTTGAAGAAATAATTAGGCGATAGGTATTCGAATAACAGTTCAGTTAAAAGACATAAAGTATCGTAACGTTTCGAAGTACCAATGGAAGTGAAACAAACATTTCTATCAAAGTTAAGGAACCCGATCAGGGTCGAACGAAATAAGTAACGCCTAGTGTGTCGAAAAGATAGGGACTAGAGCGCAGACCAATAAGAATTGAGAATTTAATCCAAGGCGTTGTCTAAAGGAGACAAACGAACAGCAAAAAGCAATAAGCTACGAATTGAAGGAATAGCAGTAAATGCTAGGGAATCGTTAGGTCACCGATAAAGTATTCGAGAGGCCGTAAACAGGACAGACTTTAGCTCGACAAACTAAATAGTGTCTAGGAAGAAACGACATCGAGCTAGTAAAAATAGAAGCCGATAATCAGGAACCGGATCTGAAGATTAACCGTTCCAGGGAAGGGTAGATTGATCGAGACTTTCATCATCTTGCCAGATTAGGGAGCCGACGTCTAAGAGTGTCACCCTTGGAAACGGGAAAGAAAGAAATCACGTGTGTAAGGCAAAAATCAAAGCCTAAGTGATTAAAAGCAGTGTAAAGTAAATATAGTGAAATTTAATTTAGTGTAATAATTTTAGTGAATTTATTTGTGTATGATAATCGAATACAAAATGGTATTCAATATGTTACAAGTGTTTAAGGTAAATAATGTGTATGTGTTTAAAGAAGTGTCATTGTGTGAAATGGTATCAATGAAGTTGGCTTAAATGCAGTGAGTGGGCAAAAATGAAACATCGCTGGAGAATTCGGTCGATGACCGTAAAATCATGTGAGTAACCATTTCATTATGTTATGTGTTGAAAAAGGTTTGCGTACAATCCACATGAGAAAGAAGGAATAGGGATGTTTGAATAACAAATAAAAGAATATAGCGCGATCTGAACGATAAAATTTGAGAAAATATAAAATAAATATGTGAAATAAATAAATCCCTTGGGGGAAATGTATGAAATAAAATATCAGTGTAGTTGATAAATGATTTAAATATGTAAAAGAAACGTAATAATAATAATAATAATAATGATATAAATGAATGACGATTATGATGAATTATATGAAAAGTAGTAGCTTCCGAGCTCCTTTAAATGAATTAATCCATGTAATGAAAACATGTTCTTAAGGTAAAGCGATTATTGTCAAGGGAGAGGATTAATATAGAATTAAGATATACTATAAAATGTTGATTTTGAATTTATCAGTTCGTTGAAGGCAACTTGGCTCATAAATGTACAAGCACCATGTAGCGCATTGAAGTAATTTGTCACGCTAGGAATGCGTTGAAAACTCGGTAACACTAATTATGAGGGGCAGTTGGTCGGGTAATTGAACTATGGTAAGTCCTCTAAATAGTGATGTGATCACGAGGCCGTGTGTGTATTGTATTAAAAGGGTGCTAATTATCGTATTATGAGCGCTGGTGTAAGGCAAAAAGGCCTGCTATAAGTCGTTAATGTTATAAATCCTCCAGTGTGGGATATGGTTCCCGAGGCATTTGAAAGGATCGAACCCAGATTCGTCCATATTTAAGCCCCTGAATATTTGTTGTTGTGTTGAATTATTCTTACCCGCCAATGAGGACACTTCATAATTAATAAATGCCGAAATTAAGAGAATAGGTCTGTTGACCCTAAATATGTTGTTATAAAAGGTAATATGAAAGCCTTGCCTGTTCAAAGAACTGCATTTAAGAACAGCTGTTAAAAGCTGAGGATAGCCCGTCTCTTGTGAGCGAGACCGTGAAGTTCCTGCTCCCGGCAATAAATCACGCTAAGTAGCCATGGCCAGACCCTTACCATTAACGTGTTGTGGTAGGTCTAAGAGCCGTCTGTTTGAAGTTATAGTACACAAGAGTGTTTAGAGTTTGTTTTAACGACCCGGTCTTCGAACCGAGGTTCTTTTAGATGAATGTTACCGCTTGCAAAGTTCAGATCGTTGCTTTCTTATGATATAATGGTCTTTTAAGACAAATAATAATAAATCCCTAATGTTATGATTATATGATGTAGTGATTCACGAGTCTTAGTGAAGACAATTAGATTCCGGGAGTGATCTTAATTTTTGACTTGTTCAAGTAGTCTTCTGTAGCTCGGGAGTGCGCAAATGTTTCCCAATCACGGTAGTGAATTGTTGACTTGAGAGAGAGATGGTAACCTAAGAGCATTGTGGAAGCCCAAAATTTTAAGTAAATGAGTAACACTACTTTGTTAAATTATATATTTTTGATTAGAAGATATACTCATGTAATAGGAAGTGATGTGTTGCAAATGGATAACACAGTATGTGTAAAAAGTATCGAGGCTATTGGAGCTCTTGATTTTATTGAATTTTAAAAGTGAAAAGTGAAATATGGAAGTGAAAATTAATAGAAGTTTGTTGGTTTATAGAAAGCCATTTATTATGATTTAATATTTGTTTAAATATGACTTCCTTGTTCACTTTGAACGAGTATGAATTAAAGGGTCAGTATTTTATTTGTTTAATTTTTGTAGCGCCATATATTTGAGTAATTAAATGTTTCTATAGTAAGAGTTGATTTTGTTTATTTTTTTGAAGTGTATCCTCTATTTAATCCAAAGTGTGTGAGTCACAGAGTGGGAGAACATACCATGAACCCCGATACTCCCGATTGAGCATTGCTGGCAAACTGTGATTTACATATTTCATGCTGAATGGGCACAATAAGTCATTGAAATATGTAACATTTATTTCAGTGAATGACCTGCACTTTGATTTTAATCCATTATCATTATTATTGATAGTTTCGGGTACTTCAAAACTCAGTATTTGTCCATGGTGGTCACTAAAACCCGGACAATAGACTTCTATTGAATGGTGATATTTATCTGTATTTAAAAAAATGATCAGGAGTGGTTTTACTAAATTTTGTTATTCTTGTTGGGGTATTTACTGTAGGTTTCAGTCCATAGAAAATTAGTAACTGTGTTAATAATTCACAATTTCTATCAAATTTTAAGAAATCCACATTTACATTCCCACAAATTATTATATCGAAATTTACTTTGCTCATGTTATTGAGTTACAATTCTAATTTATCTATAAATGAATAAATAAATACGCATACAATTATTAACTTAAACTGCTGTATTTTTACGGCAGAGAATTCAAAATCATGTTCCATAATTAGATAATCATAAGCTGTTAACTGTTCATGATCTAAATTATTTCTTAAGAAGATACAAGTAACACCATGGCTAATATTAGATCTAGAGTATTTACTAGCTTTTATAAACCCTGGGAATTGAATTAATTCGAGTTGTTCCTCTTTCAGCCAATGTTCTGAAATACATAGTGATGAGATGTCTTTAAGTTTAGTAGTATTCGGTATTTCTTGTGGTTCACTGACGAAGTGTTATTTCCCCCGAAGAGTATATGAGTGACGGTTTCTTCATCACAAGGTTCCAACCCTAGTCCCTTTGCTGTTTTTTGTAACAAATATGATTGCTGTGAACCACTGTCTAGGAAAGCTCTCACTGTCTTTTGTTTATATTTCCCGCGGATGTTAACCATTAAAGTCTGCAGTACAACTTGTTTTACGCAAGTAAAATTAGCAAGATCCGACGTCGTCAACTGATCCTTACCTTCCGTTCTCTTAGACTGTTCATTGCAGTGGATAGTCATCTTAGGGCAAGGCTAGTAAACTACAGAGGTTGCCTCAATATGGAGCTCTTCGGCGAGGGGATCGCGGAGGGAAGGGAAAGGACGTGACGTCACACGTTTCCTCGTAGCGCGCGAGGCGCAAGATATGCAAGGAAAGTCAGCTTTCCCACACATTATATTCTATGGATTGCAGTGGTTTAAACACGTGTTTTAAGCCCTTTTGTTCATAATCATGCCAGGTCAAAGATATGCTGTGGCAGTTTGTCACAGTTATTATAAAGTTGTCGTTTTTCACGATGCCTAAAGGCGCATGCATTCGCAATCAGTGGATTGCTGCATGTAAGCGAAAATATCATTGCAACCCTCAAACAAGTAGGATAATTATGTTCCCTCCACTTTAAGAGTGAAGACTTCGAATTAGACTACAGGGCCGAATTGCTTAATATGAAGCTAAGATTCCCAAGGAATCTAAAACCAAATGGTAAGTGAGCCTAGCTGGCCTACTCTTGATGTTTTGATGACCTGCTAGGATGATTTTAAAGCTGTTAATATTTTTGTCATATTTCGTACATGTTATCAGGGGGCGTATATACAATTTTCTTCGAGGGGGGGGGGGCTGACTATCGTGGAAAATTGTGAGTACTTAATGAATTTTCTATTATAGCCTATGGAGTATGAATGGAAAATATCTAAATGGGCTACTTGTCAATTTATAAAGCAGAAACGTAAACACTCATTTATTTTACAAATTGATACCGTAATTATTTCTTAAAAGTAGACTACTGTGAAATACATTGTATGTTGTACCCAAGTTGGCTTTTCTCGGTGGGGGGATCTGGAGCGCCCTCAGCCCCCCCCCCCTTCCCCCTTATATACGCCCATGCATGGTATTTTGTTTTTGGACTAGATGGAAAATTTCATGAGTAATTCTCTTTGCATTGGTAAAAATTCTTTGCAAATATTCTAGAAAGCAGTCATCATTTCAATAAAATCCCTTCAACTTCTGTATCAAGATATGGCCCGTAGGCATAATACAAAGTACATTCTCACACATAGGCTAAATCAAGATGCACTGGAAACCCTCTTTTCACAATTGCGAACCCGTGGTGGCTTACACGATCATCCTTCTTTCCTTAACTGCATTTACAGACTAAGGATGATTATTTTAGGAAAAAATCCAGAAGTTGTTCAAAAGCAAACAAACGCTGCTGATCCAGATTCAGATGAATATTCAGTTGCTAAAGCACTAAACAAAGCTGGCATAGTGTCTGAATCAAGTAACGTGCTTCCAGAAAGAACCTTAGGGAGCAATGTGCAACCAGAGTCCTTCATTGTCAATATCATGGAACAAAGTGAGGAAGATGGAAAGGCTTATGTTGCAGGTTATGTAGCCCACAAGTTCCAAGATAAATTTCCACAACTTGGGAACTGAACCTATGGAATGCAAACTCAACACGATTATGCATTACCAACCTGGATTAAACACTTGTCATACGGTGGTATGACCGATCCCTGATAAACTTGGCTAAACCAGTTCCGGCACATTTCAGCAAAATTCATCACATTTCACGGAAAATACGGATTTCAATGAGGCAAGAACGTTCTAAGAAGAATGACAGATTTTGTGTAGAGAGAAGTTCCTGACGTACCGTCTGGTGGGGTTGAGGCAGCTGTGATAACAATTTTCGTCATCAGAATGAAACATTCCAATTCTATCTTGCATAAGAAGTGGTCATTGGAAGTCACTAACACCCACGATACTGCTACCGAGTCTAGGCGAATTTCCAAGAAATTCAAGAAGATCACAACAAAAAAATGTAAGTAGGCTACATTCAATTATTTTATCACCCATTTACCAATAATGTCATGAGAATAAACTGTTCTTTGCGTACTCAACAGCTGATGTTGACAGTTTCGTTACGTTCCCCACATGGCGCGTTTGGTATCTTGTGACGTCATCCGCCTTGTGAGCGCTGATTGGTGAGTGAAAATTGAGGCAACCTCTGTAGTTTATATTACCACAAATCAAACATTGATTCATCTTGCAATTCTTTGAAAGATGATTCGCCCGTAAACATGTGTAACAGAGTTTTTTCTCTTTGACTTTCGCAGTTCTTTGATCAAGTGTCATTGTTTTGAAACAATTCTCACTGTCGTGGAATTTTTCACAGAATATACAAGCTTTGGAACTATTATTGAAAAGCGCCGCCACCGTCGGTGAGTTTGTTTTATCTTTGCGTAACATCTCCGATCTGGACGTATCTAACCTCTTGTTATGTTTTTCTTGCAGTTCTAGGCTACCAAATCCTGCCTGGGCCAGGAGAATTTGTTGTTCGTTTTGTACTTCAGATTTGAGAAAATCCATTAAACAATCTAGTCGTGATGTGGGTCGGTCTACCTGCTGGGTTTCATCCTTTTCCCGCTCTTTGACATTTCTTGAGAATTGACTTCTTTGCCATGCTCTTAGTGTTTCCTCCGGTAAGCTGGATACTACTAATGGAAACAACCAAGTACTGGGATCTGCACATGCTAGATTTAGAATATTAAGGCAGCGTAGGTGTGATTCTAACTTGATAAATAAAGTCGGCAGAGGGAGCTTGTCCTTATGCGTGACATTGGAAATAACTAGTTTCAAAAATTCCCTGATGTATACTTGTAGTAGTAAATCGTCCCTACCAAACCGTTCTTTCAGAGCTTGTACAGCTGTAGGGTAGTTTTCGGTCGTTTGGGGGTAACTAAGAATGAGTTCTCGTGGTTCTGTCCCTGGTTCCATCGCTTGAACTAAATACTGAAACTTATCACTTGTGTGTAAGCTATCGTCGTCGTGAATCTTTTGGAACTGCGCCCAAAAACATAACCATTCTTTCAGTTCGCCATTGAATCTTTTTAGTTCTATTTTGAGAAGTATAAATGATCTTTGTGTCCCCACTTGACTCCCGTTGGTACTTCCATTTCCATTAACCTCTCCTAAAACTAACTCGTGTGCTCCAATCTATGACAATATGTCCTCAGCTTTTAACTTCACAACTTCAAATTTGTCATTGTATTTGCCGATAACCTGTCGCTCCGCGAGTACAATTTCATCTTTCTCGTTATTATCTAACAAAACACCCATTATATTGGTATCTGCTACCTCCAGTTCGTGCATTAAAGCTTCTAAACTATTTAAATACGATCTTAGCAAAACCACATCAATAGGAGCTTCTGCAACTATAATTGCCATAATATCATTTATCTTCTTAGTAACCGACTGCCTGATAGGCATCCTACCTTTTTTAGCTTTTCCATTTCTAAGTAAGCCTACTGTATTCGTTATACCCTCTTCGTAATATCACGTCGGGTTTCACCACTTTTGCTGTAAATTACTGAAAATATTTATTAGAAGCCTCGTGATAGTTCTGACTCCATCTTTTTATTTCAACCACTGTCAGCTGGATCGCATCAATCCTGGCTGCCTTATTGGCAACTCCAGCTATCTGATATGACATCTAGCGGTAAAAATGAGAAACTTACCAAGTAGGGTACATTTGTCACGTGGTGACTGTTTGTATATGGTTTCTTGTATTGGTAAACAGATCGTGGTAAATTGTTCGTGTCTTTATACATAAGTAATAAGTTTTACTCGTTGATAGAGTGAAAAATGAGTAAAAGCAAAGTGTATTGCTCAGTTTACGGCTGTTAGTCGATGTATAAGAGGGCTGCGGATATAAGTTTTCATCACTTTCCAAAAGATGCAAATAGCAATAGCCGAAATGTGATGATACCTAATAATACCTAATACCTAATAATAATACCTTTCCACCCCGGGAAGGATCTAACACTTGTCGTGGTAGACAGACAGAAGACCTGCGACGTAAAGCCAGCGAAGGTTATTCAGTTTAAAAACAGCTGTTACGATGGGCGCGCTGGAAAGATTGAAGTTACTTGAATAATTAATTAAATAATTAATTATTGGCTGCTTGGTAGGGAGAAGGGATGAGTTTAACTTGTATTAAAACTCGTGGGGCGACAGGAATTGCTTGATTTGGATGGTTAAAAGGTGGGTTTGGTGTTGAATATTTGAATGGTAGCGGAATCACTCATTCTACAGTGCCCACGGGGAGGCAAATTAGGCCTATATGACTCGTAGTGGAATAGCTCGAATATCGAAGAACTTAGCGATTACGAGGTGTAGGCTTGGCGGAAAGGCTGGCGGATCATCAGTTTGACATCAATTCACGATATAAGTCGGAGCTTGGAACAGTGGCGTCTGGTTTGCGTGGATGCCAGTCTCGGAATGATAAAAGTAGCACAGCTTCGGTGTGTTATTTATTTGTTTATGTACCGTATTTCTCTATTTGAATGTCCTCGGCGTTGACTCAGGATCGACATTTACATTATATTGCGCATAATAGTACCGAAATAATGTCCGAAGTGTAGCCCTGTGTAAATTTGAATCAGCTGATCTACATCAACCATAAAAACTGATGCTTGATAATATGCAAATGACACCAAAAATCCAGTGGAACACACAAATTAGATCACGTGTATCGCACAGTTATAGGCCTACATATATACAATTAAAAATAACACTGTCATTACTTTAGAGACCACATTTACTGATTATAACCGAAAAATAAAAAGTGTTCCATATCAAACGCGTGTTATTGAGTATTTTAAACCCTACTTATCCAGACCGACCGCAGCGCCCCAAGTGTTAGTTTGAGTTGCCAATAGACTGCCTGCCCATTCAACGATTATTACAGCATTGGTTTATGCGCACAACCTCGTTTCCAAATATAGACGCTAAGAGCAGCACCAACCCGCTGTGATCGCCACTTTTTCAAGTCACTGTTGCAGACATTTGTTTTGTATTGATCTTAATGGCGTCAATAATAATAGCCTGTTCTTTATTCGGTGTTAACTTTATTGCAGAAGCATAACTTTTCTGGAATATCTTGGGCACATTGTGGGTAGAACCGTCTGTAAGGTTAGGTACGGTCTGACTTCCTTGGTAAGAAGCCAATGCTTTGAGTGTGAAAGGCTTTGGAGCCTCGCTGAATTACGATGTTCAACCGTTTATTGTTTGTTTTCCACGAAGTTGTGTTTTGGATTTTAGAATGCAGTACTGCTGCGTGCTCTTTTGTAAATCATAAATGAAATCTGCAATTAATATTTATCTTGTACGCCTCCAAGTGTTGAATGGGCAGGCAGTTTAAAGCAGCCAGGAAGGACGCGATGAAGCTGGCAGTGAAAAAGCCGCGGTGATCACAGTGGGTTGGTGGTGCAACCTATCTTGTACGCCTCTGAGCGTTGAATGGGCAGGCAGTCTAAAGCAGCCTGGAGGGATGCGATCCAACTGGCAGTGATTGCCTAAAACCAATGAGCATAGAATACATAGAATTACAGAGTGTATTGTTTGAACTAGAAAAATGGGTTAATGAAAATCACCTTGATATTAACCTTCAAAAAACGGTTCAAATGACATTTCGAAAAGGAGGTAAACCTGCGCTTAAAGACACGCTCACATTGTACAACGATCCATTAAACGTAGTGAACAAGTTCAAATACCTGGGCATAACCCTGCAGACTAGGCCCGACGAGAAGGGGGGTCAGGCGGGGCTGCAGCCCCGGGGCCCGGCTCTGGGAGGGGGACCAGGCCGGTCAAATTATTCCTTTCATGACTAAAATATATCACAGACAATTATTTGCTGAAACAATCAACGTCTGTGCAAAATGGCGCAAGAACAATATCATAGGAAACAGCTGAACCAGAGCACCCGAACGTAGTCATACAATACCGTAGTTCTCAGAATATGTACCTGTTGTGAGGGGCGCATACCTCGGTTCTAAATTTAACTTACTTGACAGCCTTCCTTCGTTTGTATACCAAACTTGAAACTGATTTCCTCACCATTACCTGTCGCAATTCTGAAGATTAGTCTCCTCTGTGACTGTGTTTGGAGCGTCACGTTGCTTTGTTTCTAGTGATCTTTGTATGCCGCGCGCTCACTCCATTTACATTGTCTAGGTAAGAAAATAGTTTATTTAATCTTCGTCCACACTGAAATTCATTTTCGCTCTGTATAAATGCCGGATAAATATGATGCGTGATGTAAGGGTATTTCCATTGCCGAACGTACATAAAATAGATGTGGACTAAGGAAAATGTTCATCTATAAAGAACTAAGAAAACATTATTATTATTGTTAGGAGGCTTGTATTTCTTACGACTGTAGCCTGTAGGCAGTGAAACGATTTGAAAAAGTTTCGATCCGAAGATCCCCGGTTCGAATTCACGTCACACCAAGCCATTTTCACTGTCACTTTATGGCTTACGTCTTGTATCCAACATAACCTAATAACTGAGAAATCTCATTCCCGGCTATTATTATGATTATTAGTAGTAGAATTATGATTATTATTAATATTATAATTAGATATATTATTATTATTATCGAAGCCTCCGTGGCTTAGGCGGCAGCATGCCGGCCTCTCACCACTGGGTCCGTGGTTCAAATCCCGGTCACTCCATGTGAGATCTGTGCTGGACAAAACGGAGGCAGATAGGTTTTTCTCCGGGTACTCCGGTTTTCCCTGTCACAATTTCATTCCAGCAACACTCTCCACTATCATTTCATTTCATCTGTCATTCATTCAATCATTGCCTCAGAGGAGTGCGTCAGGCCTCGGCAACCGACACAGTTCATATCCTCGCCGCTAGATGGGGGCTTCATTCATTCCATTCCTGACCCGGTCGGAGACTGGAAGCAGGCTGTGGATTTTCATTTTCATTATTATTATTATTATCATCGCCATATACTGTATGCTAAACAATATTAGTGGAAACAAGCTGAGCTTTCGTAAGCCCACTGGCAGCATTACTAGCATAGCAAAAATAGATAAACGCTGCGCATATGACATATTCCAGTGTGGACGCAGAACGCAGTTGTTAATAACTCCGGCTTGCAAAAGAGTAATTGACTTGGTCGAAAGAACAGCCATTGCCTTAACATGAGAACGAGGATATTCTCAAATTCAAAATCATTACGATTTTCAGAGTGTAAATTGCTATTAAAGATCATCGTTAGTTTGATGATGGTCGTTGTTGTTGATGATGGTGATGTTTTAAGGGGGCGGAACAACGAGTCATCTGCCCATAATCGTTAGCTTACGTGTTCCTTTCAGTTATAAATATTGAATGCGGGCTACAAGGGAAAGAAGACAATAATTGAAGGAAGTGAACCATGATAGGTTTGAAGTCTTTGATTTGGAAATGCAGGTGTAATAAATTACGCTGACGGATCAGAACAACAGTTCTCTAATATTCGGAAGGAGAAAAACATAAAGAAATGTTTGGATATTAAATTAACTCTGGCTCTTGTTTTTATCTTGGACTAGCTCTTCGTTGTCGGGTTTGCGATTATGCAAACAAATAGACTGGTGACAGGAGTTAGTGAAGTTATGGCTAAACTATCGAATCCTGTTTGGGCAACACCCATGTAATTTTGCAATTTGTACCCAGTCCATTGTTCTGCTTAGAATTAGGTAGTTTTAAGGGAGGACACTTGGGGTCACAAAAATGAACATTAAACAGCGCATAAGAAAAACAATCTATCAACCAGCATGCAAATTCCTAAGAAGGAGGTTTTTTAGAAATATTTGTTGCCTATTGGCCTTCGTTTTTTAGCCATTCGGCCAGCTTCAATGTAATTTATTTTTACTTGTATTATAAGTCTTGTATAAGGTAATAATGTTATTGGTTTTGCGTTCCTTTAAACTTCTGAGGCTTTTACAGACGCCAAGGGATCTTCAACGTGCCAGTAAATCTACTCATACGGCTCCCTCACATTTGCGCATCCTCAAATGTCAACTCGCAGCGCCAGGATTCGATCCTTTAACCGTCAGCACAGCAGGCTGGAACGTTTCCGCTGCTCCGCGCAGCCAGTCTTGGTATGATGAGGAAAGATGATTGTAATGTATATCTTATGTCATAGAAATTGAATGGCCTTACAATTAATGAGAAGGAAAACACATCCATGCCCGTGGCCGGATTCAAACCAGCAGATGAGCTCGAGTTTCAAGACCAACCTTTGCCTTTTATTATGATCCATAACATTTCGTCACTCCACTATCGGTGTGAAGAGATTGATAACTTGCTAAGAGGGTACTGTACTGCTCGGGTCTAAGCTACGTGAACCAGACAGGAATGTACATCGCGGACAATGAGAAGTGGTGTTGACGAGTGATGAGGTTTCTCGGTCCGTGCAAAGTACAGAATCAAATATACTGACCGGCAAAAAAAAGTGGAACACTTCAATTCCTTATGTAATTTCTTAATTTATTCCACTAAAATGTATCGGTTTTCCAATATTTGCATTATTCATGTAAATGTTAGATGGTTGGCTACAGAAAATACTGAAACATGTTTTACAACACGCATTAACTCACAAATTTCGTTACATTTCACAAATCTAACAATTTTCTATTTTTTACTAATGTTCTTTTGGGCTGTTTTTTTTTGCCAAACAAAACAGTGTTAATGTTTGCACTGCACTGCACGGGAACACTGGTCACTAAAACGAGTGTTTCCACCCTTAGCGTCCATGGCAGCTTGTTAGGCTCATCGAAGATTGGGGGTAATTGGTGGTAATAAACCACCCAAAGAAATGTCAATTTCTATTCACGGTTGTTTCAGATGTGTGTCCTAATGCGTGAGAAGCTTTTAAAATGTGATTACATCTTTTTCATGGCTAATTTTATACTTTTTAAATTACTGTTCCACTTTTTTTGCCGGTCAGTGTACATTGGTCGGTTACTCACTCGTTCGTAACACCACAGTGGTTTGAGCAACGACCCTATTCAGTAGTATTGGAATAGAAAGGAATACCATATATCACGGCGGGCTGTTGACAGATCCTTCTCTTCTCGCCTGATCCTTCCCTGCTCTTTTTCCTCACCCCGCAAGTTCCCAGAGCTTAGACCCGAGCAGTACACTATGTTGCGACTTCCATGTCAGGACATGTCACCGTGTGATATTCTCAGATCAGCAAGTTCTCACACCTGGTATTGCGATGTCAAGAGAAGGATACAGATTGCGCAATTGGCTTGCTGCAGGGAATTGAGGCTTCCTATAACTCACCTCATCCCTCTGTATACAAATTCAATTTGTAGCCTAGTTTTATGTTATCGCTGCATTCTACTTACATACGAATGTTCATGCCATTCGCTCTAGTACTATTGACTCCAAACCAAAACAAACCAACATTCAAACTGGAGATGTATTTGGTCATTAAACACCTCTTCCGGGATATATAAAAAGTTTCAGCCAAATATTCCAAATGTTCAGAGACGATAACACATAGTCTACTGACCAGCAACAGTAAATAAAAAATTGATGGGTATGAAATTAGAGAGTATATTATTATTATTATTGTTACGGCTGTGAGTTTGTGTCATCGCTCGCGGCATGAGTCACAACTGCCCCAGGGCTGGGCTGTGCCCTGCCTCATGTATTGCGTGCGCCTTATGCAACAGGGCTACTAGGACAAAGGGCTGATCCAGAATATTCGTGACTGAACCAGTGAAGGAAATGTCGAGAAGCCGTGTGCCCTGGACGATTCTAGAATTCATTGAGTCACCAGCCTGCTATATAAGCGGCTTCAACAGTGAGGGGACCGAGTTTTCTGTGGGTGTGTGTTTGTGAGCGAGTGCGACAGAAGTGTGGTGACGAAGTGCCGTGCGAGTTACGAAATCCTGTGACATTGTTTCCCCAGCTTGTGGACAGCGAAACAGCGGGTAGCGGATTATCGTAAGTAACTGTGGTTGGTGTACATGAGAAAGTGGAGCAGGTAGTTTCTGTCAAGGCCACCGTACTCATTAAGACGGTTTAACTTCTGTGGTTTGTTGACAAGTGAAAGGGCCAAGAGCGCTCAAGGAAGAGACTTGAGGAAACTGGAGTAAGGTTCTAATTGTTTGCATTTGCTGATGAGTGGCTGTATCTTTCTGGCCGCAATAAAGTTAATTATTTAATTTAAAGGAACAACCTGTGTTTGTGCTCTTCAACCCACCGTAATCCAGTTAACAAAAAGTGCCACTAGGGGGGTGGCACGTAACAACTGGTGTCAGAAGCCGGATTACGAACTCAAGCACAAGCACAACACCTGACGGTCCTGGTTTCAAAACCCGAGCAGGTCATTCTCTCTAATTTTCCTGTGAGTGCATGCCCTTTACAAGACAAACAACTAAAATGGAGGCGCAATTGGCAGCATTGCTAGAAAAGTTAAGTGGCATGGAAGACGGCCAGAAGAAATTAGCCAAGGACCTGAAGGATGACCTGAAGAAGATGGAAGACGGCCAGAAGAAGATGGAGGACGGCCAGAAGAAGTTAGCCGAGGACCTAACTTCCAAATTAGAAGACGGTCAGAATAAGCTAGCAGAGGACCTAACCGCGAAATTACTGGATGGCCAGAAAAATCTGGAAGAGTGTCTGCTGACGAAATTACAGGGAAGTCAAAAGAAATTGGAACAGGGTCTGCGTCAGGAAGTCAACACCGTCTGCAAGGGCCTACGTGAGGAAGTCACAGCAGTAGAAAAGAAGTTCGACGCCTTACAAGAGGAATTTGCGGAACTGCGCCAACGCCCACTGACGGGGGTGGAAGAAAAATTCAACGCTTTACAAAAGGAAATTTCTGAGCTGAACCAACGCCCGTCGACGGGGATGGAAGCGAGATTCAACGCTCTTCAAGAGGAAGTTGCCGAGCTGCGCCGACGCCCGCCCACAGGTACACCGGGAATATCAGGAACGGGACAGAGCAGAGTGACGCCCCCAACCTTCGATGGAAAGGTCCCGTGGAGCACCTATTTACGTCAGTTTGAGGCAGCCTGTTCAATAAACAACTGGAACAGCACGGAAAAGGCTACAGCTCTCATTGTAGCGCTGAGAGGGGACGCCCTTAACGTCCTTCAGGCCATCCCGACTGGATCCCAGGACTACGCTTCACTAATCGCCCATATGGAGTCCCGATATGGAGATAGCCATCTTCAGCAGGCCTACCAGATGCAGCTCCGGACCCGGGTACAGAAGAACGCGGAAACCCTGCAGGAGTTCGAGATGGACATCGCACGTCTCGTAAGGCTCGCCTACCCAACAGCGCCGGCCGACTTTCTGGAGGAGATAGCGACGCAGACTTTCACCGACGGGCTACGGGACTCGGACACTCAACAGGCGCTGCGACTCGCGCGCAATAAGACCCTGACAGATGCGCTGAGCCACGCACTTGAGTTCGAGACGGCAAAACAGGCATCCAGAATGCACGCGCGGGTGCGTCAAGTGAACGTCGACGAACCAGTAAAAACCAACGAGACCAAGCCCCTGGCCGACGAATTAATGGAGGAGCTAAGCCGTTTCTTCGATAGTCGCGGCACCACCAGCAACGACACAGCCGGAAGGCAACCGGAGAGGCGGCCCGGAAGAGGACTACCGACCTGCTGGACCTGCGGTAAGAAAGGCCACCTGAGCAAGGACTGCGGTGATCTCCGCCGCCGAGGGTATCCGACGGGAAATCAGTCGTCTGAAAACCGCGCGACCCAGGGAAACGAGTATTAGCCAGCCTTGGGGGGCAAAGGTTGGCTTGTGAGAGTCGTCAAGCCCCGGCAGTCCAGGTTCGTGTGACGAAGTTACGGAGGGACAATAGCAGCCTGATGGTCGACGGAGTCGTCAACGAGATAGCTGGCCCATGCTAATCGACACGGGAGCATCGAGGACCATCGTCAGTCCCACCGTGATCCCGAAGTGGAGAGTGCAACCCACACAAAGGAACCTCCAGCTAATAACCGCGACCGGAGAGACCGCACCGGTACATGGCGAAGCATCACTGGAGTTCGTCATTGGTCGACGGGCGATAAAGCATCCAGTGCTTGTGGCTGACGTATCAAATGAAGTGATCATCGGACTGGACTTCCTGGACCAGAACAACATCATCTTGGATCTAAGTACCAACACTCTGCACTTTGGAGGTGAGGAACTTGCTTTGCCACCTGCGCACGAGTCCATCACCGCACGACGAGTAAGGCTGAGAGAAGACGTCATCGTTCCCACTAGGACGGAGGTCAGCGCTGCCGTAATTGTCGACGGAACAGCTGAGGGAGTGGCGGCTGTCATCGAGCCAAAATATGAGGACATCCAGACAAAAGGATTGCTAGTTGCCAAGACTCTCATCAACACGACGTCTCGGCCGTACGTCCGCCTGTCCAACCCGAACGACTACGACATTACGGTTCACCGGGACACCAGCCTAGGAGTCTGCGAGCCCATTACCTGGATTGCCCGCATCACAGATACGACGGACGGACACCTGCAGACGGACAACCGAAGAAGACGCACACTGCCAGAAGAACTACAGAAGCTGTACCAAGGATCCCAGGACCATTTAGACGAGGAACAATCACGCCAACTTCAGGACCTGCTACGCGAATTCCAGGACGTCTTCTCCGTGGGGAGCAAAGACTTCGGAAGGACAAGCTTGGTCCAGCACAGAATCGACGTTGGGGACAACGCACCGATTAGGGCCCCATTCCGACGTGTCCCGCTCGCCAAGCAAGCCGAAGTCGACCGGATGGTAGAAGAGATGAAGGAGCAAGGGGTGATCGAACCATCACATAGTCCTTGGAGTTCTCCGGTCGTGCTAGAGAAGAAGAAGGACGGTTCCACCAGGTTCTGCGTGGATTACAGGTGGATGAATGACGTCACGAAGAAGGACAGCTACCCTCTAACCCGGATCGACGACACCCTGGACACCATATCAGGGTCGAGATGGTTCTCCACCTTGGATTTGAAGAGTGGCTACTGGCAGGTGGATGTCCACCCTAAGGACCGCGAGAAAACTGCGTTCTCTGTGGGCAGCGGGCTCTGGCAGTTCACCGTCATGCCATTCGGTCTGTGCAACGCCCCTGCGACCTTCGAAAGGCTAATGGAGTCCATTCTGAGGGGACTACACTGGAAGACCTGCCTGGTCTACCTAGACGACGTCATCGTTCTGGGGAGAAGCTTCGAGGAGCACTACAGCAACCTGAAGGAGATCTTGTTGAAGCTACGGGCTGCCCAGCTGAAGTTGAGCCCCAAGAAGTGTCAGCTCTTCCAGAAGCGGGTCCAGTACCTTGGGCATATCGTCTCCGAGGAAGGGGTGCGCACCAACCCAGAGAAGACCGCAGCTGTGAGGGAGTGGCCAGTTCCGAAGGACAAGTCCCAACTACGAAGCTTCCTGGGACTCTGCACTTATTACCGTCGCTTCGTGAGAGGATTCGCCGACATCGCCAAACCTTTACATCGACTGACTGAGAAGGACCAACTCTTCACGTGGACAGCAGAATGCCACAGTGCCTTCGAACAACTCAAGCAGGCTCTGTGCACCGCGCCTATTCTGGCCTACCCCAGACCTGGAACAAGGTTCATCGTCGATACCGATGCCAGCGACTTTGGCATAGGGGGAATCCTGTCGCAAGTAGTGGACGGCGAGGAGAGAGTAGTGGCCTACTTCAGCAAGGCCTTGTCAAAGCCAGAAAGGAACCACTGCGTCACCAGGAAGGAGCTGCTCACCATCGTGAAGACCATTGAACACTTCCACAAGTACCTGTACGGGCAAGAATTTCTCATCAGGACCGACCATGCATCCCTGCGGTGGCTCCTGAACTTCAAGCAGCCCGAGGGTCAACTCGCGCGGTGGTTAGAGAGGCTTCAACAGTACAACTTTGAGATTCAGCACAGGAAAGGCCAACTGCATTCTAACGCCGACGCCCTGTCACGAAGACCGTGCCCCGAAGACTGCACCTTCTGTGCCCGAAGGGAGGAGAGCACCGGGATACAGTGCCGAAGGACTACCGTGGAACTTCAAGGGAGCTGGAGCCGCGAATCTTTCACGCGGGCACAAGCAGAAGATGATGACCTGGGACTGATGGCCGAATGGAAGAGGGCCTGTGTCCACAGACCCGGGTGGAACATTGTGAGTGACTGCAGCCCAAGTTTAAGTCCCACTGGGCGCAGTGGGACTCGCTGATTGTAAGGGATGGCCTCATCTGCCGTACCTGGGAGAGCACAGACGGGAAGACATCTCGGGAACAAGTCGTCGTTCCAAAGGCTATGACGGAGGAAGTCCTGAAGGAAGTTCATGGAGGATCACCTGGTGGACACCTAGGGATAAAGAAGACCCTGGAGAAGCTGAGAGAGCGGTTCTACTGGATCGGATGCCGGACAGACGTGGAGAACCACTGCGC
Source organism: Meconema thalassinum (assembly GCA_946902985.2). Lineage (NCBI taxonomy): Eukaryota > Metazoa > Arthropoda > Insecta > Orthoptera > Tettigoniidae > Meconema > Meconema thalassinum. Next base: position 306,026,435 of record OX336392.1, on the reverse strand, counting down.
GAGGTGCCACGATTGCGCAGCCAGCAAGGGCCCAGGACGAAGACGACGGGGTCCACTGAAGACCTACAACGTGGGCGGCCCCATGGAGAGAGTGGCCATCGATGTTGCTGGGCCATTCCCGTTAAGCGAGGCAGGGAACCGCTACATATTAGTCGTCAGCGACTACTTTATCAAATGGCCGGAGGCGTATGCGCTCCCTAACCAAGAAGCCGCGACGATTGCAGAGACCCTGGTGAAGGAATTCGTCAGCCGGTACGGAGTATCCCTGGAGCTGCACTCCGACCAAGGGAGGAACTTCGAGTCGCATGTGTTCCAGAACCTATGCCAGCTGCTGGGAATCCGGAAGACAAGGACAACGCCGCTACTCCCTCAGTCCGACAGGATGGTTGAGCGATTCAATCGCACCATCGAGAACCATCTCCGAATAGTCGTCAGCGAGCACCAGAGGGATTGGGACAAACATCTTCCACTATTTCTCCTGGCCTGCCGCGCCGCCGTGCATGAAGCCACCGGGCGCACACCAGCCCGGGCCATGTTTGGGAGGGAGCTCCGTCTACCTGTCGATCTTGCCTTCGGCCGACCTGGGAATGATCCGATCCCGGTAAGCCAGTATTGTCAAGAACTGGTCGACCAACTGGAGGACGTGCACGCGTTCGCGAGGAGGAAACTGCGGATCGAGACCGACCGAATGAAGACCCGATACGACCAGCAGACGGATGTCGGCGGATTCCACGAGGACGACCTGGTCTGGCTCTTAAACCCATTACGGAAGAAAGGCCTGTCACCCAAACTGCAGAAGTCCTGGGAGGGCCCGTACCGAGTCGTGAAACTGATCAACGATGTCGTCTACAGGATCCAGCGAAGCCCGAGAGCGAAGATGAAGATCGTGCTTCGAGATCGCCTGGCAGCCTACGGAGGGACACAGACGGACCAATGATTGATCGGGACGATCAGCCTTTTTAGAAAGGGGGTGGTGTTACGGCTGTGAGTTTGTGTCATCGCTCGCCGCATGAGTCACAACCGCCCCAGGGCTGGGCTGTGCCCTGCCTCATGTATTGCGTGCGCCTTATGCAACAGGGCTACTAGGACAAAGGGCTGATCCAGAATATTCGTGACTGAACCAGTGAAGGAAATGTCGAGAAGCCGTATTCCCTGGACGATTCTAGAATTCATTGAGTCACCAGCCTGCTATATAAGCTGCTTCAACGGTGAGGGGACCGAGTTTTCTGTGGGTGTGTGTTTGTGAGCGAGTGCGACAGAAGTGTGGTGACGAAGTGCCGTGCGAGTTACGAAATCCTGTGACATTGTTTCCCCAGCTTGTGGACAGCGAAACAGCGGGTAGCGGATTATCGTAAGTAACTGTGGTTGGTGTACATGAGGAAGTGGAGCAGGTAGTTTTTGTCAAGGCCACCGTACTCAATAAGACGGTTTAACTTCTGTGGTTTGTTGACAAGTGAAAGGGCCAAGAGCGCTCAAGGAAGAGACTTGAGGAAACTGGAGTAAAGTTCTAATTGTTTGCATTTGCTGATGAGTGGCTGTATCTTTCTGGCCGCAATAAAGTTAATTATTTAATTTAAAGGAACAACCTGTGTTTGTGCTCTTCAACCCACCGTAATCCAGTTAACAAAAAGTGCCACTAGGGGGGTGGCACGTAACATTATTATTATTATTGATAATAGTATTATTATTATTATTGCCGACGCGCCTGACTCACAGTCACCCCGGGTTCCATTTCCGGCTCCGTCAGGGATTTAAGAGACTGACTTGAGGGCTGGAACGAGGTGAACTCAGCCTCGTGAGAACAATTGAGTAGCTGCCTGACAGTGAGGTAGTACCCCGGTCATGGAGATCAAAGATCGACGACCAGAGAATTGCGGTACTGGCCATTACTGTTTCCATTTATTTTTATACACGTTTCTGTTTTCTATGCATCTATCAAAGAATGGATAGAAAGTTGACACTGAATATTAATGCAAATATTGGTGGATTAAATTAAAACTATAGCCAGTTTTAAGCATTCGCTATTTCAATAAATATAAAATACAGAACTGGAGAAGTATTTAATTAAACCGTAATCATACCACCTTTAAACATTTCATATTATGCATGTGACATAGGGTCAAGACAGCACAGCTGTCCAGCTGCTTGCTTCTCACCCTGGTGGACCAAGTTTGATTCCTGGTTAATACACATTTCAAATTGTAGTTCAAATTCAAAACGTCAATAGTTGACACTGTTTATTTAGTCTCATTTATCTAGGAATTTAGGAAGCATAATGGCTGCAGTCCTATCAGCCACCTCTGGATCTGCCCCCTGTTAAAGTCAAATCAACAGCTACTTCCATGGTCGTCGCACTCACAAATACGGTATCCTAAAACATGCGTGACTGTGGAATACGGTATTATTATTCCGGTGGTTAACATACTAGGCTTAGGCCGAAGATTCCTGTGTTCGATTCCCGGCCAGGCTCGGAAGATTTTAATCTCCAGTGGAATTATTTGACGTCTTAAACATTAAATTCATTCCCGACGCGCAGATCGAGCATAATAAAATAAATAAATAAATGAATAAAATTAGCCTATAGTCATCCCGTAAGGGCAAAAGCCTCCTGTTTGCACATGGACGAGCTCGTGATTTTTTAAGTGTTATTATAAGGATTTTGTTATTTTATGCAAAATAGGCGTCTGGTAATATTAAATTACTTTATGCAATTTTATAACAATACCAATAATAATATTGACAATAATCATTATTATCAGCATTATTATTACGGTACTATTGTTATTACAGTATAACCCAGGATAATACAATATGACTTATCAATGAGGGACAGAGAGAGAGAGAAAGGGGAGGGGGCGGGGACCCGGGCTGACTCCAGCCCCAGGGCCCGTGGCGGCTCTCCACGGCCCTGGCCACATCCTTCAGTCATCATATACAAGAGAGGTCAGCAACAGCTATCAGAGCCATTTACAAGATTAAGAATCTACCAGCGTTATCGCTAGTTACAGCTCTGACCCTTTTCCATACGACCATCTCACCAGTTGTTACGTATAGTCTTGAAATAATATGGGATTTTCTCACATTTAGCGATCTAGAAAGAATAGAGAATGTTAAGTCGAGATTTTTAAAGTATATACTAAGAGTTGGAAAGATGGCTCCCACAAGATTAGTCTATGAGTTAGCAAAGGAAACCTTCTTCATCGAAGACCTCAGACTGAAAGTTCCTTTGCCGGCTACAAGATCCTCTACTGACTGTTTGGAGGCTAGAAGAGCAAAGAGACAAGAGATAGATCCAGACTTTTATATTACTGATGCCATGATGAACAGAACGTGGTCTAACTAGAATCAAGATCAAAGACACGTAATAACGAGACTCGCCATTCACGGATTCCATCATAAGATATGCTCCAACAGATCCTTCCATAGTCCGAATGATAATTGTGTTTGCATTTTATGCAACGAAAGGTGTACCAGATACTATATTACGACGTGCCGCAAAAGATGAAATTCATTAAGTGATTATGGTAAAAATTAATGCCCATTCGGGTGATCCTTTTTCCTTTATTGTGTTTTCAGTTAGGATGTAATTTACAGTTCTTTGTATCAATAAAGGAAATCTTTAATCTTTAATCTTTAATAGAATACACTCCCAATTCCCAACATAAGGTATGGGGTAACGTAAATGAAGCATGATGCTGAGTGGCGGGGATATAGAAGGCAGCACCCACACCGGGGGATAGGCTAATTTGGACCCATCCGTGTAAATGGTAATACAATGTTGATGATGATAATTGTTGTTTTAAGGGGCCTAACATCGAGGTTATCGGCCCCTGATGGTTTGGGTGATCGTAAAGATGAAAATGAAATGCAAACTTAAAACTAAAACTAACTCCTAACCTACATACTAGAAGAAGAAATGGAAAAAGAAAGGAGTATAAGGCAAATAATGGACAGGAGGAAAAGAAATGCCCTCAACCCTCGAATAATGCGGATTGAGGGACTTGGAAGGAAGGAGAGCCATGAAAGGCAGATAGGAAAATGAAAGAGGAGATGGTCATACCCACAGGTAAGGGACAAAAGGGGAAAACGGACCCAGCTCAGGAATCCTCGTGGTCGCCAACTCCCGAACTCACCAGCCGTGAGCCCCTGAGGGTGTAGCATTATCTAGGGTGCACCAGAAGTGTTTGGGTTACATACACCCGGCCTCCTTGAGGGCCTTGAGCAGAAGGCAGAATAACATGAAATGAAAAAGAAGGCTGACCCCTCGCAGAAGGGGGGTATCTGAAAAGATGAGACAAGGGCCAATTAAGGCGAGAAACGAAGAGACTCCCTAGGCCTCGGATACCCTAATACCGTCGGGGTCGGAAAAGAACAAGAGTTGACCAAGGGAGGTCGACAGAAAAGAAGACGGAGAGGAGCCCAGCACAAGTACGTGGAAGCAATGCCGGACTCAACCCACGTCCCACTAGATGTGGGCCCCCGGGGGGGGGGGAATACAATGTTGAGCATGTTCTTCAAGGTTATATACGTATTGGCGTGCGAATGGGGGATGAAGAAATGAATCTTTACGTGGAAAGGAGGGTGAATGATAAATAATATCAGGTTTATACAGAAACAGTTGTAAGGGGGCGTTATAGCAGATAGGCTTACTGGTTTGTAGAATATTAGGGCGAATACTCTAAGCCCAATGAAATACTGGAGAATGGAAGGCGGGGAATATTTTTTAAGTAAATGTTGTTGATGGTATTCACTAAGTAATTGGAGTTTGGGGAGAATGGGCGATGAATAAAGAGCCATTTTATGGAGGAGGTATCTATAGGACATATACTGCCATCGAAGTGCAAGAGGTTGCTCGGTGGCTTCTACTAAGAGGGCTTGTGTGGGTGTTGAAAAGAGAGCACCCAGTATAATTCTCAGGGCAGCATATTGTAATTTATCTAAAACGGTGAGGCGGGACTGAGGCACAATGTCTTAAAAATGACTACCGTAATCAAAGGAGGACAATTTGATATTGCGGTATAAAAGTATTATCATTTGAGGATCTGCTCTCCGAGTGCGGCGGGTTAAAGTACGAAGTAAATGTATTTTTTTGGTTACATGTAGTTTTAAGTGTGAAAGTTGAGACGCCCGCAACTTATCATCAATCAGAAGGCCGAGGTATTTAGTTGGATGTGTGATGGGGATGAGTAAAAATTAAGGCAGATTTTTTTGGGGGAACGGTTTCTAAGCCTTGTTGAAATAAACAGGAGTGTAATATCGTGAGTGCTTGATACATATGTTGTCGACACGTGTTTAAATCGGGGTGAGAACAATATAAAAGGATATCGTCGGCATACTGGATGAGACGGACATGTGGGAGTAATAGGCCCTCGATCTCGCTAGTATAGATGAGATACAAGATGCCACTGAGTATATCTCCCTGAGGTCAACCAGAGGACGAATAGCGTGAATTGAGGATATTATGGAAGGTAGAAAAAATGATGTGACGTTGTTGTAAAAAAGCGAAATCAATTCAATAAAAGGGGGAGGAAATTTCCATTGACATATAATATGCAGTAACAACGAGACGTTGGCATTATCATATGCTCCTTTGATGTCAAGAAAAACGGATACTGTGAAATATTTACGATAGCTGGACAGAAGAATATCGTTAAGAACGATATTCAGGGCATCACTTGTCGACTTGCGTTTGACGAAAGCAAATTGTGCTGTAGGACCCATATCATAATATTCGAGTGCCCATATTAATCGAGCCATTAAGATTCTCTGAAACATTTTCGAATACAGGGCCCTAACTGAATTTCCCGATAGCTGAGGGTTAGGGTCGGGTTTTACCAGGTTTTAAAATAGGAAGTAATAAAAAAACGTCTATGTTGTTGGAATATTACCTGTACTTAGTACGGTATTATAGAATTCTAGAAGAACCATTTGGGCAGAGGTAGGTAGGCTCTTTAGCACTTGGTAAGAAATATAGTCGGGGCCTGGGGTGGTAGATTTTTTTGGTTGTTAAAGAGTGCTGGAGTTCGGAGTATCAAATCGATCGGATGAGGCTCGAAAATTTAGAAGGCGGGTCGTATTGGTAAGACGGTGGTGCAAATTCGACAGAATCGGGTGTGAGACTGCGGTAGAAACATAAGGAATTTTCATAATTAAGTCGTCGTGAGGACGCATGTTTTTAACCCCCCGATAAATTACTGATGGCGTTCCAGATTTGGGTAATAGGTGCCAAGTGGTTAATGTTATTGACATATGCCTGCCATGCGTTGCGGCGTTTTTCATTATAGGTACTGTGCTCTTATAAGGATATGAGCCAGTAAATATTCATCTCCTCAAAAGTTTTCTAAACTGTCCCATGATAAAATATAGCGACTCTGGAAACTGACCACAGGACCGGTTAGCCAGTTAACCGAGCCGGCCAATGGGAAAATTAGCAGTCACGTGGAAGACTGGGGACTGGACTGCGTAGTTCTAGAACAAAGACGGAATTATGATGCGCGGAGATAATCGAGGACTCCCGAAGCGAGCCGATTCCCCGCACGCGCAGTAAGTGTGTCTCGAGTATGGTAGGGGTAGACTCGAGGAATACGCGTGTCGCACAGCCAATGAGAAGCGACCATACTCAGATAATAGCAAGCAATGTAATGAGCATAGCTAATTACCAGCATGATTTTAACACATCGTAATATCATGGAAGATATTAAATAATAAATTAGAACAATTTATTAACATTGCGGCTAATTATTTGTTTAATTAAGGATTATTACTATCATCGATATTAAGCAACCAATCAGATCCTTGTTCTGAAAAGGACGCTTACTTGAGCATTGACGAGGGGGAAGAGAGAAGAGAATCATGGCTCTTAATACTTACAACTTCATGGGAGAAAGACGTCTCAACGAAATACTCAACAATATAATAAGCTGATAGAGATTACGATATTTCTGAAGAATAATATTAGCAAACGAAGGCACTTAGTTTGTGCAAACATATATCAAGTCGACATACAACGATATTTAAAAGTTTATTGAAATTAATCTACATTTTTAACCCTGTCGAAATTACTAAAGTTGAGGGAGGAATATTCGAATGAATCTACAGGAGTTATAATGACCGACTAAGATGCTATTGGGAACAGATCTATGACGACAACGAGAGTATTCGAAATGTCATAACATCAATCTCGTGGGGGAGATTAACATCTCATCTCTCTCATCGATAATATTCTACATCTACAAGTCATTTCACCAACTAAAATGACGAATACATATATCAGAACTTTGGCGAAAGAAGACAGAATAATTCACGAACGAGGGTGGCTAGGGTTATCCCAGCGCCATTAAGCGAGAAATGGTATCCCATCTCACGCAAGAAGATTCACCAGCAGAAAGGACGGCCATCCGTTTCTGAAGGATAGCGAAGGAAGCCCACTTCTAGTCATCTATAACACAACACAAGGGGGTCGAAGGATCGACGATATATCCCATCTTGTAGAGTATTGTAGAAACTGTTAAGAATATCCGACAACTGTTTATTAATGCCATATTTCTACGTTTAAATAATATAGTCATAGTTTTCGATGTTATATTTTCATAACTACGTCATGCGGATGTTTATTCACGATTTTCGTCGATTTTTGACTTTTTAGAATTTGATTTAATTTTTTGGAAGTTTGCAACTTTCGAAATTTAAGTGAGGAGAGTTTACAGTTTAGTTCAGAATATTTGTATGGTCAGGTTTAAATGTGTTTAGATCACATTTTGCCAGTTTTTGTATTGTAAGATATCGTTTTGTTGGACAACGATGAGAATAATGGAAATTAGTTCCAAGAATGTTATGCAGAAGTATATTTTAAAGAATGCGATTCTTAAAGATTTTATGTCGAGATCCATGTAAAGTCACGATCTGATAACTTTTTAGACAGATTTGGTTATAAAGTATAAAAGTTTATGAGAAATATTAAAGAAAGAATTTGTGCAAGAATGTAATTTGAATTTAGTAAATACGAATTTCAGCGTATTTTTGAAGTAATACGATTTTGAAGAAAGAATTTAAAGGAAATATCACAGCTAATTGGAAGCTTTAAGGAAATGTGAGTGATAAAAAACCAATAATATTTTTATTAGAAGACTAGTATTTTATTGTCTTACCTGTTAAATTAATTCGTCGATAGAACCAGTATTTTTATTACATATTTTATTAAGGATGTTGAAGCTACGAAAAGAATTTGTTAACGAGAAGTTAGTTTTTGGAAGAAACTGCGAAGCATCTCTAAGAGAGAGATTTATTTATTCCCGTAGCAGACGGAGGTATTTATTGTGTGACAATGAGCATTGTGAAGCCATTGGTCAATTGTTGAAGGAATGTCTGTAGTGACAGACTTGCGCATATTTTGAAGTTGAAATAAGATGTTTTATGAAGAAGCAGTATTATTGATGTTTATTAAAATTTGAAGTTATTGCAATAGTCTCATAGAGTTGAAACTCCTTGAAAGCATTAGGACAGCGGATCCTAGATGAAGTTGAATCTGAAATTAATTATAGGATCAATGGATCTTTGTTGAAACTGAGAGTAAACTGAGCTCTATTTAAATGGTTCTAAATCAGATATTGAATTTACGGTAATTATTCTACGAAATGGAAGATCATATTTTTATTAAGTATTTTTTATTTTGATGACAGACCAGTTGTAGGAGGTCTATGAACTATATCTTTACTTAATTGTATGGATTATAGAATCCCGAATTGTAACAGTTTCACGAATAAGACATAGTATGGTGAATGATAATTTTCTAAAGTCCGTTGAAATGTAGTGAAGAAAAAGACAATATATGTCTAGATTGTCTGAGAAGAAGGCAGTTGGCCCGTTGTATATATTCTATTTTTATATTGAGTAGTTGCTGAATTACAGCGTTAAGGTTTGTGTTGTATATATATAATATTTATAATTTAAAGAAAGGTTTATAGTTATATTTACGCGTATTAAAATGTTTAATTTATAGTTTAAATATGAGTAGAGAATTTTTATCGCTTCTATGAGAAGGATTTAAGGGATAGGAGACGGGAGATAAATTGTATAGAGTAACGAATAGCTTTTGTAATGTCGGAGATCTACGTCAGGGGTAGATTCACTTCATTTAGGGATATTTTTTTAACTCTATAAAATTTTATCTTGTTATAAAACTCCCGTTACCTAGGGCACAGCAGTTGTATGCTGCGAATTTTTTCATTTGAGCTTATGAAAGCGTTCAGAAATAATTTATCAGTTTCTAGAACAAACATGTACTGAATGTAACAGTAGTAATAACATTTCGTCATATGATTTAATTGAACGTTATTAACGCATATAATCAATGCTAGTGTTAGGAAACGTGTATTTGTGAATGTCAATAAATATGACAGGCACGTTTTTACGATTCCCTGATCTTTTATAGAAATTTGGCATTGTCTTTGTAGTTAAATGGTAGTGGAATGTGCTGTAGGGAGGAAGTTCCCGAGGGACGTAATCCGCATCCTTACGCCCGAGATTTTCTTAGATTCTCGCCTTTCCTGAGTAGATAGAGAATCCTACTGTTCTGTAGTTAGTTACTATAGCACATTCTGTTTGAAAAAATCCTGTTCCTTATTCGGAGTGTTTTCGCCAAGTAGCACTGTGTTGTTTTTAGCCGGGACTTCAAGATGCTACAATCCATTTTTTTTCATCCTTGGAATTTGTTGGATCATCCAGATATAATGCAGACATGTGTACGGAGTATTATATTTACGAAAGAGATGAAGTAACACTTTTCGTCTCTTTACTAATCGCATACATTCTGCATCCCACCATGGGATGTGATACATTTTCTGACTATTGTGTTCTCGACAAGGGATGAGTGGGTGATAGGATAGGTATCATTATATTGAGTAATGACCGTAATTACATACTCATAAGAGTTTCGAACTGGTGGGGTGGCTTGGCAATAATATTGTTGTATATAATCGGAAAACAGTAACAGGTCAAAATTTGAAAAAAAAAAAAAAAAAAAAACATGGAAATATTAAGGGGGTTGCAAGGGGGGGGGGGCGAGGAAGTACTGGTAATTATTATGGGGTAATGGTCTCTTATAAGTAGATCGGGAGATGTTAGCCAAAATAAGATATGAGCGATATTAAGAGAAAGGTTAAATCAACAGCGCTAGGATCTTGTGAATGGGCTGAAATACGTGTGGGGGAACCATCGTTGAGAAGGTGATACGTGGCTTGTTGAGATGATGTCCATATATAACGACCTTTGGGTGTTATTAGTGCACTTCCCCATTCCACATGATGAGCATTAAATATACCATCCATAATATGGGACGTAAATGATTGACTATAAACCAAGAAGGATTGCCATTGACGTAAGTTGCCCTTTATATCTGGGGTATATAAACATTGGTGATATGAAACGGACCAACTTTAATGGTAAGGACATATGTGCGTGGGAGGGGAAAGACGAAGGGGATAACGCTATAAGAAAGTGACTTATGAATTAAAGTGAGCACTCTAGCATATTGTGGTCCGTCTCGCCGTTCAACAGAATACTGTGGAATATGGAACGATAAGTTATGATTTAACTATGTTTCTTGCAAATTGATTACATCAGGCTGGTATTCTTGGATTAAAAGGATTAATTCGTGACGCTTATTTTCAATACTATGGGCATTCCATTGAAGGATTTTCATGAGAGAGGGATGGAATGGACATCCTGGTGTGACTCAAGAGGTTTGGTGGGTTGAGGAAGAGAATGGAAGGGTATAAGGACTATTTTGTAGTAGATGTTTTTTAGCAGATGGGTCCATTGGGCATTGGTTCCTAACAGTTCCATGAGTTGTAGATAATCTCGAGTAATGTCTGGTGGCACACCTGATTTGGGTGACACGTGAGGGGGAGATGAGTAGACGTTGAGGGGGAGGGGTAAATGGGTACCAGACGATGAGTATTGTCACCATGTACAATCGAGAGTTATGCCTTGCGGTCATATCTCATAGGTGCAATTACTTTGGGTGGGCTGTTTACAATAGACGTGAGTATTCGTTATTTTGGTAAAGTAGGTAGTGAGGGTGCATAATTTTGGGAAAGTGGGAGAAATTGTTGTGGGACGTTTAACGGTTGAAAAGGTTTACTAGATTGGGCAACAATGTCTTGATATGTCTTATTTTGGACACATATTCGAGTTTTGATCTCGACCTGTTTTTGATGGTAGGTACAGTGGGGAAGGGGGGCACTTATATGATTTTCATCACAATGAACACATCTCACGAGCTCTTGGGTGCATGTCTGAGTCGCATGGCCTTGGGCACAGCGGCCACAACAAGGTGCACGGGCTCTGCAATTTTGGCCGGTATGACCATATCTCTGACAACGATTACATAATATTTGCCTAAATATAAATACTTGAACCTAGAGGATTACATGGAAAATGGAGACGTACTGAGGTAATATCTGCGATTCGAAAAAAGTTTTATCGTCCCTGTCGGGAGCATTTGAACTTTGCCATCGATCACCTTCCGGCGATTCATCCGTTGTAATTTAAGGATTGAACAGGGAGACTCTATTAAATCATGAGTTCTTCAGACCTTACGGATAAGTCAACACCATGGATTAAACCAATCCGTTATAGATGATGGGATAAATGCCTTTAACTGTTTTTCGGCAAGCAGAGGGTGTTGGAGAAAAAAATTAGCGGCACGTGCCGTGTTGAGTGTGATTTGAATGCGGTTACGGTCTTTTCGATGGATGGTCTTGATGCTCTCAATTTTGCGCTCATAAAAGAGTTTACCAAAACCCATTGGGTGTATATTGCCGATATGTGTTGTGTCCGCAGACTCAACGTAGATGAAGTAGGCCCAGTGTGGTTTAATGGGTACGGACGTGGAGAATCGTTCCCTTTGGAATGAGTCGGGTTAGACGGATTTATTGGAGAAGAGCTCGTATTAACATTCAAGGTAACTGGAGATAATGCTGGGGTAAAAGGTGCATGCAAATGTACTTTTTCGGTAAGAAAGACCTCGATACTATCGTCAGGAGTTCGGAGATTTTCCTCTCCCCCACTTCTTCGTCCATTTCGCCAGTATTACAAACCGGGAATGGATCTACTATTTACAATTTAATATTCAAAGTAACACACGAACACACACACAAGCAGGCGTGAACACACACGTACAACACTAAGAATAGAGAGCCGACACTCCCCGCCGCGAGGCGATTCTAACGTAGGAACGCACTGAACTACCGACCCGCACGAGAAGCGAACACGAACTGCTCTCTTAGTTAACTACGAGAGAGATGGCGTCACAGTGAAAGTGTAGTGAAATAGCAGCTAGTGTAAATATTTTATAAAAGTGGTAAAATATTATAACAGAGAATTAAAATCTATAAAGTTACTTTCCCTAGGTCAAGTGAAATACGGAATATTGATAGTATTTAGAAATTCTTATTGATAATTTAATAAACTTAAACTAAGTTGTGGGAACGTGTATCCAAAGATTCGGTGACTTCTTCAATCACTGTTTGAACCAAGTAGAGCAGTGGTGCTTTTACAAGATTTCACCCGATTGGAAGATATACGCATTTCACATTCTTCTTTATTGGTAGGTAATTAGATTAATTCATTTAGGTAGTAATAATTAAAATAAATTTAGTGTAATTTGGTGTTAACATCTAGGCTAACTTAGATCTCTAGTATGACGACAGTAAACAGTGTTAGTGTCTCGTCAGGTAGTGTAACCGTTACGGATTTATGCTCGTCGTGCAAAATAAATGTAAAAAATGCTAATAAAATCATCACAAGATCTCAGGTAAAATTGAGTGAGGAGAAGAGTGAAACCGATTGTCGTAATGTAGGCCTACCGGTACCGTCATGCGAATGTCATAACCTGAGAAACGAACTGTCCTCAAAAGATGAAATTATAAAGCTGCTAAAGGAAGATATTGCTAAGTTAATGGAAGAGTTGAATAAATTAAAAGGAAACAGAGAGGAAAGCAAGGAAACTTGGTCGACAGTGGTTGCTGGTAAGGTAAGATTGAATAAGCCTAGGCCTATCAATGGAGTACATGTAACTGAAATTCCCGTCTCAAATTCATTTGGAGCGCTCGTCGAAGAAATTGATGACTTTCCTCAAGAAGATAGGAAGAAAGTGATAAAGAGAAAATACAGGAAGATGCGGATATTTGCGGATAGTCACGGGCGAGATGTAGCAGCAAGCGTATTGGAGAGAAGCGGAGAAATGGAGGTCACTTCGACAGTAAAGCCAGGAGTGCAAATTGCAGCCGTCACGAACGGAATGGCAGGAGAGTGTGCGTCCCTTACCTCAAAGGACTATGCAGTAATCATTGCTGAGGCAAACGACGTCTATAGAAACGAGAGTAAAAAGGTAATCAAAGATTTAAAGGGTACATTGCCATCCATGCATAACACAAATATCATTATTGTAAAACTTCCGCCGAGATACAACTTAATTCCCAAATCATGTGTAAATGTAGAAATAGAGGCTACAAATGGAAAAATTCGTAAAATTTGTAAGAGTTTTCCAAATGTCCAAATTGTAGATGTAAGTAAATTAGACAGGAAGTTCCACACTCGGCATGGCCTACACTTAAATACTAAGAGTATCTTAGTGACGAAATCTGCAAAATTGTAAATTCAAATGGTAAGAACAGTTCAACAGTAATATATTTAGAGTGGAAGCAGGGAAACTGGTAAAAGAAGCCAAACGTGAGGTTTGGCATTCAGATCTTTTGAAGTCAAATTTAACGGAGTGAAACAATGGTATTTCGGATTTGCCTAGCAACAATAATAATAACAATTATGATAATATTAATGTAAATAAATCACCAACACACGCTTGCAAAAGTAACAAATTTAAAATTTACCACCAGAATGTTCAGTCTCTTTATAATAAAATTGATTACATAAATCAAATGCTTAAAAATGAACTTTAAGACATCTCAGCACTATGTATTTCAGAACATTGGCTGGGAGAGGAACAGCTCGAATTAATTCAATTCCCAGGGTTTATACTAGCTAGTAAATACTCTAGAATCTAATATTAGCCATGGTGGTACTTGTATCTTCTTAAGAAATAATTTAGATCATGAACAGATAAAAGCTTATGATTATCTAATTATGGAACAGGATTTTGAATTCTCTGCCGTAAAAATACAGCAGTTTAAGTTAATAATTGTATGCGTATACCGTTCTCGGTCAGGAAAGTTTCGTTTATTTATAGATACATTAGAATTGTTACTCAATAACATGAGCAAAGTATTTCGATATAATAATTTGTGGGGATGTAAATGTGGATTTCTTAAAATGTGATAGAAATTGTGAATTATAAACACAGTTACTAATTTCCTATGGACTGTAACCTACAATAAATACCCCAACAAGAATTTAAAAAAATTAGCAAAACCACTCCTGATCAAATTTTTATAAATACAGATAAATATCACCATTTAATAGAAGTCTATTGTCTGTGTTTTAGTGACCACGGACAAATACTGAGTTTTGAAGTTTTGAATGATAATGGAGTAAAATCAAAGTGCAGGTCATTCACTGAAACAAATGTTACATATTTCAATGACTTATAAAATGAGGAAACATGGTCAGAAATTTATAAACTAGAAAATGTAATAATGATAAATTTAATGCAATTAACAGTACCCTAAAACACTATTTTGAAATAGCATTCCCCTTTAAACAAAGAACTGTTCAAAATAACAAAACTAGCAATTGGATAACAAGAGGGATTATAAATTCATGTCAAAGAAAGAAATTTCTACACTAATTATATAAACAATGCCATACAACACCTGAATTCAATTTATACTACAAAAGTACACTAGCATATTAAATAAGGTAAAAGACTAGCTAAGAAAATGCATAATGATAACATTTTATTTCCCAATCATCTAATAAAAACCGGGCTGTGTGGTCCGTGATCAAGAACGAAACTGGAAAATCTGCTCAAATACAAAGGAACATTACACTGACCAGAAATAATAAAGTGATTAATAATTCAGAGGAAATAGCAAACACTTTTAATGACTATTTTCTGGAAATTCCACAAAAATTATTAAATAAATCACAGGTAAATACATTAAATTCTAATAATACGAGCACACATTTTTATTCACTGACAGAAAACATGCACATATACAGATGTATCAAAATACAGGGTGAATCCCACATAAGATAAACTTGTGCGTGGGCTTCATGATCACAATTTCTTAATTTATTTGCAACATGGTATTTGACTGATAATAATAAGGAAAGTTTATAGTAAAAGCATTAATTATAAGGATACTAAAAATAAAAGAAGATGATACCGGTACATTACTTATTTATGACCGAGTTGGTTAAATATGTTGGTGAAAATTTATAAGTTCATTTACTCTATCAAAGTTATTAAGGAGCCATATAAAAAGCCTTTTCTTCAATATATTCAGGGTGTTATTTGTCACATTTACTGGCAATATATTGTATATCCTAGTGCTAAGACAACTTAAATTCCTTTGGCCAGGTAGTGTGGAGGGATATTTATTCCAGTTCTGTCTTGAAGTCTAGTGCACATTTCAAGTTTTTGTCCATTAGAGAAGAGCTTCATATTTTTATGTATAAATATGATTGATGACTGAACAAATAACTGTCGTATGTTAAGGAACATGCTTCGTTGATACAGTTCACATGTTGGAAAAGTTGGTGGCCATTTGTACATAACTTTTAGAATGAAATTCTGGCAAGTATTTACCTGAGCCAAATGTGAATCAAGTATTCCACCCCAACCATTTATTCCATATTGTAGTTGTGACTGGACTAAGGCAAAATATACAGTTCTCAGGACTTTTGCTGAAAGGATATTTCTGATTCTGTAAAATATATAAATTAACTTTTGGAGTTTATTGGCCAACTTTGATGCATGCATATTCCATTTTAAATGACTATCTATAATAATCCCTAAATATGTAGCATTCATTGACTTCTGTAGGGTATAGCAGTTGCATCTTTCTCCATTGTTACAAATTGGTGTGTGGATCTTTAGTGTTAAATTGTCTGTGGGTTGTAATGTTTTGTTGTGTGAGAAGCATAGGTATTGTTTTTTGGTTTCATTTAAGGTAAGGAGGTGGTTTCTTAGCCATTTTTGGACTGTAGCAAGGGTTTCTTGAGTTCTATTAAGAGTGTCCTCCCAAGTTGTTCCTGTGACTGTGATGACAGTGTCATCAGCATATGAGGTAATCATCGCATTACAGTTCAGCTCACACAAATCGTTAATATATAACAGAAAAAGAATAGGACCTAAAACTGTTCCTTGGGGAATTCCAATTTTTACTTCAGCACTTCTACTTAGAGTATCTTTGATTCGTACCTTTTGTATTCTGTTAAAAAGAAAGCTTTTTATTAGTTCTTGAGGAGTACCACGAATACCTTCCTTTTCAAGTTTTCTAATGAGTATATTGTGGTCTACGGTGTCAAAAGCCTTTCTTAAATCCAGGAACACAGAAATTGTTCTTTTAGAACTATCAATGGCTTTATACAAATAATCAGTAAGGGAGAATATTGCATCTTGAGTACTAGTGTTTGGTCTAAAACCAAACTGATTTGGTGACAATATGTTGAACTTACTCAGATAGTTAAGTAATCTGGTTTTGATGCATTTCTCTAGTAGCTTAGAGAGGTGGGTTGTGAGGGAAATTGGTCTATAGTTATTTAACTCTCTTTTATCATCTGATTTATGGACTGGGATTATGATGGCAATTTTGAATTAGTCTGGAAATTGTCCTTTCGTTAGTGATAAATTAAAAATATGGTGCAGTGGTTGTAGAATTTCTGAACTAATTATCTTTATTGTTTTACTAGAGATATTATCATTGCCATTTGCTGAGTTATCTTCTAGAGCAGCTATGTGGTTTGTGATTTCTGATTTTGTTATGGATATAAAAAGATAGATTGAAGTTGAGATTTTGCAGTGCTATCATGTGCATTTGTGTTGTCAGGTCCCTTTCTTGTATTACTTATTTATTCAGAAAGTTCTAAACCTATGTTACTAAAATAGTCGACAAATTTGTCTGCAATGGCAGCTGGTTGGGATGTTCCTTGCGAGTCTCTGATAAATATGCTGTCAACAGCTGAATATTTATTTCCCTACCTACATGTTAAATCATTAATACTTTTCCAAAGGACTTTAGAATTATTGGAGTTTGACATAATTTGTTTGGAATAGTACCTCTCTTTTGCTATTTTAACAAGCCTGTTTATCCAGTTTCTGTACAATTTATGTTTATTAACAGTTTCTGGGACCTCATCACTGTTTGAAGACCTCTCCCTTTGTTTAACAATTTTCTGATGTAATTTATCTCTTATTCTAATAGAAGTTAAAATTCCAGTTGTGATCCCAGGAGTATTTTTTTAAAATTTTGATCTTACGTTATATATGGTAGTAGAGTGTTCAGAGATGTATTGAATCAGTAACTTAATGAAACTATCAGCTGCTTTGTTAGCATCATGTTCAGTTATGATAGATTCCCAAGTTTCCTTAGTTAAGGATTTTTTAGATTTTCATAATTTATTCTAACATTGTTCAATGTATTCTTAAGATGTATTTTGTATGAGAAATGTAGGACTGTGATCTGTTCTACTGGTATGCAGAACAAAAGGGTCAAAGTTGCTGTTTCTGTGGGACATTACATGTATGTGATCGATACATGATCTGGATTTTGTGGTTATTCTAGTTGGTGAGTTTATGTACGAAATGAAACCATTTGCATGTAATACAAATGTAGTAATAGTATACTGAAATTAATTGATAATAAGGAACATGTAACTGGCCTATTCTTGGATTTATCGAAAGCATTTGATGTTGTTGACAATAAAATCCTCCTTACAAAACTAAATCAATTTGGTATTAGAGGTCTAGCTAATAAATGGATAGTCTCTTACTTAACAAGGCGTAAACACAAGGATGATGGACCAAATTACTTAATGAAACATTGTCCAATGAGGGAATTATTAAATTTGGAGTACCCCAGGGATCGGTTTTGGGCCCACTACTCTTTCTTCTATATATCAATGATATAACACAGAACGTTCATTCACATAAGGAAATTTTGTTTGCGGACGATACAACACTCGTAATAAAAGGTGAAACTAAACAGGTCATACAGCAGTCTGCTGACTCCGTTACAGGAGAGACAACCAAATGGTCACAAGATAATCGCCTCATAATAAACTATAAAAAACAGTATGTCTAAATTTCCACACTATACGGAATAGGAATCCTGCGAAGCCCAATATAACATTAAATGGTCATCAAATAGAAAATAAATCAGAAACAAAGTTTTTAGGACTATGGATACAACATGACTTGAAATTGAATAAACATATACAATATCTGAATACTAAACTGAACTCGATGTACTTTGCGTTACGTATTTTGAAAACCTACACTAGCATGCACACATTAAGAAATACTTGTTTTGCTTATTTCGATTCATACTTAAGATATGGGGTCATATTTTGGGGTATGTCGCCAGATGTACTAAGCACGTTTAGGATACAAAAGAGGGCGATTAGAATTATGGCAAATGTAAATACTAGAGAATCATGTAGACCTCTGTTTAAAGATTTAAACATTCTCCCACTGCCCTGCATATATATCTTTGAAAGTATTATGTTTTTTAAAAAGAATTTAATGAATAAAGATGTTTTTCTTAAAACAAACAATGATGTTCATAGGCGTAACACAAGACAAAATCAAGACATTCATATTTCACACACACACACACACACAAGCATATATCCAAGAGGAACTTTTCACACTGGAGTTAAATTATACAATAAACTACCCCAGTATATAAAACTGATAGAATGTTGAAAGCTTATCTGCAGTGCCATTGTTTTTACTCTGTAGTTGAATATCTTAGCGTATAGGAGCGATGAAATGTATAATTATATTTTACTTTTCTATTTTCATTGTAATACCTAGCTGTATGTTGTTGTATTTATAGAATTAAATTTTCATATTATGATAATAGAGTAAGGTGTAAATAGTTGTGCAATAAGATCGTATCTATTAAGATCTGCTATTATAATAAGTTATAAATAGTTATAATATTAGTAATATATACCTGTTAGTTCTTTTATTTTATAGATGTAAATTCTGACGTGTCCTATATCAAAAATGTATTGAATACATGTATTTGATCAAATGGAATTAATAAAAATCTATCTATCTATCTATCTATCTATCTAACTAACTAAGCATTTCTCTTGTAACTTAGAGTGGTTAGTTGTGAGGGAAATTGATCTATAGTGGTTTAACTCTCTTTTATCATCTGATTTATGGACTGGGATTATGATGGCAATTGAAGACACTTTTACAAAAACAGCCATAGTTCAAAATTGGGATTTTTGAACCATGACCACCACTTGGTACTTTGTTACATGCAGCACCGTTTGCTATACAAATATTTCACAAGACCATCCATAATCCCATTATAAATGCATGTTAAAATGTGCCTTGTTTTCCAAAAACATCCATTGTTCTTTCACTGAGTTACAAAAAGTGCCAATGTCCAGAATAATATTTGGCTTTGTTGCGAATGGTGCCAATGTCCAGAATAATCTAGACGATATATCGGCCGCTACAGATTGATTCAACTAAAAGTGAAGAAGAGATCGACAGGTACAAAGCTGAAAAGCAAGTCCACATATCTAAAGCTTTTTGAATCGAGTATGATGAAACATTTGGCTCAGAGAAACAAGGTTACCTGCATCTCTTTCAATTTCGTGCAAAACCTTCCCCTACCTCATATTCATTCCTGTGAGTTTTTTAATGCCCACCAACATTGGTACTATGTATTTGGGATTTATAACAAGGGGACGAAGGTGGTCAGCATGAATGTATATAATGAAATGGCTGCCACGAAAGTTCAGAATGATGTAACTTCAATGCTACTTAAGCATTTCAATATATATATGGCACTAGAACTGAAACGTTGATACATTTTAGCGACATATGTTCAGGCCAGAACAAGAATCAAGTTATGATCCGATTTATCTATGCTCTGGGTCACTTCTTCAAGGTATTCAAAACCATATAATACATATTCCACTTTAGAGGTCATAGCTATCTCCCAAATGATCAAGATTTCTGTCGCATTGAAGCTAAAAAGAAGAAACACACTGCAGGAATCCAAGGTGATTGGGACAAATTGATCAAATCTGGTGGAGTCAACCCTTCACCATTTAAGTTAGTGAACATAAAGCAAGAATATATTCTTGATATGGCTACTTCTCTGTCTCCATATTTTCGTAAAGAGAGTAAATCCCCTATAAAGCTTAGACGTGTGAGAATGATAAAAATATCTACAGAGACATGTAGTTCTAGTGCGTTACACCTACAATGGGGTTTTGGAGCACATTGTTGTACGCAATGCTCAAACCCAACCCACGACACTGACTAGTACCCACCTACCATGGACCACTAGCATTGAAATCTGCAAAGTTTCAGGACATACGAGGATTGGCTTCATTTCTTACAAAACCTCAGAACAGAGAATATTACAAGAGTCTTGAAGCCGAAGTGAGTGTTGCAAATGATGGCATTGATCCTGATGATAATAGCAGTGGTGATGAAGCACCACAATAAATCAATAGACTATGAATTATTATTTTCATTTGTGATTTTGCATAAAAACAACCAACGTCCACTGAATTTATGACAAGTTTATATTTTTTCACATTTATAAATTTATAAATTTAATGTTAAGTGCACTGATAAGTCAAATAAATCCTATAGTTCGATATAAAATTAAGTATACTAAGATTTAATGGAGGGAAGAGACTGGACACAGTTTTTTTACTCTCCTGAAAATTTCAATTTTTGGACTACGGCTATTTTTGTAAAAGTGTCTTCAATTTTGAATGAGTCTGGAAATTGTCCTTTCGTTAGCGAAAATATAAAATATGGTGCAGTGGTTGTAGAATTTCAGAACTAATTATCTTAATTGTTTTACTAGAGATATTATCATTGCCATTTGCTGAGTTATCTTCTAGAGCAGCTATGTGGTTTGTGATTTCTGATTTTGTTATGGATATAAAAAGATAGATTGAAGTTGAGATTTTGCAGTGCTATCATGTGCATTTGTGTTGTCAGGTTCCTTTCTTGTAATACTTATTTATTCAGAAAGTTCTAAACCTGTATTACTAAAATAGTCTACAAATTTGTCTGCAATGGCAGCTGGTTGGGATGTTTCTTGTGAGCATCTGATAAATTTGCTGCCAACAGCTGAAGATTTTTCCCCTTCCTACATGTTATATCATTAACATTTTTCCAAAGGACTTCAGAATTATTGGAGTTTGACACAATTTGTTTGCAATAGTACTTTTCTTTTGCTATTTTGACAAGCCTGTTCATCCAGTTTCTGTACAATTTATGTTTATTAACAGTTTCTGGGACCTCATCACGGTTTGAAGACCTCGCCCTTTGGTTAACAATTTTCTGATGTAATTTATCTCTTATTGTGATTGAAGTTAAAATTCCAGTTCTGATCCATGGAGTATTCCTTTTAAATTTTGATCTTACGTTATTTATGATGGTAGAGTGCTCAGAGATGTATTGAGTCAGTAATTTAATGAAACTATCAGATGCTTTGTTAGCATCATGTTCAGGTATGATAGATTCCCAAGTTTCCTTAGTTAAGGATTTTTTTAGATTTTCATAATTTATTCTAACATTGTTCAAAGTATTTTCTCCTGTTTGTGCAGTGTATTCTTAAGATGTATTTTGTATGAGAAATGTAGGACTGTGATCTGTTCTACTGGTATGCAGAACAAAAGGGTCAAAGTTGCTGTTTCTGTGGGATATTACATGTATGTGATCGATAAATGATCTGGATTTTGGGGTTATTCTATTTGGTGAGTATATGTACGAAATGAAACAATTTGCATGTAATACATTTAAATACCCATTCTTAATATTTTAGGCATATTGACTTGTAGGATTTAAAATATCAATATTTATATCTGTTATTAACATACGGTACTGTGTGTAGCTGTGGAAAAGTGCTGGAGAGTATTTCCTAGTTCTTCTATGAATTTATTTGGGCTTGTGGAGGGTGATCTGTGTATAGCAAATATCAAGTACCGTAACTTTCTTTAATATATCTGAAGGTGAGTAGGCTAGTATTTGCAGATTTCAGTGTCTTTACAGTAGATATTGTAATATTTTGTATGAGGTTTTCATGCACATATATTGTGAGATTTGAAGCCATTTTTCAGTGTTGCCTAAGTAAACAAAAGTTTGGTGCTTTTCAGTCGGTCAACACGAATTTACCCAAAAAGAGCTGGGTTATGTCCTAATCCGGAAATAAATTACATGAGATTAATAAATACACTAGGATGACCAGTTTCGATCGTCAAGCGATCATCATCAGATCCATTACACTTAGGCTATAACATCTATGTTTGAGAATACAGGTGAAAAATATTTACAATGTGTAGAATTATTTAGTTGCAGTATTGGTAATGCAACTGTCGGTGTATGCTAAATGTAGTATATCTACTGGTGCTAGAGTGAACACGAAACTACTCGAAGTTCCAGTCAGGAAGACAACCGGATAAGTATCAGCCTGTATTATTACAGTATAACCATAGTTGATTTTGTATAACCATATAATCACCCCAAACAGACAAACTCCGGATTTGTATCACCATTTTAGCATTTCACCTAACATTAGATATACTACATTTAGCATACACCGACAATTGCATTACCAATACTGCAACTAAATAATTGTACATATCGTAAATATGTTTTACCTGTATTCTGAAACATAGATGTTATAGCCTAAGTGTAATGGATTTGATGATGATCACTTGACGATTGAAACTGGTCATCCTAGTGTATTTATTAATCTCATGTAATTTATTTCAGGATTAGGACATAACCCAGCTCTTTTTGGTACATTCGTGTTGACCGACTGAAAAGCACCAAACTTTTGTTTATGAACATATATGATGAAATAGCAGCTTATTATAAATAACAACGATCGATGTACTGTAACACTTGAGTGCTTTTATTTGAAATTGAACAGCCTACATTATAACAATATTACACATGCGCTCTAAGCCCAACACAAGCATGGGAGATGGTCGAGTTTGTTTCCACAGAGTGTACACACAAGACTAGACACTGCCTTGCAATCCATGGTGATTAGGCTATGATAGCGCTCTTAGCAACCAACTTGGAGTATCCGGAACCTTGTGGCAAGCGCTCTCCAATACCCCTTCTCGCTGTCATAGGTTCGTATCATTGTATACCCAGTTGTTCCACAATGTTCTTGAATGGTTCTCTAGCCAAAGGCTTCGTGAATACATCTGCCAGCATCCTGTTGGATGGACAATACAGCACTTCTATGATGTCCTTTTCTCGAAGATCCCGAAGCTGGTGATGACATACATCAATGTGTTTGGTGCGAGCCCCAAACCGATTTGACTCAATTTAATACAACCTTGGTTACCTTCATACATGGTTGTTGGACCAACAATCGGTAAACTCATGTCCGTAAGTAATTGTCTGAGCCACAGCAGCTCCCGACTGGCAAATGATGCAGCAATATATTCCGCCTCCGTAGACGACATGGCAACTGACGTTTGCTTCTGGCTTGACCATGCTACAACCAGGGCCGTGGAGAGCGGCGACGGGCCCTGGGGCTGGAATCTCCCGGGGCCCCCTCTATAACCAAATTAAGTAAAATTAATTTATAATCTTCGTAAATTTGCACAAACTGATTTTGCGCAATTTCTTTTTGCACAAAATGTTCATCACGAAATAAATTACAAGAACATAAAAAGCAGCAAGCCATAATAATAATAATAATAATAATAATAATTGTAGCATGCTGAACTGTTATGCCCAAGTTCGCGGGTTTAAACCCGGCCGAAGTCGTCGGATTGTTAAGAGCGTTAAAATCCTTCAGTATTCCTTTATTCGGAGGGGAAGTAAAGCCGGCGGGCCTGTTGTTTAGAAGGTCGTGGATATGAGTGGTGAGTGACACTTTTGTCCTCAGTTGCGCACTTGAATGCAATAACATAGGAGACCGACAGTCCCGCGACTAAAATCACGCCAGCTGTTGCGACAGTCCGGACACATTTTTGTCTCATCCAAAGGCTTTAGTTGCACCATCGTACATTCATTTCCATTACAATTGGTAGTGTGTAGCCAAAATTTGTAGATTATTTCATTATAAAAACTCTATCAAGTTCCAACGTTCACCGCTGGGTGTCATTGACTGTGGCGTCTGATAGCCAAAGTTGGAACTACTTGAATTTGAACTTGTTGAGGAGTCTACGGGCGTTCATTTGATATGTCCTGATATGACCATTAGCAGCAATAAATACTGTATAATATGGGCCTACTGTATTAATAATATTTCAATTATATATTCCAGTGAATCCAGGCTCTATTTATTATCATAAGCAGAGCGTGAATTAATAACAATATAAATAAGTTAAAGCTAGTATGTAAAATTTACAACAGTGAAACTGGAGGAATGCGTGCAAAATTATTTGCAAATTCAATGTTTATACCTGACAAGCGCGTACCAATGCATTATTTTCAATTAACAAAAATAAATAACACGAGTAAAGCCATCGAAAACTAGGTAATAATTTTCATTAAATTCACTATACTGTTTAGTTTTTGCGCTTGACAGGTCTAAATTTGTCCCGATGAGGTAACACTGTAAGCATGCACAGTGTTCAGATTACAAGTTCTGCAGATCCTCTTTGATATCAAAATTTTTAGAACTTTAGTGATACTCGTAAAAGCAGTATGCTCGTTAGTCATACACATTTTTTTTTTAAATATGCATTTATCGGACCGTAATTTCACCGCTTTTACAGTACCGTATTTAACTTGGGGAGAAAATTCACATTGGAAAAAGCTGTTGTCCATGAACTCGGAAACAGGTGGGTTCGAATTCCACCGTCGGTGATTCTAAGCTTATTTTTCATCATTCATTGTTTTAACCCTAGACTATAGCCAAAGGCTGTAGTTGCACCATCGTACACTCATTTCCTCCTCAATTATATCCCAAATTAATTCAAAATATATGATTAACTTCAGATGTAGATTGTCGGACAGAGTTCTACACGCACAGTAAGTTGAAAGGACTGACGACCACGACGTCCTAAGACCCAAAAATTAATCAACAGGTAGTTCAGTTCACTCAACTGCATGTTAAAACAGGTGGAAAGGGTGTACTGTACTACGGCCTCTGTGGCATAATATGATGTGATCTCTTTTCATAATGAAAACATGATTTTTATACAAGCCAAGACGTATTTTAAAATGTGTGTTTGAGTCTTCAGTCTTTTGACTGGTTTGATGCAGCTCTCCATGCCTCCCTGTCCTGAGCTAATCGTTTCATCTCTACGTTTTACATATATGTTTTTTAATGTTGCTGCCCATCAAGAGTCACGCCCTTGGGTCTAAGTCTAAACACTGTTTTGGTTGAACGGCGATCACACATCATTGTACATTAAACAAGGCAAAATATATTTTCATAATTAACCACAGGTATGCCCATACGTAAGTCAAGTTATTTAGTATGTGCTATCAGTAGATTGCAGCTGATCAGTGATTGTTTTCACAAAAGAAGAAAATGTGAATTTGAACTATATTTTGTAATTTGCAGTCAGTGGACTTCATATAATTTAATATTGCTTTGCAGTAAGCAAAACTAGAGCCAGGTTCTCCTAAAAATCCCCAATCCTATCTATGACTGGTGACCATCGGGGGCAGATTTAAGCCAAGATTATGGGATCCCCCGGGGATCTGGGGGTATGGAATATCACGAAGCACTGAGAGGGGTCCGGGTCCTCTTCTGGAAAATTTTGCATAAATCAGGTCCAAATTATTGAGTTATAGGTCATTTGGGTGATAATCTTTATGATATTTTGGAGTAAACATTTGGTGACCAATAACATTAGTGGCTATAGAAAAGAAAAGACTCTCCGATATTGAAGTAAAATCTCTCGCACCTTCAAGTAAGACCCCGCGGTGTAGCTCACCAATGACCGTGATAGAGGTCTACAGCAAGTCCGCAGATCAGAGGTTCGAATCCCGGTGCTGACAGTGGCTATCCTGAGTATTGTTTTTCACACTACCTCCAGACAAATGCCGGTATAGTACCTTATTTCAAATCCAGGGACACCTACCCTACTCTTAACCCTAATAATTACAGTAATAGGGCAACGCATTCCCACTTTTCCCGGTCGGCAACTGAGAATACGGCATGCGATTGATATGTCACAGAGGCAATAGCACGGAAAACAAATTTGAGTGGTTCAGTGCCCTAGCTTAATTGTCATTTTTCTCCTGGTTAACACTAAGTCCAGAAACATACTGGAATGTTACCTTAGTTTCAGTCTTTGGATACATTTCCCAACTCCAGTACCAATAGTAATATAGGTTTTCAATAAATCCCTTAATCATAAATGATTTGCGCAATCTGGGATTGTTCATCGGATTGAATGAACCAGTTATAATAATAATTATACTGCACCTAAACATTATTCAAATGTTAGCATTGTTTTCTCAATTCAGTATACGAGAAGATGAACAATTTCGCATGCATTTCTTCTATCTACTTTTGACAACAGAATAATCCCACCCTTTCGCAAGATATTTAACCAGCAATGTTAATTTTTCACATAGTGCGAAAGTGAATTATTAGGGGATGATGACCTCGCTGTTTCGCCCCTTAAATCAACAATAACTATAATGTGAATTACTATGTGGACGCTACTTTAAATTTATTTTACTAACCTTTCTGCACGGCATACGATACGTCTAGCTGGACAATATATTCATTTCTGACACTAACACCTCTAAATATCTAAGCTCGACGTGACGCACCAAACTTGAAACTCTTGAGCTAGCTGACCAAACAGATCAGGGCAGCCCAGGCTCTAGTGGCCTTGGCGAAATAAGTGAAGGGATGAGAAAGTTACTTGAAGGATTGATGCATAAGTTGAATAAGCTAAATTTAGACTAATGGAATGCCCTCTCTGTCTTCAGGTATATTCTGAGAACAATACATAGCGGAGCCCCATCGCCTAAGTTGACCACTTTGAAACAGTTGTTCTTCCCACAAACGCTTTGCAAAGGAAAATATTGCCCACTTGACAGAATAAGTTTCTCAATCCTTGTAACTTTGTTCACAGACAGTTCATTGCATTCACTAAATGACTGCCAGTAGCAAACTCAAGTCACATAAAGGCAATAATAAATCAATGCCCGATCGTGCCCATCCTCCTAGGACGCCGGGCCCCCTGGGAGGGTCGGGCCCCGGGGCACCAGCCCTGCCTGACCCCCCCCCCCCCCCCCCTCTCGTCAGGCCTGGCTACAACTCCTTCGCCAAGAAAGAAAACATAACCACTTGTAGATTTCCTGTTGGTCTTGTCACCAGCCCAGTCAGCATCCAAATAACATTTGAGCTCTGTGTCTTTAGTTGAAGATATACAAAGTGTCTTGTGTATTGTAAATGCGAGATACCGCATCACTCGTTTTACAGCATTCCAGTTCTGTTGAGTAGGCTTCTTCACTCGACGACTAAGTAGACTCACTGTGACTGCGATGTCGGTCTGGATACTGTGGCTATGTATGGTAGAGACTCTATGGCTTTCCTGTACAGAGTGTTATTTGGTAACTCTGCACTTGCAGTCACTTCACAAGACAAGAAATTGGTTTCCATTGGAGTCGCAGCTGTTTTGGCTCCGATAAGTCATGATCCTCCAACAATGCTTAGATCTTTGCGTTTATTTTAGCAAAAATGTTCCATTTTTCTGTCGTTCCACTTGAATTTCCAAATAGTAACTAACATCACCCAAGTCTTAGATGTCAAAATAATTTTGCAATTCTGTACCAACGTTATCAGTTAAGTTTGCAGACTGACCGGCTACCAGCATATCATCGGCATACAACAGAAAGTAAGTGATGCTTCCATCTTCTTCCTTTCTTGAATAAAGACACTGATCTGCATTTCCATGTTGAAAGCCTAACTTGGATAATGTCTCTGTAGCTGTCTTGTTCCAAACGTGTGCCGATCGCTTTAAACCATAGAATTTTCCGCAATTTTAGAACTTTGCTCTCTTGACCCGGTTCCTCATAACCCTGTGGCTGTTCCATATATATAGTTTCTCCTTTAATTTACCTTTCAAATAAGCACTTCTCACATCAAGATGCCGAACGTGAAATCCCCTCTGTGCAGCTATATTGAATAAAACTCGAATAGTGTCATGCTTCACCACTGGCGCAAAAGTTTCATCGTAATCCTCACCATATCGTTGAGAAAATACTCGGGCTACCAATCGGGCCTTGAAAGTGTGGATCTGACCGTTACCATCCAATTTAGCCTTAACTACCCACTTGCAAGAAAGAGTCTTCTTCTCTGGTGGTAGCTCCGTTAATTCCCATACACAATGTTGATTGAGACAGCTTATTTCTTCTTCCGCAGCAGCAGTCCATAACTTTTGTTCACGAGGTGACATTTTTAGCATTTCGTTCCATGAGGCTGGCTCTCTGGTGTGATTTGTCTGCACCTTGTACGTTAGCTTCTTTGCTGGTACACCCTTATTTGGCCGTAAAGAAACTCTTCGTGGAAATTGTGGAGTTTTTGGTTCAGTCTCACATTCATCTCCTATGCTGCTTACAGGCTCTCCTCTGTTGAAAGTCACCATGTTGTTACCTCTGGGATTCAGTTGTCAGCTGATTCCGTCTGTGTCGGAACATGTTCCAATGTCGCTACATGCTGCGGTGTGATTTCATTATCCCCTTCTTCCGGTACACTGCCCACCCAAGCTGGAAGTTTGGCAACACTCTCTATTACCCGCACCGATCTACTGATCCAAACTTTGGCTGTCTTTGGATCCAGAATCCGGTAGCCTTTGGTGTTTCCAGCATAGCCAATCAGGACGCCCTCTATTGCTTTGTTGTCCAATTTCTTTCTCTTTTGTTTGGGTACAAGCGAATAGACCTTAGATCCAAACACACATAAATGACCCAGATCTGGCTTCA
Source organism: Meconema thalassinum (assembly GCA_946902985.2). Taxonomy (NCBI): domain Eukaryota; kingdom Metazoa; phylum Arthropoda; class Insecta; order Orthoptera; family Tettigoniidae; genus Meconema; species Meconema thalassinum. Next base: position 305,997,340 of record OX336392.1, on the reverse strand, counting down.
CTCCTGTAAACAATGCAACTGGAGTTTTGTTGATACTCCAGCTCGTTGATCGATTCTGCAAATAAGCTGCGGTCAAAACTGCTTCTCCCCAGAAGCGGTTGTTGAGATCAGCATCCAACAACATGCACTTTGCAGATTCTGTCAATGACCGATTCTTTCTCTCTGCTACGCCATTTTGCTGTGGAGTGTAGGGGGCTGTGAGCTGATGTTGGATCCCCTCCTTCTGCAGAAAGTTCTCCAGTTTTTGTGAAACATATTCCTTGCCATTGTCTGTACGAATGGCAATCGGCTTCCTTCCAAAACTCGTATGCATTGCGTCTTTTACGACGCCTGCCACCTCATCTTTGGATTTTGCCAGCCTCACCACAGTAAAACGGGAGTAATCGTCAATAAGTGATAGAAAATACCTATTTCCACTTGGCGTTGCAGTCTGCATGGGCCCACAAAGATCAGAATGAATGAGTCGCATGAGCTAGATGTACTCTCAGAAAATTTTGCTTCGGTTAGTTTTCCCTTGATGCAGTCTTCGCATACTATCTTCTCTGAACATGTAGACACTTGGATTCCTGTATCCAATTCCTCTTTGATCAGACGCTTGATTGCAACCGGATCTCGATGTCCCAATCGACGATGCCACTGGTGTAGGCAAACAGCTTCTCTCGCCACATGAATTGACGAACTTGGTACCACAGTCTGAAGTCTGAATAAATTCCCATAGTTCCTTGCTTCTGCGATGACCTGATGTTCTTTGTAGATCCTGCACGTGTCATTCTCGAACGTCACTCGGTGACCTTGCTCTGTTATGCGCCTCACCGAAAGTAGACTATCATCCAATTGTGGAATAAACAGCACATTTTTCAATAGTACTTCTTGGAAGTGCCCGCCTGGTACCTCACAGTAAAATTCTCCATCTCCAATTCCAGCAGCTACCACGGGTGAACCATCAGCAAGAAAGACTGTAGCACTTGTGTCACGAATATATATGAAAAATTGCCTATCATTCGTCATATGACTGGTTACCCCTGAATATATGCAACTTCCTCCAGTAGGCCTACTTGCAGCATGTTGTTGATCTAGTGCCTTAAATGTAGCATAGATCTGTGTGTTGCATACCTTAACCTCAACCGATGATTTTTCCGATTCTGAATCTGCTGACCTCTGCTGTTGACTTTTCTTGAATCGATAGCAATCTGCTTTTAAATGGCCAAGTTGATTACAGAAATAACAAGCTCGTGTCTCTTTGCCACCCTAATTTGGTTTCCCGCTTGAATTTTTAGTTGTTCCATTTTGATGAGCACGATTAACCTTACTGGAGCCTGCGACCGCCGACTGTAGTGCAACTTCTGAATCACAATTTCCAGGCACACCAGCTTCGGCACGCCTTTGGTATTCGTCAAACATTTTCCCAGTTACATATTCCACCGTTAAATCTGCCTCATCACGGCCCTCGAGCCCTGTGACAAGCCCTGAATAAGCTTCTGGAAGACTCACCAGCAAAACCGAAACAATCTCGTCGTTTTCAAGTGGCCTACCAGATCCACGCAGCAAACCTACTATCGTACTTCCATAATTGCGTCGATGTGACTACTCATTGGTCCACCACGATAATGTATTGCGTACAATTTACGTCGTAAATATAACCTGCTTCCAAACGTGGATCTCTCGTACTTTCTCGACAGAGCCTGCCATGCATCACACTCATCGTTCAAATGTGCAAAATGAACGAGTTGACTGACCTCAACACTCAATGTAGTGTACGCTAAGGCTTTGTTATTTTTCATCTGCCACACCGCGTTCATTACTTCAGGCTTTGGTTCACTGACAACTTCCCACAAATCATCACGCACTAATACGGCTCGCAACTTTGTTTTCCAAAATATAAAATTTCCACCATTTAGCATTGGAATATTCAACTTGACACTTTCTTGAGCCATCTTGTAACCGCACACACTAAAAACACACGATCGTTAAACAAACTTGTAATCCACTTGTACGCGCAGTTTGCCGTAGACTGGGCTTCATAGCCTGATGAAATAGCAGTTTATTATAGATAACAACGATCGATGTACTGTAACACTTGGATGCTTTTATTTGAAATTGAACAGCCTACATTATAACAATATTACACATGTACTCTAAGCCCAACAAAAGCATGGGAGATGGAGAAGCGTCTAGCAAGCGGAAGGTCTTGCTCGAGTGCGCATGCGCGTATTCTTACTTCTCACCCCATTTAGACGTCCCAGTTGCGATCGCGATCAGGCGCCGATCCAGATTAAGTTGGGACGTCTAAACGCAACAGGATAACATTATCGCGATCAACTTTCCCTCCAACAAGATCAGCCCGATCCCGTTCCCACAACGAGATAATCGCGTTCGCGGCCATTGCGATCGTCGGTATGTTCTATCCTCCTGCTGTGTGAGTGAAGTAGGCAGTGGAAATGATGGCCATATTGTATTATCTTGTGTTTTGAAAGCGAGATGTACGTAATGTTGGCCATGATGGTTGTATTTATGTAGGTTGATATCAGATATAATTATGAAGATTGGTGGGTGGAATTCAGAGACATTTCTTGAGGACACCTTGAGGAGACCTTGGGCTTGAGGAAGCCTTAAGGAAGCCATTTGCATTCAGAGAGCTTCCTTGAGGCTTCCTTGAGGGAGCCATTTGAAGGCTCCCTTGAGGGTTCCTTAAGGAGACCTCAAGCATTTCTTAAGGAGACCTCAAGGCTTCCTTGAGCAGAAATACTATTCAGAGACATTTCTTGAGGAAGCCTTGGGCTCAAGGACTCCTTCGCGTCTGCGCACGACTTGTCGTGTGCTAAGGTAGGGGACAAGCTACCTTAAGGAATCCTTATCACAAGAAAAATGGACGTAGGCTTGGCGGACGATAAATTTCTTTATTATATTGAAGCGGTATTTGAAGAAGATGACGTGCCAAGACGATATGTAAGAGATTTTGAAAACCCATTGGAAATATTTTCGGAGACGATACCGTTTTTCAAAGGATATTGTGACAAACGACAGTTTGCCGTTGGTTCAAGTTGAAAGGCGGCGAAACAGACGAGGACTTCCAATATCTCCAATGCTTCAAACTTTAATAAGTCTACGATTTTATGCCACCGGAAATTTTCAGGTACCGGTAGGCCTATGTGGAGCATTCAGAATAAAATCCAATAGCGATACGGAAAGTACGGTAGACTACCGTACCGAATTAGGCTAAGGTACGGTTATTTTGTTGGTTAGGTACGGTACGGTAAGTTACTGCAGTGTAGACTATAATTTGCAAATGTATTACCGGTATTTGTTTATTTATAAAGATATTTTGACGGTATTGTAGACAGATTGTTGACGGACTGATAACTGTATTTTCCACAGGATAAGAGCCGTACGGTAATGTTGCATGGTGTGAATAAAGTTCTTTGTCGAGTGCAATTATTACAATTCATTCAGGAATATAAAATAACGTTTGTTGTAAGCCTGCCGGTAAGTTGACTGCTTGGAGACTATACCAGTAGGCTACCGTACTAGGTTCATGTGTGCGTCTTAATACGTAAGTTACACAATTAGCCTGTTAACCTATTTTGATGCAAGACTTTCATACCGTACTTCCAGTAAGTCTACCGATACACGGCACCAAATAACCTACAATACTGGTACGGTAATGTAAAGTAATAGCCCATATAGGCCTTACGATCACGCAGTGGATGATTTCTCATAATAATCCTGTTTACTGGCCTCATTATTGGGTTAAAAATGGCTAGATGCAAACATGCACATTACTGATAGGTCTATAATACGCAATCTACTACAGTACGCATAGAAATACAAGTCACCTGACATTCATCAACACACATTCAACTACGCGGGTCTGATTGCCAAGATGTCCCAAGACCCTAAAATGAACGATCATCACGCAAAAATAGTGAATTTCTGTAGGGTAAACCATTTTGCTCTTGACTGCACTAATCGGAGACACACCCCAGATATTAATGGAAATTAATGTGTGTCCTTACTGTAACTTACAAATTGAACTGAGATATGCTAGTCAGTTAGGCCTAATGAATTCTAATAAATGGTATTTCTAGGATATGCCTATATTTTGGCTTCGGGATAGTGCCTCAAGGCATCTTTGAATTTCCTATAAAAAATTAGTACAGGTACCAACTTATTAATAATCTATGAAACAGCCTCTTGCTGTTTCACTGGACTTAGGGCATCATGGTCATCAAGCCCATGTAGGCCTACTTGAGTACGGTACTGGTATGTGCAGGCTATAATCTGTCTGATCTCATGTTTTTTTTTTTTTAGCGTATGGCTTTTAGTGCCGGGAGTGTCCGAGGACATGTTCGGCTCGCCAGTTTTGTAGCTGCTTCGAGACGGACACCCAATGGGTGAGCTACAAGTACCGTTGGGGGGGAAGTTGGAATGTAAGGACGAGGAGTTGGAAGGTAGCGGCTGTGGCCTATAGTTAGGGACCAACCCCGGCATTTGCCTGGAAGGAAGATGGGAAAACACAGAAGACCATCTTCAAGGTTGCCGGCGGGGGATTCGAACCACCTCGCCTCCCGGATGTGAGCGACTGCCAGCAGTCATGCCGTAACGACCTCGGCTAACTCACCCGGTTCTCATGGGTTATTTTGTGTCTGTAATAAATTGATGCTAAGGTTAAGAGGGTGGCTTATAAGAGCCATCCTGGTATTTCTGTGGAATTGAATTGGAGAATCGTGGAAAACCACTTCCATGATGGCTTACATAGGGATCGAACCCACCTCCTTTCAGTTTTTCCTTACAAGGCGAGAGTACCTTGTTCCAACCTGCAGGCGAGAATTAGCCTTAGGAACTGGATTCTGATCATGTACATACCCCAAGAACAGAAGGTGGCCAAGAACTGGCTGTTCCAATTGATCTGCACATAAAAAACATAACAGATGTAGTAGGCTAATCCAAAGGCCATATAACGTAGGTCAATTCATCAATAACGGATGTTAAAGCATGCCCTGTAGTTAGTAATCCCCCTACATCAATAGGATATCCCTCTGGTGCAGATGACTTCAGTGTTCCACAAGAAAAAGTAGCCTATGTTACAGACTAGTTGCATAAATCTTCCAGTTGATAATACATATTATCTGAGAAAATGAATGTGGATTTACCTTCCTCATCAGAAAAATATAACAGCTTTCTGATTGACAACAAAATGAAATTTTATTGACCATGTGCAGGCTTTGCCTCACCAAAATGAAATAGTGTTGTTAATTCTGAATCATACAAAAACAATTTTAACATTCTGTAACTAGGCTGTCTCATCTATTTTCTTAAAACAACACTAACTTTTTTTCAGACTGTATGTGGTGATCTTCGGGGAGTAAGCCAGTCCACTGCATGCAGGACTGTCTTACATACATCCGAGCATTTGGCACAAAAACTTCCAACATACGTAAGATTCCCGAACTCACAGGAAGAATTTGCTAGGAGGCGAAGGAAATTTTTTCAAATGGCTAATTTCCCTAATGTCAGTGGGTGCATCGACTGTACCAACATGCCCATCAAAAACCCTGCTGGACCAACGGCAGAGGTGTATAGGAATCGCAAAGGATATTTCTCTTTCAATGTTTAGTGTGTTGCAGGTCCAGATCTTGAAATCTGTGACATTGTTATTCGATGGCCTGAATCCGCTCACGATTCAACATATGCCATATGGAAGTGAGGCAACCATTTATAGAGAGGCATTTCATTGGCTAGGAATAGAATATTGAACTAGCCACTCACATGCCAAAGTTATTTACATAAAAGTTAAAGCTTTATAGTTCGTCATCATCATCCGTGTCCAACCCCTGTAACCCGGGTGTTGTAAACTAGCCTCTACCACTCCTGTCTATTATTCCACTCCTCCTGCTCCATTACTTCTGCCACATCCAGTTCAATGTCACATGTCTAGTGGGATTTGGTCCATCCATCTCTTCTTTGGTCTTCCAAACAATCTAATAGTTATTTTTGGCAATTTGAGACTGCATAATTCACTGGGAACAACATGCACCATATGGAAGTGAGGCAAACATTTATAGAGAGGCATTTTGTTGGCTAAGACTCACATGCCAAAGTTATTTACATAACAGCTGAAGCTTTATAGTTATTCTTGGTAATTTGTTACTGCATAGTTCGCTGGGAACACCGAACAACATGTGCCATATGGAAGTGAGGCAACCATTTATAGAGAGGCATTTCATTGGCTAAGATTAGAATATTGAACTATCTACTCACATGCCATAGTTATTTACATAAAGGTTGTGGGAAACTTGCCATCCTGGGGCCAATATCTGGCAAGCCAGATTCTGCCTGTCACAAGCCAGGACAAAGGGTGAGTATTAGAGGAGTAACACCTCTTTAAAAAACCTTGGTCCAGCTGGCCCAGCTGGTAGTACCTTGTAAGGGTCCCTTGCCTGGGTTACAGGTGAAGATGGTCAAAGGTTTTGAAAGCGGAAGAGGACTCCATGTCCCAACGGTGGATAAAGCGGACAAACTGTCATCAAGCTCTGGGGCTTACAACCTCAGTTCTATTTCCGGGAAGAAGCGTCCCAAACCATTCTAAACAATCAAGCATTATTGCATGTCGTCATAAAGACGTCGCTATGCCAGGTGGTAACTGTTCGCCGGAATAAAGCATTTATGCTTGAACATGAAGAAAGCAGAAGGGGAATCAACGTGCACGTAGGCCTTTGGATTCTGGGGAGCCTACTCATATTAGATGCTTAAGAGAACTGAAACCTATTAGGAATTTTATGATTAAACATACAAAACTCTTACATTCAAAATTTCACAGCGTAAGAAATATGTTATATCAGCAGAAGAACGAGCTGCAAGATCTTCCAGAATGAAGAAGTGTTGGGAAAGGAAAAAATTATCAAGAATTAAGAACTGAACTTATTACTTGAAATAATGGAAGACTTTGTATGTAAGGTTTGATTTTGGTGCTCCAATGTGGGTGTAAACCGTGTAAATAAATAAATACAAAACTCTTGATGAAGCAAACTTTGTTCAAGCATTTCCATAAAATATTCTGAAACATGTACTGTTGAAAATGAAATAAACATGAGTATTGACTAGGCAGATGAATTTCCTTTGAATGTTATCTAGTAGAAACTTGTCCACAAGAGTGCCTCATCAGGTACTCACTAGTAATATGGTTATAAATGGCATACGTACCTGAATTCCTTATTATTACAGCAGCAAGGGGTAACTGTAGTGTGTAACTTGGACCATACTTATACAGCGATACCATATGAAACCTATACTCAAACTCCAACAAATATTTGTTTTTCGTCTTGTCTATTGTGGAGATTGATATTGCAACTTTTCAGTTGGTCAACACAATGATATCCCAATTAATGGGATATGTGGAGGCTTTTCAACATATGGAATGATTGCGGCCACATTGTGCTAACCAACTGAAAAGTTGTAATATCAATAAGGCAACACTGAAGAAATGGCTTCAAAGCTCTGTCGTGAGGTTTCACTTAGGTGTGGCAAGTTAGACTTTTGGCACAACTTGCACTACATACCAACTCATAATTTTTGTTTTAACTTGCCACAAGCAGTTCTGCCCCTTAAAGCGCAGGGACGCAGACACATACTAAAAGACTCTGATATCACAATAAAATTCAACTTGTAAAGTGCAAAAAAAAAGACTAGAGAGATCTGCCTTGACCGATCACAATGCAGGAAACAGCAACAATAGCATTTTTTTTTTCTTTTTTGGAATTATACCGGCTAAGCTACATCAACAGTAGGCCACAAGTTCAGCAGCTGTTTGCAATGTTCTATAGTTTACTTTTTATTATGAAGACATAATGCAAGGGTTCATTTTTATAGGTATTTATTTACATACTATATACTGGTACAATTAATAAATACATTTCATTTGGGACAGGAAGTCTGCTATTTCAGAATTAATTCCTGCTCCTTGAACTTGATATTAATTTCCCTTACTTGCTTAAAATGTAATTTTTTTTGTCTTGCGCCAACAGGGTTTGTATCCGAAGACACCTTTCTTGTATGCTAGTTTTTTCTTCAGAGCCACTGCACGAGGCTCTCAACTTTTCTTCATTGGAAATTGCTCTGAAACACATAAAACCTACATGTAACTTATATTATGAACAAGGTTTGGAATTCCTTTGATAGTTCATGTAAACTAAAATTATATTAAATGGGCATTGTTATAAGGAAAACATTTTACTGTGATATAAGTATAATTAATTTCATGGAAATGTGGTGAAATCTTCATAGGAATGTGGTGTGATGAGAGTCCTTACTGTTGAAAGAGTTTGACTTCTCCACCGCCCTTTACAAAAGTTATTTAAAGGTTGCACTCTATTTAAGTTTCTGGTAAGTACAATTTATAAGAATACTTTCAAGAGGTTCATTTAATAGAATTTTTTGAAATTTCTCAGTGCTCTAAAATACAAATCAGATAATATTATGCAAAAGTTGCACAACACAGACTGCTCTGTGTGTAATTAAGCCATGAAAGGTAAAATTATAATTACTTAATTTACAGGTAGAACTCAAATCGATTTCACTGGACAGGGAGTGGCAGTGGCCTATCAGGAAGAATGGAAGCTTGTTGTTTTATGAGTCCACTAATTTTGTGATCATAAGCCACGTAACGTCCTTGTTATGTGGAATCCAAGCCAACACATTTCACCTCATCAGCCCCTAATGGTGAGGATGGTAACTTCCCTTACCACTACCAACTACAGGGTGATTCATGTAAAACGATTTTATTTGCATAGGAATACACCGAAATGTTTCATTTACCTATCCCCGGTACTGACAACCTTCAACGGCACAGTCAACTGCCAGATATTTCGGACATTTAAGAGGCTAAAGCACGTTACTGGCAACCTTCATGTCAAAATAAACATGATCCCTCAGTATGCCTTCCTTCGGAGGGTAAGAAAAGCCTGTGGTTCCATGTCATAGATTTATGGCATGAAAAAGAACCTTCCACTAACTACACTGGAGGGGGATGTGTGGTGCAGTCGGTAGAGGCACTGAGCTTCTAACTGAAAGGGAGTGGGTTCGATCCCCACCCAGGTAGTGGATTTTAGAAACAAAACTACCACTTTCGGAAATGCAAATAGCTCTGGGGTTCACTCAGCCTACACCAGAAATGAGTACCAGATTAATTCCTGGGAGCAAAGACGGCCAGGCATGGAGCTGACAACTCCATCCCATATAGTACCGATGTCACAAAGAGTTGAAGCCTACTTCCAGGGCTTCCATGGCCTGCACGGAGATGGCTTTACTAACTACACTTGTGGAAGCTAAAACGTGTAGGTTAGGTTGATAACACTTTATTAGCTCCAACATTCGCCGCCAGGTGGTGACTGCAATGGCATTTAGTAGCCACGTCCGTAGCTGTCGTGGATGGTAGCATTTGGTAGCAAAAGTAGAAACTACTTGATAAAATTAATCGTGTGCAGTCCTTCTACCTGAATCACAGATAACACACACTAATACAGCCATCACAATTAACACCGGTTATCAGACAGATTCTACACACACCCAAAGTACACGGGGCTACATGACCACGTTGTCGCAGCCCCTAAACTAAGGAACCAACCAAATAAAATAAACATGAAATGAAAATCATGTGTTGAATATGAATCACCCTGTACTTACAAATAATTTACATACTACAAGAAAAAAATGGAAAATAATAAAGAAAGAGGGAAAATAGAAAAGGAAATGCCCTCAACACTTCAAGAATGATGATGGATGGACTTTGGAAGGAAAGGGAATATGCAGAAAATCCATCCCAAAGCCACTGGGAAACAGATCGAGCTTAGTATCTCCTCAGAGTTGCCAATTCACAGGCTCACTAGCCATGAGCATGTTAAGCAGGTCATACCCTGGTAAATGTCTCGACTCCCTAGTATCCAAATTATGCACATTTTGAAAATGGTCCTTGCGTTAAACTAATAGATGTAGCTCATTTTCATGACTTTCACACATAGATCATTAGTATAAAAGCAAATCTTGTGGTTGATTTTAAGTTCAAATGAATATTTGTTGAGATATAAATTAACACAATTTACAATGTTTGTAATCCCATTAATTGTAGCCTATTGTTATAAAATTAAAATATATTTAATAGAAAAACTCAGAATGCTACAGTAAAACTATTCACTGAACTTATGGAAGCATTCATATAGAACGAGTATAAAAATGTGCAACATTAAAGCTGCAAATCTGATAGGCAAGTTGCAAATTTTGTTTCAAAAAATGGGAAACTGAGGTACGGTACAAGTTTTCATGTACAAGGTGATTGAAAGAAAGTTTTCTAGAGTCACCATCTGACAAAATTGTAGTGTAACACATCTGCCCATAAAACATGTGCCGCAAATATTTCCATGGCTACAAAACTATCTTCATAATTCATGTCACATTCTCCACTAGATTAATGTCATTCATGGGCTACTACTGGGGACTGGTCCCCAAATAGTACACAGAGGTGTAATTATATCAAAAAATTAAAAAAATTGATATTATTGAGATTGCTGACCAAAACTCAGTCATAGTACAAAGTCAAGGTTTAAAACATAAAAGAAAATTCTTTATTTCATGGCAAAAATGTACCCTGGAGAAGTCACTGAGCACTGGACGCATTGTAGCACTGCATTTACTATCCCCCGGCTCTTGTCCGGACACACTTCCCCCTGATACACCCTCCCTCTGAGCCTTGATTGCAGGTGAAAGTTACCGTACACATGAAAAGTAGCATTTTGACAGCCATGGCTAGTAGCGATGGTTGGCCCAAACTTCACCTGCATTCACATGTGAGTGTCCAGATACCTCTGTTCACATAATGTATAACCTACATGGCCCTTTGTTTTACAAATCCCAGACACCATAGAAATGGGAATAATATCGGGTAGGAGAACATTGTTCTGCAAACAATCTTAAAACTATCTCTTTGACAAACCTGTTGGGCTTTCATGATTTGATGTACTGGTGCCAGCCTTATCTGTTTCCACGACCAGCTCGTTGATAGGCTCTCCTTATATATGATGCTGCCCCTTCAACCTGCCTATCTTGTGTGAACATATCACTGTCCAGGGCAAACAGTATTTCGTTAACCACCTGCCCCAAGAGAGCTGGGTCATGTTATAGAGCAATCTTTTTTCGTCACACAATTGCTTTTCTCGTTGTCCCAATTTTTTGTTTATTTGTTCAACCATTTTCTGAAAAGAAAATTCATTATGTTAAGGTAACACTAAAAAAAAACACCAATTAAAAATATCAGAAAAAAAGGATAAATTATAGCCATTAACATTACACTAGTAAAAGTACCGTAGCCCACAGAGTCATGTTTATGGCACTGCTTTCAAAAAGCAGTAATGTCATTACAAGAAATTGGCATGGTTCTATTTTTAATCAGAATTAGAAGTCCATTACAACTATTTACAATAGTTCCCTCTCCTTTAATGTTCATTATAATAAATAACTATGGTATCGTTATTATTCTTTGAATGTTATAGTTATGTAAATATTTTTTTTGTGCAGTTCATGAGCTTAGAAGCTATAAAGTCTGCTGCAATTTGTACAGTCTCATCACAATATTATGTGCATCTAGCAAATTTTAGGAGTAAGCACCCTTGGTTTTCCGATGTGTGACAGTGTGCCTACCATCATATGTAGCCTACACTTATGCAGTACAATCTGCAATCTATCCGAGAAGGAAACATTTTCTCCACAGTGATCCCCAATAATTTCCTCTGAAATGTACTCCTGTGTTGGCTAGCCCATAGTGGCAATTAAGTTGTTCTTTACTGCCACTGTCCTTCTATGCCATAAATAGTCCATAGAATACCATGTTATACAATTGGGAGGCTCTCGATATGCCAGCATTCCTATCTCGGTACACTTATTACACACCTAATAAGACTGACAATATCCAATGGAACATCGAACAATATGCTGGCACCATTATGATATAGGCAGGGGGGAACATAGGAGTCACTGTGACAGTAGTTTTCAGTGGATCTTCAGTCCTCACCTAACCTGTCACTTATCAGTAATTTTTGGATAATAGTTGTTTTGGCACCAATTTCAAATGTATGGGGGGTAATAGTAAGCTTAACTATCATGTTATGGTTTTAGTATCCACCAGACCTAACCAATCAACATTATTTAAACATTCTAAAACAATTTTTATTCCATAGGCCTAAACATGTAAAACACCTGATCTACCGGTACAGTACATGACGACATCAGACCCATATAAACAAATCCAGCATGTTGTCTATCACAGTATTTCGAGAGGGTCTGTTTGGATGTCAATACCAAAGTCTTCCCCCATACAACTGTGACCTCATTTATGCCATGTGGCACCATATGAATCACTGATGTAATTTTTTTCATAAGTAACATTTACTATTTTTCACAACGACTCAAAATCTTTAAATGCTTCCCCTGGAAAAAAAAAAAGGTACAATTCATTATCTCTCTCCTTATGAGCTTTGCAAACTGCATCTGCAGCCTCATTAAAGAACCACCAACAAGTTTAGTAATTATCGTAAGGCCTTTCCTGGAGTAAATAGGCCTATAGGTCACAGTACAAGAACATTTGCACAAAGCTTGACAATAACCGTCACCTGTGGCACTAAAATGGTTTATTCACATGCTATGTTAGTTGTACTATGGGAACTTGAGGTTTTCATGCTGCATCTTTTAAAATTAAGAGTATGCTGCAAAAAGTGGGAACTTGCCTGGCATGTCTTTGAACTGCCGCAGCTTTCAAGCTGAGAAGATACCACGTTCTTGAATGGAGAATATCATACAATGAAACAAAATTTTAATAAAAAGTAACGTACTTTCAAAGTCTGTGTGCATTTCGTTATACGATTTAAAACTTTGTGCACACATCCGGATTTTGGTTGCTTATTGCGTGTAGGCCGTAATAGGTTATGGTAGCCTACGATAACCTTAAAAGTAGGCTACTACTTTCCTTTTTTGCTCCTGTTTCATCTATGTTTCTTTTAGTCAGTAGGCCTATTGCACGTATTGGTGCTTTAAAATAATCAACAGGTGCGTCTTACTACAGAAATAATACGAAAATTGAGGAAATCTTACCTTGTGCTCAGGCACGCAGTTGAACGCCTCCGTTATATTTTGACATGTTCTTTTCTTTTTTCCACGGTAACTTCGTCCGTCTTCTTATTTTCAAGTATATTTTTATACTGGAGGATGATTTGCACAACAAAATGTTTATCCTCTACACACACACAAAACGATTTCTTATTACTCCACTCTATACTCCATGTGGACATATTTGCGTTTGAAATACCGGTGCGCGAAGATTGCTTCATAGCTTCCCTGGAAACAAATGCTACACTGACCGTTGCCAAAAATCTCAAAAACTAATATTGAAATAAGTACGCGCTAATCACACATGTATCATACGTGACTAGCTGACAATCAATTATAATGTTTAACAAATCAACGTTAATATAATGCAACATCAGATTATATTGTAAGACACGTCAGCTTTAGTTCTTATTCGAATAACACTAGTGAAACTTTTCGTATGTGATTGGTACCCGTGAATCTTACTTTCGAGGAAGCCTTGAGGAAGCCTTGAGGATCCCTTGAGTAAGGAGACCTTAAGGAAATGACTCTGACGGCAAAATCAGTCTCAAGGAGACCTTCAGATTGGAGGAAGCCTCAAGGCCTCCTTAGTCAAGGTCTCCTCAAGGTGTCCTCAAGAAATGTCTCTGAATTCCACCCTCTGAGAGAAACGAAATGATGGATGGAGGGAAACATACCAGTGTTTAAACGCAGAAAACAAATATTAGCGTTGGGGAAAGTCGATGAAGACGATTAATAAAGACATAAATTTATTGTCATAGACATAGAAGGGATTCCGATAGGGACAAATAACTCTGGACGAACAAGAAGTATTTATGCAATAAATAGCCTAGACCTAATTATAAATATTTCAAAATATTTTTATTTCCACACCAAGGGTAGGCCTCGCCTACACGTCTCCTCAGGATTTGTATATATTTAAGAATATGTATTAGCAGATTGAATTATGTATAAAGAATAACTGAAATACTTCAAAACTGGAGGAAACAAACTACTGTAAATTTCTGCTATAACACTTGGAATTTAAAAGTTGGCAGACCTTAGCGATGCCATGCTGTTTTACTCGATTATCCTGTTGTTTCATGATGGGACGTCTAAACACGTACCAATGACAAATGCCGTTGATCGCGATTGGACATTATCCAGATCAGAGATAATCGGGATCGCGACCGAGACGTCTGGGGTATTAGCTATTCGCCATGGAAGATATATCTCGTGGGCTAGCCCGTTTTATATTCTTTGGTGCGTTGAATGATGCAGAACAAACCAAAACAATGGCTGACTGTGTTCTTAAGTTTGTGATATGTGATATCTTGTATATGTGAGAAAATAACTATGTCCTTGACTGCATCATTATGTCTTGTAGTTTAGTAATGTATGTATTAAACGGAAATACAACAGTGCGGAAAAATGTATTCAATGTTTTCTTTCTCCGTATGATTTTTTAAATCTGATTAGTGATGAAATGTAGTCTAGCCTATGTTACACTTGGCGGAGACCAAGCAAACATATACGGTACCGGTAGCTCTAAGATTCGCTACCCATGAATTCCATCACAAAATTTGTGTAAATAAACGATTTCATGACCCAATACAGGACTGTGTGTGTGAAAGATGCGTGACAAATATCACGCTATGTAGGCCTACTGTGAGGCACGCATGCTGTAGTCGACATGGTCGTTCAACTGCAACGCCATCAACAACAGCAGTTCACCCACGCTATTTTTTTTAATACCCACCCCATCTCTGTGCGCTTGGGTGCTGTACCCCGAGGCGGTAGTTTTGAACCTTAGATCATAAATACAATAGATGGCTGATGACGTCACATTTGTGAAACCAACATCTCAATCAGCTGACTTAAAGGGAAATGCCGGGAACTGCGGATAGTTTGGAGCACTGAAATACTACACGTGACGATAGAATTGGGCTATTCTGTTCTATTCATTACCGTACTAAGCCAGAATGGTGTATTACTGTGCAGCGTATGGATGTAAGGAGACGTTTAGGAAAAGATCGGGCATTTCTTTCCATAGGTAGTCCTAAATTAATTCATTGTAAAATAACCCTAAAATTCTTGACTTCACTACTTTCATTTCTTTACGTTTCCTCTTAACTCCGAGACATGAAAGAAAAATAATTTAATCTGTAAATTTATTACAAATTATTAAAATTTACTCTATCCCTTACTCCACTGAACAGGCCTATGAAGCAAAATTAGGACCATCACAACATCAAATAGCCTTCCTTTTCAATCATGTTCAGTGTCAAATTGCGGGTTATGCTACTGATGTGACGATGTAGTCTTCGATAATAAATACGCTGAGGTAATATTTGTCATCTTATAAAACGTATGGACAGTGCGTTTGGTTGAGGAATTTTTTAGATCCTTCTAGGATACATTGCAGCCCTAAATTAGTCATTAAAACTACAGAACACGAGACCAAGCCGTCGTAACTTTCAACAAGGTATATTACTGAAAATATAGTATGTATGATTGACAAACCTTTCTCGGAGATGTTGGGAGTCGTTTTACTTTCTCAATTGCCAATGCTGCACCGGAATAATTCCTTTTAATTGATTATTTACGAAATAATGCTTTTAGCATTGTCTTCATTTCACTATGGACGCCATCTTGGACACTACGTCATACGTCATGGGACACCCGAAAAACGAACATCTGAGTACGTTACCAACATGTCCAATACAAAATTCACCATATGACACGTAAAGTTTGATATTGTTACAAATTTCCACTAAGTTAAGCACTGTCATGCGGAAAATTACTGCTAGTACCACAAGCAAGTGGGCCTGGGGCGTAAGTCCCAGGTTAGGTTTGTTTTTGTATGTAAAACATTAATAAGATAGAATTTATGTCCGCTACTAGGTTAGGTACTGCCTGGTCGAAAATTACTGCTAGTACCAGAAGCAAGGGGGTCTGGGGCGTAAGCCCCAGGTTAGGTCTGTTTTTGTATGTAAAACATTATGAATACATAAATAAACACTGACAATTGGCGCAATTTTTCATTATATTACTTTATCGACGCTCTTTTGTTTACTCGTTCTATACCCGATGTGAAATAGTACCAAATGCGTAGGATTGGCAATCCTGACTTAGTAAGCAAGATGGCTACAAAATACTTCATTTCTGCTATATAAGTCGTGTATCTATTTGGGACGGCTGGGTGGGTTTATGGCAGCGGACGAGTCAACATCTATTATTTTAACATCTCCGGATACCATTACTAAAGGTACTTCGGCAAATTTCATTACCTACATTTTTTATACCTTTGGTCTCCTGTTCTGTAGTGCTACCAATTAGTCAATTCGTGGGATTTCAAAGTTCTGGATTTTTACTGCGAAGGTTTCTATGATTCGTGGAAAATGGAATTTAAAAGGAAACAGTTCATTGCTTGTAATGTTTTCTGTTGTAGCAAATGTAATGCATAGTTGTTAAAAAGCAACGCTTACTAAATCAATCGACTTCCTTATTTCCATTTGCCTATATTTTGTTCACCTTCATAAAATACTGAAGTGGAAAGTAACGCTGAATAAGAGCTAATCGTACGATAAAATTTTGTAAAGTAATGCACCGGTACTGAAATTAGCCAAAATACATTTTCTCAGGCGTACAATTAAAAATGACCAGCTACACAAACACAATTCTCTTCAAAAATCAGTAGGCCTAATTCAGAATTGGATTTGTTATTAATTATTTACAAGAGGGGATCCTGGATGTATGAATATTATGGAACACGGCAGCCACTTTTTACACAAACACAATTCTCTTCAAAAATCAGTAGGCCTAATTCAGAGTTGGATTTGTTATTAAGTATTTATAAGAGGGGATCCTGGATGTATGATTATTACGGAACACGACAGCCACTTTTAACAACAAATATGTTACATTCTTAACCTTTGCTACTTTCCGGTACGTAAAGAAACATGCGATGCTTTCCCCAATGTCGTATAAATTACGAAAATGTGTGTTTAAACCCTCATTAAAAATCATTTCCCCACCTTCTCCTATCACCTTCCATTACGAGTTCCTCTGTTTTCCCTTTAGTCAGCTGATCCAGATGTTGGTTTCACGTCACAGTACAGGCGCAGTGTGGCAATGCGCAATCTATTGTATTTATGCTCGAAGTTTTGAACTATTTGAATAACCCGCCGTGTACATAATCCATGACAAGCTATACGAGCAAAGAGAATGCATGAGACCACGCGTATACGCACTAGAGCAAGACCTTCCGCTCGCTAGACGTATCTGGAGGCAACGATGCAGCTCACAGAAGAAACTTATGTTATTCACTCAACTTATTGTTGCATGGTTGTAGATTCCGTGGTGTAGTTTATTGCCATCTTAAATCATCAGTTTCCATGAATACGCCCATTAGATATATGCTGATAAGATTTGTAAGGAATCGATTGCCGTGAATGCTTGTGATTTATGTTTGGAGGTACAGCTCTTTATTATTATACTTATTTACTATGCAATCTTTGATTTCATTAGTGGGAAATGTCGATTAATTTCATAACTTCAGGGCCCCATACAATACTGTAATTTTAATGATGACCTGCCGTAGCTTTTGTATTGTTTTTTTTTTGGACAATTATCCCACTTTTATAGCATTACTTTTAGTAGTTGCCTCCTCGGTGGATCAGGGGTCGAGTATCCATTTAACGATCCTGAAATTTCGGATTAGATTCTGGGCCGAGGAAGTAACGTCGAAAAAATCCACGTAATCCCGAGTCGTACGATGTTGGATCGTAAACTACATTTTATATCACATCTGGTAATTACAAGACAAAATTTAATGTCAGTCGTAGGTCGCCCAATAAAGTTAAAGCTTCACTATGGGACATCGAAATTTGAAAATACGAAGATCGCCTAAATGACTCCAACTAAATTCATCTACACTTTTAGTAGGTAAGGACATACGATTATTATCACTGTCGCACAGAAGTATGAGGATGAACATTATGATGATTTAATCATCCCTGTAACGGAACTGTCAATATGTGATGGAAACGTACTAGACTGTCTTACAAACTGGATCCTGTCGTAATACGAGGACTGTTTTTTTTATTGGCGATCGAGTATTAATTACCAAACAACCGATCAAAAGAAATAAGCAAACAAGCAAGCTTGTAGTTTTTTGAGACCGTTATTTCCGCGATCATGAGCCAAGGGACTAAAGAGATACCATAGGGAGATGACCCCGCTGTTTCGCCTTTAAGACAACATGATCCTGCTGTTTCTCCCCAAAGACAACAGTCAACATCACGTGAGTTTTCAGGATTTTTTTTTGGAGAGGATTGAATCCATAAATATAAATTGGCAGCATGGTAAATTTACAGTATCATGATGTACGGTGCATTTTTAAATCTCATTATAAAATGAGAATAAATTCATGTTTTAATGAAATTAATATTATTTACAGTACAGCTGTTAAAAGGGTAACAGTAATGGAGATGACGACCTTCTGCACTACTGAACATTAGCCGGAATACCTTTCGTAAAAATACCAAACCAAACCCCGTGGCACTACAGCCCATGAAAGGCCTAAGCCTACCAAGCGACTGCTGCCCAGCCATTTGGCTAGAAGATTATGGGGTGACGACGTGGTCAGTGCGTCGGATCTCCTAGGCCGTTAATCTTGGTCTCCGTAACCGGGGCGCTGCCTCAGTCAGGCTGAGTGCACCCCGTTCATGCCCTCACATCTGTTTCTAAAATCCCTCGCGGAGCAGGAAATCGAACCCGGGCCCCCGTGTGGATTGCGGGTTAGAATACACCCGCGGTATGCTCTGCCTGTCGTAGGAGGCGACTAATAGAGCCGACAAGACCGACTGAAATGACTGATTTTAATTTGGAAGACCCCCTGTGGATGGGGAGGGCAGAATTCATCCACGGTATCCCCTGCCTGTCGTAAAAGGCGACTGATGGGGGGGGGGGGGGGCTTATTAAGGTCTTTTTAGACTTCCGGTCCCATTTTTTGTTTGACCCTTAGAAATAAACGTGCATGCTGCCCGGGGAAGGGCCACCAACTTGGCCATATGGCCAGAAAGCCTGGACGGTATTCCCTATGCGGTCAGGTGGGTGCACCATGTACCCTTGCAGTAATATCTGCCTCACAACGGAGGTTCCTGCACAGCCAAATACTTGCGCCGAACATATCTCTGTGCATGCCGAGGGGCATGTGCCTGTTCAAGACACTAGGACCCTGGGCAATACTTGCTATCGCCAAGTAGGTATTGCCTTGGCTGGGTGGCGCCCACAGTGATGGCCCTCGTTCGGAGTGGGTAGTATTCGGGGCGGACGATTCTGGGATGACACGTAAGCGGCCCAAAAACTCATCACAGGGTGGCCCCCTTAAAAAGCCGTCCGGGGCGTGGTGGCTCAGCGGTCTAGCTGTATGCCTCTCACCAAGGCGGTCCGGGTTCGATTCCCGGTCAATGCATGTGAGATTTTCGAAGTGAAATGCCATGTCCTGTGGTTCGGATTCCACGTAAAAAGGAGGTCCCGTGGCTCATGATCTCAAGATTAACGGTCACGTTAAACTACAAGCTTCCTTCCTTTTTTTAAAAGCCGTCCCTTGAATGTCATATAAATTCCAAGGTAACAAGCAATTCCCCATAGACAGGTCTCCTCGCTACCTGGTAGCTACCAGGACGGACGGGGAAGATTTTAAGCTCGTGAAATCGATAATTTTGTAGAAAGAAATCGAGGGGAAATATGGTGACTTGAATGGAATTTCCAAGCTCCGGAACGGGCAGCTCCTGCTACATACCGTTAGCCGACAGCAAACCGAAGCATTGCTGGAATGCACGCAATTCGGCGAAATTCCTGTTAAGGTACCAAGCACGAAACACTAAATGAGGTCCGTGGAGTAATATTCCACCGCGACCACATTTTGAACACGGACAAGGTACTAATGCGGGATCAGGGGAAGAGAGGCGTCACCAAATTAGGCGGAAAATTGGAGATACCGGCGCTGTCATTCTCCATTTTGAGGGTGATGTGGTTCCTAAGCAGGTGAAGGTCACGTCCTATCATTGTGACGTGTGACCTTACATCCCTCCACCTATGCACTGCTACAAATGCCAGAAGTTCGGGCATGTTTCCGCCAGGTGTACTGCGAAGACCGTTTGTAGAGAGTGTGGCAAGGGGACACATAAAGGTGAGAGGTGTACGCCTCCCCCGATATGTCCCAACTGCCAAGGTAGTCACTCTCCACGGTCAAAACAGTGCCCCGAATTCACCAAGACCCAGGAGATCAGGACTCTTGATAGGCTTTCATATCACGACGCTCGCAAGAGGTACCGTGATATGAATGCCCCCGAATTTCGGGTATCGTTTGCAGTTGCAGCGACGACCTAAATCACCCTTGCCGTAAATGTTCCCAGTGCAGTACCCTCGATGTCCTCTTTTAGTGCGATGTTGAAATCTCCCCTCGCTGTACAAGCGAGCACTGTCCGCCCAAAGAAGGTACCAGAACCTTCTTCGGCCATCGTAAAAAAGGCACCGGCTAAACCATCCAATCTGGTGGCTTCGGAGAAGAAGAGTCGGAAAAAAGTCTTCTCCTGCTAAGGGGGAAAAGAAGACTTTGCCGACTGGGGCTGGACCTTCTACCAGCTCACCCGATATGACAAAAGTTGTAGTGGAGAAGAGAGAGAAGGTTCGTCGCCCTCTCTCTCTCTCGCCCTCCTGCTGACGGGATGGCTACTGTCTCTGCTGGCCTTTCCGCTCCCACGACCATCAAGAGAGCGAAGCCGGCTGAAGCCAAACCTTCCGTATAGAGGAACTCCCCTCCAAAAAGGAAAAAAGATCGGCGGAGGAGAGAGGAACAGTTCAGTGCCGTTTCTCTTCCTTTCCTAAAGACAGGGCTGCTCAGGTATCTGCTGGCCATCCCGATCCCACCACCACCAGCGGAGCGGTGCCAGCAGGAGCAGCCACATTTTGTAAGGACCTGGCGTCTGAGGGGAAGGGACCACCTACTTCCCCAAATAGATGTCAGTGCCGATCAAGAAAGAAACCTATTAGGGACGTGTCGGGGACAGACACCCAATCTTCGGACCGGGTGAAAGTCCCTCGACACCGCTCTCGCTCTTCCCCAAGAGTGAGACTCGTGAAGTCCGACGAGGACCGCGTTTTAACGCTCTTAAAAATTCCGATGACTTTGGCCGGGTTTGAACCCGCAATCTTGGGCATAGAAGCTCAGCAAGCTACCAACTACGCCACCGAAGCCGCTCAATCGTATATGGATTGAAGGGGAGTTTGCTTCTCAATGGCGACAGGGGATCATGATACCGATTCCCAAGGCTGGGAAGGATCCCAAGCTTGTCAGCAGCTATAGTCCTATTTGTCAGACAAATGGCCTATGTAAGCTGCTAGATAAGATGGTGAACCGCCGACTGGTGTGGTTCCTGGAAGAGAGAGGCCTCCTGTCTGAGTACCAGTGTGGATTTCGCTCTCACAGGTCCACCACCAACTATCAGGTGCGTCTTGAGAGCGCCATACAGGAGGCATTTCTCCGAAAGCAGCACCTAGTCACGGTTTTCTTTGACCTCAAGAAAGCTCTCGACACCACATGGCACTACGGGATCCTTTCCACCCTTCATGAGTGGGGAGTCCGTGGTAATCTACCGACTTTCATTGCGAATTGCATGTCCGTCCGACTCTTCCGTGTGAGGGTCGGTATGACATTATCGCAATATTATACCCAAGAAAATGGAGTTCCTCAGGCGTCTGTGCTGAGTGTCACCTTGTTCGCGATTGCCATAAACGGCATTGTTGGCGCCGTGGACCCACGGTAGTTCCATCGCTGTAAGTAGACGATTTAGCTCCGCATTACAGCTTTGGAAGTACGGGAATCTTGGAACGGCAATTTCAGCTAGCTATTAACCGGGTCGACAGGGGGGGGGGGGGGGGGGGGGTCACGACCGAAGTTTTCGTTTTTCAGCAGCGAAAACCTCCGTCGTCCATTTTTGTCGACTCCGGAGGCTACATTTACACCCTGAACTACAACTCAGGGATGCTGCGTTGCCGTTGGTTGACACTTATCGCTTCCTCGGGCTCCATTTTGATAGCATATTAACGTGGCAGCACCATATACGGCAAAAAAAAAACGACGTGTCTCAGGAAACTGAACATGCTCAAGTATGGTTGGTTCTTAAGTTTAGGGGCTGCGACAACGCGGTCATGTAGCTCCGTGTACTTTGGGGGTGTGTAGAATCTGTCTGATAACCGGTGTTAATTGTGATGACTGTATTAGTGTGTGTATCTGTTCTAAGTCAAGTAAGGACTGCAGACGATCAATTTTCAAGTAGTTCCTACTTTTGCCGCCAAACGCCAACGTCAACGACTACTAGTTCAGAACTTAGCTACCAGACGTCACCGCAGTCGACTCTTGGCAACGAACGTAGGAACCTAAGAGCGTTGTTTACATTCTTAACCTATACAATTAACTTCACACAGGTGTAATTAGTGGAAGGTTCTTTAACATGCCATAAATCTATGACATGGGACTGCCGGCTTTACTTCCCCTCCGAAGGAAGGCATACTGAGGGATTTTTAACGCTCTTAAAAATCCGACGACTTCGGCCGGATTTGAACCCGCGATCTTGGGCATAGAAGCTCAGCATGCTACCGACTACGCCATCGAAGCCGCCATGCTCAAGTTTCTTAGTGGCACTACGTGGGGGGCTGACCGTGCGGTGCTGCTACGGTTCTACCAAGCCCTCGTCCTGTCCCGGCTAGACTGTGGTTCTGCTGCATATGGTTAGGCAAGGCCGGCGACCTTGAAAATGCTGAAGAGTATCCACCATAGTGGCGTTTGGCTGGCCAGCGGTGTCTTACGGACCAGCCTACTCGCCGATTCGGGTGTTCCTCCTCTAAATTATAGACGCCAGCATATGCCTGAAGTCTGTAGTGTGTCTACTGCGGAGCTCGTTGCCATCTATGAAGCTCTGCAGTTTGCACTGCAGGATGCACGAATCCATTTTCTCGTGTGCACCGACTCTTTGAGTTCGTTGCAGTCAATTGCTACAAGTTTTCCGTAACTCCCCCTCGTGCAGCGAATTCACGACCTACTAGCCAGGTTGTGCCGCGCTGACACTCGAATCACCTTTCTGTGGCTTCCAAGCCACATGGGAATTGCGGGAAATGAGTTAGCGGATGAAGCTGCAAAAGAGGCGATATCACTACAACCTCGACCAAGATATTCGCTCTCAGATACACAAGACAAGTACTGGCATTTTGGGAGCATCAGTGGCTAGCTGACCCAAAGCACAGTAAACTGAGAGCGATCAAGGGAACTACTCGCGTGTGGCGGAGCTCTTTCCCGTCACGGAGGGAGTCCGTCATTTTGTGTAGGCTAAGGATAGATCATACAAGATCCACCTACTCGTACCTAATGGGAAGGGAAGACCCCCCACTTTGTTGGTTGGTTCTTAAGTTTAGGGGCTGCGACAACGCGGTCATGTAGCCCCGTGTACTTTGGGTGTGTGTAGAATCTGTCTGATAACCGGTGTTAATTGCAATGACTGTATTAGTGTGTGTTATCTGTTTTTTTAATTTAAGTACTGCAACTTAGAATTTTTAAAATAGTTCCTGCTTTTGCCGCCAAGCGCCACCATCAACGACTACTGGGCCAAGTTCAGAACTTAGCTACCAGACGCCACCGCAGTCGGCTCTTGGCAAAGAACGTAGAAACCTAAGAGCGTTGTTTACATTCTTAGCCTATCCAATTTAGCTTCACACAGGTGCAATTAGTGGAAGGATCTTTAATATGCCATAAATCTATGACATGGGACCGCTGGCTTTACTTCCCCTCCGAAGGAAGGCATACTGAGGGATTTTTAACGCTCTTAAAAATCCGACGGCTTCGGCCGGGTTTGAACCCGCTATCTTGGGCATATAAGCTCAGCATGGTACCGACTACGCCACTGAGCCCCCCCCCCTTTGTACCTGTGGAGCCGTTTCGACCGTGGGCCACATTTTAACCGAGTGTGTGCTTGCTGACTTACAAAGAAACCTTGGTTTGCAGATGACACTCAAACTTATAATAGCCGATGACGCGGTGGCTGCTGATCTCGTCATCCGCTTTATAAGTGAGAGTGGGTTAGGGCCAGCAATCTAAATTTTCCAGTGTGCAATGACTTGTTCGTTTTTGAATGATGAATTTTTGTTTTTCCGTAATTTTTTATTTATTTATTTATACGAGTATATAAGTTTTATTTAATATTTTGTTTTGTTAATTTTCGGTATTTTCAAATTTAGGTATCCACCTCTAAATTTTAAATTCCATTCCAAATTTGTATAATTTAATTTGTGTTAAGAGGGACAGATGACCTCGTAGTTCCGCCCCCTAAAATAACAACAATAATCGAACCCGGGACCTCCGGGTGCGAGGCAGGCACGCTATCCCAACACCACGGGGCCTTTACTTTCTTAATGGATAGTAATTGTTGGGAATGATGTAGTAATAGATGCTGTCTCCTCCGTTATCTATAACCCACCCGCCACCCCCTTTATGGCTGATCACGCCTTATAGTAAAATTCCAGTTGTGTCCGCCATTATCCAGGTGATTTAAGGACAACTAGAATATTGCCGACCCCACTCATACGATACTGTAGCCCACATCTTGTAACAAGACAACGTAGGCTTTGCCTAGACCAATATAATTACTGGGCAGCATGGCCCTGCGCGCCGCGTTATCCACATACAGTGCCTCTGTTTCAAGTGGTGGCCAGCCGACTTGTAACTGTTCTCCCCGTTGGGATGACAAGTGAAACGGTATTTATTTTGCTCCACGTTGAGCGTACAATTGAAACGTTTTCTTTTGCCCTCACTGTTGCGTGACAAATGTAATGGTTTCTTACTAGCTCTGTCTTACACTTTGAAATATTTACTCTGACTAAGATATTGTCTGGAGCGTGGCGCTCTATGGAAGTGAAACTTGGACTATTGGTGCAGTAGAAAAGAGGACAATTGAGGCATTTGAAATGTGGTGTTACAGGAGAATGATGAAGATCAGATGGGTAGATAGGGTTACAAACGAAGAGGTATTAAGGCGAGTGGGAGAGGAGAGATGTTTCTGGCGACTGCTAATGAAGAGAAGAGATAGGTTGGTAGGACACATACTAAGACACCCAGGAATAGCAAGCTTAGTTATGGAAGGAAGGGTCGAGGACAAGAACTGTAGGGGTAGACCAAGGTTAGAATATGTTAAACAGATTGCCTCGGATGTGGGGTGTGGTAGCTATGTAGAGATGAAGCGATTAGCTCAGGACAGGGACGCATGGAGGCTGCATCAAACCAGTCAAAAGACTGAAGACTCAAACAACAACAACAAGATATGTTGTTTTAATGGGCGCCAAGACCTCAACGCTATGTTGAAATCTAAATTTATATTTAACAACACCTAGCTCTGGTAGAACACCTTCAAGAATCTTTTCACTCAGATCGTGGTATGATTTGATCATTAACCCAACAAACAATTGTATCAGGAGAAGGAATTTGGTCTATATCTAATGCTACCTACTGAAAGCAAAGATTGCATGGTTAAAAGAAATGAATTTATTATATAAAACAAGTATTGCAAAATTAATAATAATAATAAGTTTAAAATTTAAATTACAGCGTTGCAATTTGAATATTACCGCTAGAAAATTACGTGAAAACGGAGTCGGATAAATTACTGATTTTACTCTTATTCCCAAGCTATGAAGTTACTGAAATACTGAAAATTAAACAAAGAGACGAGAGATTGCGTAGTTCTGAGTCATTCGCGCTTACCACTGGAAATTGCCGAAGCATTTCCCTCGTACTGGATGTTGAAGAGAGCTTCCCACAGCCTCCTGGACGTCGTCATCTTCTTCGTTAGTTGATGAGATACTTGTAGATATGATAACTTTATGGTCCGAACATCGGAGCCAATCAAACGTACAACCACACTGGTTAAGTTTTACAAAGATAGTCGTCTTGCCTCCACGGCGCGCAAACCATATATGCACTCCACGCCTCCCCTCTCTGGACCCGGCTTCAAGTCGCCCGCTCTCCTCTGATAGGCTGTGCCACCACGCGCTACCCCCGTCCTCAGGGTCATTACACTCGACGCGAGGATGATGTCGATTACCGTTCCAGACTATTTCGCCTTTCCTTGAAGCAGCAACCCAGGCTTGCATCATGCTTCTTGACAAGAATAAGCCTGTAGCCGAATTCCCAGTGAATCATTTCTCTCAAAATACCCTAACTGACAAAACTCCGTAATTCCGTAATCATATAATTTTCTATGATAATGTTGTTCGTAATAATTTGCTTGATAGTGTTTTCTATAACATAGAAAACCTATCTGTATGCTTATAATTTTATAAAAAATGCTCCAAAATATACCTTAATAATAATAATAAGTTAATAATAATAAATTAACATGAAAACTTCTCTTGGCTGAACAATTTGCCGCGTAAATAAATATAGAATGGCTTCCTACTGACTTATGTCAGTGGCATAAAATCCCCTCGAAAAACACGTTACAGACTTACAGCGAGACCGCTTCGTCGTCAACAGCGCGCTTCTTGCCCTTCATTTCGAACTCCATCGCCATTGCCGGTGCAGCCCCGCATGGGCAGCGTGGCCGCCCAGCCGCGCCAGGAGCGGTCTGGCGGCTCTGCGTCGCCGCACCGTTGGCAATGAAATTATACAATATGGCCGGGAAATGGAGTATACAACTGCTATCCAAAATGGCGTTTCATGAAAGTCCGCTAGATGTCTCGACCTGCCGCTAATTTGTCCGTAGGCTACCAAATATTTGAAAATAATTGTAATTGTTGCCCTTAATAAGGGTGAAAAAGCAAATTATTCAAATAATGCGGCATCCAAAGAACATAAGACATTTAACTTAATTTAGAGCAATTTTATGTAACGTAAATATGTCCGCGTAATGAAGAAACACCAACACGAAGTGTTTCCACAGAAATAAATCCACGCAGATATGCCAATGATCAACACAGCAAACTATTCAAGTTATTGATACACACATACTAATGAAATGCCTAGATTATTAACTTGAATTTATTCTAAGTTCATGATATAACTAATTTTATAGAAATCTAAAAAATTGATAGATTTCCTTTTCTTCATTATTTAAGATATGTCGTAAAGAATGTAAAATGGAATGTAGCTACAGAAATAAATACAGACCACCTTCTTGTTTAGCGTCTAGCGTTCTTGGTTCTCGCCCCGGTGCTACTATGAAATTTTAATTCTTGTGTAAGGGCTGGAACGGGGTATACTCAGCCTCGTGAGGCAAAACTGAGAAGATGAGGGATAGATTCCCACCTCAGCCATCCTGGAAGAGGTATCCCCACTTATACTCCAGGATAATGATGGGATGGTCCCTAACTTAAGGCCACAGTCGCCTCATTCCAATCCTTTCTCCAATTTACAAATACAAACTGTGGCTATACAGCCACACAATAACACAGGTTATCACACTAATGTCATACACACCTAAATACACGGGGCTATATGATCACGATGTCGCAGCCCCTTAAAATAAACAACAAAAATCAACAACACAATGGAATGTGTAAGTTACCTACAAAATGACATGCGGTCCAAGTGGATTGGTGCAATTTCGAATCGCTGCAATTTCTGCAATTCCGTCGAATTGTGTGGAAACCGTTGCGATGCAAATGTTTTCGTGCGGAGGTGATATATCAGGTTATGAAACACAATACTCGGAGGTTTCATCTTCACAGCACATGCGCAGAATGTTGGATGCAGGAGTAAAATTAATGTAGTGAACGGATGCTGGGCACTACCCTAACGGATGTATGCGTGAGAAGCACTGGTTCAGTTTCCTGATATATAATACAACCGTGTTGCCACTCATAGAGAACTAGCCGTCGTATTACAATTGTAAACAAGGCGCTTTTGAACGTGTTTGAACACCGCCCACTCGATATTTCTGTGAAAATGAACAAACAAATCGTCACTACACGTGATAGTGATGTTGGGGGAGTATATAAAGATTTGAAGCAGTCAAAGAGTACAGTCGTGTTCAATATTTTCAAAAGTTACGGTATTAATGAGTCGTACTTCCTACTTTTTTTAAATTAGTATTACATGGACGTGTAGTCGGGCTCATGTTACTTTAACAACTAAAATGCAAATTAATTTTTCTTTGAAGAAAATTCGTTAGCAAAGCTTCAAACATAGATATTTACGGTACTTTCGTAGCCTCGTAAAATAACGGTGCAATATTACAATTGGTCAATTACAATTACAATCTTGTGCCAATTATACGTAGTACAATACTCCCTCTGTAATCCGGCGTTTTGTATTCGAGTACGAGCTCAATACTTGATTTGATAATGTGTCCCCAATACTGTACAATGTTTCCCACGCAGCGACAAGACTAGTGTCTGAGTACACAATGCATTGGCGCCAAGAGCGACGACTCACGCACGCCCCCTAAGGTGCTTAGTGTAGTAGTGTTGTGTTGAAGATGGCATCTGTGCAGAAAAAACGTAAAAATAAAACTCTATCTTTGTTAGATAAACATGAAATCCTAAAGCGGCTTGAAAAGGGCGAAACGTTAACTAGTGTTGCTAACGAATACGGTGTTGGTCGAGCTACAGTTCATGACATAAGAAAAAACAAATAATGATAAAATAAAGTCATTTTTAAGATGAATGAAAATTAAAAAAGTAAACGACAGACATTGAAAACTGGTGAAAATCCTAAAGTGACGATAGCCTCTAGGCTTTGTTTTTACAAGAACGTGGTAGGCATACACCAATTTCTGGTGAAATCCTTAAAGGAAAGGCTAGGAAATTTTACCGGAAAATTACAAAAGAAAGATGATTTCCAAGCCAGCGAGGGATGGTTGCAGAAATTCAAACAACGTTATGGAATTAGACTGCTAAGTACAACGGGTGAGAAACTTTCATGTGACGAAAGCGCTGATGTATTTTCGTACTTTTTTACTTTGTATAGTACAATGTAATTAAAACTGATTTTCAGATGATATCTGCGTTTTTCTCGATATTTCCCAGTAACCCGGCGTTTTCGGTAATCCAGTAGTGCTCTGGTCCGATATCTGCAGGATTACCGAGAGAGAACTGTAGATAGAATAAGAATATGCAGTCTACATGAAGTGAAAATGTAAGAATATTCTTCAATAGACGTTGCATTATAGGTTATGTTATGCGTTGCCACCTCGCTAACGTCGAGAAGATTGGTGAACCTGGAATGACGTCATGCCAGACAGACGACGAGCGATCTATGCTGCCAAATTTCAAGTAACAATATGAGAGCCAGTTTCAGTGTCTACAAGTGGTATCCAGCCATGCTGACTTTGAAACATGAGTGGCAGCAGTGAATACAACCCTGATTCAACCATGCAGCAAGAAAATATACTGTAAAACACAATATTTGTAGTGATTGGTGACAAATGGTAAACTAGCATTGTTAGTAACTTATTGAAGGTGAAGCTGACTATTGTTTTTTTTTCTCAGATACTGAACTGGAGTGTAAGACACATCCTCCTTCATAAAAAAAACACTTATCCTCGCTACACAAACGGCATTTTATAGTCCATCACAATCCTACATCCTTCCATTTTCATCCATTGTTGCATACATTGAAGCCGCACTTAACCATCTCCAATAAGCATGTGCCGCGTAAGGTACCGGTAATGTGTTCCTATTCCAAGAAATGCCATATTAGGTGACAATTTAAACATACGCAAATTCATGGCTATTTGTACCTAAAATCCCATTGCAAAATATGAGCCTTATTTTTCGGGAAGAGGTGCTCTACAAGTATTAAATGTTTCCTGATTCCAAACATGCTCTGCCGGTAAGGTACACGGAGGAGATGCTGGTGGAACATTGCTGGGGTTTGTGGAATATCTTAATTCCCTGGACCACTGCATATGCGATATCTTTGCCGCAGACCTTTAGTGACAGCTCTCACATACTGAATTAACGACGTAGCGCTGTAAATTTTAGCATACCGGTACGCTACCAATGAGCGTCAAATGCCACATCATCAGAGCAATCAGGATGTATTCAATACCCGATACCATTGGAGGTACGCCAAACAGCCTAGAGCCACACGGCCAGTCGGAATACGTCTTTTTAGCCCATTTAACGACTTAGGTCACTGTATCATCCGGACATCTACCTCCGTGGCAAGGCACGCGCCCAGAAAGTTGGTTTGATGTGGACGAAGGTCATAAGGTGAACATAGGCCTCTGATTATTGGAAGCAGTTCCTCAGCACATTTCACCAATTTTTGGACGCTGAAATTCTACGTCTACGTATGGATCGAAGGTGGACGAGAACGTTTTGCTTATGTCATCGATAGCACAAATGCGATATATTTGCCACAGACATTTAGTGTCTTAACTGAAGAGCTCGTTGCCATCTACAGTATGAAGCTCTGCAGTTTGCGCTACAATATGCACGACTCCATATTCTTTAGAGTGCAGAGACTGAATTTATTGCAGTCAATTACTTCATGTTTTCTACAACAGCCGTTAGTGCGCAAATCGACGACCTTCTAGAATAACGTTCCCCTGCCACCAAGTCACAAAAGAATTGCGGGATATGAATAAGTTGATCAAGGAGCAAAAGAGGTGGTTTCACCTTGATCAATGGAGGTACCAGCTATCACTCTCAGTTGCATCGCCAACTACTGGCATTCTGGAATAAGAAGTGAAGACCCCACTTTGTACCTGTGGAGCCATATTCACCGTGGCCCATTATAGAGTTTTAAAGGTTTGTAGACGAGAAGAAAGGTCGTCGTGACTGTGAAAATTCATTCGTGAGTCACCTGTTCTTGAATGCAAGGATAGATGTTCAGGGAGACGGTTTCTTCCCCGGAAAGGACTTCAACCTTACAAGTAACCCAGGGAAATAAATTATGTTTTCAAGAAGGTCAGCGTGCCCCCACTCCTACTTGGAAGATTACTCCAGTTCCACTCTTGCCGGTAATTGACTGTCTTAGGGCTCCATCTTGACAGCAATTTAATGTGGCAGCACCTTATACAAAATCTGGATAATCTTGTCTCTTGAAATTGAGCATGCTTAAAAAGTGGGGGCTGAGTAGGCAGTGCTACTACTGTTCTACCAAGCTTTCGACTCCCGACTTGACTTCTACGATATACCGTACTGTTGATCAAGGCTAGCTGCCATGAAAACGCTGAACGGTATCTAATATGTGTGTTAGTTTGGCAACCGGTGTTTTCTGGACTTGCTTGGCTTCCAGCCTACACACCGAACGGGTCTCTTAACATTATGTGCCAGCAAATGTTACTGACATATAGGCTACTGTATGTGTGCATCGAATACCTCATCGTCCGAGCTCGTTTTAGTACCTGAAACTATTTTAGGAACTTCGGCATGTCTGGAGCCACACTGCCGGTTGGAATCCTACTTGATAGCACATGTCGTATGGGTATGTCTGGAGGTCGCTCTATGATTCGAACACCAAGCAAGGTACTTCCGTGGTGAATCCCGCGTCCGAAAATAGGATTAAATACACACCGATGTGTTAAGCTGCACATGCCCACCTCTGTTCATCGGAGGCAATTCCAGAGCATAGTTAGCCTCCGATATATGAGAGATAGTTATTGTAATTTTAAGGGGTGAAACAGTGAGGTCATCTGCCCCGAAATCTATGAGAGTGGAGGAACCCAAATCCTGACAAGTCAGGGACTCCTTGAATACTAACTGGCAATCAAACTGGTATTAGCAGTGGCGCTATTGATATCGAGATTTTTTTAAAGCTGAGACAACATGTCGAATGGGATTGGATATTCTAAGGATTAATTAAGTTATAATAGATTATAGAGAGGAGAGCAGAGGGAGATTACAATTTGTACCTGTCATCTGTAATACGAAGAAGGGCAAAGTAGGGCTGTATGTCAAGAGAGCCGTAGAACTTAACACAGCTTCTGTAGGTACGTGACCGAAGGATTAATGATGATAAATATGGGAATCTCAGGTACTGTGGTCATGATTGCTTCAGAATATGCTCTATGTAATTCTATGAGACGGTTCTACAAAGCCCTCGTCCTGTCCCGGCTAGACTGGTTCTGCGGCATACGGTTCAGCAAGGCCGGCAACCGTTGCTGGACAGTATCCACCATTGTGGCGTTAGGCTGGCTACCGGTGTTTTCCGGACCAGCCCGATTCACAGCCTACTCTCCGAATCGGGTGTTCCACCTCTCAATTAATTATAGACGCTGCCAATGTGCGTCAATTGCCGCAACATCCGAGCTATCGAGCTCTCTTCAGTACCCAATACCACCTGAGGTACGCCAACCAGCCTTGCGCCACCCGGCCGGTTGGTATAAGACTCGATAGCTCGTGTACTGAAATAGGAGTGGCTGTAGGCCCCTGTATGATCCGGACACATAGCGAGGTGCCTCCGTGGCAAGGCCCAGTCCTTGATCGCGTTATCCGCTTTATAAGTGAGAGTGGGTTAGGGCCAGCAATCTAAATTTTCCAGTATAAATTGACTCAACGACTTGTTTGTTTTTGAATGATATTTTTTTGTTTTTTCCCGTAATTTTTGTTTATTTTTATAATTTTTATTTTTATTTACCGTAATTTTTTGTTTTTGTTTTATTAATTTTTGGTCTTTTTAAATTTAGATGTCCACCTCCAAATTTTACATTCAATTCCAAATTTGTGTTCTTTAATCTGTGTTAAGAGGGGCAGATGACCTCGTAGTTCCGCCCCTTAAAACAACAATAACTAACTAACTAACTAAGGCCCGAGTCCGGAAATTCGGTTAGATCTACACCGAGGCCCTATGGTGAACACGGATGCCTCCGTTTACCCCACAGCATAGTTCACCAATTTCCGGACGCTGGCATTCTCTACACGGATGGTTCGAAGGTGGACGAGAAGGTTGGTTGTGCGTACGTTATTGCCTGACGCCTGTAGTGTGTTTACTGCCGAGCTCGTTGCCATCTATGAAGCTTTGCAGTTTGCACTACAGGGTGCATGAATCCACTTTCTCGTGTGTACCGACTCTTTGAGTTCGTTGCAGTCAATTGCTACATGTTTTCCGTAACTCCCCCTAGTGCAGCGAATTCACGACCTACTAGCCAGGTTGTGCCGCGCTGACACTCGAATCACCTTTCTGGGGCTTCCAAGCCACATGGGAGAATTGTGGGAAATGAGTTGGCGGATCAAGCTGCAAATGAGGCGGTATCACTACCACCTCGGCCAATGGAGGTACCCGCTAGAGATATTCGCTCTCAGTTACGCCGACAAGTACTGGCATTTCGGGAGAGTCAGTGGCTAGCTGACCTAATGCCCAGTAAACTGAGAGCGATCAAGGGAACTACTCGCGTGTGGCGGAGCTCTTTCCGGTCACGGAGTGAGTCCGTCATATTGTGTAGGCTAAGGATAGGTCATACAAGATCCACCCACTCGTACCTAATGAGAAGGGAAGACCCCCACCTTGTACCTGTGAAGCCGTTTTCACCGTGGCCCACATTTTAACTGAGTGTGTGGATCTTGGTGACTAACGAAGAAACTATGGTTTGCATATGACACTCAAACTTAGCTTAGCCGACGACGTGGTGGCTGCTGATATCGTCATCCGCTTTATAAGTGAGAATGAATTAGGACCAGCAATCTAAATTTTCCAATGTACATTGACTCAAAGACTTATTCTTTATTGAATTCTGAATTATACAGTATTTTTCGAAATGTTTGTTTATTATTATAATTATTCGTGTTTTTTGTTTTGTTTTATTATTTTTCGATAGTTAGGTGTCTACCTCTAAATTATTAATTCCATTCTAAATTTGTATACTTTTAATCTGTGTTTAGAGGGGCAGATGACCTCGTAGTTCCGCCACTTAAAACATTAACTAACTATGAGACACTGAGTGATGTTGGTTGTAGGAGAATTAGCAATTAAGGTAGTGAAGTACTGATAGAGGATTTCAATGTTTGGATGGGAAATATGACTGAGGTATGGGGTGAGGTGGGTATGTGGGATATGTTAACTAGATTTATTTGCTAGCATGTTGAAAACTGTTACTAAAGTATAAGGAGGTTCACTGATACACAAGGGAGCATAGATGAACTGAAATGCGTATATGTTTACCATATTGATTTGGTAAAGGTTCATCCGTTTGACTTATTGGTGAATGTTATTTATTCCGCCTTGTCAATCCTAAAATATGTAGTTTATTATTATTACTATTTTAACGAACATGGTTCGAGTGATACTGACACCACCTCATGGTGTAGCGGCTAACGTTCTTGGCTGTCGCCCAGGAGGTCCGGGTTTGATTCCCGGCTCTGTCAAGGAATTTAAATTCTGGTATGAGGGATGGAACGAGGTACACTCAGCCTTGTGAGACAAAACTGAGAAGAGGAGAGTTTGATTCCCACCTCAGCCATCCTGTAGGTGGTTTTCCGTGGTTTCCCCCACTTCTACTCCAGGAAAATGTTGGGATAGTCCTAGCTGAAGGCCACGGCCACCTCCATCCCAATCCTATCCCAATTTACAAATGCGCACACTAGTACAGCCATCACAATAACACTGGTTATCACATACATTAAACACTCACCCAAGTACACGGGGTTACATGATCACGATGTCACAGCCCCTAAAATAAGCAACAACAACAACAACATCACTGATTTCTGATTTACGACAATGGTAATGCATTTTAAGGTATTCAGGGTCATTTTTTTTTACCACAAACTGATGTACTGTGAATTAAGTCCAGTTAGACTTAAAGTTTAGAAAGTGCGGTATGTATGCAGACGGAGTAAGGTTGAAAATATCGAGGATAAGGAACTTAGGAAAAGTAGGCGGATAACCTCGCTATTCCGCTCCTTAAAGCAACAATAACTAACTTCGGAAAATTACATGGAAATGGTTCGTTAGAAATACCAAAGTTTAGGAGGTATAGAGATGCAGGACATTGATCCAGGGACGCAATACTAGAAGTGGCAAAGGCATGTCTTGAAACATGAAAAAGCACACATCCTGGTGGAATAACATAATGAAGTCAGCTTGTAAAAGTAAAACAAATAAGACGTGCCACAAATGGCTCCAAACAAGAAATCCGACATAGAGCTTATTGCAGTCAAAAGACATCAGAACCAAACAAATAATAGTAAAATCCGATAGAAAACAATGGGAACATTTTCGAAATAAACTGGAAACGTTAGGTCAGGCGACATGAAAACGTTATGGAAGTTTTACGAAGAATATTAGAAATGTACAAAAATATTATATGAGTTGTGTTTTGGGTAAATCTGGGAAACTCATTCCAGATGCTAAGGAATCACTGGAAAGATGGCAAGAAGTCATCGATAACTTGCTAATGTAAAAAGAAACTTCTACGGAAATGGGGAAGATTTTTAAATTATACAGGAGGAGGGTGAGGACAAAGGGCGTGGTGGTGCAGTAGTCAAGCTGCTTGCCTCTCACCAAGGCAAACTGGGTTCGATTCCCAGCCAATGTATGTCATATTCTCGAAGTGGAATATCACGTCCTGTTTTTCGGATTCCTCGTGAAAATGGTCTCATGGCTCATGTTCGAGAGATAAACGGTCATGTAAAACAACAAGCTTCCTTAATTAGGGTGAGGACGGGAACATAATCACGGTTGAGGGGGCAGAGAGGATGGTGAATAAACTACAATGTCACTAGACAGCTGGAGTATATGAAATTCGCCCCCTCCTCCGTGGGTGGAGGTACAGAATACACACGCGGTATTGCCCGTATGAGGTGACTAAAAGGGCTTACATGGCCGAATAACTTGCCAGTATTTTATTTTGAAAACCCTCTGTGGATAGGGCGGGCAGAATGACCCCTGCCTGTCGTAAAAGCCGAACAAAGGGAGCCTTTTAAAGGTCGATTTAGATGTAGATTATCCAGTCCCATTTCTGGTTTCACCTCCGAAATAAACATGCATGTTGTTTGGGGAAGGGCCACCAACTTGGCCATCTGGCTAGAAAGCCTATACGGTATACCCCATCCCGTCAGACACCCTTCAGTAGTACCCGTCTTACAACGAAGGTCCCTGCATGGCCGAATACTGATAAGCTGTACAAATCACTGTACATGCCAAGGGTTATGTGCCTGTTTGCGGCACTGTGACCCCGAAAAACCTGCTATGCAAAGTAGGTATTTCCTGTGCTGGGTGGAGCCCACAGTGATGGCCCTCGTTCGGAGTGGGTAGTATTCGGGAAATATTCATTCCGTGATGCCTAAGCGCTCACGGAATACTGTACAGGGAGGCCCCCTTAAAAAGCCGCCTCTATGTGGGAAGACATCCCACGTTGAGGCATTAAACAAAAAATTCCCGGTAGACAACGCTTCCGGTTATCTGGTTGTCATTAGAACTGACGGGGAATCCTTCGTATTGGTGAAATCTATTGTGGTTGCTGAGGAGATCAAGATACATATGGTGACCAAAAGGGATACAGAAACTGCGCTATGGTTTGCTCCTTCTAGTCGGGATCAAACCGAAAAGCTGCTGAATTGTAGCAATTTTGGTACCATCCCAATAATGAATGAGAAGCAATCGACACTGAACGAGGTATTTAGTGTCATATTCCACCGAGATCTCGTTCTGAATTCCGATGCTGAGCTGACGCGTAGCTAGCGAGCGTGGCGTCACGAAATTTCGGCGTATCATGCGAAAGGTAGGTGACAAAAGGGTAGATACAGGTGTCCAAGCAGGTTAAGGTTACATCTTGTCGTTGTGATGTCAAAAGATACCTCCGATGCGATGCTACCAGTATCAGAGGTTCGGCCACGTGTCTTCCCTGCTGTATGCAGGGATTGCGGGAAGCTGTTCACGAATGTGGAAAGCCCACACCACCTGTGTGAGTAAACAGCTCGAACTTCCTCGCTCCTAAATCTCGCTATTGTCCTAAATGATACCAAGATAAAGACACTGGAGAGTCGTTCATATCACGATGCTCTTAAAAAGTATCGTGATATGAACTCTCCTGAGTTCACAGTACCTATGCACCAACTTCAACAGAAATGTAAGGAGTATGGTATGAAAATTAGCATTTAATAAACGAGATGATGTCGGTTTGGAAGAAACGCATGGACATAGAATGGCAGGTAGGAGGAACTAAATTGTTAGTTATTGTTGTTTTAAAGGGTGGAACAGCGAGGTCATCTGCCCCTGGAAGTAATTGGAGCGGTGGACCATTTTAAGTACGTGGGCTGTGTATTGCCTCAGGATGGCAGTATAGTGAAAGTCATAGTGAACGTGAGTCAAGGTGTAGGAAAGCTTATACAGTGAGTTCTCAGTTGCTATCTAGTGTACATTATTCTGCAAGAAAATATTATTAAAGTGACGGAACTCTCTCTACCTCGCTGAATATTCAAACCGGCCTTACTGTATGGGAGTGAGGGCTGGATGGATTCAGGATATCTCATACTATAGAGGTGGTGATTTTTCAAAAATGCGATATAGCGCGAAATGTTCATAGAGCTTGTAGGCTACTCATGTATTTTCATTTTTTCATGTCCTTTAAGCCACATTTTAACGTGTTTTGACACGCGATAAAATGCAAAATCGACGATTTTTTCTTTGTTTATTTACTTAAACAAAAGTTTGGTGTTTTTCAGTCGGTCAACACGAATGTACCCAAAAAGAGCTGGGTTGAGCCCTAATCCTGAAATAAATTGCATGAGATTAATAAATACAGTAGGATGACCAGTTTCGATCGTCAAGCGATCATCATCAGATCCATTACACTTAGGCCATAACATCTAAGTTTGAGAATACAGGTGAAAAATATTTACAATACGTACAATTATTTAGTTGCAGTATTGGTAATGCAACTGTCGGTGTATGCTAATTGCAGTATATCTAATGTTAGGTGAAATGCTAAAATGGTGATGAAAATCCGGAGTTTGTCTGTTTGGGGTGATTATATGGTTATACAAAATCAACTATGGTTATACTGTAATAATACAGGCTGATATTTATCCGGTTTGTCTTCCTTACTGGAACTTCAAGCAGTTTCGTGTTCACTCTGGCACCAGTTTTGGTCGACTAACCCGGGTGTTAACTGGACGAAACTGGTTTTTCCCTTTCTCCCCCTTGTGTTCCTATGTGGTTTCTGAGGTCAGTGCAATGTCTATTTGTGTGACGTTGCCAAGTCTAGATAAGAATGTATGTTATTGAATTCAGGAAGATCTACAACTATTAACGACCGTGGAACTGTCTTCGCCACGCGTGGACTAAAAAGCCATTCAACTAAGCGGTACACGGTCTATTGAAGACGTCCCGGCACATTTAATACTGCCGCGCATACCGCCCTAGGTTTATTGCAGAAAAAAGTACATAGTACACCTGATCCAGATAACATTTACCTATAACCACTGCTATTTACCCCCTCCCCCTTTTTATCTAGATTGGCTGTAAGTTGTGTCTTGTTTCCGACAGGGTGTGTTTTTTAGTAGAGGAAAAAAGGGGGTGAACTCTCCATAAAAGTGTGTTCATTTAGATTGTTGGGATTGTTTCGTTTGGCTAGGTGAATCTCGATTGCTTCCTTTATGTCGAGAGCTCTGCCTTTTGATTCGTGATAGGAACAAAAGGGGGGAGAAAGGAAAAAAAACAGTTTCGTCCAGTTAACACCCGGGTTAGTCTACCAAAACTGGTGCCAGAGTGAACACGAAACTGCTCGAAGTTCCAGTAAGGAAGACAAACCGGATAAGTATCAGCCTGTATTATTACAGTATAAACATATTTGATTTTGTATAACCATATAATCACCCCAAACAGACAAACTTCGGATTTTCATCACCATTTTAGCATTTCACCTAACATTTCGCCCGTATTCTCAAACATAGATGTTATAGCCTAAGTGTAATGGATCTGATGATGATCGCTTGACGATCGAAACTGGTCATCCTAGTGTATTTATTAATCTCATGTAATTTATATCAGGATTAGGGCACAACCCACCTCTTTTTGGGTACATTCGTGTTGACCGACTGAAAAGCACCAAACTTTTGTTTGCTTAGGCAACAGTGAAAAAAAAAATGGTTTCAAACCTCACAATGTTATTTACTTATTTGTTTTCTTCCTTAAATTTAATCTGATGAGTTTGTACACTCTTGGAATGTTTATGATTCTGATGCACTTGTCCACCGCACCGTTCTCTTAGGAGCTTGTGTACCCTTAGAATGTTTATGATTCTGACGCACTTGTCCTCCTTACCGCTCTGGAATGCGGATCATATGCCCCCATCCCTTCAAAAATTACGTTTAAGACCGTCACACATACT
Source organism: Meconema thalassinum (assembly GCA_946902985.2). NCBI lineage: Eukaryota > Metazoa > Arthropoda > Insecta > Orthoptera > Tettigoniidae > Meconema > Meconema thalassinum. The sequence continues at coordinate 305,957,885 of OX336392.1, read as the reverse complement.
ACCGAGTTTTGTCTCTTTCATTTGCGTCGCGTAGGCCAAGTCACCAAGTGAGGTTGAAAATACGTATAAAACAGCGGGAAGAAAATTATAAACAGGAAAGTTTTATCAGTGATGGTGATATTTTAATGCGTAAATTGTGTAATCAGCGCCTAGAGTGGTAAAAGAAAGACGTTTTAGAGGAGCACGTTAAACGTCGGGGGCATGCCAGTGCAAAATATTTTTTTTTAAAATAATTCACAAGAGCAACGTGAAAAGAGTATTCAAGAACAGTGAAAATATTTTTGAAAACTAACATCCCTCTTCACAGTGGACCATCCAGATTTTCGGGAGTACTTGTTAAAGTAAGTACCTTATTTTTAAGTCGTATACCACGTATTTAGTTTTATCTGATTCTTAAAAACTGAGAGAGAATCAAAATTTCACGAGACCACTTCAGCGTTTACACTTTACTTAACCCTATATTAACTACCAGTCATAAGGAGAGTTTATGCTTTCAAAGATGCTGATAGTTGAATCTTTAAGCCAAATTTCGGAGAATTTTCATGCCGAAGTGCTAGTATTTCTAAACATCAAATATTATATAGGTACTGTGCTCTTATATGGATATGAGCTTTGAAATATTCATTTCTTCAAAAGTTTTTAAATTGCCCCATGATAAAATATAGCGACTCTGGAAACTGACCACAGAACCGGTTTGTACCTCGCCGAGTTAGCTAGTTAACCGAGCCGGCCAATGAGAAAATTAGCAGTCACGTGGAAGACTGGGGACTGGACTGCGTAGTTCTAGAAAATAGACGGAATTTTGATACGCGGAGATAATCGAGGACTCCCGAAGCGAGCCGATTCCCCGCACGCGCCGGAAGTGTGTCTCGAGTATGGTAGGGGTAGACTCGAGGGATACGCGTGTCACACAGCCAATGAGAAGCGAACTTACTTAGATAATAGCAAACAATGTAATGAGCATAGCTAATTACCAGCATGATTTTAACACGTCGTAATATCACGGAAGATATTAAATAATAAATAAGAACTATTTATTAGCATTGCGGCTAATTATTTGTTTAATTAAGGATTATTCCTATCATCGATATTAAGCAACCAATCAGATCCATGTTCTGAAAAGGACGCTTACTTTAGCATTGACCAGGGGGATGAGACAAGAGAATCGAGGCTCTTAATACTTACAACTTCATGGGAGAAGGACGTCTCAACGAGATACTCAACAATATAACAAGCTGATAGAGATTACGATATTTATGAAGAAGAATATTAGAAAACGAAGGCACTTAGTTTGTGCAAACATATATCAAGTCGACATACAACGATATTTAAAAGTTTATTGAAATTAATCTACATTTTTTACCATGTCGAAATTACTGAAGTTGAGGGAGGAATATTCGAATGAATCTACAGGAGTTATAATGACCGACTAAGATGCTATTGGGAACAGAACTATGACGATAACGAGAGTATTCGAAATGACATAACATCAATCTCGTGGGGAAGATTAACATCTCATCTCTCTCATCGATAATATTCTACATCTACAAGTCATTTCACCAACTAAAATGACGAATACATATATTAGAACTTTGGCGAAAGAAGACAGAATAATTCACGAACGAGGGCGGCTGGGGTTATTCCAGCGCCATTAAGCGAGAAAGGGTATCCCATCTCACACAAGAAGATTCACCAGCAGAAAGGACGGCCACACGAAGATGGAGTTCGAATCCCGTATCTGACCGCATGGGGACTTCTGTAGGAGACCGTAGGAGCCCACACGACATCATGCAGTCTCGCGCTATTAGAAACAATCCGTTTCTGAAGGATAGCGAAGAAAGCCCACTTCTAGTCATCTATAACGCAACACAAGGTAGTCTAAGGACCAACGATATATCCCATCTTGTAGAGTAATGTAGAAACCTTTAAGAGTATCCGACAACTGTTTATTAATGACATTTTTCTACGTTTAAATAATAATGTTATAGTTTTCTATGTTATAACTACGTCATGCGGATGTTTATTCACGATTTTCGTCGATTTTTGACTTTTTAGAATTTGATTTAAATTTTTGGAATTTTGTGACTTTCGAAATTTAAATGAGGAGATTTTACAGTTTAGTTCAGAATATTTGTATGGTCAAGTATAAATATGTTTAGATCAGATTTTGTTAGTTTTTGTACTGTAAGACATCATTTTTTGATAATGATGAAAATTATGGAATTTGTTCCAAGAATGTTATACAGAAGTATATTTTAGAGAATGCGATTCTTAAAGATCTTATGTAGAGATCCATGTAAAGTCACGATCTGAAAACTTATTAGACAGATTTGATTATAAATATTTGGTGACTAACAAACATAAAGTATAAAAGTTAATGACAAATATTAAAGAATTTGTAAAAGAATGTAATGTGAAGTTAGTAAATACGAATTACAGCGTATTTTTTAAGTAATAAGATTTTGAAGAAAGAATTTAAAGGAAATAGCATAGCTAATTGTAAGCTTTGAGGAAATGTGAGTGATAGAAAAGAAATAATATTGTTATTAGAAGACTAGTATTTTATTGTATTACCTGTTAAATTAATTCATCGATAGAACCAGTATTTTTATTACATATTTTTATTAAGGATGTTGAAACTACGAAAATAATTTGTTAACGAGAAGTTAATTCAGAATAATATGTTTTTGGAAGAAACTGCAAAGCATCTCTAAGAGAGAGATTTATTTATTCCCGTAGCAGACGGAGGTATTTGTTGTGTGACAATGAGCATTGTGAAGCCATTGGTCAATTGTTGAAGGAATGTCTGTAGTGACAGACTTGCGCATATTTTGATGTTGAAATAGGATGTTATATGAAGAAGCAGTATTATTGATGTTTATTAATATTTGAAGTTATTGCATTAGTCTCATAGATTTGAAACTCCTTGAAAGTATTAGGACAGCGGATCCTAGATGAAGTTGTATCTGAAAGGAATTATAGGATCAACGGATATTTGTTGAAACTGAGAGTAAACTGAGCTCTATTTAAATGGTTCTTAATCAGATATTGAATTTACGGTAATTATTCTACGAAATGGAAGATCATATTTTTATGAAGTATTTTTATTTTGATGAAAGTCCAGTTGTAGGAGGTCTATGAACTAAGTCTCTACTTAATTGTATGGATTATAGAATCCCGAATTGTAAGAGTTTCACGAATAATACATAGTATGGTGAATGATAACTTTCCAAAGTCCGTTGAAATGTAGTGAAGAAATAGGAAGACAATGTATGTCTAGATTGTCTGAGAAGATGGCAGTTGGCCCGTTGTATATATTCTATTTTTAAATTGAGTAGTTGCTGAATTACAGCGTTAATATTGGTGTTGTATATAAATACTATTTAGAATTTAAAGAAAGGTTTCTAGTTATATTTACGCGTATTAAATGTTTAATTTGTAGTTTAAATATGAGGAGAGAATTTTTATCGCTTCTATGAGAAGGATTTAAGTGATAGGAGACGGGAGATAAATTGTATAGAGTAACGAATAGTTTTTGTAATGACGGAGACCTACGTCAGGGGTGGATTCATTTCATTTGGGGATATTTTTTTAAACTTTATAACTTTTTATCTTGTTATAAAACTCCCGTTACCTAGGGCACAGCAGTTATATGCTGTGATATATTTCATTATTTTATTTTGAGCGTTTAGAAATAATTTTATCAGTTTCTAGAAGAAACAAACATGTATTGAATGTAACAGTAGTAATGACATTTCGTTACCTGATTTAATTGAACGTTATTAATGCATATAATCAATGCTAGTGTTAGGAAACGTGTATTTGTTAATGTCAATAAATATGACAGGCACATTTTTACGATTCCCTGATCTTTTATAGAAATTTGGCATTGTCTTTGTAGTTAAATGGTAGTAAAATGTGCTGTAGGGTGGAAGTTCCCGGGGGACCTAATCCGCATCTTTACGCCCGAGATTTTCATTGATTCTCGGCTTTCCTGAGTAGATAGAGAATCCTACTCTTCTGTAGTTAGTTACTATAGCACATTCATTTGATAAAATCCTGTTCCTTATTCTGAGTGTTTTTGCCAAGTAGCACTGTGTTGTTTTTAGCCGGGATTTAAAGATGCTACAATCCATTATTTTTTCCATCCTTGGATTTGGTGGATCATCCAGATATAAGGGTACTGCGCTCGAAATCATGTCCAGCCAAGACTGTATCACTGGAGGAGATTCGAACGGAGAGCATCAGAGAAAATGTGTATAAAATTTTTCGAGATTTGAATCATATTTACACACAGGAAGGGAGATTATGTGTCAAGAAGCTATTGGTAAAAGTTTAGCCAGAAGAAATATGTTTATTTGGAGAAGGAATGGAAATTTTACTATCTGATATATTTTAACCAAGAGTGAATCACTTGAGCCAAGGCCAGGAAAGTGCACAGTTTTGTAAATGTTAGCCGCGGGAAACCAGTTTTCGTGAGCGAGGGGACTTGACAAGGATAAGCAGAGGTCAGATACACGCCAAAAAAGAGGAGGGGAGAAGTCGCGTGCTCGACGCACTTCACAACAGGTAGACAGCCAATCAGAAGGAAGACAGAATACGAGGGAACTGATACATATTAAATATATGATTTTAATATTATAAAGGATTGTGACATATCAAATTCACCAGAAAGAAAGAAGAAATTTAATTGGCAATACAGAATTTAAATTGGATGACTGAGAGAGGAGATATGAGCGAATGAGTGAATTTAGAGACCGGAGTGAGCCTAGTTCAGCAGATTTGCGAGGGAAATCTGACTGAGGAGGCTAACGAACACCAAGAAGCGAGGCTCTTATTATTTGAACTTCCGAGGAGGCAACATGTACAAAAATCTACTCTACAATTTACATGGAAGGAGAACTTGAAAATAATTTGACTTCAGTATGAAGCAATACTACAGAAATATGGAACAACATGAGTAAATATATTAATACAACAATTAAGAAGATATATTAAGCAGAATCTACGAAATTATACGTCGAGTTACAACACTATACTTAGTATTAAAACATTGGAAGTCATACACGATACTACGCAGAAGAGGATAAGTCTGAAATATTGAAATATTTTACTGAAGAAAGCACATCATATTATTCAAGATGTCTTTTGAATCAGGTCGAAGGGGAGGAACTACAATTAACTACGGTTTAGAAGGAAGGAAGGAAGATGTTCTAAATTTTCAACATGAAGGGAACGTAGAGCTACACTAGCAAGCGGGATTCAGAACAACCATGATAGCTTGACTATGGAAGCGAGCTGCATTAACATCAGCAGTTCGTTTTTCATACTAACGCAACAATCTACTACAATGGAGAGATCATCACAAGCAGAGGTGATTTCTCGTGATAAGGAATGTCACTGTCATACTACTAACATCAGAGAACATCCAGAGAGGTGCCGATTGAAGAGGGATCGAATAAAGCGGGAGGAGTATCTAGGTCATCTGGCTGAGAAGACAGAAGTGTTGCAGCGGAGCGAGGTCATTGTCATGGTCGAGGAGAGACGGTCTGGCGAGTCCCAGCTGAGGACCGGTTCCTGTCACCCCAACCCTTGTCGATAGCCGAGCCCAGCAGACCACATGGAAGCAACGTGACGCATGCGGAGGCAGTCGTGAGTCGCGTGCCGTATTCCTGAAGCACGTGGGAGGAATTCCATAGATGCCAACGTCACCAGGTCTGTCACCAGCGATCCAGAATTGAAGGTAGAACAGTGAAATTTTACACACCTATGTAGTTGGAACTTGTACGCGTTATTCCAGTATTCCGACCAACATTTTACTATTCTATTCATAGTTCATGTTATTATATTGTCTAAAATCTTGAAATTTTGGTAGAAATTTTCATATGTCGTTTAGGACGTATTTTGAACGTTTATTGGTAATATTTTTCACTTTAACCATTTTTGCAGTTTATTAAGCTAACGTTTTAGTTTTTCATTGAGGTAAATTCATACTGCGATGAATGAATGAAGTATATTTCGTAAACATGTTGTGACATCAGAGAGAAAGTAGTCATGAGTTTTGACAAGCGCAATTTTGTTGTATATGAAATGAAAGAGACAGAAAGGACATTATGATCCTATATAAAGCTAATTCGTTATAGGAACGAAATTATGATGTATAAAAGCCGTAATTATTGACAGGAGTATTCAATTATTGGATTGAAGGCACTCTATTGTCAGAGAGAGAGAGAGAGTAACATTGTAAAACCCAGAAGTTCATTTGAACCATATGAGCAGTATGCGTATTTTAAAAACATAGCTGAGTAATGAGAAAGGAGAAATGTAATATTATAGATCAATCTTTGCTATTGAAAGTTCTTGTAAGACTAAAGAAAGGATGATTATTTAATATCAGATGTAATGAAAGAACGCGAGGTAAACATATTTTTATTAAGTTACAAACGCGAGCAGACTTGAGATTCAGAGAAAAGCTATAAATTGTAACGGAAATGTATTTAAAGTGGAGAAAAGGAAGTATGGCATGATTTAAGTAGGTAAATATGTGAAGAGGTAATGCGGAAGAATTTTGTGAGATGCACAAGTGAGAATAGCATGGAAGTGTATAATCGATAGCGGTTATGTAGGAGGAGGAAGGTGTGTTCTTGAAAGGTATTATAGTCGTAATATTTAGCAGGAATACTGAGTCTCTTACTTTGTTAAAAGTATTTGAGATGGTTTTTAGAAGTTTGTGAAAGTGCTAAGAGAAATATATAGTCAACAACAAAAACAACCCCTGGCACTATCCAGCCCATGACGGGCTAAGGCCGACCAAGCGACCGCTGCCCAGCCATTTGGCCTGCAGATATTGGGGTGACGCGTGATCAGCGCGTCGGGTCCCCTCGGCCGTTAATCTTGGTATTCGTGATCGGGGCGCTGTCTCACTGTCAGACAGCTACTCAATTGTCCTCACGAGGCTGAGTGCACCCCGTTCCAACCCTCACGTCAGTTTTAAAATCCCTGACGGAGCCGGGGATCGAACCCGGGGCCTCCGGGCGAGAGGCAGGCACGCTACCCCAACACCACGGGGCCGGCAAGAGAAATATATGCGATAGGTTATTATTGGAATGAAGTGCAGTAAAGGCACAGTAATATGTTAACTAAGAGTATGAGATCAAGAATTTATGATGAGAAAATATGAAACACAGTGTGTCAGTTAAGTAAAGTCGTGAAATGTATTTATGAAGAGTTACAAGTGTGAGTAGTGAAGATATAATGCCATGCACACTTATTATTTGGAGGAAAGCTAATCTGACAGTCATCCGTTGTCAAAGTTTGTAATGTTATCGAATTTATTAAATACCGAATGTGTAATTTAGTGAATAGTTCTGAACTTAAATGTTTGTAACCATAGTTCACATTGATATGGAAATGTAATATACAGGATTTGACAGAAATATTGTGTGAGATACGAGAGCAGAGAAGTAGGAATGAACATTATGCAATTAATGCAGAGAGAAATCGTGCAGGACGCGATATTGTACATAAATGTATTTAAACAATTTTTATTTTTAATAATAATTTCTTACAGTTAATATTAATAGTTTTGACGCTGTATTGCGATGATATTAGACGCTGTATTAAAAAGGGAGAATGTGTATGTGATATTTTTAACTTTGAAGTGAGTCAAGTACAGTATTGTTACGAGAGTGTAATGCTATTGTTTATGCTAAATCTTTCCAAGAAAGATAACCACGTAACTTTTTAAGTTTGATGCACAAGGGACTTAATTAGTCGTATCGTTGTTCAGAGAAGGCAGTTGTTATATGTGAGTGTTACATTTATTTTATTTTAACATTGTTAGGGACATAACTGTAATGTCCATTTTTGAATAAATGGCAAGTGCTTTTTATACACTTGCTACGTTTTTATAGAGTTGATGTTGATTCAATACTTAATTACGCGATAACGATACTACTAGTTCGATGCAGACAGTGAATCGACATAATTTACCTTTATCTACCCCGAGAGCTGAATTGCTCATTGTGCTCAACTTCGTTTTGTAGGCTGTTCTGTGTGCAACTAGTTAGTAGTATGGTTAGATGTGCGTTATGTGTGTTCAGGGTTCCCTAGTCATCAGTCCGGTAAGAAATGTTAATTTCTTTGCCGGGTATTGACATCCCTACGATCCTTATTCCATCTGCGCGGATTCTGGACGGTGACCTAGAGGAATTCGGGCGCATATATAGCATATCTAATTTAATGGTCGCCCAACTGGTGTGGCGTCGACTTTGTCGATTGCATGGGTCTTTCAAATTTGTATATTTGAATTCCCAGAGATGAGTGACCATCGGTTGTGTCGAGATTGTTACACTAGGTGATATTCCGTAATCACGGCTATTTTAAGCAAGTTTGGTGTACGACTCAGTCGAGTTTTCTTTGAATTTATAAATGCCGATCCCAATTTGATAGTTGTGGAAGTGAATTCCCGTTGACAGATATGAGAAGTACATTTAGTTGTGAGGCATATCTTGTATTGTTCCGGCAAATGACATTTTGGTCAAGTAAATTGTAAATGTAAAGCTAATACCATAGCGTCTAGAAGAGAAAGTGACGCGACTTGTGGAGTTTGTATGGTCCGGCCGCTAGGTGGCTCTAGCGTCGGCTAGCGCTGAGTGAGGACGGTATCAATACAAGCAGTTGAATGTTACTTTTCAGTAACTGAATGTTATCAGCTTACACTACGTTGTATTAGACAAGATGATTCAAATATAACATTCTCCGCACTGAGTATATACAACGCTAACGTCCGTTGTGTTAATTATGAAACATCAGATTGCGTCATAGGTTCATATAATAAGGAAATAAAACATTCTGACGGGGGTCAAAATGTAACTGAATGTGTGAAAATCGTAAAGCTACAGACCATTCACTACTGCACAAATAAAGTAAATATAATATAATACAGTATAATATCAAACTCACCCATATAACTTATAGCTCTCAGTTGTCCGAAGCTTTGGACAGCTTACGCGATGATTTTCCAGACTTAGAAGTTGACTGCTCTTTCCTAATTTCTTTCGTACGAAAGAAAAAGCGCACTTCATGAAATGTAAAACGAGTTTTCCAATAAGGTCCAGTTTATGTTCCATACACCATCAAAAAATCACGGCCCTAAAACAATCTCATCAATGCTGTCCTAACACTCATAAAATATATCAACCCACAAATTTGAAAGGGAAGATAATTCCATTTCAACGACTACTTCGACCTGTAAAAGAATGTTGAAGACACTGTCAGACGGTTGAGTTAGGTAACTAAGGGCATTTATTGTGCCAAAGTCCTTTATATTAGTGAAAGTTGCAGCTGTTGTGTCCGACGGCCTTTTCACTTTGAAGGGTTGTTGCACACTTCACACAGCTGATCCCTTTCCTTAGTTGCTTGACAATATACCCGGCTAGATAGTGTGGGAGTGCACCGGGCTTCAAACTCCATCTCATTATCGCCATTTCGACTGTCTTTCCTTCTATAATGAAAGTGTTCGTTTTTATAAGGAAATTATCGGAGCAATGTTTGTCACATAGCCTGCATATGACTTACTAGACAATTTAATGTCTTTCCTCGGAATGGCCTTAGCCCATTTAAATAAATCATCTTCGGCTTTTGGAGGTCTAAAAAAGTGCCTACCTGTTGCAGATGACTTGTCGTATCCAAATCGGCACCCGGGAACAAAACACGGCATATTCACTTACACAGTTTTGTTTGACGAATCTTACCAGGTTATAATTCACTTGACAGCACAAACGTAAAGAAATAAGTGTAAAGGCTTACAAATACTAAACACACCAGTGTCATAACGTATGTATTATTTCACTATCGCTTCTTGATCGCATACACTTTTCAACACCAAGAAATAAGGACTAAACACGGCAGCATTTCCATGTTTTCAAACTCGCGAGCGCTTCTAAGAAAGTGTCTCCAGCCAGCCACAACCAACCGCTGCGCAGTCTACCGGTGGGCGCAGCAACTACCCATACTAAAGATACGGCAAACTCGGGAGTCGGCACACTTTCTCTTCTAAACGCTATGCTAATACTATGATTGAGTGAATTTTTGGTTAGAATTGAGTGTTGAATGAAGGTCAGTGTTTGTTATATGACGAAGTAGATACCGTTAGTGTTAGTGTAGATATTTTGATAGATAGGTAGGACATGTCAACGAAGTTCTGGAATTTCGCAGCAAGAAGGGGGGAAGGGACGCAAGCAAGGCATTGGCGTATCATAGACTACCAGTTGTCTTTAAAGAAACAACTGATGAGATTAGTTATTTTTTGTTTTAAGGGGTGGAACTACGAGGTCATCTGCCCCTGATGAGATTTCTTGGTGTATTTATTCAATGGCTTGACAATATTTTGATGCGGTGGAAATGAAGGAAGCTATTCGCACTCACCAGACAGTCCGCTGTTGCCGTGTAGATGGTTTCCAAAGATAGTTACTGCCTATGTTGAGTTACGGGTTCGGTCCCTTCACCTCGTCAGTGACTGATCCCCTCTCCCCTGGTTGGGGGGTTTATGTATTCTTCATATTTATGCCCTGGTCAGCGATACCCCTTGAGCGTAAGTCGTTTTAGCTACAAGATCTCCGCCATTCTACATTAATCAATATCGTTATAACCCTACCTTATTACATTTGTGGGGCCGATCACCGATAACCTAAATGTTAGGCCCTTTAAAACAAAAATTATCATCATCATTGAATTTGGCGGCTTCGGTGGCATAGTTAGTACTATGCTGAGCTTCTATGCCTAAGATTGCGGGTTCAAACCCGGACGAAGTCGTCGAATTCTTTTAAGAGCGTTAAAAATCCCTCAGTATGCCTTCCTTTGGAGGGGAAATAAAGCCGGCGGGCCCATGTCATAGATTTATGGCATGTTAAAGTACCTTCCACTAACTTCACTTGTGTGAAGCCAAATTTGTGGGTTAGATTTGATAACACACTATAATTTCCAACATTCATCGCAAGGTGCCGGTTGCGGTGGCATCTAGTAACCAAGTCCACAGCTAGATGTCTTTGACGGTAGCAATTTTGGTATCGAAAGTAGGAACTACTTGAAATTTGATCGTCTGCAGTCCTTACCTGAATTACAGATAACACACACTAATACAGCCATCACAATTAACACCGATTATCAGACAGATTCTACATACACCCAAAGTACACGGGGCTACATGACAGCGTTGTCGCAGCCCCTAAACTGACGAACTAACCAAGCTCATTAAAATCCCATAATACTGAATCTACCATAAGAACTAGAGAAGACAAGAAAAGCCCGTCCTGGAAGCACGAGCACAGCGTAAACATGTCCTCATTTGCGCTAGGCACGCAAACTAATACAAACGTGCCTTAAAGCGCAACAAACAAACAATGACAAAACACGAGAACACACATCATAACGTAACCCAGGCATGAGGCCAAAGATGAACCAACATCAACATTACACAGACACTGAGAGTGTTGCTGTTACTGCATTTGAGGGGCTTGGATTTCGTGGTCATTTAGCCCCGTGTACTTGAGTGTGTGTGGATTTTTTCTGATGAACTGAGTCACTATGTTGGCTGTATCAGCGTGTGTATTTTAATTAAGGTAAGGATTGAGAAGGAGGTGGCCGTGGCCTTAAGTTAGGAACAATCCCGGCACTTGCCTGGAGTAGAAGTGGGAACCCAAGGAAAACCGATAGCTGAGGTGGGAATCGAACTCACCTCTCCTCAGTTGTGCCTCACAAGGCTGAGTGTCCCCCGTTCCAGCTCTTAGATCGGAATTAAATTTCTTGGCAAATTTCTTGAACCTCCGGGCGACAGTCAAGAATGCTAGGCGTTACACCACGAGGAATTTTGTCTTCGTTATCTGGCACTACAGCCTGGTGTGCGCTATGGCCCCCCAACCACAGATTTCCATCGATCTCGATCTTGGACAGCTGTTCTCCGGGGTCGTACGTTCATTGTTTGCAAGTCCACCTCCACTTCATCTTTCCATCGTTTCCTTGGTCTACCAGAGCGTCGTCTTCTTTCCATTCTGGCTTTATATATAATCTTTGGTGTTCTTTTGTCTTCCATCCTTTCAATGTGGCCCAGCCATCGTAGTATTTGTGATTTTATGTATTGAACAATGTCTTCGCTTTTGAGGATTTCATCTATTTCCCTATTAGTTCGTATCCTCCATTCTCCTCTATCCAATACAGCATGGCAAATTCTCCGTATTATTTTTCTCTCAAACACCCTAAGTTTATTGACCACGAGGTGGTCTGCAGAAAATTTGAACCTCTCTACCCGTCACTGGTTGAACCACCAAAAATTCACGAACTTGGTCAGAAGCCTCATTACCCTAACACTCAACCTAACCCCGTCAAAACAGAAAATTACAAAAGGACCCCAGAATTTCACTCCCCCAATCTCCCACTCAAAGAGAAGATAATTTTATTAAAATCTCCTTTCCAAACTTCAAACAACCCTCACCCGATAACAGAACATAACCAAAGGACGCAAAACGTCTACCCCCTCGAACATCACTAACTGAATCATCAAGGTAAGTCAACAATCTCGAAATCCTAACCCCTCACAAAACCCCACACAGAGCAGGAAAATGAAAAAGTACCTTAAAATTTGAACTCCCCCAACCGCCATTTACTGAACTACATGCCAGTACAGCTCCCACGCAACTTAAAGAAACCTCCCTTCACACCAATCGAACCCCCACAACAGAAAATATCAAACGGACCTCGTAATTTAACGCTTACAGCCGCCACTGACGAAGCTAATAAGAGCTCCCGTTCTCAACAATCCCTTCTCACTGACACCAACCAATCCCCCAAAACTCTTGATTTTAATCAAAAAGTCTTCCTCCCCTAATTCCTCAACCCCCAACCAACCCGAACCCAAATACAGAAAATATAAAAGACACTAAACTTTTCCCCTTCCAACCGGCACTGATTGAACCACCCAAAGCTCCAGAGAATAATTTAAAAGCCCTCTCCGTCTAACCCCTAGCAAAATCCTACCTTAAGTCGGAACAGCATCCTGAAATTTGTACCCCTCCAACCGGCATTGAAGGTGCCACCAAGAACCCTAACCAAATTCCACCCTAAAACATGACACACTCACACCTCCACGCTGGAGTTGATTTACCTTTAAATACCCCCATTAACACAAACCTACAGAATTTACTGCCTTTAAATACATGCCACAAGTGAATTTAACATTAATTTCCCGACTTTGAATGGGCGCCAAGGTTGATCATATGGATCTTCCTGAATAAAATAAGATAAATAGCTGTTTCGCGACATTGAGACTCCCTATCCCAGGTGTGCGGCATTGAGCATGCGTTCGCTGATGTACCAGGATCAAGCAAGACAGGAATAAACACACAATAATTTTAAAAGAAACAATCTACTTGCTGTGCTCCACATACAGTATATACATAATGTACAACACAAGAAAATACCCTTCAATGCACTTCAATGTTATGATACAGTACCTTTGTTCACTGAATTTACGCTCCTTGAGCAACAAACACCTACGGTCATTACAGCTCTTAGACATATCAGCCTCCTATGTATATAAATTTACACTTGTACAGTTTGTACACTAATCTACACTCGTCAGACTTTCACGCATATCAGCTCCCTATACTTTTGCACTTTGTACAGTATGTACATGAATCTACATTCGCCAGACTTGTTGATTTCCACTCCACGACATCCTCCTATGACTTCCACAACATATGATGAAGTGAGTTTATGATTTTCCTTTAGGGTGTGATGGAATCAGCAACCCATGGTCTATGAACTTAACCATGTTGAAACTATGTAGTCATCCAATAGCACAACGCTCAGTGGATGGTGTTACGCTTTTGGGGCGGTAACTAAGTTGAAAGGGGTGTGAAGTGTCCAAAGGTGTGATGAGTACGAATGTGAGAGTGTTGCCTAGGGAGTTGTGTAAATACTAGCGGATGGGGGTTAATTTTGTTTTCCGTGTAGCCTCCTGAGAGGCCGAGTGCAGGTCTTTCTAGTCGACGCCCGTGGGCGACCTGCGCGTCGGGATGAGAGATGGAATGGATGAAGATGAATGAAACTGGGCAAGGATGTGGAAGGAAGCGGCCGTGGCCTGTCGAAGGTACTGTCCCAGCATTTGCCTGGTGTTGAAAATGGGAAACCACGGAAAACCATTTCAAGGACAGCCGACGGTGAGGCTCGAACCCAAGCGTCTACCGAGTCAGCAGAGAGCTTGGCCCCTTGACCTAACGCAGCGCTTTAGCCCGCGTAGCCACTACTGTCGGTGGGGTTTAAATGTTATGACGGAAGAGCTTTCTAGATGCCCGGCCCGTCTGGTAAACGCAGGGGTTGGGAGCCTGATCAATCAAGAATTAAAATAACAGCGCTTCTTAAGTGCTGGCGTGTATTATTGGATTCTGCAAGTGCGCGATTTCTAAGTATACGAGAATTTCTAGCTTGCACTCTTGTTCCGTCTGTGGACAAGCGGCTGCTAGGTGCTATGGGCATTTAGGCAATCGATAATAATGGCTCAATGGAGCCGGGACCTTAGGGATTTAAGGGCGAGCTTAATGAATATAAGAAAAGAGCAGTTGCAATGCAGTGGAGTAGTTTATTAAAACTACTCGTGTGGAATCTAATGTCACAAACAACAGATGAATGCGTTTACAATTATGTATGGGGGGCGAGAGGGTAGGAAATGTAATAGGGAATGTCCAAATAAGCACTTACCTGTAGGCAGCGTCCGGCGTACTAGATGGCGTCAAGACGTCTGGCAGACAATAGAGCCCTGAGCTCTAGGTGTGTTCCCATTTTATACTGTAGGCTCCTGATGACCCAATCGTCAGCACATACCTGGCACACTAGGCGGCTACTAGCTGGTGTTAAGGCATGATGGTGAAGTACTAGGTACATGTTGTTGTTACTTTATCTGGGTGGTTCGACGTGTATTAAAGTGTATTAGAGATAGGGGCTGACGGGTATGTAGATAGGGGTCTGATAGTGTTAGCTTGCTAGTGCAACCCTGCGAGATCGTTATGTGATCTCGGGGGTGCAACAATGGCTAGTTGCAGTCTCCGCTGTTCGATTATCGGGCCATGCCAGATAAATCAACCCTGAGCGCGCGAAGACTTGGACTCAGCCTATTAAGCAAGAATACCTGATCTCTAGCTGTTCGTTATGGAAACCCTGTCACGTAAAACGACCCTGAGCGCTAGTAGATCTGGACTCTGCCAATAAAGCAATAAGACAGCCTCAGAACCCTCAACATGTCATTTTGAAAACTGGCGAACGAATATCAAATACACCAAAAGCTGCGCTTCGTTCTGCCGGAGCTATTTGCTGAGCGTCCACTCCAAGCGGAATATCCGTGACAACACATGAACATTTGACAGTCGTATTCACTCTGACGTCACTCAGTAGTTTTCCTCTTGCCGGTTCATGGGAGTCCATGCTATTAATAGCCTAGGAAATACCTGGACTTGCCACAACAAGTTGAATTACTGCCTAACTTTTCCGGGTGTGTCACTTTTCAGGCCACGAAATTCAGTTTCATTTGTACATGATAGTACAGCCAGCAATTGAAAATTTTAACATTACTAGTCAAAATAAAGCCATTAACCACAAACCAAAATGAAATAATGCTTCTACTCAAAATAATACAGTCTATCATACCCCTGTCCCCAAAACGTAATAAATCGCCATAACCCCGTATTTTATATAATATATATAAAGGAAGATGTCCTGACTGACTGATAATCAACGCACAGCAAAATCTACTGGAGATAATTCCATGAAACTTTGAAGATATGTTCCTACCGTAGTGTAGAGGCGCACTAAGAAAGGATTTTTAAAAATTCGGATTTCAAAGGGGTGGAAAGGGGTGAAATGTAATTTTATATTTTTGTTATTCTTAACTGGGACGAAATATCGAAGTTGTCGCATAAAGACCGCACATAGCTCATTTTACGCCCCTCGATGCGAGAGACAATACTCGGTAGGTCCCTACGGGACACCGAACACCTCATTTTAAGGCCCTAATAGCGACAGTTTCAAAGATATTCACAGAAAACTGTCTTCGCTCTGATAAACTGATGAACTAATGGCACGTCCGTATCCATGGCAACAGTATACTCTGATAAACTGATGAATTAATGGCAAGTCCGTATCGATGGCAACAGTAGTTCAAGACATGGCATCCAATTGTCCATCTATCCCTGTAGGAGGCAATGCCAATCCACGTATTATATAAAACACGATAGACTAGCTGCGAGGCTCAGCGGTAACGTTCTGGCTTGCTGGGCCCAAGGTTGCAGGTTCATATCCTGGCGCAATCAGCTGGCATTTTAGGAGGCGCAAATGCAAGGAAACCATGTCAGTAGATTTACTGTCACGGTAAGATCCCCTTCGGGGCAAAATTCTAGCATGCCGGCGTTTCTAGAAGTCAGAGTAGTTAAAAGGAACGTAAATCTAATAACATTATTATTAAAACGCGATAAGAACATTAGAAATCTAAACGGTCATCCCTTTTTCAAGATAAATTTAAACACGATAAGAACATTAGAAATCTAAACGATCATCCCCTTTTCAAGATATATAATATCTATATCATAAGTTAAAAATAACTTTCTATGTTTTAGAACTACAATAACGAACATTAGTGTGAGATAGCGCCATCTAATACCACCTTAAATTTTGTAACACTACAGTAGCGACTACTAAATAAAGGTAGCGATTAAGCTACGTTCAATTTCATAAACACAGGGCTCACAAACCCCTTATAGTTAAGTACAAACATATCAGTCTGGTCGTTATGTCAGTAGCAACGAAGCTATGCGGCTGCTATTGCCGTTTCCCCGCCGTCACATACCTCGATATTCACTTAGAGAATTGTGAACCAGTCTATTTTACTGAAAATAATTTCTACGAGCTAGTATCCATTCAGCCAAAAACCACATTCACTACCTTTTCCAACATTTACACTAGACGTGATTTTGAAAGCATTTTTCTGTATGTTGAGGTACAGAGATATTACACATGGAAAGTTACTATAAAATGTTGGAAAATCTGAATTCAAGGAACTGCTGTTCAGAATAGGTCGGGTATTAAATCTACAGAAGCTTTCGGTACAGGTTATACGGCCCATGTTCATAACATGGAATGTTTTCCTTTGACAATGCACCTATTGATATCGAGCCAGGAGATGGCAATTGGGTTTGAACTGCGGATGTCTTCCCGCTCACTGCGTATCGTGCATTCCAAAACACAAGGACAAAGTTTAACATTTGCAGGAATCGACCTACGCGAAGACTGTTTCTCCCACGGACAATTTTATATTGCCTGTTCCAGAGTAAATTCTCCAAGTAGCTTAGCCATTTTGGCACCAGAAGGAAGAACTGCCAATATTGTATATAAAGAAGTTCTAAACTAAATTATTATATTTAAAATTCTTCTTTTATTTGTTGTTATGCGACGTACAATTTTACGTTACTATAATTTGATTAAGTATATTAAAGTTCATGTTTTCAAAATATATTTAAGTTATTTATGGTTAGGTTAAAGATATAGTTAATTATAATACGGTTCTTTAAATCTTGAAAATTAAAATTTAGTTCGATAGCAAATATTTGTATTTTAACTCTGTATTTTGATTTCATATTTAACACATTTAAAAGTTAATTTTCAACATTAAGACATTTTAATTAAGCTCTTTCATATCTTTAATATTTCATTATTTCATTCCATTCATAAAGCAGGCAAGGAAATTGTTACAAAAGAAGTAATGTAAAATATTATATTAGGTTGGTGTATAAGTCCGTAGCGTTTTTCATAATTTTATCCACATCAAGTTTTTAAGTTTATTAAACACAAGACACAAGAGAGAAGTTAATTATCAGTAACATATTGTTCTTCACTAGTCTGCCAACGCTGTGGTATTTTTTCGATTTCGCGCCTGTAGAAATCACGTAGTTTTGAGTTGAGGAATTCGTTACGCCGTGTTCGGAGCGCATCTTCATCCGGAAAGGAAGTTCCTTGAAGGTTGTTCGATAGAGAGCGGAAAAGGTGAACATCTGAGGGCGCAAGATCGGGCGAATAAGGTGCGCGTGGAAAGACTTCCCAGCCCAGCTCCTGTATAGTGATTTTTGTCAGGTTAGCAGAGTGCGGGCGGTTATCATGGAGGAGCATCACTTCACGCAGTTTTGCAGGTTGGCAGGCTGTTTTTTTTTTGGATTGCATCTGCAAGACGTCTCAGTTGTTGACAATAAAATATGGTCAGCAGTGATGGTTACACCTCGGGGAAGCAATTCGACGTACAGCACACCGTCGCGTCGGTGTTCCACCAGATGCATAACTTTATCTTTTGTGGAAGCGCGCAGGTCTTTGTACGGGGATTTGCTTGTTTGTTTGGGCTTAACCATTCCTTTCTTCTCCTTATGTTAGCGTAAAGACACCATTTCTCGTCACCAGTAACGGTACGGGATAGGAATGGTCGATGCTGTTCAGGAGCCAATCGATAACGAGCAAGCAGGGATGCACATATGGCCACCCGCTGAATTTTGTGATTTTGGCTTAGAGCATGCGGTACCCACACCGGATTTTCGAACCTTAAAAAATGAAAGCAAATGTCGCACAATGGTGGAATGATTACAGTTCATCACATTTACCAGTTCTCGTGTACACTGACGTAGATCATTGTGAATTAATACGTTTAAACGATCTTCAACAAATTCCGACGGCCTTCCTGAACGTGGGAAGTCACTAAGGTCAAAACAAACCCCCTTAAAACGAGAAAACCACTTTCTTGCCGTGCTCTCTCCAATAGCATTGTTCTCATACACGGCGCAGATGTTTCTGGCCACCTCCACTGCTTTCGTCCCTCTATTGAATTCAAAGGGAAGAATATGTCGGAAATGTTCCAATTTCTCCACTTGGCACTCCATTTTCTAGCGTCCAGGGTTTCACTCAGTATGTGAAAATGACAAAACTCCAATATGTAAACTCAAGAACAAACATTGAACTACAAAGCAACAATGACAGTCGATAGTTAAAACCTCAGCACCCGGAATACTAAAAAGCAAAACAAAAACGCTACGGACTTATGCACCAACCTAATATATTTGCATTTTGATATCACGAGGAATTTTAAATTTCATTTAACAGCGAACTCGGAATGATAATCGCTTTAAATAGAATATCTCTTTATGATGTACTGTAAGTGTTACATAACACGTGAAACTTTTCAATTCCGCGGCCGAAGTCGGACGCAAAACACATAATTTACGTCCACGTCTTACATTTCTGACGAAAGTCGATGAACATCTAACGCTTGGTCCGGTGGCATACAAAAGAAAATGGGAAATAACAAAATATATAATGGGACATAACTCAACTATGACGCGAGCGAAGCCGCGGGTACCTGCTAGTATCAAATATAAAAATAAATATAAAAACGATAATTAATAAACAACGAATCTACTCGGCCCGGAACATCCGAAAATGAATCCGCCCACAAAAATAGACTTGGCACAATAACAATCACCGCTCCTTCCCCGACGTTGACCCAATATAATAAGATATGAATAAAATACCCCAAACTAACTGCACAAGGCAAAATCCCGAGGGCGAGCTTATGTAACTGAATAAATTCGGTTACAGGCGTCCCCACAAGGATCAATATCTAACTAAAAGGTTGTAGATTTTCTCCTTGTTCCTCACACAAATACACTAGTACTCCTGTATTGTCATATTGTGAGCAAGATCTCTGGGTGACATATAGCTTGAGGTTAGCAATGTTATATGTTCCTATGACCTGGGGCGTGGTGGCGTAGTGGTCAAGCTGTATGCCTCTCACCAAGGCGGACCGGGTTCGATTCCCGGTCAGTGCATGTGAGATTTTCGATGTGAAATGCCATGTCCTGTGGTTCGGATTCCACGTAAAAAACGGAGGTCCCGTGGCTTATGATCGCGAGATTAACGGTCACGTTAAACTACAAGCTTCCTTCCTTGTTCCTATGACCTTGTCATCGTTGGTAATCAACCTGTAGGCACATGCACCTACCCTGCGGTCTATAACAAATGGACCGGCATAAAGTTGGAAGAACTTCTGCATACATTTCTGCTCTGCCGATGAAAGACGTGGCACTCGCAACAACACCAGATCACCTACCTTTAACTTATCCCCCTCCCTTCTCTGCTGATTTAAATGTTTCTTTCATTGCTATTAAATTATCCCTTACTAATTTTATTGTTAAATCCCTGGGTATAACTTCCCCTGTTGACAAACCCAAAATCCTAGCTAGTTCACTGGTAGGCCTCCTTCCCAGCTGGACGTCTATGGCAGTGAGCCCTGTGCTATTGTGTTTGGTGACATTGATCCATCGTTCAATATCACGAAGCACTGAAAACCATGAATTATGACTGTCACTGACATAGGTCCTGAACATGCGACCCAGTTCCCGCATAATTCTCTCCGACGCATATACAATGTGAGCAAGATCTCTGGGTGACATATAGCTTGAGGTTAGCAATGTTATATGTTCCTATGACCTTGTCATTGTTGGTAATCAACCTGTAGACACATGCACCTACCCTGCGGTCTATAACAAATGGACCGGCATAAAGTTGGAAGAACTTCTGCATACATTTCTGCTCTGCCGATGAAAGATGTGGCACTCCCAACAACACCAGATCACCTACCTTTAACTTATCCCCCTCCCTTCTCTGATGATTTAAACGTTTCTTTCATGCAGCTATTAATTATCCCTTACTAGTTTTATTGTTAAATCCCTGGGTATAACTTCCCCTGTTGACAAACCCAAAATCCTAGCTAGTTCACTGGTAGGCCTCCTTCCCAGCTGGACGTCTATGGCAGTGAGCCCCGTGCTATTGTGTTTGGTGACATATATCCATCGTTCAATATCACGAAGCACTGAAAACCATGAATTATGACTGTCACTCACATAGGTCCTGAACATGCGACCCAATTCCCGCATAATTCTCTCCGACGTATTCCCTTGTGGATACCTAGTAGAGGAATTTACAAACTGGGTGCCAACTTCACTAAGCTTGGTACTCCATATTTTTGCTGTGATTTGGGTCCCGGGGTCAGAGAGTATCTGGAGTGGTCTTCCAAACTCCGGTATGTATTTCAGTACAATGCAGTTCACACAAGGTCTGTCGGTAGCTTTCCCCAGAGGGTAGAGCCTGACATACTTTGAAAATGCATCCACCACCACAAACACATACTGGAACCCGAACCTAGAGCTCACCAGAGGACCATAGAGGTCGACACATACCAGATCCCCCGGCTCCTGTGCCAACACAGCATGCCTAGGTCCCCCCAAGTAGCGTGTGGGATGTTTACATTTTTGGCAAAGCTCACACGTAGCCAGAATCCTCCTCACCATGCGCTGCATGTCCTTCCAATAGAAGTGTCGCTTCAGAGTGGCCAAAATCTTCTCCGCACCAAAGTGCCCAAGCTCCTTGTGAGTGTACCACGTAATGTCTTCCACCACACACGAGGAACACTCACACACCACACGTCCCCATGACACTTCATGGCCAACATGCGGTTCACCCATTTGAACTGCTTGGTGCCCATGACCACAATATCATCATCACCACGAGCCTCCAGCTCTTCACTAATACTTCCAAGCTGCTCGTCCCTTCTCTGTTCCTCACGTATATTGTTCACACGTGCACCCTCTTCAGACCTATCACTTGTCATGGCAGCACACACGAGAATATCCCCTACACCATCTACCCCCACCCCACCACCTGCGATTTCAGGATGGCTACTGACAAAATCAGCAAGTACATTCTCCGAGCATTTTACATGAAATATGTCAAAAGAATACTTCTGAATTACCAATATCCATCTAAAATTCTATTTGAGGTGATCCTACATGATAAAATGAATGTCAGCGCGTTATGATCAGTGTAGATTTTGAACCGGTAGCCAAGGACATAAGTCCGGAACTTCCCCAGCGCATATACAATAGCTAGCAGTTCTTTCTCACTAGTAGTGTATTTCCTTTCTGCGGGATTCAGACCTCTACTAGCAAGCGACACGATACCCAGGTGACCATCATCATCACGCTGACATAACGCTCCAGCAATCCCCACATCACTGGCGTCGGCCATAATAATGTATTCCCTATCAGGACTCGGAAAACTCAGAGTAACGGCCTCCCTTCCTTTAATTTGATGAAAGCCTCATCCATTTCCTTTCCCCAAACCCATTTAGCCCCTTTCTGTAACAAATCCCTGAAAGCCCCAGTAAGATATGAATACCTCAATACAAATCTCCTATAATACCCACAAACCCCCAGAAAAGACCTAAGCTGCTTAAAATTGCGTGGTGTCTATGTGTTCCCAATAGTGTCTAATCTCGATTGTTCTGGTCTAACCCCCTGTGGTGAAATAGTGTGACCTAGAAATATAATCTGTTGCGTGCAGAAAGTGGATTTCTTAAGTTTCAGTGTGAATTCTGCATGAATGAGCTTCCGAAAAACTGTACTAAGATGTTGCAAGTGTTCCCTGAATGTGTGAGAGGCAATCACAAGATTGTAAATGTAAGCTGTTGTGTATTCCCTTGTTTCAGGTCCCAGTGCACTGTTAAGCCCCTTAATTAACCCCTGACTCGAAGTCCTCATACCGAAAGGCACCCTCCGAAACTGATAAAAGCTATTTCTATAGCAAAAAGCAGTGAAAGGCCTGTCCTCCTTGCGTAGCGGTACCTGCCAAAACGAAGAACTCAGATTTATAGTTGATAGAAACTTCTTACCCCTGATTATTTGCACTAGATTTTCAGTGAATTCAGGACGCTGATGGTCTGGTGCAATCCTCTTATTGGCCTGTCTCGCATCCAAGCACAGCCTGATGGAACCATCATTCTTGGTTACCACCACCAACGGATTAACGTATTGGCTGTTACTATTCTCGATTATGCCATCATTAAGCATTTGATCAATTACCTCACCAACTGCCTGCATGTGATCGGGTGACTAGGACCGCTAAAGCTAGACATATCCGTGATGTCGAAACTATGATCGTACACGCGAGTACATGCAGGTTTCTCCGAGAACACCTCCCTGTGTTCCCTCAGAACATCAAGCAACTCTGACTTCTGACCCTCGTCCAACATGGTGTCTTTAACAACTGCCTCAAACTCATCAACACAGTGACCAACTTCACTCAACTCATGATCATCTCTCATGACCAAATTACACACAGGAAAAAGACTGGATCCCATGCCGACACCTAACTCTTCCTCCTAACCTGAATGCATCAAGCGACACTAACAGAATTTCTACCATCAACCTGATAACCTAACCTTACCCAATCCTGTTGCTCACCCCACCTGAACTTCACCTGTGCCTTGCTGTAATCTAACTTACAGCTCTGGTTTCCTAACCAATCGGATCCTAAAATGACTTTGTGCACTAAATTAGGCACAACTAACAGCACATGACTCTTACCACGCCCGTTTATCCTAATGGGTGCACAAACCTGAGTCCTAATCCTCTGCGACTTTGTACTTACAGCTGACACAATGTGCACATTTGAAATTGAGATTTGTTCCATGTGTATCTCCTTCAATTTCACTTCATCGTAGAACTCTCTATTCACGCAACTGCACATGCTGCCAGAATCTAATAACGCCTCGACCTCCTGGCCCCAAACTTCAATTCTAATAACAGGATAGACAAACATATGCTAGTTTTTCTCCGTCCCTACCTCTAATTCCTCGTCTAATAAGTCCTCCTTGACATCCAAATTATATTTTACCTCCATATCGTTAGCAGGAATGCCATGCAAGGACTCTCCCCTGCCCTATTTAGTGAGTCCCGTCGGAGTTTAAACCTCCTGGCCTATTGTTCCTCTCATCGTGCCTTTCATTACCACGCTCCCTATTTCCCTGGTCTACCTCACGTGGCCTGTTCCCAGGTTGATTGTTTTCCCTCCACCCCTGATTCTCATTCCTATTTCTTTCTCTCGCATAATCCTCCTGCCTGATGTCCCTGTCTCCTCTGCCTTGATTCCAGTTCCTGTCTCTCCCTTGTTTATAATTTCCTTCCCTTTGATTGCCCCCATTGAAATTTCCTTCCCTCTGATCACCCACATTTCCCTGACGTTGCCTATCTGTCTTTCTCAAAGCATCGAACCTCCCAAGCAACTTTTCCATGCACTTAAAAGTGATTATATTCTGCATGAACACTGCAGTCCTAATGTCATCGGAGAAGTGACGTGCTGATTTCCTTACCAGATCCTCTTCACTACCGCCTAGCTCTAAATTTTGACCTATAAGGACATGGTTCAAGAAATACTCGGTCAGAGTGACCCCTTCGTTTCCTTGATTTTTTCCAAATAAAATCCTGTCTCTTTCCCTCCCCTTGATATTATCATCCCAGAACTTATCCATAAACTTTTCCCTGAAATCCTGTAAACCACTGAACCCTGAATACCTGGTACAAAGACGTAGCTTCCCCGACAACTGCAGCTGAAATCAGTTCCTCCACCCGATCCCATTCTAAGTATCCTTCATCTAACCCCCTAGCTAACTTCTTTTCGACTAACTTCACAAATTCCATAGGATTGAACGTCGTACCATTGAACTTAGGCACCTCGTAATCTCGACTCTGGCTACAGTGCCCAGATAACTGATTCGGATGACCCCTACCTGCCTTCAACTTTTTCACTTCACATTCAGTTTCTTCCTCCATCTTAGTCATTCTCTCTCTGACCTCACTGATGTTCTCATCAACCTTCTTTCCCAATAAACCAAACTCACCACTATTTGTTACTAGCTTCTGCTGAACTATAGCCTGCTTATCCCTAACCTCTTCTACCGTCCTGCTACTCTCCTTCATCACCACCTCAACTTTCTCTTCTACGATGCCTATGATCTCCACTCTCTGCTCTTCCAACTTCCTATCTGCTCTGGAAAATGTCCGGCTAGTCTCCACTTGGCAAGAAATTTCCCCTGCCAACTTCTCTTGCTTGGCATATAACTTGTCTAACTCAGAGTCTAACCTCTGTTCCTGAGCAGCAATCCGACTACCTAGCTTAATTTCCAGATTAGTGTAGTCAATGTAGAAATCACGGCTGTCTAGGCTAGTCACCTGCTCTTGTATTCTGTCTATCTTCTCAGTCATTCTCTCCTCCATACCATCTATCCGGCTGCTCATCTTAACTTCCATGCTATTCATCTGGTCTCCCATGCTATTCATCTGGCCTGCCATCCTATCCTCCATCCCTTCGGAACTGTTGTTACCAAACAGGAGCTACTCCAACATGGCTCTCATCGAAGCTGGATCATCACCACTCACTGCCTCAGAAGTATTGCCATCCTTCACCTCTGTACTACTACTACCTTTAGACGTTGTGCTCTGACGTCCTAAACCCACATTTAATTCATCTCCCCCTGCCCTATAGTAAATTGCCTATCAGAACCCGTCTGGTCTTTCTGTTCACCAAAACCGTCCCACAACAAAGCAGAATTGCATTCTGACTCTAGCGAAGCCATCCCTAATTAAAATATCTAACTTTCTGAAAAACATGC
Organism: Meconema thalassinum; assembly: GCA_946902985.2. Taxonomy (NCBI): domain Eukaryota; kingdom Metazoa; phylum Arthropoda; class Insecta; order Orthoptera; family Tettigoniidae; genus Meconema; species Meconema thalassinum. The sequence goes on along the minus strand of OX336392.1, from coordinate 305,932,300 downwards.
CTACAGTTTAATTCCTGTGTCCTGGTACAAATCAGCATGTCTAAGGCCTCACGTTGGGCTGCCACTGAAACACTCACACCTCCACGCTGGAGTAGATTTACCTTTAAATACCCCAATTATCACATGCCTACAGAATTGACTGTCTTTAAATACAGGCCACAAGTGAATTTAACATTAATTTCCCGACATTGAATGGGCACCAAGATTGATCATATGGATCTTCCTGAATAAAATAAGATAAATAGCTGTTTCCCCGACATTGAGACACCCTATCCTGGGTGTGAGGCATTGAGCATGCGTTCGCTGATATACCCGGATCAAGCAAGACAGGAATAAACACACAAGAATTTTAAAAGAAAAAATCTGCTGTACTCCACATACAGTATATACATAATGTACAACACAAGTAAATACCCTTCAATGCACTTCAATGTACTACACCCGAATCCCGCATAGTCATAGCCTATATCCGCAAAGATAGAACAGGATTGTAGGGAGGTCGATACCCAGGCAGGTTAACCAACACTACCCTACTAGGATGACTAGGGAACCCTCGATGCATACCGGCCATGCAACAACACTACCGATTAGTTACACATTTACATAGAAAATAAACTATCCTAAACACAAAATGGTAGGACGAGAATCTCGGATTTCGGGTGTGAACGGTGAATGTTGAGACTAGCATGAATTCTAGTAACTAATTCGCAGCATTATCGCATGTCGATTGCAGAAATGAAATGATGAACAGGCAAACAAAACTAGTACCTGGGATTTATTTCCAAACAAATACAAATACGAAAAAAATAATCCCTATCACCATTAAATAAACAAACAAGTTAAAATTAACGGTTACACACGTCAGATAGTTCTACTATCTGTAGAATAAATTTTACTGAACATTCTCGTTGCAACAATGTAGTTATATTAAATTTCACAAAATATTTACGTAATTGACAATCACCCTGTGGCTATGTCATTGAAATAATCTGATTAAAATCAGCTGTTCACTCATAAAAATGAAGTTAACATTACAAAAACCCTACATTATACACGGGCGTGCGTAAAATGTAACTATCTACTCTAATAATACTGTTATATATCATATATGGTTTAAATATTCACATTACCTACAGTTCTCGTGCTTCACACGGTTTAAAAATATACTATTAACACTATCAGTCGCGATCTGACAGCTTCATAGTGTCTCTGTTACAAAAACAGTTCTTTGAACAATGTTTCAACCAACGATCAAATTCTCAGGTATTTCTAGTGGTATGTCATAATAAATAAACCTGAGTATCAAACACTTAAGTTAAATACAGCTTAGAATGTCGTGTCAATAAATAAAACAATAGGATAAAGAGCGATGCGAAACTACTTAAAAACTCTATACATCTCGTGGATCATATGCAAATACTCTCTGACATAAACAATTCAAACATTAACCTTTGTGTTAGCGCTTCTTACTCATCCTGTAGCAATTCGTTGCTCCACATAGCAATTTATTCCTTTCTTCCGCAATACAGTGAACAATACTTATCAATGGCGTCTTACTACGCTCCAAACATGTCATACTTCCTTCCTTTCCTCTCTATAAACAATCTTCAAAACTCCGCACGGCATTACTTCCATAAAAAAAAACATCTTGCTACACACTTGTAGAAGAATTAGTGATTTTACTAGGTAACTACGCTAGAGTATGTTACCGTTCAGAGTGCACTCCTAACTACCAACTCCTGTATAAATTATTAAACCTCGTGCATCAAATTACAACAATTACATGTTCGTTCACAATAATACAATTCACAAAGTACTTCTTATTCCTTTCATTAGCGCTATTCGTTCTCTTTGATCCAAAATAAACTTGTTCTTCCACGTTACCAAACGTTAACAATGTTAATTTGTAGTTCGCTCGTCTTTTAGTTGTTAATAAAAATAAATATATATCCTCTCGCTTCTGGTGTACATTTAAATATATGAACAATTCATAGTTAAGTTGTTTTTAACATACTAGACCACAGGTAGACTAACATATCCCCTGGTCTTTTCATCTCAGTTAAACAAGGTTTCTACTTTAATTGTTGATAAATATAGGCATCATTTGACCTCAATTGACACTACCATGATCCTATTTTATGGTGTATATTCGTAGTATCAATAGTCCAAGACTATTTAGTCGTCTAATAAATTATATTCCGCTATTGGAATTTTATAACATTCAAATTGTTATAAATAAGTATATCAGATGTATATTAACATCAAAATGTTTGTTAAATATTATTACAGATCTCAGAATAATGCTTTACTTGATAACAATGCATTATAGACATATAAGTGTATGCTTTTGCTGTTAAGCATAGAAATTGTTAATAACAATTATAATGTTTAAATGGTCTTACAATTTGTCAATATTTACGCTTTCCTCCGAGATACAATATTATCGAATAATCAAATAATCGAATAATCTCTTTGAGATACCAAATAAACAAATAGTCGAAGCATTCCTTTCATAAAACGAGTCTCGTTCGAAAGTGAGGGTCATACAACGTTTCCTTCAAAATAAAAAATACGTGAAACGCAAATCTAAGTTAAATATGCATGAAATAAGGTCTTAAACCACACACGAAGACGTATCAAAAATACAATGAAACTCTAGAATTTAAGCTATTAAAAACAATGAATAAAGATAAGAATTACTACAAATGAAGTTGGTCACTCCAAAATGGATTTCTACTATTACAACAAAACTACAGATATTAGATCAAACGGTTGTTCTAACTTGAGACGTCTTCTACAGCCAAGGAATACCTCTATCAGCTGTTCTTGATATTCCGTCGAAGCTGCCATCGCTCGCCTCCTAGAGAAACCAGTTACAGTCAAGCACGTGCAAATCAGCTGCGAGCGACCCCATCTCACTCGGGCTGCAATCACCTGCTCTGCATCTCAGCTTGAGCTGCTAACGGTGGATCTGCCATCTTCACGGCCAGCGGCCTGGGAACTGCGTTTCCTAGTTCGATTGGCTGCAAACGGTCTTCTGCTTATCTCTGTCCTGCACAGTGGTCTCGCCATCGTAGATCCGCAAGTCCTGAGTTGACATCTCGTCCTGGTGTTGTTGGACATCCTGCTTGTAATGTAGAAACTCATATTGGAATACTGCAAGTTGTTACGCAGTAGTAGCTGTATCGATCCTTGATTTTCCAAGTCACTCTGACTTCCCAATCCATGGTATAGATTAACCTCCTTTCATCTTATTGAGTTCTCCATAATGTTCTCTTCAGTGTACGTAGAATAAGCTTTTCCTCCCCGACTTAAATTCGCTGTCATCATGTAGACTGTAATGTAGATTGTGATGTAATAACTGTTGAATTATATAGTTGAAATCGTTGTAGCAATATCGTAGCTTTCAATGAACAATGCTGTTAGTTATTGCTTCTTTGTAAAGTGCTGTTTTATAAAACGAAGTCTTGTTCTAAAGATGTTATACATTTATAAACGCTGGTCTCTCCAATATTAATGTAATTTCATTTCGCCGGCTCCTCTTCCAAACTTCCTCGGCGATCCCTAGGTCTTTCGATAGTACAACGGTCCTTGTCGACCGGGCTTATGTTGCGTGAAAAAATGCTTCTCTGCTGTGCGCGTGCGTCAACACGTCCACTCGTGTCCAGTCGCTGTGAGAGAGTCAAGCCACGCTTCTCCTCTCCGCGGCGCGTGTCACTGCTAGCCTAGCTCAGCTAGCCTCACACACATGTATTTTAATAGAAATATACTCATATTTGCTCTATTATTCAATAATTTATATTTATTTTCAACCAAATAAATTTCATATTGCATTCTACACCTGTAGATGTGCTTATTTCGCTTTATATTTGCCAAATTTATATAAAAGCGATTCCCACAAAAATTATGTGCTTTTATTTGATTGGCTGTTGAAATATTCTGAAAAAGGCTCCTGGGTCTAGCCTCTTATCCACGGGTCGTGTGCATCGCTTTGTTAAGATCGTCTTGCTAACCAAAACTGTTTTTCTAGTGCCAAACATGAAGCTTTGTACAATTTCCAGTTTCGATTGATCGAACTCTTCCTTAGATAAAATCTCATTCACCAGAATATTTCCAAATAATAAATTCCTCAAAATGCTTAAAAATTCTCCAAAATACTTTCATTATGCTTCATTTGCATCCCATAATACATATATACTTATTAAATTATTTTAATTTCAAATTTCCAATTTTTCCTTCCAATGGTGCACAAGTCGTTCGAACCTCGGCTCGATCAAAGGTCCTAAGCTGGGCTGAATTCGAGTTCAGTACAGTACCTTTGTTCACTGAATTTACGCTCCTTGAGCAACAAATACTTACGGTCATTACATACCTTAGGCATATCAATCAGCCTCATATGTGTATACATTTACACTTGTACAGTTTGTACACTAATCTACACTCGTCAGACTTTCACGCATATCAGCTCCCTATACTTTTGCACGTTGTGCAGTTTGTACACGAATCTACACTCGCAAGCTTGTTGATTTCCACTCCACGACATCCTCCCATGACGTCCACAACATATGATGAATTGAGTTTATGATTGTCCTTTAGAGTGTGATGGAATCAGCAACCCATGGTCTATTAACTTGACCATGTTAAAATATGTAGTCATCCAATAGCACAAAGATCAGTGGATGGCTATTTGCAGTCTCCGCTGTTTGATTATTGGACCATGCCAGATACATCTGCCCTGGGTGCGAGAAGACTTGGACTCAGCCTATTAAGCAAGAAGACCTGATCTCTAGCTGTTCGTTACGGAAACCCTGTCAAGTAAAACGACCCTGATCGCTAGTAGATCTGGACTCTGCCAATAAAGCAATAAGACAACCTCAGAACCCTCAACACGCCATTTTAAAGACTGGCAAACGAATATCAAATACACCAAAAGCTGCGCTTCGTTCTGCCGGAACTATTTGCTGTGCGCCCGCTCCAAGCGGAATATCCGTGGCAACACATGAACATTTGACAGTCGTAATTCACTCTGACGTCACTCAGTAGTTTTCCTCTTGCCGGTTCATGGGAGTCCATGCTATTTGTGCCGTTTCTTTTAAGCACGTTTGTACCCTGTATTCTTCTAAAGTACGCATTTCGTCTCGAGCGATGACAGTGAGTTGAAGTTACGTCGTTTCTCACTAGGTGGCAGCTCCTTCCAGCTTGAAAAGATGTATTTGTACAAATGCTCACTAGAGGGTAGCATAGTTCTGAGAGAGAAAGAAGATATTGGTCGTCGTCCTGTAATTAGCGCGCTGCGTTCCTCAACTGTCTTTGTGTAGAGTTGTTTACGAATCGTGTTTGCCAACTGAAAGGAAACACTTGTGCAGACCTTATTATGTATTGCACCGAAATGTAGCAAAAGTTAGAAAGTATTTGGTTTCTTTTGCGTTCTACTACCTTACGTCGGCACTTAAGTATGATTATCTAGTACGTCAACTTTTAGTATGGGATTCACTTGATAGTATTTAAATTATTAGTATATGGCATCAGTGCGATTGGCAGACACGAGATGTTCTGATTGGTTGCGGATAGAACATGGTTTCCCCGATGATGAACATGCCGAGAATATTCTGTTTAATTATTATTTCTTAGATTTGTCGTTTCTGTAAGTTGTCGTTTGTTTGTCGTTGTCGTATGAGGTAAGTTTGTATTTTTTCTGTTTGTTCATTTGGGGAGATTATGATATATCTGGTACTAGTTACGAGCATCTCGGATCAGCTATGCTCCTTATTATTCCTTGATGTTTTTCATGTCTGTTTTGTCTGATGTGATGGGCAGAGATGATTATTGTCCAACTATGGTTGGAGATCAGATGTTTTGGTAGAAAGAGATTTTGGGATCCATTAAGACGTGATAGACGTATTTTATGGAGTGGTCCGTATTTAAAGATAGTCGACGATTTATGTTTAATTATAAAGCCTATATGATGATGTCGAAGTCGTGTGACGTTGTTTGAGAATTTATAATAAGTTGACTTCTTAATATTTTCATTAAATATGTGCGGACCGAAACTCTTATGTATGCTACGAGATACTTGTCTTAATCTGTAAAATGGAACGCTGATCTCCTTAAATAATTATTTATATATGATTGTACGACGTTTATAAGAATATTAGTTGGACGTTTGAAGTTGTTCTGCCGAATTGCATGAAGACGTACGTTATAAATATTTTAAGTACGGTATTTGCATGTTGGATTTGTCGAACAATGGAGCATGAAACAGGCTTTGATTTATTTAAAGAATGCATGTTGGGATTTTGACGATGCTGAATGGTACCTCAGGAATGCATGTAAGTTTAAGTTTCACACCTTATGTTTTAAAAGTGCATGTTAATTAGGTTATGTGCATGTGTTTTTTATGATTGTTAAAATGTTTGTCAGAATAGATGATGTCGCAATTGGTATACGTGTATCATTTCCGAGTACTAGTTCTCGATGACATTTCCAAAGATATTCCTCGGGTATGGTTTGCAGATGCTCAGTGGCTCCACACACACACAGGGGGGGTGTCAAATGGTAGCAGAGCGTGGTTTCGTGTTTAAACCACAATTAATTGATTTTGGAAGTGTCATTGAAGCTGTATTTGGGAATGGTACCAAACTTAAACTATAAAAAGGTGACTGTGCACTTATATATATGTTCTAATGAAATTGTACTTGTTTGTTTCATGTTCCTGTTTTATTTGAATGGAGGAGAGATCTTTGAAGGCTATCTCTTATTTAAAGAAAGATGAAGTTTCCTATGAGGTCATTATACGTGGAAAGGTACCATTTTTTCACCGAGATTTGGATTTGAATGTATTGAAAAACTTGAGAGCTGCCCCTATAATTTTACCTACTGAGGACAATTCTTATTGGATGCTAGGTAAGTTCACCATTGTACCTACTGTCTCCGATTTATTAAATATTTGTTCTTCGAGTGATGTTGGTAGTACTTCTGCGTCCAAGTTGAACAGAATCAGGTACCGTTCGTTACATTGGATCAATCGTTTGGGTGATTTGGTAAAGGTCTGGTCAAATAGTGATGCTGAATTTTCTGAGAGATTATTGAACCTGCGTTGTAAGTTGGCCGAACAATACTCTAGGCTATTCCCTCGTGTGACTAATGATAATCCTGTGGAGGCTGTCGTGTGTTGTGATAGTGTTAGTGCTGAATCTTGTAATTTGTGTGAATTGGGTGTAGAGGATAGCCTTATTAATGATTTAGAATCTGTATCGTTGAAGAGTATTGGATCGATCATGAATAGTTCTCACGTTGTGCATGATTCTGATGTAGTCGGTCGAGCAGTGTCGTCAGTAATGTCACTAGGGGGTATTTCGATCTCAGATAATTTAATTAATCCCATTTACCGTTCATTATTCACTATGCAAGCCAAACCGAAAAGTTACATTGAATTTAATGATTTGATTCTGACAGCAGAAAAGGTTAAGAAAGCCGATTCAGTACGAATTTATGATTCTGCTCCAACTCGTAGTACTACTCAATATCCTCTAGGTTATGTTTCTTTGCCTAACGTTTTACAGTGGGGAGCAGCAGATCAGTTGAGGAATCAGCATCAAGGTCCTATGAATGATGGAAATGTTTTATTAGGAAATGTATTACAGGGTAGGCCTGCTTTTGTTCCTGATTATGTGCCAGCTGATGCTTGTCAGGGGCGTGAGATACAGCGATACACAGGAGGTATCACTAACAAAGGTAAGAGGTGTGACTTGTGTGGATCATATGATCATATACGTCGTTGGTGTGATGCTGATCTGTATAGGAAATATTAGTTGATCGTTTTGTTGGTAATTATCTTCAAAATTGTGTATGGTAATTGCATTACTTCTGGCGTGCATATTGTGTGCGTGCTGTGAGTGTGTATTTGTCTGCATGTGTGATGCATTTTCTGTCGTGATGTGCATAATCTTCAAAATTGTGTATGGTAATTGCATTACTTCTGGCGTGCATATTGTGGGCGTGCTGTGAGTGTGTTTTTGTCTGCACGTGTGATGCATTCTCTGTCCTGAGGTGCATATCTTCAAAATTGTGTATGGTAATTGCATTACTTCTGGCGTGCATATTGTGTGCGTGCTGTGAGTGTGTATTTGTCTGCACGTGTGATGCATTTTCTGTCCTGAGGTGCATATCTTCAAAATTGTGTATGGTAATTGCATTACTTCTGGCGTGCATATTGTGGGCATGCTGTGAGTGTGTATTTGTCTGTACGAGTGATACTCAATCTTCTTGGTTGTGTAGTGACTCTGGGAGTTTGTGTTTGTGATTTTGGTGTAATTGTGTATTTTGGAGTGATTGTGAGTATTTAGCTTTGTTTTGTTATTGGGTGGGAGTTAGTTGTTTTTTGTTTTGAAATAAGGTTAGGTTTTATTGTTATTAATTTGTAATATTATTTAAAACGAGTAGCCGAGTATATAATTGGGGTTTTCGTTAGAATGTCTATCTTCGACTTACGATCCTATTATATCAAGGTATGGGACTTGCGTTCTAGGTGACAGAAGTCGATTATGTATTTTGTGGTAAGTATTTACAAACAAGTTCCGTGTTTCTCCCTGTGGTGGATGATTACTGGAAAGTAAGTACTTACATTTTTTTTTTGGGTGATGGAGATCATGCTCGTATTGAATTGCCAAACGAGTATGACATGGATTTCAGGTAGTATTAAGTTTTTTTTTTGGTGATGGAGATCATGCTCGTATTGAATTGCCAAACGAGTATGACATGGATTTCAGGTGTTGTTGTTGTCGTCGTTGTTGTCGAAGTGTTTATTTTAAGGGTATATATATGTGTTTGTGTATGTCGATGTTTTAACGAGCTCTAATTATGTTCTGGCAATTTTGGGAATTTGTGGGTGGTACGTGTGACTATTTTTATGTGGGATTTTGTGGTTATGAATGGAGGTTATGAAAGTTTGTGTTTTTTTTGGGGTGGTTGGCTCATTTAATCTGGTATTGTTGGACTTGGTTTCGGTATGTTCTTTGTTTTATTTCTTGCCTGTTATTTTTAGTAGTTGAGTTGTTTCTGGGATGATATTTTTCTTGTATTTCTTAGGATTTTCTGGTTTTCTCGTTAGTCTTCTTAGTAATGTGGAACAGAGGTACTGTGTTGAACAAATGCCTGCATTCACTGAGAATATTTTTTATTTTATTCTTCTTCTTTGAGTTAATAAGAGAGATAGTTTTCTGTTCAGTTAGTTATTTTCTAATTTAAATATGAAGTATGGGATTGATTTTGTAAATTTATTTTCTTCCTGTCGAGCAATCGAGATTAATTTGTAATTCTGTAACATTATGGTTTAAATAATTATTTTTTTTGCTTGTAAAGGTGTGAAACTTGAACATGGTGTAATATTTTAATGAAAAAAACGTAGCTGATGCCATAGTTAGTGAATTTTTGGTCATGTTTCTTGTTATTTTACTTGTTAGATGTTAAGTGAATCCAAAACAAAATGCTTTCGGAGATGTGATTGTTCACAGCTCGATTTTCTACGTGGTGTTGTCTACATTGAGATTACTGGCTGAGAGTGAAGATTTCTTGGAATGGAATTTGAAACGATCTGCTTGACCCTTGTTGGATTGGAACTCTGCTGCGCACATCAAGATGACGTTGAAAAAATAATTGTGGAAAACTCTGTACTGCTACCTGATTGTATTGTATACTGAAGTATGTGTTGAACTTGTATAAGCATGTGAATCTTCCGCTGTTGTGACATGGACTTCTATTGTTTGGAAAAGGTGGTGTGTCTAGCATGTGTACAATGGTTTTTTGGAATTGGAGATGAACTTTAAGAAGTGGGTCTGTTCTAAACAAATCTAATTGATGCATGCTTAAGTGAAACTTTATACTGAAGTATTATGGAGTGCATGAACTTTCTTTCCACATGTCACGTCGTCTCGGTCTTCAACCATCGACGAATTTCAGGAGGGGGTGATTGTGCCGTTTCTTTTAAGCACGTTTGTACCCTGTATTCTTCTAAAGTACGCATTTCGTCTCGAGCGATGACAGTGAGTTGAAGTTACGTCGTTTCTCACTAGGTGGCAGCTCCTTCCAGCTTGAAAAGATGTATTTGTACAAATGCTCACTAGAGGGTAGCATAGTTCTGAGAGAGAAAGAAGATATTGGTCGTCGTCCTGTAATTAGCGCGCTGCGTTCCTCAACTGTCTTTGTGTAGAGTTGTTTACGAATCGTGTTTGCCAACTGAAAGGAAACACTTGTGCAGACCTTATTATGTATTGCACCGAGATGTAGCAAAAGTTAGAAAGTATTTGGTTTCTTTTGCGTTCTACTACCTTACGTCGGCACTTAAGTATGATTATCTAGTACGTCAACTTTTAGTATGGGATTCACTTGATAGTATTTAAATTATTAGTATATGGCATCAGTGCGATTGGCAGACACGAGATGTTCTGATTGGTTGCGGATAGAACATGGTTTCCCCGATGATGAACATGCCGAGAATATTCTGTTTAATTATTATTTCTTAGATTTGTCGTTTCTGTAAGTTGTCGTTTGTTTGTCGTTGTCGTATGAGGTAAGTTTGTATTTTTTCTGTTTGTTCATTTGGGGAGATTATGATATATCTGGTACTAGTTACGAGCATCTCGGATCAGCTATGCTCCTTATTATTCCTTGATGTTTTTCATGTCTGTTTTGTCTGATGTGATGGGCAGAGATGATTATTGTCCAACTATGGTTGGAGATCAGATGTTTTGGTAGAAAGAGATTTTGGGATCCATTAAGACGTGATAGACGTATTTTATGGAGTGGTCGGTATTTAAAGATAGTCGACGATTTATGTTTAATTATAAAGCCTATATGATGATGTCGAAGTCGTGTGACGTTGTTTGAGAATTTATAATAAGTTGACTTCTTAATATTTTCATTAAATATGTGCGGACCGAAACTCTTATGTATGCTACGAGATACTTGTCTTAATCTGTAAAATGGAACGCTGATCTCCTTAAATAATTATTTATATATGATTGTACGACGTTTATAAGAATATTAGTTGGACGTTTGAAGTTGTTCTGCCGAATTGCATGAAGACGTACGTTATAAATATTTTAAGTATTTGCATGTTGGATTTGTCGAACAATGGAGCATGAAACAGGCTTTGATTTATTTAAAGAATGCATGTTGGGATTTTGACGATGCTGAATGGTACCTCAGGAATGCATGTAAGTTTAAGTTTCACACCTTATGTTTTAAAAGTGCATGTTAATTAGGTTATGTGCATGTGTTTTTTATGATTGTTAAAATGTTTGTCAGAATAGATGATGTCGCAATTGGTATACGTGTATCATTTCCGAGTACTAGTTCTCGATGACATTTCCAAAGATATTCCTCGGGTATGGTTTGCAGATGCTCAGTGGCTCCACACACACACAGGGGGGGGTGTCACTATTAATAGCCTAGGAGATACCTGGACTTACCACAACAAGTTGAATTACTGTCCAACTTTTCCGGGTGTGTCACTTTTCAGGCCACGAAATTCAGTTTCATTTGTACATTATAGTAGAGCCAGCAATTGAACATTTTAACATTAATAGTCAAATTAAAGCCATTAACCCCAAACCAAAATGAAATAAAGCTTCTACTCAAAATAATACAGTCTGTCATATCCCTGTCCCCAAAACGTAATAAATCGCAATAACCCCGTATTTTATAACATCAAATACCCCAAAACCGATAATTAATAAACAACGAATCTACTCGGTCCGGAACATCCAAAAATGAATCCACCCAGAAAAATACACTTGGCACAATAACAATCACCGCTCCTTCCCTGACTTTAACCCAATATATTAAGATATGAATAAAATACCCCAAACTAACTGCACAAGGCAAAAACCCGAGGGCGAGCTTATGTAACTGAATACATTCGGTTACAAACTGAAAATGCAGAAAAGATCCCCAAATTTTTGTTCAATTTCGGCCAATGACTGTGCCACTAAGTGCTCTCGAGCTTAATCAATAAGTCCCACTCGTGTTAATTTCCCAACCAAACTCAACCCAATTGCAGAAAATAACAAAAAAGATTCCAAAGATTGACCCTCTGTAACTGCACCCAGAGTTACTGCGCTTAATAATAAAAAGCTAAACTGGCGGACTGTCCGACACAGGCACTCACACGTGGACAAAATTTGATATAATATAGGTAAACTTATATTTCAAATGATTGAAAGGCTATCAATTAACATTATATATACTCTTGTAACATCATTTCTCCCGCTACGTTGCCAAATACAAGGACTAAGCGCATGCTCGTTTTCCACTCTGAGATGGCTGAAGAGAAAGAAAGAAAAGAAAGAAAGATATAAAAAGGGTATAATTACCAGATACTGTTAATTTTGGTTATGTTTAGTTAGTTATTTAGTTACTTTTGTTTTAAGGGGCAGAACTACGAGGTCATTTTCCCCTGTAGGTTTTGTGTCATAACTTACCCCACTTATAACCTCCAAAAGGACGCATGCTAAGCCCGGTATCTGATTCGGGAGAGTAAAAAAACGACGTGGGAAAAGTATTTGTCGTCTATGACGGCATATACTCCTTCATCTCAGTTGTGAACTAAGCTTCGTTGGATCTCCGGCATCTCTGACGATACCCGGAGTCTTCATTAACGGAGACAACAATACGGACCATCTCGCCATTGCTAAGAGTATTGGATCGCACTACTACGGTGTGTAGTTATGATCCTACATTTCTGACTCTGAAGCGGGAGGCAGAGGCTCACCTCTTGTCCTTTGCCACTGCTGCTTCGGAGTCCTATATTCCTCAGTATGCCTTCCTGCGGAGGCGAAGTAAAGCCGGCGGTCCCATGTCATAGATTTATGGCATGTTAAAGAATCTTCAACTAATTAGACCTGCGTGAAGCTAAATTATAGTTAAATCATGACGAATAGAAATAAACAGTGTCATCACTCCCCTTCTTAAGCATTGTATTTCATGGTCCAGCCAGTGTGTGGCGCGGAAGTCGCGCTGAACCATAACTCCATAAGCACGTGTGACAGTAGGTTAGTACTGTAATATCCTGTGTGCGAGAAGTCATATTATGCGAGGGAATTTGTTTCTTTGTAATAGTTTACGAATGTCTGTGCAGTGCTTTGTGTGGGAAAACAACTAAATTTTCTGCTTTTTCGGGAAAACGTCGTACTGTTTCGTTCCTGGATGTAAATTAGGCTAAGAAGAAAATCTGATGGTAGACATGCTTTCACACCGCCAAAAGAAACAAATCTGTTTGCGAAATGGGCGAGAGTTATTCCGCGGAAAGCTAAGCAATTGTCGACGAAAAATAGAATCTGTGACGTGCGTTTTTCGGAAGATTTAATTATTATAAAGACGGACTATTTCGTAGTGAACTATGAGAATGTGGAAATTCCTCGCGTGAAGTGGAAATTAAAACCAGGATCAGTACCTCACATTTTTCAAAATTTACCGAAATATCTATCCACTGATGTAAAATCACGAAAAGCGCCCAGTAGGATACGGAATGAAGGCAGCCTTCCATGGTTACTTGTTATGAAAGCCGGATCTAGATCCTATAGGCTTTCATATAGCCGTGGTAGGATTTTTCGAGATCTCGGAAACTAAGCATCGCCCAGTGTTCAAACCTATACCAATCGAATCGGAGTTGAAAAAAAATCAAAAAAGTCTGTATGTATGTATGTATGTATGTACGTATGTATGTGCGTGACGTTTTTGCGTTTAGCAAAGTACAGTTCGCAATTTTCAAGATATCGAGCTGAAATTTGGTACGGAGAAAGAGTTGGGGCCTGTAACGAACCCTATTGTTGGGCGTTAAAATCGGTGCCGGGCCGGACCTTTTTTTGGGGCCCTGATTTCATCCTATTTTTTTGAATCGATATATCTCGGAAACGGCTGGTCGTATCGAAAAACGTTAAATGTACAGGTGTAAGATCTCCGCGGTATGCAACATTTTTACTCATAACGATTTTTTGATATCTCTCACTGCTTTCTTTTTTTTTGGGCCCTGAAGACGTCCATTGTGCGTGACCTATTTGGGTTTAGCGAAGTACAGGTCGCAATTTTAACGATATCGAACTGAAATTTGGTGCGGTGAAAGAGTTAGACCCTGTGAGGAAACCTATTGTCGGGCGTTAAAAACGGTGCAGGTCCGGATCTTTTTGGGGGCCCTGAATTTCAAACTTTTTTTTGGAATCTATATATCTCGGAAACGGTTGGTCGTATCGGAAAACGTTAAATGTACAGGTGTAATATCTCCGCGGTATGCAACTTTTTTACTCATAACGATTTTTTGATATCTCTCACCGTATTCTTTTTTGGGGGCCCTGAAAATGTCCATTGTGTGTCACATTTTTGGGTTTAGCGAAGTACAGGTCGCAATTTTCAAGATATCGAGCTGAAATTTGGAGCGGTGAAAGAGTTGGACCCTGTGAGGAAACCTGTTTTCGGGGGTTAAAAACGGTGCAGGACCGGATCTTTTTTGGGGGCCCTGAATTTCAAACTTTTATTTTGAATCGATATATCTCGGAAACGGTTGGCCGTATGGAAAAATGTTAAATGTACAGGTGTATGATCTCCGCGGTATTTAACTTTTTTACTGAAAACGATTTTTTGATATCTCTCACCGTTTTCGTATTTTGGGGCCCTGAAGATGTCCATTGTGCGTGACATTTTTGGGTTTAGCGAAGTACAGGTCGCAATTTTCAAGATATCGAGCTGAAATTTGGAGCAGTGAAAGAGTTAGACCCTGTGAGAAACCCTGTTGTCGGGCGTTAAAAACGGTGAAGGGCCGGATCTTTTGGGGGCCCCTGAATTTCAAACTTTTTTTTTGGAATCGATATATCTCGGAAACGGTAGGTCGTATCGAAAAATGTTCAATGTACAGGTGTAAGATCTCCGCGGTATGCAACTTTTTTACACATAACAATTTTTTGATATCTCTCACCGTTTTCATTTTGGGGCCCTGAAAATGTACGTGTGTGTGTGTGACGAAATCGATATATCTCGGAAACCGTTGGTCGTATCGAAAAACGTTAAATATACAGGAGTAAGATCTCCGCGGTGCACAACTTTTTTACTCATAACGATTTTTTGATATCTCTCACCATTTTCTTTTTTTGGGGCCCTGAAAATGTCCATTGTGCGTGACTTTTTTGCGTTTAGCAATGTACAGGTCGCCATTTTCAAGATATCAAGCTGAAATTTGGTACGGTGAAAGACTTAGGGTCTGTGACGAACCCTATTGTTGGACGTTAAAATCGGTGGAGGGCCGGCCCTTTTTTTGGGGCCCTGAATTTCATCCTTTTTTGGAATGAATATATCTCGGAAACGGCTGGTCGCATCGAAAAACTTGAAATGTACAGGTGTAAGATCTCCGCGGTATGCTACTTTTTTACTTGAAACGATTTTTTGATATCTCTCACAGTTTTCTTATTTTGGGGCTCTGAAGATGTCCATTGTGCGTGACCTATTTGGGTTTAGCGAAGTACAGGTCGCAATTTTCAAGATGTCAAACTGAATTTTGGTATGGTGAAAGAGTTTGACCCTGTGAGGAAAGCTGTATTCGGGCGTTAAAAACGATGCAGGGCCGGATCTTATTTTGGGGCCCTGAATGTCATCCTGTTTTTTGAATCGATATATCTCAGAAACGGTTGGTCGTATCGAAAAATGTTAAATGTACAGGTAAAATGGGTGCAGGGCCTTGAATATGTACGTATGTGCGTGACGTTTTTGGGTTTAGCAAAGTACAGGTCGCAATTTTCAAGATATCAAGCTGAAATTTGGAGCGGTGAAAGAGATAGATCCTGTGAGGAACTTTGTTGTCGGGCGTTAAAATCGGTGCAGGGCAGGATCTTTTTAGGGGGCCCTGAATTTCAAACTTCTTTGATTCGATATATCCCGGAAACGGTTGGTCGTATCGAAAAACGTTAAATGTACAGGTGTAAAATCTCCGCGGTATGCAACTTTCTTACCCATAGGCCTAACGATTTTTTGATATCCCTCACCGTTGTCTTTTTGGGGGGCCCTGAAAATGTATGTATGTGCGTGACATTTTTACGTTTAGCAAACTACAGGTCGGAATTTTCAAGATATCGAGTTGAAATGTGGTACGGGGAAAGAAATCGGGCCTGTGAGGAACTCTGTTGTCGGTCGTTAAAATCGGTGCAGGGCCGGACCCTTTCTGGGGCCCTGAATGTCTTCCTTTTTTCGAACCGTTATATCTGGGAAACGGTTGGCCGTATCTAACAAAGTTAAATCTACAGCTGTAAGATCTCAGTGATTAGCAACTTTTTCAATCCTTATGATTTTTTTATATCTCTCACCGTTTTAATTTTCTGGGTGCCTGAATTTCTTCCTTTTTTCGAACTGTTATATTTGGGAAACGGTTGGCCGTATCGAACAAAGTTAAATCTACAGATATAGGACCTCAGTGATAGCAACTTTTTTAACTCTTATGATTTTTTGATATCTCTCACCATTTTTTTTTTTTTGGCCGTGAATTTCATCCTTTTTTTCGAATCGTTATATCTCGGAAACCGTCGATCCTATCGAAAAAGTTAAATCTACTGGTGTAAGATCTCAGTGATTAGCAACCTTTCTACCCGTTATCATATTTTTATATCTCTCACCGTTTTGATGTTATTAAATGTTTTTGGTTTTTGAAAAAAAAATGGGGCAAATGAATATAATAATTGGTACAAATTCAACCGATGGCCTAATTGAATTCTACGGTAAATTATCTATAATAACCCGTTTTAACCTTTTCAATAAGATGAATCATGTATTTACAGGAGTAAGATATTTTACATTTCCGAGGACGTCCGGCTTTCATAACCACGTGATGGTGTCAGCATTGCCTAGAATAACATTTTATAATTTTCCTACATTTCCTCGGAATCGGGTCGAATGTCCGAAATGCAAATCCGCAGACCTTGCCGCAACGAAGTTGTTGTTTGAGATTATTACCCATCTTGCTCGCCGCAATGTTGCGCGACCGTCTAATCCAAAGCAGGTCATGCTGCGTGGACTCCTACTTGTTCTACTTCGTGCCATCCTTACCTAAAACGAAGAAATATATAATCCGTCTTAATAATAATAATAATAATAATAATAATAATAATAGGCCTAAAAGAATAATAGTTGATGATTCTTTAGGGACTCAACGGCATCGTGGTCACGCTTGGGTGTGTTTAGAATTTGTCTGATAACATGTGTCATTATTATGTCTGTAGTAGTGTGTGTATTTGGAACTGTGGTAGGATTTGGATAGGAAGCGGCCGTGGCCTTCAGCTAGGTACCATCCCGGCATTTGCCTGGAGGAGAAGTGGGAAACCAAGGAAAACCACTTCCAAGATAGCTGAGGTAGGAATCGAACGCGCCTCTTATCAGTTTTGCCTCACGAGGCTGAGTGAACACCGTTCCAGCCCTCAAACCAGAGCTGGGAATCGAACCCGGACCTCCGCGGTGATAGCCAAGAATGAGACGGACATATAATAATAATAATAATAATAATAATAATAATAATGGCCAACCTGCCAATAAAATGAACGGTCTTCCAATTCTTCGCTTCCGTTACCGTCCTCCTGATCTTCGGATCTTTGTTTCAACTTTGTCTTCAGTATCAGAGTCACTAATTCCTTTAAAATAACTGAATCATGAACTAGCTATTCGTTATCTTTTCTGCAGAAGGCGACACGCTTTATCTGCATCCATATGTTTTCATAAGGCGCAATCTCCTTACTGATATTAACTAAGGCAAATAATCTGTATAACAGCACACCTGCAACTCACTGAGAGAATGTTACATCATTGGGAACGCTGGTACTATGAATCCCTCCTGACAAAATGTTACACGTGTAGAGTTATTTTTAGGCACGTCATTTCACAACTCCAGGAAAATGCTTACTATGGTTTGGTGTAAGATGTCACGAGACGACAAGATCATAACTTGAACTGTTGGCTTGATATTAAAACTAAAACGAACCATGGAGCTGTCAGACCAAGATAGTTCTGCATGGGGATTGAGAATGTTAATAATAACTTTTTGACAGTATTATTCATAAGTCTAAATAAACAACCACAGCCTTCGTAAAGAGGTTTACGTAGCCCAGCGCGTATCCCATTTTTGAACAGCTGACTGCGGCTGACTGTGTAGCATTGGAGATCTGCGCCGAGCGGGGCGCGGTTGAACTCGGTCAGTGATAACACTATGTGTTCTATCCATCATGGTTAAACATTTGACAAACGCTCATAGGCTTGATTCACACTGGTTGCGTTCACGGTAGCAAACAGTTGATCAACTGCTCCAAAGCTGATGCATCGGGAGCGGGATCAGGTTTTACGTGTACTTGTGAACGGTTTGCTCCATCTGATCTGTAGCAGCGCGCGTTGTTCGAAAGTGGACAAGGCCGATGTACTATCCTCGAGCCTGCGATGTTGAAATGATCAGATAATCTTGTGAGAGTGAATGCTGATATTAGATCAGTATCTAATTTACCTTTAGTTTTGCAACTCGGAACGAGATTGGTCTGAAACTATGTACCGAAGGCTGTGAACATGTATAAAACCATACCTTGCTCCCGATAATATTAGGCCTACGTTCGTAAATTTCTTGCCTTTCTGCTACGGCATTTATTGTGTTATGCTAGTTCGGCTACGGTAAAGAAAACTTAACAGTTAAACGTATGGTACGGTATATTAAGGTGGTACAGTATATCCCAAGACTTATGCTAATTGAAGTAATTTTAATCCCTTCAAATTGAACAAGGTAGGTTAGGCCTATGTCTCAATAGACCGAATATTTATTCAAGAATATCAATATAGCTTCGATTTTATTAATGTAGGGTTATAACCTATGAGAAGGGTCAAGAATCTGTAAGTCTAGCAGTAAACCTCTTACCAGTCATCCACACATGATGACTTCATTATTTGTTAGCATTGCTTCATCTATTTAATTTGTTCCTAGGTATCCTTCATGCTGATATTTTCCTGCTTTTTCACTCTAGTTTTCTTCTCAAGGATTTGAAGCTTTTGGATTTATTCATCAGCTTAAGTGTGCTATACAGATTTTAGTTACTGTACTATAAAAATTAATTGTATTTACAAAAAAATCAGGTTAGATAGCAAAATTAATTTGAAACATTACAAGAATATAAATCACATTGTCCCTACCTGTCAACTAGAGGTATTTATCTGGACCATTACCCTTCCCCTATCTAATAAGGTCAGATGACCTCAAGGTTCCACACTTTAAAATTATGACCAGCATCTAGAAATAAAATTTCTGGGTCCTTCATTTAAAGCAAAGGAAATTATGGTATGAGCCTGTATTATCCTTGTTATGCCTAACTTATTTACACCCCAATATTAGTACTTAAAGAGAAAGGCACAACATGAACTGTTGATGGATTAACTTAGTCTCTTACTTGGCAGTCCATTCTCCTCCTATCAATACACAACTGGTTTCCATACCATATTCCCTATAATTATGTTACTGTTCTTTTAGTTGTAACTGCACATTATCTGGAACACTTTATTGAGATTCAAAGATTTCTAACCAACTTTTATTCACAAACAAATATGTTAACACCAATTCACAGAATAGTAAAACCAAAGAGTTTTGTACATAGGAACGAAACGTTACCAACCTTAACATTTACAATTTTCTCAACATACTCCCACCTAATTTACAATTTTCTCAAAATTGGAAATTATCAAAGTGTCAAACAGGTGTACAATGTATGTCAACTGAATTCCTTCTCCTCTGTAACATGAAATCAAAGATCTAGTCTTTTAGGAGGGGCCACTTTTCTTCCTGCTCTTGTCCTCAATTCTTCAGGGGATTTGGACACATCCTTGTCATCATCGTCCATGAAGTGGATTTTTTCTTGGTAACTCTCGGTGCAGGACTGGACCTCCAAGGGGTAGACTCTCTGTATAGGACGTACAACAGTACCACTGCTAGTCTTTAGTTGAACCACCCGGACTCTTCCATCTCGCCCCGGAATGAGCTGCTCAATTCTTGCCAAAGGCCAATCTATTCTCTTCCGATTGTCCGATCCTATTATAACCACCTCTCCAATTATAGGCTTTCTAGTTTCGCGCCGCTTGGTCCAGGTTAACTGCCCCAGATATTCTGATCGGAAGCGTCTTCTTAGCTCTTCTCTCAGTCTTTGCAGATACCGAATTTTCCGAGTGATGCTTGCTGACTCAATGCAGTCCAGGTCAGAAACTCCTGTCTCTCGTACTTCTTGCAGTAGCATGGATGGGGTCAATGGAATAGGATCTCTATTATCTTCTGCCGTATAAGTCAATGGTCTTGCATTAATCACTGCTTCACAGTCAATAAGTATGGTCTGAAGCTCATCCCAAGACAATGAATCCTTCCCCAATGTCTTCCGTAAAATTTGCTTCACCAGGCTCACCAATCGTTCCCAGAAGCCTCCCCACCACGACGCCGTAGGCGGATTGAACCTCCAAATTATGCGTTCTCCAGTGCTGTAGGTAACGATTTTCTCCCAGTCTAACCTTTCAAGAGCATTACACGTTCCTCGAAAATTTGTTCCATTATCACAGATGATCACTTTAGGTCGACCACGCCGTGCGATAAAACGCCTCAGTGCTCTTATGAATGCTTCAGTTGACAGAGACGGAACTAGTTCCAGATGTACAGCTCGGTAGCAAGCACAAGTGAATAGAGCAACCCATGTCTTCGATGAATCACGAATATACAAGGGTCCTGCCAAATCTATTCCAATGACTTCGAATATGGCCGCATCGTTAACTCGAAGATCTGGCAAAGGAGGAGACTGAGTGTCTAAGTTTTTTGCTTGAAAACGTCGGCAAACAACACATCTCTTGACTGTTCCCTTCGCCAACTGGCGTCCTTTAAGGATCCAGAATCTCTCGCGTAACAAACCTAGGAGAGTTGCTGGACCGGGGTGATTGTTTTTACAATGCACTTCTTCTGCATACCTCTTGACCAACGGATGTTCGGAAGGTAGCACGGCTGGTAGTTTGAACGGACCCTTATCCAGACGTTCGACTATCCGTGTCTTGAGTCTAATTATGCCCTTTTGATCTTGGAATACTTCAAAGCTCTTAAGTCTCTGATCGTCTGGGAATTCGAAGGACTCTTTTTGAATGAACAAAACAATTTTGTCTTCGGCTGTAGCCACCTCATTTGTCGATAACGGACCACTTCTTTTAACTTCATTGCGTCGACAGTTGTTGAGAAATCTGTAGATCCATCCCACCATCCGCACAATTTGTTCATATTTACTGAACCGGTGATACAGCCATGTCGTATTATGAGTGATGGCAATAAGGTTATGTTCGTTTACCACTTCATAGCGTATAGAAGATTCAGGCCAGTTTTCTTCTCCTTCAACAAGCCACTTAGGCCCTTCCCACCATTTGGATTCGATTAGTTGTGCGACAGTACATCCTCTTGAGGGTAGGTCTGCGGGGTTAAAATCCCTGGTATGTGTCTCCAGCTTCGTGCATCAGTGAGCTCCCTTATCTCCTTCACTCGGTTCCTAACAAATACTGTCTTGTCTCCGTTGCCAAGAATCCAGGCTAGTACAGTACTTGAGTCGGTCCAACAATAAACAGCTACTTCTTTCCAACCTAGACTTTCTTGAACTGATTTCAGCAGACGCGCTCCAATAAGAGTTCCTAATAATTCCACTTGAGGGATGGTCAGGGGCTTAAGCGGTGTTACTCTTGCTTTAGCTACTGCTAACCGAAGATGTGCCTCTCCCTGATAACTGCTCCTGATAAAGACAACAGCTGCATATGCGTTTTGACTTCCATCACAAAATACGTGTAGTGAGATGTCCTCCTCATTGCCAAGGTGACGTATCGCCTCAATTTCTCTTAAGTGTGGCAAGTCCTTTAGCCACTTCTCCAACCGCCGTCGAGTATCTTTGTCGATAGGCTCGTCCCATCCCAACTTTCTGGTCCATAACTCTTGAATTAACAGTTTCAGCCTAATCGTTACTGGAATGGTTAGTCCAATCGGATCGAAAATGCGGTGGATTATTGAAAGAATAGTCCTCTTCGTCAAATCTCCTATTTCACACGATCTCTCCCACCAATCCATATTGATCTTCAGAGTATCGTCTTGGCGATTCCACCTAATGCCAAGCAGTGAAGACTCCTGAGAAGATCCGTCTCCGGTTGACTCCCATCCCCGAAGGTCGAACCCGGCCCTCGCCATGATAGTCCTTGAAAGGTAAACGAATTCCTCAACTTCTTCTGCTCGATCGAGGCTTGTCACCAGATTGTCAACATAAAAATTGTTCTTCAATGATGATGCAATTTTAGCCTCCTTTGGATCAGTTGATTCCATATATTTTTCCAGGTGGTAGCCGATTACTGCTCCAAGAAGAAACGGGCTACTGGTAACACCGAACACCACTCTGGCATGACGAAGGACTTGTAGGTCTTTCTCACTATTATTACCATACCACAGGAACTTCAGGTAGTCTCTCTCCTCTGGGTGTACACTTATCTGTAAAAATGCCTTCTTGATATCAGCTGTGATGCCTATCTTTCGTTGCCGAAACCTCAAGAGTAGTTCGGGTATGATTTCAATAAGGTTAGGTCCTTCTTCAAGGCAGTCATTCAGTGATGGCAAACCTCTCTCCTTCGCCGATGCGTCGAACACGGGACGCACTTTCGTAGTTGTACTATTTTCCTTCAGTACTGGACGGTGAGGAAGATAGTGTCCAGTAGATAGATCCCTCGCCATTTCCACAATGCCTTCTTTCACCCAATCTCGTAAAATAGTGTCATATTCTTCATAGAGACCAGGCTTTGCCTTTAATTTTCGGGTCATTCGAATCAATCTGCCTTCTGCAATCCCTCGATTGGTTGGAAGGTCTGGAGCATCTCTCCCCCATGGAAGACGTACCTCGTATCTGCCATCTACAAAAGCAACCGTATTTTTGAAATACCTCAGTGCTGACATCCTCTTCTCCTCCTTTGTGGTGTTCTCTACAGGATCGGTTATCCCAATGGTCTCCATTTTCCACAGATCAGATACGGGTAGCTGAGTAATACTGAGTGCAGTGACTGCATTCGCAATACTTGCATGCTTCGCTAGCTCCTTTTTTCCCACGGTGTCTACTACCTTCTTCTTCCCCGTTACCGTCCATCCTAAACAGGTTTCAATGGCTACCAGTCCAGAAGGTAGAGTCTTAATTTTACCTGTCCACAACTTTCCCGCAATGTCAGAACCTATCAAGATGTCAATAGGAGCTACAGAATCTCTGCACATCGGAATGTGTTCTCTTAGTAATTCTTCCCTCACTTCTTTCCTGACTTCTACTGATGGAATCGTAGCTGTAATTGTCCTTTGGTCTAACGCTACGAAATTGCATGCAAAGTCGTTATTCAAGCTGAGTAAGTGCACCTTGTAACATCGGTGCTTAACTACCCCTGTTGGCTTACCACCAAAAAGAGAGTGGATAATGCTCTCTTCCCCAATCGGAGAGTAGTTCATTTCTTCAGCCAAACTACTAGAAATATACGAACGTTGGGATCCACTGTCTATCAGTAACCTGGCCTTCCTGATTTTGTCACCATTCTTAACGTAAACTAACAGAGTCTGGAGATAGACCTCCGTTTGAGAGCTAACTGACAAATTGCTGCCAATAGATGAAGTATTAAACAAGGAAACCTCTTCTCTTTTGATCTCAGAATTCTTCCCCTCAACACAACCTTTCTCTTCTGCTTGATACTTCTGAACAGCTGGACATAATAATGGTACATGTCGTCCACGACAAATAACACATCGTGCTCGACACTGCTGTGCAGAATGGCCTGCTTTGGTACAAGAAAAACAGCGCTTATCTTTATACAGAACATCTTTTCGGTTTTCAAGGGACATTTTTTATGCATGGAGACATTCTGTGGAACAATGATTCACCCCTTTACAAAATACACACTTCTGAGTGTCAGATTCAATGCTCAGACTGGCAAGATCGATCGCAGAAGCAAAATTAACTTTGTCCATATCATGCGATTTTCCTGGACTCTTAGCCTGGTTGTAGGAAAGGGACTGATTATTTGCCATTGCAACTCTCTCCTCCCCTTCTACTTCTCTCTTCAAAAACAACATTAAATTATCCATCTGTTCCTTCAGTGTCCTATTGGGTTCATTGGAACGTTGTCACACCTTCAGTATGTCTGCGGGCAGACACGATTCTATTAGCGGAAACAATAATGCGGCATAATTATTCGAGAACACATTTAATGACTCTAGTGCCCGTAATTGAGTTTCTAGTTTGTCATACAAAATGCTGATCTTGACCGTCTTCCTTTCCATAACTAAACTCAGTAGTTCCCGTACATAATACTCGATAAGGAGATCATTACGTCCAAATCTGTCCTTAAGTGTTTGAATGGCCTTTCCGTAATTTTCGCCTGAGGGAGGGAAACTCACAACAACCGCGCGTGCTCGAGAGTTCTCTTTCGTGGCTTGAATCAAGTACTGAAATTTTTCCTCCTTACTTAACGACTGACACTCGTCAATTTGTGAGAACTGTGACCAGAATGAGATCCAACCGGCTATTTCCCCGTCATACTTATTCAATTCTAATTTCGGTAGGCGAAGAGATATTTCGTTTCCCGAACGATCGCCAACACAACTAGATGAAGTATGAGCAGCGCTATTCCTTGTTATCAGATCAGAGGCCTTACCTTTAATGCTGTGGTAACGTAAGGTATACTCCTCTGCTTTCTCCATTTCCGCCATCAGTACTTCTTCGATCTCCTCTTCCTTTGTTTCAGCACAGATGTTTTCACAAATCTGACTGTCCAGCTCCGATAACTCGTGTCTTCTTTCTTCGAGCACTAATAAACGCGCACTTATTAATTGTAAATCTGCATCTCTCTGCGTCAGTAGTTAGTCTAAAGCACTGCAAGCTTTCGTGAACAATGTGCGGATAACCGCTCTCCTCTTAGTTATTTGTGTACCCGCCATAATTACGGGCTACGGATGTAAACAACAGGATACGGTATACTGGATTATACAGGCACAGTTATACTCGCTACTATCAAATTGTAATTCAACAAAGTTTATACACGCTTGTTAAAGTCCTGTCACGGTCGCCATATGTTCTTTTAGTTGTAACTACACATTATCTGGAACACTTTATTGAGATTCAAAGATTTCTAACCAACTTTTATTCACAAACAAATATGTTAACACCAATTCACAGAATAGTAAAACCAAAGAGTTTTGTACATAGGAACGAAACGTTACCAACCTTAACATTTACAATTTTCTCAACAGTTACTGTTCATCTAATGAAAATGAAAAATGTTAGGCTACAGATTTTTGGTTGAAATCAGTTGTCTAAAAGATGCTTTCACCATTTATTTTTTAATACATCATGTCATCAAATGGCCCACTAACATAGAAAGAATTAAAAAAATAGGGCATTTTAAAATTATTGCTACCTAAGTCTGGACAGTACAGAATGAGGTAGAGGAAACTACACTGCAAAAATATAAACTGAAAAAAATAAGATATAAAAATCAGGAAAGTACCAGGATGAATGACACCTAGGAACAAAGATAAATGAAGCAGTGCTAAGGAATACATCTTTCCTGTGATAATTTGAAGCCATTCTTTTTCTTTTATTTCAGTGTTGCCTATACAGATTGTCTTTGCTGCTTCTCAGTCTGTCAACATGGGGTACAAAATTATTATGTAAACCTACTCCTGGAAACAGTTACATGTATTAGTTGCCCATTGCCCATTTAAGTGTGATAACTAACTAATACATGTAATTTTTTCCAGGAGTGTGTTTATATATTTATAATTTTCAAATTTTGTACCCGAAAAGCAGCAATGACTACATTTTATCTTGAATTTCCGTGCATAATCATTACCAGCTGCTTGATGTACGATACTGGTACTTCATTGGGGCTTGGCTAGTGGGCTCGTACAATTACATACCATTACCGAAGGTAACATTCATGACTCATCACTCTCTTAAAGGCAATGATACTTGGTTACTAACAATTCCCTTTGTTGCTCAATATGTGCCTGGTAGAGAGATGGTTGGTACGAATCAGCAAACTAAATGTTAAAAGAAGTAATATCTTCCACCTAGGCTCATTACCAGATTGAATACAAATGAAACTACAGTACAGCAAAACTATAGGTTTAGTTTTGTAACAAACATAGTTCATTCAGTCACCGTACAAGAACATCAGGTCTTCTGTGGTCAGCAGCAAATACTGCTGTGTGATAGAATATGCAGATTATAAAGTGAAGCATCACTGTAATGAGGTGTTAAAATTCAGGCAAGCTGCGATAAGGTAAGAAAATAATGGACAAACTGGGTAAGTGCTGTGTTGAACAGTGCTCAATATTTTCTGCTTGTGTAAGAAGAGAAATATATTTCTTGAGTTGCAGTACATAGGCCTAGCCATTACCAGCTTCTTGGTAGCCTACTGCAGTGAACCTAGGCTAGTGAGCTTGCCTAATTGTAGCCTATACTGTACAGTACTAGTAGGCAATATTCATGAAACCTCACTCCCTTTAAGTTATCATTTTACTAACAATTTCCTTTACAGGTTACTAAGCTTGTAACATAAAGCCTCCTTCCCAATCCTAGCCTCAGTTGAAATACATGCACTACTACTGACACCACATTATTTTGAAATGTATCCTGTAGCCTAGGCTACTGTTAAAATATAGATCAATATGTAGCATACACACAGGAGAGTGAGTGAAATAAATTAGCCTTATGTCACAATTTCTAAATCCATTCTCATAATGCATTTTACTTAATAGTCAGTTCCTATTTGAGTACAGAGACCTAACCTGTCCCCTGAGAGAAAATCATCGCTCGTTTGACAAAAGGAAGTCAAGGATGGAAATTTTGGTGTTGGATTAGTCGAAGCATGGACAAAATACAGTATATGCATACAATAATTGTCACAAAATGTTAATACTCAGGCATGTTGAGATACCGTAAGTGAAGGAAATAAAGGACAAACTGGGTAGGCCTAAGTGCCACCGTATGCTGAAGAGTGCTTAATTTTCTCTCCTTGTGTAAGAAAAGAAATTTATATACAGTATATATATATATAAATCTTGAGTTTCAGTGCATAATCATTCCTAGCTTCTTGATGTATGGTACTGGTAGCCTACTGCAGTGAACATTGGCTATTGAGCATGCCCAATTATAGCCAATGGTACCAGTACGGTAGGTAATATTCATTACATTGAAAGGAATGTGGATGTTTAATCTAGACCTGAACAGCAACCAAGAAGCAAGATAACTGTTAAGATAAGGCTGCTAATGCCATGAAAAGAAAAGTAGTCTAATGGTTACTGGTACTTGAAATGCTTACCAAGGGAAGCTGGTTTCTTTCAAACATAGAAACATATTTATCAGTCCAAGCTGAAAGCCAGGGGGGGGGGGGGGGAGGCTAATCTAGACCTAAACAGCATCCAAGAAGCAAGAGAACTGTTAAGACAAGTCTGATAATACCATGAAAAGAAAAATACTGATAGGCTACTAGTATTTCCCAGACAGCACAGACAGACCTACGGTAATTCTTATATCCTATTGCATACTAATCCTTAACCCAACAAGTACCGGTATCCTACGGTATTGAAATAATTCAGAATTTGGGGTAGGCCCAGTACAATGCAGGTATTTTTTATTCAGTACCGGTAGCCTATGCTTGCTCCAAATGAAATGTATATTTTATACAGTGTCGGTAGCCTAGAAGTTTGATTCTCTCTATACTGCCTACACAACAATATATTCGTCGAGGTACAGTATTTAGCCCAAAGCATAGGTTAAAATCGTATTTTCAGACCAAATTACCCCAGACAAGTGATGAAAAAACGCTGAAACATTGATTTAAAAACTTTATAAATGCACATTGCCACTAAAAAGGAAACCACACACCTGAATTCATATAATTTTTAATACTTGGAACAAAAGAAAGGCTGTAACATCCGATATATCAGGTTATTTTGTTTCACACATAGGTTAAAATTTGTCGCAACTGCGGTCCGTAAATCGGAATAAAGATATATCACGAATTTAACTCAATGCAGGTCATTTTATAGGCTATAGAGGGACCGTGATGTTGTGTTCTTCATTTTTTAAGAGCGTTAAAAATCCTTCAGTATGCCTTCCTTCGGAGGGGAAGTAAAGCCGGCGGTCCCATGTCATAGATTTATGGCATGTAAAAGATCCTTTCACATACTTAACTTGTGTAAAGCAAAATTTGTTAGGTTAGATTTCGTCAGAACGCTCTATCAAAGTTCCAACGTTCACCACAAGGTATCATTGATATCTGGTGGCGAAAGTTGGAACTACTTGAAATTGAACGGAATTTGTAGCTCACCCTTTAGGGTATCCGCTGGAAGCTGCTACAGATTCAGGCGAGCCGAACATGTTCTCGTACACTCCCGGCATAAAAGCCATACGATAAATAAATAAATAAATAAATAAATAAATTTCAGTATTCATCAGTTTAGGAACTATTTTGAGCGATTTCCACAATGTTGACATTTGTTTTCAAATCTACTTCATCTATACGCCATGTTGGTTTTAAACATGTTCCGTGGATGGAGCGAAGTTTTTCTACGCTCCATAAAATGTCGTCCGGTCCATGGAACTTGTTTAGGGAGCGCTCCATCACACCGCGTTCACATCGTACTTTCTTCAACAGTTCATCAACTGTTTGCTACCGTGAACGCAACCACTATCGATACAGTCACGGTACGGTCACGCTACAGTCACGAGCCTGTCACAGGGCAGCATTACAACGGGGAAGCTCCAGTCTTGATCAGTGAACAGTTGAGATCAGACCCGCGCAGGTCACAATGTCTGGTGTTTTCACTACGAAAGAGTTACCAATTATCTTGTTTTAAGGGGCCTAAAACATCTAGGTTATCCTCCCCCATTGGAATAAAATGGTATGAAATGAAAGGACGAAGTTATGATGATGATGATGATGGTGATAATTGTTGTTTTAAGGGACCTAACATCTAGGTTATCGGCCCCTAATGGTCTGGGTGATAGCGAAAATGACAATGAAATGGAAACCATACGGAAAATTTAGCTGGACTGAAAATACTTACAAAGGGAACTCAGATTGAAATGACTCACAAAATATTGAGTGGAAAAGCTTACAACAGGTAATTTAGAAGAAAAATACTCACAAAAGGAATTTAGATTGAAAAAATACGCACAAAATGTAGTTTAGGTTCAAAATACTTACAAAATGCAATTGAAATTGAAAATACACAATGCAAGTTAGATTGAAGAAAGCTGGTTCAGATTCAAAATATTCACAAAGTGCAATTGAAATTCAAAATACTTACAAAATGCAATTGAAATTGAAAATGCTTACAAAATGTCTGGTAGATTCAAAATACAATATGTGGAAGCTCGCGATTCAAAATACTGTACCTACAAAATGCAATTAAGATTGAAAATACTTTAAAAATAGAGTTTAGATCGAAAATACCTACAAAATGCAATGTAGATTGAAAATGCTTACAAAAAGGTGGTTGAGATTCAAAATACCACAAATTGTAATTTCGAGACACGGGGAGCCAATTCATAAACACGGGGGAGGGGATCTTAAAGAGAAAAGGAACTATAATGAAAAGAAAAAAAGGCTGATCCCTAGAAGAATGAGTGATCAGGTAAGATGAGAGAAGGGCCAATTAAGGCGGGAAAGGAAGAGACTCCCTATGCCTCAGAAACCCTAATACCGTCGGGGACGGATGAGGACAAGAGTTGACCAAGAGAGGTCGAAAGCAAAGAAGACGGAGAGGAGCCAGTAAAAAGTAAGTGGAAGCAATGCCGGACTCAGCTGGGGTCCCGTGGTCGCCAACCCACGTCCCACTAGATGTGAGGCTCTGGGGGACGGGGTGGGGGGGGGGGGGGCAACAATGTGTCACAGTCCACTCGCAGCTAGGTTGGGGGCTGAAAAACTCGAGCTCTCCATGTTGCTTGCATGTTGCTTGTACGTGTGGTATGTACACACTGCCAGGCTAGTCGCGGAACAGTACGGTCACGGTCCGGTCAAATATTCTTTGAATTGATCGTTGCCTGCACGTGCCTGTACTCTGACCGTACCGCGACTGCTGGTGTGTACAGTTCCTATGAAATCAGTTAAATAATATCTGACTGGGCTGTGAATGTACCGAGACAGTACCGTGAACAGGTCATACAAGATCCACCCACTCGTATTTGATGGGAAGGGAAGCCCCCTCTTTTGTACCTGTGGAGCCGTTTTCACTGTGGCCCACATTTTAACCGAGAGTGTGGATCTTGCTGACTTACGAAAAAACTTCGATTTGGAGATGACACTCAAACTTGTCTTAGCCGATGACGCGGTGGCTGCTTATCTCGTCATCCGCGTTATAGGTGAGAGTGGGCTATGGCCAGCAAACTAAATTTTCCAGTGTACATTGACTCAAAGACTTGTTCTTTTTTGAATGCTGAATTTTTGTTTTTTCGTATTTTTAAAATATAATTATTAGTGTTATTTAATGTTTTGTTTTATTAATTTTTCGGTGTTTTCATTTTTAGGTGTACACCTCAAAATTTTAAACTCCATTCCAAATTTGTATACTTTAATCTGTGTTAAGAGGGGCAGATGATTCCGTAGTTCCGCTCCTTAAAACAACAATAACTAACTAACCTCTTCAATAATTTCCTCCCAAGACAAAATTCTAGGCGCACCCTTGTTTGCGACACTTAAAATAAATAAGTACCGTAATTGATTTATTGCAACTAATGGCCATACAGTCATAACATTTTGAAGCATAGAACATAATATGAGGTAAGAAATTAATGATACAGGCAATTATGTGCTGTCTGATGGGAAACTCCTGTTCTATAAAGCTCAAGGAGTTATTCATCTCAACAAAATTGTGTGAGAGATTTCTGTCATTGTTTATACTACTTGGCGTGATCTCTGCCGCAATGTTTACCACAGAGCGTGCAAATAAACTGTGGAAGTTCTGGTTTATTTGCGACACTTAAATTATGTATTTACAGTATTTCGGAAATAAATGCGCTGTTGAATTATTTCGTACCGCATTATCGTTGTGTTACTTTGAACAGCTGTTGTAAGAGGGACAATGAAATACTTATATAAGCCAGGTTATATGAGAATCGGTTTACCTCAGCGATTGTCAATTCAGTTGCCACGGACATTAGGGAGCACTTACCGGTTTCATCTTCAATGAAAACTACCTGGAAAACAGCGCGCAGCTCCGCCAAGATACAGTAATCGATCAAGATTGACAAGAACACTCAACGTAGTCACACTCAAGCACGTGGCGTGCACCTCAAACCAATATGTCCTCCGAGAAATAAGACAACGGGCAATTCGATAATGCCACCCGGCTTATAGAAGACACAATAAAAAAAAAGCAGTAGAACCAATAGCCAACTCAGATCGGAAGTCGAAACCATGTTTTGATGCTCAATGCTATGCAGAAAGGAAGTACGTAATAGACTGTCTACATAAATCAAAATCTAGTAATATCAATCGTATAGAACTTAAAATATATAATATTGCTCGTCGCAAATACAAAGAAACTCTAGGCCTAAATGAAAAAGGAAGAAACTATCTAGACATGAAACATACACATATGGCACAAGAAGCAGAGGCTTTTATAGCTCAAAGACCAAGACAACCACATTTTAACAACAACATAGAGGTGGAGACTTGGGAGAAACATTTTACGTCAACTCTCAATTGTAGAAACCTCGATACTAATATCAAAGTAGTTGTAAAGTATGACGTGAATTACCAGCCCATTACAGAGGAAGAAGTTGCAGAGCTACGGTAATAATAGAGTCCATGAAGAAGAGAGCCCCCGAACTCGACGAGTTAGTAAATGAACATTTGAAATTCTCACTCGTACAGATGAAAACGTGATGGACAAAATTGTTCAACAAATGTTTAGAGAAAGGAGATACTCCAAAATTAAAATTCTCTACAAAGGGAAAGGAAGCACAGAAGACCCCAATTCCTATTGGGGTATCGCATTAGATACATGAGTGGTCATGGATGATGGCATTACTACATCCAATGTCATAACCCAAACGAACGGAGTACTACAGCGTGACCCCATGGGTCCCGTATTATTCAATATCGTAACAGCCGATGTGACAAGAATCACTCACGGGATGGATAAGAAAGTCGTGGTATACGGTACATGTATGCCGATAACATTGTCATTGGAGGACCAATCCTGAAAGGTGTCCAAGATGATATCGATAGACTCTCGGATTGGGCAATATAAAATAAGTTTACAATCAATACCAAGAAGACAGTGCAGATGACGTTCCGGAAGGGAGGAAAAATGCATTATAATACCAATTGTGCCTAGGAGAAAACAAATTAGCCACTGTAAATCAATTCAAATATCTAGGCATTTGCCTTCAAACTACACGGACCAACTTTCTCTTTTTACGTTAGAGAAAAAGCAATAGAATTGATTAGAGCTATGAAAGACATTCCAAAACCAGAAAAACTGTCCCTGACTACCGCAATGAAACTCTTTCGAGCGAAAATAATACGGGGTTTGACTTATGGAATTGAGCTTATATGGGATCAATTGAAAGTGAGTGATCTAGAAACTCGAGAGAAAGTGAAGTTCTCTTTCCTCAAGAGAACGCTTGGTGTCTCGAAATTCTCTCGTTCAAGACTCGTATATATATACTATCTAAGGAAGACTATCTGATAGAAGAGATCAGAAATAGAATGTTTCTGCCATCAACGACCGCTTTCCAAGACACTATAAGCAGACGAGAACAAAAAAGAGCAGACGTATGGTGGGAATTTTACGGCTCTGACACGATGACGAATAGACACTGGACTCAGACTAACACGAGTTGAGACATGTTGTCACGGGTTTGCATGTTATGGTTTCTATCATGCGGTCTGCACCAATAAGCGATTTCATGAACCTTGTGATTCATGTGTGTGTAAACTGTGTGATGTTCGGTGTGGCAGATTTCACTTGTAATTTTGCAAAAATAGATCAAAATCATTGTGTGATTACGCTAAACAAATATAATGCTGTTGTTTCCTATGGCTAGCCAGATTAAAACCCATCAGCTTAACAAATATAATGCTCATTGTGTGCAAAAAGAATGACAACTATGTAACCGAAAATAAGTTTTTCATTTTTAAGACATTATTTTCTTGTATGGCCATTCGCTGCGATCAATAAAATATAGCATTCATGTGAGTCTTTTTATTCTACAGTACTTAGCCCAACCATGTTGTATCGACCGCAGCGCGCCAAGTGATAGTTTGAGTTGCCTATCTTATAGAGATTTGTCGTGATCTTGTTTAATACTCTTTGAGTGTAACTCTTCTCCTGTTTTTCTAAAATACTCTTTGAAATTCTCTAAATGGATTTCTGCTGTACGTATAACGATAACGCGTGTTGAATCTTACTTGATAAAAAAAATCCTATTTTCAGGATATCCCATTGGTAATCTGTCATGAGAGCAGAATATATCTATAACGCTTGAGTTGTTTGTTGGCATGTGGAGTGAGAAAATCATTTCCTAAGAGTACTTCATCTTACATAACATATGTTTGTATATGTAGGCAATGGACTGATGTTGGCGAAGAAGCGTGTTGCAATGTCTTGCGGAGTTAAGCAGATTGTTGCGTGGTATGATATATGTGTGAACGTACACTTGTTGAATTGTGTTAATTGTTTGGTATGAACATTTTTATTGAGTGTTTTTAAAGACCTGACGCGTGGCTTGTTTCAGATGGTTGTGAACGGTACGAGAGTAGCCTACGTATGAAGTAATTGATTTTCGTATGACGCTGTGGAAGATAAAACGAATTGCTGATTACCTATCCCTGAATTGTATTAAGCTGGATTAAATATATGTCAGAGTTTGTTGTAATGTAAGTTAAGATAGAACGGACTCTCCCATAAATTCGAATTTTGATCTGTCTTTTGGTAACTAGGTCACAAGCAATTTAGGTTTAGGATTGGATCATTGACTTGTTTAGTAAGAACATTTGATTTCACAGCCCTTTTACCTTGTTGGCAAGTTCAATAATATTGAATATGGAGTTAGGGGTGTGGGGGTGGGGTATGTGTACGCCATGTTACTTTCATTGTAGCTGTTGATTGCCGGTAGGGGCGCTAGCGTAAGAATGTCGTAAAATTTATTAGATTGGAAAAAGTTATTAATTGAAATATCAATTCATAAAACGGAAAGATAGCAAGAAAATTTACTTTTAATAAAATTTCTACTGTAATTTTGCATCATTCGAAAGAATATTAAGTTATTGGTGGATGACGTCATATGCGTAGTTGGCTTGGGCGTGTTGCTGCGCAATAGCTTCGCGGTTGTTCTTGCCAGCTCATCTCGGAAAGAATGAGTTTCGATTACGGTTTTCGACATTACTGATTCTTATGTTGAAAATATAGAAAATGTCCAAGTTGCGCTTAGCAGCTTCAATACGTACATTACCAAACATTTAGGGGAATGATAAAATGTAGGGTATTAGGTTCTAAGAGGTAATAAGGTCTTTCTAGCCAAGCAGGGTTGAACTACTGGATGTGAAAATGGCGGTGAATATTATGAAGTAATTGAAAACCTGTTCATTGAGAAAATACGATTTACATGCTTGTGGCGTATGTTATTTTGGGTTGTCAGTTGAAGTTATAAAAATGATTATATTTTGACGGGAAATGTGCGGAATTAGTGGTTTGAAGCAAATATTTATTTTTCAGGTTTGGACGTATGCTGAGTTAAGGAACAAAACGATTAATTTTGTGCGTTAATGTTTGTCGTCGTTGCAGTATAACACAACTATTTATCAGAATGGTGAGTATTTTTTGGAGGCACGTAGCTCCCTTTATTTATGGTTCCATTTTCAGTCGTAAGGTAGCGTTGTCGTCCGCATAAAGTATCGAGAGGTCATTGATTTTTTGTGCGTATCTGGGTGCTAAAGCGTACCGAGGCTGTTACGCTGAAGTATTTTTTTTTTAATCGCGTTCATTTCATCACCGTGCAAAATATTGGATCTTGGTGTTTTATTGTTGACCTCTTTCTTTGGGGGATCGATTTCCTTACCTGTCCTTGCAAGGCGAACGCCGTATTCAGTAGCGGAGCTCCGTAGCTTCATGTCGTAAAGCCAAGATTATTATGGTGAGGGAGGGATTTTTAGAGATACCTATTCAGTGATGTAATGAATGAATATTTATTGCAGCAAATAGCCATAAAATTTAAAATTACATTCAGTGATGTAATGTGCTTCTTATCCCACATACTCCGTACTGGGGGTTAAAGAAAATCGGTTGCATAAGGATATTTTTCAATTTTTTTTTTTAAGGTCCTGGGAAAGATTTCCTAGTAGAAAATTTATTTTATGATTAACTATTGTTATTTTCTCCATTTCGGTGCTGCATGCTTATGAGATGGATTCCCAAGATAAAATGGGATACAAAAGAAATAGGTCCAGCGTACTGTTGAAATCTAGCATAATAGTGGAAAGGGTGGAATTGCAACATAACCAATTCAGTCGGACTCTTGAGTCTAGGCATAGTTTTTTAATATAAGAACCTAACTCTGTTCCTATCTAAATTCTGCAAATATTTTCTTTTGTCTAGCATAATGTGTTTGATATTTCAACACACTGAAGAAGACGGACAGACTTGTTTAACGTGTTCCACTTTGTGCTATCTATAGTTGTCCAATTTCTGATTAGGCAATGGAGAATTTAACCCAAATTAATTATGTGGGTTTTGCTGTTGTGAGGTTCAACACACCACTGGAATTTAAAATATAGGCCTGCATATCTGAATTAGCCTATGTTATCCTTTCTTAGCATTCGATGGATAGGCCCTAGTTGTATGTAATAAGTTATTATTGTACCACATTAGACTTGATGGGTTGATTAGTTTGGATTGGGTCAGCTATGGCAGCACCAACACAGCCTACTGGCCGTTCTAGTGATTTGATAGGTCTTGCTCAGGAAATGGATAACCCTTTTATCTAATATTGTATGGCTTCGGGTGCAAGCTTTGTTATTTGACACCCAGAGGGTAGCATGCATGTCAAATTTCGTTGTTCCTTGAAGCACTAGGAAAGTCAAGGTTAGATATCTAAGCTCCTTGAACACTATAGCGCTTTCTAGTAGAGAAATGAGGAACTTTGTGTTGGTGGAAACTCCAAGAGATATTTTTGCCATTATGAACACTGGCTACTGAATTCGAATGGGTTCTTTGACATGCCAACATCATATGACGTGTCATAATTTTTGCCGCCTTTCTAAAATCACCACGGCCAGGAGCGAACCTGCAAACTGGGGTTAGTAGACAGACACGTAACCACTCGCCCACCGTGGCTATAAGGTGAACTGCCTCAGTATGAAATAAAATCGTTTGGAATGCACTGTTGTACGTTCATTTCTTTTGGAATTTTTTGAGACATTGATCCACTTCTGGTCATCTTATGACTACTACAGGGTCATCACTTTAAGTCTGGCATCCGATATCGATCACGGCGCGGCAAGCTCTCGCGCTGACACCCGCTCGCTGGCCGGTAAGAAGTGCGCGACTTCTCCCCACTACTTCGCGTCAACATAGTCATTTAAGAGCAATTTCTAGTGAAAGTAATTATCTACAAACTAACCTGGTTTTACAAGAAATGTTCAAAGTGTTGTCCGTCAGCTCGCAAGCATGCTTGGCACCTCGTAAACAAGTTTCTAGACACACGGCGAATTTCTTCCTGGGTGACGTTCGTTATAACTTGGCGAATATTTTCTTTTAACTCCTCACTTGTGTGAGGATTGTTTGCATATACCTTTCCTTTCAGCATTCCCCAGAGGTAGTAATCACATGGATTTAAATCGGGTGATCTGGCGGGATAATTAACTTTACGGTCATTGAAAACTTCCCGTATTACTGCCAAGGAGTGATTAGCTGTGTGCGCCGTTGCATTATCTTGCATGAAGTAACCATTGTTCTTTTCTTCGTCCGTGAGTTCATGAAAGAACGGCCTTATGATTAGGTCAATGTAACGGTTAGAATTAATTGCTTCGTGGAAAAATATAGGTCCTATAATTCTGCGAGAAGTTATCGCACACCACACTCCAACTTTCACATCATGAAGCGGCCGGACATGCAACCGTTGTGGATTTTCAGCGCTCCAGTAGCGATTGTTTTGGCTGTTCACATAGTGAATCGAAAACGGCACTCTCTAACAGAAGAATACTTCGCATAAGAAAGCACAATGAATACACGTTGTTGTATAGAAAACATCACTTTAAGGCAACACATAAACTGTAAAATTGCCCCGAGACTGCACTGTATGTTAGGTCAAATCAACTGGCACTTCTCAAGCTTGAATACGCCGGAGATACTGACAGCTTATTGCAACATTGCCGATCGCAGCGCACGTGTTCATTGCGGGGAGAATGCCAAGGCCACCTTGACCGGCCTAGCGGCGCGTACATGCGGGAAATAAAATGATGACCCGGTATCTATGTTTGCTTTAGTCTTCTAGCGCAAACCGCAAAGTTTGTTTTGATCCGATATATTTTCCATGGAATCATTCCATCTATGAACAGATTTTGAAATGCATGCAATTAAAAAAATCACAACAAATTAGAAATTTATAGAAAGAGGCTCTTGTTTCCTAGAAGAGAGGCTCAACCAAACTATATTAAAAGTCCGTAAAAACACTCCATTGCGCATGCGTGACAAAATTTGCAAAATTTCTTATAGGCCTAGCTCTTGACAGACTTTACTGCTGACAGGACGAAAACTCCTGATTTACTAAAGTTGGGCGAGATTGGTCGGTACTAGGTTAGACCCAAGTTTCTCGTAAGTCCTGGGCTCCACGGACCCCTACCAAAAAAAAAAAACCAACCAAAAACAACAGTCTTCGCAGACCCGTCCTCGAAATAAATTCTTACTATTCTACAATGATAACGTACTAATTTTTGGCTTATAGCTTATCCTGTAATCATTTTAAATACTGTAATTGTTTGGTCATTTTGTTACCTGTTATAACCCTCAATATCTGTCCACATGGTTTTGAACAAGGCAAACTAATCACACACTTAGACGTGATCGCATCTCCTGACTCCACAATACTACGTACTCTCACGCAACTGTCTCAAGGCTACAGCCATAATCTGCCATTACTGCCAACCTGCTAAATGTTGCAATTGACTCATTGTTATAATGCTTATTATTATTATTTCCGATTATTCCCCTTCAGGAGAGCGTGAGAACTTGAGCCAATCACAGCTTCACTTCCTTTTTCTCTCTTCTTTTCTTCCCAAAACCTCTTCATTAGTTCACTGTGCTTTTTCTTCCTTTCCTCTGTCCATTTTTTCCCTGATGTGTCTTTTTCCTTGAAACTTGTACAATTTTCGTGTTTCTGATTTTATTTCTAAATTGTTCTCTGTCCTTAATGTAGTCTTCAGAGATTTTAAGTAATTCCATGTCTTCATGTACTTCTTTTATCCAACTGGTCTTTAATTTACTTGCATTCACGATATTGAAAATCATCTTAGTGAGTCTGTTCTCATCCATCCTATATATGTGTCCATAGAACTGCAGATGTCTCTTCCTAAATTTATCTATAATGGTGTCTGTATTTTCATAAAGTTCCTTTGTTGGTCTCCTGACCCAAATTCCATGGATTTTCCAAAGAATTTTTCGTTCCTGTTTCTCAATATCATGAATTCTTGTCATTCCTCTAAAGACGATGGTTTCTGCCGCGTACAAGGCTTCAGGCAAGACAACTGCGTTATAATGGCGCAGTTTTGCATTGCGAGATACTGCTCTTTTGTTATAATGATTCCATGTCAGCTTGTACGCCTTCTGCAATTTTACTATTCTATCTGCATTAGAAATTGTGTTCAATCCTGTGGGTTGGATGGCTTCTCCTAAATATTTGAAGTGACTTGCGAGATTTTCCCATATTGCGTTCGTAAGGTGATGTTTCCTGTTTTGGTATCCATATACTGTGTTTTTTTCATAGGAAATATAAAGTCCCGTTTTACTGGAGATTTCATGTAGTTTCTGTACGCTAATATGGCTTCATCCTTGTTGTTTGTTAAGATGGCCAGATCATCTGCAAAGGCCAAGCATTTCACAGTGACTCTTTCCCTTTCTCCTTTCCAATTTGGATACCTTTCACATGCTTTTCCCATTCAGTGATGATTTTGTCCAATACGATGTTGAACAAGAGTGGTGATAAACCATCCCCTTGTCGAACTCCAGTATGTATTGCAAAAGAGTTGGAGATTTCTCCCATGAATTTCACCTTTGAGGTAGTTCCCAATAATGTTTCCTGGATGATGGCCCTGGTCTTTCTGTCAACTCCTAATTCTTCTAGTCTGTTAAACAAGGTTTGTCTGTCAACCGAATCGTAAGCCTTTTTGAAATCCACAAATGTTGACTAGTGTTCCTGCATCATTGGATGTGCAGTATGGTCTTGAGGTTCCAGATCTGCTCAATACTTATAATATAAGAACCTTATCCTCTAGCTAGGTAAAACATTCCCTTGATTTTTTACTATGTACTTTGTTAATCATAAGTAAAGTATTTCTTTTATTTAGGGCAAATTTTTAAAAAATGTTTTGAATTTTCTTTAGGTTAGTCTCGGAGCCCCTGGTTTGGGCTCGCGGACTATACTTTGAGAAACTCGGGGTTAGATGACCTGGCCGAAAATTACTGCTAGTGGTACAAGCAAGGGGGCCTGGGGCATAAGCCCCAGGTTAAGATTGTGTTTGTATGTAAAGAATTTTTCTGCATTCACTTTTGAACTATGCAGCAAAACCAGCACCAAACAATAATTTTGTCACTGTTGAAAAAATGCAATAACACCCTCTAGCAATAAAATGTTCAACTCTAGAAATTTTCCAGATTTTGATGGTGGCTGTATTTCCTCTCGTATATTCTGCTCTCGCAACATAAATATCTCGGCTCACCACAGAAAATTTTGTGTTGATCTTCTTTTCCCATCTACTAGGAAGTGTTAACTTCGTAGCACTTGCACATTGTCAAAGCTACGTCCTATCGTCCCTTCTGAGAAACTTTTTCCAAAAAATCACTCAACAGATTGGAAATTTATAGGAAGACGACAGCTGTTTTTTAATATTTCTTCATATATGGTTAATTTTTCTTAATCTATGGCTTAATCAATACTCGATAGACTCGGCAATATGTCCTATAATTGAGGCTATGAACGCAACTCTTGGAAAGATGTGCATAAATCATTGAAATGTAATTAGGCCACTATTGCTCGGATAGCCTCAATTATAGTCACTTTTTTGTCTAATACATTTTTCTTGTGCTTCAAATTACTCAACAAATTAACCTTTCTTGTTTGGGCTTATGGTCTTGCTCTTTTGCATTTCTGCACTGAGTCAACTTGATGTAAATAGCTGGCTGCCACAAGAAGGGGAAGAGTTGAACATTAATGCTTGAGGGTGGTGGTGGACTTTTTTCCAGTGCCAACATGATTGTGTTTGGTTCTAGATCATACAATTTGGGCTTGGTGTAAATTGTGGAACAGCGTAGGACTGTTGTACTGTATCAGTATCATCATCATCTTGCACAGCTTCCAGCCACTGGCCGGGTCTGTTTGGAACACAAGCCTCTCCAACGTCTTCTGTCTTCCCACCATCTCTCAGCCTCCACCCTTGTCCAGTCTTCTCCTCTCTTCACGCTTTCGTCCACCCCCTTCAGCCACCTGTCTCTCGATTTCTTTCCTTCCCACTTCGTCTCGTGTATCCTCCTGGGCATCCTCTTCTCCTCCATTCGTTTTACATGTCCATACCATCTAAGTCTACATTTCTCTATACCATCCTGTAATGGTTCCTCCTTCATCAATTCTCTGGTCCTCTCATTTCTTATTCTGTCCATCTTTGTAGCTCCAATACTGCTTCTCGAGAACCTCATCTCACCTGCCTAGATTCTGCTCTCCTCCCTTCCTTTCATAACCCAGGTCTCCGAGACATATGTCAGGCTAGGGGCATGGTACGTCCGATATATGATCTTTTTGCTGTTCTGAGGGACATCCTTGCTCCATATCATGCTTCTCACACTCCTCCCGGAATACTTCTTGCCTGTCTCCCCCGCTCATTTATTTCTCCTTCCATTATCTTGTTCAGGCTTCCCAGATACTTGAAACTCTCCACTTTCTTCAGCTGTTCCCCACCAGTTATTATTCCCGTTGTGGTTCTTTCCTTCTTCCTTGTTGTGATCACCATCTCGCTCTTATTTATGCTAAATTTCATCCCATATCCTTGTATTATTCCTTCCCACACGTCCAACTGTTCCTGTACCACCTCCTCCTTGTTTCCCCAAATCATCTGCAAACACCATTGCTTTCATCTTTCCTTCCCCAATTACTTGTGCCACTTGGGTCATTATGTCATCCATCACCCCAATGAAAAGTAACGGTGACAGTGCATTTCCTTGTTTCAGGCCGTTTCTCTATTCCAACCAGTCCGATCTCGCTCCTCTCACTTTCACACAGCTCACGCTTCCCTTGTACATCTCCTTTATGCTCCTTTATCTTCCAGGGACTTCCATACTTTGTTTCTGCATACACTGTCATATGCTTTCTCAATGTCCAGGAAGGCCATCAGTAGATCTGTTCCATACTCATAGTGCTGTTCTTGTAACTGCCTTACAGCAAAAATCAAATCCACTGTGGACCTTCCCGCTCTGAAGCCATGTTGTTCTTCCCTCATCCCTCCTATCCTTGTCCTAATTCTCCTTTCCAAAACTTTCTCAAACATCTTTGCACAATGACTCATCAGTGTTATTCCCCGATAGTTCAGTATCAAATTATATTAAAACCAAGGTTTCCCTGTGGAATATCAGTGGAGAGAGAATTGTGGGGGCAAAATAAACATAAGGTTTCTCTCATAGTACTAGGAATAATTTTCATCCAGCATCTTAGTAGCATCCAATGGGTGTGTCCAGATGGGCCTAACCTGGTAATAACCTATGGTTTTGTCATAACTGTGGCTTTAAGGGAGTGCTTCATTCTGAAAATGGCTTTAGGGG
The DNA here is from genome assembly GCA_946902985.2 of Meconema thalassinum. Classification (NCBI taxonomy): domain Eukaryota; kingdom Metazoa; phylum Arthropoda; class Insecta; order Orthoptera; family Tettigoniidae; genus Meconema; species Meconema thalassinum. The sequence continues at coordinate 305,890,191 of OX336392.1, read as the reverse complement.
AATTGGGCACGATAATAGCATTTTTTTTTTTTTTGTGTTTAATATCAAGTACAGTAAAGGTTTATTTAAGTCCGAATCAAGAGAGAATTTTGCTGCATCCGAACATTGGATTCCTATCCACAGCAGTGTGCTAAAAGGATGGGATGTATTGCAACAAGTATCTATCGATGAGCCTGACTTGGTGCACCTAGGCGAAACCCCGCAACAGGCAAGGCTTTAAGTCTGAACAGGTTTGCTGGGGTATAATTAATGGCCGTGTAAACCAGTATGTCATCATTAAATAAATATAGCTCTTGTACCACAAACATTTTTCTGAAGTATGCCGAACTGCAGTAATTGGTTTAATTATTGGGGGGGGGGTCAATTTTCCGCCAGTAAAACATTAGATTTGAATTACGCCTCACATGTCATTCGTTCCATCAATTGTGTGTTGATTGTGGCGATAATGTTGCGAGTTTCAAAAAAATGCAGACATGTCCTTCGGAAAATAAAGTTAAGTAATGCTGTCTGCGAAAATGCATTGCCCTTTGTACCCTGCATCCCTCTTAAGTGCTCAATTGACTACAGATGGGGCAGATGACCTTTCTGCCCCCCCCCCCCTTAAAACGACAATTTAAACCACAGATTACATAGCATTGTTATGAATTTGACTTGAGATTCCTACACAGAAATTCCCCTGGACACAAAATGGAATCGTCCATGATTCCATGGATAGGCTACATTTTAAATTCTGTGTGTTATAAGATTTTACATACTTCCACAAACCATATCTTGCCTGTGGTGCAAGCAGTAATTTTTGTCCAGACAGTGGTCTGACCTAGTAGGGGTCAATGATTTTGCCCAGACAGTTGTCTTAGTGACAGTGGTTTTGACACACCATGGCTTTAGAAGAGTGCAGTGCAACATTTTAATTAAATTTGAACAACTAAAAGTACATTGATATGAAATTAACCATATTGTTGTTTTAGTTTCTGTATTGAGTTGCATAGGAGTCGTCCAGAATCCACTTGTGAATAAAGATAATTTTCATGAGAAACGTTTCTCAAGAAAATGATTCTTTTTCACAAGTGGATTAAACTAGTTTTGCAACTGGACGACTCATGTAATTATATTGATGCTTACAAGTTGTAAAGGTTATTTAATTCTTAAATGTTGCCACCTTTGACAATGCTTGTTTTTTTTTTTTTTTTAGCTATGATAATTATCATTTGTGCATGTTCGGGTCCTGTGTGCTTAATATAGAGAGCTTTGAGGCTATTTTTCAGTGTTGCCTTATTGACAATTTATATTGCAACTTTTCAGTTGATCAACATAATATAATGCCAATTACTGGGATATGTGAAAAAATTACAGGTGATTAAAAAAGAAATTGTTATGGATTACGGAAGAAGGAGAAATCTATGGGATGACATGTTTCGCTCGCTCAGCAAGCATCATCAAATCCAAATTATACAAGACAAAAAAACACTATCAAATCAATAATGCCACCCACAAACTGTTGCTGCCCTCCAAAAACAAATAGCATGGCAAGAACTTAAGTGTGGTGACTATTACTGATAAAAAGCATTAAGCACCCAAAAAAGGAACTATTTATTGTAATATCTCCAAGGTTGCAAGGCAGAAATAAAAATGACGATCCCATCGTCAGACTCCCTCCACCAACTAATCATTAATGTTGTGATACACTTAAGCAATAAAACCCAAACTAGAATTGTAAACTACAGTGGAAATCCAAACATATTATTGGAACCACAACAGAGTAAAGAACAAATTTATTATTAAGTACGATAACTGTGTAACATTATTTTTTTTGTGTAAAATATGAGTCGAAGGTGATTAAAGTGCTGAATTGCTATTCAATTCTCTCTCGATTCTCCCCTTGAAAAGGACCTCTTTCTCATTAATGCCTTTGAAGAGATATAAAAGTTACTGTTCACTCCTGTAGCATTGATTTAATGTTTTTCTGTGTAATAAATTTGTTTTTCCTTGGGAAAACTAGTTCAATCTCAATCTTTATTTTTTCCTGTTATAAATTTCAAAACAAATTTGGTAATATTTTTACCTACCCCTGTTCGGATTAGGCGGATTTTCGGTTTGGCGGGACTCTACTGTATATTTTTCTCGTGTGTTCTTAGTAATAGGGTCTACAATATTGACCAAAATCGTAAGTCTTGGTTGCATGGTAGGTTGTAAAAATATATTCCCCCCCCCCCCCCCCCCTTAAAAAAGGTGAATTTATGGTATTTTAATTTATCACATGGTTACGAGTACTAAATAGAGTTCTGAAAGAAACCTCCAACAGAGCAAAAATAGGTTAATACATGTTTCACATAACAGGGAAACTGTGGAACCCGACAAGTTACCTTAACAGTCACCATTTTGATTTTTAAAATGGTTAACTATGCTGAAGACATTGCAAATGACATGAGGGAGTTTTCATGTAAAAAGTTTCATTTTTTATATATGGTAAAATCTGAGATGAATGTTTTAACAAATTGTTAACTTTAGAAGGTGTATCAACTCCCTTAAAACAACTTTATAGCAACTGAAATCTTGTATCAGCTTTCGGCTGTTTCTGATTGTCCCCAAGCTTAGAAGGAGAAGAATCTATCTCTATGAATGGAAAATACACAAGAGAAAACAGTAGTTCATCTTTTGACTAATGTTTATGCAGTGCAAGCCTGGTATGATACGTGGTATCTGGTAGAATTAATTCTGATAGTGATTTCCCGAATCTCATCACGAGCTACTCTACAAAATCTCCTTGTGTGGTAAACAAATACAGCTAAGGAATCAAGTAGACCTGCAGAATGGCTGTCGCCTGTACTCTGAGTAATAACAATACTACAGCGACGTCACACCAATTCATCTTATTTTGTACCGTTAACATGCAATGGCCCTTGAAAGTGTACATTTTCTCACTATTTGTGCCGTACTACTTCGGAAGATTGGAGCTTGTGAATGATACATATTTGTCCGAACCACAATAAAGTTAATGTCTTTAGCCACAACAGTCTTTTAAAAATAAGCACGCTTAGTGTTATTGATCATAGAAGTTTTGTGTCATTCCATGTTGCCTGTGAGACATTTTTAACACCATATTCATTTGTAAAAGATTTCACAGATTAGATTTCTTAAGAGCTAACAACCCAACTACATGGGACTGATGACCAGGACTTAGGTAACTTAAGTTACTCGTGAAGTTTTGATTTGGTTGAGAATACACTCATACTTGAAACATGTTGTATGTGTTGTATATGTGACAAATTGATACACCTCTTGCCAATGCTTAAAATTCTGTTCTCTGGGACGATGAATGTGATTGAAAATTGTTGGTAATACAGAATAAATGAAAAATATAGCTACTTTTAAGCTGACTTAATTGAAGTTGCTCAGAAATATTTTTATTCCATAGGCCTATAAACTTCAATTTTAAAACGTTACTGAGTGACATTTGGATACATTTTAAGATTATACATATTTATCAGTTGGAATGTGTCAGATTTTCCTTCACGAAAGAAAAGATAGGACTAATAACTACAAGATCCTTCCTGCAAATAGTCATATAAAATACAAAGGCACAAGCATAGTCACCTAAATGCAAATTGACCGCTTATTTAGCAAATTTGAAGGTTTTACTTACTTCAGGATCACTGACATGTCTTCCCAAGATTTGTCCTCATTTGATTGCCACACATCATCATCATCATCATCATCATCTTGTACAGTTTCCAGCCCCAGGCTGGGTCTGTTTGGAACATAAGCCTCGCCACTTAGTCCTTTCTTCCCACCACCTCTCCGCTGTCACTCTGGTCCAGTCCTCGCCTCTCTTCTTGACACATTCCTCCACTCCTTTCAGCCATCTATCTCTTGGTCTTCCCCTTGGTCGATTCTTCTGCATCTGCATCTCATGTATCCTCTTGGGAATCCATTCTCTTTAAGTGCCCATACCACCTCAGTCTTGATGTCTCAATCCTACCTTGCAAGGGCTCCTCTTTCACCATTTCCCTGACCTTTTCATTCATCAACCTGTCTCTTCTTGTTACTCCGATCCTACTTCCCAGGAACTTCATTTCACCTGCCTGTATTCTGCTTATGTCTCTTTTCTTCATTGTCCACGTTTCTGAAGCATAGGTCAGTATCGGGATATAGTAGCTTCTGTATAACACTTCCTTGCTTTTTTGTGGGACATCTTTATTCCACACTAAGCTCCTAATGCTTCTGCCTGTCTGCCACGTTCCGTAAATTCTTTGTCATTTCTCCCATTTTCCTCCACTATACTTACCAAGTACTTGAGACTTTCCACCTTCTTCAGCTGTCCATCTCCAAGTGTTATCCCACTCATTGGTCTGTCCTTTTTCCTGGTCGTTAGCAGGATCTCACATTTACTGATGTTGAACTTCCATCCGTACTCTCCCACTGTTTCTTCCCAAGCCTTCAGTTGCTCCTGAATTTCCTCCTCCTCGTTTCCCCAGACCATGAGATCATCTGCAAATACCATTGCTTTCATCTTATCTTCTCCTATCTTTCCTCCTATCCGTGTCATTACCTCGTCCATAACCACAATAAAGAGATGGGGTGACAGCGCACTACCCTGTTTCAGGCCACTCATTTGTCTGAACCAGTATGTACTTTCCCCTCCAACTTTCACACAACTCACACTTCCACAATACATCTCCTTCACTCTGCCTACAGTCCCTTTTTCCACTCCCATGTTTTCCATTGCTTTCCAAACCTTCTCCCTACACACACTATCATAGGCCTTTTCGATGTCCAGGAAGGCCATCAACAGATCCTCTCCAAATTCGTAGTGGTGTTCCTGGAGCTGTCTCACTGAAAATATGAGATCCACTGTTGATGTCCCAGGTCTGAATCCATACTGCTCCTCTCTCAATTTTCTCTCCACTTTGGCTCGTATTCTACTTTCTAATATCTCTTCATATATCTTGGCACAGTGAGGTATGAGTGTGACTCCCCTGTAATTTCTGCATTCCTTTCTGCTTCCTTTCTTAAATATTGGGACAATTAATCCCTTCTTCCAATCTTCTGGGGTCTTTTTCTCCTTCCATATCACCCTCATCACACGGTACAGCCACTGTTTCCCAACCTCCCCTGCTGCCTTCACCATTTCAACACTCACTTCATCCACACCCGGTGCCCTTCCTCCTTTCATCTTGTCTATAGCCATCTCCAGTTCTCTCCAAGTCAGGTCCTTTTCCAATCCTGTGTTGTCTTCTCCATCTTCCAATGCATTGTCTTCCTCCCTATGGCCATTTGGATTCAGCAAATCCTCAAAGTACTTTTTCCACACTGTATTGAGTGTCTCTTTGTTGTGTACCTCATTTCCGTTTTTGTCCACCATTACCACATCCTCTCGCAGACCTCTTCTCTTACTTTTGACCATCCCATAAAGTACTTTCTTATTTCCTCTGCTGTCTTCCTCCATCATCTCTGTCCACTTTACCATCCACTTCTTCCTCTCCTCTGCGACAATCTTGTTTGCTTCTTTCTTCTTTATCTTATAATCTTCCCTTGCCAGATCAGTTCTTTCCTGGAACGACACTCTGAAAGCCTTGTTCTTCCTTCCCACAGCTTCTTTTACTCTCTCATTCCACCTTGGTGTCTCTTTACACCGCTTTCTGTTGCTTGTTCTTCCACATACTGCCACTGCAGCTTCCACCATTGTGTTTTTGAATTGCTTCCATTCCTCTTCCCCTGTTTTAGGATTGTCTGTTGGCATCCTTTCCCTTATTATCTTCTGGAATTCTTCCTTGACTTCCTTTTCCTTGAGCTTCCATACTTTGATTCTCCTTTCCTGGTACTCTGTCCTCTTGCTATCCTTAACAACTCCCAGGTTCATTACAAGTATTCTGTGGTCGCTATCTAAGGCCTCTGATGGTATTACCTTTATATCTCTGACACTTCTCTTCATTTCCCAGTCGTACAGCATGTAATCTACCAAAGATTTCTTTGTTAAATCACTGCTGTACCACGTTACCTTGTGGCTTTCTTTCTTCCGGAACCAAGAGTTGCCTACCACTAAACCGTTTCTCTTGCAAAAATCCAGCAACTTTCTCCCTTCTTCATTCCTGCTACCCCATCCTTCTGCTCCCAATACATTTTCATATCCTTGCCTTTCACTTCCTACATGTGCATTCAAATCTCCCATGACAATGATGCTCTGACCATTCAACTGCTGTTGTAGCTCCTCCTCAAAGTCTTCCTTCTCTTGAGCTGTACATCCAACTTGAGGGGCATATACCTGGGCTATCTCCAGGCTTCTTCCCTTTACAGTTACTCTGATCTAACACTTTCAAATGGGATGCACTAACTGGAGCAAAACTTGGATTACTTACTATCTCATTGTTGTTTGAGTCGTCACTGTTATATCATCTTGTTAAGGTTAAAGATACCTCTTCCATACTTCCTTCAATTGGAGAGACAAAGTGAACTTCGTGTAAGCTTGGAGTAGGCTGTACAATTTCCAGGAATGGAGATGATCAAGACACTTCAGATGTGAAGAGCACTCTTGCATCTTTTACATTTTGTCTGGCACATAAGGCGAGTTTACTATTATTTGCCATGATTTCACCATTCGCCAAACAGTTCTTGTCAAATTATTATTGAGTATCTAATTTTGCCACATAACCGACAATTAGATTCTCAATAATAATTATCTACATACCGATGATATTAAATTCATTTAATTAATTTTAGTTCTTGTCAAAGTTCTCCCAACACCATCAACTGCTCCTTTGCCATAGGAAGTGGTAAGGAAATTGCAATCAGCAGAAATGTTGAAGTCTGACTGAATATATGGAAGGTTTAACATCATGAGGCGGTTCAGCACATGTCCGAGAAAATCTTCAAACCTCCTTTCAGCTTCAAGTGTTGGAGTAGAGTTCCAGGAAATGCCCATACAGAATATTTACTGTGTGGCAATGATAATGAAATACACATGTATTATGGGCCATAAAGGAAATAGAAAATACAAATTGTGGGCAGAGCTCAAAAAATTTAGATTCTTAAAATCACAGAGTCGGGATATACTTCCATAAAATCTTCATAGTCTTCATCAATGGTCATAATTGTATGCTTCTGTACAGCTTATTTCTTGCCAGTTGGAACATTCTTAATGTTTTTTTTTTTTTTTTTTTGTGTTTTGTACCTGGCTCAGTCCTGCTCACATCATCACGGAGATAAAAACTGCACCACATTGTCTTCTCTTTTTTTCCCCATAAAGTCTTTTTTTGAATTTACCCAAGTCTGGTAATTTCATCAATGAACAATTTTGTTACTACTGCTTTACATTTTGATGGGTGGTTTGGTAAATCTCTCTCTACTTTAGAAATTGCTTTTCCTAATGATCTGTTACACTATATGAACCTTCCGTTGGAGATGCATTATTTGTCTGAGGTGGTGATTTTAATGTTGCTCTGTGCTGCATCTTCTCTGATTCTATCTTGCTTTAGCTTTAACTTCACTTACCTGGTTCGTAGTGATTTTTATTATTCCTTTCATAATTTAAACCTTTTTTTCTCTTTGTCTAGGTATGCTTCATACTTCTCTGAATCATGTTAACCCTTACTGTGTCTTTTCCGGCATATTTCCCGCTAATACCTTTGCTTTGCGTGTCGTTAACGATATATTCCGCAGGCTATCATCAGTTTACATTTATTTACGGTAGGTGGCAGGAAAGTATTAGACAACTTTTACGAACGCAACTTGAACAGGAAATGACTTGACCCCTACGTGAAAAGTTACATTTAATTTTTCAGGTTTGGTTAGATAGATAACCTACTACAGTTTGACAGCAACAGCTGATATATTATGATTGTAATGGCATGCTCGATTTTCGGTCAGACGACTGTCTGGGCGAAACCATTGGTGTTCAAGAACAGTGGTAATACAGATACAAATGTAATATTCCAAGGCATGCCCGATTTCTGCGATATATACATTCCATGGTTTCCCTGATTTAGATTTTGTACAGTTTTCCTCTTTTTAAATGTCTTTGTAAACAATACTCAGAAGTGTAAATATTAAGCATGGTTTAATACATTTTCTTTAAAAATAGGATCACTTAAAGAATTGTACAACATATTTCAGTGACACTGGAAGGGTTAAAGCGTGGTTCTGTATAACCGTGACCTCTCGATAGATAACGTTATTGATCTGCAACAATGTGGATTATTAGGGCCTAAACCTCGAATAAATATATATGTAACTTTGTAAAATAATGTTGGCGTAGTTGAGAGCATGCTGAGCATCTATTGCCAAGATTGTGGGTTCAGACCCGGCCGAAGTAGTCTTTTTTTTTTTTTTTTTTTTTAAGAGCATTGAAAATCCCTCAGTATCCCTTCCTTCAGAGGGGAAGTGAAGCCGGCAGGCCCATGTCATAGATTTATGGCATGTAAAAGAACCTTCCACTAACTAAAATTGTGTGAAGACAAATGTGTAGGTTGCTTGGATTTGATTAACACTCTATTAAACTTCCAACATTCATCGCCAGATGCCGGTTGCTGTGGCATCTAGTAGTCAAGTCCACAGATATGTGTTGTTGATGGTAGCATTTGGTAGCAAAAGTAGGTACTACTTGAAATTGATCGTCTGCATTCCTTACCTGAAATACAGATAACGCACACTAATACAGCCATCACAATTAACACCGGTTATCAGACAGATTCTACACACACTCAAAGTACACTGGGCTACATGACCTCATTGTCGCTGCCCCTAAACTGACGAACCAACCAAAATAATGTCACAAACGCCACGAAACAATTGTGTTAAAAAAATGAGTTATAAAAATTTTGTTTCATGTATATACCACGATATGAACATGCCTAGGGAAAATTTTTAGTATAGTCGACGACTAGAGGACATTGATGTTTGATGTGACTTGACTAGCCACCATATTGGTCAGCTATATGAGGTTTCAGTGTGCGTTACATGCCGATGTAGTCACGTGTGTTAAAGTGCGAGGTGTGGTTGTGAGTTACGAATGTTCATAAATTACTTTTAGCTTTTGATTTTAATTGAAAAGTTGCACTGTACTAAAGCCTTGGTGAGACAAAACCATGGGTCGCTATTAGGTCAGTTGTTTCCCAACCTGTGGTTCGGGGATTCGCAAAGCATCTCAAGGGGTTCGTTAAACACTTTTCCCTAATGGCGGGTTTTGAGGTTAGGCCTGTTACTGTTTCCTTAATTTCTGCGGCATTGCCTTTTTTTTTTTTTTTTCCAATTAAAATAACCCTGTAATGAAGTTCTGTTGGCGATTTCAACTGTCAACAGCAATATATCGTCAAGTGTCATGTTGCTTTTGCTAAACGACGATCCGTGTCAGATTGATTTAGTTTTTCGGCATTCTGATTTCTTACTGTTGCAAGTCCATATCACGCCGTCACTTGAGTCAGCACGGTTCCTGGTATGCATTTCTGCACCACACTCGCACCGCATGGCAGTTTTAATCAAGCCTGATTCCCGCAAGAATTCTAGCAAAATTCCCTTGTTTGAAGTAGGGGTTATAAAAAATATGCTATTGCCGATACCTTCTCGACCCTCAACTCGATTAGCACTCATGTTTGGTAAAGAAACCTAGTTTCTCAATCTCGCTTGAAAGCGCGACACAACAGACCTCAAGGATTCCAAGTTTTGCACTGGCGCCAAAACCGGCACCAACCGATAATGTTGGCACTACTGAAAAAATTCATCACCCTCTAGCGACAAAATATTCAACTCCTGTATATTAGAAATATTGGCCATTTCTATAGATAATTTTTCCGATTTCAATGGCGCCGGGCAACGGACTCGACACTAGTTCCCATATGTATAACATCGAGAATTCATTGCATTATTTCCACAATAAATTAATATTTACAGCGAATGCCCGATTTACAGTTATGTAGCAACGTTAGGAATGTGTTTGATTTCGCTGCAATGGAAATTTAGTCTGCCAGCTTCTTTGTGTTCTAACAATACTAACAACAGTACCGCAATCTCACTAAGGAACGGTTGCATGTACATTGTATATTTAAAAGACAGTGGTTCACCCAACTCATATCATCGTAGAAGGGGTTTGTGAGTCGAAAAATGGTAGGGAACCGTCACGACTGTCTGGGTAAAACCATTGGTCACTACAAGGCTAGAGGATGGTCTGGACAAAACTATTGGTCACTGCTAGGTTAGTCTAGATGACTGTCTGGGCAAAACCGATGGTCGCTGCTAGGTTAGTCTAGATGACTATCTGGGCGAAACCGTGGTCGCTACTAGGTTAGACGATGGTCAGGATGAAATCATTGGCCGCTACTAGGTTAGACTAAGGTCTGGTCAAAACCATTGGTCGTTAAGTCTATTACTTTACTGACGATAGAAATAAAATAATATTCTGTGTTGCGCGTGTGACATTTGGTATATAATGGGCTGTCGCGCACATACAGCACAATTTCCAGGACAAAATATACCTGCTACAAATAAAAGTTGTTAGGCTATAGTATAATGCAGACCATGTGGTTAACCTCATTTTCAGGGAGCTTCATATTGATAAGTTTACCTTCCTGTGGACACAAATGTAGTACTGTTTCGTATTGCATGTTTGACAAATGATCATTATACTTTAATTTAGTGTTATCTACTTCTAAAACACAGCCGATAACCTAGATGTTGGGTCCCTTAAAACTACTACTACTAAGACTTTTACCCGATTTGCTCTTAAGACTTCACAGTAGATTCTGGAACATATAAGTCTGTCACAAACAATTGAAAAGTCAAGCAACAGATGATCAGGACAGGCAACATGCGAGGTTGTCAAATATGTATACAATATAAATTATTTGATATTTTTTATGAAATTAACTGCTTACATGGTAGAAGGATTCTTCTACTTTAACATTTTGCACAGTAAAACAACTATTTAATTATACTGTATTTGTTTTTTACATGAGGGTCCTTTGCCAAGGAATGACCTCTTATGCAACCCGAGTCTACAGGATCAAACGAGGAATCTGCAGGAATGAATTCCTTCTTCCCAAGGAAATACAGCAGTTGGTCTGACCTTTTCAGCGGGAGGTTCTGAAGTACATGCTACGTCACAATCACTCTGAATCTTCGTTTCTGCGCAATGCTCCTTTTACTAAGCCTGTAAAATTACATGCAGTTTCAGATCAGTTCAAAAGGTGCATTGGAAGTTCAAAGGAGAGATGGATCAAGTTTCCTCGTATTAACGCCAACAATGGGAACCAGTCGTATAACAGGTGCAAGTGCTAAGGTGCGCTTCTCAGCAGTTTCCAAGAAATTAATTGTTCACAATTGCAGTGCGTCCATGTGCGTTGTATGTTAGCAAGAAGCCAATGAGCGAAATAATGCCTTTCGGAATGGCCAATTGTCATGAATACTGTGCTGTCGGGGTTCACCAAAGACATTTGCATCGAGTACTTGGTTGACGTTTTTGTGTTTACCAACCAACAAATTTAGCTCGTCCATTAGCAAAGTTTAGGGAAGCTAATATGATGATAACCAAGCAAGTAGTCGTCAGTTTCTTCGTTACAGAAACTGATCAATTAGGTCAGTTGATATCTGGGGATAGGGTCTGGTCAAGACTAACCCTGACGAGGTAAAATCTATTCGATAAATGTCGGGCGTTTTGGAGGAAGGTAATTTTCTTGGATGAGAGTAAATTTAATGTGTTAGGACGACAAATGGTGTGGTGAAAGAAGACACACACCTGCATCCCAAGAACTTGCTTCCGACAGTTAAACACGGAGTTGGAGTGTGTTATTGTGGGGGTGTATGAGTGCAGCGGGGAATTATGGACCATCGGATGTGGCTTGTCATTCTGAAGGAAAACTTGGGCCTGGCGCTGCTGGGATGGGTTTGGAAGGTGATTTCTAATTTTTCCAAGACAAATGACCCCAAACATGCACCACATAACACAAAGATGTGGCTGCTTTACAATGCTCCAAAGCAGCTTCTCACCCCTCCACATCACTGGACACTAACCCAAGAGAACATCTGTGGATCATTCTCGACTCAAGAATTAGAAAATAACCAATTTTCAACGGGAGTGAATTAAAATTTGTGCCTCAAGAAGAATGGGCCTCTATTCCAGTGGAGATCACCAGAACATTAGTCGACTCGATGCCAAGACGCATGAAAGCTATTATTCAAGCGAAAGGAAACCCAACATAATATTACGACATTCTATAAATGTTTTTTGCTGTTGTAACGAAGGTGTACGAATACTTTAGACACACCAGGAATTTGTAATATTTATTTCATTTGTTGTTTTCTGTACATAGTTTGTGTGTGTTATTTCGAGAACTGCATCAAGTACAATAAAATAATTCACAGCAGTTACCATGTTATTGGTCCTGTATTTCTACCTTCAATTAATTCTGTGCATCAGGTAAACAACTCCCTTCCCTACAGGTGTACGAATACTTGTATATAGGTGTATATACTTGCACCTGGTATACGACTGGTCATGCCCTACACGTATACTAAAGATTGTTCGAATCGGTGACCCATCCATCGTAGCCTCCTCTTGTATGCTTTAGTTTCTTAGCAACAATGAAACATGTATATCTTCTGTACTTCTGACCACAACAAAAATGGCTGTGAAGGGACAGGATGCTTCGGCATAAATGAAATTGAACAGCTGTTTTTAGCTGAGAGCGACTCTGTTAATGAATTTCTGGGCAACGATAGTGAGTGAATGTGTGGTTGGAAATCTTGTGATACCAAGTGATGGTGAAGATGCAGGACAATGACATTGAGGAAGATGGAGGTGAAATGAGTTGACTTCCACCAGGAAAATGAGAGAAATAAAAGATCATAATTTTCTGGTTTGCCAGTTTATTCCAATACTTCCACTTTCTGTTTTCTCTCTGAATTCAGACTTAGACAATATATTACGTGACGATACCATGGAAATGGAAATCATTCTGTGTTTGCCCATGTTATCATGGGGGCTACCAATGAATCCTACAAGGAGGTCCTATTTCTCTGAATAGTAGACTTCTGAGCTGGAGTGATTCAAATGTGAACAAAATGTAGCCTACGTGTAAGTACAATGCTCATGACAAGACTGGAATACACTGACAATTTTGGAATATTGGTTCACAAATGCCCTGTTTCGAACCCCTATGTATCTAAATCATCTTAGCATGCTTCTTTTCTCTAACCTTACCGCCACTGACAAATTGTAAACTGAGAGCTATAATCGATCATCTCTCAACAGTATAGTGCAATCCTTCCTAAATCTGTGTATTGATGAAGCCCTAGTAGCTTTCTTTTTTCAATTATTTATGTAATAGTTATTAGATACAACCATGAAAGGGTCATTTTACACTAAACAAATTTTAAATAATATTAACAATAACAAGTATGAAATGGCAGTGAAGACAGCAAGGGAAAATCTCGGGAAAGCCGCAGGGAATGATTGATGTAGTGGTTGATACGAGGGGGTAGCAATTGAGGATGAAAGGGATCTTCTAATGTTATGTTTGAATGCTCTATGAGGAGAGAATATGTCAATGTTTGGAAGGGAGTTGCTAAGGCGGTGGAAAATAGAGCGCTTCTGTAGTTCAAGACGTGGACGAGGTACATGGAGTAAATGATACTGACGTGTTGAGCTGGAAGTTCAGTAGGTTAGTAGCATATCAAATTTTTTGTAGCTATTTATAATTTTATGTAGGAAACACAGGTCAGTAAATTGTAAACGGCTTCTCGGGTCGAGTACATTGAGCTGATTTAGCATGTCGGATTTGGCCAAGTGACTTAGTGAAGGATTGCGAGCTTTGACTAATGATATGAAGAAATTGAACTAGGATAGGGAGAACATATGTGGTAATGTATAATTTAAGTGCAGTGAGGTCTTTAATTTCTGTGTATCTGTTTAGAATTTCAAGACTGTGCATTGCACGAGATTTGATATGGTCAGTGTGAGGAGAAAATGTCGGTTTATCATCGTGAATAATACTTAATCTCTTGCCGGAGAAGCTGTATCCAATCTATTTCAACATATTTTATATTCTGCCCGATTTCCAGATTTCGGTAGTGAAAAAGACACAGTGAAGCACTTGTTAGGATTTGGAGATAACCTCCATTTGTTGAACCAATCAGTACATGTATTCACTGCTTCCTGGAGCTCAGCGCAGTCGTCAAAACTGGAAATTTTTCTGAATATCGTGAGTCATCAGTGTACAGGAGAAAAGAACAGGGAGAATTTTACACACGTCATAAGGTCATACCGTAAGATACTGCCCTGTGTTACTCCTGATATGACTGGGATCCAGGTCGATACAGACCCGAAAGCACTACCTGTTATCTATTGGGCAGGAAGCTTTGTATTAGGGACAGGAGGGATCCATGTATGTTGTATCGTGAAGCAAGCTTTTGGAGGAGAAGAAAATGGTTCATGGAGTCAAATGCTTCGGTTAGGTCAACGTAGATTACATCTAGCTGAGGTTTGTGATCTATTGCAGAAATTATGTGGTGGTTTAGATCAGTCATTCGTTAAACATGATTTTCCAGGGATGAAGCCATGTTGTTCTTCTGATAGGAGTGGTTTGGTGAAACTGAACAGACAGCAATGTATTATTCTCTCGAAGACTGAAGAGAGAAAGGGACGATAGATGTAGGTCTGTATGAAGAAATTTCGAGCTTGCAGCCTGATATAAGGACAGGTGTGACAGCTCTTTTCCACGAGTCAGGAAAAGTGCCGGATATCATGAACCAGTTAAATATTATGGACAAGGGGATGCTGAGAGATGCAGAGGTGTCTTTTATATATAGGGCTTATGTCTGGTGGATTAGTTTGCGGGCAGACTTTTTAAAATGTTGTGGATTTCATCGGGCCTCGTCGAAATTTGAGACAGTGAATCAGAACAGACGCTAGTAAGTTGAGGAGGACTGGGGATTGGTACGGGAACAAAAGGTTGAGTGAAAATATTCATTGAAGTTTGTGGACCTCAATTCAAATGGGATTTCTTCATTATGGAGGTTTAGGTTAAGTGGAATTCTTTGTTTTCTATGGGATGATATAATTGCAGGGCTTCCAGCAACTCACTTTTCTCACTATTATTCACTATTTTCAAAAAGCCTCACTTTTCTCACTATTTCATAAAATTACTCACTATTCTCACTTTTTTTTTTCAAAACTGGTCACATTCTGCGATAAAAATGGTCTTGTGCACAATCAGATTGTTACAAATGACCCAAAATATACCTATGAATGGGTAGTTCATTTTTCTGCCACCGCTGCCGGCAGCTAGCCAGGCGGCCAGAAAGCATGAAAAGCTTCCATGGTGCAATACCACAGCAGGTGCTGTGCAGCGATCGATGAAAAAATCATAAACAGTACTCAGATATATTAACATAGGTGCAATTTGGTTGACATTTGGGGGGGGGGGGCTAATTTGTTTTTCAGATACACATTCTTAATTTTTTTTCTTTTTAATACAGTTATGTCACATTTTGGGGGGCTATGGTTTGTTTTGGGGAGCTTAGCCACCCATAATTGCACCTACAGATACGGCCATAAATGCGAATAATGCTATGAATTTACTCACAATTTACTCACTTTATCATACAAAAACTCACCTTTTTCTTCCTTCAATTTTTTGAAATAAAACCACTCACTATTTTTGGACGAGTGAGTAGATGGAAGCCCTGTATAATTGTCCAGAACTTCTTGAGAATTCCAACTATGGAAGAAATGTAGCAGTTGTAATCTTCTTCCATATGAACTCGTGAAATTTTTCGTAGGTGAATAAGTAGCCTACATTGCGTGTATGAGGATTAGGAACTGATTTCTACAGTGACCATGCTCAAGTTTTGGAGAAGGAGTTGGGTGTTTAGACTTAGTGCACTGTTGGAAATATTAGGTCCAGTGTTTGGGATTTCTTGTAGGGTGTTGATTGAACTGTTTCATATGCAGACCGTTTATAAAATTTGATAAGATGAAAGTATCGATAGGGGGAGAGTTGATGGTACCATGGTATTTGTTAGAAAGGTACGTGTTGGTTAATGGCCGAGTAAAGGAAATCCTCCAACAAGGCCACTGCACTATTTATGTCTCTCTCAGCTGTTAGCAGGCACCAGGGAAGAGATGATAAATCCTGATTGACTGCTTGCAAGTCGACCTTCCTCCAAAGATGGAAAGTTCTCTTCTCGGCACCCCCAGGGGCTCACATCTTGTGGGCGTGGGTTGGCGACCACGGGGCCCCAGCTGAGTCCAGCATTGCTTCCACTTACTTGTGCCGGGCTCCTCTCTGTCTCCTTTCCTGTCGACCTCACTTGGTCAACTCTTGTTCTCTTCTGACCCCGACGGTATTAGGGTATCTGAGGCCTAGGGAGTCTCTTCCTTTCCCGCCTTAATTGGCCCTTGTCTCATCTTTTCTGATACCCTCCTTTTGCGAGGGGTCAGCCTTCTTTTTCTCTTCCTTTTACCTCCTGCCTTGTGCTCAAGGCCCTTAAGGAGGGAGGGTGTATGTAGCCCCACCACTTCTGGTGCACCGTAGATAATGCTACACCCTCAGGGGCTCACGGCTGGTGAGTTCGGGAGTTGGCGACCCCGAGGGATTCCTGAGCTGGGTCCGTTTTCCCCTTTTGTCCCTTACCTTTGGGGCGGACCCTCTCCTCTTTCACTTTCCTATCTGCCTTTCATGGCTCTCCTTCCTTCCAAGTCCCTCAATCTGCCTTCTTCGAGGGTTGAGGGCATTTATTTTCCTCCTGTCCTTTATTTGCCTTATTCTCCTTTATTTTTCCATTTCTTCTTCTAGTATGTAGGTTAGTAGTTAGTCTTAGTTTTTAAGTTCGCTTTTGTTTTTTTTTTCATCTTCACCATCACCCAAACCATCAGGGGCCGATAACCTAGATGTTAGGCCCCTTAAAACAACAATTATCATCATCATCATCTCTCTTCTCGGCAGTTCTGTTTTTATGTCTGCTGACTGGGACAAATGGTCGGTGTTGAAGATATTTCTTCCAATGGTCACGGTGACATTACGCAATGTTGGTAATATTAGGTCCAGTGTTTGGGATTTTCTTGTAGGGTGTTGATTGTACTATTTCAGATGCAGACTGTTCATAAAATTTTATAAGTTGAAAATATCGACCGAGGGAGAGTTTATGGTACCATTGCCTATTGATGTCCAGGAGATATGAGAGTTAAAATTACCTAGCGACACTATTTCATTTGCTTGGTTGAGGGCATAGAGTTGAAACATTCTTCCAAGGTGTCAATTTAGCTGGTAGGTGGGCAGCAGAATCAACCTACGAGTAAATTATTTCGTTAAGGGATATTAATCTCAACCCATATTCTTTCGCAGGAAGTCTAGTCAGGCTGATGTTTTGCCTTCAGTTATTGACTGCAATTGCAACACCACCACACCTTATAGGACTATCGCGCCGAAACACATTGAACTCTGATGAAAACGGAAGTTCCCTGCATGATGCAAAGTCTGACAACCATGTTTCTGAGAGGCAGAGGATATCGAATTGATTAATCTTTGTTACATTTGCTAAACAGTTAATTTTGATGCTCTGAGTGTTTTGATAGTAGAGGTTAAGGGGTCCTGGGTTTTAATGAATGTCACCTGGTGGTGGTGGTAGTAGTAGTGGAATAAAGTACACTGTACTGTAGGAAACACGGCAACCTAGTACTGGTCCATGAGGTGTGGTGAAAACATGGCGGAGCACTGGGAGAGTACAGGCTGCCGCAGTCTTGAAAGTAAAACTGAACTTCTTGGTTACACGACACAACACTACAGCCAGAAATGTTTTCAAACACAGATGCGCACCATATAGCTCACTTGAATAAGCAAACTACCACTAAAATACAGTAATATATCGGAGCTACTGAAACATGAGATTTGTTACTTACCGCCATCTTGGCTGGTGCCTTTCAGTGGAAGGTTAGCATTCGAGCAATACATTCCAAGCAAACAACACAGATTTGGAGTAAGACTTTTTGTGTTCCAGGCGCTCGCAACTAGTGGGACGTGGGTTGGCGACCACGGGATCCCCAGCTGAGTCTGACATTGTTTCCACTTGCTAGTTTCGGGCTCCTCTGTTATCTTTCCTGTCGACCTTCTTTGGCCAAATCTTGTTCTCTCCCGACCCCTAAGGTATTAGGGTATCTGGGGCCTAGAGAGAGTTAATTGTCGTGCCTTAATTAGCCCTTGTGTTATCTTTCCTGATACCCTCATTCTCCCAATTTTTCATGTTATCTCGTGCCTTCTGCACAAGGCCCTAAAGGAGGCAGGGTGTATGTAGTCTTACTACTTCCGGTGGATCCTTAATAAGGCTTCACTCCCAAGGGCTCGCAACTGGTGAGTCCGGGAGCTGGCGACCCTGAGGCATTCCTTAGCTGTCACTTATTTCTTTTTTTCACTTCTTCTATTTAGATATGCCCTGTATTTTGAAAGAAAAAATGTGAAGGATATGGTGGTAGTTTGGAACAGTTGGGATGTGCTAAGAGTTTTTATTATTGCAAATCAGGTGATTCCAATAATACACAGGGCTACACTTCGGACATTATATTGGTACAATTATACATACCTATATAATTCGATCTTGAGTCAATGCAGAGTTCATTCAAATAGTGAACTCTGCACGCTGAAGCCATGCTACCTACCTATGTTTTATCATCATTATGCAATTCGATAAATACGACAAAGAGGGAAAATGCACCAGGTAATACAAAGTAATCTGATGAATATATCAACACTCGCCATAGATATTGAGGCTTTAAAGGACGCCAGAGTGCCGGAATTTTGTCCCCAAAGGGAGCTTCAACGTGCCAGTAAATTGATTTACATGGCTCCCTCGTATTTGCGTTCCCTCAGATGCCAACTGTCTGTGGCGTGATTCGAATCCTGCAACCGTGGGCACAGTAGGCGAGAACGTTACTGCTGAGCCACGCTGCCAGTCGGACTCGCCATAGAAGTCTGGGTGTTGTTAATCCATGTTATAGTTGACACATAAACAACAGGTCACGATAGCAACAAGCATACTCACTGTGTCACGACTGTTCGCTTTTCATAATCACCTTTGTGATAATACACAAGTAATGTGAGCTCTCTGTGGCGATGTTATTGAGTGTTCCTATATTGTTGAATTGTATTGGATGACAGGCGGTATTATTTGAACACTATAACGGGAAGCAATAGAATTCAACTCGTTTTATTATAGATTGTTGCAAGTGAACCGACATCAACAAATACTTAATCGTCAGTCACTTGGCAAGGGTTCGACACCTTCCAACCCTTCACTGTCCCAATCTTAATCATCAGAATGAATGAACATGCACTGGCAACATGCTGTCCTATCTGTCAAACTCGAACCAATAGGAACCCACTGATGCCCATTTTATATTGCTCCCTCCAAATTCTTCAGTTTCTTTTGAAATACGGGGTATAGTTATAAGTCTGTGGTTAATAATAATAGTAGTTGTGGCATTAGTATCCATTTTATCATTATTTTCACGATCACCCAAATCTGTGTTGGGCCCCTTAAAACAAGCGTTATCATCATCATCATAAAGCTTTTGTCCTTTGTGATATAGGAACAGGCTTTATTTGAGATTTGATTGTGTACTTCGGGCAAGGAACAGGCATTGATGACAAGTTAGGAGTAACTGTTGATGCTATTGAAGCCATATCTTGGAAAGGGGCATTCGGTATTTGTGTACAGTTGGTATTCCAGCCATTCTCTATTTCATTTACTGCATGAAAATAAGGCAAGTGCTTGTGGCACAGTAAATCATAACACTAAGATCATGCCATCACTACACAAGAAATTTAAGTGAGAATTTTGAGTCGTACCACACTGGAAATATGATGGCAATGAAGTGGACAGTTCATAGCATGAAGTATGAATGTTGACTATACTCTGATTTACGAAAGGTGAACGGTGAAGACTGTCATCCACATGAAGAGTGAGGAGTGGAGACGAGAGTGGTAACGGTATCCATGGCAACAGCGAGCAGTGTTGCAATGTATGCAGACACAGCAGTGAGCACGTGGTTTGACACAGTGTTCTACTGTGCCTTGACTCGTCACTGTCATTAGACCGCCAGGCAGGGCTGGTAACTTCCCCAGTATTTGTGTCTTCCTGCAAGTCTCTTGGAATGGTACGAGTCATAACCTGTCAGTGGCAGCACAGCATTTTCCCACATGCTAGCTTTGAGAGACGTCAACGATTCTATTGGTAATACAGAGTATAGAAAGCATGATGATGAATTTAGTGAGACCAGAGGAAAGGATTAAGACTATAAACAACACATACGCAAGCCCAATGCTGTGCTATGTTATGACAACATGGACCCCTTGGACAAGCCTGACATGATTATGAAGCTAAACAGCATGAGGAGAAGCATGGGACTTTCAAAAACCTGACAAAACACAAAATCAAAATGTTAACCATCTGAATTTCAAATAATTAGAATGACTTGATAGTGATCTGAGAATAGTGACACTCTGCTTAGTATAGACATCCAATGTTGAAGTTTAAATGCTTTTCAATTGGTTAACATGATTGTACCCAAATTAATTGTAATGAATGTTATTTCCTAAACCTTAAAAAATGATGAGTTTAATTATTACATTAACTAGTTTTGATCGTCAAGCGCTCGTTGAATCCTTTACACTCGTGCTGTTAATCTATGTCTACAAATGTGTTGGTTAAGATATACTAGGTATATATACTATTTTAGTTGCTGACATTTATTGTAGTGTAACTTTTTGGGTTTGTTAGTACCAGTATTATGTGATTTTTTAATTTTGATAATGTTAGTGGCTAGTGACCTTAAAGTTTACTTCTTTATTGTAATTATCTATAATGGTTAGTAAATGGCCAGGTTAGTGGGCTAAATTTAATATGGGTTAAGGAAATTGGCAGTTGGCTGGTTATTTGGGTGATGTATTCATTCCCTTTCAGCTTCTGTCACAATTCACAGTCTGATTTTAACTGACAGGGAGTTTTTCTTGAGGGGCTAGCTCCTCGTTATCTCTTCCTCTCCATTGTCTGACCTCGCATTCCTAAGTGTGTCTGTTCGTCTTGCTTGTAAGATATGTCCTAACAAAGTGTATGTTGAATTATCTTGGACATCATTTATTATTGAGACCAATCTTCATTCTCCCATGCATGAACTGTCCTCCCCCCTCCCCCCTTATTCTTCTTTTGTTTTCCATTTCTCCTTCTAGTACTGTATGTTAAGTCAGTTGTTAGTGTTACATTAGTTTCCATTTCATTTTAATTTTACTAGCAACCAAACCAATAGGGGCCGATAACCTAGATGTTAATCATCATCATATACTTTTGGATGACTGGACTGTTTTGATGAGCTACTCGACCTAAGCGCCGCCACGTCCTACTCATTACAGTCTTGACAACCCACCTCTGTACATAAACTGTCAGAAAATAGTTGTCTAGACCCAGTGTTGCTTACTAATATTCACTAAAAATCACAAAGCGGCAGTCAAAATCCTATGTTACTATGTAGAGAACAAACATCTGTTATTTAAGGAACTTGATTTAGTCTTTAGAAAGTCACTAAGTCCACATTAAGCAATAATCAATTTATATTTAGTCATCAAAATGTGTGTTAAAACAGTTGCATCTAGTGACTTGACAAGACTGGCTACACTATTCGGAGATCCAAAGTTCGAATCCCGGCACTGAAGGTGGATATTTTGAGTGTAGTAGTTTTAGTTTTTTCGATGGCCGCTCTGGGAAACTGAGACCTCTTGGCTCCTGTCCCGTTTATTAATTACAACACCCACTTAAACAATACACACATCATATTAGTACAGGCTATGGGGCAACTTTTAATCACACCAAGAACATAGGGCTGGTGACCTGGTTGTCTACATCAGCGTTAAAATATTCTCATAGAAATTTTCGGAGCCATTTTCTCAGTATTGCCTTCGAATCTAGAGAAAGAATATCTTTTCACTCGGTCATTCTGAAGGGTACACTCTGCCTTGAGAGGATAACTGAGGAGAGATTGGTTTACTTCCACCAAGGTCAATCTACTTAAAGGAAATGCTGGTTGATACTTTTAGACCACAGTCGCAACACTCCTTAATCTAATCACAAATACACACTCTGGTACAGGCACCAGAATAACACAGGTTATCAGATTTAAAACATACCCAAGTATACAGAGCTGGTGACCACAATGTCACAAGTTCCTAAGTAAAAAGAACTGAACTGAAATGTATTATTAAACAAGATGTGGGAATCTATCTGATTTGACATCACTTGCACATTCATAATGTGCTGTGTATTGCTGTTGTTTGTAGATATTAGAGTGGATAGGATAGGTGTGTGGGAATTTGGTACAAATAAGTTACCGAGTGAATATAGTTCGTATCTTGTGTTTTTGTAACTTTTCCTCTTCTATCTGGTTACTAACATTGTGATAATTTTATTTTTCCAGCCTCGCATTGATCCATTACAGTTACTCAAATGTTTGAGTGTGTTATTGTCACCATCTGGTGGAATAAAGAGCAAGGATGAGGTTCAGAGACTAGCAAGGTAAGTAATTTATATTGACTGGCATGAGTGACTTCCTTATATTTTATTGATTATGTTCGGAAATATTATTGTATGGTGGGTTCAACTCGTCATGATTCTTGAAGGAAAGGAAGGAAGCTTTTATTTTTATGTGACCGTTAATCGTGAGATCATGAGTCACGGGACCTCCTTTTTACATGGAATCCGAACCACAGGACATGGCATTTCACTTCTAAATCTCGCATGCATTGACTGGGAATCGAACCCGGTCCACCTTGGTGAGAGGCCAACAGCTTGAACACTGCGCCACCACACCCCTATGAACCGTAATAAAAGTTCATCAGCCGCCTAACTCGGGTGCAAGTTCACCGGCTGTTGTTGGCCACATAACATGGCTGAAGAATGGCTGCCCGTGTCAGTAAGCGATCATATGAGTGCTCATTGCTTCATTTAATAAATACAGTGACTACCAATAACACAGGCCTGCCAAAATGAAAGTAAGTGTTCGATTAACTTCACTCATCGTCATTTTATTCTACAGTTTTCAGCCCCTGGCTGCGTCTGCTTGGAACCTAAGCCTCTCCATCGTTTTCTATCGTCCCACCACCATTCACTCCTCACTCTGTCCCTCTCCTCTTATTGCACTCCTTCCTTCACACCCACAATCCACCTATCTCTTGGCCTTCCTCTTGGTCTCTCGCCCTCCATTTTCATCTCATGCATCCTCCTTGGTATCCTGCCCTCCTGCATTTCCATACCAACTCATTCTTGACTTCTCTATGATCTCTTGTAAGGGATTATCTTCCACAATCTCTCTCACTCGCTCATTTCTTACTCGTCCCTTCTAGTTATTCCTAATATGCTTTTTTGAAATTTCATTTCGCAAGTCTGGATCCTGCTCAACTATCTTTTCTTCATAACCCATGTTTCTGATGCATAGGTGAGTATTGTAACATAATACATCCGATACAATACCGGTTTGCTGTTCTGGGGTACATCTCTGCTCCATACCAGACCTCTCACGCTCTGCAGGAATCCATGGGCTTGCCTTCGTCTCTCACTGATCTCCTTGTCATTTCTACCACTTCTATTACACTCCCTAAATACTTGAAACTATCCACCTTCTTTAGTACTTCTCCTCCTATCATATATCACTGTTGTTACTCTTCCCCTATTTCTCGTTGTCACCATCGTC
The DNA here is from genome assembly GCA_946902985.2 of Meconema thalassinum. NCBI lineage: Eukaryota > Metazoa > Arthropoda > Insecta > Orthoptera > Tettigoniidae > Meconema > Meconema thalassinum. The sequence goes on along the minus strand of OX336392.1, from coordinate 305,866,475 downwards.
TCATACTTCTTTGCATTAAATTTCAAACCACTTACTGTTTTACTGTCTCAACCTATACATTCAACCTTTCTTGTACCTCTGCCTCTCCATTGCCCCATATCATTAATTGGTCTGCAAACATCATTGCTCTCATATGTTCTTCTCCTATTTATGCTGCCACTTCTATCATTACCTCATCCATCACAGAGATGAAAAGCAGTGGAGATAGTGCACTCCCTTGCTTCAACGCACTCTTCTGTTTTAACCAGTCTGACCTCTCTCCCCCAACTTTCACACAGCTCACACTTCCTTGGTACATCTCCTTTATTCTAGCCACAGTTTGATTTTTAACTCCCTTTTTCTGTAGGGTTTCCCACACCTTTGCACTATCTTTGCTGTGCTGAATTCAAAAATGCATTTTGTTTTCCCCTATTATATCTGGTTAATTAGCGATAGTGAAAAATGTTGTGACAATTTGTTACAGTAAAAGTGAAGAAAATATATATATATGAAGATCAAAGCAACTTAACCCTTCGCCCTCGAATGTTGTAATTTTTTCTGTCAGATTTTGCCATACTGGGAGATGTATTATGAAACACTTATTTACATATTTACAACAACTTTGTACAAGTTCAAACTGCAAAAATACTGTCCCCAAAGGCATAAGGAAGACACAGATGTCTTCTTTCACATTTTCATCAGTATTTTTGGAGTGTGTGATACTGTTCGAAGCTCAGTCCTGCGTGAAGTTCTGGTTGATTATCGCAGGTTTTGCAGAAGTTAACAGTTTCTCGCCTCACCCCGAAAAAAAAAACTAAAAAGAAATATTTTTTATCAATAAAAAGTTAATTTTAACAATTTAAACAGGACAATTATTTTAATATATATGCGTCATTTATGATTTATGAAACGATGTTAACAGTAATGTTGAGGTCGTTATATCAAATGCGTCACATCGTCTGCACAATATGTATTAATGTTACATTTCATGCATGTTACATGATTTTATTTCTGGCCATTTTAAGATGCTTTGTTATTGTATTGTGCACAAGGGTGAAGAAGAGACAAGTTGTAGTCTCGAAACTTGTAATTTAAACAAATGAAATATAAGTAAACTAGAAGATAATAAGTTTTAACTAGGACCATTATAAACCTCAATAATATGGTTCTTCTGCTTGCGCAATATCATTGGTATTGCAAATGGCATTGCCTTTCAATTCCTTTCCGACCAGTAACTTAGTCCCCTTACTCAAGTGTTGCATGCAAAGTGAGGTGCAAATCTTTTGTCTTGGTGTCCCTGCTTTTATTTTAAAAGTAAGTATATAGAAACTAATCAATTTGATGCGCTTTGAAATCTAATATATAGCATCCACAAATGTAACAACATCTGAGCACTATGTAAACATTGCCTGCTGTCCGTTCCGATGCACTAGCCATATTGTTCCCAAAATACATTAAAAAAAAGAATATAACGATTAAACTTTTTATACACAAAAGCACATGCGGCACAGATGAAACTAAAGGCGCGCACACAAAGTGAAATTGATACGATCACGTCTTTAGGCTACTGCCAACAGTTTTAAAGAGCAGCTTAGCAGATAGTGTTATTGGAAGAATGGGAGTTTGATCACTCCTGCTTCTTCAAATGGTTTGAGATATATCTTGTAACGTTTAATCTAAAAACCTTACGCTAACTTTCTCTAGTTTCTTATCTATACTATTTCCAAAACCCTCACTTACATTGCCTGCATTATAACTCGGCCAGTGAACTACGTCACCACTTCCAGTTAAGGTGTAACGAATGTACTAGCTTCAGCAAAAACATTTCTCAAATCAGCAGCACTACTCTTTCTGATAATAGTGTGGCAAGCACTAATGGGTGCGCCGAGTGGATTAAGCTAAGTCGGCAGTCAGACCCCCTGAGCCCCTCGCTGTGGGGTAATGTCTCATGAATAGGAGTAGAGGAGTTCATGACTAAAATTCTCAGAAATGCAACAGTTGTTCACTGGCAGAGATATAATGCGAGGACTGTACCTGATAGTATCTCACTACGAATCCTTAATATAAGCTTGCATGTAAGCTCGCATTACTGCAACAATTAGCTTGCCACGGTGGGTGAGTGGTTAGCGTGTTGGTCTACTAAACCCACGCTTGCAGGTTCACTCCTGGCCGTGGTAAGTGATTTTTGAAAGTTGGCAAAAATACGACACGCATGTCTTACGATGTTGGCATGTCAAATAACCCATTTGAATTCAGTAAGCCATGTTCATAATGGCAAAATCAATCTCGGGAGTTCCCACCAACACAAAGTTCCTCATTTCTCTACTAGAAAGAGCTATTGTGTTCAAGGAGCTTAGATATCTAACCTCCTTGACTATTCAGTCAGAAATTCTTCAATTTGCTTTTCAATTCGTCTTAATATTATGTTGGTGATGATGATTTATGATGCATGAACGACTAAACTGATAGTGCGATATTGTTCACAATGTTTTGCTGCCATTAGGTAGATTTCATTAGAAAGCTAACTATTGCAATGGGTCCCATGTTTCGACTTCCGGAAAATTTCGACATATCTTCGCGTTTCACATCCCCCAGACCCCAAAACCACCGTCAGTTCAAAAGTTTATATATAATTTATGTATATATATGTATATCAGTTTCTTGTGGACACGATAACTGCCGTAATTTTGCACCAATCACTTTGAATTTTTTACCGAATATGTATACCTATAAAATCTCGGTCGAGTTCGTTACTGGGCTAAATCGGTCGAAGGGGTGAAAATGGGGGGCTTTTTTCGAAAAAGTGAAATATTGCTATAACTCTCTTAATATGTGAAATATTGAATCCGTTCAGCGTTCATACTATGTGTCGGATAAAGCCCAAAAATTTATGTTTGAAGAGTTTTTTTTATAGCACCAACCATTGACCAAAGGGGTGGGAAAAAGTGGGTTTTTCGGGAAACATTAATCATATCTCTCTTAATAGGCACAATCTCAAAACCGTACAAAATGGACAATATTCCCCTAAAACTTTTGTCGGAAAGAATTTTTGATATGACACACCATTACGCCAAGGGATTAGAAAAATGATTTCGGAATTATAAGAAAATGCCAAGAGCTATCAGAGGTTGCCATGGCAACACTACTAAATTGATGAGGGATGAGCCATCAGACGTTGCCATGACAACGCACTTGCACGAGATCAGATTCAGTATTTCCATCTGACTAAGCCGGCCCCGTGGTGTTGGGGTAGCGTGCCTGCCTCTCACCCGGAGGCCCCGGGTTCGATCCCTGGCTCCATCAGGGATTTTAAAACTGACGTGAGGGTTGGAACGGGGTGCACTCAGCCTCGTGAGGACAATTGAGTAGATGTCTGACAGTGAGACAGCACCCCGATCACGAATACCAAGATTAACGGCCGAGGGGACCCGACGCGCTGGTCACGCGTCACCCCAATATCTGCAGGCCAAATGGCTGGGCAGCGGTCGCTTGGTCGGCCTTAGCCCGTCATGGGCTGGATGGTGCCAGGGGTTGACTTTGACATCTGACTAAGTGGGAAACGGCTTCGGTGACGTAACTGGTAGCATGCAGAATGTCTATGCCCAAGGTCGTGGTTTCAAAGCCGGCCGAAGTCGTCGGATTTTCTAAGAGCGCTAAAATCCCTCAGTATGCTTTCCTTTGGAGGGGAAGTTCCAACGTTCGTTGCGAGTTGCTGGTTGGGATGGCATCTAGTAGCCAAGTTCACAGCTAGGTGTCATTGACGGTAGTACCTGGTAGCAACATTAGGAACTACTGCTTGAAATTGACCGTCTGCAGTCCTTACCTGAATTACAGACTAATACAGCCAGACTAATACATGACCGTGTTGTCGCAGCCCCTAAACTGAGGAACCAACCAAAATCTCTGCGGGAGATATAATTTTGCGTGAAGAAGTAACAGACCGTTACATAGTTACACATCAGTGTCGAAACCTTGCATAAGGACAGTGTGACCACAAGTATAAAAATGGACCCCAAATGACAAGAAGGTTACCGTTCCCATAAGACAATAAAATGTTTAAAATAAGCATTAAATGACGAAAAACAAAGTTAATTAAGCTCCAATTATAAAATACCTTCTCGCAATAAATGAGGCCTGATCCTTCTACGAAAACCTGCATATTCTGCCTATTTTCGCCTATCCCCAAGTTTGTCCGGTGAAATCTACCTCCGCCTTCGGGGTGCCGAGAGGACCTTTTTCTTTGGTATAGGGATCATTATACTTTTTTCAAAGTCAGCCGGTATTTTTCCGTCCATGTAGATGTTTTGTACAAGTTTGAGCAATCTCTCCTTCATACGAGGTCGCTTTTCTTGAGTAGTTCAGCTTTGAGATTATCAATGCCTGGCGCCTTATTATCCTTCAGTCTTTGTAGAGCTAATTCAAATTCCTCTCTCAGTACTTGGAAGCCTAAATTATCTTCTTCCTCAAGAACTTAATTTTCTTGTAAATTTACACCTTCGTTTAGGGTTTCAATGTAATTTTCCCACCTTTTCGCAATATCGCTATGATCATCGAGAATTATTCCCTCTGCATTACTTATGGCATTACTCTTGTTACATCTCTTACCAAAGAAATTTTTTACCATCTGATATGCAGAATCTACATGTCCTTCAGTAGGTTTTTCTTCTATCATTTTGCATATACCCTTGTAATCTCCTGTAATATGTCATAAAATTTATTCGTGACCATAGTTCTCAACCCATAATTTCTTGTAATGTTATCGATATGGCATGCACAACATGATATTCTGAATAATATTTTGAGTAGTGGTGAGATGTAACTGCTATTTCTTTATAAAGTTACTCACTGTTCCTGTTTCCACTGTGATGAGAGAATTTTTATGTGGTGATAGGTTTTTATTGTCGAATGCCCTTTCTGATTCAAAACTCATGAGGAATTGATGAGAGTTTAAATTAATGAATATGAATGAAATTGGGTAAGAAGTTGGAAAGAAGTGGCCGTGACCTATTAGGAGGTGCCATCTGCGTAGTATTGAAAATGGGAAATACCATTTCAAGGATGGCTGACATCGAGATTCGAATCGCACACACTCAACTAATTCTGGGGACTGCCTGGCTCCATGGCCTTTTGCCTTAATCCGCGTAGCTACCGTACTCAGTATAAATTAAAATAAGTGCAGAATTAATTCAATGGAGCCAGTTTTTGCAGATCAACCCGTATTAACGGTAGTAGCAGTTTCTCTATTACACAATTATTTCTGCCCTCGGTAAAACGATGGACGCGGTATGTACATATGCACTGCGAGCTTGAGGCATCAGCTCCTGGTTTTAAAAGAAACATTTTTCACGCACTTCTGTACTTGAAAATTTCTTTAAATATCCATTCAAACTGAAAGTTAGATTTCATACTTGACTGTAACAATGAATACTTCTCCTATATGAATTAAAAATAGGTAGCTTTTCTAATGAAATCTACCTAACATTAACCGTGATGGATAATGTGATTAATAGGCGTATTTACTTTCGTATTAATTCAGTACTGAGTAGTGTGACCAGATCCAGTACTGTGAAATAGAGGACAACTAAGGTAAATATTGAAGACATTAATGGAAAAAAGAGGACAAATCTAAAAGTAATAAAACCATATAACTTACGAAAAAAGCTTGTCCATAGTTTGCGAACTGCCGCAGCCTTGTACACTTTTTTTTTGTTTTTATTTGAAGAAATGTGGCTATCCAAATCTTGAGAACCTTCGAAATTAAATGAAAATTTTATGTAAATGACTCTGTTTTAATATTTGTCATTTATTAACTAAAACAATAAATTATAGAACTTAGGCCTACCATGATTTGCTACCGAGACGAAAGTTGCAGTTGGGCAAATTTTACATTCTGCCTCAAAATCGTTACGCCCAAGCTTGAAAGCAGGATATTTGGTTTTCAAAGCATCTGTAAACTTGCACTTTCATTTAGGCATTTTGAATGCGAGCACATTTTAAACTGGCAAACACACAAACATGCCGCAAGACTGTCATTCAATGGAGCACAATCACAGAAACACATTCCCAAACCCAGCGTAGATCGGAAACAAACACAGTTAGCGCTGCACATCGGTAACAAATTTAACTATTGCCATGGCGCCATTATAAACTGCGATGAACTAAAACATACATACAATCATACGATAATATAGTAAATTAATAAAAAGGAGGACATTTAGACAATTTTAAAAATTGTTCGCGGACAGAGGACAGACACGTAAAATTGGAGGACTTGTCCGCGATAAGGAGGACGTCTGGTCACCCTAGTACTGAGAGACACCTGTTTAATATTATATTGTTTATTGTAACATGTTTTGCGCCCTTCATTGGGGTCTTCATCAGAATGGGTCGCATTGCTATAACATACTTATACTGTACCCTAAGTAGGGCATTTTCATACACAATACAATATACTGTTGTAAATAAAACTTTACTCAAATAATACAATTTTGAATATACAAGTCTAATCAAAATGGACATTCTTACAAAAATATTTATGAAAGTATTTAAACATGTATTTGAACTCTGATCAAGGCAATTAATATGATGAAGACTCCAATGGAGGGTTGAAAACATGTTACAATAAACATTATAGTATTAACAGGTGTCTCAGTACTCGATTAATACTTCTATCACGTGCTCAGCTTCGTGACCCCACGCAGTTTACTACACACAGACTATACCTGCCACATACCTTTCCTCACATTCCTTATCTATTGTCTGAGGGCAGTAATCTATTAGTGGAAGGGATGAGGACCGAGACATTTATTTTTGTCAAGCCGTGTTGCAATGTGTTAGGTAAGACCCTGTGCCCCCAGTCCTGCTGGCAGAGTGAACATCTGTTCCAGTCTTACGCATACTCCAGGAGAATGTAGCTGTCTGATTGCGAAATAAAATTGATAGTAGTTAAGTGTTAAAATAAAACATTATGAATCGTCTGAGCTACGAAGTGCATGAATCCAGGGTGTCCTATCTCTTATGCAAGACGTCGAAGAGGAAGAAATATCAGGAGGTGAAAACAGTGATAGTGAAGATAAACTAGAAATAGCTGAATAGCAGTGTCAAGTGAAATAGCTTAAACTTTCCTTGCTCTTACTAAAATGTGGTAATAATTATGAACTGCTTACGATGAGATGTTATGAAGAGACTTCTCTAAAATGTGTTATTCGTGAAAAACTGGAATCGTACATTATCTAAAACTTGTCTAATCATTCATTTTGAAATTGTTAATAGGCGAACTGAAGTAAGAATTATCCGATATTTCATAAAAATAGATGATTACCTGTCAGATCCGCACCATTTCTATTATAGTGTAAATACCCGTTTATAATATGTGCATGGCTTTCATTTTAGACAAATATACTTGGCTCATTTGTTCAGTGAATGTTTTCATGCCATATAAGTAGCATAAACTAAATAATTGTCGTTACTACAGAGAAATAATTGGGAGGGGTCTGAGATGACCCCGTGCCACCTCTGACGTTGCTCAAGTAAGTGCCATCTCTCCCCGGTTAATTTTTTTTTTATGAAGCTTTTTTTTTTTTTTTTTTTTTCATTTGCCCTTTATTAAGAGTTCTGACAGTTTTGAAACTGAGGTGTGCGCATATTTATAGTACAGTGCGCTCACGATAATTCGCGGGTCTCCAAGAGTATTTTTTAAAATTGAAATTCTCACAAGAACTATTCATCTCGATAAGTAAAGCAATCTCTCCATCGTTTAAAAGAATTTTGGTGTGACACAACAGGTAAAGACGAAATCATTGAGATTCGAGAAGACTGAACTGTGTTTCTCTGCGATGTAACAGCAGGCCGAATTGCGCAATCTTAGAAACATACAAGCCTGTTGCTGCGTGTGGTATAGCACAGCTTTCCTTTATCTTCGAAGCCCAAACAATACAAAAGGAATGCCCTTTCACTTGGAACCTACCCTCCCTTTCCCAACAGCCACACTCCAAGGTTGCTGATCTGTGAGTTGTGAAGCGTATTGTAGACTCCGATTATTGCGTAATGGCGCAAACTTGCGTGAGACACAGAGAGTGTTTGTTGGATGCTCTTCATGCAGTCAACAAGTCATGGGAGAAAAGTACCGCTACTACGTTCGCACAAAAGCAAGTGCTTGCCGACTTCTGTGACGACAATATTTCGAACGGGCTAGTTAGACGTCGATAAAGACTATTATGATTTAAGACATGAAAGCAAAGAAGAAATGACACGGAATTTGTCTGTTGGTGAGGAAAACAGAGATCCAGTTGATATCGAGTGCGGGAGTGATGCAACAGAAATCCCGAAAGTTTCTCACAGTGAAGCTAGTGTCTCTAAGTCACACTTGTCTCTTATATACACTGACCGGCACGAAAAACACAACACTTCAATTTCTTACAAAAACCTAAATTAATTTTTAATTTATGACACTAATCTACTATAAAATGATGAAATATTGTAGTACTGTCCCATGTAGGTGTCTAACAATGAAAAAAAAAAGACGATTATAAACAAATTTAACAAATTAAGCCAGAGATGCACACTTCAAGGAAAGAGCGCTATAAGAGCGGGAAATTTTGCGTAAGCTCATAAAGGTAATGCACTTCTGTTTTGATTTTATACACATCACCCTTTACTTCACAGACCTCGGAGATGATCTCTGAGACCTCTGTTCGCATCTTCAAAAGCGTGTATTGCCACCTCTTTCACCACTGACGGCATTCAACCTCTGAGGGATGCTCCTGATTAATGCTGTAATGTCATTTTGAGGAATCATCTCCCAATCTTCCAGGAGGGCATTCCGTAGGTCCTTTAGGGTCTCTGGATAGCACTGACGGGCTCCTCTCTCCAGCCGGTCCCAAACGTGCTCGATGGGATTCATATCAGGGCTTCGAGCAGGCCAAGCCATAGCATGAATCCCTGCTTTATCCAAGAACTCTCGCAATGTGTGGGCGTGCATTTTCTTGCATTAGTGTGAAATCATCACCAATAAATGGAGTGAAAGGCACAACATGCTCCAGAAGGATTTCCTCCACATACCAATGTCCGGTAAGGCTCCCATTCTCCACGAAGACCATATCCGTCCTTTCAGCCATACTGATTCCTGCCCACACCATCACAGAATCACTCTGAAAAGGCGTCCTGGATGAGAATGTGCAAGGGGAATACCTTTCCCCTGGCCTTCTCCAGACCCTCTCTCTTCCGTCAGGTGATCGGAGGCCAAATCATGACTCATCGGTGAACAACACTTGTTCCCATTGTTGTACTGTCCTGCCATGATGTTCCCTTGCGAAAAGTAGTCGAGCTGTGCGATGTGCTCTGGTGCGTTCTGGGCCTGTAACTGGTCTTATGGATTGAACATTGGTTTCTTTCAATCTTCTTCGGACGGTTCTCTCACTAGCATCGACCCCTGGAACTTGGTAGAGTCGATTTCGTGCTTCAATGGTGGTGGTGTGACAGTCATGGAGAACTTGAAGTTGTAAGAAGCGGTCATCTCTCTCCGATGTTGCTTTTCTCAGGCCTGTTCCTGGTCTCCTTGCAAAGCCTCCAGTTTCCCTGTACCTTCGTACGGTTCTGGAATTCGTGGAAGCTGTAGTCTTCAACACATCTGCTACGTAATGCATGCTGCGACCATCTTCCACCAAAGCAACAGCTTTTGCAGCTTGTTCGGGGCTCAAGGGCATGTTTGCTCCAGAAAGCTAATTATGACAATCACAGAAAGATCCTACGAACACATGTGATTGAAAAGGGAATAATTCAAAGTACAACAATAAGCGCTATAAAAGCGGGAACACATTATTGGCTCACATCCAGTGACGTGTTTTCCAGGTTGCGCGGGAAAAACCAATTGAGGCTCGTGCAATCAACAATCGGCACTTCATTGTTTGCTCGCAAAGCAATGCCAATAGCATACCCCGTCTAAAAAAAATAGGTTGAAGTGCTTCACTTTGATTAAATAGATAATTACACAATAATTACACATCATTTATTGGGTGTTGCGTTTTTCGTGCCGGTCAGTGAAGAAAAACAATATGAATTTTCGTTGTCATATAATGTTTCCTTCGGAAATGTGCAATCGAAAATTAGAATAAACAATCTAAGAAACAAAAAGTGATGACTTTTTTGTGTTAAATATTAATGTAGGCATAATCCACATAGGCCTACCTCTAGCCTAGCATGTCTTATAAGCCACTACAATCAAGTGTTATAATCATTACTTTCCGTGTTCAAGCCTATTTCAATATTTTAACCAATAGTTTTGTTTTTAATAGGCTTAACAAAAATAACTGTGGATAATTCGCGGAAGTTCGTGCCTTAATTACCGCGAATTAACGAGAGTGCACTGTACTTAAGTTTAATTCGGGTGAAATGTTTTGTTCCCCTTATGTCATCAATTACCAACATTTTATCACATATATAAAATGCTAAGGTGTAAGTTTCATAAAACTCAAGCCCTTAAATCAGAGAGAGTTAGGAAGTGGGGTTTGTGCCAAAATATTCCAAATCATCTCAATTGTAAAGGGAGATCTTGAAAAGTCAACGGAAATGTATTTGTTTATAAAGTGTGTTTAAACATAACACAAGACTATAGCCACTGCCAGAGCTGTCTCTCGTCCAGCTTGCATAACAGTAAAACTGGGTGGTTGGTCCATACACATGGGCCATTCACAAGTAACGGATCGTAACATATGAGCATTCAAAAGATAGAGAATTACCCATCACAGTGACGAATTACACTATAATTTCATAAATATGGACAGTTTGGTTAAAAAGTGTTTCAAACAAATAAATAACCACTGCCAGAACAGTGTTGCGTCGAGCCCGCAAGATAAGTCGGGCAGGTGGTCTGTACACATGCGAGAATTCTCGCACAGGCACTCTTGTTTTATATTAAACGCTAAAGAACACGGCTTATCTGAAATGAAAACAATAGGTATTTTGTAATATTGTCCATCTCTTTAAGTTTTCAATAAACAAAATTTGTACAATTTTATCTGTGTAATGAGGAGCATTTGACTTGCTGTTCTGCCCCTTAAAACTACTACTGTATTGCTGCCGTTTGGTGCATGTAATATACCGCGTGTTCTGTTGCTTTTTGTTTTTAGTGATAGGCCATTTGGAAAGTTGGCAGGTATTGTATAGTCACCTAAAAAAAACAGCAAAGATTTATGTTATAGGTACCACCTGTGGTAGTGATTGGTGCTCTGTATGTTCAACTTCACTGTGGTGATCATTTTACCATGTCGACCAACCACCTGCTTGGGATTAGGTAACTAGAATGATGTAGCCTGGAGTGTTTGTCAAGGAAAACATCCTTTCAACATCTGCATTGTGTGACATGGTAGTAAAAGAAAACTGTCTCACAGTAAACAACTCCTTAAAACCAATGTCTTATGTAAAAAAAAAATACACCACTGTAAAAATGTCTCTTTTTGTTCCATTACAAGTTTCTGTAATGCATAAAAAATCTAAAAGATTATCAACAAAAACACACTTCAACTTAATACATGAAATTATAACACTGAAAGATAGTATATTTGCTTTCATGGCCAGCCGGACCCTCGCAGGAATAGCGAACTTTGCGCTGCCTCCCTTTTTATGAAGCGCAGCTTCGCCTCTTTACTGCGAGAGCTTTTAGCAAGAAGTTGCAAGATAAATGATTCCTTACAATCAAAATGGTGGATGCTGGATGGGCTTAGTTTTCTAATGTATTAGTCAATTCCTCTTGGGTAAGAAAAGCAGAATTGCAACAAAACTTAGAACACGGGGAGTCTTATGTAGGATACACCACTTCACGTTCATCACAAGAACATTCAATTATACTCCTTGACAAGGAGAAAGAGTTATAAATATACCCATATATTTAGGAGAAAGTAGGCTAATTGTTCTTTACTGAACAACTTGTTAGGTTATAAGGAAATGAATGCTTAGGGAGATATTCATGGGAGATTGGATTGATGGCAGTATATATGAGCTATTTTGATCATCCTTTTAAAGTTAAACTGATTGATTGGAATAATAACGGGGGCGAATATTCCTTTGTGGGGAAAGTGAACTATTTGCTAGTGGACATTTTCAGTCCTCAACCCCGCCCAAATGTTTGAAGCTTTTAAGAAGCTAGTCAAGCTGTGTCAACAAAACAAGGAGTTGTAATTAGATTTGTAGGAACTAGTGTGGAGGGTGGATGGTGTTGGTGTAGCACGCCTGCCTCTCACCCGGAGACCCCGGGTTAGATTCCCAGCTCCTTCAGGGATTTTAGACTGACAGGTCCTTCAGGGATTTTAGAGACTGACGTGAGGGCTGGAACGGGGTGCATTCAGCCTCCTGAGGACAATCGAGTACCATTGGTGGTCTGACAGTGAAGCAGCGCCCCGGTCACATAAACCAAGATTAACGGCCGAGGGTACCCGATGCGCTGACCTTGCATCACCAGAATATCTGCAGGAAAAATGGCTGGGCAGTGGTCGCTTGGTAAGCCTAGGCCATTCATGGGCCGTAGTGCCATGGGGTTTGTATGTATAAAGGGAAGGGATTGGATTAGAATTTTTAATTTTTTGAAATTATTTTTACTTCTTTCTTTCAACAAAAAATTTAACTGTTTCATTATATTCATGTATATATTTCAAATTGTAGTTTTATCATTTTGCCACCTGTGGCTTCCCCTATTTGCAAATAAAAATCGCACACCTCAAAGCACTTCTACCACTACTCAATATGAGAGGGGTATCAGAAAATAACTGGCGATATTTTACTGCTGGAAAATTCAGGCTACCTTATTCACATTCGCTTTCTGACTTACAAAGTATCCTCCCGTAGATAGAGTACAATGATTCCAGTGTTCAATCCACTCTGCATTTCCTTTTTTCATTGTGGGAAATAGGTGGTCACACAGTGAATGGGTAGGGTGTTGAAAGAGAAATGTGCAGGTATAGAAAATTGTCTGAAATTAGGAAAAGTAGACACAGCTTATCGAAGGATTAAGAATACTTTTGGGGAAAAGAAGACCAAGTGCTGTAATATTAAGGACACAGATGGAAAGCCTCTAACAGATAGGGAAGAAAAAGTTGAGAGATGGAAAGCTTACATAGTGTTTCTATAAGGGAAAGTAGATTGAAAATCATGTAATGGAAAGGGAAGAGGAAATTGATGAGGATCTAAGCAGGATCAAAGCACTGTGCATAGATGATATACCGATTGAGTTGCTATGCTGCATAGGTGATGTTCTGATCAGGTTATTTCACTTGGTGTGTAGGATTTATGAGACAGGTGAAGTACCCTCTGATTTCAAGAAGAATGTTTTCATCCCTATGCCGAAGAAAGTAGGAGCGGACAGATGTGAAGATTGCCGTAAAATCAGCTTGATTACTCATGCTTCAAAGATCCTGTTTAGAATAATTTACAAGAGGATGGAAAGCCAGATAGAAACGGAGTTGGGTGAGGATCAGTCTGGTTTCAGGAGAAATGTAGGAACAAGGGAAGCTGTACTAATTCTTCGGCTGATTTTGGAAGGTAGAATAAGGAATAAAACAGAACGCTCATGGCATTTGTAGACTTAGAAAGGGCTTTTGATAATGTTTATTTATATAAACAAAACAAAATAACGTTGATTGGGTAAAATTGCTTGTCATTTTGAAAACGATTGGAATAAAGTGCAGGGATATGAGGATGATTTATAATCTATACAGAAACCAGACAGCAGCCATACGAGCTGAAGGACATGATAGAGAAGCTGGTATTCAGAAAGGTTTAAGGCAAGGCTGCAACTTATCACCCATACTTTTCAATCTTTACATTGAACAAGCAATGAAGGAAATTGGAAGTGGGGGGTGAAGATTCAAGGAGAAATAACTTCCAACTATGAGATTTGCTGATATAGACATCTTGGCTGACACGCCTGACGATTTGAATGAGGTTTTGAATGGTGTGGACTCAGTATTGAGGAAAGAATTCATGATGAAAATTAATTAATGTAAAACAAATTAATCGGAAACCCCTATGGACATCAAATTGGCAGGTGAAAAGCTAAAGGAATTAGCAGACTTCTGTTATTTAGGAAGCAAAATAACCAGTGATGGACAAAGCAAAGAGGATATAAAAAGTAGGTTGGCTCAGGCAAGGAAAGATTTTCTACAAAAAAGTAATCTGTTGAAAATGAATATAGATTTAGGTGTTAGGAAGTAATTTTTTAAAGCCTTTGTCTGGAGCGTGGCACTCTATGGAAGTGAAACTTGGACTATTGGTGCAGCAGAAACTAGGATAATTGAAGCATTTTAATTGTGGTGCTACAGGAGAATGATGATCAGTTGGGTAGATAGGGTTACAAACGAAGAGATGTTAAGCCGAGTGGGAGAGGAGAGATGTTTCAGGCGATTGCTAATGAAGAGAAGAGATAGGTTGGTAGGTCAGCTACTAAGACACCCAGGAATAGCAAGCTTAGTTATGGAAGAAGGGCCGGCCCCGGGGTGTTGGGGTAGTGCGCTTGCCTCGCACCCGGAAGCCCCGGGTTCGATTTCCGGCTCAGTCAGGGATTTTAGATGCTGACGTGAGGGCTGGAACGGGGTGCACTCAGCCTCATGAGGACAATTGAGTAGTTCTCTGACAGTGAGGCAGCGCCCCAATCACGAAAACCAAGAGTAACCCTTATAGTGCCAGGGGGCCGATCTATCGGCCCAGGGAGCCTCTGCTAAAAGTGCCACGGGCCGATCTATCGGCCCCGTTTTACTAAACATTTTAGCGACGTTTCCAGTAACGCAGCGATTTTGCTGTTGTAACCAATACAACGCGGGAATCATTCTCACTCTGTATATATCGATGTGTTTAAGTTCCGTGAACAGTTGAATTAATAATAAGCACTCCTCGAGCAGGCTGTAGTCGGCTGGCTTGGCGTGTGTTTTATCTTTTGAAGTCGTGATTGTTTATGTTCTTGCTTGGAGCTAATTACATTACTCGGTGATGAATACGGCTAGCTTTTTAACGAAGAGGAAATAACTAATGTTTTAACGCTAAGTGAAGAGTGTGAGAGTGAATTTTCGACTGATGATGACGACTTTTATTCTGATGACAGTGACAATTTTATTCCGCCGAGTTCACAGCTCGCGCGATAGGAACGCCAAGGCCGAGACACTGGAATACTTCTGCCTCAGGTGGGATTTACTCCTGATAATATCGACAGTGATTCACCAGGTTCAAATTCCGATGATAAATCAAGTGACCCCGCAACCAGTGATTGGGGAGAGGTTACCACAAATGTAGCAAGTAAAATAACATTGTGCAATGTGCAGACTACTATATACGTATGTCTTTGTAGAAACTTAATCGTACTCGAAAACTCTTTGACACAACTACTCCAAATTTGGAACTTTTATGTAGCATTCCATAAGTAATAACATGTATATAACAAAATATAGTAATTCAAGTGTAGAGGCTGTCAACATTTTATCAAAAATTTCGAATTTCATTTATTTGTTTAAATATTTTTTTAAAAGTATTTTTGCAATGAACAAAATAAAGTCAAATGTCAATTAATTAGCATCCATTACGTTACAAATATGTTGACCTGCTACAGAAAAACATTTCAACATTCTATCTTGATAATTATGGGTAGGAGATAATTTTTATCAAACCCTTGTAATTTCACTAAACTTGGCTTGGCATTCTTATCATCATCATCATGTTTTTCAGTCAAGCGACTGGTCTGCCCCTACAGTGAGTCCTCTCCACGTTGTTCGGTCTTGTGCTGTCCTTTTGACCATTTCATAATTTCGTAGGCCAGAGCTATGTAGGAAAGATCTCATGAAAGTGTTCCGTGGCCTCCCGTGAGGGCGTTTTCCTGGTATTTTGCCTTCTAGAATGTCTATCATCAGGCCACCATGTCGTAACCTGTGGCCAAGCCAGGTGGATCTCCTTCTATATATCTGGCGGATCATTTGCCGTTTTTCCTTTATTCGATCCAGCACCGTTATGTTGGTCATTTTCTCTACCCAGCTGATCTTTTCCATTCGGCGCCAACACCACATCTCAAACGCTTCTAGTCGTTTAATGTCACCTCTATTCATTGACCAGGTCTCACTGCAGTACATTGCAACTGGCCATATGTAGGTCTTAACCAGTTGTTTTCTAAGGCTGAGGGACATAGAGCGTTGACAAATTAGAGAATGCTTTTCACGGAATGCCTGCTTGGCCATGGCTATATGGCTCCTGATTTCAACTTCACATCGTAGGTCTTCTGTGAAGATCTGGCCAAGGTATTTAAAACGATTGACCTGTTGTACTGGTTCTTTATTTATGGTAATATTTGGTTCGTGTTGATGCTCACTTATCACCAGAATCTTGGTCTTCTTAAAATTGATTTTCATTCCATATTCTGTAGCTGTATCATTTAAACATTGCAACATGTTTGTTAATGTATGCGGATTTACTGCAAGTAATGCCAGATCATCAGCAAATTTAATATTCTGGATAAGTCTTCCACCAACTTTCACTCCCATATTAGAACCTTTAAAAGCCCACTTAGTTATAGCTTCAGCGAAGGCATTGAACAGTCCAGGGGACAGCAAACACCCTTGTCGCACACCTTTGCGGATCTTAGCGGGTTCTGATACGTCATTTCCAAGCCGAACAACAGCAGTTGGATTTATATACAGATCAAATATTAATCTGATTAATCGATGGGGACAACCTATTTGATTCAGAAGAGGAAACAGCTTGTGCCAGCTGACTTTATCAAATGCTTTTTCGAAGTCCACAAAGCACACGTAAAGGTTTCTGTTTACACTTAACATCTTTTCTCCAAGACATCGCAAGGACCCGATAGCATCACGTGTAGACATATTCTTTCGAAAGCCAAATTGAGAGTTGTCTAGATACTGTTCGATGCATATTTCCATCCTTTTCCTTAAAATCTGCAGAAGTATCTTTGATGCATGAGCGATGAGACTAATGGTCCGATAGTCACTACATTCAACTGGTACAGTCTTCTTTGGAATTGGAATGATGATGCTGGTGTAAAACTCCTGAGGCCATTTACCTTCTTCGAAAATTCTTGCTACCAATTTGAATATCCATTCAAGTGTACTATCCCCACTATTCTTGATTAGTTCGGCAGGAACATTGTCAATACCTGGTGTTTTACCCATGGATATTGATTTTAGAGCTTCATCGAACTCTGATCTAATAATTCTATCTTCTGCAATTGGCCTGTCTTCCTCGCCACGTGTTGGCAAAAGGAATGGAATTGGTTCTGCGTATAGATCTTCAACATACATCCTCCAGTGTTCCTTCTTGTAATTCAGGTCTGATATAGGATTCCCATGTGTATCACGGAACTGTCTAGTGCGGAATCCTTTTTGTTTCTTAGTAGTTTCCCTGATCTTTTGGTAGGCTAAATCTGTTCTTCCTTGTTTTTGCAGAAATTCGATCTCTTCGCATTTTGACTGCCACCACTCCATTTTCTTCTCCCGACAGAGTCGATCAATCTGGTTCTTTAGCATTCGGTAGTTATTTCTGCCTACTTCTGAATAGTCGTTTTTAAATTTTCTTCTTTCATCCGTCTTTAAGAGAATGTCCTGTGTGATCCATGGTTTGCGATTCACTTTTTCCACAAATCCCACATAGTCTTAAACAGCCTTTTCGATGGAGAATTTGGCTATTGACCATAAGATGATATGTTGTCATCAGTGGCTTCCTGATATTGCTTTTTAGTCCGCTCGCTTTTAAATGCTTCAAGATTCCACTTCTTTGTTGGTTTTCCCTGAATCCTGCGTTTAAATTTCAGTTCAGTACTCATTACTAGTAGAGAATGATCAGAACAGATGTCAGCGCCCGGATATGCCATGGATTTCTTCACTTGATTTTTGTATCTTTCCTTGACAAGAATATAGTCAATCTGGTAACGTTGATCATCACCTGGCTTTTTCCAAGTATATCTCCGCCTCTTTGGTGAGGTAAACCCAGTGTTACTTATAACGAACCTCTCTTGTTCACAGAATTCGAGAAAACGTTGACCACGTGAATTTCTTCTACCAAGACCATACCCTCCTACTGCAAATCCTTCTTTTCCCTCACCGATCACTGCATTCCAGTCTCCCATTATAATAATGTTCTCGCTAGCCTTTGTCTTACACAGTAATTCTTCCAGCTTCTCATACGTTTCTTCAACCTCATCATCATCACTGCTGGACGTAGGCATATATACCTGCACCACAACAAAATTTACGGGTGTTGCCAGAAAACGTGCTATGATAATTCTGTTTCCAATAGCTTCAACATCCAGTAGGGCTCTTGAAGAGTTAGCATTTAGTACCAAACCTACACCGCCTTGACCATTCTCACTTCCGGAGTGCAAGACTTTGTAGTCTCCGCTTGTGAACTCTCCTTCTTAGCATATCCACCCATTAATAGCTTGGCATCAAAAGGGTTAACGGCCAAGGGGACCCGATGCGCTGATCACGTGTCACCCCAATATCTGCAGGCCAAATGGCTGGGCAGCGGTCGCTTGGTAGGCCCTTCATGGGCTGTAGTGCCATAGGCTTTTTTATTTTTAGTTATGGAAGAAAGGGTCGAGGACAAGATCTGTAGAGTTAGACCAAGGTTAGAATTTGTTAAACAGATTGCCTTGAATGTAGGGTGTGGTATTTATGTAGAGATTAAACGGTTAGCTCAGGGAGGCATGGAGGGCTGCATCAAATCAGTCAAAAGACTGAAGACTCAAAACAACAACATCCACTGTTAAAACCTTCCCTGAAGCTCCTCTTGGTATACGTTTGGTTCCTCCTTTTTTCATTGTGGGAAATAGGTGGTCACACAGTGCTAAATATGCCGAATAAGGAGGGTGTGGCATCACCTCCATGCCCTATGCAGCGATTGTTTTTAGTGACCAAGTGGCATCCATTAATTAATTAGCATTCCGTTCAATTCCTTGATGGGCCTTTGAATAATTCACTGTAGAAATCAGCAGTAGCAATGCACTGATTCTTCACACTATCATACACAATGCTTTGCTGATAAATAATAACTAAAAAATGAGGTGCATTGCTGTTTCCCTCCAACTGAGAAGCTCGAAGACAGGGTTGCCATCAATATAAATTTGAAATTCTGCTAAGGTATATGAAAAATCCTTGAAAATGATGAATTTATGAAGAAAGTAAAAAAAATAGTCAACCATACAACAGTCAACAAAGTGTTGAATTTCGGAAAATATTGTTTCTTTAACCAAAACATTTTATTTTTTTATTGATCGTATGGCTTTTAGTGCCGGGAGTTTCTGAGGACATATTCGGCTCGCCTGAGTCTGTAGCTGCTTCCAGCGGACACCCTTAGGGTGAGCTACAAGTTCCGTTTAATTTCAAGTAGTTCCTACTTTCGCTAAATCTATGACTTGTGACCGCCGACTTTACTTCCCCTCCGAAGGAAGGCATACTATACTGAAGGATTAATAACGCTCTTAAAAAATCCGACGACTTCGACCGTTTTTGAACCCGCTATCTTTTGGGCACAGCAGTTCAGCGTGCTGCCAACTACGCCTCCGAAGCCGCTAACCAAAACATTAATTTCACACTTTCATTTTTATTAAAATATTGTGATGGCGGTTTTCCATGAGAAGAAATGCCAAATCAGTATTAAAATGTTATTCTATACCATTATATAAAATGATTCACTTCACTGTTTCAAAACAAACTTTCTTTATTTGTATACATTTCATGAAATGTTCGGAAATTTTTAAATTTCATGCCAAAATGCTGTTGAGTAGTAGTGTTGGGATAATGCTGTGTGGGCAGTAGTTCAGGGAGCTCACTTGAATGTTTGGCAGAGGAATGTAGCTGCCGAGAATGTGGTGCCTTTTCTTGCAGAGGCTTAACGATATCTGCCTTCCCGAACATACCAACTCATTCACAAATAAATTCTCTGGAAGTCTCAAGAGGAAAGAAACATAACGAAAAGAAACCAGATGATAACTATTTAATAAGACAATATGAGCACATAAACGTACACCAAGAAAGACAGTGCTTATAGAGAGTCTGCACAACTCACTGATATATTCTACCAAATTGTAGCAGGTTGGCTTGGCTAAAGAAACGCTGTGTTGAGGGTAGCCACTTCCACTCGCTCTCCGCCTTTTCCTGCCGTTGCAAACTGGTTAGCTCTTGGTGAATTAAAATGTTCGCAAATTTTGTATTCTACTTTAAATATTTCTCCTGTCGAATATTTGCTGCTTAAGGGGGCTGATACACCTGGAAATATGATTTTTTTTCATTTTTTGTTTTTGATCTGAAATGAAAGAATAGCCATTTCTTTATCTAAATCTGAAGTTTTATAGCGAAATTTCCAATTATGACCGAGATATTACTATTTAAATCCATGCATGTACTGAACTGTCAGCTGAGTGTTATGTGTAAGAGGAAATGTATATACAATGTTTAGAGCCATTTTCCCAAAAGTTTTAATTTCTTCACACAAAAAAACACAATAACTGAAGAACTAATGGTCCAAAATGCATGAAATTTGGAATTCCCCTTGTTGGAACTAAGTTATAGAGGATGAACCTCAATTATTGAATTCCTTTGAGAAATATGCTCAGTGCATCTAAAACACCATGTGAAATTTTTAATTTTTTCAATATTCAAATAAAATACCTATAAAAGGGTAACTTATTATTCCACTAAGCTCATAGAGGTCTATCCTGGGTAATTTAGTGTTGTCTTTAAGGGAAAAAATAGTTTAGCCCAATCACATTGATAGTTTTCAAGAAATTTTGTTTTTTGTACAATTCAAAAAATAATTTTTTAATTCTAATATGCAAATTTTATTGCACTTGTACATACTGAATTTTAAAACTTGATACATCAAATGAAAGCCCAGCATTTGTACTATAAGTGTACAAAGTTTAATTCAAATCCCTGTGATGGTTCCATAGATATAGAGTAATTTACAAAATGCATGCATTCCAGGTGTATTAGCCCCCCTTATAAATTACCGGGCAATTTCTAAAGCCTCTATATAATTATGTAATTGTGTACTGAAATAAGAGTGGCTGTAGGTCTCTGTATGATCCGGTCACCTAGCAAAATGCCTCCGTGGCAAGTCTCGCGTCCGGAAATTCGGTTAGATCTACACCGAGGTCCCAAGGTGAACATGGATGCCTCCGTTTATCGGAGGCAGTGTCACAGCATAGTTCACCAATTTCCGGACGCTGGCATTCTCTATACGGATGGTTCGAAGGTGGACGAGAAAGTGGGTTGTGCTTACGTTTTTTGATGGTGCAAATACCAAAATCTCGTTGCATGAGGCCTGTAGTGTGTTTACTGCGGAGCTCATTGCCATCTATGAAGCTCTGCTGGATGCACGAATACACTATCTTGTGTGTACTGTCACTCTGAGTTCGTTGCAGTCAATTGCTTCATGTTTCCCGCAATGCCCCCTAGTGCAGCGAATCCACGACCTACTGGACGGGTTGTGCCGCGCTGACACTCGAATCACCTTTATGTGGCTTCCAAGTCACATGTGAATTGCGGGAAATGTGTTAGTGGATCAAGCTGCAAAAGAGGCGGTATCGCTACCACCTCGACCAGTAGAGGTACCCGCTAGAGATATTCGCTCTCGGTTACGCCGACAAGTACTGGATGGCTGACCCAATGCCCAGTAAACTGAGAGGGATCAAGGGAACTACTCGCGTGTGGCGGAGCTCTTTCCGGTCACGGAGGAAGTCCGTAATTGTGTGTAGGCCAAGGATAGGTCATACATAGGGGCCGTATTTTTTGGTAATAGCGATACGCGCGAATTTTTTTCATACCTTTCCTCTTGCCTATATATGAACTTCTAGGTACTTAAAGTACCGTATTTGAGCAAAATGAACTCGCGAAATATCACGAAATCTGGTGTATTGTGCGAATTGCGCAAATAATCACGAAATATACTCCACTTGGTACGAAAAGGGCCAAATATTATCGAAAAAGCTCTCCAATAAACGTTTAAATGGTTTTGAGGAATTGACCGTCGTGGTTTCTTATTTGATTGATAGTGCTGCATATTCTCTACACAAATACCCACATAGCCGGGAAGTATGTGTATTCAGTTCCGCGATCTCTAAGGCTATCGATGAAAATCAATATCTGCTATCGATCACATCAAATGGCGTTGTGGTCGTAGATACAGCAGCGCGAGTTCGCGACTAATTATACATCCAGCATTTAAGTATAAAAATGCCGAAAACTAATGTCACAACAGTTTTCTCGAGGGCCTAGGAATACAGCAGTGAGGGGTTCTATGTATTTGACGCTGCAAGATAGATTCTAATGTGTAAACACTGCAATGGTCTTATTCAGTGGGAACGAAAGGACACGAGCGATAAACACTGCAGGTATTCAGAAACACATAAAAAGAAGAAGAAAGGAGCAAATGAACATAATTCTAAATGGAAAATAACAATCGGCGATTCACTACACATCGCAAAGAAGTTGAAAAACCACATAATTTGTTAGATTTATCCCATACTATAAGGAAAATTTCAGCAGAAACATCGATCATTGTGACAATTAATTTCGCGAAGTATCCACCGAAATGGTGTCAGTTATAACACCGAAATCAACAGTTTTATTTCACCAAAAAATAAGGCTCTTAGTCATACAAGATCCACCCACTCGTACCTGATGAGATGGGGAGACCTCCTACTTTGTACCTGTGGAGCCGTTTTCACCGTGGCCCACATTTTAACCGAGTGTGTGGTTTGCAAATGACACTCAAACTTATCTTAGCCGATGACGTGGTGGCTGCTGATCTCGTCATCCGCTTTGTAAGTGAGAGTGGATTAAGGCCAGCAATCTAAATTTTCCAGTGGACATTGACTCAAAGAATTGTTCTTTTTTGAATGCTGAATTTTTTGTTCATTCTGTAATTTTTGTTTATTATTATATTTATTAGTTTGATTTAATTTTGTTTTATTAGTTTTCAATTTTTTTCATATTTAGATTTCCACCTCTTAATTATTAATTTAATTCCACATTTGTATACTTTAATGTGTGTTAAGAGGGACAGATGGCCTAGTAGTTCTGCCCCTTAAAACCTCAATAACTAATTTCATTTATTGATTAAACGAAACCGAAAAATCGAATAATTGATACAAATAATAAGTCGATTGTTCGTTTAATTGATTAATTGGTTCGTCAATTAATCTATGTACGGGGCAGATGACTTGCTGTTCCGCCCCCTTTAAACAGTAGCAACAACAATCGTGAATAGATAGCTTAACATGACGCGCTCCTGCAGTTGTCTTAGTAGCGTAAGCGGTTGCGGCGCAGACTCTGAAATTATTATGGAGCTCTGGAAGGAGTTCAAATCCCACTTTTGATATACTTTTTTTTTTTAAATTTCCGTGGCATCTTTTTTGGTATTAAAACTTAGTAATGTGTGTGATCTTTTATAATTTCATTGTCGTAAACATATTTTATATTCATATGGATGAAAGTTCGTGTGAAACTCTAAAACAAACCGCCATTGTGAGATGCGCAATGCACAGTTCAGCTGTTTCCCGCCACTTGAACCTGCTTTAGAGAGTTGTGGCCAGATTTGGCCATTTAATGTAATTCCTTGTTAGTGGTAAGTTATCAAGCGTTTGTTTGGTGAAATGCTCATGCAAGGTTAAGTAACCTTTAATGATGAATTGAGAGATAATTGACGTTGGTGAAAACGCCCTAAAACATAGTAATTAATTGCTACTTTTCCAATACTACTTACTTTGTTGAGAACGAAGTCTCATTGGTGCATGTTTCGGCTCTCCTGATGCCTTTGTTAGCCTATAGCAATCTCGACAATCGTTGTCACCATTAGGTGTGAGGCCATCAATTAAAATACATTAGAAAATGAGGATGAGAATGTCACTGAGATGATTTTTAAAAAATTTAAAATGTTCTAAAAGGTTTTAAAATTGCTGTTTAATATTTCTCATGCATTTGACATCTTCTTAATTCTCTCTGTCCTCATAAAAGATTGTAGGGACTTGTGCTTTTTGTTATGACTTTACACTTGATTATCTTGTTGAAGTCCGGAACTTTAGTGATACCAACTAAGTATAGTACAGCAAAGTTCGTAACTTTCTCGGCAATGCTGTACAATACTTCATCCATTTTCATACACCATGGATCCTAGTCGTGCCCAAAGCGGATAACTACAAGAAGAAATAAGCAGAAAAAGATTTCGGTGGAACTCGGAGGAGTTGCTGTTTGGCATTTAGGATTTTTTGGCAATCTCCTCAAAAAGAGGTTCAAGATGTCTTATATTGTAACGTGCCACTCCTTGTGGCACTTTCGTTAACTGGATTACGGTGGGTAGAAGCACAAAACAATGGTCCTTTTAAAGAAATAGTAATTTTATTGCAGGTCTTAGCAAGTTACAGTACACCGCACAAGAAACAGACAAGCAATTAGTATCTCGCTCTAGTTCCTCTCTGACTGGGAACACTTCCCTTTCACTCTCTCGAGCAGCTGTCCGTTCACTAATTAGGCTGACCTGTGTCTAGCCAGTCTGTCACTCACCAAAATACCTGTACACTCCCTTGTGTACGCAAACTACCGTTAGGCTACTTACGAGTCTGCTACACACTGCTCCGCTGTCTGCTGGCTAGGGAACAGCCCACGGCGTTTCGCAATTCACCACAGCACTTCACTGCATGCAATAGCTTCACTTGGGTTCTCCCCCAGGGGCTCACATCTTGTGGGCGTGGGTTGGCGACCACGGGGCCCCAGCTGAGTCCGGCATTGCTTCCACTTACTTGTGCCGGGCTCCTCTCTTTCTTCTTTCCTGTCGACCTTCCTTGGTCAACTCTTGTTCTCTTCCGACCCCGACGGTATTAGGTTATCCGAGGCCTTGGGAGTCTTTCACTTTCCCGCCTTAATTGGCCCTTGTCTCATCTTTCCTGATACCCTCCTTCTGTGAGGGGTCAGCCTTCTTGTTCTTTTCCTTTTACCTCCTGCCTTGTGCTCAAGGCCCTTAAGGAGGCAGGGTGTATGTAGCCCCACCACTTCTGGTGCACCGTCGATAATGCTACACCCTCAGGGGCTCACGGCTGGTGAGTTCGGGCGTTGGCGACCCCGAGGGATTCCTGAGCTGGGTCCGTTTTCCCCTTTTTGTCCCTTCCCTTTGGGGCGGACCTTCTCCTCTCTCCCCTCTCCTATCCTCTTTTCCTTCTGTTTCCTTTTCTCTTTAAGATTCCCGCACTGTTTTTGTTACTCGAATCACCGTGTATCTAAATTCCCTTTTAGTGATTTTTTTTTTTAAGGCATTTTTGATCTATGTTGCATTTTGTAAGTTTTTTCGATCTACATTACATCTCGCGATTGTTTTCAACCTCAATTGCATTTTGTAAAGATTGACAATCAAAATTGCTTTTTAGTAAGTCTTTCAATGCAGGTTGCCGGGCCTTTTAGTGAGTATTTTGAATTTCAATTGCATTTTGTAAGTATTTTCAACCAAAACCGCATTTCGCACGAATTTTGAATCTAAATTGCATTTTGTTTGGTGGGCATTTTGCACATATTTTGATTCTCAATTGCATTTTGTGGGTATTTTGAATCTAAATTACATTTGTCAAGTATTTTCAATCTAAATTGCTTTTTGTAAGTATTGTCAATCTACATGAGTCGTTTGAATCTACCGTACATTTTGTAAGCATTTTCAATTTCAATTGCATTTTGTAAGTATTTTGAATTTCAATTGCACTTTGTGAATAATTTGGATTGGAACTGGGATATTTCAATCTGAATTGCATTGTGTATTTTCAATTTCAATTGCATTTTGTAAGTATTTTGAACCTCAATTGCATTTTGTACGTAATTTCGATCTCATTTGCATTTTGTAAGTATTTTGAATTTCAGTTGCATTTTGTAAGTATTTCGGCGGTACTTTGCATTTTGGACGTATTTTGAATCTAGCCTACGTTTTGTGGGTCTTTTTCAATCTATTCTTTTGTGCAACTTTTCGTTTTAAATTCCCTTTTGTAGGACCATATTGTGAGTTGTTTCTATGTGAGTTCCTTTTTGTACGTATTTTCTGTCTTCGATAATTTTGTTCTGGTTTCCATTTCATTATCATTTTCGCTATCACCCAGATCATTAGGGGCCGATAACCTCGATGTTAGGCCCCTTAAAACAACAATTATCATCATCATCTTCACTTGGGTTTCGCAAGTCACGTCACCACACTACTGTCGCTCAGGTAAAAAAAACACGCACTAGCTCAAAAACACTGTCCCTCCCTCGCTGATGAGGCCGCTTATATAGCAGGCTGGTGACTCAATGAATGCTTCTAGAATCGTCCAGGACTCACGGTTTCTCGAGATTTCCATGACTGACTGGGTCACGAATATCCTGGACCATCCCTTTGTCCTCGCAGCCCGTTGCGTAAGGCGCAGGTAATACACAGAGGCAGAGCATAGCCCGGGGCAGCTGTGACTCACGCGGCGAGGCAACGAAACAAACTCACAGCCGTAACAATATGTTGGGACATATTTATAATGGGTGGCAGGTAGACCAGGTTATTTTGTCGGAAGAAGACCGTGTTTTCCTTAATATATCAATATGGGAAAAAATTGGAACATTTAAAGATATTCAAAATAGATTAAAACAAATATTTTCCTGTCCTAAATTGTAAACATGAATTCAAAATCTTGGCTGAAAACACTTTATTTTTCTGTTTTCGAAACCCTTCTCAATTTGATGTATGTTTGTATTTCCACCGTCACTGACTCTTATTTGGTTATTGTTAACATCAACAATTAAGGACAAAATGTAACTTTCATAGATTTCTATACATCATTCCGAAAATTAGCGTAACTTAACTTGAGTGATGGCCTCTCATTTAAACTTCTTTTCTTATCTCGTGTCTACTAATACATTAATATATTCTTTGGCTAGCCAGTTAATCTATTATTCAGTAAATCGATTAATCGTTTGCAATTAATTTCAAATTAATGGATTAACCGAACATCACTTATTACCAGCTCTTGTTTCCAACCATGGTAGACTGGGTTTGGTTCCTGTTTAATGCATGTGGGATTTTCGAGGTGAAATAGTTTGTCCTGTGGTTTGCACTCTTTAAGAAATGAGGTCCCATGGCTTATGATCACAAGATTGACAGCAACATAAAACTGCTACTTCCTTTTTTTAATCATCAAAGGGTACCAGCATTAGACCTAGATTACTACCTGATGGTGCAAACCTGCACAGCACATAGAACTTGGAGGGGAAAGGAAGGTAGAGGAGGGGTTAATTACTGACGTGCAGTTAGGAGTGAATTGTAGCCTTTTGTCATATTGACTTACTTGTCAGCTGAGAGCAGAAGTGCAAACAAGACCATTATTCAAGGCACATTTAAATGTACACTTGTGGGTCTAGTTAAAAATAAACTAATCCCCATATGCAAAATTTTTTCATTCATCAAAGGTGCAAATGATATGAGTATTGTAATATAGCAGGTATTTGCCATCAACAATATATATTACACAAGGGATCTAGTAAATTAGAAAATAGCAACTTGGCTTTAATAGCCAGTGATCAAATCGAAGGCCGCTATTACACTCATCATTGATTCTCCACTCCAGCAGGCTGGGTGTGGGAATGAACAAGCCCCTGCCATAGCTGTCTGTCCTGCTTACTTTATCTTTGTTTCTTTTACATACCGTACTAGTACTGCCTCTACAGAATTTCAACTATCATACTACAGTAGGTGAACAAGGAACAGTCCATCCATTTTGCAGAACTATGATAAAATATTTTATGTAGTGTTAATGGTGTGACGATTGCTTTGTATAACCTTTATAATAATTTTATTAACCCTCCGTTACACGCGTGCTGGAGTGTGAGTCCGCACTTTACTTTTTTTTGCTACCAGAAGGTTAAAAATGGAATTGGAAGGGATTGGCTTCTACTAGCTTCATTTTACAACAATATAACCACTCTGGTAATGTTATATTGTGTCAATAATAATCGAGCTGTTGCTGGTGGAGGTTTATATCGTCACGCGCAGACTTGCGGAGTCTCAGTCCGTAGCGTGTATTGGTGACTCATAAATCGTCCTATCATTTTCGGTAAGTAATGCATTTTTCCGTTGTTTTATATTATATTATCTATATCATATCATTCATATATTATACAATTACATAATATACTGGTTGCAAGTGCTGTAGTTTCTGTACTTCATTATCTGTAGTGGAATATGGATGACAATAAATGACCTATGAATAATACCCGTGTGTCCTCTTATCAGGCAGATATTTTGATTTATTCCTGGAGCAATGGATCACATCGAACAGTGGTTGGACGACTATGAAATTGGAGCGAGTGATGACAGTGATTAGGATCCCGTGAATTATAGTGATAATAATTCTGACAGTGAGCAGTCTCAAGATGAAGACGTGACTGAATGTTAGCAGCAAGAAATAGCCTATATTGTGAAACACACTCCTGGAGTAGTAGGAGTCGCTAAGAATGCTAAGACACCTGTTGAAGCACTACAACTACTTTTTACCAATGAAATCGTAACATGCATAAATCGTTACATATCAACAACCCGTCCAAAATACTCTCGATCCCGAGATACAGCTTACACTAATCTTGTTGAGCTGAAGGCATGTTTAGGTCTTCTGTTTCTTGGTGGGGCATAGAAAGTCTCCCATACCTATTTACAAGATCTCTGGCAAAATGATGGTACAGGTGTCGAATATTTCAGGCTATCAACGGGCATAAACCGTTTCCGTTTCTTGTTGAAGTGTTTGAAATTTGATGACATCAACTCCCGAGAGCATCATAAACATGGGGACAAACTCGCTGCTGTGTGGTATTTAGTAGGCACGTTCATAGGTAACTGCAAGAAACACTACAGTTTGGCGGAACTAGTGACAATTGATGAAATTTTAGATGCATTTCGGGGAAGGTGCAGCTTTCGCCAATATATTCCGTCCAAGCTTGCTAAGTACGGTATAAATATTTTTGCCCTAACCGATGCCAAAATGTATTATACACGTAATATGGAGATATACTGCGGAAGACAACCTGAGGGCCCATACCAATGCGAAAACACTCCACACCAAATCGTAAAGAGATTGGTGAAACCAATATCAAAAACTGGTAGATATGTTACTCGCGACAACTGGTTTGTGTCTGTTCCTCTTGCTCAAGATTTGCTTGCAAATGATAAATTGACGCTTGGTGGAACGATTCGCAAGAACAAACGTGAAATCCCACCATTTATGCCCACTACTAAGAACCGACCAGTGGAATCAAGCATATTTGCTTTTGTAGAATATTTTCACGTGAAGTATTTTTTATTGTATAACGTAACATTTATAGTAAGTAATTTGCTAAATTCTGCGATAAAATATGTTGATGAAAATATCATTTTGTGTCAATTTATGAACATATAGTCATACTCTGGTTATCGTACTGTAAACCAGATTGAGGACCAGAAGGAAAAAAGAACGAAAGGAACCACTCAAACAGTTCCGGACTGTCAGTCCGCGCGCGTGTAGTGGTGTAACGGCTAGGCACGCGTGTAACGGAGGGTTAATGCAGCCAATGGCCATGTACTTTTCTTTTCGGGACGGGTCAGGGAAGGGATATTGGAAGGAAATCGGCTGTGGGCCTATTGAAAGGAACCGTCCCGGCATTTGCCTGGTGGTGAAAATGGGAAACCACGAAAACCATTTTCAGGACGGCCGAGGTGGGATTCGATACCAGCGAGGCACGAGGTAGCGCCTTAGCGCTCTCGACCACTGTGGCCGGTTGTATAACTTTTATAAAATCTCAATACAGTGAAACCTCTCTTAACGGACACTCCTCTAAGGCGGACACCCGTTCATACCGGACGATTTTCTAGGCCCTTGACCAAACCCCTATGAAGTATATTAGTAATTAATCTCTCTTATCTGGGCACTTGCTATTACAGACACGGGCACCCCGGCCGCATTTAAAAGAATCAACCAATCTCTCTTAGCGGACACTTTGTTTGAAGAAAAAAAAATGCATCTCCGTAGGTCTATTGGTCTTGTGTGAACCCACTTGTGTTAATGTACTTTCGACGCATCCTGTGTTTCCTGGAAGCCAGTTAGCGCTGACCTACTCATCCCTTATCTTCTGCACTGCTCCAAAAATAGACCTAGGCCTGACGGTATCACTTTCATTGTTCTCTTGAACTTGAAATGGTCGGGATAAGGGAATTCATACTTTCACTATCTGGTCAGTTTTACCATGAAATTTCTTAAATCTATTGATCACATGTGCTTTACATTAGCAAGCGAGTGCATTTGTAATGGCTCCTCATAAAAGTTTATCTTTAAAATTAGACATCGTAATCACAATCGTGAGAAATGAACCATGTGAATTGTTTAAGATTGGAAAGACACAGGCAGCAGAAATGGTGAAAAAACAAGAAGAGATAATTAAGGTATGGCGTCCTAATGGTAATGAGCTGCAAATTAGACAGTTTCGAAGTGGTAATGGTACTGGAAGTCCCTGTGTCCGAACCAATGAATTAGGCATCGGAGATTTCAAGCCTCAAACGGCTGGTGCGAGAATTTCAGAAAGCGCCACGATATAAAATGTAGAGCAATTTGCAGAGAATCGTCCACTGTTTATAATGATAATGTTTCAAGCTGGGAAGAAAAATAGCCTTCCATCACTGTCGGCTATTCCCCGGAAAACATTTAAAATGCGGACGAAACTGGACTGTTTTACCGCGCGTAAATCTAAGTTTTCATGTAAGTACACATACTGCACAAGTACATGTGCCAAATTGCAATCATTTTCTCTAACCCTCTCTATAGTGGACACGGTCCTAAGGGTGTCCGTTATAGAGAGGTTTCACTGTATATAAAAATCAATGTTACGTGATAGTTTCTGTCTCCTATGCGTTCATATACCATTCATCCGATTGTGATGACACTTGGGTGAGTTGTTGTGCACAATGCTGCAAAGGTTTCTGAATTAGAAGAACCATTTGATAGTAGGTAGCATACAAATAGTTTCAACAATTGAGTGTTGGCCAGTGAATCGTTTCCGGAGAGTCCCGTAAGTGTTCATTTACAATTCCTCTAATTGTGATGAAACTTTGGTGAGTTGTTGTGCACACTCCCACAAATGTTTCTGAATAAGTAAATCGATTTTACATTAGATGGCGCACAAGTAGTTGCGAGAAATGAGTGATGAGCGCAAATTATTTCAAGAAATAACTTTGTGATGTTGTGTGCACGCCCGTGAAGTTTTCCATATTAGGAACTCCATTTTACAATAAATGGCGTGCCAGTCGTTTCAACAAATGAACTTGGTGAACATTTGTGCTCTCCCGCATAGGTTTTTGAATTAGTAAATTGATTTTTAGTCACTTCAACAAATGAGTATTTCATACATTTTGGTGTCGGTGCTTGCGTTTTCTTGGTATGAGTGCAAATGCTTGACAGAATTGATTTGAATCATTCACAGCAACATTTCAGTTCGTGTGTGACATAATTTGCTTCATTCGTTACTTAATTGTCCACCTATGCCTCTAACCAGAGCAGATGACCTCTCTATGTTGATTTGGGAGAATCCCAATATTTGAGGCATTCAGTATTTTATCAATTACATCTACAGAATTCAACCAGCATGTGCATTTCTAAATATAGATATTTGGTGTCACAACTGCTAGAGTCCAAGCTCTGTGAACGTGCGTGGTCAGGGAAAGGGCCCGCGACAAGTGAAGGGCCTGTCACCGGTCTGCAGAGTTATCTGGTATTCCTGTCTATTCCAATACTGCTAACATAGGGCCGTTCCCTAAACCACTGTAGTGTTGCGAGTAAGTCACCGAACAATGTATTTGGTCTGTTACTACCCAAGGACCGGAAACCCTATACATCTGTCATCGTAGGCTATATCCTCATCCATGAGATCCGCATTCCTCTCAAATTCACGGAGATGGGTACGCCAACAGCTCATTCTCTAGATGCAACGAGTATCGGCCTAAGCCAGCTAATCAGGTTGAGACTAGGAAGATATCAAAGGTAGAAATCTCAATTACCAGTACTGTATCAGTTTCACCATGTTTGTTTAGTAATCGTTTCTTTTTTTATTAGCCTATTACCGGTATTATCAAGGGCGAATAACCTAGATGCTATGTCCATTATACTCCTGATCACCACCACATTAAGTCTTCCTCGATTGTGATTTTTAAAATATTTCTTTCTATTACGGTAGTTTGTAAATGTGACGTCAATTCAATGGTGGTTTTCATTATCATCCTTATCATAAGGGCAAATGACCTAGATGTTATGCCCATTATACGGTACCACTAATCACCACATAAAGTCTTCCTCGACTGAGATTTTTAAAATATTGTTTATGCAAAGGCACTTCAGTAAACTAAATTACGATTCAAACCCTTCTTTTTATTCTTTCTTTCTTTCTTTCTTTCTTTCTTTCTTTCTTTCTTTGGCTGGCTGCATGGCTCAGCGGTAACGTTCTCGCCTGCTGTGACCAAGGTTGCAGGATCAAATCCTGGCGCAGCCAGTTGGCCTTTGAGGGTGCGCAGATGCCAGAGGGCCATGTTAGTAGATTTACTGGCACGTTAAAGATCCTCTTCGGGCCTAAATTCCGTCACTCAGCATCTCTAAAAGCCTCAGTTGTTGAAATGGACGTTAAATCAATAGCATTATTATTATTATCTTTCTTTCTATCTGTCTTGTTTGACATTGCAACACATGCCGGGTATAGCTAGTATTTCATACAATTTCTTTGACAAATTTCTTTTGATAGTGTAATACCGGCCTAAGTCAGGTCTGGACTTGACATATTACATGTGATGAATCACATGACACTTAGTCAAATTATTTTTGCATGGTGTAGACCTACTGTACCTCCTGTTTAGCTCACTGTTCTGCCCCTTAAAACAACAAAAACGTAATAACTGTCTCTGATATTAACCGGAAGCCTATCTTAAACGGAAAAAATTGTCAGTCCTGTTTGATTCCATTGAAGGCAGGATTTACTGTATTCTTGAAATGTTAATGCTTCCCGAAGGATCCAGGATGTTTGTACTCCGAATGAACTCTATGACCGCATCATATTTGAAAGAAAATTAACTACTTTAAACCGGATAGTTCAAACTGGTTTGCCAGTGTCTGGATACACTGAGGTGAAACTCTGCCAAACTTGTTTGAACTAGCTCAATTTTTGGAAGCATTTAATTTCCTTTGAAATTTGATGTGATATTCTTCAGAAAACAATGGCATAGTAAAAGTCTTTCTGGCTTAATATTGTACAAAACATTCAAGCATTCAAATAAAAAGGAATTTCACAGCCATTAGTGACAATAAATAATATTTCCAAAAATATGGAGGTTAATACTCCCATCAAGAAGGCAATAGATAATAAATCAGAAAAATTGTTGTTTATTATAATAATTCGGGAATGTATAGAGAATGACATTTTCACATCTAAAATTTCAGGACGCAATACAGTTGTAATCACCAGGAACCGACATGAACACTTCTTCCTTTTCCTCTCACTCATGTTGCAGCACAAGGACTCTCCTACATACAAAACTCATTTTGTGCACAGTTAGGATTTTTCCATTTGATAGTAATCGAACTCAGTGTTTCTTGTCACTAGTATTTTTCTAACAAAAGAAGGACTCTGCAAGAGTGGCACTGAGCTGTTGATTATTGCTTTAGCATATGCTTCCTGTGTCTGTTCAGTTTATGCTGTACTTTCTTGCCAGACAACATACAATGTATTAAATTAATTGAGAATATTTATTTCTTACGGAGTGATGTGAACCTACTCATTTTAACACATGGAAGACGGGGCCCGAGAAATCTCATAGTACGCTCGCCAGCGGTAGATGACGGGCCCCGAGAAATCTCTGTTTTATACACGTCATTGTTTTCGGTCTTCCTGCGACATCTCTTGACCATGTATTGAACTATTTCGGTCTAGCACATTGAGAAGGATATTTGTAGATGTATATGTACCATCTTCCGTCTATTCATGGCCTTCTTTTATTCTTTGATTTTGTTTTGAAACATCGAACTTCCTTCTGTTGGTTCAATCAATGACAAGATGGAGGACTTGTATAATCAGATGATAAGATTTATCGTTTATATTATCGTTCAAATGGCACAAGTTGTAGTGAATTAGTGTAGACTGAATGAGAGAGTGATATTCAGGTCTCTAGGCGACGTAATAACAACCAAAGTGCATACCGTACTTTGATTGTTGACCAATCTAACCTCAAATATACTCCATCTGCTCTTTCTGTGAGCTGCCACTGCACATTGTGTCATGTTTCCAAATACATCACCCCCTTGAGCACTACTAGGGGTATGTGTATACTCATATCAACTAGAAAGATAATATCTAGGTTATTTCCACAATTATGTACTTTTTATAAACTAGTGCACTGGAATATTCTCAGTAGCAAAATGTCCGGTCCACAGGGGATGCGACATGTCCAGGCATCCGGTCAGCAATGTGTTAAAAGTTTCCTTATTGACTTTTAAACTAACAGAATCACCAATGAGTATTTAATAATTTAATTACACCTTGTGTCAATAACATTGAATTAATGTCATAATTAATTATACTAGTTTCGGCCACATTATGGCCTTTCTCAGAATTTTTTTTTTTTTAAGAAACCATTATAATTGTGAGCAAAGTTGATTATTATACTTGGATTTGTACCTTTGAAAACTTAATAAAAGATATATCAAAATAGTTAAAAATATCAATCTGTAACAATTTCTTTAAAAAATATCCTGTAATGGTCAACAGGGTGTAATCTCCATAAGTCGAACATAGGCTCTTCGCGGAGTGGAGCAGAGGTTGGAATTTGTAGGTTTATGTGTAATTCTTCCTGCTGCAATGGCAATTTTGATGTGAATTGTCTTTGACAAAAAAATCTGTTATTTCAGAATTTATGGTTGTATTCTGACATGTGCTAATGTGTTTTTTTTTTTATCTTCTAAAAAAAAACAAAGAAAAACATTTTTAGTCTGTTTTACAGTAAAATACAATCACCAACTGTTTAGACATGTAATTTTCACTAAATTATATTACGTTATCAATTTAAGGACCATAATTATTACAGAGCTGATTTTTTAACTATTTTGATATACCGGTATTTTTTAAATTAATTCTTCAAAGGTAACAATCGAAGCATATTATTCAACTACGCTTGCAATTATAATGGTTTCTTTTAAAAAACAATAACTCAGGAGGGCCGTAATGTGGTCGAAACTAGTATAATTAATGTAATATATTCAATTTTATTGACGTAAGGTGTAATTAAAAAATTCAACACTCATTGGTATTTCTGTTATTTATTTCACCATGGTCATTCTTCTGGACAAGCTGAAGTAATAAAAGCGGAGTTCTACTTTCAACAGCCAGGTGGTACCCAGCATCCCAGCGATGGAATGGCTGTGATTATCTCCTAATTCTAGCTAACTGCTCATTTTAATAAGCCTAAGATTGTATTATTTTAATAGCAGCACATCTATTACAGACAGATTTTGTATCAAATTAGCAAAGGGAAAAGCTCAGCGACATTACGTACCGTATCTGAAGCATGTACATACAGGAAGGACCCTCCCTATAGAACTGAGACTTGCATATGCCGCCGGGCGGCCGGGGCACTGTGGCTAGCCGCGTGTTGATGATGATGATGATAATTGTTGTTTTAAGGGGCCTAACATCTAGGTTATCGGCCCCCGCGTGTTGAGCAAGGCACTGGTACTAGCCATACTAGTTTTACACATTTAAACTTTTTAACGTATTTAATAATCACTAGCAGACCCTTGCGAGAAATCTTGCATGTTCGTAAACCACACTTTTTCCCAATAGGTTTATAATGAAAGATTGAGGAGAAAGGTTATGTTTCTATTTCAACCAAATGATTATAGAACACTATTTACATTTCAGTTAGAATTCCAAATTCTATGTTACCTAACTTAGACCGGTATTGCACTATAAAAGAAATTAGTCAAAGATCTTTTATAAAAGAGATGACAGTATACTGGGGAAATATTTTATAAAATTTATTTTATAAAATGTATGTCCATCATGCTTTCTTTGATAAAAGGACAGATCATAACAGCTGGAATATTACCATAGCAAAGATGCTCATATCAGAGTGTGAAATGCATGAAATGTTACATGATATGTTACATAATGAATGGTATACAGTGTAAAACATAAATAACAGATAGAAACTGTAGGTAAAAAAATAGCCGAGGCTATATTCTCTGCACACAAAGAACGCGCATTTCAGGATATAAAGAGGAATTAAATAGTTAAATAGGCTGAAATAAGCCGTGAATAGTAGGGCATTTAATAACATTTGAACTATAATTCTTCAATTACACTTATGGTATTACAGAAGAGTGTAAATAAGCACTTTATCCTTACCGGTAGGTAATAATCTAACCAACCATGACATGGCAGTGTCTAGCTAGCGGAATGAGTAGACCGCTCGACTCGGATCCGAGGAGACCTGGGATCAAATCCCACCTAATGCGTAATTTTTTTACTTCGTATGTTTGAATTTTCTTTGCTCGGGCAGTGGTTGTTTCTAGCGTCACCATCATTCATTCACTCATTTCATCATAATTATTAGTAATTAAATATTAATGTAATTTTTCAAGTGCTCATACTGCAGATCGTTCACCAAGATTTTACTCGTAATACACTTTTACGTGGGCGACCCAAGGTTTAACCCATAGACGTTCACTTTCTTTCCGTTTCTTTTATATACCGGTATTGCCACCTCAGAAATTCAACTACCCTAATACAGTAAAGTGAACAAGGAACTGTCATTCATCCATTTTGGTGAACTATGATAAAATGTAGTGTACTGGTGCGATTATTGCTTTGTATAACTTTTATAAAAGGTCAGTTTTATAAAATATTTGATAACATTTCTTTGACAAATTTCTTTGATAGTGTAATACTGGCCTTAAGAAGGCAATCGCTGAAAATTGGAACACTCACTGGTTATTCGATATTTATGAAATTATATGATTTGAGTACTCATTCCTTTGATTTACTGTTTCTGAAATCCATGCAAAATGATAAAGGTAAGATCTCAGAATGTTTAAATGACATGGAACAGGCATCACAGCGGCCAAAAGCAATTGTGGAGCGTATTTTCCTTCAGCAACAGTATCTGTAAATCGCACAATCGTTAATTTTTTAAAGAAATTATAGATATTTATGAAATTAGAGTGTAATTTGTCAGTGCTAATGTCTATTCTCTTTCATTTGAATGCTCCTTCGTCACGATTGGCAACACTTAAGGCAACACTGAAAAAATGGCTTCAAACACCTCAATATTTTCCTAAAGCAATAGTATTTGCAAATCACACACTTCTTACAAAAATTGATATTTATGAAATTAGAATGCCATTCGTCACTGCTAATGTCATTTGTGTCCTGAGTCCATTGATTGACAGCTTAGCCGTAACACTCGCCGGTTATTCAATATTTATGATAATATACGATTTGAGTACTCATTCCTTTGAATTACTGTTTCTGAAATCCATGCAAAATGATAAAGGAAATTATAAAATGACATGAAACAGGTGTCACAGCAGCCAAAATGTCAAGTGGACAGCAATTATCGAGCTTATCTTCGCACACTTCGTACTGTTTTTTAAAAGTCATTTTTTAAAGAAATTATGGATAATTATGAAATTAGAGTGCAATGCGTCACTGGTATATTCCCTTTCACTTGAATGCTCATTTTTCATGATCGGTCGCTTGTGAGCGCCACAGGAGGGATCTATACTACTGAAATAATACATATGATGATAATTACTTACATGAATTTCAGAGTAGTTACTGGAAATGCTGTCCTTCAATTTCTAAACACATTGCACCAACGTAGGAAGTTTTGGGCACCCTCTGCAATTCATCCACACTGATATTTCGTATCAGCGCAGTTATTTACGCTGGATGTTTGTGTATACCTTTTGTTTGAGGTTCGCCCATAAGTAAAATTTGCATGTTGTTGAAACTTACGAATAAATTTACTGCAAACTTCTTCTTAAGAAAGCTGGCAGCATGGCTCAGCGGTAACTTTCTCGCTTGGTGTCCCCATGGTTGCAGGATCGAATCCTGCCGCAGTCAGGTGGCATTTGAGGGTGCGCAAATGCGAGGGAGCCGTGTCAGTAGATTTACTGGCATGTTAAAGATCCCCTTTGGGGCTAAATTCTGGTACCCCGACGTCTCTAAAAGCTGCAGCAGTTAAAAGGGACATAAAAGTAATAACATTAAAAACATAACATTATTCTCTTTGAGAAGATAAGTTTCGACTAGGAAAATTCAATGTTTTGTTCTATACCTAACCCTGTTCACGTGATACGAAGTAGGCTACCGTACTGCAAGTCTTAATTATCACAACTAAGGTATCTTGCCAGCTGTATATGTAATAAATGTTATGACAGCATCCAGGGCTTCACGGCGCGCTGTTGTAATCGGCACGTGGTGTGTCATTGTGACGTAGGCAACGCCATGAATTGAAAGTAGAGTGTAAATCTTCATCGTAGATTCAACGACCCCTCCTAAACTATTTCAAATAGTACGCTGTCGGCAATTATTTTATCTATGTGTTCCCCTTCACAATCAGCACTATCGTGGGATAAGTACAAAGACTACATGGCCGAAGATATTCTGTATCAGAGCAGTTATTTCGTTCTTGCGAGCTTCCGAGTACGCTGGTTGTTTGTTTATACATTTTGTTTGAGGTTCCCTTGTCACTCTCGTACTGCCTTTAGCCATTCACTGTGTCGAATGTAAAACGCGCACCGGTGTCCCTTATTTTGCCAGCTGTAGTGTCACTTGGCATTATTTGATCGTGGAGATGTGTAGCGCAACGTTTGCTGATGGCTGTTTTTTTTCCCCCCCCTTGCAGACTTCAAGAATTCACAAAAAATTGATCTGCGTTTTATTTGTTTGTCAAGCAGTTTGCAATGTAGCACTCGACTTAAGGGTATTTAAGGACCTTCCACTAATTACACCTGTGTGAAGCTAAATTATATAGGTTAAGAATGTAAACAACGCTCTTAGGTTCCTACGTTATCTATATCTTGCCTTACCACTGACCCTGTATCCGCCTAGCGTTACCAAATGGTACCAAATGGTAACGCTGGGAAAATTGGTCTCGGGCATGAGCAGATATAAAGAAACACGTAAGATATGTTACGGAATTGTAAATTAGATATGTTGACTACCATAATCCCGAAGACAAAGTAAACTATCTCCATTTTACGCAATAATTTAGCATGCCCTACCCTTTGCGGCATGCCATTACGACGTGAGAAACAAACCACACAATGCACCCAATTGTTGGGACATCACCCAAGACATTCCCTAGTGACTAGTGTGCGGGAAATGAATCCATAGACCTTCCTTGATCATATAAGCACAAAGTTCGAATATCTTAAACTGGCAAAGGTTCTGTAGAGCAATAAATGCAATGACCGGTACTGCGTTACCATATGGTAACGCTAGGCGTTTATGGGTTAAGGCCAAGGCCGCCTCCTTCCCAATCCTCATTGGCATTGCAAATACACACACTAATACAGCCATCACAGCAACGCAGGTTATACAAATTTTGCACACACCCAAGTACACGGGACTACATGACCACGGCGTCGCAAAGCCCCTAAATGAATCAACGACATCTATTCAAAATTACCGCAGTAAGAATATCCTAAATTGCACAGGCAAGTGTTATCAATGTTTGGAGCAACGTATGTCTGTGAAACATTTTTCTCTGCATTGGAACTTACAAAATCATGGCATCGCGCTCTGATGTCTGACAATTGGCGTCAGAAAAGTTGGATGGCGCGGCCACGCGGTAGAATGTTGAAGCTGTAACATTGTGACTGGTGAGGTTTATTTAGATGGTGAAGCATTGACGTCGTGATGGAAACAGAAAGAAATTTGTCAAATTCGAGGAGGTACTGCTCTGTATACGGTTGCAAATCGTATAAGACGGGTACGAAATATCTTCACTACTTTCCTGTACAAAAAGTTCAGAGAGAAAGATGGGCTTCGGCGCTGTCAATTGGAAAACGTGTTACATGTTACATGACAGTGTGCAGTCTGCATTTTTGTGAAGACGACTTCTTTCCACCGGTACTGTTGATTATTGATAGTTATTGTCTCTAATTTGTATTCACATGGATTTAGCTATATCAAAAATACTGATAAACTTATAGCCTATTACTTCTGTGCCGTACAAAGAATGTAATCCGCTCTTCGTAAAGTTATTTTAGGGGTTCTTCCGATTGATAATAGCCGAATGGTTAGAAGACTTAAGAAAAATGCTGTTCCTAGCCTTAATTTGCCAGAGAATTTATATTCTTGCCTTTGAACAGCAAGTATGTAGGTCATTGAAGTATGATTTGGCTTAAATTGAGTTTTTGGCTATGACCTCCCTACTGTTGAATTTAGTTCATTAAAATGTAAAATCTTAGTTTTAAGTACCGGTTTGGTGACCCATCATCCCAGGCAGGCCGGTAACACCTATACTACTCAGGCAGATAGGTCACTTAGCCGTAATTTTGAAGTTATAGTGATGTTAAGTATACATATGCGGTAATGTAGCAGGAGACAGGATCGGCCTAGGCTATTCTAACTTTAATTAGTTCCCATTTCAGGGGTTTTCAGTTTTGAGTGCGAATAGTTGGTTTGAAAGTTGTACAACAGTAAGGAGAGTATGTTTTGTATAGGTTTTAATTGGTATTATGGTTTATGTCGAGCTGAGGAGTGAATTTGGTTTGGCTTAAAGTGTAGTTTTTGATCTGTTCCGTTTGCTTATGACAAGTTCAAATGGAGACTCCAGCTTTGTTAAATATCTGTATTTTAAATATTTAATTAAATATATTGATAAAGAGGATGTCTTCATTTTAACTTGCCTGTGGAAAGAGATTAATAAATTAATATTCTTGCCTTTGAACAGCAAGTATGTAGGTCAATATTTGCAATATTGAAGTATGATTTGAGCATCCCAAGTAACGCTTCTTTGAACCCAAAACATTCATGCAAATTCAGGGTTGCTTGATTCAATTTATTATCAGGGAGTCATCCTTTGTGTTATGTGAGATATATATATTGTGAAATTAATAAAAAACATCGATACCGCTAGGCTCCCAAGTACAGGCTTCATATATGTAACAGCAGACAGTAAATTAACTATCTACATGTGGGTAATATTTTTAACTGGTAGTAATTAGGCACTGCATTTAAATTGATTATAAAAATATTTCTATCAATGATAAATTAGAAGCCATAACAAACGCACACCCAATTACTTCACGCCACTATATCGCCGCCATATTGCAAACAGCTGACCGTAAGCTCCTCCCCGGTTTCGGACGTCAATAGCCTGCAAAGTAGCCTCCGGTTGGTTTTTTTTTTTTTTTTTTTTTTTTTTTTTTTCAAACAATCGTATCCAACATTGAGCATATTGTAAATATGAAAACGAGAAAAATTAAAATGTGACCGAAATTGCAATGTCTTAAATGACTCCTGTGATTCGTTATCAATATTACTGTTTTAATGCTAAGCACGTAATCTTCAAGTACTGGTACGTGGAGAAACGAGCAAAACACAATATACATGTGTCTAACAACCAACGCACTGGTTGAACAATTTGTTTACAATACGTCTGATGCGAAGGCGATCCCAACTTGATTTGGTCCGACAGCCCAGCCAAGAGAGGCAGAAGCCAGCCTGCCGGTGTCTGGCGCAGCATAGCTGGTATGTGAATGTCACACCCCTGGTGTGACAGGTCGGAGGACAGTACGATGGATTCCAGGTTTCGACGTTTCCAAATTAATGTTTTTGCACTGTTGTGATTATGTTTATCAATTGAATGTGTCCTCACCATAACGTTGCAAGTGACAAATTTGTTTTTCCCGGGAAATGCCACTAGATGACTGGTAAAGTGGATAAAAAACATCTAGTGGCATTTCCTGGGGGAAAATAATTGTCACTTGCAACGTTATGGTAGAGAGACATTCAATTACTGTGCTAATTAAATTAACTTATGATTCATTGCCATGTTGTTGTAATGTCATAATATTTGTTTAATTCAAGGTTTAAAGTGGCCCAACATTTGAGTTTTGTCTAAAATTCATAGTGTTCAGCCTTTTTTTTTTTGTCAGTGAGTGTATATGTCCTGCAGACCACTTGTTAAGAACCAGTGGAATAGGTGGACCCCAAAGTTTTGGTAGTCAATGTGGAACCAAATCATTAAAATTGATATTCCTGAATTTTTACATTTTCATTTGAGACTGTTTTGCCTTTCAGCATCCAGTCTAGTCTGTAAGCCTCTGTTTGCAAACAAGTCTCCATTATCCCCTATTAGCAGTTAGTATTGTGACAAGGGGGGCGTGGTGGCTCAGCGGTCTAGCTGTATGCCTCTCACCAAGGCGGTCCGGGTTCGATTCCCGGTCAATGCATGTGAGATTTTCGAAGTGAAATGCCATGTCCTGTGGTTCGGATTCCACGTAAAAAGGAGGTCCCGTGGCTCATGATCTCAAGATTAACGGTCACGTTAAACTACAAGCTTCCTTTTAGTATTGTGACATCCTCTGCATCT
Organism: Meconema thalassinum; assembly: GCA_946902985.2. Classification (NCBI taxonomy): domain Eukaryota; kingdom Metazoa; phylum Arthropoda; class Insecta; order Orthoptera; family Tettigoniidae; genus Meconema; species Meconema thalassinum. The sequence goes on along the minus strand of OX336392.1, from coordinate 305,823,854 downwards.
ACACCTCTCACTTTGAAATCTTTTAACACAGAATCTTATCATCTCGTGTCTACCTCTGCTTCTCTTTCCCCTCTACAATCAAGCATAGTAACCTCTTTGGCAATCCCCCATACCCATCACATACCTCGCCATTCAAGTTTGAACAGCTTTATCTAACTGAGCCTTTATTTCTTCATTACGATTGGCTCCTGCATTTCTTCATTATAAGTACCTCCTGCCATTGCTCCCATCTATTAGTCCCTGCAATCATTCATGCTGCCCTCATATCAGTTAATTCTAGTGTAGTTTATGTATCAACTATCCTGAGTCCACCCTGCTCTCACTTCCATTCATCAAAGTCGGTCTAAATATTGAACCATAGTATAATGGAAGAGGAAGTGTAGGATCTTCACAAGTTATCGTGGACCTCTGCACAGATGGCGCTGGTAATGGCTGTGCCGCAAGCTTGTGTCATAGAGTCCCGCGATCAACAGAGGCATGTAGTATACTGGTTCTGGCGGCGTAAGAAACCGAAACATACCACTCACGTTGAAAGATAATTTCAGCAGCTGGACACTTCAGATTATTTTCTAGATGATTTTGCTGACTTGGACGTAGCCAGCTCCGTATCTCTTTTGTGCAGAAGTAGAATCGACATTTCAAGTAGTGGAATTCAAGTTAGTTTAGGTAATATAAACAACACATGATCTCACGACTGCACTTTAATAGATTCTAAACACTATTCTGCAAGCTGGGTGAATGTGATGGACAGTTCTAGTCTCACCATGTGGTCCTAGAACGAGGTTGCCAAATTGTACAAGCCAAAGTTACAGTTGACCAGGCACTGTAGCACGTGGGCTGTAGTATTGCAACACAGAGTATTATGACATGAACTATGCGAACATGGATTGTTCAAGCGGCAGAGGGGTGATGACTGACGTGGAATTTCCGGCCAAATGTCAATCCCTTTCTGCAAGCGTACAGAGTATATCTAAACATACATTCATCATAAACTATTTAGATTAACTGGAAAGTTTTCCATTTTACAAGGTCCATATTAACGTGTACAAATCAATTTTGTTATGGACAACTAGAGGTTTATTGCCAATGGGACATATTTCGGGTCTAAAATGACCCTTCTTCAGCCATATAAGTTATTGGAACGTTGTACATCCATCAAAATCACATTATCACCAAACAAGCATGTACATTGCAGGAAAATATGAAAAAATTCACTCTAAAAACTATATCTAACAAGGTACGAGATTGTCACCACCTCTGCCCAACATAAAAACAATACAATAAAGGTCGAATGGGTCTCGTATACAGAATTTTTCCTAGCCTGCCTTTGGAACCAGGCCGTCAAGACCTGCTACAACACAGTGGCACCATACTCAAGGACATACCAATACATCCTTAATGAGTTTTCAAACTAAACTTGATAAAATTTGAAAAATTTTAAAGTGTTTTTTAAATGTGTTAATCAAGCTAAAATTAAGCCAATAAGATGGTCAACAAAGCAACGAGATCAATCTCGTTTTATGGTGTCTTTTATATTATGTTTCAATACCTTGTTAGATATAGTTTTTTGAGTGTTTTTTTTCATATTTTCCTGTGCAATGTGCATGCATTTTTGGTGATAATGTGTTTTTGATGGATGGATGGATGTACAACGTTCCAATAACTTATATGACTGAAGAAGGGTCATTTTAGACCCGAAACATGTCCCATTGGCAATAAACCTCTAGTTGTCCATAACAAAAAGTATTGATTGGGCGGAGACCCCTCACCCCATTAAAATTGATCCATAAACTATTAGCACATGATAATTTTTCCTGTACAGCCTTTTCCACTCGAAACAACACGTTATGAACACTTTCTGCTGCATACCGTACGTTAGATGTTGTTGATTTGTATAGGGGGCTTTGCGACATCGTGGTCATGTATGTGTATTGGTGTGTATGGAATTTGTCTAATAATCTGTTTTATTGTGACCGTCAGCGGTAGCTACGCTCGCTAAAGCGCAGCGCTAGACCATGAAAACTCAGTAGACGTAGGTCCGAGCCCTACCGTTAGTCTTCCTTGAAATGGTTTTCCGTGGTTTCCCCATTTTCAATTTCAGGCAAATGCTAGGATGGTACCTTCTGACTGGCCACGGCTGCTTCCTTCTCTTCCACATCCTTGCCCAGTTTCATTCATCTCTTGTTAACTTCTCTCATGAGGTTGGCAACAGGAAGGACATCCGGCCGTAAAAACCATCTGCCACATAGAAATTCATTGCATCTCATCCCTGACCCTGGGAATAATAAGGGGTAGACATACATGAAACCTTTGTTATTGTGATGGCTGTATTAGTGTGTGTAGTTGTAATTCAGATGAGGATTGGTAAGGAGGTGGCTGTGGCCTTATTTAGGAACCATCCCAGCTTTTTCCTTGAGTAGAAGTGGGGAAACCACGGAAAACCTCTTTCAGGATGGCTGAGAACTCTCTGCATCGTTTTTCTGCACCTTGACTCTATTTCTTTCCCTGTAAAAATAAAGAGCCTAAGTACTTTAAATGGTCCACCTGCTCTCATTTAGTTTCTCTTACCTGGCATTCTGCTTTCTTGTGGTTCTTCCTTACTGACTTCAACTTCGTTTTTGAAATGCTGATTTTTATACCATATTCCCTACATTTATGTTCTAACATGTTGGCTTGTAAGATTATTGATTCGTTCGCAGTGTGTGAGGTACGATCTGTGATATGTTTTTTGAGTGCAAGAAACATGTCGGCTGCAGATATTCGTCAGCTTTGTGAGGTGTATGGTGATAATGCAATGGCGGAAGGTAAAGTGCGAAAATGGGTATGTGAGTTCTAAAGTGGCCGTGAAAATTTTCATGACGATGAACGCTCAGGTCTGTGATCACAGATGACTTGGTAGCTGCAATTGACACGAAAATTCACAAGGACCGAAGATTCATGATAACCACTCTATCAATGGATTTTCCTCACTTGTGAATTCTTGGTTGTCAGAGCAGGCGGCAAACTTTTGTGCAGAGGGGCTTCAGAACTTAGTTTTAAGGTATGGCAAGTGCCTAAATAAACAAGGCAACTATGTAGAATAATAACTGAAGGTATGTATAACCTAAAAATAAATGTGGTTTCAAAATAAAATGTTCGGTTAATTTAAAAAAAACTGTCCTTACTTAAAAATCAGCCCTTGTACACACATCAAAAATAGTTGTTCATGTTGCTGGCCAAGAGGTCTCAACCCATTAGTTGTTCTTGCGTGTGTGTATATCGGCTGTATCAATGAGGATAGATCTGTGCGAGTGTGGAGACGACAGGTGAACGTATGCACGACCAATACATCCGAGACCGATACCGACTGGGAGGAGGCGGTGCAATGTTTAGGAGTGGCGTCGTGTATGGTCGCCGAATCCCTTGCGTACATCCCAGGGCGTATGACAGGGATACTATCCTGGCACCTGTAGTGAAAGGCTATGCTGACAATTTCGGCCCGAATTTCACTTTCGTGGATGATAATGCTCGCCCGCACGATGCTGACATTGTCAATGCCTTTCTTCAGGAGAATGGTTGGTATTCACAGAATGGAATGGCCTGCCTATGCTCGCGATCTCAATTGTGTAGAGCAGGCATATATACCCCCCCCCCCCCCCCCATTGAATACCCCTCTTCCGTTCTCCCATTACCTTCTTCATCACACTATCCAGGACCAACAGGAACAGAGTGGGGGAAAGGACACACCCCTGTCTCACTCCGGAACTCTCACTCCGGAACTGACCTTTATCTTTTCTGTTAATTTGCCTTCGTGAAGAACCTGGCACTCATACCCTTCGTACATCTCTTCCATGATTCTGATGATCTTTGTTGGAATTTTATATTCCTCGAGGGTCTTCCACATGATTCTTTGATTTACAGAGTCGAAGGCTTTCTCGAAGTCAACAAATGTGAGGTAAAAGGTACTCTGCCACTCCACACTCTGCTCCAGGATGATTCGGAGGGTGTTGATGAGATCCACACAGCTGCGATGTTGTCGAAATCCAGCCTGTTCCTTCCGAAGCCTTTCTTCTACGCAGTCTTTTATACGATTCAGGATGACTCGCCAGCACTTTGCTTGGAATGGACAGCAAGGTGATACCCCTCCAGTTGTTACAGTTTGTGGTGTCCCCTTTCTTCGGCAACTTGACTATCAACCCCTTCTTCCAGTCTGTTGGTATTTTCTCCTCCTTCCAGATCTTCTCCAACAGCGGGTGCAGCAGATCGATCGTAATATCCAGGTCTGCTTTCAGTACTTCCGCTGGGATATTATCCAGACCTGGTGCCTTCCCGCATTTCATCTGCTTCAACGCTGTCCGTATTTCGCCCCGAGTTGGGGAGTCGAGGCTGATGCTTGGGTCACTTTCTGCTCCCTCTTCATCTTCTCCTCGCTGCTTACTTTCTGGTCCTCTTTCTCTATTAAGAACCTCCGCAAAGTGTTCTCTCCATCTTGTCAGCTGCTGTTCACACGTCGTGAGGATCTCGCCCGTCTTGCTCTTCACAGGCCTAGTTTTATTAAAACCTTTCTTCGAAAGCATCTTTGTGATGCCATAGAGCTCCTTAACATCCCCCCTTCTTGCCGCTTCGTCTGCTTTCTCCGCCTGCTCATCAATCCACCTCCTATGATCCTTCCGTACACTCCTCTTTACCTCCCTGTTGGCTGTTGAATACTTTGCTTGTGTGAGAGCCTTTTGCTGCCTAGTCTTGCAGGTGTTGAGCTTGGCCTTAATCTCCTTCCTATAATTTATCTTGTCCCAGGTCTGATCGGATATCCATTCTTTCCGCAGGTAGTTCTTGTACCCGAGCTGCATCTCACTGGTTTCCACGAAGATATTCTTTACCTCGCTCCACACAACCTCCACGTACTTCTGTCTCGGAGTCCAACACCTGGAATTTATTTCTGAGCTCCAGTGTAAATTGGTCCAATCTCTGCTGGTTCTTAAGCTTGCCCACATCAAACTTGTTGTGCCGAGTGTTAAACTTTCGGCGGACTGCAACGATCTTCATGCGGAAGTTGGCAACCACAAGATGATGGTCACTACCAACGTCCGCTCCTCTCTTGTTCCTAACATCTTCTTCCAAGCTTTTTCTGAACCTCCTGCTCACCGCGATGTGATCAATTTGATTTTCTGTGACTTGATCAGGAGACACCCAGGTGACCTTGTGGCACCGCCTATGAGGAAATACCGTGCCACCCATCACCAAATCCTGACTGGCGCAATATTCCGTAAATTTCTCCCCATTGTCATTCATCTCACCAAGGGGATGTTTACCCATGATCTGCTCCAACCCCTCATTGTTTGAGCCCACCTTCGCATTGAAGTCTCCCATAACAATGAGAATGTCCTTCTTACTTGTTTGTCTTGTGACATCTCGCAGCATTTGGTAGAATTCTTCCTTCTTCTCTGGCTCCGATTGTTCTGTAGGCGCATAGCATTGGATGATCATCACATTCCTGATCTTTGTCTTGAACCTAGCAAACATGAGCCTACTAGAAATTGGCTTCCACTCCAAAAGGCTTCTCTTTGCATTTCTGTTGAGCAGCAACCCCACTCCATCCCTGTGTTCTTCATCATCGCCCCCAGAATAGAGAAATGTAATTCCATCTGTTGTCTGTATTTCACCAAATCCTGGCCACCTCACTTCACTCAATCCTAGGATATCCAGCCCATAGTTCTTCATCTCCCGTGTCACTTGTTTGTCTGGTTTTCTCCATCAAGGTCCTCACATTCCAGAAACCGATTTTCGTAGTCCTCTTCATGCCAAAAGTCGTTATCAGGTTATCCGTCCGGTTTTGTAATTTTGCTTCAGTTTCCGTAATCAGTTTATTTAAGAGGAGCGAGTGATTAACCCACTGCCTCCGAGTGCCTTGGAGGGGCTGCCACCTTAAGCCTGAGGCATCAGGCTGATTTTCTGTCAGGGTTTCTTCCCTTAGCCTTTGAAGAACCAACTCCAAACTACAAGGCAGCAGTTGTTTCACCAGAGCCCCATTAGCTGTAATTTCTTCTGGGTTCCTTTAGGGCCTTCACAGCTACCGTAGCGGTCTTGAGGCACACAAAGTCCCCACTGTACTTCACCCCTACAGGCAATCCCCTACTTAATTACGTTGCCCATCTCAGAGGACGAGGGGTTGGATTTGTGGGAGACTAGAGCATGCATGGACACTGCTTAAGAAATAAGTCTGTCCTAACTGTGCTCCATGGCTATATGCAAAACCTTTTTTTAGATATGTGTATTTAATGCTGCATTATTATTTTATACAGTGAGGGCCTTCCCTATAGAACCGAGACTCGCAGATGCCGTCTGGCGGCCGGTGCACTGTGGCTAGCCACTTGTTGAGCCAGGCATTGCCACTAGGACCAGTGTAGCGCCCAACTAGTTTAACACATTTTCACTTTTTAACGTATTTAATATTCATAATAACTTACATGAATTTCAGTGTAGTTGATGGAAATGCTGTCCCTAAATACTTGTTGCACCGACGTACGAAGTTTTGGTACACTCGCTGTAATTCATCCTGACTGATATTTCGCACCTGCGCAGTTATTTTGTTTTCACGAGCCTCCAGAGTATGCGGATTGTTTCTGTAGTATTCCCATTGTTTGAGGTTCCCCTACTAGTAAAAATCGCATGGCACTGGAAAATTCGATGTTTTGTTCTATACCTAACCCTGTTCACATGATAGGCTACAGTACTTCACTGCAAGTCTTAATTATCACAGCTATCTTGCCATTGCATATGTAATAAATGGTATGAAAGCATCCAGGGCTTCACGGCGCACTAGTGTAATCGGCACATGCTAAAATTGCGACGAGTCATTGCAACGTGTCCGCGGCATGGCCTTTGGAAAGCCCCGTTCTGTGGGGAGGACCCTCACTGTACATTTGATGAAGTTAGTGAGGTTGAAGGCAGCTGGAACACCGGGTTTAAATTGGCTGTATTGAGTACTGTCGATCATCTGGAAAGAGAACAGGATCCCAGAGGACTGGAGGAAAGTAGTGATCATCCCCCTTTTCAAAAAGGGAAATAGGAGAAAATGTGGAAATTACAGAGGCATCACCCTTCTATCACATTCACTGAAGGTCCTTGAAAAAATAACAGAAAAGAGAATAAGAAAGATAGTAGAGCCACTTCTAGAAGAACAACAACATGGAATCGGGAAGCATCAAAGTATAACAGACCTCATCTTCGCTGTGAGAATGTTAGCAGAGAAGTATTGGGAGCGTAGAAAAAACCTGGTGATGGTAATTTTGGACATTGGAAAGGCTTATGATAGTGTCCCAAGAAAAAAGATCTGGGAATGTCGGGAAGATATGCATGTGCCAAATTACTTGATTGACAAAGTGAAGATGCTATATCAAAAGTGCTATAGTTGTGTCCAGATAGGAAATGGAAGATCAGAGTGGTTTGAAACACAGGAAGGAGTCCAACAAGGAAGTGCCATATCACCCCTTTTATTCATCACATTAATGGATCGGATCCTTAAATCTATTAAGGAAGCTGACAGTGAACCAAACGCCCTTGTATTTGCAGAAGACGTTCTGATATGGGGAGAAACAGAAGTTGAAGTACAAAAGAAGCTAAATTCCTGGAACAACAAGTTTAAGGAGTTCCAGCTAAACATCAGCAAAACCAAGACTGTAGAAATGACTATCAACAGAGACAATACCAATTCTAACATCTTTTTGGAAGGAACTAAATTAGACTCTGTCTTCAACTTCAAATATCTCGGAATCACCATCTCAAAGGATAACACTGTTCAGCAAGAAATACACAACAGGACACAGAAAGCGTCACATTTTTACAGTCAAGTGAGAAACCTACTATGAGACAGCAACATACCTCTGAAAGCAAAATTAACCATGTTCAATACTTTGTACCAATTCTGGTGTACTGACTGGAGACATGTGCTTGTTTGGATAAAGACCTTAACAAAATCCAAGCAACAGAAATGAAATTCATTAGAACCATGAATCAAAAGACCAGAAAAGACAAGATCAGAAACGAAACAAATCGGAAAGAATCTGTGATACAGGAAACTGTTGCAAATGTTATAGGGAAGAGTGGACTCCAGTGGTAGGGACATATGATGCGAATGAATAACACTAGAACAGCAAAGGACTACTACAATGGATAACTGAAAGGGATATGACCGAGGGGAAGACCCACAAAACGATGGATTGAGACCATGAAATCAGAAGTGTAGAAAAAAAGGCTGAAATGGGAAGAAGTTGTAGCACGAAAGCAGTGTTGAGCGCTTGTCTACCGCACCCGGGAAACTGGAGACGGAAAAGGATGTTGATGACGAGTGAGGTAAACATCTCCTTGGTGCTTGAGTTGAAGGATTATTCATAATGTAGGAAAAGAACCTACAATGATACCTTCTAGAAGCCAATTTTCAATGTAACCTAAGTAATCTATTATTAGAAGATTTTCAGTTAACCTAAGTAATCTATCATTAGAAGATTTTCAGTCGGTCATTTGTGTTGACCTACTGAAAAGCTTCCAACTGATGTGTCTATAATCATTGTCTCATAAACTTATTAGCATGGCATGGCATTTTCAAATTGTGAGGTGATGTCCACTTCGGCAGAGAGCATACCAGAAAACTACAGAAATGTGCAAAAACTGTACCTAGCAATGCCAGGTGCTTTGACCTCATTGCGGCACAAATTAACCACAAAACTTAACTAAATCTATCTAAATGCCCTACGGACGTTGCGTCTGTTGTATAATTGTGTTTTGTGCATTGCATTAATAGATAATTTATTTCTGACAGTTACCGCTCTCAGGTTCAGCTACAGGTGAGGACATTTATAGTAACATTACAAACTTCTTATATCCAACGATATTGACATATGGAAGCTCGTGTGTGTTGTCAGATGGTGCACCATCAATGTTGGGTAAAAGCAGGGAGTTGCCAGGCTCCTGATAGAGGATAAACACTTTCCTCCTTTCATTTATCGTTGCTTAATTCATATTGAAAACCTAGCGTGTCATAGAAATTCAGAGTGATCATTAAATTAGTAAACTCTCTTGTTGCAAGACTCCTTCACTGAAAGTTTTCTTCCATGGTTTATCAGCACTATATTCAGAACATCCTCCATGCAGACATTAGTTCTTCAAATGCCTTCACAGAAAAGTTTCCTGAATTATTTGAGGGCTATTAAGAATAATCCTGTTTCTTTTGGTGGACCTCTTTCAGTGTCTGAATGAGCTTAATAAACAACTTCAAGGTCAACAAAATACTCCTTGTGATATGACAGAAAACTATTTTTATTTTGGTTAAATTTAAAAATATCCCTTTCTACAACCACTAACAATGAACTGCATCGTTTTCCAGAACTTTGCCTTACACAGCCTTACTGTTATAAAATTCTCCTGTTGGCAATTCAAGGTTTTTTGAAGAAATTTGTAGGGCGTTTTTGTCTTTTGGAAGAAAATGAACTAGTGTTTAACATGGCATGTAACAACCCCCTTCCAATTCAGTGTGAACTTCATCAGTCAAATCAGGGTTATTCAAGTAAACAATAAGGACTGCTTGTGCAGAACTTGATAAATCTCCCGTCAATTAAAATAGGTCCTTATTGCCAAAAGATCCCTCTCGGCATGCCGGAAGGCGGAGGTAGATTTCACCAGGCAAAGAAAAATATTTTTAACTCACTAAATTTGCCAATTGTTGTATACCTACAAACGTTCTACATGTGCAGCATACAAGAAGGGCATCATTTTAAAATTCCGAAAGGGTAAGGTTGGGTCATATAAAAAAATTCTTCCAGACAAAGGTTTTAAACGGTTTTGATATTGTGTCTATTAAAATTAAGGGAGGTGTGATTTTATTTTCCCTTTCGAAAACTCAATTTTTCCAACCCCTTTAGTCAATGGTTGCTGCTATGAAAATACTTTTGGAGATCATTTTTTCGCCTTTATCCGAAGAATATTACGAACGTTGAATGGATTCGATTTTTAACATGTTAAGAAAGTTCTAGATATATTTTACTTGTTCAAAAAAAGGCCCCCTATTTCCACCCTCTAGATACGATTTTTCCCTTTAACCAACTCGATCGAGATTTTTAATGGTTATATTTTATGTATAAATTTTAACTTGATTAGTGCAAAATGACTAGTTATCATGTCCACAAGAAAGTGATATATATATACACACAAGAACCTCGTTTATCTAGCCCTCATTATCATCATCATCATCATTTCCCTTTATCCAGCTCCTGCCGGGTCGGGGGTATTTATGGCACTTCTCCGCTTTCCTCTTTCCTTCCACAATTCTTCCACGATCTTGTCCCAGTCCAGATTTCTTTTTCTCATGCTGTTCTTCACTGAATCGATCCACCTTGTTCTAGGTCTTCCCCTTGCTCTCTTACCCTTGCACTTGGCCTCCAGCATCTGTCTTGGTATTCTATTTTCCTCCATCCTCTTTACATGTCCAAACCACCTTAGTTTATTCTTCTCAATTCTCTCATTTAGTTTTCCCATCCCAACTTCCTTCCTCACTCTGTCTTTCCTTTTCTTTCCTGTCATACTTAGGAATTTCATTTCACTGGCTTGGATTCTACTCGCTTGCCTGCGTGTCAGGGTCCAAGTCTCAGCCAAATAAGTTAATATGGGAACATAGCCTAGTACACTTTAAGTATTACCTCCTTGCTTTTCCTTGGTACTTCCTTATCCCAAACAAGTTTTCTTACACTTTGATAGAATGCATTGCTCTGCTGTACCCTCCTGCCAATCTCCATGTCCAACCTACCAGTTTGCATCAATTCACTTCCTAGGTATTTGAACATTTCCACAATTTCCAAACTCTGACTTCCAGTTTTGACAGTGCCCTTTTTCATTAATCCAGAATAATAATTAAAAAAAGACTATTTCTTTTATGGGGTCGACTCTTCTTGAATGTCTTTTCCGCCAAGGATAGTTAAGGACAGGAATTGGAAGTAATTCGGCCACAGTCTATCAAAGGTACCGTCCCAGCATTGCCTGGAATTGAGAATGGGAAACTGTGGCAAAACCATTCCCTGGACGGCTGAGGTGGGATTCGAACCCACGCTCTTTTGAATGCAAAGCACTACTAACGGGAAAAACTGAAATAATTAACATAGAACAGAATTATGAAAGTGTGCATTGGGCAAATAGGAGACAGCTGAGTAAAATGACTGATAACTTCACCCGTTGCAGTGGCATCTGGTAGTCAAGTTCGTGGCTAGGTGTTGTGGATGGTAGCATTTAGTAGCTAAAGTAGGAATTACTTTAATGAATCGTCTGCAGTCCTTACCTGAATTACATATAACACGCACTAATACAGCTATCTCAATTAACACCGGTTATCGGACGGATTCTACACACACCCAAAGTACACGGGGCTACATGACCACATTGTCGCAGCCCTTAAACTGAGGAACCAACCAAAACAAATGGCTGAAGATGTAACAGCTGAAAGTAAGTCCTTACAGCTTACACAATTTTCTTTGCCAACTGATGGCAACAATGGTAGTAGCAATGCCAAGCTGAACCCTACAAATAGGAAAATATCATAGAATTTTGCTATCAGTCCCAGCATTTGTGGGGGATTAATTATGATGCAATATAGGTAACTGTATGGTTTCGCAGTTAGAACATTATTAAGTGCTGATTATAAATTAGTGGCTAGCGTTCTTGGATATCGCCCTGAAGGTCTGTGTTCGATTCCCAACTGCTAAGAAATTTTAATTCTAGTGTGAGTGCTGAAATGGGGTATATTCAGCTTCGTGAGGCAAAACTCAAAAGAGGGAGTTCGATTCCCACCTCAGCCATCCTGAAAGTGGTTTTCCATAGTTTCCTCACTTTTACTCCAGCCAAATGCTGAGATGGTTCCTAACTTAAGGCCACAGCTGCCTGCTTCCCAATCCTATCCCCAATTTACAAATACACTACAGCCATCACAATAACACACACCCATATGACCACGATGTCGCAGCCCCTAAAATGAGCAACAACTCTCTGTTAAATTGCTTTTGTCACCTCATTAATCTAGCTGCTAAAATAAATAATATTTTAAATTCTGATTTGTTATTTGGAGAAGAGCATCAAGAGTAAAGCACTTCTTCATCAATTTCATTATGCACCTCTAGGAAAGTGTGTGGTAAGGCTACTGATGCTTTAGGGTTTGTTCTAATTATTATTATTATTATTATTATTATTTTTTAGAATGAAGTGGTCTTGCATACACTTGGTATATCAATCAGCGTAACTTCCAATAGAATCCCTTTGTGGAGAGAAATCAACGGACTCCAAAAAATGCTAGTTGATTCTTCCACCACCTCTTCAGTCCCCAAATGACTTACACATTCTTTTAGACTTGACTCATCGGTGTTGAAAGTCATGAGTTTCGTTTGTAATTAGTGAAGAAAGATGTTTCACGTTTCTTTCATACAGTTTGAATTACTTCTACGTGTTCTTATTTCATCAGTTGAGAAATACAATTCTGATCTTCAGATTGCTTCCCTCCCCTCAGATACATTTATTGGAACAAGTGACAAATTTATTTGTTAGATCTGGTGTTTTCCAGATTTGTCAAACGAAAGGTTGTAAGAAGCTCTTATGTTTCAGTACCATTTAATTTGAAATCAGGGGGGAAGATGAATTAGTTATTGGTATAAGTCAGATCAGCCTTTTTTTTTTTATCAGTCAGGGGTTACGTTTGCTCAGCTTGCAGTTTTATAACAGACAGGTTTGCTCTCAAGGATGATCTTAAGGCAGTAAAAATGAATATGCTCTGTTTTCTTCAGTCTGATTTCAAACTGGAGGATAGTGCCATCTGAGGATGAAGTTTTCCACATTTCTCCTTTGAAAGGTTTCCTTCATTCTTGTTCAAGGAGGAAAATGAGTCAGCAGGGGTTGGTGTAAATGAGCTTCAGAAGCAGTTTGTAGCTCTTCAGATGGATGACAGTGCCATTGCTGCTGATGAAGATACCATAGATGCTAAGAAGTGGGCTCAGTTATTAATTTAGTCATGGAGCTGAGGACTCACTTTAATACAATTAGATTACCATGCCAATGTTGTCCATTCTCGCCCTTTTCCATACTGATGCTGAATATGAGCGCCACCTTCTGTGGTCTCAGAACACGTATCGAGACTGTGTTCCCTAAGGTCCTGGGTTTGATTCCCTGCCAAGAAATTCAATTCTGGTATGAGATTTGGAACAGAGTGGTTTAGGTCAGCCATCCTAGAAATGATTTACCGTGGTTATCCACTTCCACTACAGGCAAATGCTGGGGTGGTACGTAACTTATGTCCATGGCCACCTCTGAAATCCCAGTCTCAATTACTACTGCACACACTTCTACAGACACCACTTAACAGAAGTTATCGGACAATCCTGCACATACCCATGTACATGGGGTCCATGACTGACAGCATTGTTAAGAATGGGAAATTATTGCGAGTGCTCCTTGAGTTGCATTCTGGAGGGTTGTCCTCATCACTATTAATTTATACTTTTCATTCTGTCAGCACACTTGTGCCAATTTGATTAGAAGGGATGACTACTGCGCATATATATAAAACTTCTCTGAAGAAATAAATATTCACTGATAAAGGAGTATTTTAGGATTACGAGTTCTGACCATCACACCATCAGCATCAGATCCTGATTACTAGGGTTGAAGTATGAGGTTATACAAATATTTAGTTATCGTATAGTTTGTAGAGTTTATGCTAGTATTTATGATTTACAGTGAATCTCGTTACTTGAAAAGGTTAGTCTATTGTATGATGTATTATAATTATGTTTGTGATCTATGTATGAATATTATGCATGTGTAGATATTTAAGCTACACAACATATAATAAAATTAGAGCATGCAGACTGATTTCTACTTAAGGGTATGAGTAGTTAACCGCAAGTATCCTATTCAGGCACAGTCGTCACACAGGTGTTCACACTTCACTAACTTGCACATGCCTAATGAGCAAGACTTCCTGTCCTGACCTTCATATGATATCTGGTCTCTTTTGAAAATTTGTAACTACTTCTAACTTAGATGCTAATGCTGATGATATTCTGAGGCTGAAATTACTTTGCAAAGTGGTGTGTGTTATCGATGCTGGAACTTTCTCATTACTATTTCACAACAAACACTCAGCTCTATGACAATAACCATTGCTTTACCAAGATAGAAACAGACCTTAAGATTCCACGCCACGGGGTAAGGAGAAAAACTCGCGACTTTAAAGGAGTCCTTTAGAAATATTCCTAGCCAAGAGAACTAATCCGGAGAATTTGAAACAAACGCATGTTTCTAGAAGGATCCTCCACTATTCGTGTTACTAAACTAAGTAAGTCCACAATCACAACGATTAGACGAAGTGATGGCTACATATAAAATGAATAATAAAATGACCCCTGGCACTACAGCCCTTGAAGGGCCTAGGCCTACCAAGCGACTGCTGCCCAGCCATTTGGCCTGCAGATATTGGGGTGATGCGTGGTCAGCGCATTGGGTCCCTTCGGCCATTAATCTTGGTTTTTGTGACAGGGGCGCTGCCTCACTGTCAGACAGCTACTCAATTATCCTCACGAGGCTGTGCACCCCGTTCCAGCCCTCACGTCATTTTCTAAAATTCCTGATGGAGCCGGGAATCGAACCCGGGGCCTACGGGTGGGTGGCAGGCGCGATACCCCAACACCATGGGGCCGGCGATGGATACATATGGCAAGGAATAATTAAGAATACATGTTATCAACAAACCAAGGCCTCAGGGAGGCAATATTGTAGGGTCCCTATGACTTTTAAGACCGGTTGCAAGCATATAGGACGTTGGTCTATGCTGTGGCAAGTGAATTATTAGAGTTTTAAGGGGCGGAAAAGCGAGGTCATCTGCCCCTCGTGGCAAGTGACTTAAATGTCATGTAGTAATGAGAAAGTTCCAGAATTGGTATCATACACCATTCACAAAGTCATTCCAGCCTCAGGATATCATCAGCATTATCATCTAAGTTGGATGCAGTTACAAATTTTGTCAACTGAGACCGGATATCGTGTGCTCGTCAGTACAGGAAGTCATGCTCATTAGTGCAACCTAGTCAAGTGTGAACACCTGTGGGACGACTGTGTCGGAATAGGATACTCTTTAACAGTTAAGTACTCATAACCTTAAGTAGAAATCAGTGTGCATGCTCAAATTTTATTATAAGTTGTGTAGCTTAACTATTTACACGTGCATAATATTATACTTAGATTGCAAACATACAGTATAACACAATATCATGCAATAATCTTTTCAAATAACGAGATTCACTGCAAATGATATATACTAACATAACTAGACAAGCTATACAAAGTATAGCAGAACATATTTCTAAATATTTGTTTAATTTTAAATTTCAACCGTAGTGATCAAGATCTGATGATGACCGCGTGATTGTAATCCCGAAGTGCACAAAAATCTCATCAGTGAATATTATTAATCTAATTTTTTTCAGTAAAGTGTGTTTAATATACATAGTTACCCTGCATGCAATTGAGAAAATACCTGATATCTTATGAAAAAATCTCAGTACATACAACACTCCCTGTCGGACAATCTACCCATGAGGACGCGATATGGTTCTATATCAAGAGTTTCCCATTTTAAATACTTACGAGAAATCATCCAACCTTCAGGCCTAAACATAATAGAAAATCAAGAATGAGTGCGAAAATTACAGAGAGCATACACACTTACCTGGAATCATTACAACAAAAAATCGATCTCGGTTAATGCAAAACTAAGACACTGCAAAACAGTAGTTCTTCCTGAAACACTTTATGCCGCAGAAACAACACTAATTCATGGTCACTCAAAAATTAAAGAAATAGAAAAACAAGAACGTAAAATCCTCCGAAATTTTTTTGCGCCAGTGAATAAAGAGGGAGTATGAATTAACAGACCATCAGAAATTTATAAAACCATAGAAACTAGCACCGACACTTTCAGAAAGAGACGAGCTAAATTCTTGGTCACATATACAGAATGGATCAGCACAGAATTACAAAACAAATGTTTAACATCACCCTCAACAGTAAAAACAAGTCACAGGAAACTGAAGAAGACCTCAAGCAGCTAAACATCACGATGCACAACATGAATAATCGGGTTAAATTTAGAAAAAACATCATGAAACTTAAATTTGATAAAGAACTGCTACCAAAGATGCCAGGAAAAAAAGTGGACGGAAGAACGGATGAAAGTACATAGTGCACAAATGAAGAGGATTTGGGAAGAATGTCGACGCAAGACTGGGTTGTCATGAAAATTGTTCCAAGTTCACACGCTCTCTTAAAAGGGAATGTATGATAGTAGTAGTTACCCTGCCTAATCTAATTGGACAAAAGTGTGTTGACTGACTGAGAAGTATAAATTGTTAGTTTGTACAGGCAACACTGAAAAAATGGCTTCAAAACTTCACCTAGTCCTTTGAATAAGTAACTGATGTAAGCATTCCACATTTAAAAGTTGTACTATATTTAACTTGTTACTACTTCTTTTAACATATCTGTTTAGTTACTGCATGGAGAAGTGCTTTTGTGTTGTGGCATTATTGATTTTATATTTGCGAGTAGATCTGTGCAAACCTTTCACGCTGTCATAAAGGCAATGAAAAGTGCACAAAAATCTCATATTAGAAGAGGCTAGTTGTTGTTGGAAGCTTATTTGATTAATTAAAGTTGACCACAATTGAAAATACATTTATACAGTACATATACATTGTGACACAGAATATTTCTTTTACAGAATTTTTGTATCCAAAGTGGCTCCCCTTGTGAATGAATGTGGAAATTTTGGGAAGTTATTTTAAGCATGCTTGATTTATTTATTTACATTATATGCCCTTCATGGGATCACTTTAGTAAATTCTATACAAAGGAGATTGGTTTTTCTTGTCAACCCAGTATTAATTCATTCTGTTGGATCACAGTCTTCTTTCTTCATCTGAAATCATTCTTCCCCTTGTTCGTTAGTTGTTCTTAGTATGTAGTGTGCTTTGTTTATCTTGAGAATTCGTAATTTTGTCTAGTTTAAAAAAAAATCCTTGATTTAGTAATTTGTAATTCTTTCATATCTTCCCTAATTTCCCTAATATTGCTCTTACTGTTCCATAATTTTTCTATTATTCTCCTATGGATTCTGCTTTACGTTGTGCATCAAATTGCATACAATGTGAGCTATCAAGCTCTCTTCAGTACCCAATACCATCAGAGGTACGCCAACCAGTCTTGTGCCTCATGGTCGGTTGGTATTGGACTTGATAGCTCATGTATTGAAATAGAAGTGGCTGTAGGTCCCTGTATGACCTGGATGCCTAGCAAGGTGCCCCCGTGGCAAGTCCCGAGAGAAAGTAGGTTTCGGTGTCCTTAATGGTGCGAATACAAATATCTCTTTGCCACAGACCTGTAGTGTCTTTAATGTGGAGCTCGTTGCCATGTATGAAGCTCTGCAGTTTGCACTACACAATGCGCGACTTCACTTTCTTGTGTAGGCTACCCATTCTTTGAGTTTGTTGCAGTCAATTGCTTCATGTTTCCCACATCATCTGTTGGTGCAGTGAATCCACAACCTGCTAGCTGGGTTGTGCAACACTGGCACCTTCCTCATCATCATCGTCGTCATTTCCCCTTTTTCAGTTGACACTGGGTGGGGGCAAATAGGGTTCCTCTCCACTTGGTTCTGTCGCTCCACCATTCCTTTTCCGTCATAGTGTTCCAATCCAGGTTCCGTTTTCTAATACTATTCTCCACCGAGTCCATCCAATGCATTCTTGGTCTTCCTCGTCCTCTCTTCCCTGTCATCCGTCGTTCCAGTGCTCGTCTTGGTAGCCTTACTTCATTCATCCGTTTGACATGTCCAAACCATCTCGATCTGTTTTGCTCCAGTTTGTCATTTAATTTCTGTACTCCCAGTTCTTTCCATATATCTTCATTTCTCACTCTGTCCCTCCTCGTTTTCTGGACCATACTTCTCAGGAATCTCATCTGAGCTGCTTGTACTCAGCTCTCATCCCTCTTAGTCAAATTGTCCAAGTTTCTGCTGCAAATGTCATTATAGGAACATAATATGTACATAACTTATTTAGCCTTAATTGGTATATCCTTGTTCCATATTAGTCCCCGTACCTGTTGGTAGAAAGCACTCCCGAGTTGTATTCTTCTGCTAATTTCCAAATCTAGTCTTCCATCTTCAGTCAGTTCACTTCCCAAGTATTTGAAGTGCTTCACTACTTCCAATTCCTTATCTCCTACTTCGATTACTCCTTTTCCTTCTTTCTTATCTCGACTCATCACCACTGTTTTACTCTTCTCCCATTTATCTTCAATC
The DNA here is from genome assembly GCA_946902985.2 of Meconema thalassinum. NCBI lineage: Eukaryota > Metazoa > Arthropoda > Insecta > Orthoptera > Tettigoniidae > Meconema > Meconema thalassinum. Next base: position 305,805,490 of record OX336392.1, on the reverse strand, counting down.
CCCATTGCTCAATCTTTTCATTTATTACGTCTAACTGTTCTTGTACCTCCATCTCATCCTCGCCCCAGATCACAACGTCGTCTGCAAACAACATTACCTTCATCTTTGCCCTACTATATTCTTTCATTGCTGCCTTCATGATGTCATCCATCACCATTACGAACAATAATGGTTACAACACACTTCCTTGCTTTAGTCCAGTGTCAATTTTAAACCATTCCGATGTCTTCGCACTACTGTAGCACTCCATGCACATTCCTTTTATCATGTCTCTCAGTTCCTTGCTTATCCCCCTATTTGATAAGCTTTCCCACTACTGTAGCACTCCATGCACATTCCTTTTATCACGTCTCTCAGTTCCTTGCTTATCCCCCTATTTGATAAGCTTTCCCAAACTTTTGTTCTAGGGAAGCTATCATAGGCCTTTTCTTGATCAATTCCCAACTCTTTTCAATGTTCTGTCTCGGAATGAAAATGGGTTCCACTGCTGACCTGCCCCCTCTATTTGGCTTCCTACCTCTAATCTAATTCTTTTTTCTTGGATTCTTTCCATTACTTTGGCAACATGCGATATGATGGTGATTCCTCGGTAGTTACCACACACCTTCCTGTCTCCTTTCTTGAATATTGGCAATATTATTCCCTTTTTCCAGGCTTCCGGTACTTTCTTCTCTCGCCACACACTCCTGAGAAGTCTGTATGTCCACTGCAGTCCCACTGGTCCTGCCGCCTTGATTATTTCTATTGCCACTTCGTCGATTCCCACAGCTTTCCCCATCTTCATCTTCCTAACTGCCCATTCCACTTCTGCGATAGTAATGTCTGTATCTTCTTCTATTTCTTCCTCAACCGTTTTGGCTGTTTGCATAACTTCTCCGCATGCCTGGCGTCTCACCTTCAACAACTCGCTGAAATATTCTTTCCATCTGTCCGTTATCTCTTTTGGTTTTGTCAATATTTCACCTTCTTTGTGTTTCACGAACCCAGTGTTCACCTTTTCATTCCTTTGCAGTGTGGTGCAGCAACACATAGTGTAATGTTATACAGTGTTATTGCTGAGTGTAGTAGTGGAGTGGGATACCCTCTCTCCAGGGGTTATAAATATGGAGAGCCCAGCTCAGGCTAATGAGTGAAGACCTCAACCGCATCTGTGGTGGTGAAGGAGACCTCTGGTACAGCAAAGTTGGGGGAAGAGGCAACCCAGTGCTCTGAGTTAATAGAGAAAAAGATATTTGTCCATATTATATACACCCGTAGCGTCTGTTCTCCATGTTAGGAGCGGCCTAGTTCATACCTGGCAGTAGGTCATAAAATGCATTTGGGAGTGGCGACCCCATCTTAATAATAGCCTAAAATGAAAGCAAATATGGTTCAAATCACCTTCCTTCCTGTGGCTTCCAATCCACAGGGGAACTACGGGAAATGAGTTAGCGGATCAAGCTGCGAGAAAGGTGGTAATTGGAGGTACAAGCTAGAGATATTTGCTCTCGGATTCACAGACAAGTAGTGGCATTCTGGGAAAGTCGGTGGCTAATGCCCAATAAAGTAACCGTGATCAAGGGAACCACTTGCGTGTAGTGGAGCTCTTTCCAGTCATGAAGGAGTCCATCATTTTGTGCAAACTTAAGGATAGGTCGTACAAATTCCACTCTCTTATACCTAAGAAGAAGGAAAGACTCCCCGTTTTGTACCTGTGGAGTCGCATTCACCGTGCTTAAACCCAAGTTTGTGGATCTTGCCAGTCTACGAAGAAACCTTTATCTGCAGAATACACTCAATCTTCAATAACGTGGTGGCCGCTGATATTGTCATCCACTTCATTATTGAGAGTGGGTTTTTGTTTATGAATACATTTAATAGTTTTATTGAAATTTGTTTTATTAATATTAGATATTACAGTACATTTTTTGTTTTATTAATATGAGGCTCCTTCATATTTAGGCATCCACGTCAATATTTTAACTTTTCAAGTGCTGTGTTCCCAGTTGGCTGTTATTTACCACAGTACTGAGTTTTTTCATTCGCACATAAAAAAATTATAGAAGCTGTAATTTTTAACTTTCCAAAGGGCGACGGGCTTAAAATGTCTCGAAGATTTGGATCTTTTTTAATCTAAATTCAAATTTGTATGTTAATTTTTATTTTGAGATACCGGTAATCTTTTTTTTTTTTTTTTGCTAAGGTTTGTATTTTCTCTATACCAGGGCCCTAAATAAAATAAATTCCTAAAATCAGTAGGCAACTAATACATGTTGCTCCTTACTAGAATAAAAATTGATATGCTTTGTCCGAAATCACGTGGCGAGAAGAATTCGCTTGTTGTTCCACCATGCTTGTTTACACCACTGATGAACTCCAGTTGTAGAGGACATGCGACGTCTACAAAATAGTCAGTTAATTCCGGAAGCAACTCGTCGGGTTAAATCACTCTAATTTTGTATCAATTTACTTGTGTTGAGATGGGCAGATGATCTTGCGTCTCCAGCCCCTAAAACGACGACTAAGTCACTCCATCCCTTGGTATTGTTTGTTTATGCATGTTCTGACTATTCTTCTTTCTTTTTTGATATCATCATATATATTATTTCAGTAAAAAGCCTCCGTGGCTTAGGCGGCAGCACGCCGGCCTCTCACCACTGGGTCCGTGGTTCAAATCCCGGTCACTCCATGTGAGATCTGTGCTGGACAAAACGGAGGCAGACAGGTTTTTCTCCAGGTACTCCGGTTTTCCCTGTCAACATTTCATTCCAGCAACACTCTCCACTATCATTTCATTTCATCTGTCATTCATTTAATCATTGCCCCAGAGGAGTGCGTCAGGCCTCGGCAGCCGGCACAGTTCATATCCTCGCCGCTAGATGGGGGCTTCATTCATTCCATTCCTGACCTGGTCGGAGACTGGAAGCAGGCTGTGGATTTTCATTTTCATATATATTATTTCAGTAGTATAGATCCTTCCTGTGGTGCTCATAAGCGACCGATCGTGATGAATGAGCATTCGAATGAAATAGAATAGACATTTGCAGTGACGAATTGCCCTGTAATTTCATAAGTCTATATAATTTCTTTAAAAAATGTATGAAGTGTGCGATTTGCAGATACTGTTGCTGTAGGAAAATACGTTCAATTTGCTGTCTACTTAACATTTTGGTCGCTGTGATGCCTGTTTCATGTCATTTTAACATTCTGAGGTCTTTCCTTTATCATTTTGCATGCATTTCAGAAAGAGTAAATCAAAGGAATGGGTACCCAAATCGTATAATTCATAAATATCGATTAACCGGCGAGTCAATCAATGGACTCGGCACACAAATGACATTAGCAGTGACAAATTGCATTCTAATTTCATAAATATCGATTTTTGTAAGAAGTTTGCGATTTGCAAATACTGATGCTTCAACATCTGCATTATGAGTTGTAGTCTTAAACCTTAAAACAATTAATTGTTAATTCTTTTGCAGGTTTTTCTTCTGCATTCTAATTTCATAAATATTGATTTTTGTAAGAAGTGTGCGATTTGCAAATAATGCTGTAACATGCTGCAATTATGAATTGTTGTCAAAAACATTAAAATTATTAAACATTAATATTGAGTACTCGAATCGTATAACCGGTGATCAAACAATCACCTTTATGGTCCACAATTCACAGTAGCCACTTGCCTAAAAACATGACAGCGAATGATGATCCAATTTTCAGTGATTGTCTTCTTAAGTTAGGGAACGTGGAACTTGGATTTCTAACTGAAATGTAAATAGTGTTCCATAATCATTTGGTTGAAATAAAACGTAACGAACTTTCTCCTTAAGTCTCTCATTATAAACCTATTGGGGAATGGTTTATGAACATGCGAGATTTCTCATACGGGTCCGCTAGATTTTCTATTTCTGCATATTACTTAGTCGTGCAAACCAAGGTGGACAGATCCACCACTTGCTGCAAACACTGTGGCTGTAGAAACCTAAGGCCTTTATCCCTTCCAGGCAAGCCTGTTTTATCCCATTAATGCCCAAGTTATGAAAAATCGCCGAAATTGCTTCAGTTTTGCATATGTTTGCATTCAATCAATCTGGGCCGATAACCTAGATGTTAGGCCCCTTAAAACAATTATCATCATCATCATCATTCAATCAACCCACTATTGATAACAACTGTAGAAAACCATGTATAATATAAATATCGATTCTATGAAAACATCGTCCCTTTTATGGTACGATGGGCACGAGTGGGTGCACCCTATTTCATAGAAGAGAACTTCAATATCACAACCAAATATAGCAGCTGCTGCTTTATTTTTATTGTTAAACAACAGATACACACATTACTATATAACAACCATAATTTATAGCGTTGTTGAGAAATTGTTTGTTCACATTATGAGTTGACAACTTATGTTTACATGATGAGAATGTGGGACTGAATAAGTTGCTTCACTGTGCTGGCAGTCTTATTTACTTTGTATGGAATCCTTCAAACCAGTCAGGATGAACTCCAATGTTGCACTTCTTACATTTGTACGTTGTTTTCTTCCCGCACTGGCCACATCTCACTTGTGTGGGATTTTTCCTAATCAAGTGATCTATCCCATCAAAACCTCACCTCACTGAGTACCCTTTTATGTACCCGCTTGGGTTATTCTAGGTGGCCTACCAATGGAACAACGAAAAGCGTACCGCTTGATGTATGTCAGTGAAATTCGCCAATAGGTCTAATTGTTTTTCACGTCCAACCGTACTGTTCTGATACAGTAACCACTGATGCGTTGATTGGAAATGCGAGCAGCGGCCAGTGCCACTTCTTGCTTCGAATATTGTTCCGTTCCGTATAGGATTGACATCTGTTGCGTGCCTGACTACGCCTCTGGTGGCCTGGTCGGGAACGTCCCTTTATTCTTTGGTTTTTAGAGAGTTCCTTGAGCCAGAAAAATAACAATGTAAGTGACGTTTTGCAATAACTTGTGTCACAAACATGGCAGAGCAGAACCAAATAGGGTTCAGACAAATAAATACACTGCTGGAATTCGGGAGTGGATTATTGTGGTCCGTTTCTCATTCGGCTAGGATCAACAAGATCCAAGGTCAGAACTAAGTGCTATGTGGCGTTGTTTATATGTTTAGCCACCAAGGCAATTCATTTAGAGTTGGTCAGCAGTCTTTCGACAGATGCCTTCATCGCAGCTCTTCGCAAATTCCTGACCGACACCAACTTTATTTTTCAAATGCTGATTTATTATTTATTTATCGTATGACTTTTGCATGCAGAAACAAGATTGAAAGATGACAGAAAGTACTATATACAATATATACATAAATACACATGACAAGAAACAGCAACATATCTATATTTTTAAGTCCAAACTATCCAGCCACAGAATCACAGAAGGTGTGGCCTGAATAAAGTCCAGTGGATCACCTTCATAGGCCCGCAGTCTGCACTTGAATGCAATGTGTTGTATAGACTGGGAAGGAGCACCGCAGTCACACTGGGGGGACGGAACTTTGCCCCATCTGAACAAGGACTCTGCGCAGATTCCGGTATTTGTGCGGATCCTATTTAGAGCAGTCAATGCCCTCCTTGGGAGGTGAAATCCTGGAACTGGACTGTTTTTGGAAAGTAGAGGCCAAAGCAGGTGGTCAGTATTGAGAGTCCACTCTCCTTTCCATTCGTTGAATGGATTAAACTGGTTCTCAGTTAGTTCCTGGGCAAAAACAATTGGCGGATGTCTGGACTTCAGCCTGCCTCTCTGAAGAACTGGGATGTCATCGTGAATGGGAAGGTCCAAATTAGCCATGATCTTGTCATATTCTCTGAGAAGAGCGACTTTTCTCCGCAGGTGAGGTGGCATAATGTGGCTGAGGACAGGAAGCCAATAAGAGGGAGTGGGTCTGATGACTCCGCTGATCTTCCGCATGGTATTGTTGAGCTGGGTATCAATCAGTTTCACATGAGGACTATTTATCCATACTGGAGCACAATATTCAGCCACAGAGAAGACAAGACTTATAGCAGAACTCCTTAGGTTTTCTGCAGAGGCTCCCCACGATGTGCCACAAAGTTTGTCGAGGATGTTGTTGCGACTTTTTATTTTAGCTGCTGTATTCTCAAGGTGTTTTCTGAAAGAAAGGGTGCGATCCAGGGTAATGCCCAAATACTTAGGAAATTTGTTGTTCCTGAGGATAGTTCCTCCAAAGGGTACTTGAATTACATTGTTTGCCATTTTGTTGTTGAAATGAAAACAGGATACCTCAGTTTTAGTTAAGCTTGGCTTAAGTCTCCACTTGATGAAATACCTTTCAAGGATAGCCATGTCCTCTCCAAGCGTTTTTTCAGTTTCACTGATGCTGCTGTGCCTTGTGGCAAGAGCTATATCGTCAGCATAGCAGAACTTCTTTGACTGAGTTTCTGGTAGATCTGATATGTATAGGTTAAAGAGGAGTGGAGCTAGTACCGATCCTTGTGGAAGACCGTTGTTCAGTTTCCTTTGCTTGCTTATTTGTGTTCCCATGATCACTTGGAAGATCCTGTCACTGAGCATGTTCGTGATGAGCTTGACAGTTGTTTTACAAGAAATCACTCGGTGTAGTTTGTATATTAACCCTTCTTTCCAAACTGTATCGTAAGCAGCTGAGAGGTCTAAAAATGCAACAGAAGTTTTCAGTTGCAGTTGAAAACCAGCCTCTATATATGAGGTAAGGGTAAGAATTTGGTCACAGCAGCTGCGTTTTGGTCTGAAGCCCGCTTGTTCAATAGGAATGTGTTGGGTGATTATAGGGCAGATTCTGTTGTAAATCAGTCGTTCTAGGAGTTTGTAACAGCAGCTCAGTAAAGCTATTGGTCTATAATTTCCGGGTTGATCTTTTGGTTTTCCAGGTTTCAAAATGGCAATAATCTTGCTTTTCTTAAATTCTTTAGGTATCGCCCCCAGTTTCAAGATATCACTGAAAAAGCTAGCGAGCCAGTTCCTAGCATTGTGGCCTAGGTTAATTAGGAACTCAGGATGGATGCCATCAAAGCCAGGAGCCTTTCCGGTTTTCAAGTCTTTTATTGCTACGTCTATTTCTTCACGGTTGAAGGCAGCTGCAAAGGATGATGTCTGTGGAGATGATGTTTTAAGGTGTCTGAGTTCCTTCTTCACCATCTTAGTATGGAGTTTGTCTCGAGTCGCGCGTGAGGTTGAAATAATGTGACTAGCAATTGTATCAGGTGTCATGTCAGGCTTGTCTCGTCCTCCAGATGAGCTCCCTCCAAGTTTCCTCAGGAGATTCCAAGCTTTCCTGCTTGAGTGTTGGAAGTTCAGCCCTTCAACAGTATCCACCCATTTCTGCTTCCGTGAAGCATCCAAGTTATGCAGAAGTTCCTCAGCAACTTCTTGGTCACCTGATTCAATATACTCATTAAAAAGATATTCGCTCTGCTCGTTCCATCCTGGGACATAATGCTGATATTCATACCATATTCCCAATATTTTTGTTCCAAGTTCTAACATGTTAGCTTGTAAGCTTGTACTTATAACCCGGTCATCAACATACTTGGTTTCCACCTAATTGAATCCCAGCAAATGGTCATTTACAAAATAAACAGCTTGAAAGATTACAGCCTCACTTCTTGTAACAACTTTAATCCAAGAAATCATATTATCACCTTTTACTGCATCCTGATAATCAAGATGAATACTTTTGATTGCCTGTAGCCCTTTCCTCGGTAACATAATCCCTCAGGATGGTCAGCACCTTTCTCCTTGGCACACCTTCTCCATATCTACAAAACACAAAGATTGTCTATTTCTCTAATAATATTTCTTATTAATAATAATATCGTATGGCCTCGGGTGATGGGTGCAAGCTTTGTTAATTGACGCCCAGAGGGCAACTTGCAAGTGGAATTTTATTGCCCCTTGAAGGGCTATGAAAGTCGAGGAGGTTCTCCTTGACACTTTAGCGCTTTCTAGTAGAGAAATGAGGAACTTGGGTTGGCGGAAAATCCCGAGATTAATTTTGCCATTATGATCACGGCCTACTGAATTCAAATGGGTTCTTTAACATGCCACCATTGTATGACATGCGTATCGTGATTTTTCGCCTTTCAAAAACCACTTATCATGGCCAGGAGCGAACCTGCATGCTTGGGGTTGGCAGTCCAACACGATAACCACTCGCCCACAGTGGCAAGCATTTCTTAAGAATTTGGTGAATAGAAAAAAATTAATCTGGTCATCCTCGTAGTGGTCTAAAGCTACATTGGTTTTCATCCATGTAACTAATGATCAAACTCTCTCTCCAGTGCCTTAGTACACTTTTTCCAGGACAGTTATCAAAGGAATACCTCTGTAATAGTTGCAGTCTTTCTTGTTACCTTGCTTATAAATTGGGGCAATTACTGCTTGTGTCCAGTCAGAGGTTACCTTTTCTAGATCCTAGGACAATTTTGTCATCCTATGCAACCATTTCATCCCTGTCTTCCCAATAAATATACTTTACCATTTCTGGATGAATTTCCTTCACCCCTACCATTTTCTGACAATAGTTTTTATTTACCACCCTTTCTACTTCCTCACTATGATCCCATCCTCATTTCCTCCTGTAATATCTCAAAATTTGCCACATGCCAAAAAAGTTTACATTTACATTCAGCATGTTTTCAAAGCATGCTTGTCATCTTCCAAGTGCTTTCTTGGTATCTACAATGAGTTTCCCTGATTCCCTCCATTATCTCCAAAATTCTCTCATGATTTCCTTTTTGACTCTAATATTTGTTTGGTTTGGGTCCTTTCCACTACATAAAGCTGGATTCCTTGTTTGAATCCATTTTTGGTATGCCCTTCATATTATTATTATTATTATTATTATGATTGTTTTGCAATAATGTTTTGCTATGTTATTCCACCACGATGTACACTATTTTCTGTCTTTGCATTTTGTTGTCTCTAGATGTCTTTGCTACTTCTATTACTGCATCCTATATCCTGACCACTTCAATGTCTTTCATTCTTTACCATCTCCTCTTTGGGATTGAATTGACTTGACTCTAACTTTCCTGTTGCTCCTTTTGGAGCATAGGGCTTCTGTGAAACACTTACATCGGGTCCTGTTACTGGTCATCTTCTTCACCTCACTCTATGTCCTTCCCATTCCTAGACACTCCTCCTCAACTGTTCTCTTCCAGGTCGTCTCTGGGCATCCACGTTTTTGGGCCTCTTGTGGATTCCAATCTAGTGCTGCCTTTTCTATGGCCCCAGTAGGTTTCCTCAGTGTGTGGCCAATCCAGCACCATTTTCTCTCTTTTATGTGGAGTTCAATTTGCTGCTGGTTCGTTTCCTTCCATAGATCTTAATTTGATATAACGTTTGGCCATTTTTGATTGATGATGCATCTCGAGCAACGATTGATAAACACTTGCATTTGTTTTGTCGTCTTCAGAATAACCTTCCAAATTTCACAGTCATAGAAAGGAATGTATTTGACATTTGTGTTAGAGATGTGCTTGTTCCCGATATAGGGTATAGCTGGTCAAAGGCACCATTTGTTTTCCTGATGCGACTATGTCTTCTTCAGCTCCTCCAGTTGCAGTAACAATGCTCGGAAACTGTTTATCATCCCTCTTTGAATTGACCCTCACTCCCTTGGTCTTATTTATATTTATTTAAAGCCCAGCAGCCTCTGCATCTCTCTTTAACAGCATAAGCTTCTCTTCCATATCTCTGAATTTTTGAGCCAGCAGGCAGATATAATGCAAATTTGAGATCTTCGAGCCTATCTTGCAATCCCCATTGAATCCGCTTTTTCTGAGGTCCATTTACTCTCCTCATAACACATATGAAGTTGAAATACCTCTTTGGAATTGCTCACCAATTATTTCCATGTATTTCTGTCGAAGTTCCTTATCCTGGAGATTTTCAACCGTAATCAATCAGAAGAGATAGGTTGGTTGGACACTCACTATGACACCCAGGAATAGCAAACTTAGCCTTGTCCTTACCCTTCATTCCATAACTATTTTGGTAGAACCAAGGTTAGAATATGTTAAACAGATGGTCTCGGATGTAAGGTGTGGTAGCATGTAAAGATGAAACAATTAGCTCAGGACTGGGAGGCATGAAGAGATGCATTAATTCAGTCAAAAGACTGAAGACTCGGACAAACAATCTGTTTGTAAACAGACCTCACTGTCTGCAGTTGAGGTCTAACTATGCTCAACTCACAGCAGAAAAAAAAAAAAAAAAGAAAAAAAAAAAAGTCCCTGAATGCCCTGCAATTTCTTATCAATTTCCTAAATCAAAAGTAAGGAATGATTGTCCATTATTGACCTGGTTCCTCTACACTCCCATGCAAATCAGTGAAACTCCTTCAAAAATAAGTTTTCAACAGCTAATCCCATGCTAGCACAACAATCCAGTTACCATTTTCCATTCGCGTTTGCTTCCCTACCCTCACCCCACTTGCCCATTACCTTCCCATACCTGGGGCGTGGTGGCTCAGCGGTCTAGCTGTATGCCTCTCACCAAGGCGGTCCGGGTTTGATTCCCGGTCAATGCATGTGAGATTTTCGAAGTGAAATGCCATGTCCTGTGGTTCGGATTCCACGTAAAAATGAGGTCCTGTGGCTCATGATCTCGCGATTAACGGTCATGTTAAACTACAAGCTTCCTTCCTTTTCCTTCCCATACCCCTCAGTTCTATTCAGTTTCCCAGCATTGAAATACAGTATAACCCCTCAAATCTGAACTAATTGGGGCTGTAGCCTGTTCGGATTTCAATTTGTTCGGATTAGCCGAAAGATATCCATAACATGATGACCAGCCCTCGTTACGGTATAGGACTGTAGCCTACATAGAGCGAGGCAGGCTGGTTTGGCGCAAACAGCGACCGTGAAATAGTGAGTCTGGTCCAAAGTCAACATGATGGCAATGTAGCTAATGCCAGTGAGGAAGATGAAACTTCGGCAGACAATGTGACTTATACTGAAGCTGCATCTGCTGTTGACATCGCATTGCGCTTCGTAGAACAACACGCAGCAGCCACACCAAACGATGTCATCTTAGTGCGACGCTAGCGCGCAATTGCCTCAGCGGGAAGGTTTTCGTCACTTCTACAATATTGAAGATAACTGATTTCAAGTGAAAGATTAAGTGATATTTTGTGTGTTTCTATTGCTATTTCATTGTTTTAGCAAAGTGATTACCTACGGAGTAATAACCAACGTTTCCGTTTCTCAATCCTGGATGGGATAAGTAGTCTATGTAGGCACTTTTACACTATGCTAACTGTACTACTTGTTAATTTTTCAACTAATTATGTAAAATGCGGTCATAATGCCGAGTATGTGATTGTTTTATGAAAAAATAAGTTTCTCTTTTTTGCATGTATTTTTTCAAACTTCAAATTGTCGAAAGATCCTCGTTCAGATTACCCGGGATTTCGGATATGAGGGGTTTCACTCTACCTCATTAGCATTACGATATTTTTATTATTAATTCTCCCTGCTACATTACTCAGTACCTCATAAAATGTCTTGCTTCATCGTGGTTCGCCCCTTCACATGGAGTGTACACTGAAACAATCCTGACCTGAGCTCCTGAGATTTCCAAATCCACATTAACCATTCATTTACGTACCTCACTTTTCTAAGGCTTTCATGACATTCTGGCTTCTACCTACTTTGCCCTACCTTGTTTTATAACTGTGTAACCTTGTAACTTACTTACTGCCTTTTCTCCCTTAATCTCCCTTTATCTGAACTTCAGTAATCCCCAGAATAACCAACCCCATCTTCCTTGATGATTCAGCTAGTTCTATTTTCTTCCTCCAATAACCTTCGTCGATATTAATAATTTTGTTACTGCAGCCAATGGCCATTTCTTTTCTATTCTGGACGGGAAGGTAATCGGCCGTGGACCTATTGAAAGGAACCATCCTGGCATTTGCCTGGTGGTGAAAATGGAAAACTGGGAAAACCATTTCAGGATGGCAGAGGTGGGATTCGACCCACGCTCTCCGATCTTGTATGGCTCAAAGTAGCGCGTTAACGCTCTCGGCCACCTTAGTCGGTCGATATTAATAGCACCCTATTGAATACTAATTTGATTGCCTGTTCCGCCGTCACTACCATGGGTCGAAACATTGTTAACAGGTTTAGCAGGTTGCTAGCCTTACTTACACAGGGCCTGCGATTATCACCTCAAGGAACAAACGAGTGAGCTGACTAGTCAGTCTTAGCTGCCTGAGCAGACGAGTATGTCTCAGAAAATGTCAAAGATACCCACTCCTTTTCCATGGTGACTGGTATCCCTACCCTTTGCTCATGGTTCACGAACTAGGATGTGACTACACCATGAAGCATGTACTATTATTGCACTTTTTAAATTCTTTTGTAAATCTGATAATTTGTTTCTTTTTGTTGCAGTTTGATGACCAAGTTTTCTAAGAAGCTAGTCAGTAAATGCATTTATATTCAGATCCTGAAGACTACCAAGACTGATTTATTAGGAATGTAAGTATACTCAGTAAGATAATTCTATTTAAACAGAGGGCCAAGACATTAACAGAATTGGCTCTGTAAACTTGTTATGAATAGTAGACTATTATCTCAATATTTTGTAAAGGCTCTCTTCTGCTTATCAATACAGATTTTTTTAAAGGTATTTTTTAGGCTTGAATGTGAAATTATGTATATTGTGGAATGATAGTTGCTTTTTGATCTTGTACAACAGTTGATGTGAAATGTATATTTGTAGAGCCAAGTTATCCAAACTTCACGCAGGAATGTGTGAATTGTTGCAATAAGTTGACTGATCATTTTTCATCAGGGATATCAAGAAATTTTGAATGGTACAAACAAGGAACAATTGAAAAGGTTATAGACAGGCACTGATTGTATTAAAAAGAAAATACCATGGTATTATTACCAATGCCAAGATTGTAATTATACCAGGATGACGGGGCGTTAGAACCTCAAAAGAAACATCCTGAATGCAGATGTGGACCCAAAAAAAAATTGTACCCAATTGGTGCCAATATGAAAATATCAAGAGTGTACCATTATTTTCAGGAGTTGGGCCAGAGTCCTCAAATTATGAACGGAGTTAAGACCTGGTGTTTCCACATGACCACAAAGGATGCACCAATGCTGAACAAGTCACCAAGGAGGTCCCTGGTTTAAAAAGAAATGTGTGCCCATGGAAGCCTAAAACTATGACTATGTTAATCTTTCTTTACAGTGGGTGGGTGGGTATTGTGGACAAAAGATTCCTATTACCATGATTTAACTCGTCACAAGTTAGTATTGCCTTCATGCACGTTTTTCATGCAAGGGGTGATCATTATTCCGAAATTGTACCTTCTGTGAGCAAGTGGGCCATGAGTTTGACGTGTGCAGAGCAGTGAGGGCATAATAACCGTGAAGATACCCAACATAAAGTCCACCACCATGTCGAACTTAAGTTCTGTGTTACGTTTTAGTATGAAGTGCAGTAAGCTTTCATGATGGACTCGAAATTGGAGCAGAGAGCAAACGTCAAATTCTTCATGAAACTTAGAAAATGGGCAACTTTACATGAAAAGTTGATAAAAGTTTATGGGAATGAATTAATGATTCAGGCGAGGTATTTTGAGTGGGATTTATGTAGAACCCTGCTAGAGGACGATGAGAGGTCAAGGCGACCTCGCACATCCAATGCACACAAAAGTGTGGGAAAATTTTGACAATCTTTGCTTGATGATCGACACCTGACCACCAAAGAAATTGCTTACATTGTTAACATTTTATATGAAGAGATAAGTGATCCTCATGCCTGTGTTGGACAAGTGTCGTATTGCTGCCAAGTCATGTCCAGACTTCTGTTACGAGAGCACCGTGTCGAAGTCTTCAAGATCTCTCCAGAAAAGCTTATTTCTACTGCAATATTTTGAGATATCTTATTGAGGAAATTTGTTGGATAGGATCACTACTCTGGGAAGGGGGCAACTGGATGCTCCTCGACAGCAATACACGAGCTTACAGAATGCTTTCACAAGAAGCCAGTTTTGCACTCATGCGGTTGTCCTTCCTCGCCCTCCAATATCAATATCACCTCTTGCGATGTCTTCCTGTTTCCAAAGATGAAATTGAAGCTAAAGTGTCGCTTTGAATCAAAGAAGATGGTTAATGCTCGTCAATAACATGCCTTCCAGGAGGCATTCCAAAAACTACAATAGTATCACAATAGTATCTGGAATCGATGTACTGTATAGCTTCCCAGGGGGATAGCAACCAAATTTAAATCGGGTAATTTTGTTTCCAATTATGGGACTAGTCACAGAATCCAATGATCACACCTCGTACAGCATGGAAGAGGACCATACAGTTGGAATGCAGAGACTAATAGGCCTGTGTAGTTCTGTAGTTATTTTTTAGTGCTCATTTTCCAGCAGTGAGTCACGCAGCCCCATGGTAATCCATTCCCAAGAAGCTTGACAGACTTCTCTATGAGTCTTACACTCTTTTAAGCTATCATTGAACTGTGTGTTAAGGAGGTAGTTGTTTTAAAGGCCAGAATATCATGGTCATATGTCCCTCATTTGTAATTTTTATATGAGGGTAATTCCAAAAGTAAGGTCCGATTCGCCATAAATATTTGAAAGCGGCGCCAAGGGCAAACCACGCATGCGCGCCGACTCCTGGCATGCCTATTGGAAATATCTGTTCCCGAAGGAAACAGGATGTAAAATTGTCCGATTGAGCTAAGTGCCTTGCGTGGCAAAAGCCGCCAGTGGTGTTATTACTGTTGCTGTGTGCTATTGATAGTGTCAGTTCACAATGTTTAGGACAATTAATCAGCCCACCGATTGTGAAGTAAGGGCTGTGATACGGTTTCTGTCTGCATGAAACATTTTTGCGGCAGAAATTCATCGGCAGATTACTGAAGTGTACGATCCTAACATAATGAGTGACAGTAAAGTGCGCAAGTGGGTGCAAGCCTTTAATGAAGGACAGGAAAATGTGCACGATGAACCCCGCTCTGGCAGACCATCAGTGATTTCAGACGAGTTGGTTCATGCGGTTGACGACAAAATACGTGAAGATCGACGATTCAGTATTTCAGGGACAACAATCAACAAAGCCGCCTACTGCGCTACCCTGACTAAACTTCGACGTGCAATCCACAATAAGCGACGTGGTCTTTTGTAGTCTGGAGTGTTGGTTGTTGCATGACAATGCCAGACCCCATACTGCGAATGACACGCAAACTCGAATCAAGAAATTTGTATGGGAACAGATGGATACCCCACCATACAGTCCGGACTTGGCGCCAAGTGATTTCCACCTGTTCCGCTACCTAAAGGAGTTTCTTGGCGGCAAGCGCTTCGACACAGATGATGAAGTGAAAGAAGCTGTTAAAGACTGGTTAGCTTCGCAGGTGGCCGAGTTCTACGACTTAGGCATTCAAAAGCTTGTGGAACGATGTGGCATGTGTAAATAAGTATGGAAATTATGTAGAAAAATAGAGAAAGACTTAAGGAATGTCAATAAAACAATAATTGTTTTGGAAACTTTTTTTTTTTTAACCGGACCTTAGTTTTGGAATAGCCCTCGTATATACAGACTGGAGGTGAAAGTACAGGGTGTATCAAAATGAATATCGGGGGTTTAAGGCTTTGTAGTATTTATTACAGTTAACTTACGATTATAAATAATACATCAAATGAAAGAGCAACTCAAACAGTTGGTCCTACAAGTGTTCGTACCTGTGTGCACGCATTGGTTCCTCCGTCTTCCATTATAAGCGCTAACAGGCAAGATGGCGACTAGGGAACAGCTTTTCGTGATTTACAGTTTGCAAGGACTGAATCTGTAGTTAACAGTGCAACGTCGTTTCGTATGAAGTTACATTGTAATCCTCCAAGTGATAATAACATCCGTAGATGGTATCATCAGTTTGAAAACACTGACAGTCTTCGTAAAGGGAAGAGTACCGGCTGACCATCAAAGATTGAAGAACGTGTTGAATAAGTGAGAAATCAATTTGGAGGGCTAGTCGTGAACTAGCAGTTCCAGTGATGCTGGTGTGGAGAGTTTTACGGACGCGCTTACAACTACGTCCTTATCGTTTGCATTTGATACAAGCTTTAAAGCCTACAGACTATGGTGCATGTGCCAACTTTGCAAATGATATTTTGCTGAATGACGATTTTCTCGATCGTTGTCTTTGCTGCTTTTCAGTCAGTCAACACGATTGTGCCAATGAATTGGATGGGGTACAATGATTGAAGAACGTGTTGAATGAGTAAACGCACTCCTGAAAAAAATGACATGTATTAGTTATCACACTTACATGGGCAATTTAGGATTATGCGTTTCGACCCTCAGGTGGCCATCATCAGATCCTGGTCACTGTTTTAAGGTTAATTTTCACTATTATGAATTCACTACGGTGGTTCAATAGCACGTCGTTAGTTTAATTATAATGTAATGTTCGTTCCGTGGTTGGAATCACGTTATACGTTAGTTTTCTTTGTTTTGTTGCAAAGTTTATTGAATTACTGTACTTGAGTAACGGTGTATTTGCGTGTGTATACAATTTAGAATCACATTTTAATAATAATAATAATAATAACTATTCAAATATCGATTTTTT
Source organism: Meconema thalassinum (assembly GCA_946902985.2). Taxonomy (NCBI): domain Eukaryota; kingdom Metazoa; phylum Arthropoda; class Insecta; order Orthoptera; family Tettigoniidae; genus Meconema; species Meconema thalassinum. Next base: position 305,788,881 of record OX336392.1, on the reverse strand, counting down.
TTTTTAGCATGCACTAAAAAATACTAATTATAAGTACACTTAACTTATTGTTCTCACAGCGATGCTCACTATCAGACCACTATATGCACTGTTACTTACTCGTCTCGTGAAATTTGACTGTGTTGACACTTCTCGCGTGGGCTCTCGCTAGCCTACTGATGCGATGTGTGTCCCCGCTTCGTCAGGTGTGCGTGGCGTCATATACGACCTCTGTTGCTGAACTTTGAAACTGATGCTTTTATATTTGACTTTTAATCAATACGGAACCATGATTGATTGTACGAATATTTGTCACCACAAGGTAAAATATCCACAAACAACACCCACTTCCTGTCCCAAAATACGGTACACATGTTTTTCCGGGTTGAAATTGTCTGCTTAAACTTCACTTTCTTGGGCGATGTTGAATGCCGCCATTCCATGGATTGTTGTTTTGTTTGTGGTGTAATGTTCGCCACCCATGTTTCTTCCCTGTGACAATTTGGCTTACAAAATCTTCACCTTCAGCATCATAATGCTCAAGAAAAGTCAAAGGGCTGGCTAAACGTTTGGTTTTGTGCGCTTCAGTCAACATTTTTGGTACCCATAGTGAACATATTTTTTGATACTTTAAGCGTTCTGTAACAATATCATAGATAACACTTCTTGAAACTTGAGGTAACTCCTTTGATAACAATGAAATCGTGAAGCGTCTGTTCGCTCTCACTTTGTCGTTGACTTCCTGCACCAACTCGTCGGTGATCACTGAGGGTTGCCCACTCCGTTCCTTGTCATGAACATTCTTTCAGCCATCGTTGAAAGCTTTTACCTATTTGCGTACCATTCCATCACTCATAATGTTTTGTCCATAAACTTCACAAATCTGATGGTGAATTTCAACTGCTTTCACACCATTACCACTAAGCAAACAGATAACAGTGCGTATTTCACAGTCAACGGGATTCTCAATCGGTGGAGGCATTTTAAATAAGCAAAAACAAATGTATACACGGCCGGTTGTTGCCGCAATGGCATCCGTAGCTTGCCAACAGATGTATATAACGGTGCGCATGCGCTGGACACCGACCGCAGCGCAATTTCAAAACGGTACTTAAAACCTACGCCTCGTACAAGAATCTGAACCAGAGCACTTTATTCGGAAGCAAGATGGTGCGCCGCCTCATCGGCATACCTTAGTACGCGATTGGTTAAACGACGTTGTACCCGACCTCTGGATTGGCCGCAAAGGGCTGGATGACAGAGCTTGTTTCGCATGGCCTCCACATTCACCTGATCTGACTCCATGCGATTTTTACCTTTGTGGGGTTCATAAAGGATCATGCGTATCCTCCGCTATCAGCTGACCTAACGGACTTAAGAAACAGGATTGAAGCAGTTGTTGCAACAATCCAGAGACACGGAGCTAGGTTTGGGATGAACTCTGCTATCGATTCAATGTGTGCTGTGTGACATGGTGCTCACATTGAACACTTGTTGGACAAACTGTTTGAGTTGCTCTTTCATTTGATGTATTAATTATAACTCTTAAGTTAACTGTAATAAGTACTACAAAGCCTTATTTCCCTGATATTCATTTTGATACATCCTGTATAACCGGAATAAAATGCCTAATAAACTTGGGTCCTACAGCACCTACTTTCTGGAGATCTGAACTCTTGTTCATAAGTGGAGTTCCATTGTGATGTCCATTGTAATGCACCTCTCTACCCTTCCAAGAAGAAGCCAGGGAGGAAGCACATAAACTCTGTGCATTACAACCATGTCCTCCTATAACAATTCTATGTGATCTATGTGGATGCTTGTTCCATGCAAGGATTGGACTGTTTATAGTCACCACAAGCATATTCACAGACTTGAGTAAGGAGAGAACTGATTTGGAAGATGATTTATTCTTGGACACAAGTTAAAGAGAACAAACTACCCTTCCAAGTAAGACACTACGGTATGAACCCAGAGTTCAACTAACATGACTCAAAAAATTTACACAACTGCAACCACACAACTGATCCTGTTTGATGGAGCATCAATACAACGACTTGGATTATTATTTTAACAAAAATTTGATAAAATGGTCCGGCTAGCTCAGAAACAAGTTGCCAGCGTTTCGCCCCAGTGTACCATTGGGCTCGTCAGTTGGTATGGTACACCTCACAAAGACGCGTGGCTAGCACAAACTGAGAAGGCCACAGCTTATTATCACAACCAGACTTTTGTATTAATTATCCCGTGCTAAGTATGAATATTCTTTGCCAGGAGTGTCAACTATGATTATATGATGGTCTGCACCTCCTATGAACAAATATTTAGAAACACCCTGTATAAAGAAAGTCTGCTATTTTAAATAAAGAAAATTGTTTAGTAGTTTATTTTTCATGGTCGTGGCCATCTGTTTTACATCCTGTTGTACTTTGTAGTGTTGAGTGTGTTTGAGGGGGTATTGTTCCTGAATGTCTGATATTATTTGGGTTACTTGTTCATGTATTCTAGTTCATTTGTTCACTTACTCATCCAGTCATCCATCTGTTCTTCTTTATTGGTCAAACTGAAGATGATTATATTTATTCTTCATTTCTTCCATAGGTTTATGAGTGCTGGGGGATGGTATTTGATCTATAACTGGTTGTCAGATGCTATCTTTGCCAAAAACTGGCCACTTATTCAAGAGCTTCTTGAACTGCTCCTATTGTGTCCAGTTAATGTGGACAGATTAAGAATTAATAATTGTCCTAAACTTATAAAGGGACTTTCCAAGGATGGAGGCACAGAAAGTAAGTACTAGCTTCTGAACTTTTTTGATACTCAACAAATAATGAGATTCTTGATGGTATGTATTGGTTATCCAGCCTATGGGTAATGTTATGAATTGATTTGGCATTATTTCCATTAAGAGGAGTATTGCACAGCTCCAGTTATTAACCATTCATAAGAAATATTTGCCAAAGCAAATAAACCCGATGAACATAATCAATGAGTAATAAAAGGCAAGAAAACCAGAAAGTTGATGTTATTATTCCTGTTAGACATACAGGTAGTGTTTATGTATTGTTTTAGCAAGAATGGACATGCTTAAGTTCTTGCCTTCGGTATGAGTTTTTTTCGTGGTTCTAAATTTATCCAACTTAATAACTAACAGATCAACACAAATTTTATCTATTTTGACTAGTCCCAAGAATTCTCAGTTATTATATCCTTCCAGCTTTATTATTTACCAATCTAGATTTTGGTTCAGTAATATTAATTGAATGTCAATATTTATTTACCATTAAATTCTCGAAATATCCTTGAAGTATTTAATCATGGTATGTATTGAAGACAAACTAGCTCGTTTTTGTAGTATGTCATCGATTTGTAACTACCTCTGCAATAGGACAACTAGGCAGTATTATAATGTAGTCGAATAGCTATAGTACCGAAAACTCTTGTCTTTCTGCCCACAAACTTTATGCAACTTTTTCTTGGGGGTGGGTTGCATGAAATCAGTTTCAACAAATGTAACACCATGGTCACCACGACAATACAGAGTGGGTAGGTGGGTGATCACTAGGTATCTAGGAACATCAGATTCCCCAGGTCAGTAAGCGCCAAAAGACTTGTTAAGTGTGCAGTAAAAGGTGTGTGGTTTAGGAGAAACGGGAGTAAAACTACTGTACATAGCATTTGGTAATAATTTGCAAGTCTACTTCTGTGCTTAGACGTGGGAACTAGGAGACAGGACATGATAGACCAGTTTTGTGTCCTAACCACAAGAAATCCGAGAAACATAAAAAAAGATGACACATAATAATGCACATAGTCCGCTGATATTTAGGTGAAGGTCACACAGGTGGGCCATGAGGCTGGTCTGTCAGAGGGCAAGGGAACCCATCCATCTGGTTTCCTGACTTGTTACAGTGAACACCTCCCACACAGTGGTTGTAGCAACTGGAATTTAGAGAATCGCTCACTGTACGCCGATCCACCCGGACAGCATTTTGTAGAGTTTTTGCTGCACTAAATAGTGCACTAAATAGTGCAGATCCAAAGTTTTGGGATATACGAATAACTTGGTCGACATGTTTAAATAATGTAACCAATTATTTTTTTCTTTCCTTTCTTTTTCTTCGCTTCAGCTAAACCTTTAATTAGTATACTTTTTTCACGTCTTCCAGGAAATCATTTTCCAGGCTGCCTGCTCATACCCCCACCCACCCTGTATAATAAACCAATGTCCACGTCCTTTCAGTATGGTTACAAAATACATGAAGTAAAACATTCCATTACTGAAAATGGTTAAGGTAGGTAGCCTGGCACTTGAAATAAAGTACCATTGTGACAACAATTAAAAGAATTGTGAATTATATCCTATCGTTATTACTTAAAACAGATCAGCGAAACTGAACTAATTTTAAGCTGTTGCAGGTAGAGTCCTGCCACTTGGCCTTCCATTTCGCCTGAAGACCGCACCACCATCCGCATTTTGATGCTTGGAGCGCTAAGCAGGGTGAGAGCCCAGCCAACGTCACGACGCGGTAGCCTCGAATGCAACTGCTTTGCCTGGCCGACCGCCAGCCGTACCTAATTCGCGCTTTGTTTTTTTTTTTTTTTAGTCGAGCAATGTGACGCTTGATTTAGTCTTTGTTGGGTGGTCTTGATTCTGGGCATCTGCGAATGGGTTCCTCGGTCTTGATGGGATGTTTGGGTTGATCGCAATTTAGTAAGTTCTTAAAGTTATCAGCTAGGATGGTACAATTTTCTTCATTTGAGGTCGCCAGAGTACCATCCTTTCGCTGAAAGCATAACGACTGAGGTTTATAACCGGAAAGTTTCCTTTTGAACGTTCCGTAGTACTCTCTGGTGTTGTTTCTTTTAAAGTCTTGGTCGATCTTTTCAATAAGTGACTTTTCATATTATCGTTTCTCAGCTCGGATCACTTTAGCTGTATGGGCTCGTTGGGCTTTGTAGGTTTCCCAATCAGTTTGCGATTTTGTGGAGTAATATCGTTTCCATGCATCGAGCCTTTTCTTGAGAACTGAAACACATGTATCATTCCACCAGGAATGTTTATTAAAAGTCAACAAAAAAAAAAAGTCAACCCCTGGCACTATCCAGCCCATGACGGGCTAAGGCCGACCAAGCGACCGCTGCCCAGCCATTTGGCCTGCAGATATTGGGATGACGCGTGATCAGCGCGTCGGGTCCCCTCGGCCGTTAATCTTGGTATTCGTGATCGGGGCGCTGTCTCACTGTCAGACAGCTACTCAATTGTCCTCACGAGGCTGAGTGCACCAGGAATGTTTATTGCTTCTTTTAATTTCAGCAATTTCCTTGGCAGCCTCGATCAGGCAGTTTTTTGTGTTGTTAAAGTCACAGTCGATTGGTCGAGCCTTTTCCCAGAACTCGGTTACATTCTGTTTGAGTTCATAAGTGTCAAAGCGAATAATTTGTTTGGACGTCTTGTTGGTGTTTGCAGGGACCGGTTTGAATTTAATTATGGACATGTAGTGTAGAGAAAGAAATAATAGTTTTATTGCGCCCCTGATTTTGTACTAATTTTCAACATTCTTAGTTTATCTTTGGCATCTCTTTAAACCACTAATTTTTCGATATTTGGAACAAACATTGTGGCAGTTACAATTCGAAGTATAGCTTCCAAGGAAGCCTTGACCTTGTTTTTGTTTTGTTAATATTCATAATTGCAAACATTTGTTCACAAACTAACGTTGTTCCGAACATAGCAACAAATTTCAGGGCAAGGGCATGAATCCTCGGGAATTCTTGTTCCTCAACGCCTTTATAAAATGAAATCAAATCACCATTGTAATGGTAATAGTGGTCTGTCAACATTGAATCGCACTGTAGTTTTATCAGCTCAACTTGCTTGATGGGGCATCCTCTGGGCACACCGAAAAGGGAGTCATAAAAATTGGAGTGTCAGTTTTACTTATTTTATTTCTTCAAACCTAGCTTCAAATTCTTCAAATGACTGTATCCCTTTTGTGTACTCACTGATGTGTTCATAAGTACTTATATTCAAGGATTTTAGAAAGAGGAAAATTGTCCCAATTTCCTTCTTGAAGCTGACTTGAAGAAATCACAAGCTGCAATTTGAAACTTTCAATGCGGTCACACATACTACCGATTAATTTATTTTTGCCTGGTAAAGAGATATCCTGTTATGTCTTTCATGAAAGCGAGGTCAGCGATCCATTGCTCATTATCCAAGTCTGACTGTGCTATTGACGTCAGAAAAGTTGGATGGCGCAGCCACGCGGTAGAATGTTGAAGCTGTAACATTGTGACTGGTGAAGTTTATTTAGATGGTGAAGCATTGACGTCGTGATGGGAACAGATAGAAATTTGTCAAATTCGAGGAGGTACTGCTCTGTATACGGTTGCAAATCGTATAAAACGGGTACGAAATATCTTCACTACTTTCCTGTACAGAAAGTTCAGAGAGAAAGATGGGCTTCGGCGCTGTCAATTGGTAAACGTGTTACATGACAGTCTGCAGTCTGCATTTTTGTGAAGACGACTTCTTTCCACAGCATAAGCACCGGTACTGTTGATTATTGATAGTTATTGTCTCTAATTTGTATTCACAAGGATTTAGCTACATCAAAAATACTGATAAACTTGTAGCCTAATACTTCTGTGCCGTAGGCCTACATAGAATATAATCCGCTCTTCGTAAACTTATTTTAGGGGTTCTTCCGATTGACAATAGCCGAATGGTTAGAAAACTTAAGAAAAATGCTGTTCCTTGCCTTAATTTGCCAGAGAATTTATATTCTTGCCTTTGAACAGCAAGTATGTAGGTCATTGAAGTATGATTTGGCTTAAATTGTGTCTTTGGCTATGATCTCCCTACTGTTGATTTTAGTTAATTAAAATAAAAACCTTAGTTTTAAGTACCGGTTTGGTGACCCATCATCCCAGGCAGGCCGGTAACACCTATACTACTCAGGCAGATAGGTCACTTAGCCGTAATTTTGAAGTTATAGTGATGATAAGTATACATATGCGGTAATGTAGCAGGAGACCGGATCGGCCTAGGCTATTCTAACTTTAATTAGTTCCCATTTCTGGGTTTTTCAGTTTTGAGTGCGAATAGTTGGTTTGAAAGTTGTACAACAGTAAGGAGAGTATGGTTTGTATAGGTTTTAATTGGTATTATGGTTTATGTCGAGCTGAGGAGTGAATTTGGTTTGGCCTAAAGTGTAGTTTTTGATCTGTTCCGTTTGCTTATGACAAGTTCAAATGGAGACTCCAGCTTTGTTAAATATCTGTATTTTAAATATTTAATTAAATATATTGATAAAGTGGATGCCTCCATTTTAACTTGCCTGTGGCAAGAGATTAATAAATTAATATTCTTGCCTTTGAACAGCAAGTATGTAGGTCAATATTTGCAATATTGAAGTATGATTTGAGCATCCCAAGTAACGCTTCTTTGAACCCAAAACATTCATGCAAATTCAGGGTTGCTGGATTCAATTTATTATCAGGGAGTCGTCCTTTGTGTTATGTGATATATATATATATTGTGAAATTAATAAAAACATCTATACCGCTAGGCTCCCTAGTACAGGCTTCATATAGGCCTATGTAACAGCAGACAGTAAATTAACTGTCTACATGTGGGTAATATTTTTAACTGGTAGTAATTAGGCAATGCATTTAAATTGACTATAAAAATATTTCTATCAATGAAAGAAAATGTGTAGTATTTTGCCATCATAAATTAGAAGCCATAACAAACGCACACCCAATTACTTTACGTCACTATCACGCCGCCATATTGCAAACAGCTGACCGTAAGCTCCTCCCCCGTTTCGGACGTCAATCGCCACTACACGGGAAGGTAGAGGAAAAGCACCGGTGCCACTCGGTGTGTCACTAGGGTGCGAAAGCACTCGAGTGCTCGCGTTGGCGTAGCCTGGTGTATGAAAAGATACCCGTGACTTTCAAGTCACAAATTATACTTTCTCGTAATATGGATAGTCGCTGATCGGATTAATGACCAATCCAGATGTACTTCATTTGTCTCTAGTACGTGTTTAGATTTCTCATCATGTAACAACATACTGTCGCCATCCAGTTACACTTGCGCTTCAAGATTCATTTTTCGGCCATTCGGTATGTGAACTCTAGTCTCCGAGAGATCTAAAATGTATGGGAATTTGGTCGATTTTCGTTCGGGGAATCGGGAAATATATGGGAATTTCAAAACGTTTTACTACTCGACACCATGTCTTAGGTATGTCATGGCTGCAATTTCATCTTCAAAATCCAGATCATTATCATTATTGGTAACTTCAAGTCGAAGTCTTTAAAACGCTGGTGGAAACCTGGTTTCCTTCCCACACTCCACCAAAGTGCAGCTCAATTCTGGAATTCTTTCTAGTGGTGCTTATTATCAATTGTGCTACATTCTACTGCACACCTTTGGAAACCTCTAGAATCTGATAATTCCTGAATTTTCTCGTGTTGGTCCCTTTCCACACTCAAAATTATAGAAGGGCTCCAACAGGCACAGTTTTACACATCTTTTCTGTGAACAAAGATGATTGTTTTATGTCTTTCGAAACAGAACATCATTATGCTGGCTCTTTTAAAATACACACTCGATGAGTAAATATTTCATTCCTTTCTAAGATGCCCAACTGTTTGTGATGTACCTTAAGATATACTTTTTCAAGTTTTTCTCCGGGGAGGGTGTTTCACTTACTACAATTGCCTTCTTTATTCCTTCATCCCTGCTTAATTTCTTGATCTATAAAGAATGAGAATTGCATCAAATAAAAATCATCGCTTACACTACTGGTTTTACTAATGAATAGCTATCTACTACTGTGTATTAAAAACTTCCAATGTAGCCAAACTAATATTTCACATGATGTTATTTTACTGATTGTTGTTTAAAGAGGCAGAACATAGATGTCTTCTGCCTCTTACTTTATTTTACTCGGGAAGGTATGTTCAGTACCATTAATGCAGCTCCTTAAATAATTTAAACTGATATTAAATAACAACTCTACAAACTGGAAAGTGTTTTGCTACAATTGGGTTAATTATATTCTGTAAAAGTAATAATTACATCATAAATTGAACTTGAAAGATACTATGGTTGTTGCAACTACACATTTTTCAGGGAATCTGAATAGTTTATAATGTGTTTTGCACCTTGGTGACACAAGTGTACCCAGTCATATTAGGCGGGGAGTTACATTTAATTTCCTAGTGCCTGAAATAAATACATGAATTATTTATACACCTCACTTCTCAAACTAATTAGTTTTATTTAGTGTATAAATAATTACCTATTTATTTCAGTCAGTAGGAAATTGATTGTAACTTCCCAACCAATCTAATTGGCATTGAAGTATTAGAGACCATATTTCAGTGTTGCCTAGTAATCTTATCATTGAATGCTTTTCAGGGTAATGGTATACGAGAGCAGAATGTGCTGTTAAAATTTTCCACACTAGTGTAATTACCCAAAATCCCTATTGTATTGATGAATAATATTTCTGGAAGTGATCTAGTGAGGTATGTTGACGCCTCTGCTATCTATAACCCACCCTCCATCCCATTTTAGACCACGATTTAGTAAAATTGGAGCTCTGTCTACTTGTGAATTATGTGACAAGAAGCATATTGCCAAGCCCGAACATATGCTACTGTAGGTGGTATTTGCAGCAAGTTGACCAATAATAATATTACTAATTATAATTAATTACTAGGTAGTGTGACATGACCTGTGTGGTGTATTTTTTATCCCATATGTTGGCAACAGTTGGTGCGTAATGTGACGTCAATAGAAACATGGCTGCCGTCGTTGAATGTGCAAGGAATTCTGCCAAAATTAACTCATATTTTCGTAATTTAGATGTTAATAGACATCAATTTCAATTTGTATTGACTTCCTGAATATGATGCAAGGTATGAAAATCATTCTATTGTTACGTTTTTGGGGTTCGTTAAATAACTGGTCAGGCTTATTGTGCACTAATACTTTATTTACACTAATTAACATTAATACAAATTAGGCCTACACACGCACATACACACATTGAGACTCGCTTCATACAAACTGCTAGACACTATTTATTTACACTGTACTCTGCAAGAAAGTGTCTCTTACAGTCAATATTTATTTCCACACCACTGTCTTCGATATTTATCTTCACATTTATTTCCACACTGTTGGACTCCGCGCTGCATGCAGCTGGATCTGCAACTCGACTCCTCACTAAGATCGGTCGTGAACTCTGACTGCTCGCCGCACCTCGCTGGTATATAAACAATCGGCCCCTGGCCTGGAAGATTCTACATGCGCGTTTTGCAGTATCGAGTGTATGTTCTCTTGGTTGGCATCTAGCACCGTCCAGTCCCTCCTAGTTGGGCGTTCTGGATCTTCCTTTCTTCCTCCAGTAGATTCAAGTCTATCCTGGTTGACTATTCAACGTTGTGCGGGGAGGGGCCTACCCTAATCAGCCCTAGCCGGATTGGCTGTCCAGTGCCCTCGCGCACACCCCACCCGCCTGTCAGCCCGAGAACAACATGGCGGCCACTAGGCAATCAACGCGAATCTTTACAATATTATCCAAGTGGTAGTGTAACGGCCAGGTTCATCTCTCGTATACGAATTAATCTATTGATTCGGTCAACACTATTGTGCCCAATTATAGTAAAATATTTAAACACCCTAAGCTGAAAGAATACGTTTTCATAAACGTGTCACCCGATTAATTACCCCCCCCCCCCCACTTTCCTTGTTTGTGTGTTAAGTGATCAATATTTCCTGTAATATTTCTTTCAGATTAGGGTGTTCAAATATTTGTACTCCTCTCCTAATATAATTGGGCACAAGCGTGTTGACCGACTGAAAAGCATTCTATTATACAATCAATCAGGTAAACTTGTGTTGACCATCTGAAAAGCTTCTCCTAATTGATTACTTAAGCAACAGTGAAGAATGGCTTCTAATATTTCAATATTTTGCAGCTTGATTTTATGGTTAGTAAAATAAATTGAAGTCACTGAATGAAGTCATTCATAGGTCTCAATATCTTGTCAATCTTATTTTGTTGAGTTACTGGTTTTGCATATTGGCTACTTTTAAAAGGTGTAGTAAAATTATTAACTTTTGTCAAACAGTAATTGAAGGTTATTGTTTTACAAATGTCCTTTTTGTGTTTCTCATCCAAGCAAACAATTGTAGGAATACATTAAGTATTCAATTACGGTGACTAATTTATTGATAATTTTAATACTCTTTACCATCAATAAATGTTGCAGAAAGGGTAAGCATCACTTCTGTAAGTTAACACAATTTTATTGAGCAGGCAAAATATTTTTACTGGGCAATAATTCTTTTAGATGGTTGACAACTAACGGTTATGCATTCATGTGTATGTTAAATGTATTTTGTTCCCGTAAAATTAGTATCTTAGACCTTCCTGCAATGATTGATTAAATTGTTATAAAAGGTGTCAATCAACTGTATTTGAATGAGAGTTTCAAATCAATGCCCTTTTGTGTATAACAAATAAACTATGATAGAAATCACAGCTAATGAAAGAAACTTGGATCACAAGACGGTTGTCTGTCTGCTGGCCTGGGGAGAACAGGTAAGAAAAGAATTCCAAACACTATTTGACTTCCGGTCCGCTTCGTGGTGTAGAGGTTAGCATTCTTGGCTGTCGCCCCCCTAGGTCCGGGTTCGATTCCCGGCTCTACCAAGAAATTTAATAAGGACTGGAACGGGTTGCATTCAGCCTCGTGAGGCAAAACTAAGGGCCATTCCACACGAGCGGCTAAACTGCCGTGTTTAGCCCGCCTCATCGGATAGAACCTACAGTAATGAATTGGCCTGTCTACACGAGTGTTTTGCTGGTCGCGGGAGGAGGCATTCGAGACGCGTCGGGCGGGAAGCACGCCTCTGGAGGCGTCCTGCCTGCTACGAACGAAACTACATGTGGTGTTTTGCAAGCAGTTTACACGCGTCAGTAACCTCACGGTCGACTGGATGCGAGTTGCGCTCTCTATACCGACCTTGACATTCCCAATCAGAACCCATGCATAACGTTTAATTGGAGATTTCCTCTAGTTGCCGATAGAGCGCATCCCAGCCCATGTATAGGCGCGATTAGTAAACAGGTGTGCAGTGTGTTTCTCACTGTGATATGTTTAGAACAATGAAGTTTTGTTTCAGTTTCAATTATTGTAAGTAGTCTGTATTAATATACTGAATTCCTACGATGTTGGGAGTGTTAACTGATGAAATTGTAAAATGCTGGGGTAAATTATAAACTATGTTTTTTTAACGCCACTGCTCAAATCCAGTATGTGTGGCGACCGTGGGATGCTGAGAGGAAAAGTGGACAAAGTGACAGGAGGGCTGTCAGTACCGAATGCACGGGGTAACATCTATTACTACATGATCCCAAAAATTATTATTCATTATTGCAAAGGGTATTTTGACTATTTTCAGTAGTGTGGAAAATTGTATCCCCTATAGAGCTTACATTTTCTTTCGATCTTTCATTTTCCATAGGACGCGCCACCGTCGTATGGTTATGCATTACCAGCTTCCGGTTTAGTAGTCAGGTAATAGAAGCAATGGGAACTGTGAACTACAATTGTCCTTGCATGTAACTAAGCAAATTATTGTTGTTAGGAGAAATGAAAGTTTTAAAATGCACCAAGAATGATAAGATCTTCAGCTGTGTGCAGTGAGAAAGCTCTGCATGTGTTCATTCCTTATGAATTAATGATGCGAAATGTCAGCTACGTTGTACCGCATACAACACTCGTCTCTAAATGTTGCAAATTTTCCCGTAAATTTACATCAGTTTATGTTTGAATTGCTTATAAGATCGTGACAAAGAAACTGTTTCTCCAATTGTATGCACGTCGCATAATGTTGGCGATGTGGGTTATTTTCACAGCGCAACTTTACACCGTAGTAGGCACGCAGCTTTTTGCATTTAGTTTTCTGGCAACTTGTCATAGATTTATGGCATGTAAAAGAACCTTCCACTAATTACACCTGTGTGAAGCTAAATTGTATAGGTTAGGAATGTAAACAACGCTCTTACGTTCCTACATTCGTTGCCAAGAGCCGACTGCGGTGACGTCTGGTAGCTAAGTTCTGAACTAGTAGTCGTTGATGGTGGCGTTTGGTGAAATTGATAGTATGCAGTCGTTACTTGAATTGCAACAGATGCACACACTAATACAGTCGTCACAATTAACACCGGTCATCAGACAGATTCTACACACACCCAACGTACACGGGGCTACATGACCGCGTTGTCCCAGCCCCTAAACTTAAGAACCAACCAACAACTTGTTTTAAATTATTGACTAAAATATTTCTAAATGCAGACAATCCATACCTCCACTAGGATTCAGGTTCCATAATTCATGCAAAATAAGGTTCGTTCGTTTGTGAAATTGAGGTCATTAAACAACAACAATACCCCCCACCCTTTCAGTCATTACCGTATGGTTCTTTATGTAGACTAAGGTGAAGATGTAAATGAGCATTTAAAAAAAATTGTCGCCAGTTGTTTGGTTTATTAACTTGCGGTAATATTTTCCATAGGTACTGAAAACTAGGCATGGTTGGATTTTAAGGTGTGGTGTGATGAATTATCACTAATCATTGGATAGACCAATTAAAAGTCTCCATTATCAGACGTATTTTGAGTTCAAAATAGAAAAAAGTTTGAGCATTGAAGAACATGGGCTAGAGAATATAACACAAGAAAAGAGAATAGAAAAAGGAAGCTTGTAGTTTAACGTGACCGTTAATCTTGAGATCATGAGCCACGGGAAAAGAGAATAGAGAGAGCAGGTAGCTTTAACATATATATTCAAGAAATATGCACATTCATTTTCATATCTTTACAGGTTGAAAGAACAATGTTTTCTTAACAAAATAATAATTGGATCTGTCTTTGAACATTAACCCTCTCAGTGCCACGCGCAGATCAGATCGGCTCGCGCTAAAAGTGCCAAAGCCGATTGAATCGGCGCGCTGTTTATCTTATATTTAAAGATTTCTGTAGTCACATGTCCGTGATTATTTCATACCGTTGGAAAGGGGAGGTTTTAAGCTTGCCTGTCCGGTGTTTACTTTTTTCCTTCGAAGTCCGATATGCGATAGGTTTGAGTTTGTATTCACGCCCTCCGTTTGCGCTCCCGCAATCACGTGCGTTCCCCCCAAAATTGCAGGGCAGTTGTTTTCTTCTAGTTGACTTTTTTCTGCCTACAGATGAATCGAAGAACTTTCTACAGCTGGAAACGTAGTTTTTTTTCTTTCGAATATGACCCTTAGGTGTCTTTAATTTAGGCTCAAAACTGATTATTTCAAAAAATTGAATAATTATGAGAATAACCTCAATTAAAAAGGGTTAAATGCCGTATTTACTTTTATGAACATAATGTATGAAAGAATGAGGTATTGGTTATAATTCAAAGGAAAAATAATAATTATATCGTTGGAAATGTGGTATTTATGTTTTTTTTTTTTTCAAATAGTCTGCATGACCTCTGAAAATGGCTTGGCATTCTTGGCAAGTATTTCAGGAAATGGCTTGGCACTAAGAGGGTTAACACAAGGTAAATGCCTTTGAGCACAACTTAATTAAATTGTTTCTTGAAGGAGAAAAATTAGTAACTCAGCTTATGAATGTAGCTGATGGCTGGCAGGGAGCAAATCCTGCCATACCTTAGGAAAGAAAGTAAGGGTAATTATAGAAGTTACCAAGAAAGACATAGCCTATGAAGGGAGCTAATGGCTGACAGGGGCTTAATCCTGCTGTACCCTATGAAGAAAAAATACATGGGGAGTTGCCAAGATGTAGCTGAATTTCCGAAGAAAATGCAATGGCAGACACAGGTAAAAGTGAACTGCATGAATGTTGACCATGAAAGATTTCCAATGAAATTGAGATGGCAGAAGCAGGTAGGAAAGTAGGCCTATTACTTGAAAGTGAAACATGAAATGTTCTAACAAGAAAAGTACACAAGAAAAAGTGCAATGGCCGACGCATGTATGCGTAAGAATTAGAGATTATTCCCAAAGGAAAAATAGCTAAAGCAGGCCGATATGTTATACCAAATGGGAGGAGCCAGCCGATATGTTAAAATTAAGGAGGCTTCTGAGGTAGGCTTGTAAGAAACTAACATGATAAAGCAAATAGTACATTACACAATACATGGTACAAAATATTTAGCTTAATGGCAAAGTGTGGGTAGCAACCCATTGTTTGTAGAATCCTTGAGTAAGAAGGAGATGACAAAGTTTATGTCTAGTTGTGGTCGAGTTCACAAACGTAGAGCTTATAGTAAGCCTTTGAAGACCTAAATAGGTAATGACCTATTTACGTTGTAGTAGATGCACGCGAATAGTTTTCCTTGGCACTAGAGATGTAAAGTTTACATCTTAATGTACATTTCGTTGACATGTTGCAGGAACACACAATATGTGATCTAGTTTAGATCATTTTGAAAAATCTTGAAGACTTGGTGAAGGTTTTATGAACACTTCTTTGCGCAGAAATTAAAGATGAGAAGTTGAATAGTTGAAGTTTATCGTCCGGTAGCAAGACGGGTGATCAGCATGATCGCTGACGATGAAAGCACATGGGATGGCATAGCAAGCCCCTTATATAGTTGAACAGCTGTTGTTCTCATAGCTTCAATGGCTGGAGATTTGGAGAATCCAGCACGGTGATTGGCTGGAACGGCGGCCAATGAGCACGTAGCTTATGAATTCCAGTTTGCCACGAGGTTTCAAAGAGTGTAGAACAACCTTTTAACACTTAGAAAAATGTCTTAGAGGCAGCTATGGCTATAACCTAACAATTAAGTAATTAAATCATTTTAAACATGCTTCGTTTAAACGAGGAAGCAAAATACAAAATGAACTGTGAACCGTTTTTATCAGGTTCATTATTTTTTTCTCTCATATTATTATTATTATCATCATTTCCTTCGTGTCGCATTATTGTGACATACGTTTCTCTGTCACTCTTACTGCGTTCAAACTTAGTAATTCTGCATAGACTGGAAACTTTTCACCCCTACTAACACAATTTTATTCCATTGGCTGAGGCATAACTTGTTGCTAAGCTTTGCTTCTCCCATTGGCCCCCTTCATGTTCTGGAGAGGGGGTGTTCTGCGTCTTATTTTTACAAGGCGCGTGCCTGCGCCCTAAGCAGGAAGGTTCTTCCTTCCATTTTCTGTGGCGATGTAGACCACACGCTTTCAGACGAGCTCTCGCTCGCGACCAACGCAACTAAGTAAGTACGATTCAATTATCAGATTTGTTTTACTATGAAGTCATTTTAAATATCTGTTTCGCCTTTTGCATTTTTTTTGTGTCTCCTTTGATTTTCTTTCCTATGATGATGTGAGGTCATTCCTGTGAACTCAAGTCCTTTCACTTTCGTTCACGTTAATTTAGCGAAGTCTCTGTGTTTGTCTTCCCTTCCTTTCATGTAATCGGTTTTTATTTTTACATAAATCTCTCAGTTCTGAGATATCTGCTATTTTCCAGCGAGGCTTACCAACGCTCTGTATTACGTCACAAATTGATGTGCACTCTCTCGAGGCATCTGTCATTTGATTGTCGTATCAGTTTGTTTTTTGGGTTAAGGCATCACTGAAGTAACGGAGCTATGTCTCATTCGCCTTCGGGTTGATCCTTTCCTCTGTTTTAGGAAATGTGTTTGAGCAATGGTCATTGTGCTAATCACTGTCCATGTGCCACATTACTTTGTTTCTTCGTATGTCGTTGTACTTCGACATTTCTACCTCTACGTAAGCTTATATTTTCCTACAAAGCATATTTCTTAACTGATTGATTTTTCATTTCATTTCGTGCCCCGGTAATGTCATGTAATTTAATGTCATTTTAATTTCCTTTATTTTTGTGTGTTAATTTTGTTACTTCCTCTGACTTCGTTATATTACGTAACTCTGTGCCATCCCCCCCCCCCCCGCGTTTTTTTCCCCCTTCATACGCACTCCTCCACTCCCCACCCTTTCACCCCCTACCCCATGATTTCACAACATCATGAGCATCTTAGTTCTGTTTTTGGCGCTGGCATTCTAGTCCAGGTCATCCTCGTAAGTAGAGGTGTTTTCTTATTCGACTCCGTGAGTATCTTCCATACTCTTTTATTTTTTGTTTTTTTGTATTTTAATTTTGGTTATCGAGTCGCGCTTACGGTTTAGTTGCACATCAATTGTAAGTACCTTTTAATTTATCTTGTTTCATCTTTGTTTGTACTTGAGTTCATTTATACACTTTTTTCTTGATATTGTTTTTTGTGTACCCCTTTTTTTGGGTACTATCCTTGGTCATTCATTTTATTTCGTTTGTTATTAATTGATTTTAATGCCTCTTCAAGTTTACCTTTCATTTTGTGTTTAGATTAATCCTTACTCTTATGCGCACTTGTTTTAGTTTACTTTAAATACATTAGTAAGTAGTTCACTTTGGCTTCGTTCTCTTTCATTTGTAATTTTAAGTTCCCTTATCTCTCGTTCGATTTCGTCGGTCTTGGCTTCGTCACGACCTACACGCTTCTGGGTTCTTCGATCAATTAGATAAATTTAATTCCTCTTTTGATTTGCTTTAAACAATTCATTCGTTTCCTTTTTTTTGGAAATCATCTTTCTTTCGATCCAGAATCTTGGGTCCAGCACGCATCGAAAGAGACATCCTTTCCCCCGCTCCTTAGCGATCCTGTTTAGTTTTTGTTGTTTTTGCTTCCACTGTATTCCTCATGCCTCTGCTATTTTGCTTAACGTACAAGACCTAGCGGTGCAACTGTCACGAGCACATGGTGACGAAAATGAGGTCATGAAAAATAAATTCTGGTCTGACTTTAGCACTTTCAGAAACTTGAAAAAATTAACAAATTAATTATTCGCAAATGCGAACAAGGTGGAACCGCATGTACTATCAAATATCGTTTTCTTGCAATACCTGGAATATGTATAGAATTATAAAATGATTATTGGTTAAATAAGTGTTAATAGATTGGCTATTATAATTATAATGATTGAATAAATATTAAAGAAGAAACAACGCGTTGTTAGTAAATATTACGCCTACTGGTGCGGCGAATAGCCTATAACTCGTAGCTTCCGTCACAATTTAGCATTTAAACGGGTCACGTTAATGCATAATATACTAATATAACAACCGGTTAGCAAATTATAATAATATTCTCACATATAACATATTTAATTTGCACCAACTTAATACAATTGTGTCTAAGATATGTTAGACCACTGCCGTTTGAAATGAGCAAATCGCACACTCTGTAGGCGAGCTGTTTGTTATGGTCGTCTCTTATGCGAAGTTTTACTAATTACTCTTTTAGGAGACACTTGTCTTTTTTGAATATTCTTGGAAGGCTAACCCTCTAGTTCTTATTTCATAAGTTGGAACGCCTAAAAACCACAATCCGAAATAATAAAGAAGATAATCACGAACAAACGATTCACTGCCCATGAAAATTAAATGGAGATTCGCAGACCGGAATTTCGCTATGCATAAGCTTCGGTGTCATTTTAACTCGTTGAAGCTCTGTACGGTTACGGTAACATACAATTCAGTCACTTCCCGTAAACATGTATTATGTGACACTCCTATTCTCTACTCTCACAACCCTCCTTAGTTAAACACTGATTTATATCAGCTCTCCTCAGGTAAACGGTATTTTATTTGTGTTCGTAGCATCCCATCCCATCTGCGAGAGAGTTCACTCGCGCACGCTTTGCTCACGCTGCGGATTAGGCCTAAATCCCTCCATTACCCGTGGGCTGCGGAAGTATCTCCAAAAATGCTGTTACACTTGCACCAGAAAATCTTGATTCGCGCTTTGAGATTCATTTTTCAGCCATTCGGTATGCGGACTCTAGTCCTAGAGAGTCTAAAATATACGGGAATTTGGTGGATTTTCGTATGGGAAATATGGGAATTTAAAAACAGGTCATCGCTCGACACCCTGCTACTTAAAGAACCCATAGAAATGTATCTAGCGAAGAAAGATAATCCAGCAAATCTGAACGAACACACATTTTTAGAAAGATCACCACTCTTCATGCTGCTAAAATAAAATAATTAAAAAATGAGGCAAGGAATGCAAACGGGAAGGGGGTTTTGGGAAATAAGTTATAGGATGAGGATGCACTTTGTGTCTACTTTCAACAAAGCTAGACCTCTATACAGGATGTCTTTTATGTACCTTAGGAGAATGATAGGTCGTGTAGGGGACGGGTATAGAAGTAATTTGAGATAGGGAACTTGGGGTCAGAGCGGCCTCCTTAACCCCTAAAATAAGGGTTGATTCAGGCCCTACACCCTGTATGTTAGGTAACTGACACAAGCCTCTATTACTTTTCTCAATCCTTTAACTCTTGGCAAGATTCATTACACCATGTAGCGCAGGCGTTATGGATAGCATTGCGGTGCGAAAGGCCGGTAGGCCCGGGTTAGATTCCGGGCTTGGGCAAAATCTTTTTTTTTAGGAAATGAGAAAAGTTCCCTATCTCAAATTACTTCCATACCCGTCCCCTACACGACCTATCATTCTCCAAAGGTACATAAAAGACACCCTGTATAGGTAGTTTCGTAGGATCCTATACCGTCGAATTGATCGGCAGCAACCATAGGGAAAAATTTCTAGGGTGCGGCAGACGTATAAATGGCCTACGATAGTAATGAAACAGTTCCAAAGTCCTTAACATACACTTTCATTAGTCATTCCAACATCATTCAGTTTAGTTCAGGTACTAAGGAAGGAAGATTGTAGTTTACGTGACCGTGAATCTTGTGATTATGAGCCACGGGACCTCCTTTTTACGTGGAATCCGAACCACAGGACATGGCATTTCACTTCGAAAATCTGCATGCATCGACCGGGAATCGAACCCGGACCGCCTTGGTGAGAGGCATACAGCTAGACCGCTGAGCCACCACGCCCCTATGTTCAGGTACTACGATAGCCTTGTGACAACCTCAATTACATAAGTACGATAACAGATGGCGCTCGGGTTGACATGTGGACGACAGGAGGCGAGTTAGCTCGCCGCGTCAGTAGTGGTGGGAGGACACCGAGTCTAATTGTGTACATGTACACCGTTACTCATGTAATTCACAATAACCTAATGTAAGCTGTGATACAAGCGAATCAGAGTATATTTCACCTAATGATACTATTGTACTACATTAGTCATCATCTTGTACAGTTTCCAGCCCCAGGCTGGGTCTGTTTGGAACATAAGCCTTGCCACTTAGTTCTTTCTTCCCACCACCTCTCCGCTGTCACTCTGGTCCAGTCCTCGCCTCTCTTCTTGACACATTCCTCCACTCCTTTTAGCCATCTATCTCTTGGTCTTCCCCTTGGTCGTCTGCATCTGCATCTCATGTATCCTCTTGGGAATCTTCTTCTCATCCATTCTCTTTAAGTGTCCATACCACCTCAGTCTTGATGTCTCAATCCTACCTTGCAAGGGCTCCTCTTTCACCATTTCCCTGACCTTTTCATTCCTCACCCTGTCTCTTCTTGTTACTCCGATCCTACTTCGCAGGAACTTCATTTCACCTGCCTGTATTCTGCTTATGTCTCTTTTCTTCATTGTCCACGTTTCTGAAGCATAGGTCAGTATCGGGATATAGTAGCTTCTGTATAACACTTCCTTGCTTTTTTGTGGGACATCTTTATTCCACACTAAGCTCCTAATGCTTCTCAGAAATGCTTCTGCCTGTCTGCCACGTTCCGTAATCTCTTTGTCATTTCTCCCATTTTCCTCCACTATACTTCCCAAGTACTTGAGACTTTCCACCTTCTTCAGCTGTCCACCTCCAAGTGTTATCCCACTCATTGGTCTGTCCTTTTTCCTGGTCGTTAACAGGATCTCACATTTACTGATGTTGAACTTCCATCCGTACTCTCCCACTGTTTCTTCCCAAGCCTTCAGTTGCTCCTGAATTTCCTCCTCCTTGTTTCCCCAGACCATGAGATCATCTGCAAACACCATTGCTTTCATCTTATCTTCTCCTATCTTTCCTGCTATCCGTGTCATTACCTTGTCCATAACCACAATAAAGAGAAGGGGTGACAGCGCACTACCCTGTTTCAGGCCACTCATTTGTCTGGACCAGTCTGTTCTTTCCCCTCCAACTTTCACACAACTCACACTTCCACAATACATCTCCTTCACTCTGCCTACAGTCTCTTTTTCCACTCCCATGTTTTCCATTGCTTTCCAAACCTTCTCCCTACACACACTATCATAGGCCTTTTCGATGTCCAGGAAGGCCATCAGCAGATCCTCTCCAAATTCGTAGTGGTGTTCCTGGAGCTGTCTCACTGAAAATACGAGATCCACTGTTGATCTCCCAGGTCCGAATCCATACTGCTCCTCTCTCAATTTTCTCTCCACTTTGGCTCGTATTCTACTTTCTAATATCTTTTCATATATCTTGGCACAGTGAGGTATGAGTGTGACTCCCCTGTAATTTCTGCACTCCTGTCTGCTTCCTTTCTTAAATATTGGGACAATTAATCCTTTCTTCCAATCTTCTGGGGTCTTTTTCTCCTTCCATATCACCCTCATCACACGGTACAGCCACTGTTTCCCAACCTCCCCTGCTGCCTTCACCATTTCAACACTCACTTCATCCACACCTGGTGCCCTTCCTCCTTTCATCTTGTCTATAGCCATTTCCAGTTCTCTCCAAGTCAGGTCCTTTTCCATTCCTGTGTTATCTTCTCCGTCTTCCAATACATTGTCTTCCTCCCTATGACCATTTGGATTCAGCAAATCCTCAAAGTACTCTTTCCACACTGTCTTGAGTGCCTCTTTGTTGTGTACCTCATTTCCGTTTTTGTCCATCATTACCACATCCTCTCGCAGACCTCTTCTCTTACTTTTGACCATCCCATAAAGTACTTTCTTATTTCCTCTGCTGTCTTCCTCCATCATCTCTGTCCACTTTACCATCCACTTCTTCCTCTCCTCTGCGACAATCTTGTTTGCTTCTTTCTTCTTTATCTTATAATCTTCCCTTGTCAGATCAGTTCTTTCCTGGAACCACACTCTGAAAGCCTTGTTCTTCTTTCCCACAGCTTCTTTTACTCTCTCATTCCACCATGGTGTCTCTTTACACCGCTTTCTGTTGCTTGTTCTTCCACATACTGCCACTGCAGCTTCCACCATTGTGTTTTTGAATTGCTTCCATTCCTCTTCCCCTGTTTTAGGGTTGTCTGTTGGCATCCTTTCCCTTATTATCTTCTGGAATTCTTCCTTGACTTCCTTTTCCTTGAGTTTCCATACTTTGATTCTCCTTTCCTGGTACTCTGTCCTCTTGCTCTCCTTAACAACTCCCAGGTTCATTACAAGTATTCTGTGGTCGCTATCTAAGGCCTCTGATGGTATTACCTTTATATCTCTGACACTTCTCTTCATTTCCCAGTCGTACAGCATGTAATCTACCAAAGATTTCTTTGTTAAATCACTGCTGTACCACGTTACCTTGTGGCTTTCTTTCTTCCGGAACCAGGAGTTGCCTACCACTAAACCGTTTCTCTTGCAAAAATCCAGCAACTTTCTCCCTTCTTCATTCCTGCTACCCCAACCTTCTGCTCCCAATACATTTTCATATCCTTGCCTTTCACTTCCTACATGTGCATTCAAATCCCCCATGACAATGATGCTCTGCCCATTCAACTGCTGTTGTAGCTCCTCCTCAAAGTCTTCCTTCTCTTGAGCTGTACATCCAACTTGAGGGGCATATACCTGGGCTATCTCCAGGCTTCTTCCCTTTACAGTTACTCTGATCTTCATAATCCTGTCACTTATTCCCTTTACCTCTTCCTTCATTCCATCTCTCACAACTACTCCTACTCCTACTCCGCTGCTCCTTCCTTCACTGTTCCCACTCCAGTACAACCGGTACCCTTTCCTCAGTTCTCTGCGACCTTCTCCTTTCCATCTTGTTTCTGCCAAGCCCAGTACATCCAGTTTTCTTCTCTCCATCACATCAACAATCTCGTCCACTTTTCCTGTGAGTGTCTGTATGTTTAATGTCCCAACTCGTAGTCCATTAGCATATCCGGGTCGTCGTCGTTTGCATCCGTCCTTTCCGAGGCCTGTTCCTGGTTTGAAAGCAAATATGATATCCACTACTGGCTTGCTAGGCCTATCGTAGCTACATTAGTGAAAATTTAAAATATGAACAGAGTGATCAGGGATTCTGATGATGGCCACTTGATGGTCAAAACACTCAATCCTAAATTTCCCCATTTGTGAATATTAACTATTATATGTAATTTTTTTCAGGAGTGTGTTTATATATTTGTATCTTGTACCCCGCTCATTGGGCACAATCGTGTTGGCCGATTGTAAAGCTACACAAAAAAAATTCAATATGCTATATTCATGAATTGTTTCTCCAGTAACAGTGAATTTCCTTTGAATCAGGCTGCTGAATAGACTGAGGGGGTATTGCATTCTGAATTAGTGTTCTTAACAAATTTATCATTCAATGTCTTTTTAATCTATCTAAATATATAAAGCAATCTTATGTGATAGTTTGTCTTGTCTGTGTGTATGTCTCCTATGCGTTCATATACCATTCATCTGATTGCGATGGAACTTCGGTGAGATGTTGTGTAGGGAAGGATTATGGCTTAGTAAATCCATTTTACAATAGGTAGCGCACGAGTAGATTCAACAAATGAGTGATGACACGCGAAGCGTTTCATCAAAGTCCCATATGCGTTCATATACCATTCTTCCGATAGCGATGAAACTTGGGTGAGATGTTTTGTACACTCCAGAGATGGTTTATGGCTTAGTTAATCCAATTTACAATAGGTAGCGCACGAGTAGATTCAACAAATGAGCGATGGCACGCAAATCGTTTCATCAAAGTCCCATATGCGTTCATATACCATTCTTCCGATAGCGATGAAACTTTGGTGAATTGTAGTAAATCGATTTTACAATAGGAGGCGTACGAGTAGATTCAACAAATGAGAAACGGCGGGCGAATCGTTTCAACAAAATCCCGTATGCGTTCATATGCCATTCATCCGATTGCGATGAAACTTGGATGAGTTGTTGTGCACGCTCCCATGAATGGTTTCTAAATTAGTAAATCCATTTTATGATAGTTTAGAGGCAGTTAACGGAAAATGAAAAAAATATTGTGTGTATCCAAAAGCACTTTAAGGAACAAAATTACAACGCCAACACTTTCTTTGATTGGCATTGCAACGCATGCCGGGTACAGCTCGTTCCTTTATAAAATTCTTCAGTCGGTTATCCAGCCAAGAAATAATACATAGATTGCAGCAGAAAGTTCTAATTACATTCAAATGGCAAAAGTTTAGGGGCTGTTGCAGTTTACAAATGCTTCCAGTAATGTATATATGTATATATTTGGAATGATTGAGAGAATATTATTAGGTCACATTTATGAAATTAAGATCAATTTCTGATTATTTATTATAAATTATGTATATATCATGGGTTGAAACTTATTCCTTCATATTTACACCTGGTATAAAATATCAATGCATTAACTATTACTTTCTGTGTAAATTAAAAAGAACACTGGCTGGCTTTAACAGTTTTCAAGATATTATATTATGTTTAGAAGTTTTCTAGTACTAGCCGTATTCATATATTTTATATTTTTATTTTTTTCAGGTGTTAGGTTACTTGCAAGTAAGCTGGTTGAACAATGGTTGAAGATTGTGAAAGGAGGAAATGCAGTTCATTCTGCTGGCATAACTGACTCCATAAAAGATGGTAGTCCAACATCTTTGACGGATGTGGTGCAAGGACCAGGCATCATTTTGCCTGATACCAAACCCTTGGAAGTAGAGACAACAGTGTCTGAGACAGTTGTAAAAAGTGAAAATGTGACTGCTAAGGAAGATTTAAAAGTGCAGGAGGAAATTGAACTAAAGGATGAGGTAAAATTGAAGGAAGAAATGACTGTGGGTACCGAAACTGCTGATAAAGCATTAGTAGTTGGGGAAGAACAACCTGTTTCGAAGGTAAAAACGGAAGAGTGTGTTATTAAAGACGAACCCGTTACTGAAGTTGTTACATTGACTACCGATGGATCTAATGGAGAGGAGATCCATACGTCTGAGGACTCTGGTGAGGAAGTTCCTGCTTGGAACGGTCCTGTGGGACAGTTACCTGTATACAAAATAATGATACGTGATGGTAAGCAAGTGTTAGCGAAAGTGTACAGTGGAGAGAGGACTTCCAAGAAATCGGGTGCAGAACCTTCAAGCCCTACTTCATTGGATTCTTCAAAGCCAGCTTTAGTAAAGGCAAATGCGTGTGCGAGTGCTAACAAAGCGTGTGATTCTTCGATTGAAGTTGAACCTGTGAACAAAAACAATACTGAGGTGAAGTCTGAGGACATTAAGGTTTCAGCGAGTACGAAGTCTAAACTCGAGAAACAGGATTCCTCGGAAGGAACTAAAACTCCAAAAGATGCTCAGAAAAAGGGAAAAGTTGTTCATCCTAGTTCTAAATTGTCTGACAAAAAGACCAAGACATCGGAAACAATTAGGGATAAATCGAAAGAAAGTTCAAAGGATAAAAATAAGGACAAGTCAAGGGATAAAGAGAGAGAGAAAGAAAAGGAAAATAATAAATTGAAAGAGAAAAAGCCACTATTAGTTCTTGATAAAGCTCAGCTAGAGAAGGATAGAGCAACTCTTGCAAAGTTAATTCCACCTACAATTAGTAAGTTGGGAAAGATTCCAAAAGTGAAAAGAACTGAGGAAAGCTCAAAGCTGCCAGATCCCAAGAATTCTGTATTAGAAATAAAGAAGTCTCCTGAGGTTAAGAAACCTGTCCCAGTTGTAGAACCTAAAAAAACATCCATATCGATAGAAGTTAGAAGAAATGATGCTATCCGCCCTAAAACTGTGAAGAAATTCCATTCGAAGTTCCGTTCTACAGGACTAGAGGAAGAAGTGAAGCCGCCACCTTCTCGACCAGTTAAAAAATTACCTCCTCCTCCTGAAAAGAAACCGATTAAGTTTCCATCTTTGAAGCGACCATCTCCTCCCCGTGAAAGTATTCTTCCAGAAAAGAAGTTAAAACCCACAATACCTGAGGTTGTTCCAGACGAGGCCAAGAAGAATGAAAAGAATGGGAGCATTAAACTTATTCCTCCTAGGCATAAACGTAAGTGTTGGTATAATTTTAATGGTGATGGCGTCCTTTTCCAGAGTGTAAACCTGTTTGAGCTTTCTCTTTTATTTTGTTTTTCATTTTTAGCGGGCTCCATGTTTCATTCAGTATGTATATTATATTCACATGTAATAGATGTTAGATGTATAAAGAGATGAAAGGTCTTTAATTGGTGTTTATTCAAACCATACCTACTGAACTAAGAGGATGTGGGGAAGATATGGATGTCGGATGGTGACTTGCCTTATAGGGCTCATATTCTTACTTTGACAACGAATTCCACTAGGGTGAGGGTGCCTCAAGAAGGTAGTGTGTTACTGAATTCAAAGCGGACAGTGGGAGAGTATAAATATGTGCACTTGAATGTCTGTATATGAGAAAATGAGGACATGGGGAATTAAAGAAACATTAGGATCGATGAGTGGAACAAACTGAAAGATTTTTGAAAAATAGGGATGAGGTTCTCTCATTTGATGAGTTAGGCAGCCAATACGAAGACAGAATTTGTTATAAATTTATGATAAAGGGATAATGTGGCAAAAAGAACCGAAAGGACAAGTTTTTCTGCTTTTATTGTAGAAAGGGAAATTGAACTGGCTGGGTGATTAATGTTGGGAATGCGAGTTTTGTTTAATGCTTTTGACATAGAATTCGTTAAATGATTGAGTCGAACACCAATTGTAGACATTGATTCTTGTTTCTCGTAGAGAGTTTCCTTGTTTTTCAACTTAGACGGAATCTTACTTTATTCCAGGAATGATTTCGGATAGCTGTATGGCGTTTTGAATGCACCAATGATTTAATTTCTGATCTTTATTTTCATCTTTCCTTTCTTACTAGGTCATAATTTGTACAAGTTGTTCAGTCATGTTTGAAAGGTATATGCAAGTTACTACAAATTGTAGTTGATTGTGGAAGTTACCTTTGTAATTTTCTCTTGTGAAAATATTACTTAGCTTGTGAATCAAACTTTTTTATGTGACATAAGTTGCTCAAAATCAGACCACGTTTGTTTTTAAATGTTTAATGGCTGATGCACTCTACTTCACACTTCTAGAACTCCTATGTTTACCTTTCTTTGCACAAGGATATATTATTACTCATCCTAAATGCTTTTAAACTGAAGAAGAAACTTGGCCTTTGGAATAATTTTACTACTACTACTACTACTACAGTTTCTTCCTTTTTTCCTAAGTCTAAGGATCATTTTATACCAAATCAATAATACTGAAATACAGTTTCTTTTCCGTCAGGTTATAATTTAATTATAATCTTTCTGTAGAACAGTGGTTCTGAACCCGTAGAAGTCGGCGGACCACTCAGCCTGAAATTGAAACATGTACGGACCTCCCCAAATACACCTTATCAGTTGTAACCCTTCCTCAATAACACTTATTTTAAAGATACTTCAATTCAAAACCTGATAAGTCATCGCCACGAATACATTCGGATGATTCTCGTTCAACGCGCATCGTTTTCGAAATCCCCATTTATTGGCCACTTTTTTTATACCTGCTGGTGGACCCTTTTCTCCCCCCGGACCACCGGTTAAGAACCACTGATCTAGAAAGACAAATACCATGTATTTCCTAAGTGAAACAACCCTCTCATAGTTGAAACAAAATTTGTTTTTTGAAGTGAAATTTAGCCAAGGTCTATAAATTTCTTCTTTAACTTTTGAACACTGCGAGTTTTACCGGGACTGTCACAAGTGTCGTGAAAATTTTTCCCAGGATGCTTAAGGTCCCAGTTTTATATTAAATTGATCGTTCTCTCATTTGATGAGTAGTTAGTTCATTTTGAGTTAAATTTGTGTCTTCCAGGTAGTATCTTAAGTGTAGAACATATGTTCAGTTTTTTAACATATTATGGAGCGATGAAATGAACTGGTTTCACTCTTTTTAGTTGTCAATTTGATGGTGAAAAGACATTTGTAATCTTTCTTATGCAGACTTCTATTTGTGAATCCAAAATCTGACAAAATAGAAATACAAGTTTCTAACAGGTACAAAACACAGTAGGTTGATTGAAAGTTTTGTAGAAAGGCCTTCAGTACCGTAATCTCTGTGTTCCTATACAACACTCTGGTTTCTGAACATTCACAGAGTAATCAAATTTTATATGTACAGTACAACTAATTTTCTTCCAAATTTAAAATTTCATACCGCTTCGGCGGTACATATACTTAAAAAAAAAAAAAACTGGTCACTCTGCACTTGGATCCTGTTGTGCAAATTAAATGTACTGTAACTGTTATTTGTTAAAGAAGAATAATACTGCTGATCAATGGCCATTCGTTTTGCATTGTGTGCATGGGTGCCATGATTCTGAATTAGTAATTCAGTGAATGCCTGTACTGTATTTTGTGCTTGTGGAAGAAAATGCTTTAGAAACCTACAAACTCTTCAGTCGATAACATACCCTTCTCTTGCATCCTTTCCAATTCTTCTTGCCTTTCATTCATATTTCCACCTAAAAGATATAGAAGGTGAAGTAGAGCTTTCTAGATATTCTTGAGATTCACCTGTACTTGCAGCTACCAACATTAAAAACAATGTTATAAACAGCGTTCAGACTTGCATGTTCATTTAAAAAAGCATGTCTTCTGGTTAGGTTCTGGATGGGTTGTTAGTTTAAGTTTTAAACCTCTTGGTTACATAATAAGGAAGAATGCTTCTACTTAAGTGAAGGATTTTGATGTGAACATATGACAGCTCCGTAAGAAAATTTGGCAAGACCAAAATTGCAAGGCCTTCAATTGAATTCTAATTCATTGTATTTAGGAACACATTTCAAGTGTAGTGAAATGTTGCAAATTGAACAAGGTTACTCTCCATAGTTGTTCATATCTTCTGATCTGTTAAAAATACCTAATCTGTTTTCATCATTATGAGGGATAAGGGACTCAAACGACCAACTGCCAATGTTCTGTTATGACATTGTTAATCACTGTGATATTAAAAGTCGGACTAATCCTTGCCAGTGGTATATGTATGAACTACGAGTAGTCAACTATGTGATGCAATCTGTTTTCTCAGAAATATTGGTTCACTGCATGTTGGTGAATCAGTAGTACGAGCTTTGCGATTGGTCATTTGGATATTTCAAGTTTATGTTACGTGAATGAGAAGTGGGCAGACATAGAAGAACAGCAACTCCGACAGAAAGAAATGGCGAGTGCTTGTATACCACACCCGGGAAACTGGAGCTGGAAGATGATGATGATGATGATGATTATGTTAAGTGAATTAGTTTTGAGGCATTCATGCGCTTCACTGAAGAGCAGTGTATTTGTATTATTACAGTAGTTTAGATCAAACAGAAGAACAACACACATCTCCTAGTGTCAATAACGCTTGATGTGGAGTGTATATGCCTTCCCTCTTGCTACACCTTTGCCTTAACAGATATAAACAGTTGACAGTGCACTCACTTCAGAACGGCAGAGACTTGTCAGACGGATAATAAGAATACCAGCTTTTTTTTTTAAATGTAACTACTGATTTAAGCTGTCAGCATAGAAGTTTGTAATTTAACAAATTCAGTAATGTGATGGTGTGTTACTTCAAAAACCAATTGAGTACTTTTGGAGAAGTGCATACAAATTAGTGTGCTTGGATTATCACCCAAGTTGATGTGCCATTCAACCTGGCATGGTCATATCAGACAACTGCAAGTTTCAATACCCTCTTTCTTCAGAAATACTCAAGTTTTGAAATATTAACTGCTGTATTGGTGGCATAGTTCCAGTGGTATTGGTGGTGATTGTTTTAAGGAGTGGAACACAGGTCATCTGCCCCTATTCAAATGATAAAGGGTATTGAGTTAATCTTGCAATGATCAGTATTGCCTTTGGTGAGGCCCTTATTATCATTCATCTTGGTTAAAACAGATACCTTAAACAGACCAGATGATATATGGCAAGCAACAATGTATATTTAAAAATTGCTTTACTATTTTTTATGTATGCCCACCCTTCAATATTTCTTCCTTAATGACACCTATTTTACTTCTTTTTATTGCAATAAACATACTGTCATACCATAGGGCTGTCACTTGACAATCAAGTGATCTCCAGGAAATTTATGAAAATTTCATGTATTTGATGGAAGACTTCTTTAATTATCATCAGGCCAAATTCTCAAGTTATCAGATTAGGGAATTATAACTAGTGAAACATTTGTATCATAAGTCACAAAACCTAAGGTAATTGGAAATCTCTTTCATTTGTCATCAGATTTATCTGCCAAATTTCAGTTTCCCCACTACTCCATGTAACTTCTTTTCTAATGTTTTGTCAAACACTTATTTCAGTAACATTCTCTAGTTGCATCTATAGATATTTCTTCCTTTCTGAAACTGTTAAATGACATGGCTTACCTTATTTTGTCCTTTAATAGAAAATAATCACCTGTAACAATATCTTCTCATGCTTCTTTTAAAGAAAGAAGAAAAGAAATAAGGGCCACCTTCGTGTTCTTTAAATGGCAGTTCAGTTTCCTTGTAATTCTTTTTACTGATCTGAAGCTTTTTGTCACAACTGCAATATTAGTCACTGTGCACAACGCTTAGGTAAGTTTGTAACTGTGTGACTGGAAAAGAAATCTTCATGCAGTCTTAGAACCTCTTTTCTAACCCAGAAGTTTGTATGGCAAAGATGTCTGGAGGCAATTAAAGATAGATATTACCTCCTCTTATCTCCATGTAAATTCACCCACTTGGCTATTTCTAGATAATTGTTACAGTTCTGTTATGTTGAGAGTCCTTAATCACCTAGATACTTTGGATTTTACAATATTTCAATTGGAATACCATAAAACTCCTTCAGCATTTACTAGGCTCATCCGTAGGAGGTTAGAACTAAAAGATGCAGTCTGTTAGTAGTGCGCCTTATAAGAAAATTGAATTTCTTAGCTTCTTGGCTCCTTTTGTTTGCACTACTACAGCCATCACTATAACATAGGTTATCAGATTCCTCACACCCATTTACACAGGACTACATGATATCAATGTCGCAAAGCCTCTAAATGAATTAACAAAGTATCTTTCTCTTTGAACTCTTGTTTTGCTGAAGTTTTTATTTACTTTAATTTGGAGGGCCTCATCATTAATTTCCATTTAATTTTCCTCGATTCCAGAGAATTAGTACATATTTCTTCGTGACAGGGACATCTTAGTACATTACTTCTTTTCTTTAATTGGATCTATTCAACTTCTGTGATAGAAGTAAAGCCATTTTCTTAAATGAAAATTACATCATATTTTTCTTTGAATTTCTGCACTAGCAATGAAAATATTCTTAAAAATTGATTTATTTTTTTAAGGAATCATGTGTTGGTGTAAATACAATGAGTTATTGACAAGCTAATTTGTGTGGTTTTGAATAATAGGCAGTGCTTATATGTTCACATCAATGTGTCATTTATGTTCTATACAGTGGAACATCGATAATCTGAACTAATTAGGACCCAGGGTGAAAAGTACACAAAATAACAAATTAAAGAAAAGCAAGTTTAATAATGACAAAGAGTTCATTGTTGTTTTAAGGGGCTTAACATATAGGTTATTGGCCGATACAAAGAGTAATATTGTTACATACCATAATGAAAGTAATTAAATTTTATAAACCAATTTTTGGATTGAGAAGGCATACCTGAAAATATAGCAGTGAGGATCTGGTAATTTTTTAGTTTGGATAATCGACATTCTACTGCACTAGAGTTTTGGGTTGCTGAGCTTGATCATATTAACATGTTTGTTGAGTTTTTTTCAGACAAAGAAGCAGCTGCAGTTTCGTTGGAGATTTTGGCTATGACTGCATCTTTTTTCGGGAGATGCACCTTCATGCTACTATATTTTTTTTTACATTTCTGATGTCTTGATTGAAGAGATTTAATGTTGATTTTCAGGACTAATTATCCCATATGTGTCAGGTATGGTCAAGTGCTTCCATAACAATGCTGCAATTATGTACCTGTACCATCATTGTACATATTATGTGTATTATTCCAGGATCACAGCTTGAGAGAAAATATTAGTAACAGTGGTGTATTAATTCCCATCTTCATCAGTCATGGCCATACATGGATACCTCTTTTTATTTTTTATTTTACTTGTTGCAATCCTTTGGCATGTTCTGGGTTTCCAATTGGAAGAACTGATTTTGCATTCTGGACAGTTCTGAAGCCTGAATTACTGGTACATATTTTCATTAGAGCTATTTGAACCGCATTTTGCTTAGAATTGGATGACTTGAGGGCCAGTTTTACCACGGGGCCGCTTAAACCCTCCTTTGCTAAGGGTGGTTTACGGTTAAGCGATCTTAAATACGACGGCTTAAGGCTGGGTGTTGCACCAGCCCGTCTCGTACTTCGCTTAGCTAAGCCTTGGCTGAGCGAACATGGCAGCGAGAGTCTTAAGATCTTCGCTTGGTGAGTAATGCTCCCTTTAGCAAAGAACACGTAGTCTTACCGTTATGCCAACATAATCCCAGCTGTGCAGAATTACTTGCATAACGATCATATGCAATATAAGGAAAGAATGATAACTTAAGTATCTAGGGAGCTATTTGAACGCTATTATTGTATTCGCATCATACATATAATATGAAATAATTTCGGCATATTGATCCTCCGAGATTGATTTTGTTTGTCATATTGGTCACGGTTATCATTTGTTTCTAGCCGTTGCAATAATTTTCCACGACTACAGCTGTTCTACTTTTGGGTTGGCGACCTTAAAATACATTACTAGTTGTAGAAAGAATTGCCTACTGTGTTTGCAAGACGTGAGCATCAGCTGTAGTAGACGCTGGGAAAACCGTTGTTGAAATATAATGCAGTGTACTTTTTCCTTATCATTACGGTACTTCCTGAACATGTTATGACTACACCCCACATTGAGATGGTCGCATCTTGCGAAGGTTATGTTTTCTTACTTGGTTTTCATTCTATCTCTTGTTTTATAAATACGCATACATTATAGCATTAAGCACATATAGTGCGTATTTTCTAATGATATATATACATTATGTATACGAATGACACAGCATGTTGTATTGCAAGCATCCACAATAGGCTAGTTCGTCATTGGCTAAGGATTTCTACATCCGTCCCTGGGTTAATATTTAGTTTAACAACCAAAAATGTACATTGCGGTACTGACAATATAAAGAAGAGTATTTCATTTTACGTTGTCAAAAGCTATGATGTCTAGTACAAGCTACCGTGATTTGGGAACGCGAAGGAAATCCCCGTGGCAGCGCGTTGAGAGAATGTTATACGTATATATTTAATTTGCATCGCAAAATGCACACTATGTATGCTTCATATTATAACGACTGAGTAATTATAAAACAATAAAAGTCAAGCAAAAATATTCCTCCCCTCTGGTACTCGAACCCCGGCACTCCGGGCAGGAGTCAGTAACGTCATTCACTCAACCAAAGATGACGATATACATTAAGACTTTATCAACCGGTATAGATACTACTGCTTAGCAAATGATCACACGGAAGAAAATATCTCTTCAGTGTATTGTGCCGTCATTAAAAACCATTTAATAATATCTTTTTATTATTTCGTTCACTACATTATAACAACACCCCCAACCTACTGAGAGATGGATCAGACACGATGGGGCCGGCCGCCATTTTGGCGTATGAGTGAATGGCTTAAACCATCCTTAAGTCTTAAGCCACCGAGCATGGCCGCTCAATCTAAGCCTACTTTGAGCCATTGCTTATGGTCTGGTGCAACGGACCACATCCTTGAGGATAGTTTAAACCACCCTTAGTTCGTTAAGTGGAACTGGTGAAACCGGCCCTAAGATTATAGTTCCGTTTTCATTACTTTCTTTCTATGTGAATTACATGAAGGGGGAGCGATAGAGTTTATCAATTAATATTTCATAACTATCAGGTATAGTATGTAAATCCATTAACATTCATATTCCTCAATCAAAATTAAAATGATGCTCAGGTCAGGGTGGTCAAACACAAAGTGTGCATAATGGTACCTCATAATTTGATCTTTATTATTCTTTCTCCGAATCATTCTACAAGATGCTGCGAGTTGCAAGATTATCAAGACAATTCCTTTCTTCCCCCCACCAAAAAATAGCAGCACGGGCATTTTTATACAATAGGCTGCTGAAAATTCATACTGTGATGCTTCATGCTGCTTCTATCCTGATAAGTCAACTGACTCTTTAACTAAGAGAAATATGTATTGCTACAAGTTTTGATGGTTATTATTATTTTTTGTTCTGTTGTATAATCATCAGCTGTCATTAGTCTGTAATTTCTGTGCCAATCCCTACCATAATACTTATCAAGGTGTTTAAATACAGGCTGCAAATTCTATTTAAATTATAATCAACAGCATCATTGACACCGAATGGCAGCTTTCGAGTGGTTTACCGTTCTGATTAGCTTTTATCTTATTTGCCTTGGTACATAGCTGCACATAATACACATTTTGGAATGAATTTGTTAGTTAATGCATGGTACACATTAAGCCATTTCAATATCCTGGATTTAACGTTCTTATAACAAAATTGATAGCTTGTGTAAAATCTTACTCGCTGCAGTAGTACCCATTATTCTGTTTCTTTCAGGAATTCTGCCTCTTAGTATGTGTTAAAAAAGTATTCCTAAAAGTTATTTTGAGAAGAGGTTAAAGTGAACATTGTTAGAGCAATTTCAGAAAGTTTTTTATTCGATGAAGCATTCGGGGATTTTTTTATAAGGGCAGAACTATTTTCTGAACTTATCCATTAAGCAATCAGTGAATTGATTTAGTTTTCCCTTCATATGTGCTCAAACCATATGTGCATAACTCAATTTGTGAAGTATCAAATCAATGGACCACCCTGTCGATTGCATCATTTATCATCACATGCTCCCTGCATCCTGTCAAATTAACACACATTATTTGTTGAGGGGCAAGTTGTGACTTTTTGTATTGATTTTTAATGTGTAAACTTACTTATGAAAGGTTTGAACCGTGATTATACCAATTAATCGAATGGTGAGAAACAATTCTTGCTTAAAAGGAAAGTACTTTAGACATTGTGTAGATACAGTACCTAACAAAAGTTTAAGACCACCCTATTGTTGACATACTTCTTTATTTAAAAAAATAATTGGAGTATATTTTAAATAATGTCTCTTCTATTGTATGTGTGACACTATTACTTAAAGCCATGGAAGGTTTTTCCATATCTTTAAGATAGGTGGGTAGGTTACATTTTTTACTTTCCTAAAACATGTAAATATACTTGAAATTACAAAATCATGTTTGGTTCAATTTTACAAATATGTATTATACACAAGAATCTCGCTTCCGGACTAGGGGAGAGGGACTGGAAGTAACCCGGTTGACCGAACATCCGGATAATCCGGAAACAAACTAATTAATGAATGGAAGCTGCTAATCTATACAAGCCTTTATTTTTACACTAACAGGAATTTAAAAAAACACACTTTTTTGGCACACAAGCTTAATACAGTACGTGCAGTGTTCACTTCTATTTACTGAAATAGTGTGCAAGTTTCTTTTGTTTCAAATTTGGTATAAATATTGAAATCTGGAAACGCAGTAGGTACCTTTGTTTTGGAAATGTTGATGGTTAAGTGTACAGTATTATTCAAAGAGCACACACATTTTCGTGATGAAGAAATTAAAATTTTTAATACCCGTACATGAAATGAAATAATTATAAATCCTGATAAACCAGAAATCTGGATTAACGTGGGCCGGATAAACAAGGTTTTTGTGTACATTGAAACATACTTTTATTCAACATAAAAAACTGCAATTGAATAATTCTGATAATTTTCCCATGTATTGAGGGTCAAAGAGCACTTAAAATTTTCAATATCTGTAAGTATTTTCAAATGATCTACTAACAAAAATTGAATTTTCATTCTTATCTCAAACTAATTTTGTCCAATTCTGTTGGACCTCCTTATTTTTTGTATGTTTTCTCAAGTTTATGCATGCTCTGGGTTAATTTTAGGCATTCCTGAGGTGTAATTTTGCTCCTAACTTCCTGAAGGTTATTTTCATCACTTGAAGGTAGATGGGTACTTTTTTCTTTTTTCTGAATCGTGTAAGTGTACTTTAAATTACAAATATTTTCTGGACATTTCTTGGTTTCCTGACAGCTACACGAAGTCCTATGATTTTTCAAAAGTTTTAAATCTGATATGAATCCGGGCTTCTTGCTGTCCAGTCCAGCAATATAACTCCTTTTCTTTCAAACCACTCCATTGTTATGGCAGATTTGTGACATGGTATGTTATCTTGTTTATAACAAAACACCCACCATGGATAGCAGTATATTTTCTTACATGGTTTCAATCTAGCCTGCCCTTTAGAACTCATTATTTCATTGATGATCTTAATACTGTGGTATCTTAAGGTGACATGCAACCCCAGATCATAACTGATTCACCTGGTACCTGAACAGCTGGTTCAAGGTATTGTACGAGAAATTTATCGGTTGCTGCTCTCTCGAATCTTCATCATTTTCTCTCTACCTGTACACTTGGAATTGTGATTAGTCGCTGCTTTGCTTCATATACCAATTTTTCTTCTTTCTGCATCAGTTTTATTGGTTCCTATTGTATATGTTGTTCAACCATGATTTCTTCAGTGGAATGTCCTAAGTCCATTTTCTCTTCGTCAGCTATTCATTACTTGAGGTGTTGGGTTTTTTAGTTACAAGAATTGGACAAATGATCATAGTAATAAATCCTATCATCACAATATTAAAGGCATTGATGTTAAAGAGTCTCAACCTTGTATAAAATATTAATGAAAAGTTCATTTACAGAATGATAAGCCTAGTAAATTATTATATGATATAGGCTAGTGGTCTTCAACCTTTGTTAGGTACTGTGGTGTATCCAGCTTAACCAATTTCAGCCCATTAAAGCCCATAATTCAGTAGACAAGATATTTCAGAAAATAGAGTCCCCCAATAGCTTTGAGAGTTCTCATTAGCCCGAGAACTTTAATTGTGGGTGGGCTTCTACATGGTTGCGCATTGATGTTCCAGAATATGCTTATACCTTAGAAAGAGATTGTAGAATACTCATTACATAGGATGCCATCTTAAACATTTTCCTATTTTTTGCTGCTCTGGCATAATGCATAGTATACCAGACTAGACATTGTGGCAAGGCTCTGGGTCATATCCTACTGAAGTCAGAGGTTTAATGCTTTCTGTTTGTGAACTTCATTTTTTTTTAAATTTAATTTTACATAGTCAACAGACAATGAACTTTCATGTACATAACATTTTACGTTATTACAATATTCATTCTGAAAGGTTTGTAGAAAATCCTAAGGATACAAGAATGCTTATAACATGATTTTAATTTTATAAATCTATAAACTATTTTAATACAGTGGAACTTGGATAATTCGAACCTCAAGGGACCAGTACAAAAATTCGAATTATCCAAACATTCGAATTAAGAAAGTTCTTTGAAAAGGGTAGAGAAAATATATTGTATTACGTTTACATAATGATTTACGTTCAACAAAGCAGATTAACAGACAACAGTACTTTATAGGGACTGTATCGTGAATAACCTCAAAAGTTTCAAACGGAAAATAAAACTAAAATGTACTATTCCCCTATTTAACAACAATCCAGCAATCTAGTTAAGTCATAGAGAAACCTACTGTTTTTCAAAATAGTTTGAGATTTTTACCTGTTTCCTACAATTAAGTCTCTCAGCCATCACAAAAGGATCTAACAAATTTGAGAAACGGAAAACAGAACCGCTTACGTCATTTCTATTTAAAAAAAAACTCCTAAGTTTGTTGCTTGGGCTGCACTCGGAACAGTTTTTTCGTGAACTGACCCAACTGTTTGGCTTCCGATCGGCCTTTTACACTAAAAACTTTGAATTATCCAAAATATAATTCGAATTAACCACGATTTTTTTGCATTGATTGTACTGTATATAAAATGCTAGGGACCAAGAGGAAAATTCGAATTAAAGAAGATTTCTAATTATAGAAGTTCGAATTAGCCACGTTCCACTGTAATTTGGTTACTATTGTTCACGGAATGTTCCTACTCTTGGTATCTATGGTATATCACATGTTAATTTTCGATATTTTAAGGGAAGCACGGGAACATGAAATTTTTTATACTTGGTGAAAGACTGCATAACTGACATTTGTTGGTTGCCCATCGTAGGCCCTTATGGGTCTTTCTTACGGAACAATACCACATAACTAGACAAATTGATGTTTTAAGGAACATGACTAGGTAATAAACAAATGCCATTTACACAGTATTGTTTCTTTAAGCACTAAATTCAGATATGGTTTTGTCCAGTGCCATTTTTCCTAGACAAAAAAGGTTCCAGCATCCACTATCAAATTGTTTGCATCAGTAAATATACTGTTAATTTACTCACAACTAGGTTGTTTGAGCCTCGGAGATAGAAAGATGCCAGTACGGCATACCTCTGTGTATACCCCCAGAAAACAGAAAGTTCTGGTTTAGGCTCTATGACATCGGCAATATGTTGATTTGCTTTGTTCTAGCATCTGCATTAATTCATCATTTGTGAGACTAAACCCAAAGGTGGGATTTGTTACAGAAGACCCTAGGGGAATCCAAATATATAATACAACCATTTAAAAAATTAGCACGAATCCAAGGCAATGAAAACAATATTGTTAGGCCTCCTTGAACAATCATCACCAAAATTGACCATCTCTATACCCTGTATTTTGAAAGAAAGAAAGTTAAGGATATGGTGGGAGCTTGGAACAGCTGAGCTGTGTTGCCAAGTTTTTATTGTTGTAAATCAGCTGATTCAAATAATACATAGGGCTACACTTCGGACATTCCCTCAATTCCCTCTATCGATGTTAATAATTTAACCAGTCCATCGCAACTTCAATGACACAGTCTAGATGCAACAACTTCTAAATATTTGAAATTTTTATTTAAGTATTTGGAACTTTTTATTTAAAATTTATTGTAAGGATATTCAGTTTCTCCTAGTTCATATAGTCTGATGCTGAAGAAGGTATCATTGTACAGGGTGGACGGGAAGTTCCCGCACCCCTGTAACTTATCAAATGTTATTTATGATACTTACATATTAAGTGTCCAAAAATATCTGTATGTTCCGCATCATGCTGTGAACACAGTTCCATACGCCTCCATGTAGTTTTTGACATATTTCTGAACTTGTCCGGTGTTATAGTGCGAAATTCATCCTCAACAGCATTGTGCAATTCTTCATTTGCAGCATAATGACATGCAGATACATGCGCTTTAATGGTCCCCCTTGACGAGTTGTTAGGTGTGGTGAGGTCAGGACTTCTTGGTGGCCATTTCAAGGGAGCTGGTGTTGAGGGAGAACCACGACCTATCCACCGCCCTGGAAAGTGTTCATTTAGCAACTCGCATACTACAAGAGCATAGTGAGCAACCACATGCGTACTGTGAGGCCCCTTTTCTCAAGCTGAGGTATTACCATGTTTGTAACATGTGTAAATAATTTGTGCCATTCACAGTCTCTTCAAAAAAGTATGGTCCAAGCAGATGCTGTGATGTCATCGCTGTCCATATCATCAAGTGAGGGGGGTTCCTTTCCAACTTGAGTCTGAAATGAGGATTATCTTGGGCCCACACGACAACATTTCTAGTACATAAGCTACGATAAATAGCACATTCATCTGAAAACATAACCTTGGCACGGTTCACTGCATTTGGCAATTTAGTTAACGAAGCATGGTATGTTAAAATTGTGTAGACCCCACTTTTTTTACATACCGAACGTTTTAGGGTTGGCTTAAATGCAAACACTCCAGTAAATCCATATTGTATTCTGCTACTGTTACAGTGCCAATAATGAAAGTAAATTGAATATTTGTCACAAATTTAACTTAACGGATGCTTATCCAATCATTATGGCACAGTGGTTAAGCTGTTTGCCTCTCACCAAGGTGGGACTGAGTTCAAATTCCGGTCAATGCTTGTGAAATTTTTGAAGTGAAATGCCATGTCCTGTGATTTGGTTTCCACGTAAAAATGAGGTCCCTTGGCTCATGATCACGAGATTGTCATTTAAACTACAAGCTTCCTTCCAATCGTTATTGAATCAGTGATGTGTATTGTGACATTTTGAATCCGGGTTAATGTATGCAAGATATTTGAAGTAAAATATCAAGTTTTGTAGTTCATACTCCACGTAATAAAGACTTGTGATCATGAGATTAACTCTCACATAAAACAATATGCTTCCTAGTTATTGTGGCATTAGACTATAAGAACATTGGTTCCAACCAGGACGGTGAGCTGCAGTCTGTAATTTTAATGCTACCCCAAATTATGTTGATGATAAATTTGAAGAACAATAAAACAATGCTAGTCTTGTATTTGGGTAGATACAGTATTACTTGATTATAACTGAGTATTTCAGTCACACCAGTACAATTCATTCTAATTAAAGAATGAAGAATTCAACACGTACTAACCTATATTTTGTGACGCTGAAACCATAGAATTCATAGCTAAAGTACACATCCCTTTAATTCACAGCTATTCTCAGTTAGCCTTAAACTAAAAATTCTGTCTTGGTAGTAGAAGGGGTAATCCTCTCCATTTTGGTAATATGCCAGTTTTTGGAGAGAAAAGGTTAAAACTAACGTAGGCATAGTATGCTAATGGGCTTTATTGGGTGAAGTTGCTTACTTGTATCATAGTTCATTTGCGATTATAACCGTCCAGCTATTCAGCACAAATGGCCTTGTGTGACAATTGACACTAAGCAAGGTGTGGAAACTCGGCTTGAAAAATTCACTGGATTTTATGTGCAATCTTGCTTCATATATGAATAAG
The DNA here is from genome assembly GCA_946902985.2 of Meconema thalassinum. Classification (NCBI taxonomy): domain Eukaryota; kingdom Metazoa; phylum Arthropoda; class Insecta; order Orthoptera; family Tettigoniidae; genus Meconema; species Meconema thalassinum. The sequence goes on along the minus strand of OX336392.1, from coordinate 305,747,756 downwards.
CAGCCTGGTTTGAAGTATGGAAAGAAATTAGCATCACATTAGTTTATATGAATTATTTTTTTCCCCAAGAATTAGAGAGAATTGGAAACAGTGAATATTCTGCAACGGGAAGAACTAGAAATGTGTTGACCTTCGTTATAAGGTGTGTGTGGTCTAATATTTTAAAATCAATTCTATTGGAAACTTTAAGAAATGCTGCTATTAGCTTGTAGTTACGTTTAAAAACTGTAATTTTGTCAGATTGTGATTTCTCGGGAATAGGTATTGATGTATCCTTTGTACCCAAGTGAAACGATTCCTTAGCTCTAAGTGACTGGATTGATACGTGCTTGATGGAAGAATCTTGTCAGTGTGGATGGAATTGAAAGTGGTGCCTGTTGTGATCATAAAGCTAGTATCTGCAAGAGAACGACAACAAGGTAACCTGCCAGCTCAGCTTATGGGAGGTAAGACTGGAATCCTATTCCTTCCATGTAACATACAGAAGGTGGTCTGAATAAACTGGTTTCCTTCGATCATACATTTCTGTTTAACCCTTTTATGATTGTCAGATCCACCTTCAGACTTCCAAGTTCCTAAATACCTTTTTTTTTTTAAATTATTATTCAAATTTTTAGTTTTACATGTATACGTTTACAGGGGTAAATACAAAAGACATACTGGTAATTCTGTGGCAATGTAAAGAGTTGGCTATAATTTTCCTGTTTTTGCAGTTCAAATTTCTTCTATTTTAAGCTCAAACTTGTTTGTCTCGGAGAATTTGATTTGGCCTACTGGGAATGATCTGTTCAAACCTCAAACCAAATTTATACATGCTTACATATCCGGACCCTCCGTGATTCAGGCAATTACTCTTCGATCTTTCAACACTGCATCCCAAGTTCAAATGCATGAAATTTGCAAAGCAGCTTTTCTTTGGAATCTCCAGTTTCCCTTGTCAATTTAATGCCACTATTCCATAATCATTAATTTCTCATTGTCCAGGGGAGAGTGATAGGCCTTGCCAGTTGACACATTTCCATTCCTTGCAATTAGATGCGGAGGTACTTGACTAGTATCAGGATGAATTATTAGTTTTACAAGACAGAAAAAAAATAGAACGGAACTGATTTTGCATTAATTTGTATTGAAAATCAATTTCTCACACATACGTGCTTGTGTGCTTATTTGCTGTTTTTGGCATATAGAAGGGTTGTGAATTTTGTCTGCTAAAAGATTGTTGCAGTACGTACACAACTCGATTAATGAGCCTACATGCTTCAAACTCGATGGGTGCAGAGTTCAATGTCTTCCATTTCAACTTCTCTCCACGGAATTTCTAGGTTTCTGATCCTTCATTGGAATTCTTTTTGCATTAAGGAGAAAGGCTTCAGGTCATGCAAGATGCTAGCTTGCTAGTTCCTAAGTTCCATCATTCAAAATAGGAGCATTGTACTGTCACGTGCAAATTAATCGGAACATGGTTGTTTTTTTGTTGTTTTTTTTTTTTTTCCCTTTCTTTCTTCAATGTTTTGCAAGAGTGTGCTACACATAGCCTTTTCTTAGATCCTGCGTTTTTCATGTATCCTTTGCACTGTGCTCATTGTCCATGTGACAGTTGTTTTGCCTGTATTCATTTCCGTGTGTGTCACTTTTGATGATTTTTTAGGATTCCTTGTGCAATTAGTAATACCCATGACTCTTCAATGGATACAACTCCCAGGAAGCATAATATGATTGCACAATTGTTTCAGAATACTTCGGTGGCACAAAGAGGGTTGGCTATTAAATTTGGTGTAAGCACTAGAAATATAATTATTCAGCAGCACAGTCTTACTGGCTCAATTTTACCAAAGAATTAAGGAAACTTTCAAAAGAAAGAAAGGAAGCAAGAAAAACTATGCCAACTGATGCATGTTTTCTCCTCAAAAGAAGCAAGGCTTCAGAAACTACAAACACTACAGTTCTTCAGGCAGATTTGTAACTCCAACCTCTAGGGTGTGGCTTTTAATTTTAATTTACATTACAAGGCTTACTGCTCTGAACTTGGTGCGTATTGGAGGAAAGGGATGTGAATCTTCTGCACATTTCTAAACTTCATCATTTATTTCTAATAGCTGAAAAGAAAGCTTGCAAACCTGTAAGAAAATCCCTTATAAGAGAGGAATTGTGCAGGATACCTCTTGTGTGCACGTAGCAGTCAGGATTTGATAATGGTAGACTGGAAGAAAGTTACTTTTGCTGATGAGTCGTTTTGTAGTGCAAGGGTGGAAATTTCAAGGTGTGCACTGAGTGAAGAACGAGGCAGCAATTTCAGAACATTTGCAACAGACATAAAACTTCCCACGAGGAAGGTATTTTGGAGGGTGTGAGACACATGAAGGACCAGTCGACAGGATGATTAAGTCTGACCCGTGAAAAGAGGAGTCGTTGCAAAAGAGGCTTCCAGAAAGTGACTGGATTTTTTCATGTGAATTGGCTCCTGGCCATATTTTGAAGAAAGTGAAGAAATTCTTCAGTGTGAATAATATTTGTGTCTTGAATGGCCAGGGAACTCCCGGACATTAATCCAATGGAAGACTTGTGAGCTATTTGCAAAAGGAGACTCACAAAACTTGTCTTTTCCGCAAAAATATGCATGATAGTCTCCTTACAGTAAGGTTTCTTATATGATGAACTTAAAAAAATATTTGCTCTAAGCTTGTTGAATGTGCCAAATCCTCTAAAGCAACTTATAAAACAGAAAGGACACATTAGCTATTAGCAAAGATCGAAGGTTTGCATTATATGAATAAGTGCATAAAAATACAATATGTATTTATTATTGTTATGTTCAGATTAATTTGCACTGGACTGTACTTGGACACCATTTCGAAATATTCGTCAGTTGGGCGATTACATTTGATGAAACTATGGGTATTACCTAGTTTACATCAAACCATCAACCACTGCGTTAAAGTAGTCCTAACAGAACAGTGGGTGGTTTGTTGGATAATTGTAATGTAAATTCATAAGAGAATTAAAATTACGAGTAAATTCACACCCTAGAGGCTGGAGTTGCAAATCTGCCTTAAGATCTGTAGTGTTAGTAGTTGCTGATAATTCTGCTGATCTCTGGGCATAAGGCACACAAAGCAAGCATATATTAGCTATGTGTCCAATTTGGGTGCAGTAAAGGGAGTCTTGTTGCGATTATTTCAAGATCTGCATTTCAAACGCAACTTATGAAAGAAAAACACTGCCATATTAAAATATGTTTTTTTTATTTCAATGTGGATGTGTCAATATTTTAATCATTAGAAAACACTTTTGTTGGAATTGCTTAAATAATAAATTTGGCAAAGCATTTGAGTTCGTGAGGGATCTTCATAAGCATGCAAATTGAGCTTTATTAACTAGTGGGGAAAAATCGAATATCAATATATGTTTGAAGCTTTGTGAAAGAGGTTTTTTTTTTGTGTGTTTGAATAATTATGTTGTATGTATAAATCAAACATTATATTAATAATAATAGGGGAGTATCAACAAGGGTAAGTCTGCAGTAGAGGAGGAGTAAAAGGCCTCATGCAAGTTATTTCTCTTCCAGCATCCGAGCCATCACCTCTTAATCCTCCTTTGTAGGCAACTTTACCAGTTGGAAATGGGTGTCAGATTGTTAAAAATGGTTAGATGGTTTAAGGTTCATAATAAATTTTGCAATGAAAGGTCAGTACTGTAGTTGACTTAGTTATTACAGTTGTAGTGCAATTTAGGATATAGAATATTGGAACAGTATTTGTTATTTTTCTACATTTTAAGGTACCCATATTTAACTTGCTTGTAATGCGTTTGCTTGCTGAGGTTGATTGCCTGGCTGTTTCCCTGTCTAAACTATAATTACATCAACAGTTAACTTTGAAGTTTCCCAGTTATTGTGCATCTTGACCTTGTTCGTTTTCAAGTTTCATTACTCGCACCATGCGATTCATCCTCTTGCAATTTTGTCAGTTTGGTCAACTACTGTATTCAGGCTTGTTCCAGTGACCACTGTAAGCTACTTTTATTTAGTCTTCAAAGTAGTCTTACTCATAGTTTATACTTGGTGACTGCTCATAAATATGAGCCATATCAAGAGTTATTTGAGAGTTACTCTTAACCTGGCAAGTGAGGAAGCTCAGTGCTAGGGCACATTAGTTGGGAGTACGGTTGTATGTCTTCTCACATTATTTTACTATGGAATTTGAAGGAAGTCTTCTGCCTGCTTTTCTTAATAGTGCAGATAATGTTGCTGTTTTTAACTCCTATAGACCAAATTGAAGTTTCTGTCTCACAATGAAAGATGTGTGTGGCTGGCAATACCAATCTCATCTCACTTGTTTTTACTTTATACCCCGTTCGATAGTGTGAGCTTAAACCGAAGATTTACTAAAGTGTGGCTGTATGTAAGCTTTGGCTTATGCTCAACAAGTTTACAGTATTAGTCTTCCTCATTCTGCAAGTCAAACAAGCTCATCAATTGACCAGATCTTAAGCACAGATGGTAAAGAAAGCAAAAGAGTTTTTTTTTTTAAATTGGCAGTGAATATGGTGAAACTATTTTTGATTTTCCAGCTGGTCCCTTCCAAGATAGCGAAATTAAGCCTCTAAACTGCTAGCAAACAATAAAATCACATGAGCTAAAGCATACTAAGATTCATTATAAACAGGAAATAAGAATTTCATCATTTGAAAACAGTGGTATAATGCAATGTAGTTGGGGGAGTTACATCTCTACACAAGCCATGTCTTCAAGCATCGATGAATACATTTATCTATGGTATTATAGATCCATAGAAGTGTGAGAAACCTCCTACTGAACCTGCCAAGTACTTTGAAGGAAACGCCTTGTGTTATAATCCGATACGCCATGCAGCTCTAAGGAATATGCCTAATCAAGTTTACAGAAAACTGCTAGAAGTAATAAATCAATGCTGAAATTCTATATTAATTTGGAATATTTTATTTCATTGATAAAGAAATCCTTTTTAAAACTATGCTATACTGTTTGTATCATAGACCTACGAAGCTGTATCACACATTGTTTTAAAAAGGATGTTGCAGAAAATACATGTGAATATGTTATATCTGTTGAGCAAAACGGGAAGATTCAAACCCATATCTCCTGCATTCTGGACTGGTGTGTTTCCTCACACCCCCCGCAGACCTAACCATGTCCAGGACTCGTTTCCAAGTCTTAGATGAAAGGGTATAGGGAGTAGCTTCTTGGATATCTTTTGAAAAGGTCTTTATCTCGGAAGGTGACACCAAAACTACCTAGCTGCGACAGTTGGAACCTGACTTGGGATTTTTAAATCATAGATATTATTTTAGGGAATAGTTCCCTTTGGAGTGGTCACCCATTGTATCTGTGTCTCGGACTTTGAGAAATGCTTGAAACTAGCCAAGTCTAGTGCAAGGGGGGCTTAGTTAATAGATGGGCCTAATTTTCACGAATGGCAGATTTTCGAAATGATCTTTTCCTTTCCCAATTATAGTTTTCAATTATATTGTGCTCGTAAGAAAAAAACTCTCTGAAATACGGATGTTCACTTCTTTTACCTACTGTTGACCACATTGCATGTTTATTTGAGGTGATCACCATATGTTCTCAGGAAAATTGTGTCCATTAGACCAACACTTATTTCTTACATTGTGTTAATTGCTTAAAAGTAACAGACAAGTTTATTAACAACTGTTAAGTTTGTCGTACAATGATACCATATTTTGCAATCGTTAGAATCAAATGCTGTTGATTTGGGGTAGTTGGATCAGATCTTTGGCACTGATAAGATCCGAGCTCCCAGATTGCTTTTTTAATCGAGGTTGTCTGGTATTTCTAACATAGAACCTTAATAAGAAATTACATTTCCAGACATATTCAGATTTTTGTATTACGTCATAAATAACTCCAAGTGTTTTTTTTTTATCACCTCACAAAGAAGAAAATATGAAATCGACCACTTTCTTTGCTGCAATCTAGCCTTTTTCCTTTTCATCGTAAAATAGCAGCCCAAGTAATTGACAGCACTGCTGAATAAAATCTTATATTAGTGGTTCCAAGTATGCATAATGCATTTTGGAAATGGGAAACGTTCCGTCGTACATTTACCGTATATACTCGAATACTACCCGCCACCGTGGTTTTACTGGCGGGCATGAGAGCAGGTATCACGATGAATATCACTCTGCTCTCAGGTTATTTGAAGTTCTTGACCATGACTTGTACCGATGGAAGTCATCAGCAGTTTTGTTAGCAACAGAAGTCGGCATCGCGATATTACGGTATGCGCACGTCCGAAAATATGGTCGGCATCACTCAAGTTTTCCAATCATTATGACATTGTTTTGGCAGGCGCAGGAATCGTTGTCACAAGCCTATGGCAACAAGACATGCATTTCACCAACTACCATTTCAGGGTTGCCAACGGGAATTCCTCACAATCTCCTGTATATGCCCTGACACTGCAGTCTTCCTCTATGTGTTGAATGGTCTGCCTTGGTGTGCGCAGTTGCATGCTGGTGAGGCCAACATTCCCTATTTATAAAGTAAATCCGCACATCTTAACCATACCTTATGGGGTTGATCAAAGCCAGGGACGATTTTAGTGATACGAGGTAATGATTGGCATGTTGCTGGGACATTTTGGAGCCATTCACTCTTCCAGGTATTGCTGATGTTAACCCCAGTGAGACTGTTTACAAGTGCGAGAGGAGGATGCCTTGAGCGAAGTATGTTTATTTTGAGATCAGGGATGTCTGAATGCACTGGTAGTCCAGGGTTTGCTAAGATCTTGTTGTATTCTGTATAGGTCTCTTTCCTTCACTGATTTGGTGGTGGTATGTGGCTCACAATAGGCAGCCAGAAGGTGGGAGTAGATCTAATTGTTCTGGAAATGATATGCATAGTATTATTAAGTTGGACATCAGTTATGCTTATACAGGGTGTCGAGCGATACGGGAAATACGGGAAATCTTGAAAAGTCTCATAATGCCTGATTTCTTAGCCCCCAAACGCTCGGTAGAGTCCTCCCGCTCAGTCTTCTATTTAGCCTGCAAACCGCGCTGCCACCCGCAATTTGCGCCACCGATAGAGCGCTAAGCGGGATGAGAACCCAGCCAACGTCGAATGCATGCTTTGCCTGGCCGACAGTCGGCCGTACCCTCTCCGCGCGCCGCGCTCGTTGCTGACAATGACATGCAGGAATCAGTCCGCATTGTTATTCAGAGGAGACCTGGGTTTCTCGACAAGAGCAGCCCTTAAAGAAGTTAACAGCTTAAGATCTCAGAAAATTCCAGACGCGGATGTGCTGCAATTTCGCACCAACTGCCGAAAATTGTACATTCGTATCCTATGGCTGAAAAATCAAAGAGAGGTCAACTCTTGCTCACAAGAGACCCGTACTATTTCCTGCCCTAGACCCTGTAGGGGTCGCTGAGACTCTTAAGTTGGAAGAAGTTAGGATCGTCATTGCCCTGGACAGTCTTTGTAATCAGAAGAATTTGCTTTCTGGCGCAATGGCTGACCGCATCAAGAGCAGCTACTCCACACTTCTGAGACTGCCCTCCGTCACTGCGCGTTTGAAGCAGTTCGACGGAAAAGAGCCACGGCTCGACGTGCTGTGGTCTGAATTAGTGGCTTCAGCACCTTCCTCAGTTCCTGCCAAAAACGATCTCACAAGCTTCGTTAAAATGATACTGATTTTGTATCACAACAATGCAGCTCTAGACAGAGGTTTCCCCCCGAACAAGGAGTGCATGATCGTCATTCACAAAGAAGCAAGTCTGATTGGCATGCATACTGTTCAGGACACTGTGATGGCAGCTGGTGGAGTAGAAAAGATAACCGTGAGCAAGAGTCCATACTGCACGAAACTCCTACGCCGTGTTCAAGGAAGCAAAACAGGTGCAAAGCGACGGCTAAAATGGCAGTCGAAAGGAAAGCCACGAAAGATCTCCAGGAATTGGAGGAAAAAGAAATACTGTCAAAAGAACTTAATTTTGTGCTGTGTATCACTGAAATTCCTAGTAACAATCTAGTATTTGTCAAAGTGACTTATTTAATTTTGTTTTGCATTATTTTATTTTCTATTATCTATTTTGATAAAATAAATCTAAATTAAAAAGTATTCGCGGCGTGTCGCGTGTGGAATTTTACTGTTTTTAGCCTTTCCATGGTCTCCTTTCGCAGGGGAGATGCACATACCAAATTGTGTTCAAGTCCGTGCAAACGCTCATTGCAAATGCGTCACACATGCATACATTTCGAAAACTACAAACAATATCTCACAGCTCTCGACATTTTACTATGAAACACCCGTCATCAACATGTGTCTACAAAATACACCACACAAGTGACAGAATTCTTCTCATGTGGGCTGGCATTGTTTCAGTCGCTTATTAACCACTGCCTGTGTCGGATTTCCTTTCATTGTCATAGTTTCCTTACTTTTACTAAACCGAAGTTCGACCCGAGGACTGGATACATCCCGTACAGCATGTGCAGAAAGAAATACTGAAGGCGATCTAGATATCGTGGTGGATGAAATGATTATTACAGGCCGGACGTTTGTTTTAGACGATTGCCCTTGACCTTGAAGCCAGCGGGTGAGCCTGCACTCAGTCACTCTCTCACCCTATCGCTTCAAACTTGTCACCACCTATTCTGATGTAATGGAATTTCAGACTTGAGCACGTGGTGACACCGTCCCGCTGACAGTACAGTCCATGTCGAAGTATTGTGTGACACGGAAGTACACGTTGCGTAGTTACGAACAGAACGCCATTATATTTGCCAATACTGTACTTCAGCATAGTGTAAGACAACTTTGTCAATCATCGGACCGCTTGGGGCAGCTGATAACAACACAGGTACTGCAGTAACTCGCCTCCAGGCTTCCATTAAGATTTTTCACTCGTCTAAAACAAACGTCCGGCCTATAACCTTGGCAATTCATCAAGCTCTGACGAAGACCATGATGGTGATGGTTGACACCTCACTTCCCCTCAAGGAAAGATTGAAATTGGAAGGACCGCCCATGAATTAATACCCCTGAGGATGCTACCCATTGAACCAATTGAGACCTCTAAGTTTAGAAAGGAAAACACTGCATACGTTTCACACATCATCATCTATTAAAACATATTAATACAGTCACAATTAAAACATATAATATCAAACACATAAATAAATTATGTTAAAGGTGTAGATTTTACAAGTTGGTCCACTTACTTTCAGATGTGTAGTATTAATTCATATAACCTCCAGATGAGGCTGTCACAATCATTCTAATACGGAATCCCGTCAAAACCTGTAGCTCATAACCTGATTATCTGTTGCTCGTTTAATAATAGGTGTTAACTTGAAGGTACGTAGCCTAGGCCAACTCCTCAGAATGTAGAACTGTCGATCTGATATTTAAAATCCAATTATGATATCCAATATTCTTCTAAGATGTCATTCAATATCCCACTAATGTCAGATAATGTCGAATTAGACAAGGAATTCACCTTTTCTAGAATTGTTAGGTATCAAATAATATCTTCTTGACCGGCGTAAAAATCTCAACTTTCTTCTAACATGGCTACCGTGATCTTCCTCTTTTTCACAACAGCTGACTATTGGAGCTTAGGCAACAACAACATTCAATACTCTTGACAAAGCCTAGCAGTCGAATACTTCACGTGACCTTTCCAAACTAAAAATAATATTGCAGACCATAAAGGTATTCTACCAGTGAACAGGATAAAGAAGTTACAAATAAATACTAGTTTTAAAACCCTATCCACTGAAACAAAATGCGGTGCCAACATCACACGAGAAATCATGGGCTGAGCACATTAAATAACCTAACAGATTCTAGCAGAGCGTATGCACCAAAATAAAGATCACTTACATTACCTTTCTTTAGAACCGGAACGATACTTACAAGTACCTCAGTTACGAAATATTAGGCATGACCAACATAAAACGATGACCTTTCGAAGATTCAAAAACTGGCATTTACGCCAATAAATTATTATTATTATTAAATAGGAACTCCAAAACAGTACAAGCACTTCACATCAGCCGTCTACATAAATCTCCAAATCTACTTGTTAATTGTCACTTTAACTCAGTCATATCGTGACATACAGACAATAAACACATAGATAACAAATTTACAGTATGGCGTTAGATAATTAAACCAAATGTTCATTCGGCATTTCATAGCTTCCTAGTTATTTCAAAACTTAATAATGCTTTGCAGTAGTTATCTTCATTCACAATATCACTAGGCAACTTTTCTGATGGAGACTGCACAAAGTTCTTTCTTAATCATAAATGTGGACACAGTGTTCTTCATTTTTTGACAGTTATCCATGGGAGACACATCACAGAAAGAATTACTTTTATTTCCCTATCGTGCCCTTACTGACTGTAAGAGTCTCATAAGTTTTGTAGTAAGAAAAAAAAACATCAACTCACAGGAAAAATCTACAGACAGCAATATGTGGCTGTACTGTAGTAATCGTTTACCTAGTTAATACATAGTTAATACAGATAGGCTCTCCTAGGCTTTAACAAGATTTATAGCTTAGAAAGCCATCTCCTGTACTTGAATGCTTAATTTACATGCATCTTTGTTCTGAATCTCATCCGACGCTTTCTTATTCCACATTGCCCTGATGGTATTAAAATATTTTGCTAATTGACCTGCTTTCCCCCATTCCCCTTTTAGTAATTTAATTAAAGTGTGATACTCATTTTCTATTCTGTTTAGATCTGCTTTGTCTACAAACTTTGCTCTTATCTTTTTAAATTCCTTGCATTCCCTGATCAGGTGCGCTGCACCCATAACCTTCCCACAAAACAGGCAAATGTCCTCTTTTCCTACTTCTCTCAACGCTTTGTTCTTATACACCCCCATTAACCACCAAATTATCCCTCTCATTTCTCTTTTCATTTATGCTCATAAAGTTCCTTATTTCGCAGAACTCCGTTAAGGTTCTCCTACTGGTGCACTCTTCTCTTAGCACCTGCAACTCTACGTCATTAACCCTTCTACACACTTTTTTACACACCCTACCTTCCTCTCTTTGTAAGTCCCTATCCCATAGATAACCCATTCCTAATCTTTCCAGTACACTTCTTACCCCGTCCACCCAGTAGCTCTCTTGCTGATGCTTCATTTGTTGCAGGTAGGCTACCTTAAGCATTCCCCCCCCCCCCCCCCTCCACCTGCTTTTAAACGAATCCAAGACTTTGACCTTTTTATGATATGTTGTCTAATGCTTACATCCTCACACAACATTCTCGCTCCACAATTCGCCGTGCAACTAGTTAGCCCCAAAATTATCTTGGCAAACCTACTTACAATACTGTCCACGGTTTTCGTTCCTTCCTCTAAACCCCATACTTCCACTCCATAAAGTGCTATTGAAACGATGAGTGCGTTAAACACATTCTTATTTCACCGTCTTTAACTGTGACCCATACATGACCCACTTTTCATTCTTAGCCAGTTTAACTCCCTTTTTGCAGACCATAACTTTGGTCTTACTCGGGTTAATTTTTAAGTTCCAGTCCTCACAGTATCTCACAATCTCGTCAATACTATATTGCATATTATAGGGTGTTGGAGCAAGCAGAAGGATGTCATAATTATCCAAGCAAGGGTTGGACCGTTGCTCAAAGCCCTTTGAATCGAAAATATCGTTGATAAATAGCACCAAAAAAAGAAAAAGCACCGGGGATAATTTGCATCCCTGTTTTAATCCTATATTAGACGTTATCTCTCCTACAATTCAATCATCTTTCACTTCGGAATACACATTCTCAATTGCTTTTATCATTTTATGTGACACCCCGATTTTTCCCAGTTTAGCCATGACAGCTCCCCTGCTCACTGAATCAAACGCCTTCTCCAAATCAATAGCTGTGATATACAGCTTACCTCTTTTCCTTCTTATGTACTTGTCCATCACCGTTTTGACCACCATTATATTGCCACTGGTCCTCATCCCTTTTCTGAACCCTGTGCCCATGCTATTAAACGCTTGGATAAGACCCCGGTGTACATTTTGCTCAAATTATCAAGCAAAGTTATGCCTCTATAGTTGCCTGGGTCTAGTTTGTCCCCACGCTTCTTATATATTGGACAAATTATCCCCTCCTGCCACGCCCTCGGAAATCTACCTCCTTCAAAGATTTTGTTAACGATTTTTACCAAGCTGTCCTTCATGAACCTATTGTTACTCAACTCGTGCCAAAATTCATTTGTTATCCCCGAAATAGCACCTAACTTCCCTCCTTTACTTTTTGCTATTACTTCCTTAATTTCCTCTATCGATATGACTTGGTCCAGCATAGGCAGAGCGGCCTCCTGCCAAACTCATCCCTCTTCCTCCAATTATCTTCAGCATTTAACCGATTCTCATAATATGCAATCCATACTTCATCACTAATAGAGCTCCCCCCACCACTTCTGCTTCCCCTACAGTAAGAATTTATCCTGCTCCACGCTTTGCTACAGTCGTTAGCTTTAGAATCCTTATTTAGTGCTGTTGCTTCCTTACCCTGCCATTCATCTTTCATTTTGCTGAGCAGTTCCCTATATTCTTTCCTTTGACGACAAAATTCTACTCTCATCGTATCATCCCCTTCTCTCTTGTATAACTTCAGTGCCCTAATAACTTCGGTTTTCTTCCTTCTACAAGATTCATCGTACCATCCTTTAATTCTCCCTACTTTTCCCCTAGCCTTCACGCGCATTTTCCGCCCGGCCATCATAATTGCATTCTCAATCATACGTATTACCCCTTCAATTTCATAATTACTGATCATTAAACTTATCCCTACCTTTATGAGCTCAAAATTTTCTCCCTGGAAGTAGTTCTGGAACACTCTGCAGTTTTCCTCCCTCCATCTGAATCTATTTACTTTTCTCTATAGCTTTAACTTGTGGGTTCCATTTTGATTTTGTCACCGCTCCCTGCATGTTGACGACAATTGGTAGGTGGTGTGATTCCCCCCATTCTTCAACAGTGAACCCCTTAATTAGGGCCAGTGCTCCTATGGAACAAATTGCTAAATCTATTACACTTCCTCCAATCTCAGTTATGTACGTCAGGTTACCTCCTTCATCCCCCACACAGACACCATTTAATAGATATAGCTCTTCTGCACCACATAGTTCCAAAATCTTTTCTCCGTTCTTGTTACATTCCTTGTCTTTGCTGTGCCTATCCCCACATACGGCCTCGGCAACCCCCTTGCTGTAAAGGGGCTTTCTGTCTGCAACCCTCGCATTGAAGTCCCCTAAAAGCACAATCTCTGCGTCTTCACATATATTTTGAATTCTGTTTAATTCAATAGCTAACTCATCGAAAAAGCTTTCTCTTGCATACGGGGAATTATCCGGAGGGTTGTAGACAAAGCCGAAACATACCGTTCCTTTCCCCCTCCCCCTAATATCTGCTTTTACCCACACTACTTCTTCCAGTTATGAACTAATAAATTCCCTCACCTCTTCTTTAATTAAAACAACAATTCCCCCGGGAACCTACCGGTACGAGCTTTCCTAATCGTAGGTTTTGTATATATATTGAAGCCATCTATTTTAACCTCGCAACCTACAGGGAGCCAACTCTCAACAAATCCTACAATCTGCATATCTTCTATTAGGGTCAAAACTACATCGTTCCCTCTCTTATTTAAAAAACCCTCTATATTTACGCTAGCAATATTCCAGTTTAGTTATTTTTTACCCCTACCCTCTTCGCTGGCGGTGGCTTTACTTCTAGTAGCTCTAGCTTTCTCTAGCTCTAGTATACTGCCACCTGGAGAAGAAATGACCTCCTCCACATTAAACTGCTCTGTCAAGGTTTTCTTGCCCCAAAGTTCTTTTAGACTAGTAACTCGTTGTTTGCCAGTCTCACCTTTCTGCAAACCACGCACTTGTCCGGTGTTCCTGGCGCTGACGTTAGTCGTTCCTGCTCGCGCCACTTCCGTGTTGGACTTGGAGGTCGATGCTCTCTGTTGAATCATCACTGCACTTCCCTCTAAACCGACAGCTGCTTCCACCTGGTTGCTAGGTCTAACTGTCTCCTGTTGCTGTTGCTTCTCCGTATCCTGGAGTTGTGCCACTGTCCAAACCCGATCCCAGTTGTTGCCGCTAACCGCCAGTCGATTGCCCTTTACATAAGCCTTGAGACCCGAGTTTCTTGCCTTCCTGAAATGAAACTGCAAGGTCCGTTGCTCGCCTGCCTCTTCTTGACTCATTTCTCTCCTTATCCATATCCTCTCCCCTTTCAGGTTCTTTGTGTTCGCCAGAATTCTGTGAGCCATCAGCGAAGAAACTGACACTTTCATGGGCCTCGGGCCCTTTCCCCGCCCTATCCTGGTCACAATGTCAATCTCTGAAACTCCAATGTTTATCCGCATGCCTTCACTAATCACTCGGAGCACCTTGGATGTTAAATCCTCGGTGCTTTCCTTGGCATCTTCCTTTATTCCGTAAATGAAGACGTTTTTCTTTCTCTCATCCAGCTTGGTCTTCCTTAATTCATTTTCCTCCACCTCTAATATCTTCACCTTTTCTCTTAGGTCTTTTATCTCTCTACTATTCTCGGTCAGCCTTTCTGTCACTATTCCCATCTCTTCTCTTATACATGTCTTCATCTCCTTGAATTCCTTACATTGCTCACGAAGAATGTCCCGGATCTGGTCATTTTGTGACACTTCCTTTACAATTTCCATTATTTTTTTCCATTTCTTGCCATCCCAGCTGACCAGGCCCTGGGTTTGACTACACTCCTCCAATTAATAGTAGCGTCGCCACAACCAGCGCTACCATCCCCATCGCGAAAACCCCCATCTGTTCAGTGACGTTGCCCACTATCACCTTCCCGACACCGAAATCGCACTTCACTCTAGCCTGCCAGCGGCCGATGACCGCCCGGTACTGCTGAATAGCGATTCCCATTCTTCCTTACACTTCACTGCACGTCTATTCACCTTGCTTGCTTGGTTGAAAACTGACATAAATCTCCGATCACTAGTCATCTATCAGTTGGTACACACGACGTACTAAATATATCTGCTTTGCCTTGTACAATAAAAATATTTAATTTTCAAACAACTATTCCAATGCGTTAACGTAGTAGGCCATACTTCTTCATACTTCAAGTAAGGGGAGACCACCCAATAGCTTGAGCTATTGGTTTATAGCCTGGAGCATCAGTGGCTACATTTTGCGTCTCACTTCGCATTGTGAAAATCTAACACTCTTCGTTCATAATAATCAACGTGCTTCTCTTTTTGTCTTAATTACAATTACCGCAGACAAGGTTAAACAGGTACAAATGACAGACAAGAAACATAAAGTTCTCAAGTCCACACCAGATAGTACCGATATCGGAGAACTCCCGGCGAATCCCAGCATCTCCTCTGACCTCTCCCGCCTCAACTAGGTACTAACACCTCTTTACTTGTAGACCAGCTGATTCTTCCTTGAGACAAAATATAGGGTACTTACTGACGAGGCGAATTGCTACGCCTCAGTGGTGATGATGATAGGGACAGTGAAGGGATGGAGAGTGTCAAAGAAATCCTTGCCAAGTGACTGAGGATAAGTTATGTATTGGTGTCAGTTCGCTTGCGTCAATCAATAATAGAGCACAGACTATCGTTTCCCGTCATAGTGTTCAAAATACCGCCTGTCATTCAATAGCCTACAACTCGACAATATAAAACCACGGCAATAATACCGCCACAGAGTGGCTTGTTTGAGTGCTCAGTGCTAAATATGTCTTTACCTTAACTTTACTTTTGTATTATCACGAAAGCTAATATTAACCGTAGAGAGTCGCGATTCAGTGAGTGTGCATGGTGTTATCTGTCAACTTCTGTAGTAAGCTGTGAACGACCTCCGCTCAGACTCTTGTTTTATGTTAAAGGATAATCATTGCATGGTGAGTGTTTTATATTCATTAGCTGTAGTGTGTTTGCCCTTTTTGCCGTATTTATTGAATTGAATACCGATGATAAAGGTATCATAGCTTCGGTGTGTAATTTATTTATTCATCTAAAAGTATCGTATTTCTCTGTTTGAATGTCCTCGGCGTTGACTCAGGATCGTCTTTTAAAATATATTACATATACCGGCAATTGTACATAAATAATGTCTGAAGTGTGCGCTGTGTATTATTCGAATCAGTTGATTTACAACAACACCAATAAAAACTTAGCAACACAGCTCAGCTGTTCCGAGCTCCCGACATATCCTTCGCGTTGTTTCCTTCGAAATACAGGGTGTAGGTGAGAAGCATGCTCAGAATTCTTGGCGGTTGGACGAATGGTCTTGTTATGTGGCGACCGTGGGTTGCGGAGAGGAAAAGCGGAGCATAGTGACAGGAAGGCTGTCAGTACCGAATTCATGGGGTTTGCAATGCTGTATTTGTCCCATAATTTACGCGTGTAATAGCGGACACACCTCCAATTTTACTATAAAAGTCGTGATCTAAAAAGGGATAGTGGGTGGGTAACATCGTATTACTACATGACCCCCAGGATTGTTATTCATTATTACAAAGGGTATTTTGACTATTTTCAGTAATGTAGAAAATTGTATCGCCTTGTTCCGGGCTCCTATAGAGCTTACATTTTCTTTCGATCTTTCATTTGTCATAAGACGCGCAACTGGCGTATGGTTATGCATTACCATTTTCTGGTTTAGTAGTCAGGTAATGGAAGCAATGGGAACTGTGTACTTGCATGTAACTAAGCAAATTATTGTTGAGAGAACGTAAAATGTACCAAGAATATGATCTTCAGCTGTGTGCAGTGAGAAAGCTCTGCATGTGTTCTTTCCTTAGGTAGTAATGATGCGAAATGTCAGCTAACGTTGTGCCACATACAACACTCGTAGTCTCTAAATGTTGCACATTTTCCCGTAAATTACAGCAGTTTATGTTTGAATTGCTTATAAGATCGTGACAAAGAAAGTGTTTCTCCAATCGGATGATTGTATTTAACCCGTATGCACGTCGTATAATCTTGGCGAGGTGTATTTTTTTCACGGAGCAACTTTACACCGTAGTAGGCACGCAGATTTTTGCATTTAATTTTCTGCCATCTTGTTTTACATTATTGACTAACATATTTCTAAATGCAGACAATCCATACCTCCATTAGGATTCGGGTTCCATAATTCATGCAAAATGAGGTTCGTTCGTTTGTGAAATTGAGGTCATAACCTCCCTACCCTTTCAGTGATTACCGTATGGTACTTGACGTAGACTAGGGTGAAGATGTAAATGAGCATTAAAAAAAATTGTCGCCAGTTGTTTGGTTTATTAACTTACGGTAATATTTTCCATAGATACTGAAAACTAGGCACGGTTGGATTTTAAGGTGGAACCGCATGTGCTATCAAATATCGCTTTCTTGCAATACCTGGAATATGTATAGAATTATAAAATGATAATTGGTTAAATGAGTGTCGAAGATAGGCTATTATAATGATTAAATAAATATTAAAGAAGAAACGATGCGTTGTTAGTAAATACTAAGCCTACCGGTACGGCGAATAGCCTATAACTCGTAGCTTCCGCCACAATTTAGAATTAAAACGGGTCACGTTATTGCATAATATACTAATATAACAACCGGATAGCAAATTATAATAATATACTCACATATAACATATTTAATTTGCACCAACTTAATTATTGTAGTCTAAGATATGTTAGACCACTGCCGTTTGAAATGTGCAAATCGCACACTTTGTAGGCAAGCTGTTTGTTATGGTAGTCTCTGATGCGAAGTTTTACTTCTTACTCCTTTAGGAGACACTTGTCTTTGGAATATTCATGAAAGGCCAACCCTCCAGTTCTTATTTCATAAGTTGAACGCCTAAAAACAAAACCACAATCCGAAATAATAAAGAAGATAGTCGCTAACGAACGATTCACTACCAATGAATATCAAATGGAGATTCGCGGACCGGAAGTTCGCTATGCATAAGCTTCGGTGTCATTTTAACTCGTGGAAGCTCTATACGGTTACGGTAACATACAATTCAGTCACTTCCCGTAAACATTGATTATGTGACACTTCTATTCTCTACTCTCTCAACCCTTCTCAGTAAACAGTCATTTGTATCAGCTCTCCTCAGATAAACGGTATCTGCGAGAGAATTCACTCGCGCGCGCGCTTTGCTCACGCTACGGGTTAGACCTAAATCTCGCCATCACCCGTGGGCTGCGGAAGTATCTCCAAAAATGCAGTTACACTTACGCCAGAAAATCTCGATTCGCGCTGTAAGATTCATTTTTCAGCAATTCGGTATGCGAACTCTTAAGTCTTAGAGAGAGTTCTAAAATATACGGGAATTTGGTGGATTTTCGTACGGGAATTTGAAAATAGGTCATCGCTCGACACCCTGTTATATGATCGCTGTCAGCCATGCCGGCGCACAGGAGAAAAGAACGAATCGGAATACTACTCATTTTCATAGGGAACGTCAACAATTAGAAGGAATATTGATAGTCCATGGGCAAAACAATGCAGGGATTAATGTATGAGTACTGTAAATGATGTCTTAAAATCCTACTGACCCTTTCAGCGCTGTGAGGACAACTGTATGAATTCCATCATCCTTGGTTTTAGGTCTCTTGTAGAAATAAAGTAGAATGTAAATGTGCCTCTGGCTCGAACTAAAATAAGTCTTATGACTTCAAGGTTCTTGAGGAGGTATATATTCGAGATAGTATGGGATGTTTGGAATATAGATGGTCTTCTGTTTGTTTCTCTCATCAGGCTGATCTCATACCTGATACTAGGGTTGACTATGTAGCCACATTTTTGATTTGTTATCGAGGACGATAATGTCTATACGAGTGTTATCAGTTATGAAAGTGAATATCGGCCGTAGTTATAACGAAATTGAAGGGGGGGGGGGGTCTACACTAAAAAGGCTAGTTAGGAAAAAGAGTTTCGAGCACAATTACGAAGACAAGAAGTGCATTTGCGTTGATTTTATATGCATGTACAAACAAGGTATAATGACTCACCTTGTCATTGCAGTTAACCGTTCAATTATGCATAACTTATCCGAATTCTTACCCACAATAGTTATTGTTAAAACTCGAGTTCATCTACTTGTAAAATATGGGTGTGATGATACGAGGAGAAAAAGCTTAAGTTCGTCAAAAGTGAAGAAAACGTATTTGTATTAATAATGTTCTTACTGGTGAATGTATCATTGAAACGGTTAAGGCATTTCCTGAATGATTTTGCTTTAAAGCAGTGCGGTCCTACAGTAGAACAGGTTCTTAGTAGTTGGTGTGGATCCCACCTTATTATACCACCTGCCTCCTAATGAATTCGTAATGTGTTCCAAGAGAAAATCAACAGCTTGTTTGTGAGTACGTTCCGTTCTGCTTCCACTAGAAGCATTTAATTTCGCCGGACGCAGTGTGATTATCCGAGTAGGAGGCTAAGTTCTGTAGCAGCTTGATACCGACTATGTGCACTTGATGCTTTTTTGCGGCATTGCAAGTCTGCACATTACAATATATTGACTGTCACATCCATGTAAATGCCTGTACTTTAGAATCGATAAATGTATCCCTTCGGTAATGCATTTAAACGTGTAGCTTTATTTTGAATGATCTGATAAAAATCCCAATGTTAAGTCTTCCAAAATATACACCGGTAGTGGATTCATACAAATGACGCCCGTCAGCGCTCTTCTTCATCATCTAGCCTAAGACTTGGAGTTCTGGTTGCTGTGGTGTAAGTGGTCAAACGCATTCGTTCAGTCAGCAAGAGAATAGAATGTGCACCTGCGTGCATGGCCCAACGCGTCTTGTCGCATGCTGGCGTTTACCCCAGGCGGTGGTTACATAGCCTACTTGTAAGCTGTACTTCCTCGCTCGAAAGTTTTGATATCGCTGCTAAATGGCTGAAGTAGGGAGTATTGAATCAATAAATACATACCTACGATAATTCACTCAAACGCTTAACTTTATGTTGAAAGATCTGTAAAAAATCTAGTCTTCCAAAATACATAGTGGATTCATAGAAATGGCCGGGGCGTCGCCGGTAAGCGCTCTTTTCATCTAAGACTTGGAAGAGTTCTAGTCGCGGTGGTGTTAGCAGCCAAACACGCCTGTCCAGTCAGCAAGAGGATAGAACAAGCTTGAATCGCTGATCCCGTAGCTCTGAAGGGCACCGGCGAGCATGGCCCAACACACAACTTCTCGCCTGCTCGTTGTCGGCTGGCATTTACCCCTGGTGGTTACTTAGCCTACAGGAAGCTGCTCATCCTTGCTCGACATTCCTCTTTCCTTCTCGACTCGCAGGCAGCGTCTCTTCGGCCACCTCAGCCAATATTTTCACATAGGCAGTGTGAACTAAGGAAATAACGGATGCACTACCCTCGGATCGCCATGAATCCCAGAGGGGTGCCCAAGACAATGTGCATTCGCCTAAAGAAAAAGCGTGCAAGTTGGTAGCTGCTTTGCCCATATCCCAACGATGGATTTACACTAGAACCTTTCCAGCAATGTAGGGATTATTAATATACATTACGAGATGACTAAACTAATTCCCTCGAGTTTTGGCTCTGATCTCGAGAGAGAGAGAGAGGGGGGGGGGGGGCGCGGACTAGTTACCAATATTGCGCTCATTCTTTGTTTGAGCGACTACGTTACTGTGTATGTATCGAGCTAAATTCATACTACCGGTAAATGTGCTATATAGGTCCACAACGTTATTTTTGTGAAGATAATACGCGCACTTAGTACACTATGAATAATTAAGATCTGTCTGCTGGCCAAGGTGCACAACATAGTCGGTTTTCACATCAAAGCCTGGGTTAGTTACTATTCAAACCCAGCCGGAGTCGTCGTATTTTTAAAGAGCGTTAAAAATCCCTCAGTATGCCTTCGGAGGGAAGTCATTTGTAGGTTAGATTTGATTAACGCTCTTAAGTTCCAACGGTCGCCACCAGGTGCTGGTCGCGGTGGCATCTAGTAGCCAAGTTCTCAGCTTGGTGTCGTTGACGGTAGAATTTGGTAGCAAAAGTAGGAACTACTTGAAAATGATCGTCTGCAGTCCTCACTTGAATTACAGATAACGCTAATACAGCCATTACAATTAACACAGGTTATCAGTAAGTTTCTACACACACGCTAAGTACACGGGGCTACATGACCGCGTTGTCGCAGACCCTAAACTGAGGAACCAACCAGTTTACAGTTTAAAATTATTTCTGTAACGATAGAAATTAGCTTCCAAAACTCGAACCGAATTAGTATTGCCTTGGTAACCATATAGGAGGCCTAGATGACGAACACTTGTTGTCATGGTAACCATCGTGTCAGAAATTTGTCCACGCTATAGCCTAGGCCCCCAGTCCTAATACATAATTATCCATGATTCGATGTTTCTCAGTGTAGCGGAGGAACTTCATATCTTCTGAAAAGAGAAAAATTAACCTTCCTGGGTTTTTATTCCATTGCCAAACTTCCGATACACTTGTGCGAATGGCTAAGTTTGATGCAGATGGCCTCGATGGTCCGCCTCTTTAAAGCAATCACTATCACCGTTCATCAAGAAGCAGTTGCGTGAACGACTAAATCGATCCTTGCGCATCCACGCGGCTCGATTTGTATGTTAGTCTTTACTTGCTATTCTGCTCATGTAAAGGAGCCTCACTCTCGTGCTCACTTTATTGGCCAATGATGCGCGGCAGAGCAGATCAACTCACTCCTTGGTGTGTCGCGCTCTCACTGGCGTTCACCGGAATTTTGCGACTTGCATGTTATGGCATGGAATTTAAATTTGGGCCAATACGTATTATATTATGTCGACCGTGCATGAGCCCCTTCGCGATCTGAGGATATTACATCGATTACTTCTCTGGTAATTAACGGTTTGGCATATCTTCGCAGCTTGGTTATGATGGATGTGTTTGTGCATAGTTGGCATGTAAATGACGGTTTAAGAATTATATGACCATGGTTGGTATGGAAACAATGAATCAAGAATTATACTGTGTTATTGATGTTTTAAGAGGCGAAACAGCTAGGTAATCTGCCCTTATGTGTATAGTGTAACCATAGGACTGCACATATTACATTGGCGTAACACAAAGCAGTCTTGACCGCGATAACGATTTTTAAATCAGCTACACATAAAACGTCTATATCCTGGACTTAGAGGAGAAATTCGACTCTGGCTGTGAAGGTCTACAATCGAAATATTAAGTGAGAACCACGTGAGATATTGATCAAATAATTGTTAAGTAGCGTTATTAGTGAAAAGGAAGTTTGTTTTTGAAGCAGGTCAGGCGCATCTTCCACGAATTAAGGATGTCATGATAGCGAAATGCACTTGCACATTGTGCGGTGGTTCATGCTATTTAATTGCTATGGGCGTAGTGTTTCTTCTAACTTCTGTACCAGGGTGCGAGAATTTTGTCTTGGGTGGGGGGTCTTAAACGGTAAATACACAGACACGAGGTTATCTCATGTTAACACCATTAAATTCGCTATTTTGGCTTGTGAAGGCAGTCGCTAAACGAACTGCACTACTTAGACCCACTAACATGTTGCTGTATATTTTAAATATTATCTTCGGAAAAAAAAAAAAGTTCTTCTAAATTATTGCAGTAATTTACAGTGGTAAGACTTAAGCAGCATTTTTTGAAGACAAATTCCGAGGAAATATATGTACACCTTCAGAGTAAATCAATTAATTTTAAATGTCATAATAGAGCTTTCTTAATTCTTTATTTCACGACTGCCAATTTGACAAAGCTTAATATACATTTTCTATACATAATATGTATGCTAATGAGAGAACTGTGAAGTATACAATTTATGAAATTGATAAACAAGTTAAAATTCAAATGCATGGTGGCAATTCAAATACGGTACCGTACTCAGAAGTGTGAGAAATTCAAAGATCTAGGGTTGCCTACCGAGGATTGAAACGAAAAAATCAATTGCATAATTGGGTGTACAGGCTAGTTCGAAGCTGTAGAGGTAGTTTCACAAGGTGGTTACAGATCCCTTGATAGTGAATGTGGCAATATTGGTGATACTGTTTTAGATATACCCAGAGTACGACACATGTTTAAGAAATGTAAAGTAATTTTTCCTGGGGCTCAGATCATCAGCCCATACGTTTCCTTATAGTAAGGATCGTTGGTTCGTATATGGCGTTATTCTCCTGATCTACATCGTGTGGTTCCGTAGAGCTGACTTCGAATGGAACTATTTGATCTGAGATGTAGCCTTTTTTCGTTCCTGCCTTGTAGGCGTTGATGATCACTCGTCCCGTGCTTCCTTGATCGGCTATTCCGTTCACTTCCTAATGCGTGACATCGAATTTCCCGTAGTGCTTCTGCTAGCAAATGCCGGATGGCGTCTCACTGTGTACGCAGGAACCAAGGGCATGGGCTAAGGTTTCAATCTCGCTGCGGCATTTCCGTTCTGACTTGTACCCGGCACTCATCGTACCGTTGGCCGTGACAGTACAAGTCATCTTTAGGGCGTCTTCCCGCTCGGAACAGGATATACCCTGATGGTGTCAGGTCCATTCGTTCCAAGGTGTATATTCCTTATCAAGTATTACACATATGCCTTTGTGTCGTAATTGACACTAGGAGTCGAATTCGCGAGCTCTTTAGTTTGCTCCTTACTAAGCGGGAGTCTGAAGCCATCTCTCTTCCTGAGGCGGGTTCCAGACGAATTTAATTTCAGGTGATTTGTACATTAGTTTCGTTTTTATTATATATCTATATTTTTATGTTCAAGATGTACTGTTTTCATTAAGCACCTCAATCCGTTGAGCTGTTATAACATGACATCCCACTCCGTTCGGAATAACCCAAGGCCCTAATACTTTGTGTGGGTGAGGGCCATTGAGTCAGGTGTGTGTACTGGTAACTGAAGAATTTCCTTTACCGTTCCTTTTACCCTCGCAGTGCTGTTATAAAGAATTGAGCTCGTAAAAGAGAGAGATTTGTGTGTTTTTTAATATACATAGTTGCCAAAACTATAAAAACCTATGTTATACATTGATAAATAACAAACCTACATGGTTCCAGTTTCATAGGCCCTCTATGTGGTCTCCAGCGTTGCGTACAACGTGTTCCCAGCTACGCGGAAGCCGTTGAATTCAGTTGGCACTGTGCAATCTATCGATGGTGCGAAGAGAGCGGTTGGCAGTCTGCAATTGTAGGGTAGCGTTTCCCGCGTAGTGGCTCCTTCATCTCCTGGTTGTTATCAAAGTCGCAGGTACTTAAATTGGAGCGATTCAACCATGCAGACAACTCCTGCGGAACGATGGACGGAGTATCCATGTGTCGCCGTTTCCTCCTCAAAGCTGCTAGGAGATGGTCTAGCAGAAACGAACAATAGTACGCCGCATAACGGTTTGTCCTGGGGGAACGATGTGTTTTACGATCACACCATTCAAATCATAGGCAAGAATCAACATTACCTTCACATTGGTGGGGATTTGTCGAACTATTTGTTTTCGTGGTGATCCGTTGTGCCGCCACTCGTTTGATTGGCGTTTTGACTGTGGTTCATAAGATTTGGCCTACGTCTCGTCAATAGTTATGATACGCTGTAAGAAGTCCTCTCCTTCGCGCTCATAAAGCTGCAAGTGCGTACGAGAAGCGTCATAACGCAGCCATTTCTGCATGTTGGAGTCATGCGGAACCCATTTTGAAGCAATTTTCCGCACTTTCAGGCAGTCCTTCAGGATGTGGAGGATTGTGCCAGTCCTGTATCTTGCGCTAATTCGCGAAGTGTTACATTCCGATCCGTCTCCACTTACGCGGACACCAACTGTACATTTTCATCACTTATTGGGGGGTGACCAGATCGAGGCATGTCCTCCACATGTTCGCGCCCTTCTCGAAAGCCTGCAACCCATCTTGTTACCGTTCTGTAAGGTAACGCAGCTGCAACGCACGCCTCGTGCAGTCCTTGGTGACACTGTCGAGCCGTGTGACTTCTAGCACACTGGATCCACGTTCTCTGCTCCTGCTTGGAAAACATTGCGACCGTCTTTCGCGAGCGCTTGTTCACAACTACTTATCTGCACGTGACCACTGCAAACGAACGGGGGAGTAGTCAGGAGATGTCATGTACTCCGAGGGAGGGGATGCAGGTTAGCAACCTTTGGTAACAATGGCAGTGCCCAACACCGTTGCGTAGCACCATGGTTGTGAAAACTAAAAAGCCAGCCGTTGTAAGAACGGATCATGCGATTGATCCAAATTTCCAAAGTTAGAAGGGAGGAAATCCGGACTCTTCCGAATCTTTACCCAATTCTTTAAATTTTATTTTATTTTCCTCACTGAATATTACATTGTATCGGATTCCACGTAAAAATGGAGATCCTGTGGCTCATGATTGCGAGATTAACATCTACGTAGAGCTACAACCTTCCTTCCTTCACCTCAAAGTCTTCGTATTGACTGATGCATCCTTTTTAGTTGACTATCTGCTCGTTTCTTAAACAACACATTTGGGTCCCTCGTCCATGTTCAGTGTCTGTCTTTAATTTTACGAGGTCTGTGCTCCCTGAATCGTGTTGGGCCTAATTGCTATGTTCTGACTTTCCCATTGTTGATGTGTATGGCTGCTGGTACCACGTGTTCCGCTCAGACATCAAAGTGTACCCATTGTCGTCACTTCCAATACAGCTATTATATCGCTATGCCCAGTAACAACGCTCCGCGTGGTGGACGATTTGGAAATCTCGTTAGTGTATTAAGGTAGCATTGGTACCTTTTCCGGTGGCGTTGGTATTCGCCTTAGAAAACCAATGGGGATGAAACAGATTCCTTTCATAATGATAATATTACGTGGCAAGTTTTCACTTGTGTCTACAGAGTTGAAAATAATACCATACGATTAGCCGTTCCTTCGGATGAACTGTCGCAAATACAGTAGATGTTGCTCCGTATTACTACAAAAATTATGAAAGAGCTGTAATATGCAGAACTAATGAAATAGACATATCTTTTTTTTTTTTCCAATTCAGAAGAAATTATTACCCGCAGGAGTCTCACGACCGTATCTCGAATTGGTGTGAAACAAGTGACGGTAATTAGACTACTCGCGAAAGAATGGCGTCAAAACTTACGTTTTTTTTAATATTCTTGAGAAACTAAATAACTAATTATAAGTATCCATTGTAGTAAATACGGCTTAAAATCAGGGTTTTGCGGGGGTAGGTGCAGAGCACCTCGATGTTCTACCCTATTTAAACAACAATTACCACCACTGTATGTTGAAGAGGGGAGGGGTTGGATATTGGAAGCGATCTCTCGCACGACGTAAAGGAGAGGCTTGCAAGAAAAGCATTTGGGATACAACAGGGTGGTTTAAAGGAGTCGCACGACCGTATCTCGAATTGGTGAGTTGTCCGAATTAGAAACAAGTGACGGTAACTAGACTACCCGCAAAAGAATGGCTAGCCTCGGCTGGCCGGTGTGTGTAATCAGCTGAAGCATGTCAACATTCAAACTCTTCATTGCAGTGCTTCATATAGACTTTGAATGTGAATAAGTTCATCAAGTCTAAGGTCCAGTCATCTGAACCTGAAACGGCGAAGCTCGCCAAGTTTCGTCAAAATCGGAGAGGCTGAGTTGGTGAGTGCTCCTTGTACAGTAAGTCGTAGACTCAAATTTGTTATGATCTGTTTTGTGTAAAAATAAGTACTGTATATTTAGCAAATCAAGATGTATGTAAGGGGAACAACTCAGGTTATATGCATATAATTGAATTGCACGTTTCTTTTTCCTCCTATTTTATTATGAAACCTATTAATGGTTTTTGTGCTGTTTTATTAAAGGGTAGATTGGAGTGAAACGTTAATTGCGTATAGTGCATTACAGGCGTGAATTAATAATGGCTTTATGGACCATTTGAAACATTGCCGACGACAAAATCAAGAACTAAGAGTTATTGACAACCGCTGCTGCATTAGTTTGCGTCGTTGACTTAGGGTCCTCTTTCCCAGCTACTGTACAAGCACTGGGATAAACGAAGAGCAGTACAGTCGTTTTCAACGGCACAAATTTATCAAGTGCGTTCGAATTTCATTTTTAAATTTAAAAGAAATGGGTTTCTCGAAATTTGTATTCGTCAATAATATTGCTTCATTCCTTAAGTAATCGAGGCGAAAGTGTGTTTGGTTCAGCAGATTTTTTCTCTTTTGTAACGTCCTCATTTCTTATCTTTGCAGTTAACCCAAGGAGCTATTTTTGTTATACAATAATAAAGGTTATATTTGACTGGGGCACAATTTCAGCATTGTTTTATTACAAATATGGAGGCATGATGGCCAATGGCTCTACTTTGTGACATTACTTTTCAGCGATCTTTCTGTTGATTTAGATAGCAATAATACGTGTTGTTCTTTTTCTTTCTTTTTTCAAACCTAATTATGGGAACCATATATTATTTGAAGGCCCCATGTGTCGTATGTTGGGGCAGAGGAACCTTGTATTCGTTATCAAGTAATTTATTCGTGCGATATGTCGGAAGAGATCTTTTAGAATTGAAACTATAACATTTAAAACTTCTTTCGTTTTACTATTTTAAGGGGAGGTGAAAGGAGCCTGTGTGCATTAGTACATTATTTTCTTTTGTTGCTGCCGGTATATTCAAAGGAATCCCAACCAAAATACTCCCCCTTTAAACGGATAAAATGGCTGGCCTTGGAGGAAATACAATTTTTTCTTCTCACCACTTGATTGTGGTGATTTTAATGTGGTATCAGCGCGGCCGGTTTTTTGGTAATAGTGATATGCGCGAACTTTTTTTCTTATTTTCTTTCTTGCCTATGTATGACCTAGGTACTTCTGTACCCTACCGTATTTTAGCAAAATTAACTCTCGAAATATCACGAGATCTGATAAATTGTGGAAATCACGAAATATACGGTACTCCACTTGATACGAAAAATGCTAAACATTATCGAAATAGCTCTCCAATAAACGTTTAAATGCTTCTGAGGAATTGACCGTCGTGGTTTCCTTCTAATTTGATTGATACTGCTGCATATTCTCTACACAAATTCCCACAAAGCCGGAAGTATGTGTATTCAGTTCCGTAATCCCTAAGGCTATCGATGATATCGATTACATCAAATGACATTTTGGTCGTAGATACAGCAGTGAGAGTTCGTGACTGATAAAACTTCATCGGCAAGCATCCAGCATTTAAGTATACAAAGCTGAAAATTTAAGTCTCAACAGTTTTCTCGAGGGCCGAAGAATACCACAGTGAGGGGTTCTATGTATTTGACGTTGCAAGAAAGATTCTGATGTGTAAATACTGCTATGTTCGTATTCAGTGGGAACGGCACGCGCGATAAACACTGCAGGTATCCATAAACGCGTCAACAAAAGAAGAAAGAAAGGAAATGACATAATCCTAAGAGGCAAATGACAAACAGCGATACTCGACACATCGCAAAGAAGTTGAAAAGTGATAGAGAGCAATTTGTAATAGACACAACATAGGCATTCATTGTTAGATTTACACGTGGCCTACGTTATACTCAAGGCCTGGATATAGAGCGTAGACTTGGTACGCCAAACTGGTAGTTCTACTTGACGCCACTAGGATCGCGGCTCGGCGCCCTAGTTGTCTGCTTTTGACTATGCGTTACATGCAACTCAAGTACATTTAATACATGTTTTTTTTTAGCACTTCTTACCTGTTTTTCTCCAGTTTCCCCCAAATGATGAATACAGCTCACTCTTGAATGTATTTCACTTCACTTGAAGAATTTTTCTGTCAAGTGGTTTACTTCTTAAATTCAGAAACGTTGCACTACTGCCCGTGTGGTTCACACCAATATTCTTTAAAAGCGGCCTTAAGAACTTTCGCAGAAGAACTACGGAGAGAGAATTGTGAATGCACACTTCGCATTTTGTGTGCTCGGAAAACGTGTCAGTTAAAATATTTGTGAAATTTGGCACTAAATATTTTCGAGACATGAAATTTACGGCTGTTGTGACAAAGTGAGAAATTGTTTCCAGCAAATAAATAAAAAATGATTTGGGATATCTTAATCCCCCTCTGTCTTGAAAATGTATTAAACTAAATGGCAGGCTTGAATTTGTTGGAGCTGATATTTTCTCTAAGCAACCTTCACAGTCTGTTCTCTCTTCTGCCACTCTTACAAGAAATCCCGCTACCATTGCAATTGAGATGGATGATAGAGACGCTGGCTTTTCTGGAAACAAAAATAGAGATTTTAATACTAAAATGTCAACCATAATGTTTTATTTCAATGAACTTAATATAGGCTATAAGCCCCATATTCTTACCTTGAACAGGGCTTTCAAGAATCTCAAAGACATGTGCCGGAAGCTCATTGGCTTGGTTTTGCACCTTCCGCGATTTTTTAGGCTTCAGAAACTTGGTCAAGGCGCTTGTTACGACTGCATCTTCCCTCAGCTCCACATTCCCACTTCTAAAAGATGCGATAATTCCTGTGCTAAGTGTTGACTCGATGGCATGCAGGCATGATCTCACGTCCATCATGTCATTGTTACCTCCCTTATTTCTCAGGTGACTGAAGAGCAGTTCTACATCGTCACTTGAGAGATTCCGCGTGAGCACATATTGAAAGCCGATACTGATTAGAAATCGTATGCAGGACACGGTTGATGAAGTTCTTAGCACCAAAGCTTGATAAGTTTCCTTTGTAAGTCTCATCTTTTTATCGGGATAACTTTGAATCTGTGACAGGTAGGGCAGAAATTCATTGGCCAGCCATGAAAGTCTCTCATCATTAACTTCACTGAAAATAAGCTTGTCCGTGTTTCTGGAATGAAGTCCGTGTGTTTTATTGCAGATATCATGTATATCAAACCATTTTCTAAAAATTTCCAAGATTTTGTTTTGTTTTCGTGTAGGCTGTCCTTATCTTCAACTTTCTCTGGGCACACGACTTCCATGCTCTTAAGCCCAGCTATTGTGTCTGGAGTAAACACCAATTTGGCTCTCGCCACATTCATTTTTTCTAAATTGCTTGGATATACAACCTTCCTGCTTAATTTTCTAACTGGCTTTACTACTAGCTTTTTCTGTAAGTGGTACAGATTCTTGAGATGATCACTAGTTATTAAATTGTCATCTACATAGAAGTTCCTACTCAGATATTGTGATCGTACATTCTTAATGATGTGACTCGGATCGAAACTAAGAAAAAGTGGCCTCTGCTCGTCTTTCGGGTGACGAATTTCATGAGTGGCACATCCGCCACACAGCGCCTCAAACATTGACACATTCACCTGACAGTTGTCCGTCACTTCTTATGACCTTGAAGCCGCATTCCTCAACCGCATCCAGTGTTATCCTAGATTTACTGTTGTCCTGTGAGTCCACATGTAAAGTAGAACGAAACAGGTATCCTGTAGAAGGATGACAGGCCCTTGAACAGTATGCATAATAATTTATTAGCTAATTTATGTTCGATTCCAATTGCATCTTTCTCAATATCACTAATGCCGAGAAACATGTCTAAATTCTTGTCATACAATAGTCTAGACTTTATGGCCATTTCATCATTGATTAATGAACCAACCTTCTCATTATCGTGAGTCAGTGACTTTTCTTCAGCTGTCAACCTAGCTTTTGCAAGTGACGTGACACCTGTCTCTCCGTTCGTATACCCAATGTACGTTTTCAGTGTTCGTGGATGAGGAAGTTGTAAAATAATTATTTCTCTCAGTAAGAGGTAAGCCGACGGTGATTTATTAGAGAGCAATACACATATTTTTATTGTTGTTTCATTGTATTTAAACTTTCGTTTCGTGAAAACTCGAATTTGTTCAAGTAAGAAATTAGCCTTCAAGTCCGCACGATCCGCTTCACTCTTGAGCTTCGATATTTGAACATCGAGTTTTTCCTGACGTTGCACTGAGTGTAATTTTTGTTTCAATGAAATTAGCTTCTGATTCAATGACTTAATTGTAGTTCTGTATACTGTATTCTTTCTTAGTGCCCTCCTTAATTTTAATTTTGTTGACTTGCAATTAGTTTGCTTGATTGTAGAACATTGCGTTCCTACACTAACACGTGGTTGATCATGGTTTTCTTCAATTCGTTCATCACAATAGTCTTCCGTAAAATTTCAGTTACCTGAACATTTCCTTTTATTGTTGATATGTATGTCTCTATCGCCACGTGCTCTTTTGCGCGTATTTCTATTTATTTGTGCGTGTTTATGTTCGGGGTAGTCCTCAAAAAACCGTCGGAAATGCGTTCAGTAAAAGCGTTCCCTTTGTAGTAGGCTATTTATACTAAAATCAGAATCCTTGAAATGCTTGCTACAAATTGTAGAAGACCGTTTTGGTGTCCACAAAGACCCTGGCTTTACCCCCTCACGTGATACAGCTAAAACCCATTGTTTCAATGTATCATTGTTCAA
This sequence comes from Meconema thalassinum, assembly GCA_946902985.2. Taxonomy (NCBI): domain Eukaryota; kingdom Metazoa; phylum Arthropoda; class Insecta; order Orthoptera; family Tettigoniidae; genus Meconema; species Meconema thalassinum. The sequence continues at coordinate 305,716,297 of OX336392.1, read as the reverse complement.
TGGAAATTTATGAAACGAAAGTCCATTGCCTTTAAGTTGATGAGATTTACAATACGGCACGCTACAGTACACCATTTTTGACGAACAAAATAATAACACTAATATTTACGCATAAGTTACTCTTAAAATCATTCACTGATTTATATCTAAAGTATTTATCACACATACATGTCACATTTATGCTGGTACACTGGATTAAAACTTGCTTTTCACTACGTCTTGTTCATAAAGACCACCTAGCACCCATCTCAATATCAGTCAAACAGGAGTCTACTGCTCTTAACGAAAGCACAACTATTATACGACACGCTTCGCCAGTCAATTTTAAACTCACCTTAGCTCTCTCACTTATTAGGACACCTTATTTACCGCCAAATACAGACACACTAATCACATTGTACGTAATGCAAACGGTACGATTAAGGGCGCCAGACAGCGAACCTAGTGGCAAAATGCGGAACAAGTTCGAACCATCGCTCGCAATGTTGTCTGGCGCCTCATTTCCAGGCCTTGTATATAACGTAGGCCACGGATTTACCCCCCCATACTATAAGGAAGATATCAGAAGAAACATCGATCATTATGACAATTTATTTCGCTGAAATACTCGCCGAAATAGTGTCAGTTTCAACACCGAAATAAACTGTTTTATTTCACCAAAAAATAATGTCCTTAGGTATCAGCAACACCCATCCCTTTTTTTTTCTTTTTTTTCACCCTTTTGCCGTTTGATCCATTTATAAATTAAACTACTTCCTAATCTTTCACCTATGGATGTTTTTAAGACTGAACACACTAATGAAAGAGGGCTAGGTGGAATTACAAATACATAATTTGAATTAAACCGTCTTGTAGACAGTTTTGTATTACATCTCCAGAAGTGCTCTTCCAGGCGGCTGGCCTGACAGTGCTACCGTCCCGAAGTTCTACCTCAGTTCCTAGGATATTATCAGCCGTTGACTTCAAAATGACTCGCCAGTTACATCAATTTGCTTAATCCTTTAACATTTGGCAGTTATTGACTTTAAATAAGGTTATAACTATGCAATTAAGACAATTTTCTCACTAAGATATCCCGCCATACACACGGTAAATTTTCGTTGCCATGTTAGAATCGCTTTATAACTCCCTAACACTTACAAAATTCAAGGGGATGGTGAACCCAATACGGAATCCATGTATGGATTACAATTGAGACATCAGGAATGATAAACAATATATAACGCAATGGACTCCGTAGAAGCTAGCGAGTGTACCGAATGGAGGACTTGTTTCAAGAGTGAAAGGATGATAGCTGCAAATAGGCATACTAAGTTTGAAATTTGTCAAGTTTATTTGCGTTCCGGGACTAACTTCCGATGTGTTCATGAATACAACGTTGTCGTGTGGGGTCAACAATACAAGGTTACAATAATCTCGTATGCCATGCCATCTCAAAATGCATTTACTTACTGATCATTACAACCTACGCGATGCTCTCTAACCCTTGTATAATCAATTAATTTGATGAAAATAAGCCTTGTAAAATAATGCTTCACTGCTGTATTTTATAATGCCGGTTGGTTCTCGACTTGTGGTCGTAAAATAAATTGCAGGACAGATTCCTCTGAAAACACTAAAACACCGCCAAATTCCTTAAGTTTCTGGAGGCATTTGCTTCGCACAGGGGTCTATATTTGATTCTGACAAACATCTCCCCTCCATGACAGCTCTTAAAACCTCTGCTTTGAAAAGTATGGTTTGAGGCAGAAATATTGGTAGGTGCATTTCGTGTCCTGAAACTGCGTTCACAGGGTAGAATCGAAGTTCCTTTTCGGAAGCGAATGTTTGGCCTAATATAGTGAAAGCACGCTTAAAATTTTAGTGCTTCCAACGCCGAATATAATTAATACGAATGTCCGTGTCAATTTATCTTGCCTCATCAAAATCTCCATTTTCACAAGAAATACACATTTTATGATTACAATCTGTGTGCAATTATAAGACTAATTTGCCGACGGTCGAACTAGGGACTATGCTTCTATATCCACTAGCATGAACTAGCATTGTCCCTTTTACCGCTAATCTACAAGCAGTAGGATACAATACAGTAGTGCAGTCCTGCTTAGTAGCAGTCCTATTTAAAATGCATTGCTACACTAACTTCTTACAGGTCTTTTGGAACAATACATACGCCATTGATATAAAGAAGGTGGCATTGAAATTCCTCTATGCCTATCGTAAAATTGATGGCAGATCGCTTGCTCATTGGATAGTATAAGAGTATAACTGCCGTTGCACCATACATTTCGTTATTACGGCACTCTATTGTATACCTGCTAAAAATAACCGCAAATATTCTTTTTAAGGTGCAATCAAACCAAATGTACTACAGCTTTCCTCTAATCTTGACAGTCGACTAAAGCGGTGTAGTAATAGTAGCCTACCTAGAATCAGGCAGGGATGCCAGCCTAGTGGAATTCGTTCATTTAATGCTTATCCACCGAAGTTCGTTTGCAGTTATATATAAAATAAGTCCTTTATATAGCACATGCGTGCAGTGTAGGAACGTGTGGTTATCAGAGCTCGGTATATTATTTTCCTACGATTGAACGAGCAATGGAGCGCGCATGCCTGTGTCAGTTGTAGACCGGTTTGCGGGGAAAGTACAGCTAGATCGGAATGCACGAAGCTGGAAGCAGAGAGCATGGACAAGGAAGACTGTTATCTCGCGTTTCACTGACTGTGGTCAATTATAGTGGTCTTTCGTTCGTTCAGCCGCCAGTCGGTGAGGCATGACCGAGGCCTCAGTAATCCAATATTTAATATATATATATATTTTAACACAGCTTATTATAATTATATAAAATCGTGTATAGGCCTATGCCCTGTGATAGTTATCTTGTACGTATGTCTAACCCTTAATCTTAATTATAATATTATTATTGACGCCTTGATTGTGACGGAAGTTAAGGCTCTTGGCCTTCTCGTACACTTAACCACACAGAATGCAACTTCCTACATATAATGTACACTTCGTTCTTAACCTAACATATTAAGTCTAATAAAACCTAACCGTGGCTCAGGCGGCAGCACGCCGGCCTCTCACCGCTGGGCCCGTGGTTCAAATCCCGGTCACTCCATGTGAGATCTGTGCTGGACAGAACGGAGGCAGACAGGTTTTTCTCCGGGTACTCCGGTTTTTCCTGTCACAATTTCATTCCAGCAACACTCTCCACTATCATTTCATTTCGTCTGTCATTCATTTAATCATTGCCCCAGAGGAGTGCGTCAGGCTTCGGCAGCCGGCACAGTTCATATCCTCGCCTCTAGATTGGGGGCTTCATTCATTCCATTCCTGACCCGGTCGGAGACTGGAAGCAGGCTGTGGATTTTCTTTCATTTTCAAAACCTAAATACAAAAATTGAATTATTTGTTCACGTATTCCTAGTAGGTAGCATGGTAGGTAGAATAATTAGTTTTTACCCAGCACACTAGTGCCTGTGTATCAATACGAGATGGCATCGACTGCCATATCGGACTGACTTACTTGGTCCGAGGCCGCCAGGCCGTCGAGAAATAGCTATTCGTTCTGAATATTTATGACAAGAGCGACAGTACGACTATGTTCAGTTTTGTTGTACTTCACGGCCACATGACATGGCTTGTTTCATCTCTCAGCCTGGGACATATATCCGTCCAGTGATCGCATTCGCAAAGTATGCACCATTTGTGTTTTGTATCGCGCCTCCGAACGCGCAGGCTTTATCAGCCAAGGTGGTAGTCATACATGTAAAATCGTGATTTCTGGAGTCTTGGTAGGACGAAATATTTTTAGCCTACTTTTCACATTTTGCCAAAAATGATGATGAAAAAGTAGACTTACGAGATCAACCCGGGCAAATTTGTGTCTCCCTATCAATTCATTAACGGCTGCAGCTATCGAAACGAAATTTGGTATGAGTGAAGATCTGTGCCAGGACATCTAAGACAATTTTTCTGTATGATGCCATGCTACCATGCTGAAAAGTCACTATGGAAATTTTGGATATCCCAGAAGGTATTCATGGGAACAGTTCCAAAATTGGCACACACATTGACCATAATGTTTTAAGATTGATTTTCAGGGGCCCATATATTTCAGTGTTGCCTATATGCTATGCATGCTGTTAGGATCAATGTTAAACTTCCATACTCATAGATTTCTTCCAGAATTGGCACATATACAGAGGGATCCAGGAAAATGTAGACACTCTTTGATAGTTAATATCTTCGGAACAAAATGACATAACGTTACAATAATTTTTGCACGGTAGCGCAGTCCTTCGTTTTCTTCTAAACAGGTGATGTCCACATGAGTGGCGCGTTTTCCAGCTGATAACAGTGCAGCAATGAAGTAAAATTGTCGTTTGAGCAACGCCGTATTGAAGTGGTACTGGAAGTACGAAAACATGGAGGTACAACGGCAATACCGTAGCCTAATGTGTACGGAACTCAGCCACCAACACGTACAAAAATTCATCGTATTCGGGATAAATTTGAAGCTGACAGTACTGTTCGGGTTGTGCGTAAGGAAAGGTCTAGCCGACCAAAAACATCAATAAGTCCAGCTTCCAGCGCTGCTGTGTTGGAGCATTATACCATATCACCTCAAAAATCGGTGAACCATGGTGCACGTGCAAGTGGGGTGAGCCGATCAAGTGTACGACGAATTCTGAAGGCTGCAAAGTGGAAAGTGTACATTCCAAGATCGTTGCACGCTATGAACGTGGACGACCCGGGTTGAAGTATGGAGTATTGCGAGTGGTTTGAATGCATGCTTCGCGAGGTTGAACAGTTTGCATGTATGGTTATCTGGTCTGAGGAGGCGCAGTTCAAACTGAACGGAACTGTTAACCGCCACAACTGCGTGTACTGGGCCCCTGAAAATCCTCAAGTTCACGTGGGCAAACATGTTCATCTACCGGCTGTTAATGTGTGTGGTCTACCATCGCGCAGTTTGATTGGCCCATTCCTCTTTGAAGGACCGTAACTGGTGAGGGGTATCTTCATATGCTGCAAACATCGATTTTACCTGCCATCCGAGAAGTGTTTGGAAATGAAAGATTTTACCTACAACATGGCGCTCCGCCTAACTACCACTGAGATGCCAGAGCCTACTTGGATGAATAGATCGGTCAGAAGAACTTAAGTACCCACCAAGGTCTACAGACCTTACACCTCTTGACTTCTACCTGTTGGGGGCCTTGTAAAATGAAGTTGATCAACAGAAGCCAGCTACACTGAACGAGTTACGGGAAACCATCCAGGCGTCCTGTTTGGTTATCACACTGGCAGCCGTAGTTCGGTCAGCAGCATTCACGTTGTTTGGCTGCTAATAGGGGTCATTTTGAACACACAAAATAACCTTCCCCCCGTGCAAGAGTTGTAACCGAGGCGAGGTAGTGCAGTGGTCAATCTGCTTGCCTCTCACCTAGGCTGACCGTGTTCGATTCCCGGTCAATGCATGTGAGATTTTCGAAATGAAATATCACGTCCTGTGGTTCGGATTCCACGTAAAATGGATGTCTCTTGGCTCATGATCGCGATATTAATGGTCACGTTAAACTAAAACCTTCCTTCAGAATTGTAACAGTGTGTCATTTTGTTCCAAAGAATGCCTATATTTTTTTGGGACTCCTCTGTATATAAACCATAATATTTCAGATTAATTTTGAGTGTAATACATAAATGACAGCATTATCAACATGATTCTGCGCGTTCTGATATGTTTAATGTATAACTCCATGTACCGTCCATACTATCCATTGGACTCCAACAAATGTTGTATGTATAGTGTGTACCCTAATAGGTGGCACCCCTAGACATATATTTGGAGTGCCAAGGCTTCAGGCTGTTGATAAATGCTCTATAATTTTGAAAAGTAGTAAGCAGCCCAACGATTTTAAACTTTGTACACGCAGGGAACATAAAGTAGCTTGTGAAACCCATATGTGACAGTGCTGCTATTATGTTTCTACACATGCTGATAGGTTCAATGTTGTAACTACAAGTAACTTCCGTACTAACAAATGGATTTCTTCGAAAATTAGCATGTATGTAGATCATAAAATTTCAGATTAATTTCGAGCAACCTATAAATGACAGTGTTGCAACACGATTCTACGTGTACTGGCAGGTTCAATGTTTGAATGAATAGCCCGACACAGCAGTGTCTGCCGCGACGCAGTTAGGCACTTAGTGCCTTCACACCGCCTCTGGCACACGTGACACGTCCTGACTCCCAGAGTCCCGATGGAGCAACATCGTTCATTCTATGCTTGGACTTCGCCCTGATAACATAATGCTACGCAATGCAGATGGTTTGCTCACTCGTCTCGTCGTTGTGCAACGACTTGACAACATTATTGGCTCTTGAACTCAACGAAGCAGTCTGCTCTACTTACCTTGGTTTTCTCAGATGCTCTTTCTAGCCTAGTTGAAATCGCAGGTTTTGTGTGTGTTTAAATCCTTTGCTCTCGACTGAATACGTGCGTAATATTGATATACCAGTACACTTCTTGTTCTAATCGTACGCCACGGATTTGAAAGATACTGACGATGAACGATTGCAATGCCTTTGGTGCTGTCCAAGTTAAAAACAAAAGCATTACACAGTCAGGTGAGAGAAATAATATCTAATGTGCACAATTTCATGAAACAAGAAGCGGAAAGGCGTTGACATACCTATAAATACATTCGGCAAACGGTCAGCGGTGACTGCTGGAGTTCCTGAGCGTACCATCAGGGCGATAGTAAGTGAAAGAAAGGTGTTGAGTCCTCTCTACATTTTTATCCACACCTGGTAAAGCAAGACCGCGAGCAGCCACCGAATCTTCAGCGGATAATTTTACTCAAGAAGTGATACGACGATGTATACTGTGTATGATTTTGCTTTGCACGAAATGAAAATTCCCACGCTTCGACTGTTACTTTCTAAGTTTCAACAAGACATTAATTTTTCAGGCAGTAAAGAGAGTTTACGTAAACTGGGATTCAAGTGGGAGGAAGACACTGAACAACAGAACAGTTTTGACGGAGAGGCAGGACATTCGTCTGCAAAGAACGAAATACTTCAGGCAAATCATGCATTATAGAGCTCAAAATAAATAAATTCCAGGTTGCCTATTCTTTGGGTTCGTCTAATTTCATGTACCATACTTTTCTTTATTATTTTATTTTAGTTCGTGTGATGTGCTAACTGATAAGTTTTCTTTAAGGCATGTTTCTATAATGGCAGGACATGTTAAAAAAATATGCACACTGAAAGGGTTTTGCAACCCCAATATTCGTATGAAACCACGTTTACATTGCAGAAGGTTTTACGGGTAGTAATTGATGAGTGAGTGATTAATGATCGATTAGTAGTGCCCTCTTTCAAATCATTTTAAAATATTAGTACTTAATTTACGCCCCTTTTAACTACTGTGGCTTTTAGAGACGCCGGGGTCCCGGAATTTTGCCCCGAAGGGGATTTTTAACGTGCTAGTAAATATACTGGCACAGCTCCCTCACAATTGCGCACCCTCAAATGCCAGCTGACTGTGCCAGTATTCGATCCTGCAACCATGGGCAGAGCAAGCGGGAACGTTACCGTTGAGCTACGCAGCCAGCCAATTTTAAAATAACTTAAAAGGTAAACTACTGGGCGTAGATTTGTTATTCATGTTTCTATGCACTATATTCAGGAAAATGCTGCCTTTCATCCTATTAATATGCCGTATCCTGCCAAACTTGGCCCAGCGGTGCGCGTGATATTTCGCGACGCGAGGGATTAGTCGAGCTAGAACAGTTCTATTCATCCCACTGTTCAGTGGCCACGCCTCTCCGGTCATACCGTGGCAGAGACTGCTGCGTCGGGATTTAACGTTCATACTAACGAATATGTTTCAAAATCGGCACATATATACCTAGTCTTGTCATAAATACTGCTACAGACCTTTGAGCTATACTGTAAGATAGTTTCCTTTCCCTGTCGTGAGTCACCCTTACCATTGGGAGTCCAGGCATAGAAACGAGAGGTTGTTAAGTGTCTATAATGGAGTGGGGCGAGTATGAGTACACTGTGTCTGTAATAGCCCTTCACATGGTAGGGAAATCATCTGATACTAGGAGACCTGTGCGAGACCAACCAGCCGCCCGGCTTTACTGTTATGTCGACTTCTATAAATATGTTTATTTGTTTAAACGCTCTTTTTAAATAAATGGTCGATATTTATGAAATCAGGGTGCAATTCGTCACTGCTGTGGATAATTCCGTTTGAATATCCTTTTCAATGCTCAATGGAATGTGTGTAGACTACCCGCCCGGCTCTGGTGCTAACGCGACCAGTTCTGCCAGGGGCTATCGTCTTGTTTATTTGTTTCAACACACTTTTTAAACAAACATATTTCCTTTGACTTTTCAAGAAATGCAAGATTTTTCCTGTACTATTGAGACGATTAGGAAGAGGCACAAACCGCACCTTCTAACTCCTTCTGGTTCAGGAGCTTGAGTTTTTTGTCTGATAAACTTACCTTATTATATAATAATATAGATTTTCAAGACATAAAAACATTGAAGAATAGTAGAATGTTCCAGCACCGCACTATCGAGCAATTCCTCCAGACAGACTCTTGATGACCGGATATGGTCAGGAAGACCACGTACCATCCAGACTTGTGGAAGTAGTGGTCGACCTAGGGTTGAACGTTTATCGGCGAAGCATAGGACACACTGCCCAGCTGAAGATGCAGAGGAAACTAAAATCAAAACGCCACCTGCAGAGGTACGCTCGAAATGGGCACAGGAGAATTCTTGGAACATGTGAACAAATTGTCACTGTTGAAAAATCTTCTAATGTCCAAAATTACAAGGTGTATGCCTCATCATCTCTTGATGCCCGTGCAAGATCTCCGAGGATCCAGCTAGGCTATCATCCTGTTTCAGTAATGATTGGTGAGGTGTGAGCCATTCTGGCACAACTGAGCTCCATTTTTGCGAGCAATGGGTAAACAGTTCAGCGAAGGTCGGTAAAAATCCAAAATGGAGTTTCCAGCAAGATTCAACACCTACATACAAAGCCAAGAGTGGCTTCAAGCCAATGTTCCTGAGTTCATATCTCCAACTGATTGGCCTTCCTCCAACCCCGACCTTTGGATCACAGATTGTGGTATGCAAGAAGTGACACCCTAGTATTGACAGTTTGAAATATATGACTGGCTTAAGAAACTTTCTGCCTGTGTTGGTTTTAAAAAACAATTGGTACTATGCGTTCAAAATAGGTGTAATATAAGTACTGTATATTACAAGGAAAATAAAATGCCGTTTACGATTTCTTTAAAAACCTTGTAACAGTACTTGACATGCCTAGGTAGATCATAATATTTCAGATTAATTTTGAGCAACCCACACATGACAGTAGTGGAAGCATGAAACGACTCGTGCTGATATGTGCTTTGTGCTCCTTGAGGTACAAATTGAGTTACCAGGGCTGCCAGCTGTTGATTAATACTCTAATATGGAACCTTCGGTTCAATATTTCAGAAAGTATGCACGCCAACTATTTTAAATATTTGCGCAAGTATAGTGCATAAAATTTTTGTATAACCCATGCATGACAGTGCTGCCAACGTGATACTACGCATTCTTATCGCTTCAGTGTTTAACTTCCATACTAATATATGAATTTCATCCAAATTTTGTATGTGTAATATATGCTTGAGGACACATTACTGTGCTTATAAGAATCAACTGCTACTTCTCAAGTCTCTTGACCCTAGATTTAAAATCGAACATAACTTACTATATTGTTTTGAGTATTCAGTCTTTTTACTGGTTTGATGCAGCACTCGACTCCTCCCTGTCCTGAGCTAATCGTTTCATCACAACGTAGTTACCACACCCTACATTCAAGACAATCTTCCCTCCAGTTCTTATCCTTGACCCTTCTTTCCATAAATAAATTTGATTAGCCGTCACCAGAAATATCTCTCCTGTCCCACTCGTCTTAAATATCTCTTAATTCGTTACTTTATTCCACCCATCCGATCATTCTCCTGTAACACTACATTTCAAATTCTTCTATTCTCTTATATGCTGCGCATACACTGCAAGTTAACCTTCCATTAGTGCCACGCTCCACACAAAGGCTTTCAAAAAATTACTTCCTAATACCTAGATCTATATTTAATGTCAACAGATTTCTTTTCTGTAGAAATGCTCTCCTTGTCTAAGCCAACCTACTTATTATATCCTCTTTGCTTGGCCCATCACTGGTTATTTTGCTTCCTAAGTAGCAGAAGTTTCCTACTTTCTTTAGCTTTTCATCTGCCAATAGGGGTTTCTGATTTCCTTCGGCTGCATTCCATTATTTTTGTTTTACATTGATTGATTTTCTTCTTGAATTATTTCCTCAAGATGGAATCCATTCCATTTTAAACTCATTCTAATCCACTGGTGAATCGGCTAAGAAGCACGCAAGGAAGTCTTCTAACCGGTGATGACCAGTAGTGGATGTGGGATAGTTATAAAGGTGTAGGATAGCGATAGGTGCCTCAGGACTTGGAGGAAGTACAGGGTACCATTCCGCCATTTATTCTGGAGAGGGTAAACTAAAACTACAGTATATTGGATCTCCACTGTAGGCGTCGGGATTCGAACCTTCTATTTCCGGACTTCATGCTCCACTTGCAGTTGTGGTATGCCTCTTTCAGCGCACGACTATATTGCGTGTTTGGAGCAACACGTCGTTTTATTAGGGCTCTCGGTCAGGCAAGCCTGGGGTATGTCAACAGATAGTATTGTTAGCGTCTTTTTTTTCTTTCTTCGGGCGTACGCGGATACGAATTGTTGGACAACTTTCGTATTTGAATTTGAAAGATCGTATGCATTACGAGAGCAATCTCGCTGAGGTGAGAATGCGTGAAGTCAAACACAATTCACAACTATCACACTGCATAATGACCAAGAGCATATCAATAAGGAACAGGCCGTGAGCGTATTAGTACCCGTTTTAGATATGATTGTAGACGGTGAAGTTGGGAACTAAGTATTGTTTACAGTCGAGCTGAGTGTGCATTGGCGCAGTGATTTCCTCTTTATCCCGCTAGCTAACAAGCCAAGGTCAGCGGTATTCTTTCTCACGTAAGGTAATGTTGGAATGCACCTTAAGTTAGCTCTCTTTCGATCATATCGATGTAGCCGAGTAGTTCTGCAGTGTTGTATCACAGCTCACAGCAGGTATCGGTAACCAGTCAATCGCATAACACTTAAGAGGATTAAATAAAATGCCTGTTAAATGTAATTCTAATTAGTGAGGAGTTACTTGCTCAAATTGTTTCGTATGCATAGACACTCATGAGTTGTCTAGCAACATTGAAAGCTCCTGGCAGTGCTTTATACCTTGAACTCATAAAAATATTGGTTGACCACCTGGGTCGGTCGAAAGCGTCTACATGAGTGGACTCTGAGAATTCCCTAGAAAAATTCTCCACACTGTCCCAGCTTGTTCTTCCAGCAATGGTCAAGAGGTATTCGTTCGTATGCTTATTGCCTGACACGCCAGTGTCCTTCCGTTTGATGAAGCAGAAAGTATGGCGCCCGCCAAATCAGTGTAGGTCCAGATCCGATATTGCCGTGCAAATTAAACCATTTGCCGCCGATACACCGTTAACATAGATCCGTTGATCGTATGTTTGATTCGGAGCAGGATTTACTGAATTGTCGTTTTAGACATACGTCTAGTAGCCTATGGTTCATTTTGACGGAAAATGCTCCACCCTAGAGTTTCCACGAGTTAAAATGGCACCGAAGCTTATGCATAGCGAACTTCCGGTCCGCGAATCTCCATTTGATTTTCATTGGCAATGAATCGTCCGTGATTATCTTAATTATTATTTCAGATTTTGGTCTTGTTTTTAGGTGTTCAACTTATGAAATAAGAACTAGAGGGTTGTCATTTATTGAATATTCCAATGACAAGTGTCTCCTAGAGCAAATAAGAAATCTTCGTAACAAAAATTACCATAACAAACAGCTTGCCTACAACGTGTGCGATTTGTACATTTCAAACGGCAGTGGTCTAACATATCTTGGACTACAATTATTGTATTAAGTTGGTGTCAATTAAATATGTTATATGTGAGAATATTATAATCAGTTGCTATCCGGTTATATTGGTATATTATGCATAAACTTGGCCCGTTTAAATGCTAAAATGTGACGAAGGCTACGAGTTATAAGCTATATCATACACCGTACCGATAGCATTTACTAATAACTCATCCTTTCTTCTTTAATATTTATTTAAGCATTAATAGCCTATCTATTAACCCGTATTTAACCAATGATCATTTTATAATTATATACATATTCCAGGTATTGTAACAAAGCGATATTTGATAGCACATGCGGTTCCATCTTAAAATCCAGCCGTGCCGTGCTGGTATGGAAATTTTTTAAGTTACTAGACCAAACTACTGGTGACAAATTTAAAAAACTGCTCATTTACATCTTCACTCTAGTCTATGTAAAGTACCATGCGGCAATCACTGGAGGGGTGAGGGGGTCGTGGCCTCAATTTCACAAACTAACGAACCTCATTTTGCATGAATTATGGAACCCGAAACATAATGGAGGTATGGATTGTCTGTCTTGAGAAATGTTTTAGTCAATTTAAGGTATAAAAAGCTGCGTGCCAACTAAAGTTGCTCTGTGGAAGAAGAAGAAGAAAACTAGCTAAGATTATACGATGTGCATACAGTTAAATACGATCATCCGTTTGGAGAAACGATTTCTTCATCACGATTTTACAACAATTTCAAACATAATCTGTTGTACATTGACGGGGAAATGTGCAACATTTAGCGACTACGAGTGTTGTAAGCGTCACAACGTTAACTGACATTTCGCATCATTAATGCATAAGGAATAAACACAAGTAGAACTTTTTCATTGTACATAGCTGAAGATCATAACATTCTTGGTGCATTTTACAACTTTTATATCTCCTAACAATAATAATTTGCTTAGTTGCATGCAAAGAAAATTGTAGTACACAGTTCCTCTTGCTTCCATTACCTGACTACTAAACCGGAAGCTGGTTATGCATAACCATACGCCGGTAGTGCGTCCTATAGCAAGTGAAAGAACGAAAGAAAGTGTGAGCTACACTTGCCCACTTTAGCGCACTTTTGTAGCAGACTTCAAATTCTCGCATCCACGGCACAGCTCCGCAATTCCCATGTCGGTTATTCCCAATTTATTTCTGTGCTTGGCCGAAGAGCCGATAGTCTTTTGTTCTACTGTGGTACACGCTGTTCGCAAAAGACAGGAATGAGTGATGTGAGCGCTATGTTCTACAGTACACCGTATATATTGATGGGAGCCAGAGAGAAGCGTTTCGATATCCCCTCCAGGGTCGTGGGCGACCTGAATTAGAGCCCTTGTCTTCGTTAAGACGTCACTAACCAGGCCTCCCGAGCCGGTTTTTGCGTGTGGTAGGGTCCAGTCCCCTTCCATTCTCCATCCGCCATAGCATCCTGCAGGTTCCCATTTCGCATCACGAGGCTGGTAGACCCCGTACCAGACCATACAAAGGCTTTTAAATGCTTGGCAGAGCCGGAGATCGAACCCGGTACCTCAGGGGACCGCCAACAATGCTAGCCACGAGGTGATCACATACAGTATGGAAGAGAGATTAAAAAAGAAAAACAATGTATTCGTAGCTCGGCCAGATGGAGATCATCCGCTGACAGATGTATGTAATCGACCTGCCTAAAACTCACTATCTTCCTTTTATCTTACTGCGTTTGAAACCATTGAACGCCATGACAGGCACTCACTGTACACAGGTTGGCCAAAGAGCAACATTGCCACTTAACTGAATATGCTGTACACAAATAACGAACAATAACAAGACATTCAATTCAGTTAAAAAGTCGTAATAACCATAATAATTAGTTATTCAAGGAGCGCATGCTGAAGGTTGCAGGGTCGAGTCCCGGTACCCTATCGGATCATTAATTGATTTGTTTTAGTTGCAAAAATTTAATGTAGCTCCTACAGTTATAGTAAAATAAAATATGTGCGGTAGTATGGGCTACCAGTGTACGCTTTCTACCGGTCACAAGCTCTTAAAGACTTAAGTAAAGGCGAAATACAATAATATAACAATAAACCAGATTGAAATGTGCGTGTAATCATAACAATAATTATTATAATGGGATACGTCACGAATTCTGTCGAATATTTTTAGGAAGGGCCTCCGTGGCTTAGGCGGCAGCACGCCGGCCTCTCACCGCTGGGTCCGTGGTTCAAATCCCGGTCACTCCATGTGAGATCTGTGCTGGACAAAACGGAGGCAGACAGGTTTTTCTCCGGGTACTCCGGTTTTCCCTGTCAAAATTTCATTCCTGCAACACTCTCCACTATCATTTCATTTCATCTGTCATTCATTTAATCGTTGCCCCAGAGGAGTGCGTCAGGCCTCGGCAGCCGGCACAGTTCATATCCTCGCCGCTAGATGGGGGCTTCATTCATTCCATTCCTGACCCGGTCGGAGACTGGAAGCAGGCTGTGGATTTTCATTTTTCATAGCTGAGTGACAGTCAAGAGAGAGAAAGGTGGCTTCCCCGACCCACCACCCGTCTCACTAGTCAGCTCGCATCAATACCCACATGAGTGGACTCATAGAATTCCCTAGAAATATATTCTCCACGTTGCCGCCAATCTGTTCATTATGCACGACTTACTTTATGGTCTACTCTGCGGACGTTAACTCACATGCAATTTCATCTCATTATACTGCTGTACAGAATAATCGAACCATCCATAAAACAATACAGTGGAATTACTTCTAGCTGATCGGCACCATCCAGGAAGATATGAACGAAATCACAATGAAGCCCATGATGTAAAATATACGCATCATTAAGATTAATATGCAGCGAGAACATGGTATACATGTGATCTCAACACAATTCAGGTAATTCACGAAAACAATATTAGCAGTTATTCCATTTAGACAAGGTCGCATAGTGGGTCTGCACGAGATATGATGAAGTCTGGAATAGCCACTCTTATGGGCCGTGGACTCAATACTGTGATAAGGAGCTTCTTTGCGTCGTCACACTACAGACCAGTTAATTTTGGGATGTGCTGCTAACTACCCGAACGCGGTATCCTCCGAGACCGTAGATCTAGGACTGCGCTATAGTCTGCAGGGTGTCTCGAGTATTTCGCCGGACAGCAATATTGGACACTTCAAACTGGTTATTATGGGGGGTGGAGCATCAAGACATCTGCCCCAGAAATCCGTTAATGTGTTGGAAATCGAAATGTCAAATTTAAAAAGGAATATAATTGGAACCCAATAAGGAATTGTATATTAGAGCGGGGTTCTCAACCTGTGGTACGCGGGGTACGCGAAACATTTCAGGGGGTACGCGGCAGGCCATCCTTCTACTCGATCCACATGCGCAGTGAGCTTCGTGCCGTGACTACTGTGTGAGTTATTTACGGCGCGTGTATATGAACTCCACAAAGAATTGCATCTTTTCTTTACCGAGCACAATTCTAATTTATCATCAATACTCAGTGACTTTGGTTGGCTTTTAAAATTGGCCTATTTGAACATTTGGAATAAGTGTATGCAAGGTAGTGTTTCTGATATGTTCTATGTTGAAATGAAAACTAACGCATGATTGCAAAAATCACCCTTTGGGAAAAGGAACTGAAAAACACCTATATTTTGTTTTATTAAACTATCTTTCCTTAAAAAATTACAAAGGTTACTAAATACCTTTTACATTTTTAATAACCATTATTACTACCTAAGAAAGGTTAGTAGGGGGTACGCAGGATGTTTAATTTTTTTTAAAGGGATACGATGGTTGAAAAAGGTTGAGAACCCCTGTGTTAGAGGATTAGGGCAAGGTCATGGCAACGGTTTTGTAGTTAAATGTTACGCGATTGTTTAACGAGTTGATGTTCGTTGTTCACAATCCTGGCATCCATAGTATACTCACTGTATGTGCAGGTCCCTGGATGGCTGTGCGAGTCAAGTTAATCTGTAGAGAGTGCTTGTAAAATAGCTGCGAGTCGATCGTCATGCAGTTTGTGTGTGAACAGCATTCGTGTATAAAAATATCCGTTCTCCTGGGAAGAAGTGCCAGAGAGAGTTAGTAGCTGTTGGGAATAATGCTCTTCCATACCGAACTGTCGCGAGGTGTATGGCACAACGAGCAGTTCAATCTGCGAGTGTGCTGACGGATGTGTCGCGTACCGTAATTGACCACCAGCTCGAGATATAGCAAACATAGACGGTCGTGAGTTAAGCGGCATCAAGCAACGTCCCATCCTCAAATTAACAAAAGTTAGCCCAATATGTTTAATGGAGCAACCACGTTCTCGGCATGAAGGTGACTACTTCTCTTCTAGAATCATCGATGAGTTTTGAGCCAGGGCGTACGAATCCAAGCAGGAGTATTTTGAAAACGGGAATATCACACTCAAGATAGCTGTTGCTGGTGCCGGGATTCTATCTCCGGACTTCTAGCTTCCTCTTGCAGTGCGCGACCTATTAATGCGCATGGTTCAATGGGTCTGGTTGAAAGTATGTGAACGAAAGTTTATCACAAGGTGTTTCCTATAATGGCATGCGACCGACGACTACAACTTTTATAAGCTACTCGTTCTGAAATATGATACGAATTGCGAACAAAAGATTGTAGTTTACGGATATTTAAGAATGAACTGTTCTACATTAAGGATGAAAACGGGGGAAAATGCAACATACATGAAATATTCTGAAATATACAGAGCTTTCGTTAAAAGATGATAAAATGTTATTTTTCTCGTGGTCATTCGTAACCTTCTAGAACTTCACTAAATACGTATCAAAATTAGCTTGCGTTTATGAACTAAAAATAGACTTATACATTATAAGATTCCAAATAATTCGGGATTTTTACGTTAATCTCCATTTTGAGTATTGTGTTGTGTACACATCTTCTGTAACATTGAAATCGTAATTAATCGATTGGCAGGGTTGTATACGCGGAGATACAATTTGAGGGGAATGTGTATGTGAGAGGGAGAGCATTATATACTATATCTCTAATATCCTACCGCAAGGTAATGCCTATCTTGGGCCACGGCCGCCTTGTTGAGTACAGATCCCACAGTAACGCAGGTAATCATGTAGATTTCACATGCACTTAAGAGTGCCGTTGTCTGATGACAACGATGACCCATGAACTTTTCTACTGACACATGTAATTCATTTTTGAACACTTTTACTGTAGCTATGGTTACCCGTCGTTGATGGGTTCATAGAGTAAAGGTATGGAGTTTACACATTCAAAACGTTGCAAGGACATGCGCAGTGCAACAGATATCGCTGGCAGTCGAGAGAGAGCGCGCTGTCCATGAAATAGTGGTAAACTCTTCGTGAAAAGTAGTGACTAATAACAATAGCATTAGCTGCCGGTGTCTTCAAAGATAACGTAAGAGGCTATTAAATTGTAATAGTATTCAGTACGTTAATGTTGGTCATAAGTAGGCTAGCCATATTTTTGGTGAGTAAAACCGGGACACATTAATATGGGATGGCCTTACCGGGGGATCTCGGGGTCCTCCCCCGGGATTTTTTTTTAATTAGAAGCAAAATGGTGAGTTTTAAGCCTCACACGTGACGGGAGGGGGGTATCTGGCACCCTAAATTGTTAGTTCTACACACCTTTTAAAAATAAAAAAGGATTTTTTGCTACATAAAAATATATAATTTTTCCTTTTTAACGATGTTTTTTCTGGTCTACCATCTAGAAAGTGTTAATAAAATACAATTTAAAATACTTCATAAATGTTTTTAATTGAACAATTACTAAGTCTTATTATTTTTTGAAAAACTACAACTTTTTGTCTAACTACAAAAACAATATTACAAAAATACTTTTTTTTGTCAAACTAAAAAAAAAATAATTAATTGATGAGTTAACATTGTTAATCTTTGCTTTCAAACCACTCATATTTTTGACTTGAATGTACTATTTTCAAAATGTCTTTCTTAAGCTTGACCTTTTCATAAAAATCATAGCAAGAAAGGCCAAAGTTGATTTTACATACAATCAATGCTCTTGCAGTGGACTTTCTCATTAATGCTCTGTCATCCCCCCCGGCTTTGTTCATTAGAGAAAACACCCTATCCACAGGTGCTGATGTACCTGGTAAACAAAATGTGTACTCGAACACACGTCCAAGGTTCGGAACAGATATTTTATTTTCTGAGAAGTGGTTAGAAAGCTGCTTCCCCATTTCCTCTGAAGATATTTTTACTTCGTCTCTTTCTTTTTTCTGAAACACATAAATTCATTACTTTTTACATCTTACAGCCGTTTTCCGGGACATTGATAAAACCGGGCGGGACAAGAGTAAAATACCGGGACTGTCCCGGTCAAACCGGGACGTATGGCAAGCCTAGTCATAAGTAAGTTATTTCATTTAGGGGCTTTCAATATCGTGGTCATTTAGCCCCGTGTACTTGGGTGTGTATATGTATATAACCTGTGTTATTGTGGTGTCAAGTGTATTTGTAATACAGGTGGGGATTGGGAAGGAGGTGGCCGTGCCCTTTAGTAGGAACTATCCCGGCATTGTCAGTTTTACTTCACGAGGTCAGGTGGACCCCATTCCAGCCCTCAGGCCAGAATTATTTTTTTTTTGGCAGAGCCTGGACCTCTAGAAATACAGCCAAGAATGCTAGCCGGTACACCACGAGGTGGTCTATGTTGCGACCGAACATTAAGATATGTGTGCAGCTATTGGGCGTCCTATTGTGTTAAATGACAATGCTCGTTGCCATGTAGCTGCAACAGTGAGGGATTCGTTTACAAGGTGGAACTGGGAAGTACTCGAAATCTCCCAAATTCACTTGACATGAGCTCTTGTGATTACGACTTATTCTCAAGACCAAAGAACCTTTACGATGCGTTCGATTTTAATCAAGAGTTTACATCCAGAGATCTCTAGATCGATCAGTGAGAGAGATATCCAGAAATGGTGCTGCAGATGGAGAGCGTCATCTTCGAAGGATTTGGCAACTTATTGTTGACATGGCAGGAATCTAAACGAAGTTCGTAATGACGAAATTAACCTACTAATATTCTTTATGATATAGCAGTGTTGCCATTACTTATCGAATGCCCTGATCAGTCGCATCCATTTTCATATTCATTTCTCATCAACTCTCACGAGGTTGACGTCAGGAAGGGCATCTGATCTCCCCACCACGTTAAATGGCACCTCAGCAATAACCTCGTTGACACATACAATACTTGAATGGAGAGCGTTGGAACAAAACCCGGTTAATATACCGATCACACGCGCTGTCATCAATTCCGCGAGTTTATTGAAGAGATTGGAGAAAATTACTTTCGTATTATTCGCTGGCTTAGGTTGACAGCCTCACGGTTTAGCGGCTAACGTTCTTGGCCATCGCCACTGAGGTCCGCATGAGAGATGGAATGGCGTTACCACTCAGCCTCATAAGGCAAAACCGAGAAGAGGAGGGTTCGATTCCCAGTGGAAGTGGTTTTTCACTTCTGCTCCAAGCAAATGCCAGTATGCTCCTAACTTAGGCCACTGCCGATTCCTTCCCAATTACAAATACAGCCATCACAATAACACAGGTTATCAGACAGATTCTACACACACACCCAACCAACCAACCTAACTTGATCTACAACTGCTAACAATTGTCAGTGGGATGTTAGAACTACTTAAATCTCATTGATCAAAATTATAATTAATTTCATTATGCGAATTACCTTTATATGTCTCCTTTTGTAAGTTTTTACGATCCATCTCATATTATAGTTAAATGTTCAATTTCATTATTTATGTCAGCTATTGAGTTTCTTAATTGATTGTTAAATAACAATGAATTGATTATTATTTTATATAATTATTATTTTGCAAATCAAGATGAACCCTGGCGGGGCCGGATACCAGCGGGCCGTAATTTGGAGTGAAAAGCGGAACTTCGAAATCGGTGAATAGATACCGGTACCGTAGTCTAGTAGATTGTCCCACCTCAAAATGTATACCTGGTTGGTTCCTTAGTTTAGGGGCTGCGACAACGCAGTGTGTAGAATCTGTCTGATAACTGGTGTTAATTGTTATGGCTGTATTAGTGTGTGTTATCTGTAATCCAGGTTATCAATTTCAAGTAGTTGCTATCAAATGCTACCGTCCACGACACCTAGCTGTGAACGTGGCTACTACTGCTCGAGTCGAAGCTGCGTGGACCTGAGAGGAATGTGCATCGCAGACTATTATGAGTGGTGGTGACGAGTGATGCGGTTTCTCGGTCCTTGTGTAGTAACAGAAGCAAATACTTTAGTCGGTGTCTCACTCATTCCCAACGCCACACTGGTTTCAGAAAAGACCCATGTTAGCAGTATTGGAATAGACGAGAATGTCAGGTAACACGGCGGGCTGTCGACAGGCTTCTCAATTCACGCCTGCCTCTGCTCTTCATCCCGCAAGTTCACAGAGCTTGGAACCGAGCAGTATATGTCACTGCAATCGGCACCTGTCGGCGAACTTTGGAACTTAATAGAGCGTTAATCAAATACAACCTACAAATTTATCTTCACACAATTGTAGTTAGTGGAAGGTTCTTTTACATGCCATAAATCTATTACCTGGGCCCGCCGGCTTTACTTCCTTTTACGAAGTAAGGCATACTGGGGGATTTTAACGCTCTTATAAAACCGATTACTTCGGCCGGAATGTATACCAGTACCTGGGCTAGAGTAGCAACTCGAACTACGGCTCTGAGCTGCTGGTGATTGCTCCGCATGATGGATGTTGAGCACGTGGAGGACTGTCAAACTGTTGATTGTTGGAATAAAACGGGCTGCGGTCAGGCTACGATACATTTCACAACGTTGAATGAACTCTGATCATTATTTGTTTGTGATGACGTTAGCTTTGGTAGTCACACCCTTTGCATCAGCAAATAGCAGTGCATCCTGCAACACGTGCTAGAGATGCAAGCGGAAACATAGTGGTTGCATATTAATCGGGACTAAAGATGGACTTGGGGCGCTATAACTTTCGCAACCGTATATGATTATATTCTTCTCAGTTCTCATCGAGAGACTGAACGACCCATTTCCAATTTAAATCTTTGGTGGAGCGGGGAATCGAATCGAGGGTCTGCGGGACACGAGTCTCGGCACGAAGGCGTTGCCCCTCGCCCATCGTACTCAGAATCATTGCTCTCGTGAACATGGCTATATGATGTGTCTGAATGTTCAATATAGCAAACGTTAGTGTATTGAAGGCCCTCAATGGGCACCTGTCGTATAATATAGCGTGCATGAGATTGCCTTACTTTAGGGTCAAGTAATGTATACATGTCTTGTTGTTTGTGTGTATTTTGTACACTGCCACTTAGATATATATATTCACTTGTCTGAGTCACCTCAGTGTAGCGGTATCCAGATTTGCATAGTTTTGTTGTACAGTAAGCTCATGGTGACGAAAGACAAGTATGTATTATGAAAGAAGAACGCTGGTTGGTTGGTTCCTTAGTTTAGGGGCTGCGATAACGCGGGCATGTAATCCCGTATACTTTGGGTGTGTAGAATCTAATAACCGGTGTTAATTCTGATGGCTGTATCAGTGTGTGTTATCTGTTTTAATTCAAGTAAGGGCTGCAGACAATAATTTCAAGTAGCCTAGTTCCTACTTTTGCTACCAAATGCTACCGTTCACACCACCTAACTTGCAGACTTGGCTACTAGTTGGCATCGCAGTCAGCACCTGGCGGTGAACGTTAGAACTAATAGAGCGTTATCAATTCTAACCTACAAATTTTGGCTTCCCTTACGTGTAGTTAGTAGAAGGTTATTTTTCATGCCGTAAGTCTATGACATGGGACCGCCGGCTTTACTTCCCCTCCGAAGGAAGGCAAACTGGGATTTTTAACGCTCTTAAAACATCCGGCGACTTCGGCTGGGTTTTTACCCGCGACCTTGGGGTATCGAAGCCGCCTAAAAGAATTCCTCTCGGCACGCCGGAAGGAGGAGGTAGATTTCACCGGGCAAACTAGGGGATAGGCTATAATAGGCAAAATATGCAGGTTTTCGTAGAAGGATCAGACCTCATTAATTGCGAGAAAGTATTTTACAATATTGGAGCTTAATTAACTTGGTTTTCGTCTTTCTATGAATATTTTTAACATTTTATTGTTTTATGGGACAGTAACCTTCATGTCATTTGGGGGTCACACTGTCCTTATGCAAGGTTTCGACACTGATGTGTAGCTGTCTAACAGTCTGTTACTTCTTCATGCAAAAATGTATCTTCCGCAGAGATGTTTGTTGGTTCCTCAGTTTAAGGGCTGCGACAACGCGGTCTTGTAGCCCCGTGTACTTTGGGTGTGTGTGTAGATTCTGTCTGATAAATGGTGTTAATTGTGATGACTGTATTAGTCTGTAATTCAGGTAAGGACTGCAGATGGTCAATTTCAAGTAGTAGTTCCAATTTTGCTACCAAATACCATCAGCGACACCTAGCTGTGAACTTGGCAACTAGATGCCACCGCAACTCGCAATGAACGCTGGAACTTCCCCTCCGAAGGAAAGCATACTAAGGTTTTTTTTTGCGCTCTTAAATAATCAGACGACTTCGGCTGGCTTTGGGCATAGAAGTTCAGCATGCTACCAGTTACGTCACCGAAGCCACTTCCCACAGTCAGATGGAAAATTGAATGAGATCTCGTGCAATGGCGTTGTCATGGCAACCTCTGATAGCTCATCCCCTTTCAATTTAGTAGTGTTGTCATGACAACCTCTGAAGGCTCTTGGCATTTTCTTATAATTCCGAAATCAAGTTTTTTCATCCCTTGGCGTAATGGTTGGTCATATCAAAAATTCTTTCAGACAAAAAATTTAGGTAATTATTACGGGAATATTGTCCATTTTGTATGGTTTTGATATTTTGCCTATTAAGAGAGATAGGATTGTTTCCCAAAAAACTCACTTTTTCACACCCCTTTACTTTTTCACACCCCTTTGGTCAATGGTTGGTGCTATCAAAAAACGTTCTAAACATAAATTTTTGGCACTTATCCGACACATAGTGTGAACTTTGAATGGATTAGATATTTCACTTTTTTTTAATCACCCCCTTGGACCATTAACAAACTCGACCGAGAATTTAAAGTAATACATATTATGTAAAAAAAAATCAAAGTGATTGGTGCAAAATGACGGCAGTTATCGTGTCAACAAGAAAGTGATATTATATAGTCTATGCATAAATAAATTATATATAAACTTTTGAACTGATGGTGGTTTTGGGGTCTGGGGGATGTGAAACGCGAAGATATGTCGAAACATGGTACCCATTCCAATAGGTAGCTTTCTAATGAAATCTACCTAAAAGAAAAAGAACGCTAACAACTGCCATCCGCTCGTATTTTGTGATGTTAAGAGCAGGTGAGCGGGGAACTGTTTCCATGGCAACAATGAGTCATGTAGCAGTGTACTCGCGGACAGCCCCGAACATTACGACCTGGCACAATGTCCTTGCGTTGCGTGCATTGTCACTAATGGTCAGTATTGTCCCGTGTGTATATAGAAGTGTACTTTGATATTCTTTCGGGCGATATATGATAGTAACAGTCAAAACTGCATAAAAGTCGGACCAGTGGTTTTCAACAGATTCTCGGATAACCGGTCACTGTAGCAACCCGGCATTTCCTCATGTATTGGCTTTGACAGCTGTCAGCGTTCATCCCTCATAATACAGACTTACAATAATCGTTCATTAAATTTGGTGGAAGTACAAGTCGGATTTATTATTACTGTTGAATTCGCACGATCCGTTGTTGATGTTGATTCATTTAGGGTTTTTGCGACGTAAATGAAGTTCTCTACAGAGCGATGTTATTTATACGGAACAAGGCAGTCAGTAAGCTGTCCTTAAAGAACGGCTACTACCGGTCCACGATACCTAATTTATGACTACTGTTACAGCGTGAGCCGCCCTCAGATAGACTGCATTAACTTTAGCTGCCAGCCCAGTCCGAAGTAGTATTGGCAACCCGGCTTTCAAAGAAATCGCCATGTAGTAGTCAAAAGTATCTAGATTTCTATGTTATCAATAGAAAATAATTATTGGTAACGGGAATTTAACTAGTCGCTAAATTCCTAAGCGATACTAAATTTAAATATTTTTGTCGCCAAATTTTCGGGAAAAGTCTCTAGATCTAGCGACGAAGTCACTAAAAGTATTGGTCCGCAGGCCTGCGCTGACGCAGCAGCATGAAAGTACGATGAAGGAACGTGACAACCTGGCCCACAGGGAACTTGTGGACTAGACTCGGATTTGTGCTTCGCGCGGTGAACGTCATGGGGAACGAGAGCGATGCGCTCTTAAAAGACCGAAGCTCTATTTTCCAAGCATGGACAACCCGTCTGCTGCACTGTCCCATGTCGGGCTAGGGTCGGACTGCTATGCCTAGCACAAGCATTGGGGACCAGATCACGTGTTCACTAAATTCGTCATTCCAATAACACTATCGCTCCGAATTACACGAAAATATGCTTTGACAGCATAGGTATTATTTACATTCAGATTTTTATTTCAATATCTGTGTTTGCGCTTATCCGCTAACAAAGTATACCTACGGGCGGGGAAATCAGTAGAAAAACACACATAGTGGTATTTATTATTAATGATTGTAAATTTTGTATTATTTTTATATATTCTCAAAATACGTGCAACGGAGCTAGTTCAAAGGTCTGAATTTTTGCTAAAATTTCGATATGTTTTTCTGATCTGTGTTTTAATTAAGTCATCACACTGGAGTGAATGGCATAAACAAGTCGTTTAGTGAAAGCATCCCCAGAATTGGATAGTGCTCCCTATTATTTGTGTAGTTTTAAAAGAAGATAGTTGACATATTTAGACAGTCTTTTGCTCTTTTATTCATTGAAAATTGAATTTCGATCATGTTGGCTCATTTTTCTGCAATAAATAAATACTCAGGGAGGAGTAAATAATATCTTACCCTGGAATGGGGGTGGTGTAGTCATTGTCACCTAAAGATATACTATACAATAGTCAAGAATTATAAGGTGCGTTCAAAAAGTAACGAGCTGGAGGCTGTAATGCGCAAACAAGTGACGACATCGGCTAATCGTGGCGTGTGTAACGAGGTGTGGTTTCTGACCACAGCTTGGAAGGTCACAGCCCGTCGCTAGAAGCCACGCGTGCACGTCACGTGACGATACAAAACGAGCAGCAGCATGCATCAATCGTCCAACGCTGCCAGTGGCATTGCAAACAGTGACATGGAGGCGTCAAACGAAGAGCAATTAGGTGTTGTTCGTTTTCTGACAGCGAAATGAGTAGGGGGAACGGACATTCATCGCTGAATGTCACAAGTGTACGCCGAACACTGCATGCCCCTTGCAAGGGTCAAGGCGTGGCACAAGCGCTTCAGGGAAGAACGGGTGTCATTAGCTGATGATGCCTGGTCTGGGGTACCCCCCTGCATTACCGATGACAACGTCGAGCTGGTTGATGCAGTCATTACCCAAGACCGCCGAGTGACGGTGAACGCCATAGCCACCGTGGTCGGATTGAGCTTGGGAAGTGTGCACACCCATCATGAAGGAACGACTGCACTTGCGCAAAATGGGAGCCCCACAGTCTTCAACCACACCAGGAAGCATGTCGAATGGCCTACTGTCTTGGTCTTGGTATTGGTTGGACGATTGATGCATGCTGCTGCTCGCTTTGTATCGTCACGTGACGTGCACGCGTGCCCTCTAGCGACGGGCTGTGACCTTCCACGCTCTGGTCGGAACCACACCTCGTTACACACGCAACGATTAGACGATGTCGTCACCGGTTTGCGCACATTATAGCCTCCGGCTCGTTACTTTTTGAACGCACCTAATATATCATCTAACTCTTATTTACGTCTTATATGACTTTCAATCCTTAAGTGATATTTAGCAAAATAAAAGGGGTCTCAAACACACGGCAAGCAGCTAACCTTAGAACAATGTCAATTGGTAAGTAATGATAGCCCACTTCCAGTTCTAGCGTGACTTTTGTCTGATTTTAATATTGGCGAATTTAAGGGTACATGGCTTTTCGTACACAAATTCAAGTTATTGATCAAGACAATATTTATTGTAGTCTATTACAATTGGGTATTTTCGGTCATTATAGTCTTACTTGTTAGCGGTGTCGTAATTAGTAGCATTCTGAGCTTCTATGCCCAAAATCGCGGGTCCAAACCCGGCCGAAGTCGTCGGATTTTTTAAGAGCGTTAAAAATCCCTCATGCTTTCCTTCGAAAGGGAAGTAAAGCCGGCGGTCCCATGTCATAGATTTATGACATGTTAAAGAACCTTCCACTAATTACACCTGTGTGAAGCTAAACGCTCTTAGGTTCCGTCGTTCGTCGCCAGGAGCCGACCGTGGTGGCATCTGGTAATCAAGTTCTGAACTAGTAGTAGTTGACGGTGGCGTTTGGCGGCAAAAGTAGGAACTACTTGAAATAAAAATCAATATCTGCAGTCTTCACTTGAATTGATAACAGATAACGCACACCAAAACAGTCATCACAATTAACATCGGTTATCAGACACACCCAAAGTACACGGAGCTACATGGCCGCGTTGTCGCAGCCCCTAAACTGAGGGACCAACCAGTCTTCCTTGTTCGACTGGCTGCGTGGCTCAGCGGTAACGTTCTCGCCTGCAGTGCCCACGAATGCAGGATCGAATACTAGCGCTGGCAGTTGGCATTTGAGGGTGCGCAAATGCGAGGTTCCCAGTCAATGGGAGCCGACGCAGTGGCATGCGTGCTGCCAGTCCAGCCCTCAAGAGACTGCGCCGCACCGTCGACGCAGACATGTCCACCCCCGAGGATGACGCTGTTCTGTCCGATATGGCCTTGCGGAGAGGATGGCGGTCGTCTCGCGCTGTGGTCACATTGCGTCGTCGCTGTGTATGCCCCCGCCCCTTCCCCCTCTCCACTGGATCCACATACGCCTTACTGTTGACGCAGCGTGCCCTGAACGAGCCGCAGTGTCCCGGAACGACAGACCCGCCTCCCGAAGCCCAAGCATTCTGGCCCGTTCATCCGCACTCACGTGCTGATAGTCCACTCTGTGATGTCGGCGAGGCATCGTTGCACTTGCTTACACGTTTCCACTTGGTATGACTGCCCCACGCCGACAGAGCTGTGTGGAACACTGACCTGTCCGGTCCCACGACAGAGGCCACTGGTGGGCCAATGTGCACGCATTCTCTCTGCGATTTCAATCACTTAGTATGGTACCGCAAGCCTGCACGTCCCCTGTTCTGGGAGTGTCTCCGATCATTTCTTCTGGGTGTTTCACTTTCTAAGAACAGTATTGTATATAGTCCCTGTGTTTAACAGATTATAGCTCTTTGTACCATTGCGTCTAATATCGCCAGCGTTTTGTTATATTACTAGCAGAAACGCTCGTTTTTCAAACGGCCTTTGATACCTGTCCGAAAGTGCCTATATACCTAGGTAGTTGTGTTGTTACATGTTTAGCAATTAATTTCATAAAATAGCCTACCATTACCACAATAAATGTTATAATGCTAGCTCAACGGGAGTGATTTGATTGCGTTTTGTGTCATTGGAGCAGATGAGAGTGAACCATGGTAATCTTCGAACAGCTATGAACTTCCAAAATATATATCAAAGAATGACATCAGTAATAAATCAAGGAGGCCAAGCCCGCTTCAAGAAAAACAATAACATCAATGGCGACATAACAAACCATACGAAATAGTGTACCTGTCATATAAACCATAAACACGACTGCAATTTTCCCGTTTCGTAACTGTGCATTTGAATCAAATTATTTAATAATAATTGTTGCCGTAATTAGAAGGGACAGTACATTTTTAATACCATTGAAATGGTACGTCATTCGACTATATTACTCTTGCTTTACTAAATGGGGATTCGTCAGCGGTAGAGGGAGCTCTTTTAAAAGGTGTTTCTGTCTTGAAAAATCGTTAACCTCTGGTTCGTTATACAAATGACCTAATTTAGGACTTGTGATAATCGATGTTATATCTCCTGGATCGACCATCACCACGACAATAACCTAATTAGTATTAGTCACTATTCGTTTAAGATTTTCTCAACATAGGAATACTTACATTTCGGAATCGTACAAGTGAAACTCAAGGAAAAATTAAGATTTTAGCGTTCTGTAATGTGTAATCAATGGAGATACTAAATTCAGCTGTTACAAGCATGAGCATTTTTTAATTATAAAATCTATTACCTACTTTGAAGTAATTAGGCGTTATGTTTCTATTTAAACCCCTTTTGTGTCAATTAAGTATTTTGTTGGAGCTTTCAGCATGTGTTCCAATTTCCTTATGTAATACAATTTGTTTGCGAACAAATAGGAAATGTTCGAATGGTATTTATTTGCTTGCGTTGGTTCAGTGCCGGTTATAGTCTCAGGCGGCCTTATCTTTCAGGGTTTCTAATAGTTCCATGATCCCTGCGGGGAAGGGTCGACTCGCAAACTTAAAAGTGCATCGCCGATTTTTACTACGCTCTGCTGGACAAGGATGTACACAACTGAGTGATATACCGTATTTCAAACATTTGGGCATACGTTTTGAGGAAGAAAAGTTTGCGTTGTCTTGTTCCATTCGTCTCTCTCTCTCTCCTTGAAACCAATTCAGGTGGACCATAGAAAAGCCCGGACATGACCCACGAGCCATAATTCGGGCAGCCCTGGTCTAAGGGATAGCTAATTGAGTTACGACATATATTGTGTTGTTTTAAGTATTCAATATGAATAGAACGAATGGCTCATCAGTTCAAAATCTTCCCGCTAAAAATATCAAGCTCAATAAGATATTACACGTGTAATTTGCTTTTGGAAATATCTGTAGGCTAGTCGAACTGCTGTCATTAAATGACTATCAAATGTTTTAATGTTAATATACAGTACATGTATGTCATTCTTATTACTGCCCTTTTCGGATCAACATCCATCTCCCTTCCTTATATTAAGCTACAATAAGTACGCAAAGGACTTAAAATCTGTATTCCTTTGCGTTTTCGAAGTCGAATTGTGTTCTACTTCACTAGAAGGTAGCACTATGCGCTGTCGCCGCTGCTCTATGAGTTAAGTGGCGAGGGTTTACACTATTATCATAATATAAGCTATATGGTACAGTATTCTGTACAGTGATCGACTGGCTCTTATTCGCCCTGCTGCGTGAGCCACACACGGCTCTCGAATTGGCTACGCGGCGTCCTTAATGTAGCCTATAGTCCCAACTCTGATGAAGGCATATAAACGTGCATTAATACATCAAATGAACTCTCATGCATTGTCTATAATGTTAGTCGAAAGTATTGATTTTATGTGTGTAAAAAAAATCGAACAAACCCATTTTCGCACAATTTTGCACTTGTGTAGGTACAGTAATTCATATTACCCGGTAGCCTACATGAAAAATGAAAATCCACAGCCTGCTTCCAGTCTCCGACCGGGTCAGGAATGGAATGAATGAAGCCCCCAACTAGCGGCGAGAATATGAACTGTGCCGGCTGCCGAGGCCTGACGCACTCCTCTGGGGCAATGATTAAATGAATAACAAATGAAATGATAGTGGAGAGTGTTGCTGGAATGAAATTTTGACAGGGAATACCCGGAGAAAAACCTGTCTGCTTCCGTTTTGTCCAGCACAGATCTCACATGGAGTGACCGGGATTTGAACCACGGACCCAGCGGTGAGAGGCCGGCGTGCTGCCGCCTAAGCCACGGAGGCTTCACCCGGTAGCCTACATGTATTTTGTAAAACCATACTGTATCTGTTTCCTCGCTTAATCATGGGATTCAAGATGATA
Source organism: Meconema thalassinum (assembly GCA_946902985.2). Classification (NCBI taxonomy): domain Eukaryota; kingdom Metazoa; phylum Arthropoda; class Insecta; order Orthoptera; family Tettigoniidae; genus Meconema; species Meconema thalassinum. The sequence continues at coordinate 305,686,344 of OX336392.1, read as the reverse complement.
CAAACTATCAAGGCGAGACACGTACTGTATTTGCATATTCAAGAAAACATCTTTGTTTTTATAAATTAATGATTTAATGTTTATCGTTTGCTTATAATTTCAAAACATTTTCATTTTAAAATAAAGGATGGGTTGGTTGGTTTCTAGTTTAGGGGCTGCGACAACGCGGTCATGTAGCCCCGTGTACTTTGGGTGTGTGTAGAATCTGTCTGATAACCGGTGTTAATTGTGATGACTGTATCAGTGTGTATCTGTTTTTTTTTTAAATTCAAGTAAGGACTGCAGACTTTGAATTTCTCAAATAGTTCCTACTTTTGCCGCCAAACGCCACTGGCAACGACTACTAGTTCAGAGCTACTAGACGCCACAGCAGTCGGCTCCTGGCAACTAACGTAGGAACCTAAGAGCGTTGTTTACATTCTTAACCTTTATAATTTAGCTTCATACAGGTGTAATTAGTGGAAGGTTCTTTAGCATACCATAAATCTATGACATGGGACCGCCGGCTTTACTTCCCCTCCGAAGGAAGGCATACTGAGGGATTTTTAACACTCTTAAAAATGCGACGACTTCGGCCAGGTTTGAACCCGCGATCTTGGGCATGGAAGCTCAGCATGCTACCAACTACGCCACCGAAGCCGCTCCAAATAAAGGATAAACGCCTGTCTAAATTCTTGCTGCTATGGCTACCTGATCCGCACTGGTTGGTCTGCCCTCGTAATTGTTACGAAATGTATGAGGTAAGCTACTTTTTATTATTGATTGTCCTGGGATTTTTCTAGAATGAATAAAAATGTACGAGTGTCGACTCATAAGTTTTGGTAACTACAGTACTGTTTGTAGAAAGTGAAACACCCAGAAGAAATCGGAGACACTCCCAGAATAGGGGTCGTGTAGGCCTGCGGTACTATACTAAGTGATTGAAATCGCAGAGAGATGGCGTGCACATTGGCCCACCAGTGCCCTCAGTCGTGGGACCGGACAGGTCAGTGTTCCACACAGCTCTGTCGGCGTGGGCCGTCATACCAAGTGGAAACGTGTAAGCAAGTTCAACGATGCCTCGCCGACATAACAGGGTGGACTATCAGCATGTGAGTGCGGTTGAACGGGGCAGAATGCTTGCGCTCCGGGAGGCGGGTCTGTCGTTCCGAGACATTGTGACTCGTACAGGGCACGCTGCGTCAACAGTGCGGCTCGTACAGGGCATGCTGCGTCAACAGTAAGGCGTATGTGGATCCAGTGGAGAGAGGAGGGCCGTACACAGCGACGACAGGGTACAGGACGACGTAATGTGACCACAGCGCGAGACGACCGCCATCTTCTCCGCATGGCCGTATCGGACAGCAGCGTCGCCCTCGACGTTGTAGCACTGCAACGGGGGTGGATATGTCTCCGTCGACGGTGCGGCGCCGTCTTTTGAGGGCTGGACTGGTAGCACGCATGCAACTGCGTCGGCTTCCATTGACCGGGAACCACCGTCGCCTCCGACTACAATGGGCACGTGCACGCCGACACTGGCAGGCTGAGTGGCTAAATGTAGTGTATTCGGACGAGTCGCGCTTCAACCTGTCCTACAGTGATGGCCGCATACGCGTTAGACGCTGCCGTGGAGAACGCATTCAGGCCTACTGTATTGTTGAGCAGCATAGCGGACAAACACCAGGTGTAATGGTTTGGGGCGCAATTGCCTATAACAGCCGACCGCGCCTCGTACATCTTGCGGGCAATCTGAACAGAGACCGCTACATCAGGGAAGTTTTACAGCCCGCGGCACTGCGCCTCTTGCAGGCCATATTTTAGCAGGACAATGCCCGCCCGCATGTGGCGAGGAATGTGCAAGCCTTCTTCGCAGAACGACGGATACCTCTGCTTCCCTGGCCTACCTGTTCGCCTGACAGGTCGCCCATCGAACATGTCTGAGATGTGGTGGGTCGGCAACTTGTTCGTTCAGGTCCACCTGCCGCCACTGTTGATGCTAAGTGGACGCGCCTACAAACCGCGTGGGACGGTATTCCCCAGCAGCGTATTCAAGCGCTGTATGATTCCATGCCACGACGTCTAGCGGCTCTGACTGCAGCACGCGGGGGCGCGACGCTGTACTGAAGATCGACCGTCAACGTGCATGTGCCGGACTGTCCTTCTAATCAGTAATGTATTGTCATGTCCCTAATCTGTGGTATAAAGTAACGATGTGGTCACATCTCTTGTTCTTGGTAGTTCACTTTATACAAACAGTAGTGTATTTTATAATAAAAATGTCCCAACTCCGGAAATGAATTTACAACGTTTAAAGTGTGTGTGCGGCATGTACTTGGGAGGAGGAATTTGACATTAAAAATCATCGTTTTTATCGCGTACAGCCTGTGTAATACGGTATCCTCCAGTGTAGTCTTAAAGTTTGTCAAACAGTTCGTTTGTCGTCTACAGAGACTAGTTTATAAAAAAGGTTTATATTACCGCCTGAATCAATACTTTAATGAAAAAATTATTATTAAGTGTGATTTAAATAATCGAGTCTACAGAGAAGACGGCGATGGGTTTTGCGTGTGCTACCTCTTGCCGTACTTCCGCTCAGGTTGGTTCTCTGTTGATCGCTTCCCATGCAACGGCTCGGGGCAATAGTGAGATTGTGGCAAGACCTTCAATCACCAAGTTTTGTGTGCGCGCAATTTTCCTACGTACGACTGACCTGAGAGAGTCATAGCATCCAGATCAATGTACGCGTGATCCATCTAGATCAGGGCCATCCAGACAGCCCTCCGGCCGCGCTCTAAGCCTGTGCTACGAGCGCTTTGGTGGAAGGTAGTTGCTGAAGTGGTGGGAGGACCTTGGCTGGCTGAGCACGCTGAAGTGTGCAGCCGATCCAACAGTCGCTAGTCTAGACCAATGCGCTTTGTTGACAGCGTGTAAGTAAATCAGTTTCGCAGTGGTCATGACTGAACAGCATTAAAAAAAAAAAAAAAAAGGAGTGGTGAAGCAGCAGTCTTTAAAGCAGTGGAAAATTTCATTTTTCTGTACAGCTTATAAAGGGGGTGCCAAATATTTAGTGTGCAACAGGGATGTGAACATGAAAATCCACAGCCTGCTTCCAGTCTCCGACCGGGTCAGGAATGGAATGAATGAAGCCCCCATCTAGCGGCGAGGATATGAACTGTGCCGGCTGCCGAGGCCTGACGCACTCCTCTGGGGCAATGATTAAATGAATGACAGATGAAATGAAATGATAGTGGAGAGTGTTGCTGGAATGAAATTTTGACAGGGAAAACCGGAGTACCCGGAGAAAAACCTGTCTGCCTCCGTTTTGTCCAGCACAGATCTCACATGTAGTGACCGGGATTTGAACCACGGACCCAGCGGTGAGAGGCCGGCGTGCTGCCGCCTAAGCCTCGGAGGCTGTGTTGAAAAGATTTGTTGTTGAATTTTCCTCTCTAATATGTTCACATTTCAGTTTGGAATAAATCGCAATATTCTTTACTTAACACTTGTGTTCGTTTCCTGCACATTCCATACATCGGAGTACCATTCCATTTGTTATGGCAAAACAGCCCTATTAATGTGTAAACAATCCCACAAGAGCCGTCGGCCGCACGACTGAACGTACGTATCTAGTCAGCGTGGTCCGAACATCGTCTCCTCGCTGCCACAGTGTAGTGGTGGTAGGGGAAGGAGCGCTAGTTTTTTTTACTGCCCAGTGCTCCCGAGCGCAATGACTGGATGACCCTGATCTAGATTCTCGAGGCAACACTACAAAGTAAGTGCTACACTATAACGCAGTTCCCAGTGTTTGCACATTTTCGGGCGATTAAGTGTCTCCATGATTTATCAATCAAGACTCGAGATACTCCGCAGAATGATCATTGGAAGTTTCCGTGATGGTGGGCGATTGGGTCCTCACACTTTGCTTGGACTTCCTATCAAAAATCCCTTCTGTGGCCGTCTTGTATTAAATTTCGGTTGCTGATAGAATAATAATGTTAATGAAGCCTTCAATTGCCGATTGTAAACGAGCAATATTTTACGATAGTTTTCTATTCTCGACGTGTGGCGTTCTAGGGATTTCAGTAGAACTGAAAATTAACGCCGCAAGTAACCAATACGTAGGTGTTAGTTTTTGAGGAGCGAAGGGGCGGAACAGCGAGGTCATCTGCCCCAATACGTGGGTGTAAACATTTATTCAAAAAAGGAAAAATATTTTGAAATGTAACTGAAATGAATCCCGGAAGGCTAGTAGCGTTGCGCATCGGTAATGTTCTCGCCTGAAATGTCCAAGACTGTATTGTCGTAGTCCGTTGGCAGATAATGCTTAAATGTGAGATCACGTTAAAAATTACCTCCGGAGCAAAATTGCGGTACCTAGGCGTCACTTAAGTCACAGTAGTTGAACGGGACGTAAAATATTTTTTTGTATTAGTCGTTTCGACGTTAATTACTTTGGGGCAGATGACGGAGGACGTGCGTGCGAGGGATAGGGTGAGCTACTTAAAATTAGGTACCAACCTGAGATCTTCCTAGAAATAATAAGGGCGTGCGGGGAGCGAAAACGATTACGCTTGAGATCTAGCGCCAGTATCATATGCTTGCATATGCAAAGGTACCCGTTCTCGACTTCCATTTAAGATGTCCCAGTTTAAACTTCAGACCAACATCTGTAAATCTCTGTACCATGCGTATTTGCATTCGACTCGAACTAAACGCAGTTTAAACGAGTAGGCATGCGCCAGAAAACTAAATTGAGGTATTTAAGTTGATATTTTCTGGTTGTGGGATCGAATTTTTAGATTTAAAAAACATCTCGAAAACCACCATCAAGTATTCAGATACACAAGTATACAACCCAGTAATGATGTCAACTAAACACTTTACAATTGAATTATTTTCATAAACCTGCACACATATCTTAATGTTCGGTCGTAACATAGACCATCTCGTAATGCAGCGGCTAGCATTCTTGGCTGTCGTCCCGGCGATCTAGGTTCGATTCCCGGCGCTGCTAAGAAATTTAATTCTGGTCTGATGGCTGGAACGGGGTACACTCAGCCTCGTGAGGTACAACTGAAGAGAGGTGTGTTCGATTCCCTCTTCAGCCATCTTGGAAGTGGTTTGCCGTGGTTTCTCACTTCTACTCCAGGGAAATGCCGGGATGGTATCTAACTCCTTCCCAATCCTTTCCTGTCTTAAAAGTACACACTACTAGACTACTATTGAATCACAATAACACAGTTTATCAGATATTTTTATTTATACTGTATATACACACACGCGCAAGTACACGGTGCTAAATGACCACGATCCAAGCCCTTCAACTGAAACAACGTAACATAGAAATTGTAATTATTCGCGAAAAGATGAGTCTTCTTTCATGGAACCTAGAGCATTCTTTTTTTTTTTTTTTTTTTTTTGCTACGTTTGCCTAATGAGACTTAAGAGAATTCTTTCGATACACTTCATGGATATGACTAAATGCTTTCAACCCAACCATTCATCATATCTCTCGAAATGGTTTCGTTGCCATTATCGCAGCACGCATACGGGGTGTGGCAATGTGAACAATGCTCATCACGGGATATGATTCTTCACAGTTACGAAAAACTGGAGGTAGCATTCGAATATCTTCAAGCCTTATGTTATTATTTCACAGTTCAAGTAGCTATATATTGTAGATTAACTACGTGTGGTGCTGCTCAGTCACAGATGGCGAATCGCTTTTATTTTATTTTTTATAATAAAACTTGCGCGCGTTTGCGTTTATTATTGCGGGCGTCAATACGGTACACAATAGTTCAGTGCGCGCCGAGACCCATGGTTGGTGCTGGCTGTCATACTGTTTCAGCGTGTGGAGAAGCTTATATCGCTGCTTCAGTCGTCTCTGGGATTTGCGATTTTTCACTGAAGAGATACGGTACTACTGTATTTAGTTTCCATATCTTACATAGTCCTGTACCAATACGCATGCATACATACATACATACAGTACGACCTTGTCCCCGCATTTATATATTATATATATTATGTGGTTTGACAAAAGCCTCCGTGGCTTAGGCGGCAGCACGCCGGCCTTTCACCGCTGGGTACTTGGTTCAAATCCCGGTCAATCCATGTGAGATCTGTGCTGGACAAAACGGAGGCAGACAGGTTTTTCCCCGGGTACTCCGGTTTTCCTTGTCAAAATTTCATTCCAGCAACACTCTCCACTATCATTTCATTTCATCTGTCATTCATTTAATCATTGCCCCAGAGGAGTGCGTCAGGCCTCGGCAGCCGGCACAGTTCATATCCTCGCCGCTAGATAGGGGCTTCATTCATTCCATTCCTGACCCGGTCGGAGACTGGAAGCAGGCTGTGGATTTTTCATGTGGTTTGACAAGAAGATAAGGAAGCATGTGTTTAATGTTGCGTGCTGTTGCTTTTTATTTCGCATTTGCTTGTAATTTTTTATTGTTTCTTCATACAGCAAACAGTTTGCACAAATTAAGATCATGTTAGTAAAATATTTGCTTACAATATATCCGTCAACCACGCATTCGCTATTATCATCATAATTCTTCGATTTATACCAATGTTTTTCATAAAAATTAATTTCACTTAAGCATTCCCAAAACACATCAAAATGACACTGTGATTCAAACTTTTCCTGAAAAACACATTATCCGTTTAGGTAAACAACTTCCAAATAGGTCCAGTAGTTCTTAATTTAAACATGGCAAACGGACAGACAAGAAAACCGAAACTTTTGATAATTATTTCACCGGAAACGGATTGTTTTAAAACTTATCATGAACAGACATACTATTTTAAAGATAACTAAATAATTGCAAGTAGCTCAACTTGCAGATTCTTTATTTAAGATTTACTTTTCATTACAAATTCCGTCATTTATTCATTTACAATGTTATGCTATATTTTTTTCTTCTAAATGTTTAATTCAGATTTTCAGCAGTATCGTAATACGTGTTATGAGGCACAGATAACCTCGGTGTTCTGCACCTTTAAACACCCGCCCAGCCACCCTATTTATAGGATGGAAGTGATTCTACATCCACGAGTTGCTTGTTAGAAAAATAGAGTGAATTAGAGCAGTTTAAATGGCTTTTATGTTGTTTTTCAAAAATTTTCTTGGCCTCAAGATGCTTGATATATTTCGATGTTCAATACTTTACCTAGGTCGTCCTGAACGTGCTTCGTCTTCAACTTCCTCTCTCCCCTCTCGAAACAGCTTGTGTCAGTAAAAAACACTCAATCTGCCCTTGGCGTTATCACCGTAAGCCGTCTTGATCATATCATGAGTCTCTTTCCCGGTTTTTCCGACCCTAACACAAAAATTGATGGCGTAGCGCGCTGTTTCAACAGACGTACCATGACGCCGCGGGACGAGTGCTCTTGCAGAGGTTATGGAGACGAGCGATTTACACTACAGCTGGGAACCAACTGTGTGGCTGGCTCCCAGCCTTCCTTACACATACCTCCACCAACCCCAGGCGGAGAAGCCACGGGCAGTCTGTCCGTCTACGCGGGAAAAATCCAGTCCGACTACTTTCAGGACAGACTCAGTATATAAACATTCAGTTCAGTAAGCATTTTGCATTCTGGTTGCTGATCATGATAGGAATCACTTACTGTGCAAGGAATTCCAAACTCAGACCACTCTAAAGAAAAGGGGCAGATAACCTCGCTGTTCCGCCCCTTAAAACAACAATAACTAACCATCCTAAAGAAAGTTCAATAAACATTTCAAATAATGATTTAGCCTATTTTGATTTATGAAAAAAAAAAGGGTTACGATATCACCTTTTGTCCGTGTGTGTGTGTGTGTGTGTCCTAATAACTTCTAAACGGCTGGAGCGATTTCAATGAAACTCGGTGAGGTCGTAGCACCATTTTGGCCGGCCCCGATCGTACCCTTCAAATTTTATTACGTCTCACCAATCCAACATGGCGGCTGTACGAAATATATCACCGTCATTCAACATCTCCGAAACTATTATCGATATCACCCTGAAATTTTGTACGATGATAAAGGGAACTGCTAGAAGTTTGCCTATGAGACTTTCAAAAACCTGTTAGCTACAAAACGAACATGGCGGCCAAGCGAAGTTGAAACTTTTAAATATACTTTTTTCGCGATTTAACCATCCAAACGCAATGAAACTTGGTACAGCAAATGTTTATACGCATTGCAATGCATTGGCATCTAATTTAGTTCAATTGTTTACATAACTTCAAGATGGTGGCTGTGCAAAATATTTCACCGGCATTCTATATCTCCGAAACTATTATTGATATCACCCTGAAATTTTGTACGGTAATAAAGGGCACTACTAAAAGTTCATCTACGTAATTTTCAAAAACCCATAAAGTACAAAACGAACATGGCGGCCAAGAGAAGGTCAAACATTTCAATAGACTTTTCTCGTGATTTGCCCATCTGAAAAAGGAAGATTGTAGTTTTACGTGACCGTGAATCTTGTGATTATGAGCCACGGGACCTCCTTTTTACGTGGAATCCGAACCACAGGACATGGCATTTCACTTCGAAAATCTCACATGCATTGACTGGGAATCTTGCCCATCTGAGCGCAGTGAAATATGGTACAGTCAATGTTCATACATATTGTAATGCACTGGCATCTAATTTAGTTCAATTGTTTACATAACCTCAAGATGGCGGCTGTGCGAAATTTTAAAATTAAGTTTTCATTTCTTGTGCTGTAATCGTGCGATCAAAGTGAAAATTTGAGTAATCAACCAGCATAATAATTTTCATTTAATGGTACATAACTCTGTGGCTTTTACATATAACAATCCAACATGGCGACCATCCGAAATATTTAGACGTTTCTCAATATATACAAATCTGTTCCAGCAATCAAACTGAAATGTTTTATGTTCATAGAGGCTATGAACATACATTCACCTATGTGACTTTCAATAATCTGGAGAGCACAAATCCAACAAGGTGGTGACGCGAAATAAATATTTAAATGCTGTTTTTCACGATTTAACCATCCGTGTACAGTGAAACTTGGTATGGTAAATGCTTATAAAATTTTAATCCACTGACATCTCATTTATTTCAATTGTTTTCATAACCACAAGATGGCAGCTGTGCGAAATTTTAAAAATCTTGTTTGGATTTCTTGTGTCCTAATCATTTGATTGAAGCTTGAATACTACACCTACACAATAATCTTCACATAATAGTACATAACTATAAGATCTATATATATATATATATATATATATATATATATATATATATATAAAAATCCAGCACGGCGACCATCCGAAATATTTACATGGTTCTCAATATCTACTAATCTATTACAGCAATCAAACTGAAATTTTGTAAGTTGATAGAGGCAATTAACATAAGTAGAATATATGAAAATAGGCTGTATAGATCTTCACGGAACTACTTGTTATTTCTTGGGAAGTTTCATTTAAAATTTGTTTATTTTTTTAGAAAATCAACAATTGCTTCTTGAACTGACTTCAAGAATTACATACCACTAAAATCCAGTTGTATGGGTCATACAACATAAAGATACATGTTGTGATGAGTTTTGGACAAACTTCACATCTGTTGGAAATACTCTAAAGCACAAACTCTAAATATAACCCATTTGAAATACGACTGCTGTTGCCCACCTTAGCTATGCATTGTTACAGCTACTGTTGAGCTTGCATTGGTTCAGTGGGCCCCACTATTTTTCAAGCATTAGGACAAACAGCACCCCAGCCTTGTTAGGCTGCAATCATATCTCAAATGCATTATACTAGTCGGCAAGTTCTGAATGTACATTATCTGTAATTGGTGTTTTTACTCGAAATATGAAGTTCTTGAAGCGTTCCATTATTGGATTTCTAAAGCACCTGTTCATCAAATACAATATGTATTTACTAAACCAGCTCCATATACTTCATAGCTCTGGAACATTCTCAAAAAAATAATAATATATAACGTATTCAATTTGTTACATGATTAATTTGGTGGATCATTTGCATACTTATTTTTAGAAACATTGGGAGGGGCACACCCGAAGGATTGTCCAGAAGGACTTTACTTTCAGCTACTGATTATGGGAAGTAGCTATTTAGCCATGAGTCTTACATCTCTTTATTTCCACATATTTTGATACCTCTATTATTGACAGCTGGGTATGTCTTTTATGTTTGGTATCATTCATATGAGCAGTTTGCTCTGCTTATTCACTTGTGTACATACTCTTCATCTTGTTTGTAATGGTGAAACTCTTATGATATGTTGTTTGAAGTTGTTAGTTTCTCCACTATTTTCATGGGGTCAATATAGCTCTTCTGCAATTTATCCCATTTGTTCATATTCCTGTATTTGTAACCTATACTTCATCATAATATAAACTTCTCGCATCCTCTCTGAGTTAATGTTAACATTTTTTTGCTATAAATTTTAGTGTCTCATGCTGCAGAAAATTGTCTTGTGTATGTTTTGCATTAGACAATAGGATGTGGTCTTGCTTGAATGTTCATTATACGAAGCATTTTCATTTCTACAACACAACTGGCATCTTCACCCTAAAATCTCATGCTGTTAGGATTTTTTTTTCTCTCACTCCGTAGGGGCATGGTGGCGCAGGGGTCAAGCTGTTGGCCTCTCACCAAGGTGGACTGGGTTCGATTCCTGGTCAATACATGTGAGATTTTCAAAGTAAAATGCCATGTCCTGTGGTTCGGATACCACGTAAAAAGGAGGTCCCGTGGCGCATAACCACAAGATTCACGGTCACGTAAAACTACAATCTTCTTTCTCTCTCTCTGTGTTTGAAGTTGACAAAGCTTTGTAGGTCAGAAACTGATATTACTACTGTACACAAGTTCCTGTTGTGTCTGTTAAGGTTGTCAAAATAATATTCACTTAAAGTAGAGAGATCTACTTCGTCCCCTTGCCCTTTAAGAGAAATCAACATATTCATAAAAATCGGTCTTAAGCTTCTCTCAAATGCCCATATGTGAAAATTCTTCATCTTTGTATATAATAATAATATCGTATGGCCTCGGGTAGATATCTAAGCTCCTTGAACACTATAGCGCTTTCTAGTAGAGAAATGAGGAACTTTGTGTTGGCGGAAACTCCCGAGATTAATTTTGCCATTATGAACACGGCCTACTGAATTCAAATGGGTTCTTTGACATGCCAACATCGTATGACATGCATGTTGTGTTTTTACCGCCTTAAACAAAAATCACTTACCACGGCCAGGAGCGAACCTGCAATCTTGGGGTTAGTAGACCTACACGCTATCCACTCACCCACCGTGGCAAGTTTTGTATGAAAGACCCCGGTTAATACATGCAAGTTGTTGTTGGTTTTTTTTTTATTATTATTATTTTTTTATTTTTTTTATTTTTATTTTTTAGTTAAAATGTTGCATCCAGTAGTTCGGATACTATGTTAAAAAGGAAGTTCGTGGCTCATGATCACTAGTAATGGTCACATAAAATAAAACTATTAACTTCCTATTTGTATGAAAGAAACATAATATGTTTAATTTAAGGAATCAAAAGAATATATATATTTACACATATTTGATCATCTGAACTTGATTGTATCGAAAGTTGCATGCCTTATTAGCCACACTCTTCAGAATAATGGCACTCATTATCTTCCAGCATGATTTATGTTTTCAACTTTTACAGTGCAATTGAATTCTTGAAAGACTTTGGCTATTAGTAAAATGCAGCTCAGGTCTAAAAAAAAGTGTTGATTGTAATTTTTTTATTTACTGAAGATTTTGAAAAATCAGGAAGTGAAGTTTTTCTGCATAACCATGGAGATATCCAGCCAAAACTGGAGGTACTTTTGGTCATAGATGGCCAATGAGAAGTGGCACTGGCTCTGTGAACATTCTATGAATTATTATTCATCACACGCCTCGGCGTAGTCGGTAGCTTGCTGAGCTTCTATGCCGAAGATCGCGGGTTCAAACCCAGCCGAAGTTGTTGTATTTTTTAAGAGCGTTAAAATCCTTCAGTATGCGTTCCTTCGGATGGGAAGTAAAGCCGGCGGTCCCATGTCATAGATTTATGGCATGTAAAAGAACCTTCCACTAATTAAACTTGTGTGAAGCTGAAATTTGTAGGTTAAATTTCATTGAAACGCTTTATCAAAGTTCCAACGTTCACCACTAGGTGTCAGTGACATCTGGTAGTGAAAGTTAGAACTACTTGAAATTGAGCGGATCTTGTAGCTCATCCCATGGGTGTCCGCATTGAAGCAGCTACAGCCTCTGGCAAGCCAATCATGTCCTCGGACACTCCCCGCACTATAAACCATACGCTAAATAAATAACATTTACTTATAAGTGGTTTGTGGGTAAGGGGATTTATTTTAATTATTTGGTTTCATGTATGAAAAGGAGTAACTATCTTGTCTCTTTTTTTTAACGCAAATATTTGTATTCTGTGGTGTATTTAACGTGCCTTCCCAAAATTGTTGAATTCTGGAGAATGACTGCCTAATATCCAGATCTAATTGTATGCTGCTAGTCAGTTGTTCATATCATGAAATGAATTGTTGCTCTATACCAAGGCAGAACAATAAGGACATGTTATATTTGGAAATGGCACTAACTATATTGTGTTATACTTCCATACACTGCTGGTTAGTCTTGGAATTTAGCAGTAAAATTATTGATATGCCAGTTGTTGATTAATTTTTTATTCAAAGAAACTTCAGTTTATGCAACAGTTTTTTGCCAGTCAGCTCTGGTTGAGCAGTCGTACAGAAGACAGTCGGCAAGCCTCAAGATTGTGCAATGGATACAAGAGTTGCTTTCCACGCAACGGACAACTCTCATATCGATTTAAATGCCTGAGACTCGCTGCCTGTCCTCTGTATGACTGTGCAACCGGGGCTGACGGATCAAAAACTGTGGCGTAAACTGTATAGGACTCTTTCTTCGTCTTCTGTCCGTAAGTTACGTGGTAAGTTATGTGGTCTTAATTTTTGGGATGTTGATAATAATAATAAATGATAATAATAATAATAATTGATTATAATGGAGTTCTAAACAAAATAAAATGAAGAAATAAGTCCATTTACTTGCAAAATGCTGTTTTTGTCTTTGGTTTGTAGTTGATCTCTTTATTATTGCCTTTGTTATAGGATTGGGGCATTTGAGGGATGATAATAATTATAATAATATAATATGATGATATACTGTACTATACAAAATAAAATAGAATTCATGCTAGTTGAACTTTTTCTTTTTCTTTTTAAAGGAGATTAGGGGCAGATAACCTTCATGTTCTACCCCAATCGAACAAGTCACCAACTTTAAACAAACAAACAAACAAACAAACAAAAAAGTGTGTGCTAAATTTTAAATTTTGGGGTATATACCATGTGTTATGGACATTTATATTGCCAATTCAAATAAGACTTACCAAGTTCAGTACTTCACAAAAATGAAAATTGTAATTTGATCAACCTTTGTTACTTAGAGTGCGGCTAATTTTTGAAGAACTGGGCAACTATTAAATTGACCACCTCAAATTTGTTTGCCGAGCATGTTTATTTATTTTATTTACCCTGCAGAGAGTTTTGAGAATGGAAATATTTGAAAAATTCAATAATTAGTTGATTCATGATCGTTACTAAGTGCTGGGCAGAGTGCTGATTACTTCCCAAGAGGACAACATTTTGCTATTCTTTGAGGACAACATTTTGCTATTCTTTGTTTTAAACTTTCATTTATGATACTTATATCATGGAAGAAGAACACTAGGAAGTGAAGCTCCCATAAGGCCAATGGTTATCACTTTCTCATTTCGATCCTCAGCTGTTACACCTTCCTGCGCTCTGGTGAGAAGTGAAACGCACCGCAAAATGGCGCGGCATTCAAATTACTAATATTTGCTAAATTTTTAGGTTAGGTAGTTACTTTTCCAAGTATTTTGACAAAAGTTTCCATATTTTAGTTTTATAATTGCCTACGTCACGTGGAAATGTAAATCACATTGATATAATTATTTTTTCTCCCGCGGGTGTTTCTTTATTAATTCTATTTTTCCCGCAAGTGTTTTCAAAGTCTCAATATACAAAGCTTAAACAACTTATAAAATAAGATGAATGAGGAAGGTTTGAAGGAAATAAACAAATAAAATTAAGATATATGAATACATTATTATTTTTTAGGCAAGTAGGCCTACATATAATTTACAAATTATACAGTGTACAGTATGGCATTCCATTGTACATATAACACAAGATATATGAATACATACAATATACAAATTTTACAAGACGATGCAATATGAATATAGTGCTTCTCTCACTTGTAGGCCTCTCGCTCAAAGCAGTGGACAGAAAAGGGCTTGATTGTAGTCTTTTACGCAAGTGCATACTATACTAATCATCAGATTGGAGATATCACTCCACACATCTCATCATCCTATTCCTCCCTTTGTTTCTGAAATGGCATGCAGTTGGTCAAGGCAAGAGACTTGATAATGTTTCAAACTTCCGTTACTAATTTATTGATGGTAAATTTGTTAGGTTAGATTTTGTCAGAACGCTCTATCAAAGTTCCAACGTTCACCACTAGGTATCATTGATATCTGGTGGCGCAAGTTGGAACTACTTGAAATTGAATGGAACTTGTAGTTCACCCTTTAGGGTGTCCGCTGGAAGCAGCTACAGACTCAGGCGAGCCAAACATGTCCTCGGACACTCCCGGCACTAAAAGCCACACGATAAATAAATAATATTTTAAACCAAGTATATTTGGTTACGCTTCAGAAGTGATGAATCTAGGGTAGCGGTGAATGAAGGTAGAACGCGCGATAAAATTCTCTACAATACATGAATTAGCCAAAATACCTTATGAAACGCTGGGAAATAAATCAGGGAGCGATGCTTTAGTAGATATTCCCTCCTCCGATGTCTGTGACCCACCCAGCCATCCCAAATAGGTACATGACTTATATAGCGAACATTACAGCTGTCAGCGCCATTGTTCTCATCGATCTTTAGCAAAACAGTACCATGACAGTACTGCCAACCTTGCGCTTACGGTACTATGAAAAACAAAGAAGCGTCCAATTCGGTCGCTGGTGCGCATCAATCGTGCGCACCACTCAATGGATTCATAGATAGTGCACCCAATTGAATTGTTAATTGATCATGGATTGTGGAAATTGCCTCCTAACAATCTGCAATTTCTATCGGCAGTTCTATGATGATCCAAAGAGGTTGGTGCAGCTATTGCAACAACACAATTTAATAGCGAACACACTAACGTGCCTGAAATGCCAGCGTGAAGTCGAAGTTCGCTGGATAAAACATAACTTTGCTGTAACATGCAACAAGAGACTTCCCGGACGTCCCAAAAGGTTTAGCAATTTCAAGAAAAGAGCCACCGAAGCTACGTTTTTTTCCAAAGCTCAGTTGCCTGTACGCAACATAGTAAATTTCTGTGTTCTGTGGTGCATCCACCCAAATCCACGACAGCAAACAATGCGTACCGAACTGCAAATATCTTCAAGATTAATTGGAGGTGCGGATATTTCTGTTGAAGACTTCGCCGCTTCTCCGGGTAGAAACAAGTTCCAACTTGTGGTTCACTCGCCAAATAATTTGTATTGATTGGGCGGAGACCCCTTAACCCATTAAATTGTCACTGCAAATATCTGCCAATAGTATAGTAGACTGGTCTTCCTTCTGCCGAGAAGTCTGTGAGCATTGGTTATTCCAAAACAGGTCACCAATTGGAGGCCCCGGAATAATAGTCCAAATTGACGAGGCAAAATTTGGGGAAAGAAAATATAATATGGGACGCTCAATAGAAGGGATTTTGGTGCCGTGGGACGTGAAAACAAAAAGAAGTTTTTTATCGTCCCTGTCGCCCAAAGGAACACCGAGACACTCTTCCAAATAATTTGGCAGTGGATATTACTGGGTTCGATAATTTTATTTCGGACTGCTGGGCTGCGTACAATGCACGTGAAAATTATGGTTTTGTACATCTGCGAGTGAACCACAAGTTGGAACTTGTTTCTACCCGGAGAAGCGGCGAAGTCTTCAACAGAAATATCCGCACCATGCAGGCTGCCAACGTTCCACACCTTTCAGTGCACACCTCAAAACATTGAACGGGAGTGGAGAAATGTGCGATACAGTATTCCAATCTTCGGAAAGAAGAAGGCCCATTTTACGGGCTACATAGCGGAACATCTCTTCAAGTCTAATTATCCCCAAGAAGCCAGAGTACATCAGTTCTTTAAAATAACTTCGGAACTATATCCACCCACCCACTAAAAGGAACTTCCGCCATGAAATTATAAAAGTGGTACTATTTAGCTATATTTTTCCACCGCTCTAATTACGCTAGTTTGTGCAAAATTTCGCTCTGTAATGGTTTTTTCCCACTGAAATGAGTGTTTTTTCTTTCATAATGAAACTTATTTTCCTGTTCCGTGATAAATGTGTGCAATATTTTTCTTTTCTGTGATAAATATATTTTTTTAAATTTTATCTGCTGTGTATTTACTAAGCAATATCTCCGCTGAAATAAAAATTTGATTTTTTTTCCGCACAACTGTGGTTTTCACAATGGTTACAGCCTAACACGCCCAGATCAATGGTTTTCTGTCAACTGTGCCCCGCTAGCTGCGCCTACCCCCGACCTTCATTTTGTCCAATCCAATGGTTTTTGACATTGGTTACAGCCTAACGCGCCTAGATCAATGGTTTGGAGTCAACCGTGCCCCGCCAGCTGCGCTCAGCACAGCCTAACGTGCCCAGATCAATTGAGTTTTGACAATGGTTACAGACTAACACGTCCCGATGATTTTTTTTTGATCAACAGTGATTTTGTATCTCACATGTTGGCAACAAAGTGTGCTCCTCGCTGCGTCCCGATCGAGTGCACCTTGTTGACAGTTGAACGAGATGAAAGGGCTGTCGAAATATGGTGCCCAGTTTTTAGAATAGCAAGAAATAAAACACTTAATTACGAATTTGAGGACATATATGAGGTTCAGTAGTAACCAGGGTTCGTAATTTCAATACGTAATATCGCCCAGAAGATGAAACGAGGACACAAGGTATGTAAAAGCCACATTCATGTCTGCTGCAAGTGCCGCGTTCCACTTGCTGTCTATAAGCCCCACCGCCTTGTTATAACATGACTTCTACAGTGTGTGTATTGACAAAACATACCTCTAACAAATTGTGAGACACAATGAACCTTCAATATAGCCTAGTAACTGTAAGAATGCATGTTTGCAGGCAGTTATGCACTCCTACTGTGTAATATATTTAAAGTTCATTTTCCTTTCTGCCTCTACACAGGAAATTCAATCTAACAATAATTTTGTTGGGCTGTATATCCTTGTACGGCTGGAAGACGTGACCAGTCATACGGGAAGGAAAAGAAAAGAGCATTGTCAGATACGCAGTAACTGGCTGTTTTACACAGCGGTAATATTCTTGCCTTCTGTGCACAAGGTTGTAGGATCGAAGTGTAGCTGCAACATGTGGCACATTATCATATCAGCTGAAAACCTAGTCGATAGAAGTTCTGTTACAGAAGCACGAAAATCGGGTCCAACTATAGTCGCTGTCCATGAAGCCACAGCCAGTCCGGGAGGCCGGAGCTACACTGTTTAGTTTTGTGTTCTTAGACAAGTTTCCATCGATCTGCCAATAGCTGACAAGGCTGAGTCTTCCTCTGGACACCTTAAAATGTGATAAATGTTGATAAGATAATTGTTGTTTTAAGGGGCCTAACATCGAGGTTATCGGCCATGTTGATAAGGTATCCTTTCTCAAGGCAGAAACTGGTATCATGGTAGGCAAGCAAAATCATTAAAAAAAACTGACCTGGGCTGTAGCCATTGTCAAACAATCACTGGATTTGACGTGTTAGGCTGCAACCATTATAATTATTGGTGTGGACAAAACAAAGGTCAGAATAGTCGGGTTGAGGTGAAGCCTTTGCCGTGGGAGGCTAGGGGGGCACTGTTGACGAAACTTTAGGCTGTAACCATTGGATAGGACGTGTTAGGCTGCAACCATTGTCATGATTATTGGTCCACAGAAATGTGAACTTTACAAAAACAAATTTTATAGCGCACAAAAGAAAAAGCAAAGAAGCCTATACAATTAGGACCATATGCGTGGGTTTGGCAATGCTGTACTTGTGCATAATTCATGCGGATAATAGCAAACACAGCTGAAATTTTACTATATAAGTCATGATATAATTTAGGAAGGCGAGTGGGTAATAGACAGCGGAGGAGTGAACTAGATCATTTCCAGATCAATTTTGAATCATTATAAAAGCTATTAAGGGTTCCTGACCCGGTCGGAGACTGGAAGCAGGCTGTGGATTTTCATTTTCATTTTAATTTTTCATAAAAGCTATTAAGGGCTAATTTCATTAAGAAATGGTTTTTATAGGTTCACGTGACCTGCACTGGTAGGCCTACCAATAAAAGTACAGAGTCTGTCCTGAAAGTAGTCCGACTGGATTTTCCCCCCGCAGACGGATAGACTGGCCGCAGCTTCTCCACCTGGGGTTGGTGGAGGGGGGTGTAAGGAAGGCTGGGAGTCAGCCACACAGTTGATTCCCAGTTGCAGTGGAGTGTAAATCGCTCGTGCCCATAACCTCTGCAAGTGCAATCGTCACGCTGCATCATGGTTAGTCTGTTGAAACGGCGCACTACACCATAAAATTTTGTGTTATGCTCGGCAAAACCGGGAAAAAGACTCACGATATGATCAAGACTGCTTACGGTGATAACGCCATGGGCAGATTGAGTTTTATTTGACTGATACAAGCTGTTTCGGGAGGGGAGAGAGGAAGTTGAAGACTGCGCACATTCAGGACGACCTTCGAGCACCGTAACGGATGAAAATGTAGCAAGTGTAAAGAATTTTTTGGACAATGGCCGCAGAGTAAGGTTCTTTCATGGAGGTTCTTAAACGGCTGAGAAAACGCGTCGTCCGTGTCTGCCCAGCGATCGCTAACTCCTGGTGGCTCCATCATGACAATGCGCCACGCCACACAGCCTTCTACGTGCTGGCGTACCTGGCCCAACGTAACATCGCAACCCTACAGTCCCGACATTTCCCCAGCAGACTTTATCCTCTTCCCCTACCCCAAAACCACCCTAAAAGGGCATCGTCACAGCTCCGTGGAAGCGTTGCAACAACCGTGACTAGGGAGCTCGACAGCATTCCGGTTGCTGCCTTCCAGAAAGCATACGAGGGTTGAAAAGTTCGCTGACAGCGGTGTGTGGATGCAGAAGGGTCCTACTTTGAAGAATATTGAGCATATGTATCATTTCTGTTATTTTTTTTTTTTTTTAATTGACTCAGTCCCACTACTTTCAGGACAAACCCATTATGTACCAAGCTCAATATTAAGCAACATTGTCACATTAACCAGTATGGTTCACACCCATTTGAACAATACTGCAATAAAATACTGCAAATGAATTTCCTCACAAATTAACACACATGGCAGATAGGTGTCAAGTCAAGAACAGAACTAGCCTCTTTAATCAGAAGGGCAAGGCTGACACAATGAAAACAAAAATATGATGCACAGGAAGACACACTCCTCATCGGAGCAGATGACCTCGATGTTATGCCCCTTAAAACAACAATCACTATCGTCACTCACACTCCACATATAAATACACTCACGGACCGAGAAAGGTGCAACTCATTTTCAATTGGTCAAAATTAAGTATTTTATATAAGACAACGTCCACAGAAGTTTAGACTGTCTAGACTCTAGAGGATGCAATTTTCCTTTGCTCAACTTTTGTTCTCTGCTGACCCCAACGGTATGAACCTTCCATCACCTTGGGTGTCCTCAATTCTCATGCCTGAAACATCAGAGGTCCCTGCAACACAAAGTTGTTTTTTTTTAGTTGCATGTTAATGTTATATTTCAATACATAGCACATTATTACATGACAGGACACATTTTAACTTACCTTCAGCAGCAATACATAGTAGGAACTGCATCAGAAGTCAGGGAATTTATATAAGTGCCTTCTGATGAACCATTTGGCAAAATTAACACTGAATATTCGATGCGTAATCTTGCCACACACAGATTTCCCGAACACATCATGCCTTCCACAGAACAACTTGCCTACTAGGCCTACTCCCAGCATCTGCAAAGAAAAATGCACAAATATAGACATGTGCAGGAGATACAAGATATTAATTGCTAAAATCACATGTCTATTTTAACACACTAGGGCCTACTTCAAATTTAGCTCGAATATTAAAAAATAAATACATAAACCTAACTGAAAACGTTCTACCGGCATGAAACTCATTTCTCCGAGTTGCAGTAGCCACACACATTTTTATATGGCTATCATATACTCGTAACTATCAGTTGTAACTCTTTGCCTCTTCAGTCAGTCAACTCGAATCTGCCCAATGATTGGGTGGGGTACAATGTAGACCTACATATAATTGAGTATAACTAATAGGCCACGTGTATTTTTTTCCAGGAGATTCATATATTATATACATTGTACCCCACCCATTCACTGGGCAAATTCCTGTTGACCGACTGAAGAGTTACTTACAACTAACAGTTTGTTTAGGCTACACTGAAAGAATGCCTTCATTACATATACTCATAATGAAATCCCGGTACATTATGTTCTGTCAATCCTTTAATATGCAAATCTCCTTTTAAGAGAATAATTATTTCTAATGACCTTCAATTTTAGTATGCTACAGCGACCTAGGCCTCCTCAATACCTAAAATATATATGTGCATAAATGACTGAAATGTAGTAGTCTAGTTCTAATGCAAACAGATGGGAGTATCTTTTTTCTAATACTGTAATCTGAATTTCTTTTCACAGGAATCGTTCTTTAAAATTATGTTAATTCACTCCAGTGGCATAGGACTGTAGATAAAACCACATGGGTAGTGTAATTCATTAGCTAATACGATTTTTTTTTATCTCCCGTATACCCAAATGAAAAAAATTATCAGCGAAAATAGTTGTTCATGACTTACCTTCCAGGATCGAATCGGCAGAAAACTGTGCATACATTTCTCACTGCACCAAAGAGCAGCGCAATAAAAACCACATCAATCTTATGTTGTTTTTATGTTATTTCTCTGCGAAAACGAAAAGTAGCATATATCGCAAGAAGAATAACACGTATAAAGCAAAATGTATATAAATGATAAACTAACCACTAACGGCTTGGAAACAACATCAACAAATCATAAATGATAGCCAACTATGTCGTGGGATAGTACGTAACTGGCAATTAGTTGACGATGCACTAGGTGGAGCTGTACACGTTTAACAACATTTCGTCTGTGATTTATAAGCTTACATATACTAATACATGTATTCTCATTGTTATATAAACCCAAAATCATCATATTTTTGCCGTTTTTTACAATACTGGACCATTAGTGTCAATCTACATTTGTTGGCAGCAATGGTATGTTCAACTGTCCAGTCAAAATACATACGTTCACTACTCACTCATATCGCCCTAGTCGAACACATGTGCTGCCGTCTATAGAGGAACGCGAAAAGGTCGAAGCTTCACTTCCTAGTATTATTGTTCCATGCTTATATGTTACTAATTCCCATACCAGGAGTTCCACTTCAGCTGAATGGGAGCAGTTACACATGAAGGTTTAACTAAATGCCATGCTTAATTCAAATTCTGGATTGTGTTGGTGTTGGGATGGTATGCATGCAGCATAGTTATTTATGAGTAATTGAGCTGGTGCTATTTTGCCGTTGCAGCTTATTCTATTTGCTCTAAAACACTAAAACTTCTTAGCACAAGAATAGAGTATCCATAACCTTCTTGCTTCTAATCAAGGGTTTTGTTTCACTAAATTTAGCTTCTGTGAAGACAGTTTAAGAAGAGCATAATTGTGTTTTGTCTGTGTATCAGTATGGATTATAAATAAAGAATTAAAAATATATATTTACTGGTATGTGGTTTTTTTTACTACCCAAAGACCTATCCTGAACTAAAAGTAGTCCTTTCTTGTTTTTATTTTAAGAAATTAGTTCAATGAAGTGTCGGAATGTAAATGAAAGGACTAGTTTTAATGCTCCTCTGCTTAAAGATGAATTCTTATCTAAAAGCTCGTACAAAGTGACCATTTCTCCAGCCAAGTTCATACATTGATTTTGAAATATCCTTCATTTCTTATTCTCTACCTCCAACCAGATTCAAAATCAAGTTGATCTAAATACCCTGTAATTTTTTCCTAGAGAATTGTATCTTAATTAAGAAAGATTTACTCTTGGTGGACCAAATTTAAAACTGTATCTTTACATTCTGATTAATTGATGCTTGGGTTTAAGCAGCTGAACCTCAATGCTGTATGCTATTGGCTGATATGCCTCTTGGATGAAATAGTTTGGGTTGGTTCCTATTATTGAGGTTTTGCTATAGTGTATTTCAAATCAATGCTGGAATTGTGCTTTTTTCAAATGTCACTAATCACTGATTCTCAAGGAGTATTATATTTGCAAAGATAAGGTATATGCATATGTTAATATAGATGAACCCAACTGATTTAAATTAACATAACATTTCCAAATTGATTCTGCATGGGATATGGTGTTTGGCACAGCCATATAGTTGAATTCATTGAATAGTCTATATTCTAGTTTCACAGGCAGGTATTGTTCAATTGGAAGGTCTTTCTTAAATGTTCACTTCATATTGTGCTTAGCCAGCAGCTGTCTGAATGGATCACTTTGGTTAGATCTTGGCTCATGAAATCAAGAGTTTTTGAAAGGATGGAAGATTCTTTGCACACCATATCTCACATATTGGCATGATAAACTCTACAAAACATCAAGCAGAGGTTGCCACAATATAATTCTTAGTTTTGCTATTATGGGGCAGCAAAAATTAAATTTCTAAATTGATACATAGGTCGTTTAGATGGTGTTGCTTTAAGCCCACCTGGAAGATTATTTTTTTAAATGTATTTAAAGATTTATTTTTAAAATATATTTTATTCTACCTCGGAGCTCTTAAGGAACTTTTCGTAATAGTTGTCAACTTATTTGTATCTAGGTTTCTGTCTGTAATGACAAATATTCAGTGAAAAGTGCAGGATTGGTGTTACAAAATTCTTTAAATCAGAAGTAACCCATCGCTATGTCCCTTCACATAATTGTCTCCTTCCACATATGTATATTCAGAGATGGACATTGCAAGTAATTACGTATCTCAATTTTTGCCAAACGATTGCTTAACTCCTTCAGTCAACAAGTTGTTCAGATCTTAAATATCATGCAAGATTCAAGTATACGTTTACAATTGCACAGAGACTGACTGGAGCATTGATGAGATGCAAGTTAAGCTACTTCTGTTTAATTTCAGTATCATTCTCACCTAAGCGTGATTAACGTCATCTAAGCCTCTTAAAACAACAACCATCAGTATGTCTCGTGAATATGGTGAATACTGGAAAATTGGTTTCGTTAAAAATTAACTTCCTCTGCTGTGTTTCACTTCTACTCTTAGCACAGTACGGTCTTAAGAGCCTATCATCGTCATAATCATCCATTGTTTTGTTTCTCGTATGATTCATACCCATGGAAATTTATTTTCAGTTCGGGACTTCTAAAGTATCTATAAATGTATTTGACAGCATTTTAAAATATCAATGAAAAGCTTTATTTTTAATTTTGATTGTTTTTAAAGTATAAATTTATTTTTAATTTGCTATAATTTAGTTAAGCTTGCTGGTTGATTGTCAACAGTATATCGAAACCTCTTGACCTGTCAGGCTAGTTCTTTGCTATGGCAAGTTGAAATAATTTCAATAATAGTTATGAAATCATTCTTTTTACCAAGTGTGTATGTACTAGCAATTTCTTAAGGAGATATCCTTATATTTTGTAAGGAATTGTACCGATGTACGAGTTTCAGGGAAGGGAAATGAGTTTAGGATCAGGATATACTTGTTTAGAAGAGAATTGATATCAAAATTAACCTATTCATTAGTACCCTGCTGTTAAACCATTGGTATGTAATACTTTTTTCTTTTAAATCATTGCATCCAGGCATGTGCAATATTTTCCAATGTTCTTTTTCTTATAATCACTGATGGTGAAAGCAATTTAGTTCTATTATTTATTTATTATACAACTACTAATTTATGCTACTAGCTGTTGATCATGGGAGTACTTCCAGAGAAGAGGTTAGGAGTAATAATAATAATAATTTGCTCATAACCACTCCGTATTGAAAAAGAAGAAAACCGCTCTTGAGGGATTGCAATGAACTGATACTATAAATTGATATAGAAATAGTAAAGTTGATGAGAAACATAGAAATTATTCACTAATGTACAATGATCAATGAAGAAAAAATTAATTAGCTTGAGTAGAGAGGAATATAGGTTATAATCCTTGGTATCAAAAATTTGTGCACAATTAGTCTTTGTGGAGCTATTTTACTCTTAGGCCTCATTACTCTGGATCAAGGCAGTTATTGATTCATTTAGGAGCTTTGCAACATAGTGGTCATGTGGAAGCATGCACTTAAATATACATGGAATTTGTCTGATAAGCTGTGTCATTGTGATGGCTGTACTATGTGTACTTTCAATTGGGGCTAGAATTTGAGTAGGAAGGATCTGTGGCCTCAGTTCAGTTTCCATCATGGCATTTGCCTGGAGTAGAAGTTGGAAATCACAGAAAACCACTTCTAGGATATGAAAAGTAGAAATCAAACCCCTCCTCTCGTCAGTTCTGTCTCACAAGGCTGAGTGAACCCCATTCTAGTCCTCTGTCTAGAAATAAATCTCTTGGCAGAACTAGGGATCTAACCCAGGCTTTCACTGTGACAGCCAAGAATGCTAGGTACTATGCCACGAGGTGGACTGAATCAAAGGAAAGTTTTCCATTAAAATAATTCATATCATTACTTCGCCCGTCATCCATGTTTATAATACATTTGTTATAATTGCATTCTCTCCCACTTTTATGGCCACCATCATCTGCTACAGGTGATGAAATAAGATCTCCAACACTACAGGTAATTACTCTTTCAATTGTACTTTCCATTCCAGGACTGATGTTGATGTTTCTCCTTTATTAAGCTACTTCTCTTCTAGAGTAGATGATTTGGGCTGTCTTCAGTGCTGCTTCATGAAACTTGTTTCCTATATTTTATTTTTTTTACATTTAGGAGAAATTGATTCTGTTCTCTGTTTTCTTTAGATTTTATCAAGAACTAATACAGTATTATTTTACTGAAACTCACTTTTCAGGATTGGTTTTATATGTTGATATCAATTGTATTTGATATTGTGTTGTAGATTTTAATGTATTGGAGTCCAAATGATAATGTATTTTTTTTTTTTTTAAATCATTTCATTCTTTATAGGAATTTATTTATAGGAATGTGGCCATTCTGGAAGAGCCGAATTTCTCTCTTTTATTGTGTCTGATTTGTGATAAATTGGTGAGGTTTTTTTAAATAATGTTTTGTGTTCATTTTCCTGTTGCAGCTGCCTTCCTCCAAGAAAGTGATATGTTTATGGACGCTTTGAATGCATCATCCAAAAAGGAACCACGGAAACGCAAACGCCGTCTTAGTGTCGGCAAAGAGGGATCCGATTCCAAAAAGGAGACTGGTAACAAAGAAGACACAACGCCACCGTCATCTCCTATTGGTGATGAAATCAGATCTCCAACATTAGTCAAACCAACACTTAAGGTAATTTCTCCCTCAATTGTACCTTCATCTCTGCATTTAACTGGAAAGGCAATGAAAGCAAACTCGTAATTCAGCACTTTCATTGGAACATAATTTGTATCAAACCACAGACTCCTCAAGTCAGAAATAAATTGGGAGACTCATAGTAGTTGCTAAAATAATTATTTCAATGGTATTTCTACCCCCTTGTTATTCCTGTTCATATGGGGTTGGGGGTAACATGAGATGGCCTCAATATGTTGAATGGAATGCCCTTCCTGATGGCAACCTTCTCAGAGGAGTTAATGAGGGATCGAATGAATTTTGATCAAACTTAAAGTTGGAAGGAAGCAGCTGTGGCCTATTACAAGGTACTATCCCAGGATTTATGTGGAGTTCAAGATGGGAAATGATGGAAAATTGTGTTGAGGCTGGCTGACGATGGGGTTCAAACTCGCTCATCTCCCAGTCCAGATAGCTTGGCCCCAGAGTCTGATGCTTTAGCTTGCCGAGCTAACCAGTGTTCACACTAAACACCACTAACTATTGAAATCGTAATTTTAGAGAACCATTTGCTCATTTTGGAGATTGCATTTTGCCAGATTTACCCATGCTTTAACACGTATAAAAAAGTCTATGGCATATGGCAGTTTCAGACAAATGGGCACAATTGCCTTCAGGAAAAAGCGAGTCTACATGATTGGCCCAATCATCTGGTTTAACCATCATCTAGGCCAGCCTGAAGTAGTGAATACCAAGAATGGGTACATTAAAAAAAAAACAGGACCCTTCTATAAAGAAACTTACCACCTTGATGAGATTGAGGTAATAGGGCTAATGCTTAGAGCATGTGGTACTGTGCCAGTCTTCTTCACCAAGTTCTAGAAATGGTTCTATTTACCAAAGGGCAGAATTTCAGACCTCGTCCTATTTGTTGTTATTTCAATTGAGGGACTTGGACATCATCATCATTCAGCCCCATGTACATGAGTATGTGTGGAATTTTGTCTGATAACCTGTATTAGTGTGTGTATTTGTAATTCAGGTGAAGATTGGAAAGTAGGCAGCCGTGGCCTTAAGTTAGGAACCATCCTGGCATTTGCCTGGAGTAGAAGTGGGGAAACCACAGTAAACCACTTCCACGATGGCTGGGATGGGAATCGAATCCGCCTCTTCTCAGTTTTGCATCATGAGGCAGAGTGTACCCTGTTCCAGCCCTCAAACGAGAATTAAATTTCTTAACAGAGCCAGGAATCGAACCCGGACTTTCGGGGTGACTGCCAATAATATTAGCTGCTACACCACGAGGTGGACTAGTAATATGTGTAATGCGTGAATAGTGAGATCCCACATTTTCAACCTGTGAACACCTTGTCTAATATTGAAATGTTAGAAGCCATTTTTCAGTATTAGCTGTATAATCAATCGACAGAATTGTTCTTCAGTCGGTCAACACAAGAGTGAGAATCTGAAATAAATGTTACATGAAATATTTACACATTAACACACTTCTCTAACAAATGGTGGGGGTTTAATTGGATGACATGTTTCGCTTGTCAATCAAGCATCATCAGATCCAAATATACAAGACTAAATAACTCTACTAAACACTACCAAAACCACAATGCCACCCATGAATGGTCACTGCCTCCAACTACAACTCGCTAAAAGTATGGCAAAATCTTAAAAAATGTCGTTACAACTTTTGGTAAATACTAAGGTATTAGCATCCAAAAAAAGTACTGCAGTAGAGTCCTGTTCAACCGACCTCCGCTTATCCGACATTCCGTGTTGTCCGACACGGGTAGATTTAATTGAACGTTTGGTGCACACTAAATTCTAGGGATACCCGGCATGGAGGTTGCAGCCATGGGACAAGCACTGACGAATGAGGATAGTGAAGAAGAAGACTGAGGTATTGCAGAACAAAAGGATAAATAGGATAAAAATGATGTCTCACAGTGAAGGATTGAGTACATTGGGTATGACATTATCGTACGTGGAGCAACAGCCAGAGGCAAGCGCAACGGAGGTGTTGATTTTTCGTAGATGGCGAGATCTCGTAGCAAGAAAGCGTGAATCCGCAGGCAAGCAGACATTGACACGTTTCTCTTAAGGCACTTGCTGCCTTTTTGTTAAATACTGCATGTACATGAATTGATAATTCAGTAAATAGAGTACCGTAAAATATGGCATTGTTTTAGTTCATTTTCAAAGTCATTGTGTATTAACCAACATTTTCGGTGATCTGACGTAGTCCAGGTCCAGTTTAGGTCGGATAATTGAGACTGTACTGTACTTATTTTAATATCTAATAGGTTGCAAAACTGAGAAAAGACAATCCCATCCACTAAGAGCTTCTCTGCCAACTAATCTATGAAATGTTAAGCCCCAAACTAGAATTGTAAACAAATATGCAGAAATGGTCTATGAGTAATCTGCTGAAATAATGGTAAGAAGCTAGAACTGTAAAATACAAATATGCAGTGTTTGTCTACTAATACTGTAGTCTAAAACTGTGTTGAAATTTTTCATATGGGGAGTGTCTTAAAACTGCTCTGACAACAACTGTCCTGTCATAAATCCAACAACCTCTATGTGGAATCGCTAGCAAATCACCAATTTAAGAAGAAAATATAATGTTGAAATCTGTTTTATAATCATAGAATTTGAATTTAAGTTAAGACAGGACCGGTTAATTGTTGCCAGAGCAGCTGGAAGACCGTACACATTTCAGATAAGTTCTCATATCAAAATTTTCAACACAGTATTTGTAGGCTCATTTGTATTTTACAGTTCTAGCTTTTTACCATTATTTCAGCAGATTACTCGTAGACTATTTCTGCATATTTGTTTTCAATTATAGTTTTGGGCTTAACACTTAAGTGTATCTCAGCAATAGTTGCTATACTTGAAGTGAGTTGTTGTTGGTGGACAGCGACTGTTTATGGGTGACATTGTGGGTTTTGGTAGTGTTTGGTAGAGCTATTTGGATTTGATGATTCTCGCTTGACGAGCGACATGTCGACCAATTAAACCCCACCATTTGTTAGAGAAGTGTGTTAATGTGTAAATAATTCATGCAACATTTCTTTTAGAAAATAGGGAGATAAAATTATTTGGGCACTTCTTGTGTTGACCGACTGCAGAACAGTTCTGTTGATTCTCCATGTCTAATCTGTATTCTTGATTAGTGGCTTAACTTCAATGAGCATAATGTATATTAGCTTTAATTTCAGTTTTTTATTGTACATCCGTTTTTGGTAGCCCATACGTGGTAATGTTTAGGAAAAATGTATTGTTCTTTTGTTGGAGTATTTTAAGAATTCTAATCATTCAATATCAGATTTATTTATGACATTTAATAATAATATTAACATTACCCAGGAAACTGGAACTGTAATAATAATAATAATTATTGTATTATTTTCATAGTTTTATCAAGATACTATGGAAGCAGAGGAGGAGAAAGAGGGTGAAGATGCAGAGAGGGACCATGAAAAGGGAGATCAGGATAGTATGGATTCAAAAACTGAAGACGATTGGAAAGGTAAGTTAACATCTCTGTGTATTTTGAAATTGTAATACTGCAGTGAAGTGGAAATGAATTGTTTAATTTCTTTCTTTCTTTATTTATTTTCTCAGATGGCACTCCTGCAGTTGAGGATGAAGAAGATTTCAATGAAGATGGTGAGCCTAAAGATCCTGGTGAATCTGAGGAAAAGAGGAGAAGGTTATCTGAGGATATTACTGGGTCATCTGCATCAGGATCACCACAAAGAGATTCTGCAGAGGAGAAGTCTCAAAGATACCCAGGAGGTGTCCTCATTTATCACAAGCTGAGAAAGGGACCTAAAAAGAGTGTGCGATGGAAGCCAGAGAAAGACCTGGAAGTAATTAAATACTTTGAATTGGATGAAACAGAAAGAGGTAATTAGTTAACATAGTTGAACAGACATTATAGTTAATTAAGAAAGAAATATACAGCAAATAAGACTGCTATGAACTACCGTGAAACCTTTTATCTATCTTTCCCCTAAGTACAGTTTTCTCACTAGCTGCGGTGGCCGAGAGCGCTAACGCGCTACCTCATGCCTTGCTGGCATCGGGAGAGCGCGGGTTCAAATTCCACCTCGGCCGTCCTGAAAATGGTTTTCGTGGTTTCCCATTTTGACCACCAGCCAAATGCCAGGACGGTTCCTTTCAATAGGTACACGGCCGATTTCCTTACAATATTCCTTCCCTGACCCGTCCTGAAAAGAAAAGTACATGGCCATTGGCTGCATTAATAAAATTAAGTACAGTTTTCTAACATTTATTGTTCAAATTTTGTGGTACTGAGCAATTCCTATTCAATGTATGTTGGTAAAACCTGCTTCTATCATTTCTCAAAGTATCGTTTTTCCACATCTGTTGTCCCAAAACTGTCTCCCAACAAACCTTGATCCCTATTGATAGTTTTTCAAGGAGGAGTACATTAAAAATTCATGTAATAGGCCTATCAGTTCATGCGCAAATTATATTTTCGGAGCACCCTGGCCATTATGCTTATTCTTGTTATAAAGCATCTCTATGCATGAGTATGGTTAAAAATGTGTCTAAACATTAGCCTTCTTGCTTTCAATGAAAATATTTATGGGTCCCAACAAAATTGCCATAAGTACAATACTACTACAATCCACTATTAACGATTTCCATTTTAAGTATAAATGTGCTTTTAAGGAACATAAGTTACCAACGCATACTCCCATTACAACAAGAATTTCCCAGATGAACACTTGGGCCTACTCCACTGAAACAAAAGTATTTTCGACGCGGTATCTCTTCAAGAAGTTTCTGTAATTAATCTGCTTCCTAAGTTAGTCTCATTCTTTGGAGCATGATTGGCATATGAAAGCATTTCACTAGCATTGTGCTATGACTGTGCATACAGTATACTGTAGCACAAGGTATCGTCACTAATTCTTCAAACTTTGTATCTTAAAACTTAAAACATTGCAGTTGATTCTACAGTGCTTTTGATTTCATAATTTGTATTAAAAAAATGCAGCGAAAAATATTTGCATCACTTTTTACCGCATGTTGTGTATTGCAGCATGTTTTTTAATTTTTTTATTGTTTTCTAAAATTTATTTTACAGTGTACTCCCGATAATTCGCTTCGCGGTTAATTCGTGGGTCTCCAAGAGTATTTTTTAAATGTAGTAATTCTTACAGAAACTAATCATCCCGCTAAATCAAATAATCTCTTCGTCGTTTAAACAAATTTTAACGCGATATGATGCTTGGAGACGAAATCATTGAGATGTAAATGTAAAATTAGGCCTACTTGCACACTGCTACCGGAAAATGCTGCAATCTTGGAAATATATGAGCATGTCGCCGAACGTTCAAACTAACAAGGTGTCTCACTACGATGACATTAAGGCAAAACCTGGGTGCAGAAGAAAGTGACATTCGGTAGTTTGACATCGATAAAGATGATTGTGGTTTCAGACATGAAAGTGAGGCAGATATTGTTCGGAATTTGACTGTCGGTGAGGAAAACGGAGATCCAGTAGATATCGAGTGCGGGAGTGATGCAACGGAAATGTAGAAAGTTCCCAAAGTCAAACTAGTGTGTCTATACTCACGCTTATCTCTTATGTAGAAAATCAAGATGAAATTTTGTTGTCATATTGTTTTCTTCAGAAATATACAATATAAAATTTTAAAAAATTCTTAGATATTAATGTTGGCATAATCCACACACCTCTAGCATAGTATAACTTACAGTACAATGTTATAAAGTGTTATAATTATTTTTTGCATGTTCAAAATATACATTTCAATATTCTAACCAATAGTTTTGTTTTTACTATGCTTAAATCACAACTGCTGATAATTCGCGGTTTTCCATAATTCGCGGAAGTTCGTGCATTAAGTACCGCGAATTATAAGTAGTGCACTGTACTTTTATCTCGACTGCTAACCAAGAGAAGCTAACTCTTCAACAAAAGATCGCTATAATTTGCAATGTACCGATTGAAATGTTAGAAGCCAATTGTCAGTGTTGTCTGTATAATCAGTTAACAGAATTGCTCTTCGATCAGTCAACACAAGAATGCCTAAGTAGATTGGGCAGAAAGTGATCATTATTTAATCTTCCTATTCTGAAAGAAATGTTGCATGAATTATTTATACTTCAATATACTTCAATTGGTTGACATGTTTCGCTCGTCAAGCCAGCATCATCAGATCCATATATATAAAACTAAATAGCTTACAAAACACTACCAAACCCAAAATGCCACCCACAAACGACCAATGCCCTCTATTAATCTACAAGGTGACAAGTCTGAAAAATTATGATCCCACCCATAAACAGTCTCCCTCCAGCAACTAATCTATGAAGGTGTAGCTACTATTGCTAGATTCAGTAAACAGAACATTTATTGTTTTCAGTCTTGACGATTGTATAATGACTTGTTTTCTATTTTTCTAGTTAACGTTACCAAAACATTCCTGGATATGAAGCAAATGGAGAGAAGTCATGAGAGGGAAGCATTTATGTTGGCTAGAAAACTCCGTAAGTCTTTATTTCTCAGCTGGTGTCATATTCACTTCTATTTATTTCATGTATCGCATATACTGTATGTTAATGTTTTTTTTTTTTTAGCTCAAGATGATAATATGGAAGAAAAGACTCCATGGCTCCCATTCATTCCTATCGATCTCCCTCCAAGTCTGGCTGAACCTGGGAAGTGTAGCCGAGAGAAGGATATACAGTACGCTCGTGAAAAGGCAACGCTCCAGGCAATCTACTTCAACCGTGCTATGTGAGTGACTTGTGATAATTAACTAATCCAAACTTCAGTTTCTTTGCCTGTATACAAGATATTTTACAGTAATGGGTACTTTATATCTTTCACAGGATTCCAGATTCTCCAGCAGAACCAGATATGGAAATCCATGCCACTACAGATCCTACTCCAATACCTCTGGATGACGCGACTGGCAATGCTGATAGTGTAAATGACTTCCAAAACACTCCTTGGCCTGACCCTAAACCAATGATTATACCTCAGTCACCTCCTCAACAGTTTCCATTGCCACAGCAAACTCAGTTTCCTTCATTCTCTGCTCAACCGTTCAATGCTCCTCAGATGTATCCTGCTCAACCTGTCATGGCTAATAACATAGCAGGCCCTATCAATATGATACATCCAAATGCAATGGCTCCTGGAAATGGAGATTGGAGGGTAAGTCTTGCATGTTATTCTTCTTCCTATTTATTATCATTATCATCAGTGCCTTTTTACTCTGTCAACGGGAGCAAGGTTTCTCTCACTAGGTGCATTCTGGCTAATGTTAATTGGCATACTGTCCTAAGGGATAATTTTGGACGCTTTTTAACGTTTTTCCACCAACACATTTTAGTGATGAGTGTCCCCCTATTTTATTTTATTTTTCCGGATAACTGCATGTGTAATAAATGCAAGGGACGTTGAAAGATTGTCGTATCATTACTTTATAGCCATTCAAATAAAAATAAAATTGTGTTCGAAGTTACCCCAAGGTTGGGGTTATTTCGGACAGTGATCAGTTTTTCATTTTTGTCCTCGTTAACCCCACGGACACGTATTTATTAAAAGCTACAGGGGGTAGAGATGAAGTTTTTAAGAACTCTGATTCAGAAGACAAGGAGGGACAAAATAAAAAATAAGATACGCCATCTTGTTCAAGTAGAACAATCTCTTAATGAGATCTGTGTTGAAGCCAGGCTGAAATGGTTCGGTCATCTTAAAAGAATGGACACACAAAGAACAGCTAGAGTGTGGTTTGAGAAAGAACTGAAAGGCAAGAGACCAAGAGGTCGACCGAGGAAGAGATGGATCGACCAGGTTAGAAATGATCTTGCAGGGAGAGGTCTGGATGTAGAGCAAATCATGGAGGAGGAAACATTCTTGGAAAGAACTAAATGGAGAGCGCTTATTCACCGCACCCGGGAAACTGAAGCCGGTTCATGATGATGATTTATTAAAAGATAGCATAGGCATAATTTATTTACATTATAAAAGTTTACATGAATACATTGACAAATTATGCAAAAATAAGGGGGGGGAAATAATTAAATAGCATAGGCGTAATTTATTTACATTATAAATTTTACATGAATATATTGACAAATACCGGTAATCCAAAAATAAGGAAACTGTTAACTTTACACTGGCAGAGCTATATCTTTATCATAGATGAATGTTCCTCTTTTCTCCTTTCATGTTGAATCTGATCCTTCTTTACTGTGTCCTTGTCCTCAACAACCGGAAATGCAAACATGTTCTTGCTTCCACAGTGTGAGCGGAGGAATTTTACGGTGAGGTCCCGTGCTCCTAGGAGAACTACAATGCCATTGTACTGTCGAATTAGCTTATTATTCCCTGAAATGTAGTCGTAATTTACAACGACGAAACTTTCCAGTCCAAGTGTAGGGATTCGTGAATGTTCTCCTGGTGTTTGTGGAAGTAATTGGTCACACTCTACACTACAGCAACTTCATTATCGCGGAAGTGACCACCGACAATAGATTTTCCTGGAAGGACATTTAGTTTACGACGGCGAGTTGTTGCGATGGTGCCAGTGCCATAATGAGCCCGAGATAATACTTCCTCTGATAACCGAACGGAGAGAACATTATCATACTTCATCAAAAAAGACCTTACCCATTTGACTCCCAGAAGATTCTGAGCAAATCGCCTCTCCTTTCCTCCCACTCGATCGAGATATCCTTTTACAATATACTGCATATTGGTAGAAGTGAGAGGGTATCCCCAGTGTGCTGCTCTCACAATGCCATGTACAAGCATTTCCTCTTCTTCGTTGTCCAAGGTGGCTGGTGCTCCGATTGGTTTGGGATTAGTGGAATTTACTTTATTCTCGAAGGTCGATCGTGGTACCTGAAAATATTCGGCTGCTTTAAAATATGACACTTTTCCGGCCTTAATGGGGTTTACAGCCGCATTAACTTTACTTTTTTCGTAATTGCAGTAAAACTGCCTTCCTAATTGTCTTGTATACACACGCGGTGTTGCCCGAAATTACCACAGGCTTTCACAGACTCTGAAATAAATATTTATGGTATGAGATGGGCTGTGTTAAACTTAATAAAATCAACACATACGCTTTCCAATACAACGAACAGTGCACAATCATCATTAGCAGCTGCAGTCTGCCACTACTCGTGCACAATAAGAAGTTTCCGTAACAACTTCAAAAGCTATAATGAAGACGGCAACAAACGACATTGTTAATGTGACTGTTTTCTATATAATACAAGATTAGCGCGGGGATTTGTCATGAATGCAGACAGTCCGAGCACGGTAATTCTATCTTGGAGAATTAGAGTTACCAACTGTAAAGAGTAAAAGTACCCTTCTGTCCGAAATTACCAACTGCGTCCGAAATTACCCCACATGACTGTACTGTGTCTGGGGCTTGTGAGGACAGAGAAGAATTAATGATCCTGAGCAATAGCATAGTCAGAAATTTAGAATGGGAGCTCACTGTTCTCAGATACCACATAAATCTTTTTGTTGTGGAGTTTTATTTTTTGTACACACTCAATTGTACATATAATAATAGTTTGAAATACATAATTTGATCATACTTCAAATGGAATAACATACGCTTGGAAGAAAACGTTTGAGACAATGTTCCAGGGAATCTGCTGCCTATAAAACAGCTAGATCACTATGCTATCTTTGATGAACAGAAATAAGCTTAATGATGTAAAATTAATTATTGTAACTAGTGGTTTGTAAACTTCTCTGGCCTCAATGTATTTGACTCTTCTTGTTCTTCTTCTGGCTCAACTTGGGATCTCTCCCATTTGGGTTAACACATAAATTCCAGAGTATTTGGCTAACCTTGATATATTACTTGTTTCAGACTGGAGATGGCAAAGTGATTGCAATGAATGACATTGCACCACCCATGGACATGTACCCAGGTGTGGCCCCCATGAATGCCAATATGGGTATGCATATGAACATGAATATGGGCAATATGAACATGGGAATGGCTGGTAACATAGGTGCAGCGATGCCTCCAGAGATGAATTTCAACATGATGGGTGGAGAGGATATGAACCCATTCCCACCACAAGGTTACCCCATGGGTGGACCTCCCAATATGTTTGGTTTCCGAGGGAGTCGTGGCCCCGGGATGGGCATGGGAGGTGGAATGAGAGGAGGCAGAGGCAGCAGGGGCGGGCCTGGTGGACCTTGGTATCGGCCCATGGGCAGTGGTGGCGGTGGCAACTGGCAAGGTGGTGGTGGTAGAGGAGGTATGTTGATAGTTAAATCAACTTATATATTCCATCAAATAGTGCTAAAGAATTTGAGCAAGAAATATTTATGAAATTACCAGTTAATTATTATCTGAATGGTAAGTTATGAGCCCCGAGGAAGAATAGGTGGAGTTCAATAAATAATGCACCACTTCTATTCAAGGTTTGCTTTATTATTAATCCAAATAGTTCACACTATTCTTCATTTTATTGGATGCAAATACATATTTGTTTACCAAGTCTCCATTCAGTTTAATTGCATTACACCATCAAGATTTTGGAGCTTGAATGTTGTCATGGTACCACTCGGTTGGTTTTCCTTTCACCCTCAACTTAACTTGTCCTGTGACCTTCTCATTATCATATTGCTTCCCATGGATTGCATCATTCAGGGGATCAAACAGATGAAAGTCTGATGGTGCAAGATCTGGACTGTTGGTCAAACCCATGATGTTCCAGCAACTCTGCACAAGTTCTTGTTTGTTCCTTATTGTCATTAGTTAGGCACGTAGGGATCCACTACTGTAGCACAAACATTTGAATAGTCTTAAGCAGTGGATAATTGTGTTGGCACTACCCACAGAGATGCTAAGTTGTCAGTTGTTATTTGCCTGTCTTTTCAAATAAGCCTAGCTGTATACAAAATTTTAAAAGCCATGTTTCAATGTTGCTTAAATGAACTGCTTTTCAGTCGGTTCCCAATGTGCCATTTGGCCACATTTAGCATATTGTGTTGACCAACTGAAAGCAATTTACTAAGCCTATCTGTGCATTCCAGTATCATAGCAGCATGTGGCTGTCCTGAGCAGTCTCCCTTCACCTCTACTGCTTACCCAACAACTGACAGTACTACTAAACATTACTTGATCTTTACTTGTAGTAAGCACCTGTGATTGTTTGCAGTGGTCTCGTGCTCCACGAAAAGAAATTCAATTGCAGCTTTCTGCTTTGTTTATGTTTCATAAGCAATAGCCATTTTAAAATAAAATTACGTTATAACCATCTAATGGCTTTTGGCAACTACTGGGAGTAATTCAGGAAGGTTTGAAGTCGATGTGTATAAAATGTAATTCTTCTCCAGTGAAAGGGGGCCAAGAAAAGAAATGATCTGTATTATTTATTGAACACCTAATAGGAAAAATAATGATTTGGCTGGCAACCACATGATTGGTTTATGAATAGATTTATCCTATTCATTTCCAAACCCACATACTGTTTATACTAGACATTATATTTTTGCCATTTATGGTGTCCCAGACCATGAATGTCTCAATCAACAACTCCAATGTAAGGTACATTAGTCATCAGTTACTATCTGTACCAAACCTTCATATTGTCAATTCTGTTTAAAGCTTACTTCTCCAAAACTGTCTGTGCAATCACAAGTTTGACACTAATGACAATGTCAATTCTGTTTAAAGCTTACTTCTCCAAAACTGTCTATGCAATCACAAGTTTGACACTAATGACAGGTTGTTGATGAAATGTGTTTACAATATAAAGGTTTGACATAAAAGTTTCAAGAATACCATTGGTAGAACCATTTTTTTGACTATTACATTTTCCCGTAGTAAAATTTGTCTCCGAGGGCTTAAGCATTGCCTACAAGGCCAGTAAAAGCCCTTGCAATTCAAGCCAATTTTTACGATCCAAAATGACAGTTCATAGTTCCACAGCTGTTGTAGATGTCAGGTGATTTTCTGCGGACCTATCTATATCACTGAGAAGAGTAATCTTTCAGTTCATTGTGTTCACTTGACTTGTTTCCACATAATTTAGACATTGGGTTACTTGTTTTTCATTTAAGTATTTTGTTTTATATGCAGTACATATAGTAAACTCTTGATTATCCGTGTTAATGCAGACTTGCGATCGCATGGATAACTGTAAAACACAGATAATACAAACATAACCCTACCTGAAAATGACATTTATATTTACTAAATATGCAACCTTTGAAATACAAAACTCATTGCGTTATATTTCTTAGTTTGCGAAAGGCAAATAATAGTCCATTATTTTCTCTATTAATGTATCCTTTCTTTCTTTCTTTCTTTCTTATAACAGTCCTCATTTTCTGGAGTGACTAAAGATCAGTGTTCCTTGTACTCGTAACTTTGCCGCCTGATGAAAACAAACAGACCCGTGCGCGCGTATGCAGTGATTGGTTTGTTGTACGTGGTAAACCTGTGACTTCCATGAAGTGACTAATAACAAAGCGTCCTCTCAGACATTTTTACACTTTCAATGTTATGATCAAGGTTCAAGTAATTTGGAAAGGATATTAAATTTGATGCGTACTCCAATGATAAATTAATACGAGTAAATTTTGATTCCTTGTAGTGAGTAATGTATGATTTCCTCTATCGCGCTTCCTCCAGTGCACCTCACTAACTCTGTTTACAATGTCGGTGTGCATGTCACTCAGCTGTTGGAATCCCATGCATCACAGTTCAGCCCCATGAGTGTTTTATCAGTTTTGATGGTGATTCACGCATTTCTAACATATTTGTCATTTCTAGTATTGATGCCAAATATAGAACAACACGTTTATGCTTTTAGGCCATGTCTTGCTACTAGTTACTTCAATCTCAATAAACACTGCGATACTGAATAACATTTGCGACAGTGAGCAACGATTGGCAAACTGCTTGAGGCATAGTAATTACGATCAACAATGCATTCCAATCTGCAGTGTTTAACCATAAGCTTTTTCTGAGCAGATTTTTTATTTGTACTGAACAGGTGTGGTTTTTTTTTGAGGGGGGGGGGGGGGGCATTATTATACGAGCCATGCATGAATAATCTGTGCTCAGATAATCGAGAGTTGACTGTACATACTGTATGTAACTACAGCTTGGTTTTTGCAGCAAAGTTTCCCACATTTAAAACACCACAAGTTCTCTTTTCTTTATGGTTAGTTTCAGAAAAATATGCCTGACTTCAGCAGCAGATTTGAAACTATGGAAATTACCACAGAGGACAGACTGTGATACTAAGGCCTTGATATATCATGTGGGCAACAGCTTTAGCATGCATAT
Source organism: Meconema thalassinum (assembly GCA_946902985.2). Taxonomy (NCBI): domain Eukaryota; kingdom Metazoa; phylum Arthropoda; class Insecta; order Orthoptera; family Tettigoniidae; genus Meconema; species Meconema thalassinum. The sequence goes on along the minus strand of OX336392.1, from coordinate 305,647,254 downwards.
AAAACATGGCATTGAAAGAGTTGAGGAGACATTTTTTTAAGCTTACTTCATCCATTAATTTTGATCTAATATTATGATAATTTTATTTCAGGACGCGGTGGTAATTGGGGAGGACCAAGCAGGACAATTTGCAAGCACTTTCGGCAAGGGTTTTGTCGACTCTCTGAAAAGTGTCCGTTTTTGCATCCTGGGGTGAATGGACCACAGTACTAAACTGGATGTATGACCAATATAGTTTCTATGAAGTGATCTCAGTGCGAGGAAGTACAGTCGTATGTGTTGAAGATTTATACTCGAAGCAATAAGTAGTGCTATGACGTGTTGTTTCAAATGTGATATTTTGAGAAGACAGTTTAAGAATGCGTATCTTCATTGATCATAGGGAATTTTTGAGGGGACATTTTAAGAATGCATATCCTCAATTGTATCTTGATAATTTGAGGGAACATTTTGACATGCATATCCTCAGAGACTAAAATATAGTAATGAAATGAATGCATATGCATTTACATTTATGAGTGCATTTACGGTATGAAATGAATCTTCTTGGTGCTATTTTACTTTTGTACTTTGAAACACATGAATTTATTTAATTAATAACACTACTGCATTGATATTGACTCCTTAAAGCAGTGTTAACTGGACAGTTTATGACAGAAAGACATTTTGCATGCTGACCCTGCAGAATAGGAGATTAATAGTGTAGTGGAAAAATGACAAACCAAAGTAAGTTATGTAAATTTATTTAATATTTTTTATGCTGTAAATACGGTATTCTATGGAAGTTAGTGTCCCGAAATCTCTTGCGAAGGAGCTATATTATACAAAATATGTACAGTATGTAATGTTAATATGAAGCATAAATTTGTTTATTCATCAATAATTGTCATTTTAATTCAAATTGCAGTGTGTAGACTTTATTATTATCAGTATGCAAGTAAAATGTTATAATAGATCCAAGTTGTAAACTTCCTGTTCATTTCCATGGTCATTCCAATTTCTTATATTACTGTGCAGTATAGTGAGGGTTTTATTTATTTTTCCTGGTAGAAAATAAACTTGTACATGATTTGATTTAAGAGTAGGGCATTTCATGTGAATGACTTTGTAACTGAACTTGAAAGTAAATATTTGCCTCATATTGAGGTTGTTGGTAGCAAAAGGACCATTATAAAATATGATAATATTTATCTGAAAGAAGAATTGAGCAGCCTGCTATGAGGATGGATACAGAATGAGGGAAGTAAGATCCCTATATCTCATATTAATTCTCATTGTGGGAAATACTATAACCTCTTCTATAATTTTTTAGTGACGTCTTTCAGCCAGACTTCCCATATTCTGTTTCCATGCAGGTCTTGTTGGTACCTATATGTATATTTTTAATGGTTCAGGAAGTCAACATTGCTAAGTGTGTTTAAATGTTGGTTATGTAAATAAAATGATATATCATAATATCTGGAGAATTATGTCTTTGTACAGTATGATTTATACGTCTTTTCATTGAATATATAAATGAATGAATTAATATAGGCTATTTATTTATACCTCCTGTTGATGCCTATTCTGTTTGTTTTATTGACCAGTTTATAACATTCATTCTTTTAATATGAAATTGAAATCCCCCTTGTCAAACACTGTAAATGAAATGAAAATCCACAGCCTGCTTCCAGTCTCCGACCGGGTCAGGAATGGAATGAATGAAGCCCCTATCTAGCGGCGAGGATAAGAACTGTGCCGGCTGCCGAGGCCTGACGCACTCCTCTGGGGCAATGATTAAATGAATGACAGATGAAATGAAATGATAGTGGAGAGTGTTGCTGGAATGAAATGTTGACAGGGAAAACCGGAGTACCCGGAGAAAAACCTGTCTGCCTCCGTTCTGTCCAGCACAGATCTCACATGGAGTGACCGGGATTTGAACCACGGACTCAGCGGTGAGAGGCCGGCGTGCTGCCGCCTAAGCCACGGAGTCTCCAAACACTGTAAAAACGAAGTTTATTAAATGATTATACGTACATGTTTCGGTATACAATGATACCCTCGTCAGCGTAGATTGAATTGTATTTTATTCTTTAACTATGTTAACAAAGTCAATATAGAAATGGATATCGTTACGAACATTAGAATTTAAATAAAATGAACGCCTATGTCACACTCCTTCAATATGGTTCAATATTATAGTAATATAGGACGTCTCTGCTAATTGTTATAGGATGCTGCTTCTAGGTGGTAAATGGATAAAATTTGATGGATATAGTCATCTAACCTCGAAATAATCCAGTTGAATCTTACTTGTTGGTTATAAGATGTTGCTTCCAGAAATGGTGAAAAGTGTAAATTTTTTTTGATGGTATATAGCCTAGTCATCCAACCTCAAAATAATTCTGTTGATTCCTACTTGTTGGTTCACTTTGCTGTATTAGCTGTCCAATTGGGTAGCATTAATGCAGTTCATATCTTAACCCAAATAACCAAGTATACCGTATTATATATTGAACCCGCTGAGCTATGGTTCATGTGATATTTTTTTATGACAGAAAATTTATGATGGGATGTTGTACTTTTGAACACACCCAGGAAGCCACGTGGAGCTGAGAGATCACGCGATACTTTTTGAAGTAGCGGTGAATCGCACTTTTGACTTTGGTGAAAACTGCTAATTATTTATCTGAGGTCTTATTAATTAATTTTTATCTTTCCACAAGACTCAGAATATTCCATTTCGTCATGCTGCATTATTAAAACATTTTGGAGAATGTTTATTTTTACTTTGCAGATACGCAAAAAGGAACGTAAGTAGTCGCTCAACGATTTCGTTTTGACGACCTACTTTCTAGAGACACCCAGTACCTTGCACTGCGTCTGGAGAATCCGCCTTGTGTAGGCGTGAAATTGCATTTGTCCTACGAGACGTAGAAGAATATCCGCTGTTGAGCGTTGAAAGTGATTATAAGGTGCCATCGAGCCCGCTAATACTATTATTCACTGTTGTTGAAGCCCAGTGAACTAAAGAAGAAGTTTGGGAAATAATAATTGGCAAGTATAGTGTATTGCACAACATTGCTGTAACACCACATTTTACCCACGCATATGTGGAGGGCAGATGCTTAGTGGAAATATACAGGTAATAGTGTTACAATTATCCTGAATAAGTGTAATTATAATTGTATGAGATATTTAAATTGCCAAAGTGAAAGTTTTATTTTAAAAACGATGTATAATTCACAGATGCTGCGTGATACAAAAGTAGCGTCACTAGCACGTGCAGAATTATAAAACAGTGTTAGCTCACATGCTAATCCACATCTACGAAATTAAGGCTGTGTCGTATTTTACAATTGAAGCCTATAACATTCACGACGAACATTATAATTTTGAAAGCGAGAGGATGAATTATTACGCAACTTATTTCACTACCCACGTGATTGGACTTTTCTTCACCATGGTTGAAGCAGTCACCATGGGCTAATACCATCCCGGTATGAGGGTGATGTTTCTACGGGAACCAGCATGATGGTGGAACTTCCAGGACAACGAACGAGAAGGAAGGAGCCAAAAATGCCATTTCCAGGCATATCCACGAAGTTGTCGACAGGGACAAATCGAACCCTGGTCTTTGGAGGAGTCCAGATGGGAATCCTGATGAGGAGGATACTGTACCAGAGAGGATTTTGTACAACCCTTGTTGTGGAATAGAGGGCCGAGTGAGAGCTCCTCCATTTCGTGAGTTTTTGTTACACCCCTTCCTTGTTCTAGTTTCTGGGGGTATAGTAGATTTAATGTAGTTTGTGAACCAACCACACTCAGTGTCAGCCATTTTTCTAGGTAGGGATGTAACTAGATTAGTTAGATGTCATTTATTTCAGTTTAGAGTGAGACACCCTTGGGTCAGACATTTTGGTCAGCCCTGGTGCAGCTTGATGAACGTCGTAGAACGTCAATGCCTACCTTTTGCTGAACCTGATTGTAGTCATTTTGAGGCTATTTTGTTCAACCCTACTTGGGGTAATTTTCAAGTCTTTGCTGACTTTAGTTATGGCAATCAGATGCCATGGTTATTAATTAACTGCATTCTTTGCAGCAATCCTTTGTTATACCCCTGACTGTCATTAGAACGGTCGTATCATTTAGGTAGTCGACTGTAACTACCAGTTTTGTAAATGCATTATATTTCATTTTGAATAAGCTCAGAAGCTATTCTTGGTCATGTTTGAACCTAACAACTAGAAGGAATGTTTCGTTGCCTAGCATCGAACTCAGTTCCCAACGTATCATTAAGCAGATCTAGTGTGTGAATCTGCACCACAATTATCATTTTTGCTTGTGTCATGTAAGACACGTTTTTATTTGATGTACTAGCAACTACTGAATTGTATTTTTAAAGCAAAGAGCTCCAGTTATTGTAAGATTACTTTCATTTAGACGTCTTTGGTAGAAAGACGGAATTATATTATTATATTCAGATTTATTGCGTGTGTTTTATATACGGACTCTTTAGAGGTCCGTAACCTATGGTGAAGTTTTTTATGAACCGGCCAGGTGCATAGGTTTATATCGATTAAATCGCCGGCCTTGAATAATGTGTGCTTTGTGTCGACCAACACAGGAATGTGGTAACCTGTTGGTGACATAAACTGGTTATCTAACCCAGTGCCCTGTAAGCACGCCTGCTTCATTGTGAGACAAAACTACTATTGACAAGGACAGAGTACGATTTGTATTCGCATTTCCTTTCATTGCTATTTTGCTTATGGAAATCAGTTTCCACTCTTGTATTTGATCACATGTTTTATAGATCGCTTTTTGTTAGTTAAACGCTCTGTTGCGTGTACTGTCGTTTGACAGGTACAGTTATGTCAGGTTTTCTATAGTATGGTGAAGGCTACCCTGTTATAGCAGGATGTTATTGTATGAAGGTATTTTGTGTATGCCTTGTCCGGGACTGATCCCGTTGACTAGATGTTATTGGAAGGTAACTGTCGTGTACAGGCCTATCCCAGAGTTATTGAACGCGAGCTTAGCGCCGCTGGTAACCCGTGTTATTGTGTGTCCGAGTTGTTGTACTCGTTGATTATATTCCGACTGTTGAGTCGAGGCTTTTTGGTGGAGAAGGATCTCAGTGTAGACACTCCGTGCCCAGGCTATTGTCAATGTTATTCGCCATAAACCTACGATAAACCTATAAACCGACATCCTAATAATAAGACGCATAATTGTTGTAAAACAAGGCTAACTAACGATTCTTTCTATCTAACTTTGTTCTTTGCATTCTGGAACTGTTGACATAGCCGTGCAGTTGAAGATAATTTCCTTGTGAGGAAATGACTAGGACAGTTGACATTTTTGTAGCGACCTGAAGCATGCGCGAACCTAGAGTTCGTAGCTTGTGGAGCTCAGGCCATGCGATGTCAGACGTGGTCTCAACTACGCATTCGTCACCGTAATTATACACATTAGATGACTATGGCTTACAAAGAGTAAACCAAGGTGCAGGCAGGAATTTTTAATAAAACTACTGTGTCTATTTCATTATTTATTTATGATGTCAAGTGTATAAATCCTACATGTTACCTTATTGTGTGCTGTTAGCACATAGTTATTAAGCATAATTAAATTGTTTGTTTTTCATGGCTGTACACTTAGCTTTTGGATGTAATTGTTTTCTTTTACGGACGTCATCGCCGTAAATTTTGTTAATTGATAGGACTTAGCTAGATGAATTAACGTTAAATGTAAATGTCGAAATGGTACCATCCTAACTTAGATTTGTTTTGCTAGCCTGTTATATGTAAATTCAGATATTAGCTTGATCTTGTAACTTGAACTAGGGACTTGCGTTGTACCATATTCCTAGCGTTGCTGTTGTTGCTTTATTATTGTGAGTTAGATCTTTCGCGAGGGTTTTCCGTGACTTCTCAGATAGGGACCTGCTCTTTATTTTTTTGTTTATTTATTAGTTTGCGGACTAGCCGATTATAACCCTCCGAACTAGGCTAGGGGTTTGTGAATTTTATAAATAAATTTTCACGGTGTTTTACATAAGTCTGGATGTTTATTTTCTCAGTCTAGTTTTAAGGTGAACCTTTCCTTAGGCAGTCTATGACCATCGTCACCATGTACCACGATCCCTGTGGACTACGGACCCTCGTGCCGCTTTAGCCTTTATGGAAGGTCACCTGATCCTCTCGGTAATTTTTTCTTCTTGTTTATGTGCTCGACGGGTGAGATGTTAGGGAAGTCATCGCGGTTGTTGGCTATTCCTAACAACCTCCCGACCGAACGGTCACATAAAATGGCGCACAACGTTGTGGGCGGACTTGGGCTACATAAAATGGCGCCCAACTCATGTGCCGACGTTAACGTGGTGACCCTCAGTACCATGTTATTTTGAGGATCTTAATGTTGATTAATGGGAAATTGACAGGACTGGGACGAACTTAGGAAGTCGTACTGCAGATCAATTGACCGCATGGCATTCATGTTTGATAGAAGTCCATGGGGTGAGGCTTTAGTGTTGGATAAATGAAGGATAGGATTTTCTTTGATGATGCCTCATCCTAAGTAAATGTAATACTTTGCTTTGCTCACCGTTGTCTTTGTAAATGTAGAAGCACTTAGTTTGCATACTCCAGCTGTACTCGTGATATTTATATAAATGAAGCAAGCTTTATACCACCAAGTAACTAATCATAGCTGTAAGTTCCAGTAGAAATTGATCCCTCACTTTCTCATATATTTCTTATCTATGGATGAGGAAACTATTCGTCGTGTGTTTGGAGAGATGTTGGCAGGTGTGAATGCCAATCTTCAACAGATTACTGCTGACTTAGGTCAGAATACTCAGGCTGTTAATACTGTAAGTGGTCATGTAGATCAAGTTAGACAGGACTTAGAAGTCAACACTCAGTCTATAAACAATGTAAGACAGGAAGTCAATAATGTAAGTGGTCATGTGGACCAGGTTAGACAGGAAGTCAACAATGTTAGTGGTCATGTAGATCAAGTAAGGCTAGAAGTTAACAATGTTAGGACTGATTTAACTCAAGTCAGGGCAGGCATGGACACACATAGGGTCGAAGCGAGAAATGATCTGACGGCAGGTTTAGCAGCTGTTAGGGTTGATGTCATACGACACCATCAGGAGGCTAACCAGCGCGTAGATTGCTTAACCGACCAGATGAATAGAGCTAGGGAGAAAGTGCAAAACCGATTGGAGGAGCACACAGCTCAAATTCAGACAACCTTGAATAGAGTCCAGATAGACCTGAGAGCAGATCTGGAACATACTAGGGAAGAATTCGGGACTCGACTAGATCACGTCGAGGGATTTATCGGCAATGTGAAAAAGGACATGGCAACCATGAACATTGGTTTAATCTTGATGAGGGGAGCTGCCAATGCCGTTAATAACAACGTGAAGACTATCGTTGATGGCATGATGTAGGTTAAAGAAGAACTCAACACCAACAGGAGAAACATTTCTGAATTGACGGAAACCGTAGCCAGTCGACGTGAGACAGTTGATGTTCATCGTGAGGAACACAAAATTGACCTCATGTTATTGAGAGGTGACCTCAACGAACACAAGACCACAGTCGAGGCTAAGGTAGCCGAGGTTAGAGACGATGTGGGTAAAATCCAAGAAAATATGTCCCGAGTTGAAGGAGAGATCGATTCCTTACAAAAACGATTTGAGGAAGTCGCGGTGACCGAGAGGTTAGATCTCAGTTATAACCTCAGGACGGCCATACGCGAGGTAGACACAAACCTCAAGGGAAAGGTCGACAGGATCGAGCTGCAATTGAACGACTTAGGTAACAAAGTCGCAGCCAGAACCATCCCAGGACTTGAAGTAATAGAAAGACGTCTGGACAGGCTCGAGACGATTCCTAGAGAGAGACACGTACACCCACAGATGGGAGAATCTCAGGAAACGCCTATATCTCAATCAGGAGGAATGATGCCTACCCATTTCCAACCCAGCGCGCCTATGGAATCGCAACCGTCACAATTCACTGGTTCAGCGCAAGGTCAGACCTTGAACTTTGACGCTCATCCGTTTCAACCAGCATCTAATCGAATTAGTCATGAGACTAACACTCCTACGCAGAGTTACATGCAAAATACGTTCAGACCCGCGCATACGCAGGGAAATGTCACCATAATTCGTTCAAGAGAGGAGCAACCAGCTCGCTTCTCAGGAACTGGAAGTGGTGTTACTCCAGTGGAATTCCTAGCCAATGTCGAAAGCTACTTACGTGATACTATGGTAACTCCAGAGAGGGAACTAAGAGTTATAGAGCGACTGCTAGAGGGACAAGCCGGTACCTGGTTCAGAGCATTCAGATACTCATTTACAGGCTACCAGGACTTTAAGGAAGCATTATTAAGAACATATTGGTCGAGCGACATCCAGCAGAGCATCCGAGCTGAGATGTACACTCGAAGGTACAGTTCCAATACACCTACTCGTTATGCGAATTACTTCGCAATACAGCTTGCGAAGCTTCGTTGTCTTCAGCCTCCGTTGTCCGAACAAGATTTAGTGAACACAATTGTTTGGCAGTACCCTGCGGACGTACAACGTGTGTTGATCGCTGCAGGGGCACCCACTTTCCAGCAGTGTGACCAGATACTGCGAAGGTTGGATGCTAACACAGAACAGTTCCCTACACACCGGCAGCAGAAGGCTGATAGGCGCGAGGATAGACATATAAATCTGACGACTGTTGATAAAGTGAGCCAGACGCCACAACAAACGCAAACCACAGAGGACTCTGGGCGACGTGATAACAACTACAGTTATAACAGGAGAGAATGGAACAACACTCCTTATACTCGAAATCAACAAGATGACCGGCGAAGTCATTGGAACCGGCGATTCGACCGAAGGACGGACGACAACCGACGTTATGAAAACAACCGCCGAGGGAATGAAGGAAGAAATCAACAACACGGAAGTATCCGTAGAGACTATCGATATAGTAGGGGATACGACAGAATACGAGACCCTAGATACCAGCCAGACAGGGATTGGAAAGGAAGAGCACGGGAGAGCCGTGAGTACCTCCAACAACTGAGAGAATTGCAGATCCAAGAAGAGGGAGAACGGAACCCTACTTCGAGGGAAAATAGAAATTCGGCGCAGGAGATGGAGCAGAACCAGCCCAGTACTTCTCGCCAGGACAGAAAAAAAACGCCGAAAAATCAATAGATTCTTGTTCGGTTGAGCACCGAGTAACTGCCACCATATTACTCTGGGAGCCAATCCAAGAAGACTTGTTGGACGAACGACGAACTACAATTATGAATTGACACGTCTACCCAAGATCGTAGCCACCTTGAATGAAGTCAGTGTAGTCATACTCATCGATACTGGGGCGATGATTAGTGTAATTTCCACCGATTGCCATGCCAGACTGAAAGCAAACTCTGAGGTGACAGAGCTGCCTATTTCAGCTGTAAGAGTCAGAGGTGTCATACCTGACCGCGTTGTAACGTGCAAAATCCAGATTCTGTGTACTCTGAAGATTTCGAGCCACGTGTACTTGCACGAATTTCTTGTAATGAAGGGCCTGCATCATGATGCCATTTTAGGCGGAGACTTCATTAGAAAATATGATGGAATCATTGACATGGGACGGAATACGGTAGAGTTCAAGCCGAACGAACCCATTCAGATGAGCCTAATTGAAGAAGAACCGGAATTCCTATCCGAAGTCGACGTAGTCGAAGAATTAAATGGCAAGGAAATTGAGGAGACACTAGATGCCGACGAAGAGGCAGAATCGTTATCAGCACCCATACGTGAGGAAGCTTGAGATTTTGTCTTGATGCCAGAGCCTTGAATGAACGCCTAGCTCCTGAGCACGACAGACCGCCCAAGATTAGGGACATTCTCAGGAAGCTCAAAGGAAAAAGGATATTTTCATCATTGGACTTGGTTCAGTCTTATTACCATATCAGATTATCTGAGCGTACTCAGAAATATACTGGATTCCTGTTTGATCAGACTACTTATGTCTTCCGAAAACTACCATTTGGATTGAAAAATGCCGGAGCCGCATTAATCAGAGCACTTTATGCCAAGCTGACTCCTGAAGTGAAGCAGAGAGTAATATGTTAAGTGGATGACATAATCATAGCTTCAGAAACAGAAGAAGAGCATTTAAAGACATTGCGCCTTGTTTTTGAGAATCTTCGACAGGCGAATTTTAAGGTCAAATTTGACAAGTGTCGATGAAATTCGTAGGACACATAATCAATGGAGAAGGATATAGACCGAATCCGGCAAAGATTAGAACTGTTGCTGCATTTCCAACGCCAACCCGTGTGAAACACGTGAGACAATTCTTAGGAATTCTCCAATTCTTTGCTGCTCATTGTGAGAAGTATTCCGAGACTGTTGCACCGCTGCAAGGATTATTGAAAAAGAACTGCAGGTGGAACTGGAATGATGAATGCGAGATAGCTTTCAGGAGAGCTAAACAGATGCTTGTGGACTCAATTCAGTTAGAATATCCAGATTATTCTCGGAACTTGATTATAGAAACTGATGCATCTGCCATTGGTATAGGAGCCATTTTACTGCAGGAGGATGATGAGAAGAAACGTCATTACATCGCTTTCTTAAGCCGACGTTTAAGAGCACATGAATCTCACTACTTCACGACCGAGATAGAAACACTTGCAATTGTCTACGCACTTGAATACTGGCAGAAACTTCTGTTAGGCCAGAGGATTATTGTGAGAACCGATCATCATGCGTTAACCTACATCTTAAGAACAAGACTGGCAAGCGACAGGATCACACGTTGGACGCTGTTTCTCCAACAGTTCGATTTGGAAATAGTTTATCGACCAGGCAGAGAGAATGTGTTGGCCGACATCCTCAGCCGGAATCCTGAAGCTACTGTTAATGCCATAGACATCGAGGGAGAATGCGAGGAACACCTTCACCGACTTCGTCATCTACCTGAAGGACAGCGACGTGAGGAGGAACTCAGACATATTATCCGTTTCCTAGAACGAAGAATGGATCCACAGGATGATCATTATGCAAGAATTGCTGCTCTTGCAGATGATTATTTGATTTATCATCGTGTCTTATACAAGTTTGTAGACGAGGACCACACGCAACTGCGTGCAGTTATTCCTAGGAGATACCAAGAATCTGTTATTCTTATGGTACATTTATCCATTGGACACGGTGGAACAGACAAAACCATCGCAACCATCAAGGAGTCTTTTACATGGAAAGGGTTAGGAGCCACACTTAGACAGTGTTTACGTGCTTGCGACGCATGCCAGCGGAACAAGTACACGTCACACTTGCTGAAGGAACAACCTAGACCAATACTACCAACTCAACCTAGAGAGTTATATGCGCAGGACCTGTATGGCCCAATACCTAAGGCTCGTCGTGGGAATCGATACATCGTTGTAACTATTGATGTGTTCACGAAATATACGATGCTTCATCCGATTCAAAAAGCTACTGCACATCAGATTATTCAGAGGATTAGACGTCAAGTGATACCGGAGGCAGGAAAGCCACAATTCCTGTTGACTGATCACGGATCGCAGTACACCTCAGCAGAATTTGCCAAAGCCATGAATGAGCTTGAAATAGGTCATGTTTTATCATCTATTCGACATCCAGAGAGCAACCCAGCAGAATGCGTGATGTCTATTATCGCAAAATTCTGTCGATTATATTGTCAAGAAGAACACTGGCGATGGACTGAAGCCCTTGTTATTATGGCAAAATGTATTAATTCAACAGTCCATGAGAGCACTGGTCAAATACCTATGGTCTTGCATTTGAACCAGATGCCGCTGAGAATATGGGATCGTGTGATTGTAAATCCACCTTGTTTACAACCATCACATGCCAACAGACTTTTAGCTGCGAGAGAGACTATGGACAGACAAGCTGCCAAGCGCTTGAGAAGAACTAGACGCCAGAGGTTTAGAGAACCACTGGTAGAAGGAGACCTTATCCTTATAAGGAGACCCGGAATTTCTAGTCCTATAGACCGCATATATGGAAAATTTCTGTCCTTGTATTATGGCCCTAGTCGTATCCGACAGCCTTTGAACAATGGAAGTTATGTAATAGAAGACATTAGGACAGGAGAGCGCATTGGAACCTTTAATGCAGCCAATCTAAAAAAATATCACTCTTGAATGAATTTCAAAGCAAATAAAAATGTTATCCCAACATTTTATTTGAAACGACGGAGAGGCAGATGAACCCGCTGAGCTATGGTTCATGTGATACTTTTTTATGACAGAAAATGTATGATGGGATGTTGTACTTTTGAACACACCCAGGAAGCCACGTGGAGCTGAGAGATCACGCGATACTTTTTGAAGTAGCGGTGAATCGCACTTTTGACTTTGGTGAAAACTGCTAATTATTTATCTGAGGTCTTATTAATTAATTTTTATCTTTCCACAAGACTCAGAATATTCCATTTCGTCATGCTGCATTATTAAAACATTTTGGAGAATGTTTATTTTTACTTTAGGTAAGGTAATACCCTTGCAGATACGCAAAAGGAACGTAAGTAGTCGCTCAACGATTTCGTTTTGACGACCTACTTTCTAGAGACACCCAGTACCTTGCACTGCGTCTGGAGAATCCGCCTTGTGTAGGCGTGAAATTGCATTTGTCCTACGAGACGTAGAAGAATATCCGCTGTTGAGCGTTGAAAGTGATTATAAGGTGCCATCGAGCCCGTTAATACTATTATTCACTGTTGTTGAAGCCCAGTGAACTAAAGAAGAAGTTTGGGAAATAATAATTGGCAAGTATAGTGTATTGCACAACATTGCTGTAACACCACATTTTACCCACGCGTATGTGGAGGGCAGATGCCTAGTGGAAATATACAGGTAATAGTGTTACAATTATCCTGAATAAGTGTGATTATAATTGTATGTATGAGATATTTAAATTGCCAAAGTGAAAGTTTCATTTTAAAAACGATGTATAATTCACGGATGCTGCGTGATACAAAAGTAGCGTCACTAGCACGTGCAGAATTATAAAACAGTGTTAGCTCACATGCTAATCCACATCTACGAAATTAAGGCTGTGTCGTACTGCTTAATTGGTGAAATGCTTCATGGGAATATATATATATATATAATAAAGAATTAGTTATATATTATGTTACATTATGTTATAAATAATATTATATTCCCATGAAACATTTCACCAATTAATATTATAATGCCTTTCATAGTTTTTTAAATTCCGTTTCTATGCTATTCATATTTACTTTTGATACGCATGTAATTTAAGTTTTTAACCCTAATTCACTTCCCATACCTCAATAAATACTTAATATCACTCCATTTCATCAAGACCCACTTTGGAAACCAAGTTTCAGCAACATACTCTATATTTTAACGCACGATGTGACAAAATATGTCGTTTTCTTAATACATGTGGCACTTCACGACTTATAACAGCGCAACAACGGTTACCAAAACAAATACAGCGTATGCGGTTTTATCCTTATAACTTTTGCTTCCACTCGGCTTCTTAGATCGTTCTTTCAGTCTCATCATATTATCACTTTGCATACTCGTTATTTTCACAATATATTGCATTTGCATGATGCAATTTAGTGCCTACTGTTTTATGAATGTATTTCGTTGAGTTTATCTCTATTTATACATTCACTACATTTTAGACCAGTCAATATCCAAGTATTTCATACGCCATATATAATATACTTGGTTATTTTGGTTAAGATATGAACTGAATTAATGCTACCCAATTGGACAGCTAATACAGCAAAGTGAACCAACAAGTAGGAATCGACTGAATTATTTTGAGGTTAGATGTCTATATACCATCAAAACAATTAACGCTTTTCACCAAGTCTGGAAGCAATATCTTATTATTACCAACAAGTAAAATTCAACTGGGATATTTCGAGGTTAGCTGACTATATCCATAAAATTTTCTGCGTTTACCACATCATTATACCTGAAAGCAGCATCCTATAACAATTAGCTGCGACATCCTATATCACTATAATATTGAACCATATTGAAGGATTGTGACATAGGCAGTCATAAGGTAGATTTCTTAATCTTTTTGTGAGCATTCATTTGAGGAGCCTATTTCCAAAAGCCGACGTCTCCATTTTTTTAATTGGTTGTGAGAAACGAAAAAAAATGCTTAGTAAAATGAAGGAATCTACCTCTGGCCCTATTTTATATGTTTATGTTAGAGTTTGTACCAAGAATAACATAAAATTTCCTGAATTTTACCATTTAAGCGTTTTTTTTTTTTTCTCTCAGTAACTTAAGAAATGAGTAACAAAATTTAAATATCTGGGTTCTGTCATTGCTGAAGATGGCACGATAACCACCGATATAATCCATAGGGCGGAACAAATGGCGCGAACTAACAGTTTTATGTGATCCGAAAATACTCATAAGAACGAAGGGTAAAGTTTATAAAACTGCTGTAAGACCAATCCTGTGAAACATGGGCTACTACAAAGGCACATGAGCAAAAGCTACATGCAACAGAAATGCGTATGTTACGTTGGGCAGGTTAAAATCTGTAATGAATATGTGCAAGACAGTTTCAATGTAGCGCCTATAACTGAGAAACTCTTCGAGTCCAGGCTAAGGTAGTATGGACATGTTATGCAAAGACCGGAAAATCATGTAGTGAAGAAGTGCCTTCATATTACAATCAGTCAACACGGATAATAAGTATTACTATTTTAAAAATGGTTAATGTTTATGCATTTTATCCATTCCTTTGTAGCATGGGCCTATTTCTTTGTTACTTCCATATGAGCAAATATTTGATGGAGACAGTACAGACAGCCAGTAGGTTTGGTTATTTTCAGTACATGGATGTAGCTCCCATTTTGATGGTAGGATACACTGGACATTCATAATAGGCTAGTGAGTTTCGTTCAATATGATATGCAGATGTAGTTTTCTCTGTGATAATCTCTCTATATAAAAGTGGACCTCTATATCTGTCTGTCTGCCCTGCATTGAAATTTTGTAGGGCTGTAGTGCACACCCCCGGAAGATTTTAGACATCAATAATTTTAAATAGCCCTCTCCATTCCCTTCACTTAGGCCCTTTGGCACAAAGCTACACCGTTCCATCAGGCTCAAATATACACAGTTTCACCGATCTGAACCGAATTTTACGTACTTACCCTTGGGAACCTGACGAGTAACATTGTACTTGAAATTTCGGACAGCCCTTTCCATTCCATGCATTTAGGCCCTTTGGCACAAATCTACCCCGTTTCATCGATCTGAACCAAATTTTACATTCTTACCCTTTGGAACCCGACGAGTGTTTGAAATTTCGGACAGCCATCTCCATTCTCTTCATTTAGGCCCTTTGGCACAAATCTACAGTTTCACCAAACTGACCCAAATTTTACGTACTTACCTTTCGAAACCATGCAGTTAACACTGTCTACTTGAAATTATACAGCCCTCTCAATTCCCTAGATTTAGGCCATTTGGTGCATAGACAAAATATCAAATTTGTCGAAGAATGACCAATCTAGGCTCACTTTAAGCCTCGTGGGATGTAAACTTTGGTTCAGTTTGGAGAAACGGAGTAGATTTGAATAAATAACAAATGGAAGTCTATTGTGGGCTGGCAAAGCGGACTACATCACGCCGCCCCTACCAGCGTTCTAGTGTGGGATTACGAAAATAGTTACATCTTGCGCTGCTTACAATTACAGTCACGGAGAGTAATTAGTGCAAAAAGATTTAGGCCCCTTAAAACTGTTATCATCATCATCATCATCATGCGTAATTGTATGCCACATCTGTAATCCAAATATTAGACGATGTTGTTGGGGCAGATAATTGAGGTTATCAGAAGCAACAAGTGCAATCTATATAGCCTACCGATAATTATATAAAGTTGAATGTTGGTCTGTTTGTTATTTATACAAATCTGTACACCGTTTCACCGATATGAACCAAATGTTATGTACTTACCTTTTAGCACTCTGCAAGTAACACTGTCTCCATACCCTAGATTTAGGCCGTTTGGTACATTGACAAAATATCGAATTTGTCATAGAAGGACCAATCTAGGCTCATTTTAAACCTCGCAAGAAACAAAAATCGGGGCGTAAACTTTGGTTCAGTTTGGTGAAACGGAGTAGATTTGTATAAATGACAAAGGGAACGAAAACCATGTTTTAATCAAAAGTCTATTGAGATGCATCTCTGTGGAAAGTTTTGATGATAACCAGTATGGCGGATTGGTGGGTGTTAATATTCTATAATCCTTGTTATAAATTATGCATTCTCTTAATTGTGAATTATTTGTAAGCATAACTTGTCAGAGTCCTGAAGGGAATTAAGGACATGATGGCATTGAAGTGGTTTTAATGGTAGAACTAGATTAGGTATTTTTTTTAATACATTTTCAGTATCTTACTACTTATTGCCATGAGAATTTACATGGTGATAAGATGCATACCGTACAGTTAAATACATTCTCCAATTAGGAGAAGCTCTTTCTTTGTCATGATCTTAAATAATTTTCAGACATAATCTGTAGTAAATTGATGGGAAAATGTGTAATATTTAGAGACTATGCACAGCGTTAACTGACATTTTGCATCAATAATACATAAGAAACAAGTAGTTTCGTGAAGATCTATACAGCCCATTTTCATATAACCTACTCATGTTAATTGCCACTATCTACATACAAAATTTCAGTTTGATTGCTGTAATAGATTCGTAGATATTGAGAACCGACTAAATATTATGGATGGTCGCCATGTTGGATTTTATATATGTAGGTCCTAGAGTTATGTACTGTTACATGAAGACCTATTGTGCACGTGTAGCATTCAAACTTCAATCTCAAGATTAGGACACAAGAAGTAACAAGGAGAATTTAAAATTTTGCACAGCTGCCATCTTGTGGTTATGGAAACAATTGAAATAAATTATATGCCAGTGGATTAACATTCGTATCCACCGTCGGCCGTCCTTGAAATGGTTTTCCGTGGTTTCCCCATTTTCAACACCAGGCAAATGCTGGGACGGTACCTACTGACAGGCCACGGCCGCTTCCTTCCACATCCTTGCCCAGTTTCATTCGCCTTCATCAATTCCATCTCTCGTCACGACGCGCAGGTCGCCCACGGGCGTCACTTAGAAAGACCTGCACTCGGCCTCTCAGGAGGCCACACGAAAAAAAAAACATTCGTATAAGGATTTACTGTACCAAGTTTCACTGCACTCGGATGGTTGAATTGCGAGAAACGTCCATGTGAATATTTATACTTCACGTCGCCGCCATGTTGGATTTGTGATCATCGGGTTATTTAAAGTCCTATAGGTGAACTTAGGTTCATATCCCCTATGAACATAAAAAAAATCATTTTGATTGCTATAATAGATTCGTAGATATTCAGAGCCTTCTAAATATTTTGGATGGTCGCCATGTTGGATTGTTAAATTTACAGGCCATATAGTCATGTACCATTAAAGGGAAATTATTGCGTAGGTTCATTATTCAAACTTTCACATCGATCGCATGATTACGACAAAAGAAATAAAAACTTAATTTTAAAATTCGCAAAGCCGCCATGTTGAGGTTATGTAAACAATTGAACTAAATTAGATACCAGTGTATTACAATGTGTATAAACATTTCCTGTACCAGATTTCATTGCGGTTGGAACATTAAATCGCGAGAAAGGTCTATTTAAAATTTTCAAATTCGCTTGGCCACCATGTTTGTTTTGTAGTTAACCGGTTTTTGAAAGTCTTATAGATGAACTTCCAGTAGTACCCTTTATCTCTGTACAAATTTTCAGGGTGATACCGCTAATAGTTTCAGAGATATAGAATGCAGGTGAAATATTTTGCACATCTGCCATCCTGTGGTTATGTAAACAATTGAACCAAGTTAGATGTCGGTGCATTACAATGTGTATAAACATATACTGTGCCAAGTTTTATTGCGTTTGGTTGGTTAAATCGCGAGAAACGTCTATTTAAAATTCGCGTGGCCGCCATGTTGGTTTTGTAGTTACCAGGTTTTCAAAAGTCACATAGGTGAACTTCTAGTAGTTCCCTTTATCACCGTAGAAAGTTCCAGGGTGATATCGGGAATAGTTTCGGAGATATTGAATGCTGGTGAAATATTTCGCACAGCCGCCATGTTGGATTGGTGAGACGTAACAAAATTTGAAGGGCACGGTTGGGGTCGTCCGGAATAGTGCTATGAATTTACCGAGTTTCATTAAAATCGCTCTAGCCCTTTAGAAGTTATTAGGGGACACACACACACACACGGACAAAAGGTGATCTCATAAGCCTATTTTTTCAAAATTGAAAATAGGCTAATAAACACACGTAGAGATTTCTCATTGTACAAAACTGAAGGTCATGTAATTCTTGGTGTATTTCACAACTTTAATTTTTCCTAAAACAATTTGTTCAGTTATATGCAAGGAAAATAATTGTAGTACAAAGTTCCCATTGCTTTCATTACCTGACTACTAAACTGGAAGCTGGTTATGCATAATAAGGCAACGGTAGCGCGTCACATGGCAAGAGAGCGAATGAAAAAAAAAGTGCATGCTCTCTACTTGGGGCATCATTACTTTTGATTTGACGTTTAAGTGCTACCTAGCGGTCAGAGGGGAAATCACACTAACCAGCCAACGACAGGCAGCCATTCATGTCGAATTATCACGACTAATCAAGCTTCGTTCGTGATGTTACTGTATCGAAATGAATGGCTGCCTGTGATTGTCTGCTTAGAGGGATTTCACTTCTGACCACTAGGTAGCTCTAGCGTTACAACTTAAAACGTCAAGTCGGAAGTAGTGATGCCCAAAATATAGATAGCAGTATTGTGGTGTCACAGCATGTCACAGTTTTGAACTGTGCGTGGTCACGTGGGAGTTTGCCTCACGCTTAATTGGTGGCTCAAGAGAATGCGTTCCAAACTACAGTCCTCCCGAACTCGCTCTAACAAGCTGAGCTGTGGCATGACATATTAATGTATCTATAAAATATCAGTGCCAGCTGGTGGATGATTGTTCTATGTTGCACTATTTGCACGAAGAAAGGGGCGGTGGTTACAGTAAAAGACTGCTTGATATAGGAGAAAACGGTATACACATGCGTGGTAAAACTGCTGTAGTTCATTCGACCCGAATGGCGCAGTCTGGACTACACATTCACCTCGAGATTAAATGGATTATATTTGAACAACTTCACAAGAAGAAAACAGCATAAGCTATACACAAGGTCCAGAAAGTACCGCAAGTGTCGCACTCACGCCCAAATTACATAATGAGACAATGGTATCGGCAGTAGACGGAGCATCTCTGATAATCTTCGCTCGCCCCACTCTTCTCTTGTTGCAATCTGCGGGCCACGACCAGTCGAGTTAACCCGGCTGTGGTCGCGGTGTAATTTCGACGTAAGTGGTCGTGGGTGAGATTTTCGCACACCTTCGTAATTGCAAGTTTTATATACAAATGATTGTTTTGAAAGGGACGGTAATATGTTTATTTGCTTTTGTGAAGTATCCAATATATATTGTTACAGCCCCAACCCTAATACAGGGGTTGTGACTACAGAAACCCATAATTATTACAAGGGAAGGACTACGGATATATGGACACACAGCTGATGTAACCACCATTGCCCCATGTCCACAACACTGTAACCACAAGTTTGCAGTATTACATAACAATAGCAAGTGTACAAGCTAAATTCCGCTGACAAGGAATAACCTAATTAAGCCCTCAAATACTCAAGACACCTTCGCGCCGGGGGACATTGGGACATTCATTCTAACAGTGAGAAGGTGCCAGGCAGAGGAGTGCAACGGACCTCAGAGGGCTGCACCCATCGGTGGCCCAACGCCGCCACAGCATGGACGACTTCTAGACTACCAGACGCCCTACGGTACGTGTGTCGGCTATCCTTTTATTCCATTTCTGCCCTTTAACTACACTTTCTCCCCTTATTTTATTACATTAAACCCGAAGTTACAGTTAAGGAATCTCTCTTTTTATTCACTCTCGCTATCATAATCCCGGCTCCCTGCTTCATAACTAAGCTATTGTCTGCGGCCTGCTGATACTGCATGCAGCCAGCTGGTGTTACGAAGATCTCACGTGCGCCTGCATGTCACTGCATCAGCAGATGACAAGCGTGCTCGCCCCAGGGTAAGTGCCCATCCTGAAGTTACTTCAAACCCCTCTACACTCACTCCTTACTAGATCCACAACATTCATACACTTCCCTCACTATCACACCCCGTTAGACGCGTCATCCCCTTGTATGGGTACTACCCTCCTTACAACACCAACCTACCCGAGGGGATGACAACCTTAACAAATGGTGGAGGCGTAGGCCGTCGCATTTTAAAGGGCAAATACAACTTGCCCTGCGACGAGGTTGAACCGATAGATAGAACAGATTTAACTCAAGCCCGTACCACCTCTAGCTATCGCAATCTAAGCAAGCAAGGGAGACTACCCTCCCACCCGCCCTTAACAACCCCCTTAAAGTAAAGCAAGCTTCATCCTCTAGCAAGCCAAGCGAAAATTAACTGATAGCAAGTAAAAGAAACCCATCCACCAATCCTGTAATGAAGTACAACACGCCACTCTATAAAAAACAACTCACCCCCTTAAGATTAACACAAGCGATAAAGGTGACCCCACCGCCACCTTGAGGCAGTGAACAATTGCAGGTATCAAAAGGATCAAACCGCAAATACCACAGTGCCTCTTCGCTAAGCAAAATACACCCCATAGAAGCTTGACAATTGGTATAATGGCAACAGGACTGTACCACCCCTAGTATAAGCTATAGTGCTCCAATGTATAGACATGAGCAATTAACACATGTAATTCTTTCTAGGAGTGCAGCCAATTATGTATATTTAGTACCCCATCCATTCTTTGGGAAATATTTGCTCGACCGGATGAATGGCAATAACGAAAATTTGTGTAGGCAATACCCACAGGCAAATCTCACATTCACACACTGATACAGTCACCACAATGGCACAGGTTATCAGACAGTACATACACGCCATACATGGATTCAACTACACACAGCCACATATTTACATACATTAGTCTCAACTCATCAAGGTGCCTCAATTCATTCTTTGTCTACACTCAGACGTCAGGCCACATTGCGCTCCACTCGGTACCATAAGCGACCTTAAGAAAACGCTTATAGGCACGTACAAGGCCGGCTAACCAGCGCGGGGATATTCACCTCGTCGGCCGAGGCTAAGTAGGCACATATACCATCTCAGCACAATATTAGTACGAGCTGTACGCAACAACGCAAGTTCGAATCTTGGCGTAAGCAGCTAACACTACGGAATAGGTTATACAGGTTTATCATCCATAATACATCCATCGACACATTAAGAATCTTGAGATCCCAAGGAAATCCTTAAGACCACTCAGAGATGCTACCTAAAGTGTGCACAGTTGTCATATCGTTCTTTTTCTAGAAGAATATTCCATTTAATAACAATTCGGTATCTACACTTGTAGTAATATATTAATTGCCCCCCCCCCCTCTAAACACTAGACGTTTATTAGATCGCCTGCCGAATACTAATACTAGAAAATCCTAGATAACTCGCCAACAATTCAACTAACTAAATAAACGAACTAACCAATTAAAATGAGCTATAAGAATGCCCATCCCCAATTTTCACACGTAGTAATCGGCACGGAGATAAATATTCCAAATACAACACGCTCACTCTATTAACCCCCTATTACACACACGCTCACGCGCGCTGCAATTCATACATAATAATAAACCAAAGTTTTCAGATATACCCCTCAGCGCAAAATAAGCCTTTGTCACCCTGCAAGCACATTTCCCATATTTTGCCCACACCAGCAAGTATTTTGGGGAAGCGTTCCCTATCATAGTCACAAAGTACACAAGAACGAACATTTAAACGCATAGAAATCTACCAATAAACGAGTAGCAAAATGTAAAACTACACCTCAATTATGGCGTTTACACAAGGCATTATTAATTGCATTATATTTTTATTATTGATGTGTAACATCTTTCCGCTCGGTTGCTGGATAGTTTTGTGTGAGTAATTTTGAAAATTGGTGACGGAAGTGGATCGGAACGATCGAGCTGGCAGTGGTAGATCAAACGGAAGTATGCACTGCCCGCTCGATCGATCAAACGGAAGTGTACTAGCTGGCAGTGGTGGACAACGGAAGTATGCACTGCCCGCTCGATCGATCAAACGGAAGTGTTCTAGCTGACGGTGGTGGACAACGGAAGTATGCACTGCCCGCTCGATCGATCAAACGGAAGTGTACTAGCTGGCAGTGGTGGACAACGGAAGTATGCACTGCCCATTCGAATGGAAGTGTGCCCTAGCTGGCAGTGGTGGATCGAACGGAAGTATAAGACGCACTGCCAACTCGATCGATCGATCCAGCTGGCACTGGTAAGAGAAACAATCAGCGCGCGGTGTCGAAAATTGATACCATGACGCACTTTCGGCCATGTGGAATGTACACACATCAAAAAAAGTTTTTCATCACCTCGGTTCCCAGATCTCCGGCATATAGACGTTGACTGTGTATATTGTATCCAAGATACAGTCCCTTTGACTGTTCATAGATGTCACTAAAACTGCTCAAAGATGTAAACAACCATGCATGAGCAGGGCCTATTAGACGGAGGGGGTACGGCAGCCGATCAGTTCCAGTCATTCCACCAGGACGAAGGTACGCTGCTCATGTTGTCTGTAGTTCTACCATGCCTAGAAGGTCAATACCGCAGTTCGATCGCGTCCGCATTGTTACTTTGTGTCAAGAAGGGCTCTCAACAAGGGAAGTTTCCAGGCGTCTCAGAGTGAACCAAAGCGATGTTGTTCGGACATGGAGGAGGTACAGAGATACAGGAACTGTCGATGACAGGCCTCGCTCAGGCCGCCCAAGGGCTACTACTGTAGTGGATGACCGCTACTTACGGATTGCCGCTCGGAGGAACCCTGACAGCAATGCCACCATGTTGAATAATGCGTTTCGTTCAGCCACAGGACGTCGTGTTTCAACTCAAACTGTGCGCAATAGGCTGCATGATGCGCAACTTCACTCCCGACGTCCATGGCGAGGTCCAGCTTTGCAACCCCGACACCATGCAGCGCGGTACAGATGGGCCCAACAACATGCTGAATGGACCCCACGGAATTGGCATCACGTTCTCTTCACCGATGAGTGTCGCATATGCCTTCAACCAGACAATCGTCGGAGACGTGTTTGGAGGCACCCTGGTCAGGCTGAACGTCTTAGACACACTGTCCAGCGAGTGCAGCAAGGTGGTGGTTCCCTGATGTTTTGGGGTGGCATTATGTGGGGCCGACGTACGCCACTGGTGGTCATGGAAGGCTCCGAAACGGCTTTACGATACCTGAATGACATCCTCCGACCCATAGTGCAACCATATCGGCAGAATATTGGAGAGGCATTTGTCATCATGGACGACAATTCTCGACCTCATCGTGCACATCTTGTGAATGCGTTCCTTCAAGATAACGACATCGCTCGACTACAGTGGCCAGCATGTTCGCCAGACATGAACCCTATCGAACATGCCTGGGATATGTTGAAAAGGGCTGTTTATGGACGTCTTGACCCACCAACCACTCTGAGAGATTTACGCCGAATTGTCGTTGAGGAGTGGGACAATTTGGACCAACAGTGTCTTGATGAACTTGTGGATAGTATGCCACGGCGAATACAGGCATGCATCAATGCAAGAGGACGTGCTACTGGGTATTAGAGGTAGTGGTGTGTACTGCAATCTGGACCACAAATGCTGAAAGTCTAGCTGTATGATGGTACAACATGCAATGTGTGGGTCTCATGAGCAATAAAACGAGCTGAAATGTTGTTTGTGTTGATCTCTATTCCCTTTGTATTTAACGGTTCCGGAACTCTTGGAACCGAGGTGATGCAAAACTTTTTTTGATGTGTGTATATGACATACTGAACGGAAAACGCTCATGCGAACTCTGGTGTCAAGTGATTTAAACAAATGACATGGTACATGTTCGAAGTCTTCGTATCAGTATTTTAATGGTTTTTATTTTTATTTTTTTATTTAGTCAATTTGCCCTCTAGGTTGGTGGTTCCCACGGTCTCAGCGAGGGAACTCACCACTACCGCCTCTATGGGCAGTGTCCTGGAGACTGGAACATCTGGTCGTGTGGGATACAACTGGGGAGGTGTGATCAGCACTTCGCCCAGGCGGCCTCACCTGCAAAGCGAACAGGGGCCTCATGAGGGATGGAAGATTGGGATGGATAGGCCAGGAAGAGGGAAGGAGGCGGCCGTGGCCTTACAGTAGGTTCCATCCCGGCATTTGCCCGAAGACGAAGTGGGAAACCACGGAAAACCACTTCGAGGATGGCTGAGGTGGGAATCGAACCCCCTCTACTCATTTGGACCACCCGAGGCTGAGTAGACCCCGTTCCAGTCCTCATACCACTTTTCAAATCTCGGGGCAGAGCCGGGAATCGAACCCAGGACCTCCGGGACGGCAGCTAACCATGCTGACCGCTAAGCTACGGAGGCGACAGTATTTAAATGGTAAAATGCTTTAATATCAAACATTGTAAGTAGTCGGCATTGCATTGGCATAAGGCATTTTAAACTCAGTGTCATTCAGGAACATTATCGAAACAAGCAAAATATAAATAAAACTTAATTCCGTAATGCAGTATTATTGAAACGTGGAAATAAGTCACCATCTTGTGCATAATATTTGCGTAGTCGAAATAGCCGTGGGGTTATTGCGTATGACTGTGAATCTAGAGCTCTTGGGTTCGAATCCTGGGCGGGGTAGATATTTTTGCTACCAGATTATCATTTTAAACGATATTTATCATATCAATATGACTCAACAGAATCCACATGAAATTACGTGTTGGTCTGTGAATAAAGAGGACCTGTTTATAAGGAATTTAAAGTTATGAGCGGTGTCGCGTCTATTAATCTAGTTGATCCATATCGTATTCTTTATTTAGGCTAGTGCTGGTGGAAGCTACAAATCATCTAATAAAATGAGTTCCGTATTATAAACCACAATATCTGTAAAACACTCCCTTTTACAATAGATTAATATTTGTGCCAATAATACTATAAAATACCGGTGTAGCAACAATTTCACGTGAGGTTTCTTCTATGTCAGATGTTTCACATCATATGCGACTACTGTAAGGCTCGTATTTTTTTTTTTTATAAATTATCGTTATTATGAATATTGTCATTATTATTATGGACGGTATCGTGTCTTTATCTACACGAATTACACTAAGAGAGGAGAAAGAGTCGAATATACAGAGTGGTCCACCAGCCCCTTTTTTTTTTTTTTTTTTTTTTTTTTTTTGGAGGAAGGCAACCCAACTAACGCGTATATCATAGTCTTCCTAAAAACATTCGTACCTGCTCCTTTACGACCGTAGTACTACTTTACCGTTGAATACATGCTCGCAAATAGAGTAGAAATCGATAGTGGCACTGTTATTTCAATGACCTCAAATATAATGCATGATTAAACGATCACAGCTCCGAATAACACCTTCTTACATTTGGACAGGAAGTGTCTACGAATAGATTCAATACATGCCAGCAATACACCATGGTTCTCGGTAGATATAAGTAGCGTCAACGACCTCACATTGTAGTTGGTTCGAATCTCGAACTAGTACATGTCTTTTTTGCTTAATGTTGTTTGTTGTGGATGTACTATGGACGCATATCTATCTGTTCCAACGGTTGATTTTTGATTTGGTCCTGATAAGGACCGTACTCATCCGATGGTGCGTAGCCAGATTGGACGACGACATAATGACCTGTAGAACGAATGCAAGGTATCCTGGCACGTTAAAGATCCGCTTCGGAGCAAAATTCCGGCACCCCGGCGTCTCTAAAAGCCAGAGTAGTTAAAAGGGACGTAATACCAATAACATTATAATTATCTGTATTTACTGTATGTTTGGGGCAGATGACCTCGTAGCTCCGCCCCTTAAAACCTCACTAACTAACTAACTATTAATGTATGTGTATAGCAAGCGCTTTTCGCACAGACGACCCTCATAACGAATAACAGATTTGTTATGTGGATAGGCTCATGAATAAATACATCAGACCGAAACTATAATTTCCTTCAACGCCGTCTGTGTGAAAAGTACAGTAAATCTACTGACACGGCTCCCTCGCATTTGCACACCCTCAAATGCCAGCTGACTGCGCCAGGATACGAACCAGCAACTTTGGCCACAGCTAGCGAGAACGTTGCCGCTGAGCCACGCTTCAAGGCAGGAAATACAGAACCTGTCATATTATTATTATTAGCAGGTACCCGCGGCTTCGCTCGCGATCAAGACAATGGGGACGATGCATCATTGCTGATAATTGGTCTATTCTATTACAGCAATCGCGGCTACAGGTGGGTCCATTCTAATTCTGAAAGTTCGGATACATACAGTATGTTGATATGAGCAGCAAGGTGGAAATTTCATAGAGTTGAGAAAGTCTGCAGGGTACGATGTTACATTATGTGAACACATTTGAAAATTACGTTTTTGGTTTTGCCATCTTCTGCTGAGACATAACGATTTTGTTGTCCGGATACACGCGATCACGCCACGCCCATGGAAAAAAAATTGTTTTGTCTAAATGTACACATGGTGCTGTTAAGTGTCTGTCATTGCGCTTTGTTAATAGAAATTGCGAATATTATTTGAAGAGAGAACTGCATTCTTGCACACTGGAATGGCAAATCTATCGGAATATGGGGAATTAAAAGTATTTTCCTTAATCTATTCAGGGTGTAATTTTGTCACAATTATTGATTTTGAACGACAACATGTCGCTATAAATAGACCTATAGTAAAATATCTCTCACATTGGCCGCTGATGTACATTATTCAGTCTCATCCAGTGTTACATCCCAGGGATTGAAATTCTCCAACAACACTTTTGCCTCACATGCCTCTCTAAGTAATTAAAATTCCTGATTGTTGTTGTTTGAGTCTCCAGTTTTTTGACTGGTTTGATGCAGCCCTCCATGCTTCCCTCTCCTGAGCTAATCGTTTCATCTCAACATAGCTACCACACCCTACATCCAAGGCAATCCGTTTAACCTTGGTCTACCCCTACAGTTCTTGTCCTCGACCCTCCCATCCATAACTAAGCTTGCTATTCCTGGGTGCTTAATATGTGTCCTACCAACCTATCTCTTCTCTTCATTAGCAGTCGCCAGAAACATCTCTCCTCTCCCACTCGTCTTACTACCTCTTAATTTGTTACCCTATCTACCCATCTGACCAATCTTCATCATTCTCCTGTAACACCACATTTCAAACGCTCAATTCTCCTCTTCTCTGCTGCACCAACAGTCAAAGTTTCACTTCCTTATAGTTCCAGGCTCCAGACAAAAGCTTTCAAAAATGACTTCCAATACTAAAATGTACATGTATATTCGATGTCAACAGATTCCTTTTCTGTAGAAATGCTTTCATTGCCTGAGCCAACCTACTTTTTATATCCTCTTTGCTTCGTCTATCACTGGATACTTTGCTTCCTAAGTAACAGAAGTCTCCTACTTCCCGCAGCGTTTCACCAGCCAATTTGATGTCCATATAGGTTTCTGATTTATTTCGGCTGCATTCCAATATTTTTGTTTTACATTTAATGATTTTCATCATGAATTCTTTCCTCAAGACGGAGTTCATACCATTCAAGAACTCTTTCAAGTCCTCTGGCTTATCGGCCAAGATGACGATGCCATCAGCAAATCTCAGAGTTCAAATTATTTCTCCTTGAATCTTCACTCCCACTTTAAACTTTTCTCCAATGTCCTGGTTATTGTGTTTTTAGAGATCTTTGAAATGCATTGCCCTCACACATGGTGTAGATGCATTGTCAAAGGAAAACATTCCATGTTACGAATATGGGCCGCATAAGCTGTAGCAAAAGCTTCTGCAGATTTAACACAAGGCCTATTCTGAACAGCAGTTCCTTGAACTCAGATTTGCCAACATTTTATTGTATCTTTCCATGTGGTATATCTCTGTACCTTAACATACAGAAGAGTGCTTTCAAAATCATGTCTAGTGTAAATTTTGGAAAAGGTAGTGAGTGTGGTTTTTACCGGAGTGGATAAGCGCTCGTAGAAATCCTTTTCAGTAAAATAGACTGGTTCACAATTTTGTAAGTGCACATTGAGGTATGTGACGGCGGGATGCCTTTAGTGTTACGGAAACGGCAATAGCCGCCACAGAGCTTCATTGCTACTGACATAACGACCAGACTGATATTTGTACTTAACTATACGGGATTTGTGACGCCAGTGTTTATGAAATTGAACGTAGCTATATCGCTTACATTATTTAGTAGCCGCTACTATAGTGTTTAAAAATTAATGGTGGTATTAAAAGGCGCTTCCCCTATTTTTTTTAACCCCTGGCACTACAGCCCATGAAGGGCCCAGGCCTATCATGCGACCGCTTCCCAGTCATTTGGCCTGCAGATATTGTGGTGATGCGTGGTCAGTGCATCGTGTCCCCTCAGCCGTTAATCTTGCTCTTCGTGACCGGGGCGATGTCACACTATCAGACAGCTACTCAGTTGTCCTCACGAATCTGAGTACACCCGGTTGCAGCCCTCACGTCAGTGTCTAAAATCTCTGACGGAGCCGGGAATCGAACCCGGGGCCTCCAGAAGAGAGGCAGGCGCGCTACCTGTTCTTATTGCGTTTATAATATCTTTAAAAAGATAATAAATATGATTGGCATTGCCTGCTGCAGGGATATACACACATCAAAAAAAGTTTTGCATCACCTCGGTTCCAAGAGTTCCGGAACCTTTAAATACAAAGGGAATAGAGATCAACACAAACAACATTTCAGCTCATTTTATTGCTCATGAGACCCACACATTGCATGTTGTACCATCATACAGCTAGACTTTCAGCATTTGTGGTCCAGATTGCAGTACACACCACTACCTCTAATACCCAGTAGCACGTCCTCTTGCATTGATGCATGCCTGTATTCGTCGTGGCATACTATCCACAAGTTCATCAAGACACTGTTGGTCCAAATTGTCCCACTCCTCAACGACAATTCGGCGTAAATCTCTCAGAGTGGTTGGTGGGTCAAGACGTCCATAAACAGCCCTTTTCAACATATCCCAGGCATGTTCGATAGGGTTCATGTCTGGCGAACATGCTGGCCACTGTAGTCGAGCGATGTCGTTATCTTGAAGGAACGCATTCACAAGATGTGCACGATGAGGTCGAGAATTGTCGTCCATGAAGACAAATGCCTCTCCAATATTCTGCCGATATGGGTGCACTATGGGTCGGAGGATGTCATTCAGGTATCGTAAAGCCGTTTCGGAGCCTTCCATGACCACCAGTGGCGTACGTCGGCCCCACATAATGCCACCCCAAAACATCAGGGAACCACCACCTTGCTGCACTCGCTGGACAGTGTGTCTAAGACGTTCAGCCTGACCAGGGTGCCTCCAAACACGTCTCCGACGATTGTCTGGTTGAAGGCATATGCGACACTCATCGGTGAAGAGAACGTGATGCCAATTCTGTGGGGTCCATTCAGCATGTTGTTGGGCCCATCTGTACCGCGCTGCATGGTGTCGGGGTTGCAAAGCTGGACCTCGCCATGGACGTCGGGAGTGAAGTTGCGCATCATGCAGCCTATTGCGCACAGTTTGAGTTGAAACACGACGTCCTGTGGCTGAACGAAACGCATTATTCAACATGGTGGCATTGCTGTCAGGGTTCCTCCGAGCGGCAATCCGTAAGTAGCGGTCATCCACTACAGTAGTAGCCCTTGGGCGGCCTGAGCGAGGCCTGTCATCGACAGTTCCTGTATCTCTGTACCTCCTCCATGTCCGAACAACATCGCTTTGGTTCACTCTGAGACGCCTGGAAACTTCCCTTGTTGAGAGCCCTTCTTGACACAAAGTAACAATGCGGACGCGATCGAATTGCGGTATTGACCTTCTAGGCATGGTAGAACTACAGACAACATGAGCAGCGTACCTTCGTCCTGGTGGAATGACTGGAACTGATCGGCTGTCGTACCCCCTCCGTCTAATAGGCCCTGCTCATGCATGGTTGTTTACATCTTTGAGCAGTTTTAGTGACATCTATGAACAGTCAAAGGGACTGTATCTTTGATACAATATACACAGTCAACGTCTATATGCCGGAGATCTGGGAACCGAGGTGATGCAAAACTTTTTTTGATGTGTGTATAGTGTTACGAGAGCGGGGTTGCTTCATTCCCTCTCGCGTCACTCACAGCCGCCTGAGGCTACCTCTGGTCTCTGTCGGCTGGCTACTTGCGCAGCGGGAACAAAGACATGGTCTGGCGTACCTGGTAATGGAACTCTTGGGAGGAGCCGTGAACTCACCTACTCTGGAAACGTCCATTGAGTCACCACCCTCCCTATACAAAGCGGCCTCACCAGCGAGGGAGGGACTGTGGTTTTGAGCTAGTGCGTGTTTTTACCTGGGCGACAGTAGTGTAGCGACGTGACGTGCGAAGTTACGAAACCCAAGTGAGGCTGATTCTCCAGAGAGCGAGGCAGTGAGAATCATACGGAGGGACTGAGTTTTGAGGAGTGTGCACTTACCTAGTGCGACAGAGATATTGTGGTGAATTGCGAAGCTCAGTGGGCTGTTCCCTAGCCAGCGGACAGCGAAGCAGTGTGTAGTGGTGGGTGACTGGCTATCGTAAATAACTGCAGTTTGCGTACAAGGCAGAGTTGCAGGTATTAATAGCGAGGACAGTAGTGTGAAAGTAGGCTAAGTGTGGAAGCTATAGTGACTAGTAGTGTCTTTGAAGTGAGATTCAGTGCTTATTGTGTGGTGTATTTTCCTGGCCTGCAATAAAGCTAATATTTCGTTAAAGGAACAATTGTGTTGTGCTTTCACCCACCGTAATCCAGTTAACGAACTTGCCACTAGGGGCAACACTTAACAACTGGTGTCAGAAGTCGGATTACGAACCCAAGCACAACACCTGAAGGTCCTGGTTAAAAAACCCGTGCAGGTCATTTTTCCACAGTTCACTAATTCTCCTGTAAGTGCATGCCCTTCACAAGACAAAAAGGTAAAATGGTCGCACAATTACAACTACTGCTAGGAAAGTAAAGTGGCATGGAAACCAAGATGGAGGACGGCCAGAAGAATTTAGCCAAGGAGCTGAAGGATGGCCAGAGGAAGATGGAAGACGGTCAAAATAAGTTAGCGGAGGACCTGAAGAAGATGGAAGACGGCCAGATGAATTTAGCCAAGGACCTAACCTCCAAATTAGAAGACGGACAGAATAAGTTAGCGGAGGACCTGAAGAAGATAGAAGACGGCCAGAAGAATTTAGCCAAGGACCTGAAGGATAGCCAGAAGAAGATGGAAGACGGCCAGATTAAGTTAGCAGAAGACCTGAAGAAATTAGAACAGGGCCTACGTGAGGAAGTTACGGCAGTGGAAAAGAAGTTCGACGCCTTACCAGTGGAAGTTGCCGAGCTGCACCGACGCCCGCTGATGGGGGTGGAGGATAAATTCAACGCCTTACAAAAGGAAGTTGCCTAGCTGCGTCAACGCCCGCTGACTGGGGTGGAAGAGAAATTCAACGCTTTACAAAAGGAATTTGTTGAGCTGCGCCAACGCCCGCCGACGGGGATGGAAGAGAAATTCAACGGTCTACAGAAGGAAGTTGCCGAGCTGCGCCGACGCCAGCCCACAGTTACACCGGGAATACCAGGGACGGGACAGATCAGAGTGACACCCCCAACCTTCGACGGAAAGGTACCGTGGAGCACTTACTTGCGTCAGCTCGAGGCGGCCTGTTCCATAAACTACTGGAACAAACTCATTGTAGCGCTGAGAGGGGACGCCCTTAATGTCCTTCAGGCCATCCAGAACCGAATCTCAGGACTACGCTTCACTAGTCGCCCATATGGAGTCCCGATATGGAGAGAGCCATCTTCAGCAGGCCTACCCGGGTACAAAAGAACTCGGAAAACCTGCAGGAGTTCGAGATGGACATCGCACGCCTCGTAAGGCTCGCCTATCCAACAGCGCCGGCCGACTTTCTGGAACAGATTGCGACGCAGACCTTCACCGACGGGCTATGGGACTCGGACACTCAACAGGCGCTGCGACTCGCGCGCAATAAGACCCTGGCAGATGCGCTGAGCCACGCACTTGAGTTCGAGACGGCAAAACAGGCATCTAGAATGCACGCGCGGGTGCATCCAGTGGACGTCGACGAACCGGCCAAAACCAACGAGACTAAGCCCCTGGCCGATGAATTGATGGAGACGCTAGGCCGTTTCTTCAATAGTCGCGGCGCCACCAACAACGACGCAGCCGAAAGACTCCCGGAGAGGCGGTCTGGAAGAGGACTACCGACCTGCTGGACCTGCGGTTGAAAGGCCATCAGAGC
This sequence comes from Meconema thalassinum, assembly GCA_946902985.2. Taxonomy (NCBI): domain Eukaryota; kingdom Metazoa; phylum Arthropoda; class Insecta; order Orthoptera; family Tettigoniidae; genus Meconema; species Meconema thalassinum. The sequence goes on along the minus strand of OX336392.1, from coordinate 305,614,691 downwards.
AAGGACTGCGGTGATCGCCGCCGCCGAGGGTATCCAGCGAGAAATCAGTCGTCTGAAAACAGCGCGGCCCAGGGAAACGAGTATTAGCCAGCCTTGGGGGGCATAGGTTGGCTTGTGACAGTCGTCAAGCCCCGGCAGTCCAAGTTCGTGTAACGAAGTTACGGAGGGACAATAGCAGCCTGATGGTCGACGGAGTCGTTAACGGAGAGAGCTGGCCTATGCTGATCGACACGGGAGCAACGAGGACCATCGTCAATCCCACTGTGATCCCGAAGTGGAGAGTGCAACCCACACAAAGGAACCTCCAACTAATAACCGCGACTGGAGAGACGGCACCGGTACATGGCGAAGCATCACTGGAGTTCGTCATTGGTCGACGGGTGGTGAAGCATCCAGTGCTCGTGGCTGATGTATCAAACGAAGTGATCATCGGACTGGACTTCCTGGACCAGAACAACATCATCTTGGACCTGAGTACCAACACTCTCCACTACGGAGGTGAGGAACTTGCTTTGCAGCCAGCACACGAGGCCGTCACCGCACGACGAGTAAGGCTGAGATAGGATCTAACCGTTCCCACCAGGACAGAGGTCAGCGCTGCCGTAATTGTCGACGGAACTGCTGAGGGAGTGGTGGCTGTCATCGAGCCAAAATATGAGGATATTCCAGACAAAAGGATTGCTAATTGCCATGGCCCTCATCAACACGACGTCTCGGCCGTACATTCGCCTGTCCAACCTGAACGACTACGACATTACGGTTCACCGGGACACCACCCTAGGAGTCTGCGAGCCCATTATCTGGATTGCCCGCATCACAGACACGACGGACGGACACCTGCAGACGGACAACCAAAGAAGGCGCGCCTTGCCGGGAGAACTACAGAAGCTGTACCAAGGATCCCAGGACCATCTAAACGATGAGCAATCACGCCTACTTCGGGACCTGCTACGCGAATTCCAGGACGTTTTCTCCGTGGGGAGCAATGACTTCGGCAGGACAAGCCTGGTCCAGCACAGAATCGACGTTGGAGACAGAAAACCGATTAGGGCCCCATTTCGACGTTTTCCGCTCGCCAAGCAAGCTGAAGTCGACCGGATGGTGGAAGAAATGAAGGAGCAGAGGGTGATAGAGCCATCACATAGCCCTTGGAGTTCTCCGGTCGTGCTAGTGAAAAAGAAGGATGGCTCCACCAGGCTCTGCGTGGACTACAGGCGGGTGAATGACGTCACGAAGGACAGCTACCCTCTACCCCTGATCGACGACACTCTGGACACCATATCAGGGTCAAGATGGTTCTCCACCTTAGATTTGAAGAGTGGCTACTGGCAGGTGGAGGTCCACCCTAAGGACCGCGAGAAAACGGCATTCTTTGTGGGCAGCGGGCTCTGGCAGTTCACCGTCATGCCATTCGGTCTGTGCAACGCCCCTGCGACCTTCGTAATGCTAATAGAGTATATTCTGAGGGGATTACACTGGAAGACCTGCCTGGTTTACAAAGACGACGTCATCGTTCTGGGGAGAAGCTTCGAGGAGACTACAGCAACCTGAAGGAGATCTTGATGAAGCTACGGGCCGCCCAGCTGAAGTTGAGCCCCAAGAAGTGTCAGGTCTTCCAGAAGCAGGTCCAGTACCTTGGGCATATCGTCTCCGAGGAAGGGGTGCGCACCGACCCAGGGAAGACCGCAGCTGTTAGGGAGTGGCCAGTTCCGAACCTTCCTGGGACTCTGGACATATTACCGTCGCTTCGTGAGAGGATTCGCCGACATCGCCAAACAACTGCATCGACGGACTGAGAAGGACCAACTCCTCACGTGGACAGCAGAATGCCACAGTGCCTTCGAACAACTCGAGCAGTCTCTGGGCACCGCACCTATTCTGGCCTACCCCAGACCTGGAACAAGGTTCGTCGTTGATACCGATACCAGCAACTTTGGTATAGGGGGAGTCCTGTCGCAAGTAGTGGACGGCGAGGAGAGAGTGGTGGCATATTTCAGCAAGGCCTTGTCAAAGCCAGTGAGGAACTACTGCGTCACCAGGAAGGAACTGCTCGCCATCGTGAACACACTTCCACAAGTACCTGTACGGGCAATAATTTCTCATCATGACCGACCATGCATCCCTGCGGTGGCTCCTGAACTTCAAGCAGCCCGAGGGTCAACTCGCGCGGTGGTTAGAGAGGCTTCAACAGTACAACTTTGAGATCCAGCACAGGAAAGGCCAACTGCATTCTAACGCCGACGCCCTATCACGAAGACCGTGCCCCGAAGACTGCACCTTCTGTGCCAGAGGGGAGGAGAACACCGGGATACAGTGCCGAAGGACTACCGTGGAACTTCAAGGGAGATGGAGCCGCGAATCTTTCACGCGGGCACAAGCGGAAGATTATGACCTGGGACTGATAGCCGAATGGAAGAGGGTCTGTGTTCCCAGACCCTGGTGGAACATTGTGAGCGACAGCAGTCCAATGTTCAAGTCCTACTGGGCGCAGTGGGACTCGCTGATTGTAAGGGATGGCCTCATCTGCCGTACCTGGGAGAGCATCGACGGGAAGACATCTCGGGAACAAGTCGTCGTTCCAAAGGCTATGACGGAGGAAGTCCTGAAGGAAGTCCATGGAGGATCATCTGGTGGACACCTAGGGATAAAGAAGACCCTGGAGAAGCTGAGAGAGCGGTTCTACTGGATCGGATGTCAAGTAGACGTGGAGAACCACTGCGCGAGGTGCCACGATTGCGCAGCCAGCAAGGACCCAGGACGAAGACGACGGGGCCCACTGATGACCTGCAACTTGGGCGGCCCCATGGAGAGAGTGGCCATCGATGTTGCTGGGCCATTCCCGTTGAGCGAGGCAGGGAACCGTTACATATTGGTCGTCAACTACTTCACCAAATGGCCAGAGGCGTATGCACTTCCTAACCAAGAAGCCGCGACGATCACAGAGACCCTGGTGATGGAATTCGTCAGCCGTTACGGAGTACCCTTGGAGCTGCACTCCGACCAAGGGAGGAACTTCGTGTCGCAGGTGTTCCAGAACTTATGCCAGCTGCTGGGAATCCGGAAGACAAGGACGACGCCGCTACATCCCCAGTCCGACGGAATGGTAGAGCGATTCAATCGCACTATCGAGAACCATCTCCGGATAGTCGTCAGCGAGCACCAGAGGGATTGGGACAGACACCTTCCACTATTTCTCCTGGCCTACCGCGCCGCCGTGCATGAGGCCACCGGGTGCACACCAGCCCGGGCCATGTTTGGGAGGGAACTCCGTCTATCTGTCGACCTTGCCTTCGGTCGACCTGGGGACGATCCGGTCCCGGTAAGCCAGTATTGTCAAGAACTGGTCGACTGACTGGAAGACGTGCACGCGTTCGCAAGGAGGAGATTGCGGATCGAGACCAACCGAATGAAGACCCGATACGACCAGCAGATGGATGCCGGCGGATTCCACGAGGACGACCTGACTCTTCAACCCATTACGGAGAAAAGGCTTGTCACCCAAACTGCAGAAGTCCTGGGAGGGCCCGTACCGAGTCGTGAAACGGATCAACGATGTCGTCTAGAGGATCCAGCCGAGCCCGAGGGCGAAGATGAAGATCGTGCATCGAGATTGCCTGGCAGCCTACGGAGGAACACAGACGGACCAATGACTGATCGGGACGATCAGCCTTCTTAGGAAGGGGGTGGTGTTACGAGAGCGGGGTTGCTTCATTCCCTCTCACGTGACTCACAGCCGCCTGAGGCTACCTCTGGTCTCTGTCGGCCGGCTACTTACGCAGCGGGAACAAAGACATGGTCTGGAATGTTCCCGGCGTACCTGGTAATGGAACTCTTGGGAGGAGCCGTGAACTCACCTACTCTGGAAACGTCCATTGAGTCACCACCCTCCCTATATAAAGCGGCCTCACCAGCGAGGGAGGGACTGTGTTTTTGAGTTAGTGCGTGTTTTTACCTGGGCGACAGTAGTGTAGCGACGTGACGTGCGAAGTTACGAAACCCAAGTGAGGCTGATTCTCCAGACAGCGAGTCAGTGTGAATCATACGGAGGGACTGAGTTTTGAGGAGTGTGTACTTACCTAGTGCGAAAGAGATATTGTGGTGAATTGCGAAATGCAGTAGGCTGTTCCTTAGCCAGCGGACAGCGAAGCAGTGTGAAGTGGTGAGTGACTGACTATCGTAAATAACTGTAGTTTGTGTACAAGGCAGAGTTGCAGGTATTAATAGCGAGGACAGTAGTGTGAAAGTAGGCTAAGTGTGGAAGCTATAGTGACTAGTAGTGTCTTATGAAGTGAGATTCAGTGCTTATTGTGTGGTGTATTTTCCTAGCCTGCAATAAAGCTAATATTTCGTTAAAGGAACAATTGTGTTGTGCCTTCACCCACCGTAATCCAGTTAACGAACTTGCCACTAGGGGCAACACTTAACAATAGAAAATCGCATGTCATACCTTGAGGTAGTGTTGCCATGGAAACGGACTTGCGATTAGTTCATCAATCAGAGCGAAGATAGTTTTCTGGGAATATCTTTGAAACTGGTGGTTTTAGGGCATAACAATGCGGTTTTCGGTATCCCGGAGGGACCTACCGAGTATGGTTTCTCTCATCGAGGGGCGTAAAATGAGCTATGTCCGGTCTTTATACGACACCTTCGATATTTTGTCCCAGTTAAGTATAACAAAAATATAAAATCACATTTCACCCCTTTTCACCCCTTTAAAATCGGAATTTTTAAAAATCCTTTCTTAGTGCGCATCTACACTACGGTAGGAACATACCTTCAAAATTTCATGCAATTATCTCCAGTATGTTTGCTGTGCGAAGATTATCAGTCAGTCAGTCAGTCAGTCAGTCAGGACATCTTCTTTTATATATATAGATTATTAATTTTATTATTATTATTATTCTGGCATTACTTTTTAATTATTATTATTATTATTATTATTATTATTATTATTATTATTATTATTATTATTATTATTATTATTATTATTATGAGTTCTATTCTCTTCTGGGACTTTATTGAGTGTTGAATGGTCGTGTGTCGTCAATTTTAGGTTAAGGTTTTGCCATAGACCTTAGAGCATAAATACAATAGAGGGCGCATTGCCACACTGCGCCTGTACTGTGACGTGAAACCAACATCTCGATCAGCTGACTGAAGGGTAATGGCTCAAGACCGACTACAATTGGCTAATGGCGAACGCTAAGCAACGTCAAGGAATACAAAGGGAGCTCCATATTGGATAATTCTATTATAACTATCCGCAGTTCCCTTCAGTCAGCTGATCGAGATGTTGGTTTCAACAATGTGACGTCATCAGCCATCTATTGAATTTATGGTCTAAGGCCATAGACTATTGAAATCATAGAACTTGCAGTGACGACATTCATACTTCATGCGCTAGTAAAATCCAAGGCCATCTGGGTTGAGAGTAATTCTGTGGTAACCTTAGGCCTATAGGTCTCGTCGTTAGGGGGTAGATAGTAGGTCTGGACTACTTGGAGACAGCGGCCATTAGAGACCCGCTACTTTGAGTAGGCTACGTAGCAACCATCCTTTTATACTATAGATTTTCGACGGTATTTGTGTTTTGCTGTCGGCATCAGCTTATTTTTGGGAAATCTGCCATCATGGATTCTATTAGTAGCTCGAAGGATACAAGTGCAGACGCTACTCCAATTGATAAGGCTTTGACAAGATGCATTGATGTCATCAGAAAGATGAAGCTTGCTACAGGAAGACAGAAGAATATATCTAATGACGTGAAAAATGGAATAGCGGAGATAGAGGAAGCCATCGATATCATTAAATCGTGCAGGGACAATTGGCTTGAGAAGCAAGGAGTTCTGCCTGTAGTGGAAGAGCATACCTTAGGCCATGAGAAGGTGATAGTGGCATTGGATAGCCCTGATAACCCCATTCAATCGCCTCTAGTAGATTCCGATAAGCAGGAGGAAAATTTGTCAGAATGGACGACGGTCCGACGGAGGAGGTCCACCGGTATCGCTGTGTCGTGGTCAGAAAGCGCTTCTCTGTCGTCACAAAGGGCGAAACCACCAGTTCGGGACAGCAAGACTCGGAAATCCCATAAACGATCGCGACCCAAGGCTGTGCTGATCCAACCAGCAGCTGGGAAGACTTATCAGAAATTGTGAAGAATTTGAGGGAGAAGGTGAAGCCAGAGGCCTGCCATCCGGAAATTCGATCGATCCGTCAAACTAGATCCGGTGACGTTTTACTGGAGTTTGATACGAAGGCTGACAAGGACTGTCGAGAAATGTTCAGCAGCACTTTGAGGGAAGCTGTTGGTCATGCAGGATTGGTGAGGACATTAACTCCTAGAACTGTCTTGGAGGTACGAGACATGGATATTGTAACTACTGTAAGTGATGTCGAATTGGCTCTGAAACGAGACATAGAGGGTTTAATAGATGAGCTGAAAGTATCCGTCACTAAACCCAACAGTAGAGGGCAGAAAATGGCAATTGTGGAAATGGATAATCAGAATGCTGAGAAATTATTGGAGACTGGCCGTATTAAGGTCGGTTTCATATACTGTAGGGTGAGGAGAAGAGCGATGGTAACGCGCTGCTTTCGGTGTCTGGGTTATGGCCATATAAGGAGGAATTGCAATGGCCCGGATAGAAGCGGCCTTTGCCACAGATGTGGTCAACTGGGTCATAAAGCCGCAGGATGTACGTCAGACATGAAATGCGTGCTGTGCTCTGACTGTAATCGGGAGGGCTTAAACATAAGTCACATCCCTGGAACAGGTTCTTGTACAGTGTTTCGAGAGGCACTCGAGAAGATTAAAGAAAAAACACAATGACGAATGTCCTACAAGGGAACCTGAAACGAAGCATAATCGCTAATGATCTTTTGATACAGCTAAAATTTGAAAGGAAAACAGATATTCTCCTGATCAGTGAGCAATATCGAAACTTGGACATGCTGGGCTGGTTTTCGGATCCCCTAGGTACGGCGGCTATCTGGATACCGGATCTGAGCAAAATCCATGTGGAGGATCACGGATCCGGAGAAGGGTTCGTTTGGGTTAAGAGTGGTGGGATTACGTACGTAAGTTGCTATTTAACTCCGAATGAACATATTCAGTACTTTCAAAGGAAGCTGGACAATTTGGAAGATACTGTTCGTGAGATGGAAGGTGTTGTGGTAGTTGCCGGTGACTTCAACGCTAGGGCATTGGAATGGGGTATGCCACATCAAAATTCGAGGGGACGACGAGTTTTAGAGATGGCAGCCAGATTAGGATTGGTCGTGGTGAATACAGGGACCTCAACGACATTTAGACGACCTGGTTATACGGAGACTAAACCAGATATTACGCTGGTGTCGGATCGTCTGGCAGCCTTGGTAGTAGAATGGGAAGTGATCGAGGATTATACTGCTAGTGATCACCAATATATCACCTTCCGGATTTTACGAGATCAGCGGCCTCAGAGGCACAACACATTGAAAACAACACGTTGGAATGTATCGCGCATCGACGAGGAGAAATTTGCCAATGTACTCGAATCAGTACAGACAGGCACTAGTAACGTTGTTGAGGAATTAGATCTAAGAGTTTCTGTTGAGGAACAGGTGGGGGTCACTATGCGTCTCTTGCACCTAGCCTGCGAAGCGTCAATGCCCCGGAAGCGTCTTCAAAACAATAGATGTCCAGCTTATTGGTGGACTGACGAAATAGCTGATCTTCGAAGAACTTGTCTTCGACTCAGAAGAAGAGCCCAACGTTCCAGACATCGACCAGAGGCTGATTTGAGATCCGCTGAGCACCTTGCAGCTAAGAGAACCCTTCGAAATGCCATCAGAAGACGTAAGACTCTGATGTGGCAGTTGTTAGTTAAAGAAGTAGACGTAGATCCTTGGGGATTAGGCTACCGAATTGTCACCAAGAAACTCGGCTCCATGTCCAATACCACGTTGGATGCACGGACGATGGATGATATTGTAAACGAGCTATTCCCTACTCACCCTGTGCGAATTGATGTGGGCGACGTACTTGAGCCGGAATTCATTCCTCTATTTACCATAGGTGAGCTGATGGAAGCAGTAGGCTCCCTTCGGAATAAGAAGGCTCCAGGCCCTGACGGGATACCCGCGGAAGCTATGAAACTAGCTCTCAAGGTTTGTCCGCAGCTACTGCTTGAAATGTACAACTGTTGTCTGAGAGCAGGTGTCTTTAGTGCCCGTTGGAAAATGGCTCGACTAGTGCTTATTAATAAAGGAAAGGCAGTCGGGAACGCGCCATCGTCCTTCAGACCACTATGTATTTTAGACATTGCGGGAAAAGTGCTGGAGAAGCTATTAAAACCTCGCATACTGTCGTCTATTCAAGCCGCGGGAAATCTGTCTGACAGGCAATTTGGCTTCCGCCGTGGGCGATGTACAATAGATGCAGTACGCCTAGTAGTTGAAGCTGCGAATCAAGCTCAGGAAGGTAACCACTATTCTAGGAAAATAACACTTTTGGTAACCTTGGATGTGAAGAACGCCTTCAACTCAGCTAGGTGGATAGATATGGTTGAAGCTCTTCAATTCACCTTCCAGTTGCCTGCATATCTCCTGCGTATAATGAAAGATTATTTGAAGGACCGTACCCTATTATATGACACTGCAGACGGCCAGAGGAGGAGAAAAGTCACGGCAGGAGCAGCGCAAGGATCTATCCTGGGCCCGGATTTGTGGAACATGTTGTACGACGGTTTACTGCGCATGGAGATGCCCGAAGATACATTCCTTGTTGGGTACGCTGATGATATTGCAGCGGTGATTGTAGCCCGAGATGCGGTTCTGGCTCAGTGGAAACTCAATCAGGTAATGCGACGGGTGAGTGGTTGGATGAACGCTCATGGTCTGAATTTAGCTATGGCGAAAACTGAAATAGTCATGTTAACTAGGAGGAGAATGGACACTATAATTCCCATGAAAGTTGGAGAGGTGGTCGTTCGAACTGCAGCCACTGCGAAGTACTTAGGGTTTACTGTTGACACGAAACTGACATACTGGTCTCATTTTTTTTTTAGCGTATGGCTTTTAGTGCCGGGAGTGTCCGAGGACATGTTCGGCTCGCCAGTTTTGTAGCTGCTTCGAGACGGACACCCAATGGGTGAGCTACAAGTACCGTTGGGGAGGAAAGTTGGAAGGGAAGGGCGAGGAGTTGGAAGGTAGCGACTGTGGCCTATAGTGAGGGACCAACCCCGGCATTTGCCTGGAAGGAAGATGGGAAACCACAGAAGACCATCTTCAAGGTTGCCGGCGGGGGGATTCGAACCTCCTCGCCTCCCGGATGTGAGCGACTGCTATTAGTCATGCCGTAACCACCACGGCTAACTCACCCGGTACTGGTCTCACATACGGAAGGCAGCAGACAAGGCGGAAGTAGTGACAGCTGCCATTAGTAGACTCATGGCTAATGTGCATGGTCCTAGAGAAAGCAAACGTCGACTACTGTTGTCCACAGCGCAGTCTATTCTCCTGTATGGAGCTGAGATTTGGTCTGATTCGCTGAGGATAGAGAAGTATAGGAAACGCCTAGCTGCAATTCAGAGGAGAGGAGCTCTGAGGGTGGCGTGTGCTTACCGTACAGTTTCGGAACCTGCAGTTCTGGTTGTCTCAGGAGTTGCGCCAATAGACTTACTCGCGCAAGAACGTAAAGACGTATACTTCCGACGAGTAGAACTGGGCAAGGCTCAAGCCCGGAAGGAAGCCGTAGCACGCAAGATGGAACTTTGGCAGCAGAGGTGGAGTGACGATCACAGAGGAAGATGGACAGCTCGGCTGATACCGAGTCTGGTCGAGTGGACGAGTAGGAAACACGGAGAAATAAATTACTTTCTGACACAGATGTTGACAGGTCATGGCTACGTTCGGTGTTACCTTCATCGTATGGCCAAAGTAAGGAGTCCAGTTTGTATTTACTGCGAGAACGAACGAGATGACGTTTATCATACGTTTTTCGTCTGCGTTCGTTGGGCAGCGGAAAAACAACAACTTGAAGCTGAGGTTGGTCCAATAACGCCGGACAATATAGTTGGCATTATGCTGAGAAACGAGCTCAGCTGGGATACGGTCGCTTTCTTTGTTGAGGTGGTCCTGCGTCAGAAGAAGTCGGATGGGGACTTGCTCGATTTAGTCGATTGAGTCTGCGTTCCGCGGGCTATGAATGGAGAAGTAAGATGGTGCTTGTGAAGCAAAGAAAATGACTCCATCCTGAAGTAATACGAAAGTGGTCCCGGGATGGGTTTCGTCAAGAGGACAGGGTGTGGTTTTTTAGTGGGTAAGAATCCCACACTCTTGAGGAGTGCGGACCCTTCTCAAGGTCTTATGCAAGATTTTTCCACTTCCCTCGTAAAAAAAAAAATAAAAAAAAAAATAATATTATTATTATTATTATTATTATTATTATTATTATTATTATTCTGGCATTACTTTTTAGCCTACTTTCGATTTTTGCAAAAAATGAAAGTAGACTTATGAGATCTACCCAGGGCCAAAAAATGTGTGTCTGTCTGTGTGGGAGTGTGTATACTCTGAATGTCTGCCCCCCCCCCCCCCCCCCATCAATTCGAACACGGTGAAACCGGATTCAACGAAATTTGGTACAGAGGTAGAACTAGCAAAGGGCACCTCAGTGTCGTGTTTTATATCACCGCCATCTTGACGGAAACGTAATGGCGGCCACCCAAATGTTCAAAGCTTAAATCAAATTACGACTAACCTAATCATCCGATCTCTACCAAATTTTGCAACGGAATATAGTTATAGGGCGAACGTCTTTTGACTAAAGTACAAGGTCATCAACCCAATTGTTTTCAGATGGTGGCCATGTATGTGTGCAAATCAATTCCCCTTATCAATTCAAACACGGTGAAACCTAATTGAACGAAATTTGATACAGAAGTAGCACTAGCAAAGGGCACCTCAGTGTCATTTTTTATATCGCCGCCATCTTGACGAAAACGTAATGGCGGCCACCAAAATGTTAAAAGCTTAAATCAAAATACGACCAAATTTATCATCTGATCTCTACCAAATTTTGCAACATTATACCTTTATGTATTAAAACAGCTTTTGACTAAACTGCAAGATCATCAGCCCTATACATTGCGGATGGTGGCCATGTATGTGGGCAAATCGATTCCCCCTATATATTCAAACACGGTGAAACCGAATTGAACAAAATTTCGTACAGAGGTAGCACTAGCAAAGAGCACTTCATTGCTTTGTTTTATATTGCCACCATCTTGACGGAAACGTAATGGCGGCCACCCAAATGTTAAAAGCTTAAATCAAATTACGACCAACCTAATAATCTGATCTCTACCAAATTTTGCAACAACATAGCTTTATGTGGGAAGCATATTTTGACCAAACTACAAGATCATCACCCCATTAGTTTGCAGATAGTGGCCATGTACGTGTGCAAATCGATTTCCCCTATCAAATCAAACATGGTGAAACCGAATTGTACACAATTTGGTACAGAGGTAACACGAGCAAAGAGCACTGCAGTGTCATGTTTTATTTTGCTGCCATCTTGACGGAAACGTAATAGCGGCCACCCAAATGTTCAAAGCTTAAATCAAAATACGTCAAATCTAATCATCCGATCTCTACCAAATTTTGCAACAACATATATTCGTATGGCGAGCGTCTTTTGACTAAACTACAAGGTCATCAGCCAAATAGGTTGCAGATGGCGGCCATGTATGTGTGCAAATCGATTCCCCCTATCAATTCAAACACGGTGAAACCGAATTGAACGAAATTTGGTACAGAGGTAGCACGAGCAAAGAGCACTGCAGTGTCATGTTTTATATCGCCGCCATCTTGACGGAAACGTAATGGCGGCCACCCAAATTTTAAAAGCTTAAATCAAATTATGACCAACCTAATCATTTGATAAAATGATCAGGTTAGTCGTAATTTGATTTAAGGTTTTAACATTTGGGTGGCCACCATTCTGTTTCTGTCAAGATGGTGGCGATATAAAACATGACACTGAGGTGCCCTTTGTAGTGCTACCTCTGTACCAAATTTCGTTTAATTTGGTTTTACCGTGTTTGAAATGATAGGGGAATCGGTTTGCACACATACATGTCCGCCATATGCAAACTATTGGACTGATGACCTTGTAGCTTGGTCAAAGAACGCTGCTCACATAAAGGTATGTTGTTGCTAAATTAGGTAGAGATCCGATGATTAGGTTGGTCGTAATTCGATTTAAGCTTTTCACATTTGGGTGGCCAGCATTACGTTTCCGTCTAGATGGCGGCGATATAAAACATGACACTAAGGTGGCCTTTGCAAGTGCTACCTCTGTACCAAACTTCATTCAATTTGATTTCACCGTGTTTGTAAAGATAGGGGGAATCGATTTGCCCACATACATGGCCGCCATCTACAAACTGTCGGGCTGATGATCTTGTAGATGAATCAAAATATGCTTCCCACATAAAGGTATGTTGTTGCAAAATTTGGTAGAGATCAGATGATTAGGTTGGTCGTAATTTGATTTAAGCTTTTATCATTTGGGTGGCCGCCATTACGTTTACGTCAAGATGGCGGCGATATAAAAGCATGAGACTGATGTGTCCTTTTCTGGTGCTACCTCTGTATCAAATTTTGTTCAATTCGGTTTCACCGTATTTGTCTGATAACCTGAGTTTTTGCGGGCTTGTAATGATGTGTGTATTTTCAATTAAGGATTGGGAAGGAGGCGGCCGTGGCCTTAAGATAGAATCCGTCTTGGAATTTGGCCGGAGTAGAAGTGGGAAACCACGGAAAACCTTTCCAGGGTGGCTGAGGTGGGAATCGAACCCACCTATTCACATATTTGCTTCACGAGGCTAAGTGTACCCAATTTCAGCCCTCAGACAAGTATTACATTTCTTGGCAAAGCTCGGAATCGAACCCGGACCTCCGGAGCGACACTTCAATATGTTATGTTAATATCCATGCTAGTTTTTTATTTTTTTGCCATTACAGGTCACGTAGCTTAACGTACCAATACGATCGTATTCTCTTTATAAATCAGCAAAATTCAACGTACTCTTCACAGAAATACGTCGTAAGGCAATAAATGAGGCAATGTAGTTACATCCCCACTAAAATGGATCGTGGGCTTTCGTTCAAAAAAGTATGGTTAACACTGGATTCGAAGCAGCATTCTGACCGCTCGCGCCCACCACGTACGGTCAGGCTTTAATCCTCTCAGCCACCAAGACACTGTAGATAACGCACGCTAAACGTTCTATACTTACTGTAGCCGTCCCATTTCAAACGTTGCAGTCCATGTCAGAGTCTTAAATCATGGTTTATGGTGTTGATTTAACTTTCTACTATTACACATCACGTGGCGTAAGTTATTAATTCGATCATATTAAGTGTATGTGTGTTAGGAACTCGTGTAGTATACGTTGCCCGGCGCCATTAAAATCCGAAAAATATTCTATACAAATGGCCAATGTTACTAATATACAGCAGTTGAATGTTTCATCGATAGAGAGTGTTACTGTATTTTTTCAGAGTGCCAACATTATTGTTTCCAGACCAATATTTTCATCCAGCCCAATGGTTTTCGTCTAGGCCAATCAAGGTTAGGTAGCGCGGCCCTGCGGGCCGCGTTAGGCTAATAGATAACACCCCTGGTTTTTGTCACGCACAGTGGGGATGTCACGCATCAATAATCTTTAACCAGGCCAATGATTTTGCCTAGTAGTACAATCAGTAAGTTGGCAGCATTACGTAATCAAACATGGCGGCGTGCTTTTTGATAAGTTTATTACTTGAAAGTTAATGTTGACAATTTCCTTTTTTGGAAGTGTTTACGAGGTGTTTGTTAATGGCAAATGGCTTTAATAACGTGGCAGAGTAAATACAAACCATTTTCCGAGCGCTACTAAGTAAAATAACGCACTTTCGAAACGGGCAACGTATACTACAGGAGAGCCGTGTGTTATTTCAAGGAGCAATAAGTCATATGTTAGTAGAATGGCGGGGAAAAGTTTACGGTCGGTTTTTCTTTGCTAGACACATGACCCAATTACATTGCTGTCACTCAGTCAGAGAGCAGTGCAATATCGACCATCGGGAGAAATGCAATGTTAGTTGGGTTTCATAAAACTAAATAATAAGGGGCTGGTGGACCACTCTGTATACAAATATCTACTGATCCGTTGAAGATATAGACATTCTGTTTCCCATTTCGTCTCAATCACATGCGTATTTACCAAGAAACCAGTAGCAACTTTTTTAGCCTATTTTCATTTATGAAAAAAAATGGGCTTATGAGGTCACCTTTTGTCCGTGTGTCCGTCTGTGTGTGTGTGAAGGTGTGTGCCCCCCCCCCCCCTAATAACTGCTAAACGGCTGGACCGATTTCAATGAAACTCGGTAAGTTCATAGCACTATTCCGGAAGACCCCGACCGTGCCCTTCAAATGTTGTTACGTCTCACCAATCCAACATGGCGGCAGTACGAAATATTTCACTAGCATTCAATATCTCCGAAACTATTACCGATATCACCCTGGAATATTTTACGGTGATAAAGAGCGTTAAACATCCCTCAGTAAGCCTTCCTTCGGAGGGGAAGTAAAGCTGGCGGTCCCATGTCATAGATTTATGGCATGTTAAAGAACCTTCCACTAATTACACCTGTGTGAAGCTAAATTGTATAGGTTAAGAATGTAAACAACGCTCTTAGGTTCCTACGTTCGTTGCCAAGAGCCGACTGCGGTGGCGTCTGGTAGCTAGGTTATGAACTAGTAGTCGTTGACGGTGGCGTTTGGCAGAAAAAGTAAGAACTATTTGAAAAATTCAAAAGTCTGCTGTCCTTACATGAATTAAAAAACAGATAATACACACTAATACAGTCATCGCAATGAACACCGGTTATCAGACAGATTCTACACACACCCAAAGTACACGGGGCTACATGACCGCGTTGTCGCAGCCCCTAAACTTAAGATCCAACCAACCACCTATGTGACGTTTGAAAACCTAGTAACTACAAAACCAACATGGCGGCCAAGCGAACTTGCGACTTTTAAATATTTTTCTCGCGATTTAACCAACCAAACGCAATAAAACTAGGTACAGTATATGTTTATGCACATTGTAATGTACCGACATCTAACTGATTACTGTATCTTGCATGACCCACTCCTTGTTGACAAATGTATTCCATACATTGCATATTGTGATGTTTTGTACATTTTCAAAATATTTGATGACAAACTAGTCTCGTAAGAATAAAAATTAGACGAGACGTTCACTATAAACTAAATGGGTTAGTTTTCTTCCATTTCTAGCATGTAGCCGCGTGTAATTTGAGTGTGTGTAGAATCTGTCTGATAACCGGTGTTAATTGTGATGACTGTGTTAGTGTGTGTTACTTGATTTTAATTCAGGTAAGGACTGCAGACGATAATTTCAAGTAGTTCCTACTTTCGCTACCAAATGCTACCGTCCACGACACCTAGCTCTGAACTTGGCTACTACTATATGCCATCGCAACCAGCGCCTGGTGACGAACGCTGGAACTTAATTGCATTAATCAAACTAAACCTACAAATTTTGCTTCACACAAGTTTAGTTACGGTAGTGGAAGGTTCTTTTACATGCCATAAATCTATGGCATGGGTCCGCCTGCTTTACTTCCCCTCCGAAAGAAGGCATGCTGAGGGATTTTAACGCTCTTAAAAATCGGACTACTTTGGTCGTCTTTGAACCCGTGACTCTCAGGTTCACCAGTACGGTACTGAAAACGTTCCGCACTTATTACATATCCTATGTATTGAGCCCGTCAGACGAGTTGTTTGGGTTGCCACTAACCGAAATGACTTCCCAGAAAACTCACCGTCTGGACAAATGTGCCGAAGAGGATTGGATGTA
This sequence comes from Meconema thalassinum, assembly GCA_946902985.2. Lineage (NCBI taxonomy): Eukaryota > Metazoa > Arthropoda > Insecta > Orthoptera > Tettigoniidae > Meconema > Meconema thalassinum. Next base: position 305,598,771 of record OX336392.1, on the reverse strand, counting down.
CCTCCTATAGGTCAATGCGCACGAAACACGTAGCATCCCGGAGCGATCGGGCAGACAAGGAGTATATCGAAGGACCCAAGAAGTACACCTCAGAAACACTTAGATTACAAAATAATAACATCCAGACTTATGTAAACTCAGGTAAAATTTATTAAAAAATCAACAAACACCTAGCCTAGTTCGGAGGGTTTGTTTCGGGCTAATTCCCCCACGCTAATAAAAAAAATGTCGAAGATCCTAAACTGATTGAAAGTTAAAAACCCTCGCGAAAGATCTAATTCCATGAAAGCAAAAGCAGCAAGTCTAGGGCAGTGGCACGAAAAGTACACCCTACACGGATGAAACGGGTTACATATAAAAGAAGTTAAATTAACAGCAATAATAATCAAAGAATTTACGATGGTACCACCCCATATTTATTTTTAAACAATTTAATAATCTAGCTAAACCCTGACAATTACAACAAAGTATACGGTGACTTACTACCGCAACAATCAAACAATTATAGCAAAAGCTATGTGACAACCAGTAAAAAAAACATCTAAGTCATTCTTACTGGCTAAAGGTACATTTGGTTATCATACAAAATCACACAAATAAATAAATAAGTAAAACACAGCATTCAGAAAGCTTCTTATTAAGCACCTGCGTACACGCAAGAACACTGTTTGTATTCTTGGGTCATCTAGTTTGTAATTAGGTTGGTAACGGCGCGATCAAAATCACATCTTATGTTACTTGATCGTCGAGTGCCACCAGTTGAGAACTGATGTTCCGAACAAGCTCCGTCGTCTCAAGATAGTGTAACAAAGTCTATAAGTCATTTCTCGATGGAAATGTGACTAATCCAAAGAGTCGGCCAGTGCGCATTAAATTGCAAGTCAAAGTAATTTTACAGTCATTATGAGCATCTTATTTAGAATAATGAGATCTTATTATTATTAGAAGCATTATTTAAATTGTCGTAGGTTTATGAAGAATACTGGCGATACTCAGTGGACACCTCGGCTTAAATAGTGTGAAGTCTACCAACGAACATCACTAAACATCATCGGCTCACACCTGGCCGGAAAACACAATAACACAAGTTATCAAACTCGGTTTGCAACAAACACTGAAGGGGCGCAAAGCTCTCTTAATCAGTCTTCAGGTAACATCTTGGAAAAATGGTCGCAGGTCTATCACCTGTACGACAGCGCGCCAAGAGCGCTCAATTCTCACATAGAAGCCTTTAAATACGGTGTCAAAGATACCTCACATAATAGACAATAGCTTCTTTTCAATACAATGCACTCTCATAGTGCTCAAACATTCGTTAAATCTCGTCCAATGACGTAAGCAAACATATGACTGCTATAAAAAACTACACAGCCATGACCTAGAAATAATCAATACATTCCACACAGTGAAACAGTGAAGTACGCATGCACGTCTCGTCGAACTGTAACAGTTGTCCCGCAGTGAGCGTTACGGATCCATGGCATTACAAGCCTTCACACTGGCGTGTCAAAACACACTCAACTCATCATCGCATCAGGCGGTGAATTACACTACACAGGAGTTAATTCAGTCAAAAGAAGTCTATATCTGAATAACGCTGGCTCATAAACTATAACATGTAGTAATAAATAAATCGTGGCTTCACTACCATGTAGAAATATAAATCATAAACATGGGTAATGCTGAAAAATAGCAAAGAACATATTTGACATATATTCCACTCGGAATAGATAGCTTTGGAGTTGGTTAAAAGATATTCCACTCCTCTAATATTTACATGTGGGCATTTACAAAACTTTAGCGTGTCTAATACCTTGACACTAACAAAATAATATAACATGTGGCAATCCTACAGACTGCTAGGATGTCGGAAACGATACGAAGTGTATCTGGGGTTCGATGCTTGGCTGGCATCTTTACTATAAATCCCATACTAGTTCTTACTTGAACTTGTGTGGCTTCAGAGCACACATCAACAGCATACATTAATAACATTATAAGGGTAATGACTACTGTCGGTCATTCAATGATACGGCCTAGAATAAGCCCAAAATAAATAATACAGTGGCGTGAATGAAAAGTGTCGCTGAAGGGGGTCACAAATATACGACAGAGTAATGTTTGTCCATCGCTCAAAATCTAAGTTGGCCCATTTGAAGGGTCTGCCAAATCAAATCTAAATGATTTGTGGCCATGTCTATCCAAGAAAACTAGGACATAACGTCTTGCGAACACCTTCAAGATGCACCATAGAAAAACATAGTGACTAACATCCACTGTGGAAAAACAACATTATACTAGCTAAAAATTCCTACCTATCTGATGTCACTAGTTCGGTTAATTTTCTACTATCTACTCCACCACATATCAACCCATACATGATATAAAAGACAAACTCACTTTGCAGTCACCATTATAGTAGATCCAAGGAAATCATGGTGTTATAGAGACCTGGATGGTTGGTAATAATTCCAGTAATAACTCGGGCATCGAGTTTATCCCATTCCATTTTCCTCCTTCTGCGTGTGGTCTCTCGAGCAAAGATCTCGTTCTCATGGACAGCCATTGGGTTGATGGATTCTTGGGCTCCAATTCCCAAAGAATAGATGGTCAGATCTCCTGCCATGATGTAGTGGTCTCCTCGTAGAATATTTCTCACATGATGGGGTTCTTACTCCATGACACTGACTAATATCAGCGTAGTAAGCATGGTGTACACGTGGGTGACGTTATGATACATGATGGAACTCACACGTGTTTTTCACTGAATTTATGCTTCGCACAGTATTATAAAGTTTCACTGGCTCTATTATCACAGACAGAATAAATTGGCCTTCAATAGTCTGCTTCACTGATGCTAGTGGATAATCACAGGTTCTAGTGGTTAGATTTTTATCACTGAAAATCACTGTAATCTAGCACTGAAAATTGCAGATTAAGTGCATCGTAGAATATTACAAAAATTACTAGCATAATCACTCGTAGATGGTTGAAAGTTACCAATATTTAATAGCATTTTGTGCACCTCGAGGTTGTTAGTTTGATATGCCACGCGAAGAAATGTGGTACTACAAACACACTAAAATATTCACCAAAATTCATGTGAAAACTTCGGCACTTACACTCGTGCACTCAGTGAATTATTCTTTAGATACATGTGAATTTATAATTGAAAATTACACACAATTCACTGTCAATGGTCGTTGATTCTGTTCACGCCTCGTGCGGGGAATAGTTTGGTCATCGTCTTCACTGACGGAATAATTACCACTTATTCACTTTCACAGATTTATAAAAAAATCTTTCGATGATCGTCGCACTGCACACATCGTGTGAAAAAATAATCTACAGTAGGATATAAATGCCGATTCTGGCACAGGGGCTAATGCGCAAGATGGCCACCGCGCGCAACCAGTCCTATGTTATTCTTATGGTGGGGACAGTCAGAGCTGGCACAGGGGCTAATGGGCAATATGGCCGCAACGCCCTGAGATCGTCAATGACGTCACAGGGAGAGGTCGGCCGTGTAGTTGCCAAATGGAATATTTATTATTATTATTATTATTATTATTAGGTAATTATTCATTGATCATGTACAATCAAGACCAGCCTTATATTGTCCACCTCGTGGTGTAGTGGCTAGTAATCTTGAATGTCACCGCGGAGGCCCGGGTTCGGTTCCTGGCTCTGCCAAGAAATTTAATTTCTGGTCTCACGAGTGGAACGGGGTACACTCAGTCTTGTGAGGCAAAAGTGAGAAAAGGCGGGTTTAATTCATACCTGTGCCATTCAGCCTAACCCAACTTCATTGAACCTAACCTAACCTAACTTAAAAGTCAGAGCAAATATGAAAGCAAATGTGAGAGCACACATAATAAACTAAGTTATAACCTAACCTAACCTAACTTCAAAGTGAGAGAAAATATGAGAGCAAATGTGCGAGCACACATAATAAACTAAGTTACAACCTAACCTAACGTAACCTAACTTCACCTAACCTAACCTAACCTAACCTAACTTCACCTAACCTAACCTAACTTCAAAGTCAGAGCAAATATGAGAGCAAATATGAGAGCACACATAATAAACTTAGTTATAACCTAACCACGCCTAACCTAACTTCACCTAACCCACAGAAACTTTATTTAAAGATTTTAGATTTTACATTTTAACATTTTACATTTTAACATTTTAGATTTTAGGTTTTTTCATTTTACATTTTTAGATTTTACATTTTACATTTTTTTGTATATTAGATTTTAGTTTTTTTTTAGATTTTACATTTTAAATTTAAGATTTTTTGATTTTAGATTTTACAGTTTACATTTTTGAAAGGAGTAAACTACAAGGTCACATACCTAACCTCACCAAACCTAACTTTACCAAACCTAACTGAAGCTAATCCAAAGGCTAATGCACATACACAAAGTATATAAGGGCACATGCAACTATCATTATGCTAGTCTTATAGGCTACTGTACAACATGATCACTACCCCAACCGGGTATTAGCCTACTTTCGATTTTTGCAAACAATGAAAGTAGACTTATGAGATCACTACAGGGCCAAAAATTGTGTGTCTGTCTGTGTGTGTGTGTGTATGTGTGTGTGTGAGTCTGTGTGTGTGTGTGTGTGCGTGTGTGTGAGTGTGTGTACTCTGAATGTCTGTCCCCCTATCAATTCGAACACGGTGAAACCGAATTGAACGAAATTTGGTACAGAGGTAGAACAAACAAAGGGCACCTCGGTGTCATGTTTTATATCGCCGCCATCTTTACCAAAACTGAATGGCGGCCACTCAAACGTTCAAGACGTAAAATCAAATAGCGACTAACCAAATTATCCGATCTCTACCAAATTTGGTAATAACATACCTTCATATAGGACGCGTCTTGTGACCAAACTACAAGGTCATCCGCAGTACCATTTCAGGTTGGCGGCCGTGCGAATTTTGCAAACTTTATAATCCATATCATGGGACCCACCAGTTCCGATTATCGAGCCGAGAATCGATTTAATTGTTCTAAAGGAAGGAGCACGTTCGAAATTAAAAGTTTATTTTGTAATACTATAGTGCAGAAGTGATTTTAAAAAGCTGAGCCGTCTCGGTAAGAAGACAATATGGCAGCGGATATCTTGTGCCTGACTTATATTTCACTAATTTGAGTATTGCATGCAATATAGCGTACTGATACAAAATAAATAAACACCAATGATGAAATCGTTAGGTCTAAATCATTATTTGCTAACAAGTTCTATGTAAGTCATTTTATATAGATCAATGTTCGTTGGCACAAATGGCTCCGTGGTAAAGCGTTGGTCTATCATTCATATGCCTATGGTTCAAACCCCATCAGTGTTAGATTTTTTGCTTGAAATTTTACATATTTGATGCTTTGTAATGACTCAGACGTTTTAAAATTAAGCGTTATATTGTGCATATTACGGTGCAAAATATATATTTAATTAAAAATAATTCGCCAGCAGATTTGCTCGAGACATCTAGCAGCCAAAAAGGTAACTGCACGCCGGCCTACTTATTAACTTCCAGATTTTATTGAAAAGTTTCTTCTTATTGCCGCTAGAATGCACTCGCCATGTTAGGATTATATTGTTCGATACTTCTCCACTAGATTTCACGACTGGTCTACATGGGACTCCATTGATAGTATACCATTGGCATTCTATGCGCACCGAATTTGAAGAATGACAAGATGATACTATGATACATTTTTACTTCTTATTTTAAAGGGTTTGTAACAGCCTATTGTGCGTTATTTGAAAATGTTATTTGAAGTAAAGAACAAAACGATTTCACATAGTAACTGAATTCTAGCCGCTGGTGCTAGTTCAGGTTATTAATACTTTTATTTCAGGCAAATAGCAATCGAAAATATCCACATAGTTTGTATACACACGTCTCTGTAGGGTCATGGAAAGATTTGTTAATTCAATTAGGGTTGTGAAAGCCATGCACAACCAGACGTGTAAAGACATGCCTCAACTCAAAGTTGGATGTTGCCCACGGCAGGTCGATTATGTAATAATAACAATAATAATAATGTTATTTGTTTTACGTCCCTTTTAACTACTGCTGCTTTTAGATACGCCGGGGTGCCGGAATTTTGGCCCGAAGGGGATCTTTAACGTGCCAGTAAATCTACTGACACGGCTCCCTCGCATTTGTGCACCCTCAAATGCCAGCTGACTGCGCCAGGATACGAACCTGCAACCTAGGGCCCAGCAAGCGAGAACGTTACCGCTGAGCCACGCAGCCAGTCCGGTCGATTATGTCTCCAGATCCATAACATCATTGAGATACTGTGCCCAACTCTAGGAATGGGTATTCCAAGATTCAGACACCTAGATATCAAGGGAAAGGCTGTAGCCGCTTTTGAAAGTTGAGATATTTGAATATCGCGCTACATTGCTTCTCGAAGCAATTGGAAAGAATTTACCGATAGTTGCATGTCAAGTGACGTAGCGAGTAATAGCAGAGGTAGAGGCTATTTATTGATTAAATAGTTAACTATGGAGTAGAGACTTGAGACTTGGATCAGATTACTGGCACGGCCAAATGAAAGAGAATGCAATTAGTATCAAGTAAATCGGACCAGGGATTCAAGAGATATGAGGATTTCCAGATATCAGCTGATGCGGCGTGACCCTGACAGTTTTGAATAAAAGCCGGCTGGCCGAAGCATCGATAGCTCATTTCAACACAAGCACTTGCCGAGCAAGTTGCTGCGACGCTGAGCCAAGGCACATGGTTGCCGGATCTACGCAGAAGTTCTTGTCAAAGTCGTGATAGTCACGAAAGTGCTGCGCTACGAGGTGGAACTTAGTAAGTTTCCGGCGAGGAGAATCACTGAGGTGATTGATTTTTCTACAGACATTGGTGGAAATATTTATATTTCTACATGGACATATGCTAGACTTTGTCTAGAATTAGTATTTTGTCACAGTCCAGTAATAAAATAATACTTGGATATTTAAATCCATTTCAGTCAGTTTTCATTATTTGTAACTAGTTAACCACTTCGATCTATCAGTACACTGAAGACTAGTCTATAACGGTGGCGTTCATTAGTCTACGAAAGGGAAACTACAAGTTGCTTAGCGCATGGTAGATGGTGATAAATCATGCCCAGGGAACGATCTTCAGAACAGCCGTTGATTGCTTAGACTGTCAGTGTTTTTCTTGTACTGATAAGATTACCGTGAGTTATGTTGCAACTGACATATCTAAGAAGAGATCACTTAGATCTGACCCTATTTAAACAAACTGTTATGGCTTTGATAGAAGCCCATATTAAAATGGAACAACAGTTAATTCAAACGTCAAAAGATACTACCACTATGTCTGACTAGACGGATTGTGGGTATATAATGGCGGCCGATACAAGGATTATACGTGCTTGTCCGATAGGGCATGTCTATGGATAAATCTGGTACAGACCAGGTTTACTAAACTTCAAGACCATCAAGAAATGTAAGCCACATTTGAATTATATTATGCCTAGCTAATTGGAACAAACTATTTTTCTGCAGATGACCAACACATTATTTTTCTTCGTATTTGAAGCTTGCAATGATTTACGCAAGACTTATTAGAGTTATTCTGAGTATTTTCAACACTCAGAACAGTTTAGGATCGATGACCGAGCATAACGAAGATTTATTTGAATATTTCTTATTTTAGGGAAACCACGGAGAACCGTCGATGTAAAGGTTGAGTTAAATTATTTTTGTTGAGGAATGGATATTTTTTCCATATTCGAAGGTTCGAACATGTGGATTCTCACATAATGAGATGATAATTAAACATATTTAAAATAATATAACTAATAAATAATAATAATAATAATCCACTAATAATAATAATAATAATTTTCATAATTTTTCTAAATAATTCTTGGATATCATATTTTATAATAATCATATGTATTGAGAGAGAGCCTATGAAGTAGTTTAATCATTTCTAGTCTGGAACAGGAGATTTTCCGAGGGAGAGTGGTTAGCGCAAGCCCGCATTCAACCAACATTTCAGTTCTGGTTGAACAGTTGATATTTGCATTGAGCAAAGTATATTTTTCAGATAACACGGAGAGGCATGAAACGGGAAGCAATTGATAATTGTATCAAATAGGATATTTTTGTATTTATATAAAATCATGACGTAAATACACTCGAAAGTGAAATAAAGATTTTCATAAGTATGGTAAATTCACGGGTTGAACTGAATGGTAAAATAAAATAAACTTGTAAGTTTATTAATCTTCCAGTGTTGATAACAAGCAGAGGCTTGATTTATTGTATAAATTTTGGGAAGAAAATTTATATGTGTGGAGTAGTTGAAATGCCATTCCCAGGTGCGCATGTTTAAGTCGCAGGAATGAAGAGGTTTTTTCGAGCATCAATCAAATAGCAGGTTCGATGGCTCAGGTTTATAGTAGGAGTATTGGAACTACACATTTCGTCGGATGAACGACCCGAAGGTTATTTCTTTGAAACCATCAGTTCTTATTTCAACCTTGTTTACGAATTCCATTTTAGACTTTGATTTTGCTAGAACCCGGATTTGTCATGATAGTAGTTTATTCTTCTTCAGAGGAAGACCTTTGCCGTTGTTGTTGTAATATTGTGTTCTTACACAGATAATAGAATGGGCCACTGCCAATTAAAAATAATTCTTTAACCACGAATAATTTGAAGGATATTTTCAATCCTAGTGCCATGAACTAAATGAATTTATTTTGAAGCTACAATTCTTATTTCCGCATTCTGTCGAAGAATTGCAAGTTGTGAAAATTACTAGAAATGGCCATAAATATAAATATTTTTTCATAATGATTCCAAGTGGATAATTGAATAGTTGAATGGTTCAACAATTTAGTGATCAAGTTGATGATTCAGAAATCATATATTTTGTTAGGAACTTGAAGTTCATAATCGAGTCACTTCTCGAATGTTTAATGTCAGAAGAACAATTAATTGTTGTTGTGCTTCGCACAGTTCTTCGATGCTATGCTCAAGGTCAAATACTTTTCAGATGTTATTAATATGTGTAAATAATGTGTGTTGATTCAATGATAATAATATTTTTCGACGATATATATTTTTTGAAACTGGAAAAATAAGTGAAAGTTTAAAATTCTATGAACATTTATTCTACGAGTGTTAATATCATGTAAATATTGAAACAGTGATCTACGATATTTCCAGTAGAGACAATTAACTTTGAACTGGAATTAATCATTAATAATTTTGGAACACAGTCTACAGGACTATTAATCAGACTTGTGTTTCCAAAAAAAGATTGTCAAATGTGTTTGGGAAATTTCTGTATATTGTGTAAATAAGATTGTGGATCGCCACACGTGGATGATGCTGCTTTGAGCATCTTTGCAGTCAATTTTAACTTCAAAATAAACTGAGATAATTTTACCAGATGTGTTATACCCAATTGAATCTCCTTCTATCCTTATTGTTGCATTGAGCCAAAAATCAGTAAAGCATTTTTTTCATTTGATGTCGTTTTTGCGATTTGCTTTAACCCATCTGGCGCCCCGGGATATTTTGATTCTCGTGCTAACTGATTATTGGTAAAATGCATATGTGGTCGTGCGGACTCCGGTCTAAACGGGCACAATACTTCTTATCTATTTTTCTTCAATGATGGTAGTAGTTTTTTCTAGGTTGTGGCGTTTGGTAGAGGTAAATAGTTTCTAAGGTCTTCAACCAAGAAATGATTTTATTATACTCTTTGATAATAACAACGAGTTATAACCATACTCATACATTTAGGAGAAAGTAGGCTATATGTTCTTTACTGAACATCTTGTTTTTTTTTCATTTTGTTGTTTACACATTTGTCAATTTTCCAATTTCCCATTTTCAGTTTTTTTAATGTCAATTTTTAAGTTTCTCAATTTCTTAATATGGAAACATGGATTTTGCATTTTTCTGTTTACACATTTGTCAATTTTCCAATTTCCCATTTTCAGTTTGAAGTTTTTCAATTTCATAATATGGAAACATGGATTTTGCATTTTGTTGTTTACACATTTTTCAATTTCACAATTTCCCATTTACAGTTTTTAAAATATCAGTTTAAAGTTTTTCAATTTCATGATATAGAAACATGGATTTTTCAATTTTTTGTTTACACATTTGTCAACTTGCCAAATTCCCATTTTCAGTTTTTAAAATTTTAGTTTAATGTTTTTTCTATTTTGTCAACATGGAAACATGGTTTTTCCAATTTGTGTTTTACATGTTCATTTTGCATTAGGAGTGGAGAGAGGTGGGTAGTAATTAAAAATGTACAAGCAGTGTCCATACAATATTTTTTATTTTAAATACATGTACACTATTTACACATAATACATTTTTATATATTCTTTTTTTTGTTGTAAATTGTACGGTTGTTTTTATTTTGTTTTCTAATTTATTTATTTATTTTTGTTTATGAATACCATTTATTTTTTATTTTTTTATTTTGTAGTGCTATTGTTTTATTTCCTAAATTGTTTTTTTTATGTATTTGCTAGTTGCAGGCAGAAGATTTTGATATTCATAACTTAAGTCTTTAAGCATGGTTAATGATTGAGTAATGACCATAGGCATGTGTACCTATACCATCAGCATCAATCACACTTTTATCATCACCAGGACACAAAGCAATTTTGTTTAGTCTTATAGATGATATGTCATGTTGTTTAGAAGCGATAATGTTCATTGGTATTCTTTTTACATTGTTTTTCATGACATAATCCTTATAATCTTGAAAGCTTATACAATTTTTGACAACACCTCTGTTGTATGTCTACCCCTTATTATTCCCGTTTTCCAACGGGGCCGGGGATGAGATGCGATGGAAGTAGTTGTGGCGATGGTTTTTACGGCCGGATGCCCTTCCTGATGCCAACCTCATGAGAGGAGTTAATGAGAGATGAAATGAATGATCGTGAATGAACCTGGGCAAGGATGTGGAAGGAAGCGGCCGTGGCCTGTCAGAAGGTGCCGTCCCAGCATTTGCCTGGTGTTGAAAATGGGAAACCACGGAAAACCATTTCAAGGACGGCCGACGGTGGGGCTCGAACTCACGCGTCTACCGAGTCAGCAGAGAGCTTGGCCCCATGACCTAATGCTGCGCTTTAGCCAGTGTAGCCACTACTGTCGGTTGACAACACCTCTGTTAATACCTTTAATCTCTTTGATTTCTTTGCCATTTATGTCTAAAGCGTACATTTTAGCTCTAAGTCCAACAAATGCTTTTATAATTTGTCCACAAGCCTCGTCTTTAAATTTCCCCAACGTTTTCTTGTTTGATGTAGAGTAACATATGTGATTAGTAGGATAATCTGATGTGTCCAAGTGTTCTAGGAAATCCAAATTGTCTTGATATACATCTGGGGGTGTTAACCAAATAAATGAACGAGTCGGTATCCATATACATGAGTTTAAGATTGTTGATTCCATGATAGGGTAGAAGGACATCATAGTGGTGGGAATACATTAGAGTTTTTGAAATATCCAGTATACACATTCCAATATATATATATATATATATATATATATATATATATATATATAGGCTTATTGAATACAATGTTACGTTTAGCCATGTGGAAAGCAAGTAGGTTAGGACCATAAATTGTTCTGTCAATAAATGTCGGCTTTGCTATTAGCTTTTCTGCCTTTTTGCTGTCAGTCACAAGACGTATTGTACCCAACTGGGGTTGGTACAGGTTATGAACTTCGGATCTCTGAGATGAAAAGAGGTTCAGTTACAGGCTAGCCATGAGGAAATAAGAAGTGATTCAAGCAATGACGCATAGCATTGACAAGCCTTAACCGAAGTCACAGGATGCAAGCTGTGTGTGAATCATGAGGACAGTCACGCTGTGATGAATAAACTAGAGCAGATTGGCAGGGAAATCACCGCAGAGTGTTATCGTTAGCATTTTTATGGCAACCCTGGATTGCATCCCAACACCGCAAAATTGTGAAATAACCCGTTTTCGCGGAAACAACGCAAAATTACATAAATATGTTTACGTAGAACAGAATAATCCAGGGAATTATGAATTAATAAAGACTAAAATCGAATAATTTAGACCCAGGGAAAAAGCCCTGACGAAGCAGTTACGTCATTAGGTGGAGCTAAGAGGAGGTCTTGGGAAGGAGAAAATACAACTCATTCGCCCACACAGCTGAGGAGCCTTGTAGATTTTATTTAAAATAAATAGACGATCGATTTTCGGGAAACGAGATGATAATGTAACGTTTGAATTATAGGGAACATAATGATATATTTTTCAAAAACGTGCGATGTCTATTTCAAAAGATAGTTCCAAGAAGAAGACGAAAGTAATTTATTTTTGCAAGTTCCCAATATATAGACAAGGTTTCAACCAGAGAGCATGCAGTATTCGTCGGCCCAGTGAGGCGTTAGGCTGTATCAGAAGCATTTACACCATCAGCAAGCATAGAGGCGCTACACGCTGTCTCATAAAATGCAGAAACGCTGCATCACATCAGTCGAAATTCAGTCAAGCCCGGAGAGGCTCAGCGCAAATTCGCACTGTACATAAGTATACAGTACGTAGTATTATCAGGCTCCCTGGAAGGAAGTTCGTCCTCACGTTAGTAAAACCCATCACACTCCTGTATGGAGATGTCACAGCGAGTAACTCAGTTCGTTACCAACCGCTAAAGTGGATCGTGTTAAGACAAATTAACAAATCGTCAGTATCCGCGGTTTCAACAAAAGTTTGTATGTGCGTGGTAATATAAATACGTCACGTCAAAAAAGTACTGTTGTTTGTAAGTGATCACTAAAGCACTTGTGCTAGATCAAATAAAATTGTGTGCTACACGGAAACCGTGACAAAATAAGTTGCGCCGCGTCAAATTCTAGAAATTAATCAGCTAGAAAACATCAGTCCAGATCAGTAAAGACATTACGCTGGAAATCATCGGTTCGAGACTATAGTTAGGTCTTCGTGAAAGTCAAGTAAGAGACCACAGTATTAAGGGTCAGATATTGGAACGAAATCCAAAAATTCAAGTAAATGGACACGGGTTCGAGACCCAAAGCAAATTCAGTGAACTTAAGCGAAGCTACAGTGTGTCAAGCAGGGACGTAGCCAGAAAAACATTCTCGTATGAGAAAGAAGAAAGAGCTTGTCGCAGATATAAAAAGGACAGATTACGGTCAAGAAGTAAGCGGGCCATAGGTTCGATAGACCGCTACATAAGTGTAGGGCAAGTGAAAAATGCAAATCGCTTATAAAAGTACGATAAAGAAAGCCGAAATAGACTGTTAAAAGGACAGGGCAGAGACTAAATCCAGTGAAGAACTAGGAACCGTTCGATTTATCACGCGTACAATGCAGGGTCTTAGGATCTCATCAGGGCGTCGATCACCGATAAGAAGTGCCGAAGATCACTGAGATATGGTGGAAAATTAGTGCTGTGTAAATAATTTAAAAGATATATGTGTTTAGTGTTAATACAGTGTTTTATAGAATAATAATGTGTTTAAATATACGTGAAGGTCAATTGGGCCTAGATGAAATTCACGAGAGAAAGTGCCATGGAAAAGTGTTAATTATGCCGTAGATGGGTGAATCCTTCTAAGGATGAAGCAGGAGAAGCACACAGGTGAGTCATGATTTTTCATTAAAATTTGCAGCCGTACGATGCACTGACCCAGTGAAATCAGTCGTGACTAGGGAGTTTAGCGATTGATTCACCGGGTAGTTTAATGCACTAATGTGATTGAAATGTTGGGATAATAATAAATGACTGCGAGAATGACCTCGCAAAAATAAGTATAAAATGGAATCAGTAATATAAAGTAATAAAAACCCAAGAAATGAAATAATAAGTAATAAATGATTTGGAGGAAGAAAACGAAAATAATAACCTAAATGGCTTAAAATGTTGCCATAGTAAAATCAGGTTATGAAATAAATATGCATCATAACGAAGTTGTTAAAAGTCGATATGTTAAGGAAAAATAAAAATAGTTTGATTTTAAACCATATAATTAAATGGCAAATAAAAAAGTGGTAATAAAAATAATTGAGATCTGAGATAATAATAATAAAAATAACTATTATCGAGTTGTCATACTCTAAAATAAAGTGGTGGTAAAAATATAATAAGGAACTCAAGTAATGAAAACGGAACGAAATAAATAATATCTTGACGTATTTGTTGTCGAAAATGATCGATTAGTAAATCTCTAAAGTAATTGCTGAATAAAAACACCAAAGGAAAAACGTAATATTGCAGGCTATCAAGCCAAAGTTATGAGAATAAAATAATAGGAAGACTGAGGTCTTACCGCTATAAATGAAAAATTATATAAGATAGTAAATAATCCGCGAATATCCAAGCAAGAAATCGTGTTCCCGAAAAGGCCAAATAATAAAATAAATGTTGCTTCAAGCTAATAAACATGCATTAATCAGGATATATTTATTCGGGAGATGGAAAGTATCGTCGAAATATTGTGAAAGATTCCCATTAATGTATTGTTGTTGTATGAAAACGTCGTATTATATTGGGTAGGTGAAATTCCCATTAAAGTATTGCCATAGTGAAGCGTCGAAAATAATAGTTACAAGTAAGACCGTGAAGGCATTGTTATAAATAATGTATGTGAATGTACAAGTAAGACCGTGAAGGCATTGTTATAAATAAAATATTGTAGGCAATAATCGTCGAAATAAAGCATCGTGTGCGAATGTACAAGGAAGTCCAAAAAGGCATTGTCATGAATATAGTGTTGTGATAAGACGTCATACAAGTTATTATTAAAGTTGGTGTAGTCAACTATTATACATTCTCTCCGGAATAAGAAATGAATATCCTGTAAACACGAAAAGTAATGATAATAATAATATTATTATTAAAAGCAGGAACAAATAGCCGCTTTAGAAGTGAAAGGTAAGTCTTGGGATAACATTGAAAACGCAAGGCGGTCGGCGAGACGCCATAAATCAAGTGAAGTGTCAGCTGTTAGAACCTGACTTACCATAGTGAGGGAGTGAGAGAGGGATTTAACGAGTTCCGCGGTCAATTAGGGTCTAGCAAAGACTAGGAATAAAGAGGCCACTATATGAAAGTTTTTATTAAAAGATGCAAGCTCAAAATAACCTATAAAATTATGATGCTGGGATTGAGACAATTCTCCAGAATATAAGTTTGAAGCGTTTATATAGATTTTGACGGATTTTGTCAAATACTTTTATTGTTGATAAAAGGATTCCTTCCTCAAAAAGAATGAATAACGGGTTATGAAACAATGTAGTTTTAAAATGAATAGAAATCCCACTATAATAAATAACACAGTGCATGGTACGCTGCTGAGAAAGATCACCTGATGCATGGAGAGTAACTGGTGGAATAAGGGTTCGATCCACAGACATGGCATGTTCTTGTACAGTATTTTTAAATGTTTAAAATCTAAGGCTTTGTGAAGAATTCTTATTAAGGTCCAGAGAACTAAATAAATGATAAATAAATAATGTTTATGTAAACATAAAAGAAACCCTGAAGAGTAAAGATTGAAATGAATGCAAATGTCCAAAGCCTTGGAGAGATTATATGACTTAAATGATAGGCGCGCCCGACGCCGGAGTAAAATATATTACAAATAATAATAATTTAATTTAATTTAAGCAAGACAAAATAGTTATAAAGTTCGTGGAATAATGAAGTGACATTATAGTGAATTTTGATGAATTTTTAACTATGTGATTTTTAGTTTTGAGTGACACTTGAAGAGACTATGCCAAGTGATTGATTCTTGACATGTTTTGAGTGAATCTATTTTTCTTATATGAAATAAATTATGTAAAATATAATGTTGAGTTTTTCCTCAAATACTTGTGAACCTTGAGTATTCCATATCGGATGTTAAGTCAGCAGTGGAGGGAACGTTACACGCCCCGATGCCGCAGTAGCAATAAAGCTGAGTGTTGACTAACCATCCTCCGTATAAACGGGCACAGTATGTCTATTCTTTTACAGATATTTTCCATTGTTTTTCCAAAATGGCATTGTTGAATAATTTGTAGAGATTTTACACAAAATCATTTTTGGCTTGTTTTCGAAGGTTGTTATTAAAATCAATGTATTCCTATAACCAAGGTCTTTGCTTAAACTTTAACACACGATGAATTTTTATCAATTTTATTCCATGATCTAAAGCCTGTTTTAATGCCATGTAGTGAACAACATATCGCCTTCGATTTCTAAGATGAGGAATTAGTTTTTTCAGAGACGAATCCTTAGGTTGTGTACACTCTGGTAGGAAAGGTAAATCGTTGTGTAGATCACGAAGGTCAGATGGGTAATCAACATCAACGCCTAGAATGTATCCCACAGGATCGTTTTCCTTCAGTTTTTCTAGATCAACAGTATCTGGAGAAACCCACTGAAATCCACCATAAGGAAGGGAGTGGCACATAGCCCACCCGTATTGGTTGTTGGCATCATCATAGGTAATAAACTGCGATGGTTTCTCAGAATCATAGGTTTCCATGTATTTATTGTTAGCTTCAGCATACCGATGAGACACCTGGCATATGCCTCCACGTATTCCAGACTCGATTAGAAGAATCTGATCGTAATCCTGTAGCTATTCCAGTTCAATTCCTGTGTAAAGGAGCATTGCCTCGAAACTTAAACCAGGCGAAGTAAAAAAGTGTGCAGCATCCACTCGGTGTGTTTCTAGTGTTTTGTTTCTAAACGTTTCAAAGCTGTCTGCAAGAAGGAGTACATCTGAAGTTAGGTAGAGGTCACTATATTCCCCTAGAGTTTTAATGTTGAACTGATTCCACACATCTTTGGCATGTTCACAGTCTTCTTGACTAACATCTTCTTGACTTAATTTGTTAAAGAATGCCTCTTTTGGAGGTAAACACGTTTCACTTAACTTTTCCCATGAATCAATGTAGTCACAACAAAATACCCCTTTACGAGTCATGAGCATTGCTTTTTTTTCCAAAGTGCTTGTCTGTTTCAGGGTATGATGTTAAGTTGGAAACTAAGTTTTCCAAACTACTTGGCATTAACCGAAACGTGTCAACAAATCGAAGCTTAACATTTCCTACATATTTGGTGAAGGATATGTACTTTTCTTTGGAGTTAGCGATAACATCCACTCTCTCAGTAGTACATCCCAATTCCTTTACAATGAAATTTGCGTCGTAGCCACTCATATTATGTAGAAATACAGGAACGGGGTTACGTGTTTTACATCTCAAATTACAGTTATTGTGAGCACTTCCACGGTATTCCCCTGTAATATGGCAATGGTCTCGAACTTTCCAGTCCTCTTTGGTAAATGGTTTTTCACACAATAACAGGTTTCAGAACATTGGAACTCTGCTTCTTGATCCTGAGTTAAGGCCTTCGGAACATTTAAGCTGTAAAGGCGATCAATTTCATTAGCTATTGAGATCAAACAGTCCATAAACTTTTCTGCAGCGTCAGGTCCACGATAAATAACAGGTTGGCTTGGAAGGTTTGTCTTTATGTGTTCCACAGCAGGTGAGGGTTTAACGTATATACCAAACCTCATAGGAACATGACTCTGGTATGGCACTGTATAACTTGCTTCAAGATTGGGTAAACATGTTTGATATGGTAAGAGTATACTTTCGAAATCTGCATAGATAACGTAAGGTTTTCTCAGCATTTTTTCAACATTTAAGAATTTCACAATTGAGTTTTAATAGGCATTTCAACCCTAACAATGTCATGCTGGACACACAAAGCTCGATGATCTTTTAATTTTTCCATTCCTTGCTGCACACATCGATTATTGAAGTGAGTAAAACACCGTTTACACGTATATATCTTATGTCCATGGAGGGTAATCTGATGTCCTACTAGTTTATCAAAATCTTTGATAAAGACGTAGTGGTTCTTGCCAGATGAAGAACTTAGCAAAAGGAGGTCACGATGGACTTGCAGCTCTTGATCCACAACCTTTAGAGGGAACAATTTGTTGTCTTGTTCCAATCCAAATACATTAATGGATATATCGTTGGCTTTTTCGAACGTGGGAATGTCAGCTAGCGATGTAGGAAACGATATTACAGAAAAATCATACTTGTTGTCCAGGTCCTTGTATTTACTAATGCGTTGAGCATTCTTTTTAACCAGTTTTGCTAAAATGGCATACATAAAACACTTTTCATTTTACAAGTTTTCAGGATTAATGCAGGCTTTCCTTGCTTGTATAGCTGCTGGTAATGGAATATATGTGCTACCACGCAAGGGATTGTACTTATTTATTTTCAATCGTACTCCTTCCACTGCTAACAAAGCCCAATTACTGCCTTTTAGCTCAGATTCTTCCATATCCGTAGTTAACTTTGTAAATTGTGTTTCCAAGAAACTACTTAAGTCCGTTTACAAAACTAGGGCCTGATTTCGTGTCTTAAAAGCACGATCTGTAATTTCATCGGTAGATGTATGAATGAATCTACATTCAGCCACAAGATTTACTTTTATCCACTTGTGCATTGCTAGTTCTTTCTGCATAGCTTGTATTATTTGCTGTTTGGACTCTTTAACTTATGAATTTAAATCCTTACACGTATCACAACGTATGAAATAGGATTTAAGTCGACCTTCAAAAGATGTCTCATATTCAAGAAGTCCATTTTTGTCAGGGACCAATGACAGTAGGTAATGTTTTGTAGGCTCCTCTTTATGTCTTTTAGCTGCCGACACAACATTACAACATTCTTCATGACGACCTCCATTGTAGGCATTGTTGAATTTATTGCCACACGTTTTACACTCATGAAATTCCCCACACGAAACTTCATGACGCTTTCTATCATAGTCTCGAAGAAAAGTCTTTCCACACTCTTTACACATATAGCGAGGAATGACTTATTCCATTATGAATGTTGATTTCTGCAAACAGCTGCTTACTGCGTATCACAGGGCTAGAGGTTGATCGGTGAGACGGTCTTTCACGATGTGAACACCGTGAGAGGTAGTAGTCAACTGGTGATATTCTTGTTAAGGGTCCTCTAATATACCCAAGTCTAGACCAACAGTTCTTTACAGCGTATGACAAGGCTGTAGACTGGACAGTGAGACGGTCTTTCACGATGTGAACACTGTAACAAGTAGTAGTCAACTGATTGTATTCTTGCTAAGGGTTCTCTAATATATCATAGTTAAGACCAACAGCTACTTACTGTGTAGTACAAGGCTGTACAATGGTTGTTTTGACAGTCTTTCACGATGTGGTCACTGTGAGTGGTGGTAGTAAACTGATGATATTATTGCTAAGGGTCCTCTAATATACCCCTAGTTAAGGGTAACAGCTGCTTGCTGCATATGACAAGGTTAAAGACTGGTTGGTTCAACGGTCTTTCACAATGTAAACACTGTGACAGGTAGTAGGCAACTGAAAATATTCTTATACCCTACTCAAGGTTATCAAGTACTTACTGCATATCAAAAGGCTGTACAATCATGTGTGTTAGGCACTCTTTCTTGCTAAGGACTCCAATATTCCCCACACAAGGCTATACATGTTAGTTCTGAACAATTAGTAGTTAATTGTATATTCAATTTTTATACAAAGCTTACACAAGCACGCTTTTCATGAGGTAAAACTTTGTTGAATAGCTGCATGCGACACGCAAAGTATGTTTCCGCGCTCTAGCTGTGACTATGAGAACTACTTGAACGACCAGCATTCTACCTAGCGCTCCATTTCAACACTCACTAACTGAACGACCAGCATACTATCTAGCGGTCGATATCAATACTCACTCAACTACCAGCATGCAACCTGTTATGTGCAAACATTCTCTCTGGTAGCTCATATGGGAATTCCACATTTACTTAATTACGACATTTATTATCTTAAAAATAACGGGAACATAAGAGGGCAATATACAATAATATAAGACAAGGAGCTCTTGAAGTCAAAGATATGGCATTACACGGAATGCGCAAGATACCCGACCGTGCTACGGGCGCTGCCTTACGTGGGCACTGGGTGAACTACCGTTAATATAGGGAGCCGCACCGTACATGCCGCCCACCTAATTTGTCAAACAAATTACAAAATTGGTAGCAATTCATAGACACACTTCTCCAACCCAAGTCTCTAGCAAATAACAATAGAAACTGTTTACATACAAATATAAGAAACAAAAAGGAACACAGTACAGAGGTAGTCCTTTAAATGAGCTCGTCAGGGAAAAGACTGATCCTTGTCACTGGCCTTTTATATGACCCTTTGCTTGTCCGCACAGTTACTACACGCACCAAACCATCAATCCCAGGATGAAGCTCTTCAATTATTCCGGTTGGCCACGTGAGGGGGGAAGTATTGTCTTCTTTCAGAAGTACCAGCCTTCCTGCTTTGAGGTTGGGTTGATTCTGAAGCCACTTGGAACGCTGCTGGAGCTGGCCCAAGTAATCAGTTGACCAGCGTTTCCAGATGAGTCGTCGGCACCGCTGGACCAATTGCCATCTTGACAGCCGTGCTGATGGCGCTAAGTGACAATAAGGTTCAGGGAAAGAGACTAAAGGCTCGCCAGTCAAGAAATGACCAGGGGTGAAGAAAGCGTATCCATCAGGACTGTTGGTTATTGCGACGATTGGTCTCGAATTTAAACATGCTTGAATTTGTGTGAGCAGTGTGGTTATTTCTTCAAAGGTTAGCACGGTGTTACCGGCAACCTTCTTCAGGTGGGTCTTCACTGATTTTATACCTGCTTTCCACAGTCCGCCAAAGTGAGGGGAGTGAGGAGGTATGTTATGTCAAAGAATTCCTTCTTCAGCTGTGAAGTTCAATATGTTCGTTTGATGACCTTCAGTCCGGATGAAGCGTGACAATTCATCAAATTTCCTTCTTGCTCCGGTAAAGCAAGTGCCATTGTCACTGTACATGTGAATGCAACGGCCACGTCTTGAAATGAATCTTCTTAAGGCGGCAATAAACGCCTCCTTGGATAGATCACTGACGGCCTCAATGTGTACTGCCTTGGTCGCCATGCACACAAACAATGCTATGTAGCATTTCTTCTGAGTTTTACTTCGTGGATTTCCATATTTCACATGCAGCGGACCTCCATAGTCCACACCACAATGAGAGAATGGCTTGCTGGTGGTCACTCTAGGCTTAGGCAATTGTCCCATGAATTGACTGGTGTCATTGGTCTTCGCTCGGAAGCATGTTACACAACTGCGGATCACCTGCCTGATAGCAGATCGGCCATTGGTTATCTACCACCGTTGCCGCAACGAAGCTAAGATAAGTTGGCTTCCTGCGTACAGAAGTATGTGTTCATTCCAAATAAGCAATTTCGCGACATGATGCTTAGGTGGCAGTATCAAAGGATGTTTCTGTTCAAATGATGCTTCAGCATTCTCTAGCCTACCACCCACCCTCAATAGATTGTCATTATCTAGGAAAGGGTGCAGAGTGAGAAGTTTGCTCTGAAGTGATTCTGCGTTCTTTTTATGTAAATTATGAATCTCCTGACTGTACCAACAATGCTGAACGATGCGAATGATTGCTGTCAGACTATCGCGAAGTTCGGCAGTAGTCAAAGGTCCATGCCATCTTGCTGCTGCATACTGCTTTAGATTGTGAAAAAACCTGAGAATTTAAGCAACTACTCTGTGTTGTTTAGTCCAGCTGGAAAAACGGATGAAAATGTTATCTGCATTGTGATTACTCGCCACGAAACACATTCTAACTCCTCGTTGTTCAGGAATTTCGGTTGGTCGAACAGTGGTAAGTTCAGGCCAGATTGAAGGATCCGTAATCAGCCAAACGGGCCCCGCCCCCCATGCTCGATTGCTTCGAAGTCGATGCGGCTCAGTTCCCCTGGATTGTCCTGTGATGATACATGGTTCCAATCTTGCTGAGACGTCAGTTTGTGAATTTCCGACACCCTGTTGGCCTCATATGTTTTCCAAGCTGAGGAATTGCCTGCAATCCAGGCTAGAACAACAGTGGAGTCTGTCCAATAATATCGTCGACATGAATGTAACTTAAGGGCCTCAATCACCCTTTCCATTGTAATATGTTCATAACGGCGAACTATTACTTGTTATTTATATATTTAGATTTATTATTATTATTATTATTATTATTATTATTCGTACTTAATTGAGAGAATTCTTTATTATTATTAATATTATTATTATTATTAAGTTTGGATTTAAGGCTAACTGAGCCATGGAGATGTTTTATTACGTATGATAACTCCAATTATTTTCGCTAT
This sequence comes from Meconema thalassinum, assembly GCA_946902985.2. NCBI lineage: Eukaryota > Metazoa > Arthropoda > Insecta > Orthoptera > Tettigoniidae > Meconema > Meconema thalassinum. The sequence continues at coordinate 305,576,473 of OX336392.1, read as the reverse complement.
TCGGATCAAAGGGATTCGATATATTTTAGTTATTCAATGTTAACTTGCGAGGTGACTAAAGGGATGAGACCCTTTCCTTATTTTGTTAAGACAGATTTTAAAACCGTGGCGAGTGCAATTATTCTGAGTGACACGCACAGCGGGGCTCTCCGGAAATAAGCGAACAATGGACAGCCTGCTACAACAGTATTCAAGAGATTAGTGTCAAAGGGGGTGTCGAACAATGAAGCTACCTGGCATCACAAGGTGTGCCTTTACCAACTGAAGAGGATTTTAACTGATGTTTTCTAAGAAGGACACAGGGTCTACTGGAACGTATCTACGAGACAGAAGACCATAGCAACGGTATTTTGATTGGTCGACGAAGGTTTATTTTCTGCAGGAGTGGGGAGAAAGACGGATGGCACTGGAGGGCTGGCGCGTTTAAGGAAAGAGTCACTTTCTACTGTGAATCTTATTCTGAATGAAGTAAGTCATTCAGACCGTCTATAGTTTGGACTTGATTGTGCATATAAGACATATTTCTTCGTCTTTCTAATCAATAACGACAATGGTTGTGTTCTTGGCCAAAGTCGGTAAAGTGATTTATGGAGTTAGAACTTCGTCACTGATCAAGCTAGCAGCTAAATCTATATCATCGCTGCTCAGTAAATAAAATTAACGGAACTTATCTGCTAGGATCCTTCAAGACGTCATTCCAAGAGATGAATCATCGTCCCAGGAACAACTACAAGTTTTAACTATGGAGACCAATTCCTTCGACACGCAACCTCGGTAAGCTAGGCTGACATATTATTCAAAATCTCTTCTTTTATATTTCTGGCAAGTAACTTCACAGTTTTGGAAATAACGTTAAATTTAATATCGGTCTCATACTTTTCTCGCCCCTCAGGTTAACATAACTTCAGTAAAAGTATTTATTTATTATTATTATTAACTTTTCATATTTTGTTTCTGTGTAGAATTAAATTCAGTATTTTAATCCATGCCTTGCATTCCTTTTTCAGTAGTTAGAAGTACATGTAAGTCATCCCTTATCCCCAATGCAAAAACTAACTGGTTGATTACTTTGATTTCGCCACGGGCTGGGAGAAAGAGGTCTCAGGTGCTCCACTAATGCTTAATTATCATTATTTGTGTTCTCACTCGTTTATTATATTGGTCTTCAACACTCTGTAGCGACCATGGCGCCCAACATTTCATTTTGAGAGCACTACTGAAGGTAAGTTCACAATACCAGTGTGTATTAACATGTGTCTCATCTCATTTCATGACCTATTACATTTATCATCCAACAGTGAGCAAACCTCCACCCTAAAAAAACATTACAGGTGTCGCCAAAGCGTAGGGCACGAAAACCAGATAGTATTTTTAGTTCGGGAACGGTATTATCTTTGTGCGTGAGTTTTGTGGGGGATTTTAATTGTGGTGTATCAGTATGGCTGATAAGGACCAGATGAAGCTTAGGAGTGGTCAACAGTTGAGTGGTGATATGGTGGAGGAGAATGTGGGGGAGGAGAGTAGTCAGTTGGCAGAAGATGGTCAGAAGTTGATGGAAGGGAGATCGGAGGTTGATCCCAATACCAGTAAGGAGATGTCGATGGAAATAAGTGAAGGCATTATGAGCTTGTTAAGGTTGTTGAATAACAAATTAGAAGCCACTAATAATAAACTAGATAATACCAGTCAGGAAATAAATGCTAAATTAGAAAGTCACAGTCAAGAAATAAATGCTAGATTAGAGAGTAATAATCAGGATTTGAGTAATAAGTTAGAAGCCACTAAAGCTATACTTGAACTTAATAATAAGCAGATAAACAGGAAATTAGATCAGAATAACTCTGAAACTAATAATAAAATTGAGGAATTGAATAAGAGGATAAACGGTGTAGTGGAAAGTAGCGAGGAGTTGCGTAGGAAATATGAGCGGATGAAGGAAAGTATATTGGATGTCCAAGAGACGATAAGGGAAGAGATGAAAAGTCAGTTAAAAGAAACAGTAGAGGAAGTCAGGGTAGAATTTGATATGAAGCTTGAACTTTTAGGCAATAAAGTTGATGAGACTAGTCAACAGGTGATAGAAAGAGTGCAAGAAGTAAGGGTAGAAATTATGGAACGTAATGAGAAGGAGGAGACGAAGATTAAAGGGAAGATAGGAATGGAATTAGGTAAAATAAAGAAAGTACTAAGCTCTCAGGAAATAAAAATGCAGGAAAACATAGATGAAGAGAATAGGCAGATTAGGGACGACTTTAGAGCTAGTATAGAGGAAGTTTGTAGGAGATTAGCGGAAATGGAGAAGCGGACGTTAGGCTACAGCCAGAAAGAGATAGTTAATGAAGAAGAAGAGCAGGAAGAAGGAGATTATAAGAGTAAAAAGAAAGAGAGAAAGAAAATTCAGAAGGAAAGAGCGATAGTAGAAGATATGGTGGAAGGTGATAACATAGGAGTTGAAGGGAGGCAGGAAGATAGAAATCATAAGAGTAGAAAGAAGGAGAGAAAGAAAAATCAGAAGGAAAGAACGATAGTAGAAGAAATGGTGGAAGGTGATACCATAGGAGTTGAAGGGAGGCAGGAAGATAGAAATCATAAGAGTAGAAAGAAGGAGAGAAAGAAAAATCAGAAGGAAAGAGCGATAGTAGAAGAAATGGTGGAAGGTGATACCATAGGAGTTGAGGGGAGTCAGGTAGATAGAAATCATAGGAGTAAAAAGAAAGAAGAAAAGAAAATTAATGTATTAGAGGAAATGGAAGCCTGGTTGAAAGAAAGAGATAAAGAATACAATGTGGAGTGGAATGAAATAGTAGATAAGGTAAGGGAAACAGTAGGAGGAGAAGTGAACTGTAGTGTCACCATTGATAAGTGTAGTACGGGAGAAGGCGAAACCGTCATTATACGGAGAGAAGAGAGAGTGACGATTAAGAGAGATGGTGATGAAGTGCGGAGTGAAAAAGAAAGAAGTGATAAGTTAATCGAAAGTAGAGTATCTATGTAGGGTTGCAGTACTGTAGGTTTTCTTTTCCAACCAGTACTCTTGTGTATACATAATGTAGACCTAGATTTAAAAAGTGACTTGTTTCGTGAATTTACCGAAGAACCCGAGGTAGCTGAGTCCTTAAATTCGAACCCTGTCTTCGAATTATTCGTGTCGAGGGCGAGTGCATGTAGTTTGTTTGATAGTAGTTTCTCTTATGTGAGGGACCATATGTTGTTTCTCAGTGCGTTGGTAAGTGCGCTTATGTGTTAGAGAATAATGGAATTCGCTTATATGGTACATATAACATTCACTCGTTACGTAAGTATGTGGCGTGAGTTGGAAAGGTAATAGCTGTTACGAAAGGGTCACCGGTGATGAACCTCTAAGACTTGATTTTTAAATAGGTAGCCTATGTAAGGTGGTATGAAGGCTGTTGATCTGGACTAAAGGTTAGTGGTAACCGTAATTATGAAGGTATGTATTTGGGGAGAGACCGTGTTGGAGTTATCTCTAGGAGATAAGGGTGACAGGAGGAGTGCTCGCTGTTGGAAGGTGAGAGACTGGTTTTAAAGGAAGCTAAATGGGACTCATTAAGCACAGAGATAAGATGAATTACATAGATTTCTATATTTTGATACTATTTCAGTAGAGGTTCACATTGCAATTCATTTTCAGAGATTTTGTGTAATGCAGTCTGTAAGCCCTATAGCTTACGTGTGACGTACGGCAGCGAAAATTGTGTTAATTTACAAGTGTATGCGTGTGAGAGGTGGAATTCCCGACATATCGAATAGAGTTCAGGAGAAGTTATGACTACACTATATAACATTGTAATTTGGTCGAATCTCCGTAAACTCTACTCCAGGAATTAACCCTCCGAAGTGATATTATTTCATACGTGTAGTATGGAACCGACCCGTAATGTGACATAATTATGATTGTGTCACGAGAAGAAAATTTAGCGTGTGAAAATAAAGGGTAAAATATAAATATATGTTCTATTTTTCAGGGTATCGATTTCGTGTAACAGGCGGTGTTTCCGCTATACAAAAACACTTGAACGCACAAGTTGCAAATGAATACAAAGGGAACAATGACGTAATTACATTGAAGATGATTGCAAATTATACTTTTACATAGAAGGGTATTATTAGATGTTGTATTTTTTCTGTACTTTGTGTCATATTTTTTAATATTCGTGTCGGAAGAAAATCAGCACTACATTACTATGTAATATAGCGTGATCTTCTAGGACGTTCTGTAATATGTTCATAACGGTGAACTATTACTTGTTATTTATATATTTAGATTTATTATTATTATTATTATTCGTACTTAATTGATAGAATTCTTTATTATTATTATTATTATTATTATTATTACGTTTGGATTTAAGGCTAACTGAGCCATGGAGATGTTTTATTACGTATGATAACTCCAATTATTTTAGCTATTCGGATCAAAGGGATTCGATATATTTTAGTTATTCAATGTTAACTTGCGAGGTGACTAAAGGGATGAGACCCTTTCCTTATTTTGTTAAGACAGATTTTAAAACCGTGGCGAGTGCAATTATTCTGAGTGACACGCACAGCGGGGGCTCTCCGGAAATAAGCGAACAATGGACAGCCTGCTACAACAGTATTCAAGAGATTAGTGTCAAAGGGGGTGTCGAACAATGAAGCTACCTGGCATCACAAGGTGTGCCTTTACCAACTGAAGAGGATTTTAACTGATGTTTTCTAAGAAGGACACAGGGTCTACTGGAACGTATCTACGAGACAGAAGACCATAGCAACGGTATTTTGATTGGTCGACGAAGGTTTATTTTCTGCAGGAGTGGGGAGAAAGACGGATGGCACTGGAGGGCTGGCGCGTTTAAGGAAAGAGTCACTTTCTACTGTGAATCTTATTCTGAATGAAGTAAGTCATTCAGACCGTCTATAGTTTGGACTTGATTGTGCATATAAGACATATTTCTTCGTCTTTCTAATCAATAACGACAATGGTTGTGTTCTTGGCCAAAGTCGGTAAAGTGATTTATGGAGTTAGAACTTCGTCACTGATCAAGCTAGCAGCTAAATCTATATCATCGCTGCTCAGTAAATAAAATTAACGGAACTTATCTGCTAGGATCCATCAAGACGTCATTCCAAGAGATGAATCATCGTCCCAGGAACAACTACAAGTTTTAACTATGGAGACCAATTCCTTCGACACGCAACCTCGGTAAGCTAGGCTGACATATATTATTCAAAATCTCTTCTTTTATATTTCTGGCAAGTAACTTCACAGTTTTGGAAATAACGTTAAATTTAATATCGGTCTCATCACTTTTCTCGCCCCTCAGGTTAACATAACTTCAGTAAAAGTATTTATTTATTATTATTATTAACTTTTCATATTTTGTTTTTGTGTAGAATTAAATTCAGTATTTTAATCCATGCCTTGCATTCCTTTTTCAGTAGTTAGAAGTACATGTAAGTCATCCCTTATCCCCAATGCAAAAACTAACTGGTTGATTACTTTGATTTCGCCACGGGCTGGGAGAAAGAGGTCTCAGGTGCTCCACTAATGCTTAATTATCATTATTTGTGTTCTCACTCGTTTCTTTTATTGGTCTTCAACACTCTGTTGCGACCATGGCGCCCAACATTTCATTTTGAGAGCACTACTGAAGGTAAGTTCACAATACCAGTGTGTATTAACATGTATCTCATCTCATTTCATGACCTATTACATTTATCATCCAACAGTGACCAAACCTCCATCCTAAAAGACATTACACCATTAGTCTGCTCAGAAGTAGTGCGCCATTCAACTCCAGTCTTGGAAGCGACACTTTCTTCAAAGGGGCTACTCTAGATTTTGAACAAAGTAAATGAACGGAGATTGGTTCATTGGAGTTGATGTAACGTAGATAAACGCATGCACCGTAGGCTCTTTCTGACGCATCCGCAAACCCGTGAAGTTCAACATTGGCATTCATGCCGTCTGCTGTTACCCTCCGTGGTACATGAATTTCATTTAGTTTAGGGAGCTGCTGATTTATCTGTTTCCATTGTGTCTCAAGTTCTGAGGGCAATTTGCCATCCCAATCCAGGTGCTGTTGCCAAAGAACTTGTATAAACAACTTGCATTGAACAATTACAGGCCCTATGAGTCCCAATGGATCATAAATGGACGTTACATTGGCCAGCACTGATCTCTTTGTCCAAGTCACATTATTGCAGTTGAGGGCCCCCACTGAGAATTGAAATGAGTCACGACTCGAATGCCACAACAAACCAAGAGTTTTTTCGGCGCCATCTTCAAAGGGAAGACTGCATGACACCTGGCTCTCGCGAAGTGTTGATGGGATGGCTTCCAAAACATCAGGATTGTTGGATCGCCATTTACGGATTGGGAATCCTCCGGTTTTCAGGAGTGATGTGAGGCCTTTGTATAATTGGATGGCTTCTTCGATGGTATCGGACCCTGTCAAAAGATCATCAACGTAGAAGTCTCTTTTGGTAACTTTGGCTGCTGTAGGGTATATGTCTTGACCATAGAGTGCCACCTGCAGTAAACAACGGGTAGCTAGATAAGGAGCCGCTGAAGTGCCATAGGTTACTGTAGTCAATCGGTACATATCCAGTTGTTGATTCTGAGAACTGCGCCATAAGATTCTCTGGAAGTCTCGATCTGCTTCATGAATCTGGATCTGTCGGTACATCTTCTCGATATCTGCTGTTAGCGCATACTTGTGTGTACGGAAGCGAAGAACGATCGAGAACAGATCCTGCTGAACAGTTGGCCCAACCAACATCACGTCGTCAGTGCATGTGAGATTTTCGAAGTGAAATGCCATGTCCTGTGGTTCGGATTCCACGTTAAAAGGAGGTCCCGTGGCTCATAATCACAAGATTCACAGTCACGTAAAACTACAATCTTCCTTCCTTCCTTTCAACATCACGTCATTCAGAGAGATCGACGAAGTAGTTTTAGCCGACGCATTGTAGACAACTCTGACCCTGGTAGTGCTGCTCGTAGCCTTGATTACCGCGTGATGAGGCATGTAATAAGCAGGTTTCTGCTGGTCACTAGGATCGACAAGTTCCATGTGTCGTAGTTGTAAATAATCGTTCATGAATTTGATATACTCGTTCTTCAGGTCAGGTTGTCGATGCAATTTCCTCTCTATAAAGCCAAAGCTCCTCCTGGCATTGTCAAAAGAGTCACCAAGTTCTCCTAATCTCACTATGAATCTGCCCGACACATCGCGCGTGAAGGATTTCTGAAAATGTTTCTCGCATTGGCATTCTTCCTTGGAATGGCTACGAGTCGTAAGCTCTTCTTGTTCCCAAAAGCGTTCCACCTGTGTGTGCAAGGTTTCAGCCGTGGACAAAAATTATGTTGTTCCATTCTTACGTTGTTGAACTGAGTGAGAGGGGATACATCCAAATAGCACCCAACCAAGTTGTGTATTTTGAAGAGTAGGGTAACCATCTCTAGATTGTTGTTCCGGTCTTAAAAGTTCAAAGAATATAGTAGCACCTAACAGTAGATCTATCTCTTTGGGCTGGTAGAAATTCGGGTCAGCTATTGTAATGTTGACGGGCAGTTGCCAGTCCTCGTAATCTATTCTAGATTAAGGCAGTGGACCAGTAATCTGACGCAGGACAGAACAAACTATATGCTGACTAAGTACTATCTCTCGACTCTATCTGAAGTTGACAGAAGTAAGAGGATTGAGTCGCTTGCGTGTTGCTGATACCATTTATAGGTATCGAATGACGATTCAGTTTGATACCCAAACGGTCTACTAAGTCTCGAGACACGAAGTTCATCTGTGATGTACTGTCTAATAGTGGTCGACATTGATGCATTTGACCTTTGCTATCCCTAATGTTAACATTGGCAGTTGACAACAATTGTTCTTTTAGTTGTAACTACACATTATCTGGAACACTTTATTGAGATTCAAAGATTTCTAACCAACTTCTATTCACAAACAAATATGCTAACACCAATTCACAGAATAGTGAAACCAAAGAGTTTGTACATAGGAACGAAACGTTACCAACCTTAACATTTACAATTTTCTTAACATACTCCCACCTAATTTACAATTTTCTCAAAATTGGAAATTATCAAAGTGTCAAACAGGTGTACAATGTATGTCAACTGAATTCCTTCTCCTCTGTAACATGAAATCAAAGATCTAGTCTTTTAGGAGGGGCCACTTTTCTTCCTGCTCTTGTCCTCAATTCTTCAGGGGATTTGGACACATCCTTGTCATCATCGTCTATGAAGTGGGTTTTTTCTTGGTAACTCTCGGTGCAGGACTGGACCTCCAAGGGGTAGACTCTCTGTATAGGACGTACAACAGTACCACTGCTAGTCTTTAGTTGAACCACCCGGACTCTTCCATCTCGCCCTGGAATGAGCTGCTCAATTCTTGCCAAAGGCCAATCTATTCTCTTCCGATTGTCCGATCCTATTATAACCACCTCTCCAATTATAGGCTTTCTAGTTTCACGCCGCTTGGTCCAGGTTAACTGCCCCAGATATTCTGATCGGAAGCGTCTTCTTAGCTCTTCTCTCAGTCTTTGCAGATACCGAATTTTCCGAGTGATGCTTGCTGACTCAATGCAGTCCAGGTCAGGAACTCCTGTCTCTCGTACTTCTTGCAGTAGCATGGATGGGGTCAATGGAATAGGATCTCTATTATCTTCTGCCGTATAAGTCAATGGTCTTGCATTAATCACTGCTTCACAGTCAATAAGTATGGTCTGAAGCTCATCCCAAGACAATGAAGCCTTCCCCAATGTCTTCCGTAAAATTTGCTTCACCAGGCTCACCAATCGTTCCTAGAAGCCTCCCCACCACGACGCCGTAGGCGGATTGAACCTCCAAATTATGCGTTCTCCAGTGCTGTAGGTAACGATTTTCTCCCAGTCTAACCTTTCAAGAGCATTACACGTTCCTCGAAAATTTGTTCCATTATCACAGATGATCACTTTAGGTCGACCACGCCGTGCGATAAAACGCCTCAGTGCTCTTATGAATGCTTCAGTTGACAGAGACGGAACTAGTTCCAGATGTACAGCTCGGTAGCAAGCACAAGTGAATAGAGCAACCCATGTCTTCGATGAATCACGAATATACAAGGGTCCTGCCAAATCTATTCCAATGACTTCGAATATGGCCGCATCGTTAACTCGAAGATCTGGCAAAGGAGGAGACTGAGTGTCTAAGTTTTTTGCTTGAAAACGTCGGCAAACAACACATCTCTTGACTGTTCCCTTCGCCAACTGGCGTCCTTTAAGGATCCAGAATCTCTCGCGTAACAAACCTAGGAGAGTTGCTGGACCGGGGTGATTGTTTTTACAATGCACTTCTTCTGCATACCTCTTGACCAACGGATGTTCGGAAGGTAGCACGGCTGGTAGTTTGAACGGACCCTTATCCACACGTTCGACTATCCGTGTCTTGAGTCTAATTATGCCCTTTTGATCTTGGAATACTTCAAAGCTCTTAAGTCTCTGATCGTCTGGGAATTCGAAGGACTCTTTTTGAATGAACAAAACAATTTTGTCTTCGGCTGTAGCCACCTCATTTGTCGATAACGGACCACTTCTTTTAACTTCATTGCGTCGACAGTTGTTGAGAAATCTGTAGATCCATCCCACCATCCGCACAATTTGTTCATATTTACTGAACCGGTGATACAGCCATGTCGTATTATGAGTGATGGCAATAAGGTTATGTTCGTTTACCACTTCATAGCGTATAGAAGATTCAGGCCAGTTTTCTTCTCCTTCAACAAGCCACTTAGGCCCTTGCCACCATTTGGATTCGATTAGTTGTGCGACAGTACATCCTCTTGAGGGTAGGTCTGCGGGGTTCAAATCCCCTGGTATGTGTCTCCAGCTTCGTGCATCAGTGAGCTCCCTTATCTCCTTCACTCGGTTCCTAACAAATACTGTCTTGTCTCCGTTGCCAAGAATCCAGGCTAGTACAGTACTTGAGTCGGTCCAACAATAAACAGCTACTTCTTTCCAACCTAGACTTTCTTGAACTGATTTCAGCAGACGCGCTCCAATAAGAGTTCCTAATAATTCCACTTGAGGGATGGTCAGGGGCTTAAGCGGTGTTACTCTTGCTTTAGCTACTGCTAACCGAAGATGTGCCTCTCCCTGATAACTGCTCCTGATAAAGACAACAGCTGCATATGCGTTTTGACTTCCATCACAAAATACGTGTAGTGAGATGTCCTCCTCATTGCCAAGGTGACGTATCGCCTCAATTTCTCTTAAGTGAGGCAAGTCCTTTAGCCACTTCTCCAACCGCCGTCGAGTATCTTTGTCGATAGGCTCGTCCCATCCCAACTTTCTGGTCCATAACTCTTGAATTAACAGTTTCAGCCTAATCGTTACTGGAATGGTTAGTCCAATCGGATCGAAAATGCGGTGGATTATTGAAAGAATAGTCCTCTTCGTCAAATCTCCTATTTCACACGATCTCTCCCACCAATCCATATTGATCTTCAGAGTATCGTCTTGGCGATTCCACCTAATGCCAAGCAGTGAAGACTCCTGAGAAGATCCGTCTCCGGTTGACTCCCATCCCCGAAGGTCGAACCCGGCCCTCGCCATGATAGTCCTTGAAAGGTAAACGAATTCCTCAACTTCTTCTGCTCGATCGAGGCTTGTCACCAGATTGTCAACATAAAAATTGTTCTTCAATGATGATGCAATTTTAGCCTCCTTTGGATCAGTTGATTCCATATATTTTTCCAGGTGGTAGCCAATTACTGCTCCAAGAAGAAACGGGCTACTGGTAACACCGAACACCACTCTGGCATGACGAAGGACTTGTAGGTCTTTCTCACTATTATTACCATACCACAGGAACTTCAGGTAGTCTCTCTCCTCTGGGTGTACACTTATCTGTAAAAATGCCTTCTTGATATCAGCTGTGATGCCTATCTTTCGTTGCCGAAACCTCAAGAGTAGTTCGGGTATGATTACAATAAGGTTAGGTCCTTCTTCAAGGCAGTCGTTCAGTGATGGCAAACCTCTCTCCTTCGCCGATGCGTCGAACACGGGACGCACTTTCGTAGTTGTACTATTTTCCTTCAGCACTGGACGGTGAGGAAGATAGTGTCCAGTAGATAGATCCCTCGCCATTTCCACAATGCCTTCTTTCACCCAATCTCGTAAAATAGTGTCATATTCTTCATAGAGACCAGGCTTTGCCTTTAATTTTCGGGTCATTCGAATCAATCTGCCTTCTGCGATCCCTCGATTGGTTGGAAGGTCTGGAGCATCTCTCCCCCATGGAAGACGTACCTCGTATCTGCCATCTACAAAAGCAACCGTATTTTTGAAATACCTCAGTGCTGACATCCTCTTCTCCTCCTTTGTGGTGTTCTCTACAGGATCGGTTATCCCAATGGTCTCCATTTTCCACAGATCAGATACGGGTAGCTGAGTAATACTGAGTGCAGTGACTGCATTCGCAATACTTGCATGCTTCGCTAGCTCCTTTTTTCCCACGGTGTCTACTACCTTCTTCTTCCCCGTTACCGTCCATCCTAAACAGGTTTCAATGGCTACCAGTCCAGAAGGTAGAGTCTTAATTTTACCTGTCCACAACTTTCCCGCAATGTCAGAACCTATCAAGATGTCAATAGGAGCTACAGAATCTCTGCACATCGGAATGTGTTCTCTTAGTAATTCTTCCCTCACTTCTTTCCTGACTTCTACTGATGGAATCGTAGCTGTAATTGTCCTTTGGTCTAACGCTACGAAATTGCATGCAAAGTCGTTATTCAAGCTGAGTAAGTGCACCTTGTAACATCGGTGCTTAACTACCCCTGTTGGCTTACCACCAAAAAGAGAGTGGATAATGCTCTCTTCCCCAATCGGAGAGTAGTTCATTTCTTCAGCCAAACTACTAGAAATATACGAACGTTGGGATCCACTGTCTATCAGTAACCTGGCCTTCCTGATTTTGTCACCATTCTTAACGTAAACTAACAGAGTCTGGAGATAGACCTCCGTTTGAGAGCTAACTGACAAATTGCTGTCAATAGATGAAGTATTAAACAAGGAAACCTCTTCTCTTTTGATCTCAGAATTCTTCCCCTCAACACAACCTTTCTCTTCTGCTTGATACTTCTGAACAGCTGGACATAATAATGGTACATGTCGTCCACGACAAATAACACATCGTGCTCGACACTGCTGTGCAGAATGGCCTGCTTTGGTACAAGAAAAACAGCGCTTATCTTTATACAGAACATCTTTTCGGTTTTCAAGGGACATTTTTTGTGCATGGAGACATTCTGTGGAACAATGATTCACCCCTTTACAAAATACACACTTCTGAGTGTCAGATTCTATGCTCAGACTGGCAAGATCGATCGCAGAAGCAAAATTAACTTTGTCCATATCATGCGATTTTCCTGGACTCTTAGCCTGGTTGTAGGAAAGGGACTGATTATTTGCCATTGCAACTCTCTCCTCCCCTTCTACTTCTCTCTTCAAAAACAACATTAAATTATCCATCTGTTCCTTCAGTGTCCTATTGGGTTCATTGGAACGTTGCCACACCTTCAGTATGTCTGCGGGTAGACACGATTCTATTAGCGGAAACAATAATGCGGCATAATTATTCGAGAACACATTTAATGACTCTAGTGCCCGTAATTGAGTTTCTAGTTTGTCATACAAAATGCTGATCTTGACCGTCTTCCTTTCCATAACTAAACTCAGTAGTTCCCGTACATAATACTCGATAAGGAGATCATTACGTCCAAATCTGTCCTTAAGTGTTTGAATGGCCTTTCCGTAATTTTCGCCTGAGGGAGGGAAACTCACAACAACCGCGCGTGCTCGAGAGTTCTCTTTCGTGGCTTGAATCAAGTACTGAAATTATTCCTCCTTACTTAACGACTGACACTCGTCAATTTGTGAGAACTGTGACCAGAATGAGATCCAACCGGCTATTTCCCCGTCATACTTATTCAATTCTAATTTCGGTAGGCGAAGAGATATTTCGTTTCCCGAACGATCGCCAACACAACTAGATGAAGTATGAGCAGCGCTATTCCTTGTTATCAGATCAGAGGCCTTACCTTTAATGCTGTGGTAACGTAAGGTATACTCCTCTGCTTTCTCCATTTCCGCCATCAGTACTTCTTCGATCTCCTCTTCCTTTGTTTCAGCACAGATGTTTTCACAAATCTGACTGTCCAGCTCCGATAACTCGTGTCTTCTTTCTTCGAGCACTAATAAACGCGCACTTATTAATTGTAAATCTGCATCTCTCTGCGTCAGTAGTTCGTCTAAAGCACTGCAAGCTTTCGTGAACAATGTGCGGATAACCGCTCTCCTCTTAGTTATTTGTGTACCCGCCATAATTACGGGCTACGGATGTAAACAACAGGATACGGTATACTGGATTATACAGGCACAGTTATACTCGCTACTATCAAATTGTAATTCAACAAAGTTTATACACGCTTGTTAAAGTCCTGTCACGGTCGCCATATGTTCTTTTAGTTGTAACTACACATTATCTGGAACACTTTATTGAGATTCAAAGATTTCTAACCAACTTTTATTCACAAACAAATATGCTAACACCAATTCACAGAATAGTAAAACCAAAGAGTTTGTACATAGGAACGAAACGTTACCAACCTTAACATTTACAATTTTCTCAACATAAATACTTCATTGTGAGGACATGCGCTTCTGACAGAACAATATGCTTGCTGCTGGGATGCATTTAGTACCGGCGTAGCAGTAATGTTCATATTCTGGTGTATATGTAACAAAGTGTGGTGACGTTTATTACATGTTCTGCAGATGCCTGAGTTGCAATTATTGGCTACATGGTCACTTCTCAAGCAATTGAAACAAAGATTATGTTCCCTCACAACACCTACCCGGCTATTTACGTCCATGTACTTAAATTTGGGGCATTTATGTAGACTGTGAGATGTCTTACATAGCACACAATAAGGTGACGTGGTGACGAAAGTTCGGTGTGGTCCCCTTGAACTTGTACCATGCTTGACCTCATCTTGGGTTACAGCAGCTGACTTGTTGGACGTGACTATTTCTAAAGTTTGGCAATTGTTTTCCAAGAATTGAATTAAGTCCTTCAAGTTGGCATGCGTTTCATTTGACGTACCGTTCTCCCATTGCTTCCTGAGATTGAGACTGAATCTCTCCTAAACTAAGTGCGACAGCATGAGGTCATGTAAAGGCGTTTCGATTTTAAAAGCTTCTATGGCATTTAAGTTGCTGCTAAGTTGATTTATTAACAAACGCAGCTCCTTAGGAGAATCGTGCTTTGCATTAGGGAGTGACAACAATTCCTTGATGTGGAGATCTGATAAAAGTCTGGGATTGTGATACCGACAACGAATCAATTCCCAGGCGACCTTGAAGTTATCAAGTGAAATTGGTAAATTCTCAATGAGGTGGTGTGGTTCCCCAGACAAGCATGATAGAAGATAATAGTATCTTTGAATGTCTGTTATTGTTTCATTATTGATGATCAGCGCTACAAAGGTGTCATAGAAATGCATGAAATCTTTTAGAGCGCCATTGAACTTGGGTAGTGAAATATTTGGAAGTTTTAGTGCACAACTATTGCTCATGTTATCACTATTTACAGGCGGAGGTGGGTGTGTATGTTCGGGGCACAATAGCGTTTCCATTTTTGACTTAATGTCCATGCATAAATCATTGAACCAGAATGTACTTACTGATGTAGTTCTGTGCTCTCTAACTCAACCAAGTTAGCTATTTTCATAAATGGTTACGTACAGGTGTATTTTCCAGAGTTGGAATCTGACAGTTCGGTGGAGAACCGTTGAACTAAAGGCAGCGTTGCCACGTATGCTACTAGTCAGCACGAGCGTACTTCCACACTCCCGTTCTTGACATCATGCTCATAATATCATTAGTAGACCTGGGATTTTAGGCTCTAAAAAAATTAGTTTTAGGCGCCTAAAATAGGCTTTTAAAACAAGTAAATAGGCTTTTAAAACAAGTAAATAGGCTTTTAAAAGAGAAATTAGGCACTTAAAATATGTTTTCAAAATGTGTGGATAGGCAGGAAATAGACTTTAAAATATTACAATATACACTTAAACTGTAACGTGATACTTTATTTCTTTAACAAACGTGGTATCCCTATTCTTAACCGAAATAACTGCAAAATTAAGACAGAATAAAAAAGACATTTATGAAAAACAATATAAAAAGTAATGTGTCAAAAAATGTTTTGGATTATATGATATATCATTATCAGTACTGATCTAAAACCTTAATACTAAAATCACTGTACACAATTACAGCACTGTAGGCATCCAATAACGGTGGAAACGCGAATGGAGTATGTGTTTATTTATTTGTGAGGAACATTCCTACAGTACTTTCATTCGTAGTTTGCTTTACAGTACATAACAATAATCTTCTCCAAATTTTCCACAGTCAGGCTGTGTCTTTTGTCTGTTAAAATCATTTTGAAAGCAGAAAAAGAGCGCTCCACACTCACAGATGTTAGAGGGGCATAGGAAAATTTACCTACATTTTTCAATTCAATTTCACTTGGTAAGTCTACCTTTTCCCCATCCATTACCTGATGTACCCTTTTCAGCATTGAATAACCTGGGTTCTTCAGCAGTACACTAGACCACTTGCCTCTTATTTTATCTCCTACCTTGTCCCTAGCACTTTGTATGTTATTCTCAGCTCCTTCAATTACAGAAAATTGCTGTTTGAGACTGTTTCCTTTTTCCTCCATTTTTGTAATGGTGACTGGAAGAAATGAAAAATTTGCCTGAATATACGCAATGTCTCTCTGAACACTGGAACAATCATTTAACAGTTCTTTGACAGACGACACACATGCAGAGTTGTCCGTTAAAGGCACATTGTCTATCACAGTCATGATTTCCTCAAGATGTTCTGCATAATACAGGGCAGCTTCCATCCAGGAACCCCAACGGGTGATGATTGGCTGTGGTGGAAGGGGAATAGAGGGGAGTTTCTCTCGAAAGATGGCTATTCTTGATGGAGCCTTACAGAACACTTTCTTCATTGTTGAAATGAGAGTATTTACTGCAGGAAACTCGGCCCTAACTGTTTCTGCGAGTCTATGCAAGGCATGGGCCATGCAAGTAACATGAATTAAAGAAGGATAGAAAGTTTTGAGGAGAGGTGCAGTGGCAATCATGTAGGAAGCAGCATCGGAGACAAGGAGAAGGACTTTAGAATCATCAACACCCCCAGGATACAACAATTGCAGCCCCTTGTTGATGAAGTATGCAATGCTTCGACTATTGACTTTCTCAAGCTGTTTAGAGCAAAGAAGATGAGCGGTAGATGCCTGATTGGGTTCCAGTTTTCCTACTATAAGGTTAGCAATGTACCTGCCCACAGAGTCGGTGGTTTCGTCCACACACAACCATATGCAAGACTCCCCAATATCCTCCCTGATTGACAAAATGACCTCATTGTAACAAATATCTAAGTAATTTTTCTTTAATGTAGATGCTGATGGGATGTGCTGCTTGGTGTATTTCTGTAAAAAATCTCTGAAAACCGGATTATGCACAGCATTCCAGGGGATATTTGCTGCAACTAGGGCTCTACACATATCAGCATAGAAACCATTATGAGTTGTAGGAGATATAGTTTGTGTGAGCAGAGTCTGTCTAATGTTACTTTTCATGGCTGCTTTCGCTTTGTGACTGGCACTATCTGCATGCTGCTGAAGGTGGCATTTTTTCTCATGTGAAATCTAAAACACAATAAAGTGATGTCAATTAGAGACTAAGATGAGGAATAGAAAAG
This sequence comes from Meconema thalassinum, assembly GCA_946902985.2. Lineage (NCBI taxonomy): Eukaryota > Metazoa > Arthropoda > Insecta > Orthoptera > Tettigoniidae > Meconema > Meconema thalassinum. The sequence goes on along the minus strand of OX336392.1, from coordinate 305,559,631 downwards.
GTGAGCTATTGAATAAAATTTGTAATTTTGAACTATTTAAATTAAGCCATTATTACTCTAAAGTTAATTAAGAACAAGAACACTACAGTCCCCGAAGGGCCTTGGCTTTCAATAACGGTTGCTGCCCAGCTCATGGCCTGCAGATATTGGGTGGCGTGTGGTCAGCACGATACATCCCTCAGCCGTATTGCCTTGCCTCCGTGACCCCTGCCCACCGTAGTTTCTCAATTGTCCTCACGATGCTGGGTCAACACCCTTCCAGACCTCATAGATTTCTAAATTACTGCCGGTACTGGAAATCGAACCCAGGTCGCCTGGACTACTGTCGGCGCAGAAAGTATCTGCAGTCGAGTTTAAACGCTAATAAAATTTGAACCAGTCCACCAATCTAAAATGCAATCACTCCATCGTAAAGCTTGTTTTATTCTGCATTCTTTGCTGGTACATGCATATTTTTATTATGTTTCCTGTGAAAGTTATGTTAGGTGGAATGCAAAAAGTACCTATTTTCTTGCCCGTTTTTTGTAAACAACAACTTTGTAGTACCGTTACATAAAAACGTACTGTTCGACTTTCATGAAATTTAGGTGGATTATGGAATGCACTGTTATAAATATATTTATGAAGTTTAATTACTCTACACACGTTGGAAAAAAGTTATTGTTTTTGTAAAAGACTGTCCGTTTGATACTGGGTGGTCTTCCGAAATCGAGACTGAGTTCATCAAAGGTCTGAAGGTTTTTGTTTCAAATTGTTGTATACCGAAAACTAACAATGATTTCTGTATTTTATACCGATTTTTATTTGAAATCGAGCGACAGGCTCTCCGTTTTCATGTAATTAAACTACAAAGTTGTTGTTTACAAAAAACGGACAAGAAAATAGGTATTTTTTTGCATTCCGCCTAATATATCTTTCACCAGAAACACAATAGAAATATGCATGTAACAGGAGATAAAGCAGAATAAAACACGCTTTACGATGGTGTATTTATATTTTAGATTGGTGGACTGGTTCAAATTATATTAGCGTTTAAACTCGACTGCACATACTTTCTGCGCCGACAGTAGGTCTCTACAATTAATTAGAGAAGCCAATATCAAAACCTTAATTTTAGATTAATATGAAATTTAAGATATAGGCACATACCTGTTTATTGCAGTACTGGCAGAAAATAATCTTGCCATCAAAAGTCATCCCTGGAAATTGTACAAGCCATTGTTGTATAAGCGCACTCTTAGATGATTTCGTTTTAGGCATGATGAACTATATTCACTTAAACAGATGTTCTTTCACTGGCGACTTGACACAGTATGTCGCTTCTTACTACCTGATCCTTGTTCTTCCTAGATAATCCTCCCCCTCACCCCGTCACTCGACACAGTACGTCCTTGACTACCTGCTCGTTGTTCTTCTGAGCTAATCCTCCACATCCACCCTTCACTCAGCATTCCTTTGGTGACAGTTGTCTGGGAAGAGCACATTTCTGTGAAAAACCCACCCTCTGCTCTTCTGCTCGTTCCAGGGATGTCCATTGTGTGATTGTAAAAATTACAGAAGTTGAATTTTATTTTAAATGTAGAAAATAGGCATTTTTAGGCACTAAAATAGTAAAATAGGCTCTAAAGGTCCAAATAGGCATTTTACTTACTTAATTCCTGCCGCTCCTTCCGGAGCATAGGGCCTTGGCGAAATTTCTCCACGCAGTACGGTTCCTGGCTATTCTCTTCACTTGACTCCAGTTCTTGTCCTCCTCTGCAATTTCATTTTCGATCGTCCTCTTCCAGGTCTTCTTAGGTCGACCTCGCGTCCTGGCACCTTGAGGATTCCAGTCTAGCGCCGCCCTCTCAACAGCTCCGTCCGGCTTCCTTAGTGTGTGACCGATCCAGCGCCATTTCCTCTCCTTGATCTGGATGCTAATCGGTTGTTGATTGGTGATGGCCCAAAGATCTTCGTTTGAGATTATGTCCGGCCACCTCACATTCATGATGCGACGCAGACATCTGTTAATGAACACCTGTAGCTGGTTGTTGATCGGTTTTGTGACTTTCCATGTTTCACAGCCATAGAGAAGAATCGACTTTACGTTGCTATTGAAAAGGCGGAGCTTGGTCTTCCTGGAAATGTTTCTATTTCTCCAGATGGGGTAGAGCTGGACAAAGGCACCATTTGCCTTCATGATACGGCTTCGAACATCTTCCTCTGCTCCCCCATCATTTGTGACTATACTCCCAAGGTAGAGGAAGGACTCAACTCGCTCAATTTCCTTTCCGTTGACTGTCAAGCTAGTCGTGACGTCAGAATTTATCCTCATCTCTTTGGTCTTGTTGGTGTTAATCATCAGTCCTGCACGTTCTGCTTCTCTCTGCAACCTCCCCAGCTTATCTTCTATGTCTCGGTACCGTTGTGCCATAAGACAAATGTCGTCCGCGAAATCCAGATCTTCAAGCCTGTCATTTATACCCCATTGAATACCCCTCTTCCGTCCTCCCATTACCTTCTTCATCACACTATCCAGGACCAACAGGAACAAAGTGGGGGAAAGGACACACCCCTGTCTCACTCCGGAACTGACCTTTATCTTTTCTGTTAATTTGCCTTCGTGTAGAACCTGGCACTCATACCCTTCGTACATCTCTTCCATGATTCTGATGATCTTTGTTGGAATTTTATATTCCTCGAGGGTCTTCCACATGATTCTTTGATTTACGGAGTCGAAAGCTTTCTCGAAGTCAACAAATGTGAGGTAAAGGGTATTCCGCCACTCCACACTCTGCTCCAGGATGATTCGGAGGGTGTTGATGAGATCCACACAGCTGCGATGTTGTCGAAATCCAGCCTGTTCCTTCCGAAGCCTTTTTTCTACGCAGTCTTTTATACGATTCAGGATGACTCTCGCCAGTACTTTGCTTGGAATGGACAGCAAGGTGATTCCCCTCCAGTTATTACAGTTTGTGGTGTCCCCTTTCTTCGGTAACTTGACGATCAACCCCTTCTTCCAGTCGGTTGGTATTTTCTCCTCCTTCCAGATCTTCTCCAACAGCGGGTGCAGCAGATTGATCGTGATATCCAGGTCTGCTTTCAATACTTCCGCTGGGATATTATCCAGACCTGGTGCCTTCCCGCACTTTATCTGCTTCAACGCTGTCCGTATTTCGCCCCGAGTTGGGGAGTCGAGGCTGATGTCCGGGTCACTTTCTGCTTCCTCTTCATCTCCTCCTCGCTGCTTACTTTCTGGTCCTCTATCTCTATTAAGAACCTCCGCAAAGTGTTCTCTCCATCTAGTCAGCTGCTGTTCACACGTCGTGAGGATCTCGCCCGTCTTGCTCTTCACAGGCCTAGTTTTATTAAAACCTTTCTTCGAAAGCATCTTTGTGATGCCATAGAGCTCCTTAACGTCCCCCCTTCTTGCCGCTTCTTCTGCTTTCACCGCGTGTTCATCAATCCACCTCCTATGATCCTTCCGCACACTCCTCTTTACCTCCCTGTTTGCTGTTGAATACTCTGCTTGTGTGAGAGCCTTCTGCTGCCTAGTCTTGCAGGTGTTGAGCTTAGCCTTAATCTCCTTTCAATAATTTATCTTGTCCCAGGTCTGATCGGATATCCATTCTTTCCGCAGGTAGTTCTTGTACCCGAGCTGCATCTCACTGGTCTCCACAAAGATATTCTTTACCTCGCTCTACACAGTCTCTACATCCTTCTCTGTCTCGGAGTCCAACACCTGGAATTTATTTCTGAGCTCCAGTTTAAATTGGTCCAATCTCTGCTGGTTCTTAAGCTTGCCCACATCAAACTTGTTGTGCCGAGTGATAAACTTTCGGCGGACTGCCACGATCTTCATGCGGAAGTTGGCAACCATAAGATGATGGTCACTACCGACATACGCTCCTCTCTTGTTCCTAACATCTTCCAAGCTTCTTCTGAACCTCCTGCTCACCGCGATGTGATCAATTTGATTTTCTGTGACTTGATCAGGAGACACCCAGGTGACCTTGTGGCACCGAGTATGAGGAAACACCGTGCCACCCATCACCAAATCCTGACTGGCGCAATATTCCGTAAATTTCTCCCCATTGTTATTCATCTCACCAAGACCATGTTTACCCATGATCTGCTCCAACCCCTCATTGTTTGATCCCACCTTCGCGTTGAAGTCTCCCATAACAATGAGAATGTCCTTCTTACTTGTTTGTCTTGTGGCATCTCGCAGCCTTTGGTAGAATTCTTCCTTCTTCTCTGGCTCCGATTGTTCTGTAGGCGCATAGCATTGGATGATGATCACATCCCTGATCTTTGTCTTGAACCTAGCAAACATGAGCCTGCTAGAAATTGGCTTCCACTCCATAAGGCTCCTCTTTGCATTTCTGTTGAGCAGCAACCCCACTCCATCCCTGTGTTCTTCCTCATCGCCCCCAGAATAGAGAAATGTAATTCCATCTGTTGTCTGTATTTCACCAAATCCTGGCCACCTCACCTCACTCAATCCTAGGATATCCAGCCCATAGTTCTTCATCTCCCGTGTCACTTGTTTCAGTCTGGTTTTCTCCATCAAGGTCCTCACATTCCAGAAACCGATTTTCGTAATCCTTTTCATGCCAAAAGTCGTCATCAGGTTATCCGTCCGGTTTTGTAATTTCGCTTCAGTTTCAGTAATCAGTTTATTTAAGAGGAGCGAGTGATTAACCCACTGCCACCGAGTGCCTTGGAGGGACTGCCACCTTAGGCCTGAGGCACCAGGCTGATTTTCTGTCAGGGTTTCTTCCCTTAGCCTTTGAAGAACCAACTCCAAACTACAAGGCAGCAGTTGTTTCACCAGAGCCCCGTTAGCCGTAATTTCTTCAGGGTTCCTGTAGGGCCTTCACAGCTACCATAGCAGTCTTGAGGCACACAAAGTCCCCACTGTACTTCACCCCTACAGGCAATCCCCTACTTCATTTACGTTGCCCATCTCCCACGACGAGGACGAGGGGTTGGATTTGTGGGAGACAAATAGGCATTTTAGGGCACTATAAAACTCTATTAATGTAAGGGATTTAGCATGAAACGTCAAGATATTTTAAAAAAATCATGTTATTTCGTAAGGAACGAAATAGGCATTTGCCTTAAAATCCCAGGTCTAATCATTAGCACCGCTATTACATTTATTATTACATTTTTACTCATATGGTTTTCAAAAATCCTAAACAAAGCAATGCTTAAAACTGTTCGGTGCACACTGTAAAATAAAATAATAGCCCGTCAAATTGAGGAGAGGCCTAAAATATTGTAATGAATAGCAAAATTACGAATAGCCTACTATCATAAAGCAAAACTGTTCAAAGCGAAACGACAACACGTGATTGTTTCCGTGTTATTTAGCAATTTATATCTCCTGTAGAATAAGTTTCAAGGCACAAAAAACACATAAATGTATTACAAAATATACGTTCATTGTAGAGGCTATTAACTCACCCTTTAGAAGAAGAGGCTCTACCCCATCCATATCATCATCATCATCCCGGTCCTCTCCGACACTGGTGGATGAGGAATCGCCGAGGGAAATTATGAGGTCGTCCACAACTGTGTCAATAACACCTTCACGTTCCCACGATTCGTTTACTACTCTTTCCACATGCTACACCACCTTCGCCCCGATTTCAGCTGTCAACACCCTCATCCTAATCGCAACCTAAGCTGCCGAGACCTGTACCAGGGAAAAAGATGTCCAACCCCTCGCGTCACCACTCGCAAACAAAAAGAAAGCTACCGGTAACCTTAATCTAATCCACACGAACCTAAGCTTAAGCTTACACTAACACTATATAAATAAATAACGGACAATAATGAATTATAAATATAAGTATAAATCCTACACGAGAAAGTAATTAACTCAAAACAATTATAACGCAGCAAGGTCAGTGTGCCTCTGGAAGCATCCAAACAAGCGACTGATCAAGCGTCAAGCACGTGGCCAAATAGCGTCATTCAAATTGGCAGCGCTGTATGGTTTCCATGGCAACAAGCCTTGCGTGCGATCTGTTCGTCAACTGTTTTTGCCCAGTGGCGCCGAAATGTCAGATTCCAACTCTGGATAATACAACTGTAGTTGACCTATATCCGGCAATCGGAAGGACCAAAAAATGTTATGTGCAAACATTCTCTCTGGTAGCTCGTAAGGGAATTCCACATTTACTTAATTACGACGTTTATTATCTTAAAAATAACTGGAACATAAGAGGACAATATACAATAATATAAGACAAGGAGCTCATGAAGTCAAAGATATGGCATTACACGGAGTGCGCAAGATACCCGACCGTGCTACGGGCGCTGCCGTACGTGGGCACTGGGTGAACTACCGTTAATATAGGGAGCAGCACCGTACACTACCTATCGGTCAATATGACAACTCACTCAACTACCAGCATACTACATGACTTTTGGCGGCATTTTGTTGGCTTTTGTTGGATTTTGTTGGCTTTTGTTGGCATTTTTGTTGGCTTTTTGTTGACTTTTGTTGGCTTTTGGTGTTGACATATTTGATAAGTTACTTTTGTCAATGTATTTAGTGGATTTTTTCTTTTGGTCTTGGAAAGTATCTAACCCCATCTTACGACTGCATGATGCTTACCGCCATGTTTGTAAGCAACAACAGCAACAACACACTAAATTTCCAAAAATCCAAAGTACTCTAAGGTTATAATTGACTCTTAACTCTCAATCTTACCTCTATTCCACGCCTAGTCAAAAACAATATAATGTTCCCCCCTCTAAAGTACAATTGGAAAAATAGGCTATATGTTTGAACAAAAAATCCTAAAATGTCATATGTTATCTCATACACCTACCTCTATACCAATCTCAGTCCAAAAATAGCGTATTTTCAAAATTTTCTAAATATATTTGGAAAATAGGCTATATATTTAAACTAAAAAATCCTAAAAAGTCATATCTTAACTCATCCACTTACCTCCATACCAGTCCAAAAATAGTGTATTTATAAAAATTTTCAAAAAAATATTTGAAAAGTAGACAATATGTTTATACTAAAAATCCTAAAAAGTCATATCTTAACTCATACACTTACCTCAGTTCAAAATTAGTGTATTTTTCAAATTTTCCCAAATCAATATTTGGAAAGTAGGCTATATGTTTAAAGGAAAAATCCTAAAAAGGCATATGTTAACTCATACACCTACCTCTATACCACTCTCAGTTCAAAAATACTGTATTTTTTTAAATTTTCCAAAAAAACATTGGGAAAGTAGGCTATATGTTTAAACTAAAAATCCTAAAAAGTCATATGTTACCTAAAACTCAGCAATTCTTCTAGGTTTGTGCCGTGTCTTGTGTGGGGTTTCGCCTAGGACACCAAGCTAGGCTCATCGGCGGGCTCTTGGTGTCCCCGCCCAGACCCCCACAGGAGTGACGAACTGCGCGCCACCTCCCTTTATATAAGGTGCAACTGCACCACTTGACTACGAGAACTAAAAGCTCAAGCAGCCTTAACCTCCCTATGAAGGCTTCCAAAAAGATGGTATATTGGCTTTCACGGCCGGTGAATTAAAACTCAGCAATTCTTCTAGGTTTGTGCCGTGTCTTGTGTGGGGTTTCGCCTAGGACACCAAGCTAGGCTCATCGGCGGGCTCTTGGTGTCCCCGCCCGGACACCCACAGGAGTGACGAACTGCGCGCCACCTCCCTTTATATAAGGTGCAACTGCACCACTTGACTACGAGAACTAAAAGCTCAAGCAGCCTTAACCTCCCTATGAAGGCTTCCAAAAAGATGGTATATTGGCTTTCACGGCCGGTGAATTAAAACTCAGCAATTCTTCTAGGTTTGTGCCGTGTCTTGTGTGGGGTTTCGCCTAGGACACCAAGCTAGGCTCATCGGCGGGCTCTTGGTGTCCCCGCCCGGACCCCCACAGCAGTGACGAACTGCGCGCAACCTCCCTTTATATAAGGTGCAACTGCACCACTTGACTACGAGAACTAAAAGCTCATGCAGCCTTAACCTCCCTATGAAGGCTTCCAAAAAGATGGTATATTGGCTTTCACGGCCGGTGAATTAAAACTCAGCAATTCTTCTAGGTTTGTGCCTGTGGGGGTCCGGGCGGGGACACCAAGAGCCCGCCGATGAGCTTAGCTTGGTGTCGTAGGCGAAACCCCACACAAGACACGGCACAAACCTAGAAGAATTGCTGAGTTTTAATTCACCGGCCGTGAAAGCCAATATACCATCTTTTTGGAAGCCTTCATAGGGAGGTTAAGGCTGCTTGAGCTTTTAGTTCTCGTAGTCAAGTGGTGCAGTTGCACCTTATATAAAGGGAGGTGGCTCGCAGTTCGTCACTCCTGTGGGGGTCCGGGCTGGGACACCAAGAGCCCGCCGATGAGCCTAGCTTGGTGTCCTTGGCGAAACCCCACTCAAGACACGGCACAAACCTAGAAGAATTGCTGAGTTTTAATTCACCGGCCGTGAAAGCCAATATACCATCTTTTTGGAAGCCTTCATAGGGAGGTTTAGGCTGCTTGAGCTTTTAGTTCTCGTAGTCAAGTGGTGCAGTTGCACCTTATATAAAGGGAAAGTGGCGCGCAGTTCGTCACTCCTGAGGGGGTAGGGGCGGGGACACCAAGAGCCCGCCGATGAGCCTAGCTTGGTGTCCTAGGCGAAACCCCACACAAGACACGGCACAAACCTAGAAGAATTGCTGAGTTTTAATTCACCTGCCGTGAAAGCCAATATACCATCTTTTTGGAAGCCTTCATAGGGAGGTTAAGGCTGCTTGAGCTTTTAGTTCTCGTAGTCAAGTGGTGCAGTTGCACCTTATATAAAGGGAGGTGGCGCGCAGTTCGTCACTCCTGTGGGGGTCCGGGCGGGGACACCAAGAGCCCGCCGATGAGCCTAGCTTGGTGTCCTAGGCGAAACCCCACACAAGACACGGCACAAACCTAGAAGAATTGCTGAGTTTTAATTCACCGGCCGTGAAAGCCAATATACCATATGTTAACTCCTACACCCACCTCTACCACTACTCTCAGTCCAAAAATAGTGTATTTTTCAAATTTTTCAAAAAAATATTTGGAAAGTAGGTTATATTTCCAAACTTAGCAAGTTTACAAAAATGTTTATCTGACATTACTTGTTAGTTCCTCTGCCTTCTACCCACAAACCAAGTTCCAAGTCCCTACAACAAAATCCAAGAAAGTTTAATGGGGAAAGTAGGCGATTTTTCAAAAACCAAACATTCTAAAAAGTGTTCCATAAGCTTAAAATAATGGCCTCTATGTCTTTTATTTTTATAATATTTTTATTTTATTTTTGAGTTTTTTTGAAATCGGCCCAAATTTGAAATTTTTATATTTTGGAAACTAGGAATTTTAAAAATACGTTTGTTTGACATAAATGAATGGACCCTATGCCCTCTACCCCCAAAATAAGTTTCAAATCTCTAGGACTAAAACTGTGCAGTTGGGGAGTGTTGGTGTTACTAACCCTTTTTATTTGAACGCGACTATACCCTCAGTCGAGTAGGGTTCAAGATATCTCGCGAACCCAACATCGAGGGGGCATCACTCTGAGTCATATGACTCCTCGTACAAGCCTCTAGCCTTATTGGTTCGTGAGATATCTCGATTCTTACTTGGCTGACCATGTACAGCCGGGTACAAATAAAATGGGCGAGTAAGAAGCACCACCACTCCCTTACTGCACAGGTATCATTCATTTATGTCAAACAAACGTATTTCTAAAATTCCTAGTTTCCAAAATATAAAAATTTCAAAATTGGGCCGTTTTCAAAAAAACTCAAAAATTAAAAAAAAAAATATTATAATAAATAAAAGACATAGAGGCCATTCTTTTAAGCTGATAGAACTCTTTTTAGAATGATGGTATATTGGCTTTCACGGCCGGTGAATTAAAACTCAGCAATTCTTCTAGGTTTGGGCCGTGTCTTGTGTGGGGTTTCGCCTAGGACACCAAGCTAGGCACATCGGCGGGCTCTTGGTGTCCCCGCCCGGACCCCCACAGGAGTGACGAACTGCGCGCCACCTCCCTTTATATAAGGTGCAACTGCACCACTTGACTACGAGAACTAAAAGTTCAAGCAGCCTTAACCTCCCTATGAAGGCTTCCAAAAAGATGGTATATTGGCTTTCACGGCCGGTGAATTAAAACTCAGCAATTCTTCTAGGTTTGTGCCGTGTCTTGTGTGGGGTTTCGCCTAGGACACCAAGCTAGGCTCATCGGCGGGCTCTTGGTGTCCCCGCCCGGACCCCCACAGGAGTGACGAACTGCGCGCCACCTCCCTTTATATAAGGTGCAACTGCACCACTTGACTACGAGAACTAAAAGTTCAAGCAGCCTTAACCTCCCTATGAAGGCTTCCAAAAAGATGGTATATTGGCTTTCACGGCCGGTGAATTAAAACTCAGCAATTCTTCTAGGTTTGTGCCGTGTCTTGTGTGGGGTTTCGCCTAGGACACCAAGCTAGGTTCATCGGCGGGCTCTTGGTGTCCCCGCCCGGACCCCCACAGGAGTGACGAACTGCGCGCCACCTCCCTTTATATAAGGTGCAACTGCACCACTTGACTACGAGAACTAAAAGTTCAAGCAGCCTTAACCTCCCTATGAAGGCTTCCAAAAAGATGGTATATTGGCTTTCACGGCCGGTGAATCAAAACTCAGCAATTCTTCTAGGTTTGTGCCGTGTCTTGTGTGGGGTTTCGCCTAGGACACCAAGCTAGGCACATCGGCGGGCTCTTGGTGTCCCCGCCCGGACCCCCACAGGAGTGACGAACTGCGCGCCACCTCCCTTTATATAAGGTGCAACTGCACCACTTGACTACGAGAACTAAAAGTTCAAGCAGCCTTAACCTCCCTATGAAGGCTTCCAAAAAGATGGTATATTGGCTTTCACGGCCGGTGAATTAAAACTCAGCAATTCTTCTAGGTTTGTGCCGTGTCTTGTGTGGGGTTTCGCCTAGGACACCAAGCTAGGCTCATCGGCGGGCTCTTGGTGTCCCCGCCCGGACCCCCACAGGAGTGACGAACTGCGCGCCACCTCCCTTTATATAAGGTGCAACTGCACCACTTGACTACGAGAACTAAAAGTTCAAGCAGCCTTAACCTCCCTATGAAGGCTTCCAAAAAGATGGTATATTGGCTTTCACGGCCGTTGAACTTTTAGTTCTCGTAGTCAAGTGGTGCAGTTGCACCTTATATAAAGGGAGGTGGCGCGCAGTTCGTCACTCCTGTGGGGGTCCGGGCGGGGACACCAAGAGCCCGCCGATGAGCCTAGCTTGGTGTCCTAGGCGAAACCCCACACAAGACACGGCACAAACCTAGAAGAATTGCTGAGTTTTAATTCACCGGCCGTGAAAGCCAATATACCATCTTTTTGGAAGCCTTCATAGGGAGGTTAAGGCTGCTTGAACTTTTAGTTCTCGTAGTCAAGTGGTGCAGTTGCACCTTATATAAAGGGAGGTGGCGCGCAGTTCGTCACTCCTGTGGGGGTCCGGGCGGGGACACCAAGAGCCCGCCGATGAGCCTAGCTTGGTGTCCTAGGCGAAACCCCACACAAGACACGGCACAAACCTAGAAGAATTGCTGAGTTTTAATTCACCGGCCGTGAAAGCCAATATACCATCTTTTTGGAAGCCTTCATAGGGAGGTTAAGGCTGCTTGAACTTTTAGTTCTCGTAGTCAAGTGGTGCAGTTGCACCTTATATAAAGGGAGGTGGCGCGCAGTTCGTCACTCCTGTGGGGGTCCGGGCGGGGACACCAAGAGCCCGCCGATGAGCCTAGCTTGGTGTCCTAGGCGAAACCCCACACAAGACACGGCACAAACCTAGAAGAATTGCTGAGTTTTAATTCACCGGCCGTGAAAGCCAATATACCATCTTTTTGGAAGCCTTCATAGGGAGGTTAAGGCTGCTTGAACTTTTAGTTCTCGTAGTCAAGTGGTGCAGTTGCACCTTATATAAAGGGAGGTGGCGCGCAGTTCGTCACTCCTGTGGGGGTCCGGGCGGGGACACCAAGAGCCCGCCGATGAGCCTAGCTTGGTGTCCTAGGCGAAACCCCACACAAGACACGGCACAAACCTAGAAGAATTGCTGAGCTCTTTTTAGAATGTTTGGTTTTTGAAAAATCGCCTACTTTCCCAATTGAACTTTCTTGGATTTTGTTGTAGGGACTTGGAACTTGGTTTGTGGGTAGAAGGCAGAAGAACCAACAAGTAATGTCATATAAACATTTTTGTTAACTTGCTAAGTTTGGAAATATAGCCTACTTTCCAAATATTATTTTGAAAATTTTTAAAACTACACTATTTTTGGACTGAGAGTACTGGTAGAGGAGGGTGTAGGAGTTAACATATGACTTTTTGGGATTTTTATTTAAACACATAGCCTACTTTCCCAATATTCTTTTTGGAAAAATTTAAAAAATACAGTATTTTTGAACTGAGAGTGGTATAGAGGTAGGTGTATGAGTTCACATATGCCTTTTTAAGATATTTAGTTTAAACATATAGCCTACTTTCCAAATATTGATTTGGAAAAATTTGAAAAATACACTAATTTTGAACTGAGGAAAGTCTATAAGTTAAGATATGACTTTTTAGGAATTTTAGTTTAAACATATAGTCTACTATTCCAATATTTTTTGAAAAATGTGAAAAATACACTAGTTTTGGACTAAGAGTGGTATGGAGGTAAGTGGATGAGTTAAGATATGACTATTTAGGATTTTTTAGTTTAAATATATAGCCTATTTTCCAAATATTTTTTGGAAAATTTTGAAAATACACTATTTTTGGACTGAGAGTGGTATAGAGGTAGGTGTATGAGATAATATATGACATTTTAGGATTTTTTGCTTAAACATATAGCCTATTTTTCCAATTGTACTTTAGAGGGGGAAAAATTATATTGTTTTTGACTAGGCGTAGAATAGAGGTAAGAGTGAGAGTTAAGAGTCAATTATAACCTTAGAGTACTTTGGATTTTTGGAAATTTAGTGTGTTGTTGTTGTTGCTTAAAAACATGGCGGTAAGCATTAAGCTGTCATAAAAAGGGGTTAGATACTTTCGAAGACCAAAAGAAAAAATCCACTAAATACATTGACAAAAGTAACTTATCAAATAAGTCAACACAAAAAGCCAACAACAGTCAACAAAAAGCCAACAAAAAAGCCAACAAAAGCCAACAAAAACCAACAAAAGCCAACAAAAAACCAACAAAAAGCCGACAATAAGCCATGTAGTATGCTGGTAGTTGAGTGAGTTGTCATATTCACCGATAGGTAGCATGCTGGTAGTTGAGTGGGTATTGATATCGACCGCTAGATAGCATGCTCGTCATTCAGTGAGTGAGTGTTGAAATGGAGCGCTAGGTAGCATGCTGGTCGTTCACGTAGTTCTCATAGTCACCGCTAGATAGCGGAAACATACTTTCCGTGTCGCATGCAGCTATTTAACAAAGTTTTACCTCATGAAAAACGTGCTTATATAAGCTTCGTATAAAAATTGAATATACAATTAACTACTAAGTGTTCAGAACTAACATGTATAGCCTTGTGTAGGGAATATTAGGGTCCATAGCAAAAAGAGTACCTAACACACATGATTGTACAGCCTTTTGATACGCAGTAAGTACCAGATAACCATGAGTAGGGTATAAGAATATTTTCAGTTGACTACTACCTGTCACAGTGTTTACATTGTGAAAGACCGTTGAACCAACCAGTCTTTAACCTTGTCATATGCAGCAAGCAGCTGTTACCCTTAACTAGGGGTATATTAGAGGACCCTTAGCAAGAATATCACCAGTTTACTACCACCACTCACAGTGACCACATCGTGAAAGACTGTCAAAACAACCATTGTACAGCCTAGTACTACACAGTAAGTAGCTGTTGGTCTTGACTATGATATATTAGAGAACCCTTAGCAAGAATACAATCAGTTGACTACTACTTGTTACAGTGTTCACATCGTGAAAGAACATCTCACTGTCCAGTCTACAGCCTTGTCATACGCTGTAAAGAGCTGTTGGTCTAGACTTGGGTATATTAGAGGACCCTTAACAAGAATATCACCAGTTGACTACTACCTCTCACGGTGTTCACGTCATGAAAGACCATCTCACCGATCAACCTCTAGCCCTGTGATACGCAGTAAGCGGCTGTTTGCAGAAATCAACATTCATAATGGAATAATTCATTCCTCGCTATATGTGTAAAGAGTGTGGAAAGACTTTCCTTCGAGACTATGATAGAAAGCGTCATGAAGTTTCATGTGGGGAATTTCATGAGTGTAAAACGTGTGGCAATAAATTCAACAATGCCTACAATGCAGGTCGTCATGAAGAATGTTGTAATGTTGTGTCGGCAGCTAAAATACATAAAGCGGAGCCAACAAAACATTACCTACTGTCATTGGCCCCTGACAAAAATGGACTTATTGAATATGAGACATATTTTGAAGGTCGACTTAAATCCTATTTCATACGTTATGATACGTGTAAGGATGTAAATTCATATCTTAAAGAGTCCAAAGAGCAAATAATACAAGCTATGCAGAAAGAACTAGCAATGCACAAGTCGATAAAAGTTAATCTTGTGGCTGATTGTAGATTCATTCATACATCTACAAATGAAATTACAGATCGTGCTTTTAAAACACGAAATCAGGCCCTATTTTTGGAAACGGACTTAAGTAGTTTCTTGGAAACACAATTTACAGAGTTAACTACGGATTTGGAAGAATCTGAGCTAAAAGGCAGTAATTGGGCTTTGTTAGCAGTGGAAGGAGTACGATTGAAAATAAATAAGTACAATCCCTTGCGTGGTAGCACATATATTCCATTACCAGCAGCTATACAAGCAAGAAAAGCCTGCATTAATCCTGAAAACTTTGAAAAATGAAAAGTGTTTTATGTATGCCATTTTAGCAAAACTGGTTAAAAAGAATGCTCAACGCATTAGTAAATACAAGGACCTGGACAACAAGGATGATTTTTCTGTAATATCGTTTCCTACATCGCTAACTGACATTCCCATATTTGAAAGAGCCAACGATATATCCATTAATGTATTTGGATTGGAACAAGACAACAAACTGTTCCCTCAAAAGGTTGTGGATCAAGAGCTGCAAGACCATCGTGACCTCCTTTTGCTAAGTTCTTCATCTGGCCAGAACCACTACGTCTTTACCAAAGATTTTGATAAACTAGTAGGACATCAGATTACCCTCCATGGACATAAGATATATACGTGTAAACGGTGTTTTACTCACTTCAATAATCGATGTGTGCAACAAGGAATGGAAAAATTAAAAGAACATAGAGTTGTGTGTCCAGCATGACATTGCTAGGGTTGAAAAGCCTATTAAAACTCAATTGTGAAATTCTTAAATGTTGAAAAAATGCTGAGAATACCTTACGTTATCTATGCAGATTTCGAAAGTATACTCTTACCATATCAAACATGTTTACCCAATCCTGAAGCAAGTTATACAGTGCCATACCAGAGTCATGTTCCTATGAGGTTTGGTATATACGTTAAACCCTCACCTGCTGTGGAACACATAAAGACAGACCTTCCAAGCCAACCTGTTATTTATCGTGGACCTGACGCTGCAGAAAAGTTTATGGACTGTTTGATCTCAATAGCTATTGAAATTGATCGCCTTTACAGCTTAAATGTTCCAAAGGCCTTAACTCAGGATCAAGAAGCAGAGTTCCAATGTTCTGAAACCTGTAATTTGTGTGAAAAAACATTTACCAAAGAGGACTGGAAAGTTCGAGACCATTGCCATATTACAGGGGAATACCGTGGAAGTGCTCACAATAACTGTAATTTGAGGTGTAAAACACGTAACCCCGTTCCTGTATTTCTACATAATATGAGTGGCTACGCCGCAAATTTCATTGTAAAGGAATTGGGATGTACTACTGAGAGAGTGGATGTTATCGCTAACTCCAAAGAAAAGTACATTTCCTTCGCCAAATATGTAGGAAATGTTAAGCTTTGATTTGTTGACACGTTTCGGTTAATGCCAAGTAGTTTGGAAAACTTAGTTTCCAACTTAACATCATACCCTGAAACAGACAAGCACTTTGAAAAAAAAAAGCAATGCTCATGACTCGTAAAGGGGTATTTTGTTGTGACTACATTGATTCCTGGGAAAAGTTAAGTGAAACGTGTTTACCTCCAAAAGAGGCATTCTTTAACAAATTAAGTCAAGAAGATGTTAGTCAAGAAGACTATGAACATGCCAAAGATGTGTGGAATCAGTTCAACATTAAAACTCTAGGGAATATAGTGACCTCTACCTAACTTCAGATGTACTCCTTCTTGCAGACAGCTTTGAAACGTTTAGAAACAAAACACTAGAAACACACCGAGTGGATGCTGCACACTTTTTTACTTCGCCTGGTTTAAGTTTCGAGGCAATGCTCCTTTACACAGGAATTGAACTGGAATAGCTACAGGATTACGATCAGATTCTTCTAATCGAGTCTGGAATATGTTGTGGCATATGCCAGGTGTCTCATCGGTATGCTGAAGCTAACAATAAATATATGGAAACCTATGATTCTGAGAAACCATCGCAGTTTATTACCTATTATGATGCAAACAACAAATACGGGTGGGCTATGTGCCTCTCCCTTCCTTATGGTGGATTTCAGTGGGTTTATCCAGACACTGTTGATCTAGAAAAACTGAAGGAAGACGATCCTGTGGGATACATTCTAGACGTTGATGTTGATTACCCATCTGACCTTCATGATCTACACAACGATTTACCTTTCCTACCAGAGTGTACACAACCTAAGGATTCGTCTCTGAAAAAACTAATTCCTCATCTTGGAAATCGAAGGCGATATGTTGTTCACTACATGGCATTAAAACAGGCTTTAGATCATGGAATAAAATTGATAAAAATTCATCGTGTATTAAAGTTTAAGCAAAGACCTTGGTTAAAGGGATACATTGATTTTAATAACAACCTTCGAAAACAGGCCAAAAATAATTTTGAGAAAAATCTGTGCAAATTATTCAACAATGCCATTTTTGGAAAAACAATGGTAAATATTCGTAAAAGAATAGTCATACGTCTTGTGACTGACAGCAAAAAGGCCGAAAAGCTAATAGCAAAGCCGACATTTATTGACAGAACAATTTATGGTCCTAACCTAGCTGCTGTCCACATGGCTAAACGTAACATTGTATTCAATAAGCCTATATATATTGGAATGTGTATACTGGATATTTCAAAAACTCTAATGTATTCCCACCACTATGATGTCCTGCTACCCTATTATGGAATGAACAATCTTAAACTCATGTATATGGATACCGACTCGTTCATTTATTTGGTTAACACCCCAGATGTATATCAAGACAATTTGGATTTCCTAGAACACCTGGACACATCAGATTATCCTACTAATCACATATGTTACTCTACATCAAACAAGAAAACGTTGGGGAAATTTAAAGACGAGGCTTGTGGACAAATTATAAAAGCTTTTGTTGGACTTAGAGCTAAAATGTACGCTTTAGACATAAATGGTAAATAAATAAAAAGATTAAAGGTATTAAGAGAGGTGTTGTCAAAAATTGTATAAGCTTTCAAGATTATAAGGATTGTGTCATGAAAAACAATGTAAAAAGGATACCAATGAACATTATCGCTTCTAAACAACATGACATATCATGTATAAGACTAAACAAAATTGCTTTGTGTCCTGGTGATGATAAAAGTGTGATTGATGCTGATGGTATAGGTACACATGCCTATGGTCATTACTCAATCATTAACCATGCTTAAAGAGTTAAGTTATGAATATCAAAATCTTCTGCCTGCGACTAGCAAATACATAAAACAAAACAATTTAGGAAATAAAACAATAGCCCTACAAAAATAAAAATAAACAAAACATAAAAAATGGTATTCATAAACAAAAATAAATGAAATAGAAAACAAAATAAAAACAACTGTACAATTAATAACAAAAAAGAATATATAAAAATGTATTATGTGTAAATATTGTTCATGTATTTAAAATAAAAATTATTGTATGGACACTGCTTGTACAGTTTTAATTACTACCCACCTCTCTCCACTCCTAATGCAAAATGAACATGTAAAACACAAATTGGAAAATCCATGTTTCCATATTGACAAAATAGGAAAAACATTAAACTGAAATTTTAAAAACTGAAAATGGGAATTTGGTAAATTGACAAATGTGTAAACAAAAAATTGGAAAATCCATGTTTCTATATCATGAAATTGAAAAACTTTCAACTGACATTTTAAAAACTGTAAATGGGAAATTGTGAAATTGAAAAATGTGTAAACAACAAAATGCAAAATCCATGTTTCCATATTATGAAATTGATAAACTTCAAACTGAAAATGGGAAATTGGAAAATTGACAAATGTGTAAACAACAAAATGCAAAATCCATGTTTCCATATTATGAAATTGAAAAACTTAAAAACTGACATTGAAAAAACAGAAAATGGGAAATTGGAAAATTGACAAATATGTGAACAACAAAATGAAAAAAAAATCTGGTTGGGGTAGTGATCATGTTGTATAGTAGCCTACAAGACTAGCATAAGGATAGTTGGATGTGCCCTTATATACTTTGTGTATGTGCATTAGCCTTTGGATTAGCTTAAGTTAGGTTTAGTAAAGTTAAGTTTGGTGAGGTTAGGTATATGACCTTGTAGTTTACTCTTTTCGAAAATGTAAAATGTAAAATCTAAAATAAAAAAATCTTAAATTTAAATTGAAAATCTAAAAAAAAACTAAAATCTAAAATACAAAAAAAATCTAAAATGTAAAATGTAAAATCTAAAAAATGTAAAATGAAAAAAATCTAAAATCTAAAATGTTAAAATGTAAAATGTTGAAATGTAAAATCCAAAATCTTTAAATGAGGTTTCTGTGGGTTAGGTTAGGTGAAGTTAGGTTAGGCGTGGTTAGGTAATAACTAAGTTTATTATTTGTGCTCTCACATTTGCTCTCACTTTTTTTGCTCACACTTTTTTTTCTCTTTTTTTTTTTTTGCTAGCACTTTTAAGTTAGGTTAGGTTATAACTTAGTTTATTATGTGTGCTCTCATATTTGCTCTGACTTTGAAGTTAGGTTAGTTTAGGTTAGGTGAAGTTAGGTTAGGTTAGGTTGTAACTTAGTTTATTATGTGTGCTCTCACATTTGCTCTCATATTTGCTCTCACTTTGAAGTTAGGTTAGGTTAGGTTAGGTTAGGTTAAACTTAGTTTATTATGTGTGCTCTCACATTTGATTTCATATTTGCTCTGACTTTAAAGTTAGGTAAGGTTAGGTTAAATGAAGTTGGGTTAGGCTGAATTGCAGATGTATGAATTAAACCCGCCTTTTCTCTCTTTTGCCTCACAAGACTGAGTGTACCCCGTTCCACTCGTGAGACCAGAAATTAAATTTCTTGGCAGAGCCAGGAATCGACCCGGGCCTCCGCGGTGACATTCAAGATTACTAGCCGCTACACCACGAGGTGGACAATATAAGGCTGGTCTTCATTGTACATGATCAATGAATAATTACCTAATAATAATAATAATAAATATTCCATTTGGCAACTACACGGCCGACCCCCTGTGACGTCATTGACGGTCTCAGGGCGTGGCGGCCATATTGCCCATTAGCCCCTGTGCCAGTTCTGACTGTCCCCACCATAAGAATAACATAGGGCTGGTTGCGCGAGGCGGCCATCTTGCGCATTAGCCCCTGTGCCAGAATCGGCATTTATATCCTACTCTCGACGATAACGATGATCGTATAACTGATTTTCTTCACCCTCTGGGTGGACTTGTACAATTTCCTCGTCCTTAGGACGGACAGTAACACATCACGTCCAAACTTGACGGCTTCTGAACAGGTAGTCAGGGAGCTTAGATCTTCCCTGCAATGTGCTGTCAAAATTAGAGTCGTTGACGGTCCATTTCCTCCCGCCAATCTGCGGCGTTAATACGTTTTACCTTAAATTGAAAATCGGCAAACATCGTAATGTTCCCTTTATGCAGAGTTACATGATGGAATGATCTGAGACTTTTAATAGCAAGAAATGTGATAGTTAGTGCTCAGAATAAATTATGAAGGTGAGTGTCCAAAGTCAAAACATCTTCCAATTTACACGCATGCCTCGCGCTGCTACAGGGCGCGTTCAGATACAATGGCATGGCATGTTCTTCATCATTTCCAATAAATATCACCGAGCCATTAGCTCTGCGGGCTCAGTATTGAGGTGGTTTCAGAACTCAGTGTACTGATATATTACAATATTTCAATATGAAATAATAGATGATGCACAGCCAAACCCGAACCATCGCTGGATTCAATACACAATTCCACACACTGAGCAGTGATAGGGAAATTCTGTCACTTGTGCTTGTTTTGCGGATTGTAAGATGTTATGAGCTATGGCTACAGGAGAGGGTAAACAGCTAGCATTGGCCGATTCTAGGATCACTAGACAGAAATAAACAGAATGCTAATCCATTTTCCTGCTATCTCTCGTAGGCATAGTTCCATAATTCTGGATAGTGAAAAATTACATGTGCCATTTAAAAAAGTTTACTGATTCACTTTATTATAACAAAGAGGTAAGTGATTAAAGAAGAAATGTAGATTAGAAAGCAATAAGCTTAGGAAGGGGATAGACCACCGAATAGAATTAAATAGGTTTAGGAGGGACCTGGACAGGGCTAAGATAGTAGCTAAGAAACATTTTATGGTTAGGCTGGTTGGCGGGGGGATGACTTTCAAGGAACGGTGGAGGAATATGTATGTCTAATTCAGGAGAGTAAGAGGAGTTCAAGGCCGCATACCTTATATCGAGGGAGAAGATGGAATGCTGCTGGTGGAAGATGAGGAGAAGGTTGAAGCATATAATATGGTACCGGTATATGATAAGGTGGTAGGAATTACAGGGGAGGGAAATGTGGAACAGGGTGTAGAGCAGGTTAAGTTATGTAAATAAGGATATGTATAATGCAATACGGGAATTAGGGTCAAGAAAAGCAGCCGGGGTTGATGGGATACATGGTGAATTGTTAAAGGTTATGGGATGGAACATTGTTCCTTATTTAAGATTTCTGTTTGATTTTTGTCTAAATAATGGGGTAGTGCCTAAGGACTGGAAACAGGCGTTGGTAGTTCCGGTATAGTTACAGACCTGTCAGCCTAACATGTATTAAATGCAACATTTTTGAGGGAATTATGAATGATTACATAAGGGAATGCTTAGAGAATATTAGGTGGTTGGCAAATAAACAGCATGGTTTCAGAGAGGGATTTTCTTGTGAATCGCAGCTAGCAGCCTCTCAGCAGGATATCAGTGAGGCCTTGAATAATAGAGATCAAGTTGACTGCATTGCAGTTGACCTATCATCATCTTGTACAGTTTCCAGCCCCAGGCTGGGTCTGTTTGGAACATAAGCCTCGCCACTTAGTCCTTTCTTCCCACCACCTCTCCGCTATCACTCTAGTCCAGTCCTCGCCTCTCTTCTTCTCTTGGTCTTCCCCTTGGTCGTTTCTTCTGCATCTGCATCTCATGTATCCTCTTGGGAATCTTCTTCTCTTCCATTCTCTTTAAGTGTCCATACCACCTCAGTCTTGATGTCTCAATCCTACCCTGCAAGGGCTCCTATTTCACTATTTCCCTGGCCTTTTCATTCCTCACCCTGTCTCTTCTTGTTACTCCAATCCTACTTCGTAGGAACTTCATTTCACTTGCCTGTATTCTGCTTATGTCTCTTTTCTTCATTATCCACGTTTCTGATGCATAGGTCAGTATCGGGATATAGTAGCTTCTGTATAACCCTTCCTTGCTTTTTTGTGGGACATCTTTATTCCACACTAAGCTCCTAATGCTCCTTAGAAATGCTTCTGCCTGTCTGCCACGTTCCGTAATCTCTTTGTCATTTCTCCCATTTTCCTCCACTATACTTCCCAAGTACTTGAGACTTTCCACCTTCTTCAACTGTCCACCTCCAAGTGCTATCCCACTCATTGGTCTGTCCCTTTTCCTGGTCGTTAACAGGATCTCACATTTACTGATGTAAATATGATAATATGATTATAAATTCAAAGAAATGCCAGGCTGTGAGATTTGTTAATAAAAGAAATCAAATTGTCTTTGAATATTCAGTAGGTGAAAATAGAGTTATATTTTGAGACGAATCTAGGTATTTAGGTGTAACTGTGGGGGGCGGGAATTTGCACTGGGGTAAGCACATAGGAGAAATAGTGAAGAAAGCTTACAAGTCGCTACATATGGTTATGCGAGTGTTTGAAGGGGCTAGCAGAGAGATTAGGGAAAGGGCATGCATGTCCCTAGTCCGTACGCTGCTAGAATATGCTGGAGGAGTGTGGGATCCATACCAAATGTACCTAATGAAGGAATTGGAAGGAGTTCAAAGGAAGGCCACCAGGTATGTGATGGAGGACCATCAAGTAGTGTGAGTGGTCAAGATTTGGGTTGGAGAAGTCTGGCTGGTAGACGTTCAAGAGCAAGACTAGGGGGTATGTTCTTAGCTTACAAAGGGGAAATTGCATGGGAAGACATTCATGGAGATTGGGAAAGAAAGGTTCATATATGGGCAGATATAGTCATTCTTGTAAATTGAAATTAAACCAGTGGAATAGTAACTGGGGCAAATATTCATTCATTGGGAGGGGGGAAGTAGAATGGAACAGTTTGCCAGGGAGCATTTTCAGTCCTTTGCCTTCTGATGTTGGTATATTCAAAGAGTTGGTGAGGAAGCACCAGATCGGGAGACAGTGATGTACGGTACATAACTTAAAGCATGAAAAACGTGTAAATTAATAGTATTTTATGTTTACAGTAATTCTATTATTATAATAATTATTATTATGATTACCGGTATCTTCTTTTAGCAATTAATACTTATTTTCTAACTAATCCTTATTTTCTAACATTTCTGTGGTTGTATGAATGAATTGTTTTGTGTAAATTGTAATTTGCCACCATGGACAGTGTCCACATTTGCAAATAAATTATGTATGTATGTAGATAGGCAATGCAACTTCTGCAGGGGAGTAAGCCGTAGACATTGCATGATGATACAATAGGTCTCGTTGAGCGCCACATTAATCCTGTAGGAATGAATAGAGTTGTGACATATTAGGCAGGCACACAAAATGCGAGAGCCTTATTGTTCATGGATGTGCACCCAATGTTGTACCAGTTAGCTTCCGAACAACATTGTTCCTGACTGCTACTTCCTACTTGATGTTCGAGCAGTGTTCTTGTAGGCAAGAGCATACATAATCCAGAGTTACTCCAATATACTCGTCTTTTGGAGTTGCATATTGTTGTAGTGAAGTTCCTTTCTAAGTGACCTGACGAGTTCTAGATGCTTGCCTATTCCTCAAATGGAAAGCACAGATCAGAGTTTTATTTTATTTTATGGGATTTGTGTTCAGATGGTTCTCCCTGTAATATGCAGATAGCTTTTACTCGACTACTCGAAACGACTAGTATGGACAGTGATCAGCTGCGCAAATGAAACTTAACGTTCCTTTGGGTATTGCTCGGTCATTGGTACCGTATATTAGTAGATGTTGAAAATGCGTTTTGCAAAACCTTTCTAACTGCACAGACCAGCTGGTAGTCCTTCCTGATAAAGTTTCTACAGGAGAGGAGAAGTCTGTGATTTACTATGTAATATTCTGCTGGCAAGTGTACAAACACAGCTCATGTATTCTGCCATATTTCAAACTCATATTTGATATGCTGCATTAATTTCAGCACTTGTGATGTGCAGTTTTCTCTCAATCTGAAACCAGCTTGTTGAGGTATAAGGAGAGGCTCCAACTTATCTATCAATCTATCCAGTATGAGTGATCTGTTGTCTGTTCACAGAAGAGAACTAGGTCAGTTGCCCTTTGGATCAATTTTAACTTTGCATGGCTTGAGAACAGCTATTACTCTTGGCCTCTCCAAATCTTTAGGATCTTGCAGGACTGAGTGCAATCATTCATCAACTCCATCATCCTTCGCTCCGTAGGAGTCCCAAAGTAATTTATCTGTTCAACTCTAATATCACCGAGACCCACAGCTTTATCGTTCTTGCATTTACTCATTGATGACTCAAATTCAGTCTGAGTGAAAGGTTGTGATCAAATGGTACTTTGTCGTTTTGGTTGTCGTTCAAGTGGCTTCTTTCCAATCCTAATAGTACGAGCTGGTTTAACATTACCAAGAGCTGCTATGCAATTCGGTATGGCATGCCTTATTATTTGCATATGATTGTGATGGCTTCAGAAGGTGACTGCTCCTACTGATCTGCCATCAGTTTCAACCACTGCTCCTTCCTTGCCTCACGTGCTGCCTGGGAAGTTTCTTCGCCGGAAAAATCTTTACCGTGGAGTCTAATAGTCTTCCAACAAGATAGCTGTTTCAGATGTAATGCTTTGGTGATAATGATTCGTCCTGCAGCTCCTTAGAATGGATGCCTGTGAACATATTTTCACGAGATCAACAAAATGTTTATACTCTTTGGAAATCAATCAGAGCAATAGCATTTCAAAAAACTTTGGCAATTAATCAAGAAGTTAAACCTATGTTTGAATCGCACTACCTGTTATACAATACAGGACATGTTATTGGGCTGTGTGGTGTGTGGGGGGAATAGGACTGCATACCAGTTTGGTATGGTGTTGTTAATTCATTTTAGGGGCTTGGGGCCATCAGCCCCATGTAGTTGGGTGTGTGTTGTAATTGTCTGAAATCCCTTATGTGATGACTGCAGTAATGTGTGTACCTGTATTAAGGACACGGCAAAGCAAAGCCAACCCCGTACAGGCCATGGAGGCCCTGGAGTAGTGGAAGGTAGAGGCTTCCACTTTTTGTGACATCGGTACTAGATGGGATGGAGTTGTCAGCTCCATGCCCGGCCGTCTTTGCTCCCAGGAATTGTCCTGGTACTCACACCTGGTGTAGGCTGAGTGAACCCCAGGGCTATTTGCGTTTCCGAAAGAGGTAGTTTTGTTTCTAAAATCCACTACCTGGGTGAGTCGAACCTTTCAGTTAGAAGCTCAGCACCTCTACCGACTGCGCCACACAGCACCCCTCTATTAAGGACAGGGATGAGGTAAAGGTACCCCGGGACTTGCAGTAAGGTACTATCGCGGCATTCGCATGGAGGGAGTGTAGGAAAAACAGGGGAAAACACTCAGGATTGTCAGCGCCGGGATTCGAACCTGCGATCCCCGGATATGCAGCTGCCCTCACGGCCGTGGTGCACGATTTATCAAGCACGGCTACGCCGCGGAGTAGTTTGGTATCCATCCTTGCACTATATATTTACTTTCAGAAAACATGAGGTCTGGGTTGTATCCTCGTTGCCATTGTCCACTGTTGAAAGGACGAGGAAGGTTTCTGTCATGGACGAGAGACAGCTGGTTGATTTCCATGAAAGTACCACCTGTTTGTTTGAAGCCATTCTTCAGTGTTGCCTTATTGGCGATTGATATTATAACTTTCAGTCGGTCAACACAAAGTAATTCAAATTACTAGCTGCCACGGTGCGTGAGTGGTTAACGTGTCGGTCTACTAACCCCAAGCTTGCAGGTTCGCTCCTCGCCGTGGTAAGTGATTTTTTGAAAGGCGGCAAAAATTACGATACGCATATCATACGATGTTGACATGTAAAATAACCCATTTGAATTCAGTAGGCCGTGTTCAAAATGGCAAAATTAATATCGGGAGTTTCCGCCAACACAAAGTTCCTCATTTCTCTACTAGAAAGCGCTATAGATTCAAAGAGCTTAGATATCTAACCTCCTTGACTCACATAGTGCTCCAAGGAACAACGGCATTCGACATGCAAGCTACCCTCTGGGTGTCAAATAACAAAGCTTGCACCCAGCATCCGAGGCCATACGATATTATTATTATTATTTATTTATTTATTTATTTATTCGTTAATTCCCCATAAGGAGAGCGTTACAACACAATCAATTTTCATGTTTCATTCTGGACCTTTCTTCTTTTTTCCCAAAAACCTCTCATATACACACTATGTTTCCTCTTTCTCTCTTCTGTCCACCTCTTTGCTGGTTGTCTCTCTTTGGGAGTTTGCTCAAACTTCTGTAGTCTAGGGTTTTCTCTGTACTGTATTTGCTCCTGTCTGCGATGTCTTCTGTAGAGATGTTTAGTTTCTTAAGGTCTTCCACGGTTTCCTTTACCCAATTGGTTTTTAGTGTGCTATTCGTAACTATATTAAAAATTTTCTTGGTCAGTCTGTCTTCGGTCATCCTATGTATATGTCCATAAAATTTTGCCCTTCTTTTCCTTATGTTGTTTGTAATCGTCTCTGTCTGTTTGTACAGTTCTATTGTCGGTCTCTTCATCCATATTCCCTCTTTCTGAACTGGCCCGTAGATCTTTCTGAGAATTTTTCTCTCTTGTTTTTCTAATTCCTTGATTTTTGTTCGCCCCTTGATTGCTGTCGTTTCTGAAGCGTATAAGGCCTCTGGTAAGACTACTGTACGGTAGTGTCGTAATTTGGCATTGATGGAAATACTTTTTTTATTGTAGTGGTTCCATGTAAGTCGGTATGCTTTCTGCAATTTAGCGATCCTGTCTTCATTGGATGCCAAGTTCAGTCCTGTTTTCTGTATAATCTCTCCTAGATATTTGAAACTTTCCACTTGTGTTATTTTTCCATACTTGGTTTCCAGTGGGTGCTTGTCTGTAGATTTTGTGTCCATGAACTGTGTTTTTTCGTATGAGATTTGTAACCCTGTTTTGGCAGAGATTTCATGTTGCGTCTCTAGAGCTTCTTTGGCTTCTTTTCTGTTATTTGTTATAATCGCTACATCATCGGCAAAGGCCAGACACTTAATGTTGACTGTCCTTTTCTGGTGTTTTGCCATTTTTATGCCTTTGACTCCTTTTTCCCATGTCTTGATTATTTTATCCAAAACTGAGTTGAATAGAATGGGTGATAAACCATCACCTTGTCGCACTCCTGTATTAATTTTGAAGTGTTCCGAGATCTCTCCCATGAATTTAACTTTGGATATTGTATTTGTTAATGTTTCTTGGATTAGTTTTCTGGACTTATTGTCGACCTTCATTTCTTCTAATGTGTTAAAAAGTGTTTCTCTATCTATGGAGTCGTACGCTTTTTTGTAGTCGACGAATGTGATTGTTGTGTTCCTGGTTTTTCTCGTTGCTAGTATTGTTCTCAGGCACCAAATCTGCTCACTGCACGATCTTCCCTTCCTGAACCCTCCTTGGTATTCTCCTATCTGTGGATCTATCTGAGGCTCTATCCGTTTAAACAGGGCTTTGGAGAAAATTTTGTATGCGACGGGTAATAGTGAAATCCCTCTATAATTATTAGGGTTCGTTTTGTCTCCCTTCTTGTGGAGAGGGTGTATTAGAGCTGACTTCCATTCTTCTGGTACCTTCCCTGTTTCCCAGATGTTTTCGATGATTTTGTGTATTTTTGGTGTAACATTTTCGTGGTCTAATTTCCAGATTTCCGAAATCAATCCGTCTTCTCCAGGCGCTCTATTGTTCTTTAGTGATTTTATTATTTCCACGATTTCTTCAAGTGTTGGAGGTTTGGAATCAATGTTAGGTTCTGGCTTTTCGAACTGTAATCTGTGTGTTGGTTTATCACAGTTAAGCAGTGAGTCAAAATATTGTGCCAGTATCGTACAGTTCTTTTTCGGGTTTGTCTCCAGTGTTCCGTCTTGTCTTTTGAAGCATAAGCTCGGTGGTCGATATCCTGTCATATTCTCTCTGAAGTTTCGTGTGTTATTTTTGGTAAAATCCTCTTCTATCTCCTTGAGTCTGTTGTTATCGTAGTTTCTTTTTTCTCTGCGGATTATTCTCGAGGAGTCTTTTTGTATCTTGTTGAATTCTTCCCATTTTTCGGGTGTTCTATGGCTGTTAAATTTTTTCCAGGCTAGTATTCTATCCTCTATGGCTCTGTCACATGTCACGTTCCACCATCTTGCTTCCTTTTCCTCGAGGGCTGCCCCATTTTTATCAGTTCTTTCATGTTTTCGGACATGTCCATCCAGTTGTTACTCTCAATTTTCTTAAGTCCTTGTGTTATTTCTTTCTTGTTTAATTGTAAATACTCTGGGTCTGTTCTGAAAATTCTGGTTGTTCTCTTAGTTTGTCTGTTTGGTATAAACTTAGCCTTGATTTGTAGTAGATGATGATCAGATTGGAAAAAACCTTTTCTCGTTCGTATATTCATAACTTCTCTGGTGTTTTTTTTTTGTAGATATCGCAACGTGGTCTATCTGAAATTCTCCGAGGGCGCTGTTTGGAGATTTCCAAGTCCATAGTTTCTTGTAGGGTTTCTGGAATTGTGTTGACATGATTTTGAGGTCAAAATTCCTACAGAAGTTTATCAAAATTATTATTATTATTATTATTATTATTATTATTATTATTATTATTATTATTATTATTCCAATTACTGGAATATGTGAAAAAATAACCTGAAATAAATTACATGAGATTGAAATATATTGTTATGGACTATTGGAGAAGAAGAAAACCATGGGATGACATGTGTCGCTCATCAAGCGATCATCATCAGTTACAAATCTACAAGACAATTAGCTCTACAAAACACTACCAAACCCACAGTGACACCCTCAGTCTCTGTCCTCCAACAACAAAATACAAAAAAAAAGTCAGAAAACTTAGTAAGTGTGGTTCGTACTACTGATAAATATTAAGCCTTTAGCCATTAAACACCTGAAAAAGGAATTATTTGTTTGAATGTTGCAAACCCTAAAAATGACGATCCCATCACCAAAATAGCCTTCCGCCCCCAACTAATCTATAATAATAATAATAATCATCATCATCATAATCATCCGAAAAATTCTTGGCCCAAGACTTACAGATGAAGGATATCGTTTACAATCGCACAAGATCACAGAAAAATATTCAAATATTGAAACCGATTTTCGTAAACGACGCTTGAAATTTTATGGACACATTATGAGGTTAGATGACAACCGATTAACAAAGAAAATATTGATGTACTCACAAAAATTAAAGACGACAACGGTTTGGATTAAACAAGTCCAAACTGATCTCAATAACACCAACATCGCACCCACAGATATCGAAGACCGCAAAACTTTCAGACATAAGATCTACACTTGGGAAGCTGCATCTGAAGATAAGCGCCCCCTGTGGGTGGGGGGTTTAGAATACACCCACGGTATCCCCTGCCTGTCGTAAGAGGCGACTAAAAGGGGCGACCTTGGCTATACTTTAAGGACTCCGCGTTGTTTTGTGAATTGGACCCCCAGTGGGTGGGAGGAAGCGAATACATCCACGGTACTCCCTGCCAGTCGTAAAAGGCGACTAAAAGGGCTTCTCGGAACGGTCCCCTTTCGAGGGTTTGACAGTCAGCTCTAAAAGACATACATCCGTGCGGTATAACTCTCATTAGGTTATATCGCACTTCTTTCCGTTACTGCTTTCAGGGTCTGGCAACCAAAATTTCTATATGTGCGTGCTGTTAGGGGATGGGCCACTTACGCTAGCGACTACGCTCGAAAGCCTGTTCCGGTCT
Source organism: Meconema thalassinum (assembly GCA_946902985.2). Taxonomy (NCBI): domain Eukaryota; kingdom Metazoa; phylum Arthropoda; class Insecta; order Orthoptera; family Tettigoniidae; genus Meconema; species Meconema thalassinum. Next base: position 305,530,005 of record OX336392.1, on the reverse strand, counting down.
TGGCCGCGCCGACAGGTGGGTGTGCCATGTACCCGTTCAGTAGTATCCGCCTGACTACGCAGGTCCCCGCACAGCCGAATGTCTGAGCTGTAAAATCCAGTATATGCCAAGGGGTACATGCCGATACGGCATTGTAAAACATCGGACCCCCGGGCAATGCCTTCCAAGCTAGGCGGGCCTTGCCCTGGCTGGGTAGCACCTACTGTGACGGCCCGTGATCGGATGTCGGTGGCATTCGGGGAGGATGATCTGGCCATGGGTTCTAAAAGAAAAATCCCCAACCAGGGTGGACCTACACCCAAGTCTTTAACATTTGATTCCCTACGGGGATCAACCCCCTGGGAACAATCTGTGCGTGAAAATCTGGGTGTTAACACCCCCAAGTTTCTGGTCGCAACCAGAACGGATGGGGGTGATTTCAAGATGGTAAAGTCTATTTTGTTTTCTCGGCACATAGAAGGGGTCTATGGCGAGCTTGAGAAGGTACAAAAGATGAGAAACGGTAGCTTGTTGCTCAAGACTAGGACTGGTGAGCAGGTTGAACACCTTCTGAAATGTGACCACTTTGGCGATATCCCTGTCAAAGTGGAAAAGCACACGTCTCTGAATCTGGTCCGGGGAGTCATTTTCCACCGGGACCTGATTCTGAACACTGACGAGGAGCTCAAGGAGGATATGCAGCACCGTCACGTGACTGATGTCCGGCGCATTACGCGCAAGGTCAATGGTCAAATCGTGGATACTGGTGCTTTCATTATTTCCTTTGAGCTTTCGGTGCTCCCGGAGAAAGTCAAGGTAACAAGTTACCGTTGCGACGTTCGGCCTTATATCCCTCCACCAATGAGGTGTTATAAGTGCCAGAAATTCGGACATATGTTATCCCGATGCTCGAGCCCTGACGTCTGTGGAACATGCGGTAAGGTACCCCACGAAGCGGAAGAGTGCACAACACCATATCAGTGCACTAATTGCCCTGGATTTCATTCTCCTCGGGACAGGAACTGCCCTGTCTTCCTGCGTGAGAAGAAAATCCAGGAGATTAAAACCCTGGATGGTCTCACCTACCAGGAGGCCCGCAAGAAGTACCATACCACGATTTCGCCTTCTCCAACGATTGATTATAGAGCCATAATACCAACTTTGGTCCCGGCTACATCATCTTTTGTCTCCACTGTGAAACCTTCTAATGTACCACTGCCATCTACATCTCTAGCTACTCCCCAGAATCAGAACGAGAGCCCGAAGGTGACTTCAACTCCACCTTCGGCCAGCACGAAGGCTGTGCGAGCGAAGGCTGCTCCGCCCGCACAGCAGGGGAGGAAGTTGAAGACTTCCTCCCCACTCGGGAGGAAGTCGAAGTCTTCCTCCCCATCCAAACGGTCGGCGAAAGCCGCGCCGAAGCCGGCGGAGGCGGCATCGTCGACCAGGGTCAGGACTTCGGCTCCTGACCCGTCTATATACCTTAAAGAGCCGGGGGCGGGTAAGAAGGGACCCCGCACTACGCATTCCCTTTCTCCAAAAAAGGGGAAGCCATCCGCGCCAACACCTGCGGATGCTTCTGCGCCTGGGGACGTTTCGGCCCCCAGATCTGCGCGCTCCCCACGGAGATCCCCCCGCCGCCGAACTGCGTCCAGGAAATCTTCCACCGAGTCGATTCACTCCATGAACTCGCCTGAGGACATGGAGATTATAGTCGACGTAGTGACTGTAGATTCTCCAGAGTCAAAGTTGGAGTAGCTTGCTGCTCCAACTTATTCCCTAAGTTCACACAATGGCACTGTTACAGTGGAATTGTAACAGTTATGACAGGCATTTGACAGAGCTCCGTCAGCTTATTGCCCAATACGCGGCGAGTATAGTCTGCCTACAGGAAACAAACCTCAGACCTGATCACGAGACTGTTCTGAGAGGTTTCCGACTATACTCTAAAGAGCGACAAGACGCCGCCCGGGCTTCCGGGGGCGTTTGTACCTTCGTTCGCTCTGACTGCTATAGTGAGGAGTTTCCACTCGCCACTCCTCTGGAAGCTATTGCAGTTCGCGTGTCCTTGCCTGCTATGACAACTGTTTGTAACGTGTACCTTCCACCGAACCAACCCCTTGATATTAATGACGTCTTAGATCTTGTTGATCAACTTCCAGTCCCTTTCCTACTCGTGGGTGATTTCAACTCTCATCACCCCCAATGGGGATCACCATCTTCCTGCCCCAGAGGAAGGGACGTGGAAGGCTTAATTCAAGGGTTGGATTTATCTCTATTAAATACAGGGGAAGCTACACATTTTAGCTTAGCGCACGGCACGTACTCACACATTGACTTGAGTGTGTGTAGCCGTGCGCTGGTCCCCCTATTTGGTTGGTATGTACACGATGACCTCTGTGACAGTGACCATTTCCCGATCGTTCTTACCCTTCTGAACCAGACGCCCGTTGAGTTCCCCAGTCGTTGGGTTCTTAAGCGGGCAAATTGGCCCTCGTTTCAAGAACGAGCTGTGTTCGTTGATCTTGGTTGCCGGAGCGTCGATGACGAGGTACAGCACATCACCGATGTGCTTCTTGCTGCCGCCGAGGAGTCCATTCCATCCTTTTCTGGGACTCCTCGTCGCAAACTCGTCCCTTGGTGGACAGAGGATATTGCAGCGGCAATAAGAGACCGTCGTCGAGCTCATAAGCACTACCGTCGGCGTCCAACCATGGCCAATTTGGTGGCGTTTAAGAAATTTCGTGCCAAGGCACGGATTCTTATTCGCCAGAGTAAGAAACAATCCTGGGAACGGTATGTGTCTTCTATTACGGCACATACCCCCTCCTCTCAAGTGTGGACTAAACTACGACGCATTTCGGGAATTCAGACATCTTCTATTGTACAGGGAATTTCCATTGCTAATGAACTGGTTACAGATCCTTATAGCGTTGCAAACCATCTCGCCTCGTATTTTGCGGATATATCCGGTTCCGATAACTATGACCCTGCCTTCGTGGCCCTGAAGCGCGAAGCGGAACGTTTCCATCTTAGTTTTGCTTCCCGCGCTTCGGAGGAGTACAACGTGCCCTTTACGGAGTGGGAACTCCGCGGAGCGCTGGCGCTCTGCAGGGACACGTCTCCTGGCCCGGATAATATTCACAACCAGATGCTTAAACACGTTAACGATGAGAGCATTCGCTATTTGCTCAGGGTGTTTAATCGTATCTGGTTGGAAGGTGTGTTTCCAGCGCAATGGCAGGAAGGTATAATTATACCTATCCTGAAGCCCGATAAGGATCCCAAATTGTCAGGGAGTTACAGACCTATTTGTCTCACAAATGGTTTGTGCAAGCTCTTTGAGAGGATGGTCAATCGGCGCCTGGTGTGGGTCCTGGAGAAACGGGGACTCCTGTCTGAATACCAGTGTGGTTTCAGGGCGTCTCTGTGTACCAACGACCATCTGGTACGCCTGGAGACTGCCATACAGGACGCTTTTCTCCGGAGACAGCACCTAGTCGCTGTTTTCTTTGACCTCGAGAAGGCCTATGACACCACTTGGCGTTACGGCATCCTCTCTACCCTGCATCAATGGAAATTCCGAGGTAACTTGCCGGTTTTTATTGCGAATTTTCTGTCCCTTCGCCTGTTCCGTGTCCGAATAGGGGGGACATATTCGCAATATCATATACAGGAAAACGGAGTCCCACAGGGATCGGTGCTTAGCGTAACATTATTTGCGATTGCCATAAACGGTATAGTTGCTGCTGCTGGTTCAGCAGTGGTACCGTCGCTATATGTAGACGACTTCGCTCTACATTATAGTGCGCAAAATATGGCGGTCGCTGAACGACAGCTACAACAAGCTATTCGGAGAGTGGAACGCTGGACACTGGAGCATGGCTTTCGATTCTCAACCGCTAAGTCCTCGGTTGTCCATTTCTGCCGAAAGCGCACCCTCCATCCAGATCCTGAGCTTTACCTGGGCAATGTAGCTTTGCCTGTTGTTGCTGCGTACCGGTTCCTTGGGCTCCTTTTCGATCAGAAATTGACGTGGGAACCACATGTGCGATGTTTGAAAACTGCCTGCGCTAAGAAACTCAACATGTTGCGGTTTCTTAGCGGCACATCATGGGGGGCGGACCGCGCGGTGCTCCTGCGTTTTTATACGTCACTGGTTTTATCTAGGTTAGATTATGGCAGTGTAGCATATGGTTCGGCCCGTAAGTCGGTGCTTGTTAAACTGGACAGTGTCCACCACGCCGGTGTGAGGCTGGCGACGGGTGCCTTTCGGACAAGCCCTGTCGTCAGCTTGCTCGCCGAGGCTGGCGTACCTCCTTTACACCTGAGGCACCAACAAGTACTGCTGACCTATGCTGCAACTATTCGACAGATGCCACTTCATCCAAGCTATCCATGTTTGTTTTCCAATCCGAATCGCCGGCTGTATGATGTGCTCGCCCGAGCCACTCGACCGGCGGGGATTCGCTTGGATGACTTATACCGTCAGTTCCGATTTCCTTCTGTCTCCTGTATCGTCCGAGTACCTAGCAAGGCCCCTCCGTGGATGGTCTCTCGCCCTGATATCATCCTGGATCTGCACACCGGCCCCAAGTCGGACACTGACTCCTCCGTCCATCGGAGGCTGTTCCAGTCCGTGGTGACACGGTATCCGGGATCAGGGCTTGTATTCACGGACGGTTCGAGGGTAAACGAGAAAGTAGGCTGTGCATTTGTGGTTGAGGATCGTCGGTTTCTCTTTTCACTTCCCGAGGCCTGTAGCGTGTACACTGCGGAGCTCTATGCCATCTCAGAGGCTCTGCGGTACACGTTATCAGACGATCACAAGCACTTTCTTGTGTGTACTGACTCTCTGAGTGCGCTGCAGGCGATCGATGTGTGTTTCCCGAAGCACCCGTTGGTCCAGCGTGTGCACGACCAGCTCGTCACTTCGCGTAACGCTGGAACCGGGGTGACCTTTGTGTGGCTTCCTAGCCACATGGGTATTGCGGGAAACGAGCTTGCTGATCAGGCGGCGAGAGAGGCAGTCGCACTGCCCTCGCTACCGTATAAGGTGCCTGCTAGTGATGTGCGCTCTCAGTTGCGGCATACGATCCTGTCGCATTGGGAGGAGGCATGGCGTGCCACGCCTCCACCCAACAAACTGAGAGGCATCAAGGAGACAACGAAGGTGTGGAAATCTTCCTTCCGATCTCTCCGGAAGGAAGCTGTGGTACTCTGTCGACTCCGGATCGGCCATGGGATTGCTACGCACTCCCACTTGCTAAGGAGAGAAGATCCTCCTGTGTGTACTTGCGGCGTCCACCTAACCGTGGCACACCTTCTCTTGGAGTGTGTGGATCTGGCCGATCTGCGCAGGACTCTTAAACTGCCTAATACCCTCTCCCTTATTCTCCGTGATGACGGGCCGTCAGCTGACCTCGTCATCCGGTTCATGAGGGAGAGTGGTTACTTTTTTAAGTTTTAATGTGTAGTTACGACTTCTAATTGTGGTTAAATCTGTTTTATGTTTTTTTATTGTGTTATGTATTGTATTGTTCACTATGCCTTATTTGTTTTATCCTTTTTTACCATCCATTTTTTTATTTTTATTTTTCAAATAAGGCATAATTTTTGGGGCTCACTGTCTGTTTTATAAACACCATTTTCGTTTCATCCATGGCAGTGAGTTGATTTTATCTACATCCTTTCATTTCACGCCATTTCTTTTCATTAGGGGCCGATAACCTCGATGTTAGGCCCCTTAAAACAACAATTATCATCATCATCATCATCATGAAGATAAGCCCAGCAGACCTAGGGGAAAATGGACTGACGAACGTCGAGCTAAACATAGCGACATGATGGAAGAATTCTGGAAGAACACGAAAAATAACAGCAACAGATCATAACTTGCTTTATGTGATCCTGTATGGGTCGAAACATAATAAATAAATAAATAATAATAATAATAATAATCTTGGTGAAGCGTACAAGATGAACCATCTTATTTACATGGATGACATTAAACTGTATGCATCAACTAAAGTGCCCCTACAATATCTCATCTCTATCACTCAGAGCTTTTTCTCAGATATCCATATGCAGTTTGGTTTTGATAAGTGCAGAACACAGACTGTTATTAGAGGCTCGCACTCTGCACAAGGAATACCTGTTGGAGAGGGACAGAGAAGTATTCAGCCGTTGGAGGAAGGCGCATTGTACAAATATCTTGGGTTCGCCCAGAGCACCCGTCTCAGACATGGTGATATCAAGAAGAACATAACTGAGCAGTATACTTCACGACTTCGCAGTGTTCTCTCTTCAAAACTTAGCGCTAAACATATCATTAAGGCAGTTAACACATTTGCAATGCCCGTAGTTACATACTCCTTTGGTATAATCAGGTGGACTGAAACTGAGCTGCACGATCTGCAACGAAAAACATCAGTGCTTTTATCACGCCATCGTATGAACCATCGGAAATCAGCAATAGAGCGCCTGACTCTACCTCGGTCTGAAGGTAGTAGAGGACTGATAGACATCATGAACCTTCATACAAAACAAGTGACAACTCTGCGTGCATTTTTCCACAACAAAGGAGAAACATCCTCTCTCCATCGCACTGTATCTTCAGCTGATGATAATTACACACCGCTCCATCTGTCATCTTTAGATCCACCAGTAAAAGCAATGACAACTACTGAATACAAGATCGGGAATTGGAAACAGAAGGCGCTTCATGGGAAGTTTCCACATGAGTTGGACCAGCCTCACATCGACAAGTTAGCGTCGCAAGCATGGCTGACCCACTCGGTCCTCTTTCCGGAAACAGAGGGATTTGTTGTAGCTATCCAAGGTCAAGTTGTTGCTACTCGAAGCTATCGGAAATTTATCATAAAAGATCCAACAACAGAGAGTGAGAAGTGTCGCCGCTGTGGCAAATGTAGTGAGACCATTCAACACGTTATATCAGGTTGTTCCCACCTTGCCAACACTGACTACAAACATCGACACGATCAAGTCGCCAACATTATCCACCAGAAACTGGCCTTGGAGTACAAACTTCTTCAAAGCTCCGTCCCCTATTGGAAATACACACCATCTGCAGTACTCGAAAATGCCACACACAAGCTCTATTGGGACAGAGGAGTTGTGACAGATGTCGCAGTCAGTAACAACCGACCAGATATCATTGTCATCAATAAAGTACACAAAGAGGCATTACTGATAGATATCGGATATCCCAACACTCGAAACATCCAAACAACAGCTGCTACTAAAATATCTAAGTACACAGAGCTGGCAATTGAGATAAAGCAGATGTGGAAACTTGATTCGGTGACTACCATCCCAATAATTGTATCGTGTACTGGTGTTATACCGAAAACTCTCCACAGTAGTCTATCAATATTGAATCTGCACCCGCAGATATATATTGAACTACAGAAGGCAGTTCTGTTAAACACATGCCATATTATTAGGAAGTTCCTTCGTGACAATACCCTGGCCGAATACTTAGCAAGCCTCGATGATTCAGATGGAAATTTAGCTCATACTACAAATGAAGGAGACTCGTGAAGACGGCGGGCACGACATGGATGTGAAGTGCCTGAACAGTGTAATCCTAATTATCTCAGTACAGATGGTTCCTTGCTAAGGCCGAACCAGGCTGTAACAGAAAATGTAGCCGGTATTTGCCGTGATAATGTTGTCAAACAATAAACTATAATAATAATAATAATAATAACAATAATAGTAATAATAATGCTATGGGTTTTACGTCCCTTTTAACTACTGCGGCTTTTAGAGACGCCGGGATGCCAGAATTTTGCCTCGAAGGGGATCTTAGACGTGCCAGTAAATCACATTTAAGCACCCTCAAATGCCAGCTGACTGCGCCGGGATTCGATCCCGCTATCATGGGATCAGCACGCGAGAACGTTACCGCTGAGCCACGTAGCCAGTCCATCCAATCTCTGAAGAAGTAGCTAGTATTGCTATGATTATTATTGTGATATTTCACTTATTCCATTATTGGAATGATTTTGTGTTGAACGACTGAAAGTAACAATGTCTGGGGCCAATAACCTCGATGTTAGGCACCTTAAAACAACAATTAGCATCATCATCATCATCAATTAATGTCTTCGTTTTCATCCTCTCGTGTGCAGCTATTTAAGTCTCATAACACAAGCAATATTGTGTGCCAAGTTTTGTTTTCATCCTGTCGTGTACAGCTAGATTAGATTTTTATTAAATCCATTTGATCAATTACATTATTGTATACAATACATTTTTGATATAGGACACGTCAGAAATTACATCTATAAAATAAAAGAACTAGCAGGCATAATTACTAATACTATAACTATTTATAACTTATTATAATAACAGATCTTAAGAGATACAATCTTATTGGACAACTACTTACACCTTACTCTATTATTACAATATGAAAACTTAATTCTAAAAATACAACAACTTACAGCTAGTTATTACAATTAAAATAGAAAAGTAAAATATAATTATAGATTTCATCGCTCCTATACGCTAAGATATTCAACTACAGAGTAAAAACAATGGCACTGCAGATAAGCTTTCAACATCCTATCAAATGTTTTAATTTTTGGGGCAAGTTTTATATACTGGCGTAGTTTATTGTATAATTTAACTCCTGTGTGAAAAGTTCCTTTTTGATATATGCTTGTGTGTGTGTGTGTAGGTGTGAAATATGAATGTTTTGATTTCGTCTTGTATTATGCCTATGAACATCATTGTTTGTTTTAAGAAAAACATCTTTATTCATTAAATTATTTTTAAAAACATAATACTTTCAAAGATACATTTGCAGGGCAGTGGGAGAATGTTTAAATCTTTAAACAGAGGTCTACATGATTCTCTAGTGTTTACATTTGCCATAATTCTAATCGCCCTCTTTTGTATCCTAAACTTGCTCAGTACATCTGGTGACATACCCCAAAATATCACCCCATATCTTAAGTATGAATGGAAATAAGCAAAATAAGTATTTATTCATAATGTTGAATTTTGGGCTTATGCCGTGTTTTATTATACTAAAATTCGACGCGTTTCGAAAGAAACCATGTCTTTCATCGTCAGGAATAATCTGGAATACGACAATGTTGCTAAGAGAAAGCAATGAAGAACATATAGAAGGTGCCCAAAGATGGACGCCATTATAGCCCCATGTTAGGGACAACGGAAAGCAGCAGTGAATTACTTTCTCAGGGTTCTGATAATAGGTAGCCAGGATTCACTGAGATTTTAGCCGGTGTCGCGGTTGAAATTATCTGGGTGTTTACGTATTTCAACCGCCTCCCTGATGATTCTGGGACGATATTGCTTTATACGGGCAAGAACATCCACTCCTTGGAACATGACATCATGGCCAGGTGTTAAAGCATGATCGGCAACAGCTGATTTATCAGGTTGAACGAGCCTGATACATCTATTATGTTCCTTAATGCGAGTGCATATTGTTCTCGAAGTCTGCCCGATGTAAACCTTGCCACAAGTACAGGGAACTCTGTAGATACCCGGTTGTTGCAATTTAGGCAAACTGTCCTTAGTTGGTCGCAGGAGTTGCCTAATCTTAACAGAAGTTCCAAATACAGTCCGTATGTTGTACCGACGTAGGATTTTAGCAATACGATCCGTTGTGTTATGTATGTACGGAAGGTAAGCAGTTCCTCTTACATCTCTTTTCTCAACGGACGTCCTATTATTATTTGTTGGTTTCAGAACCGTAGAAATCAAAGCCTTGCTATAACCGTTGCTCTCAAAGGTGGTTCGCAGGGTGTTAATTTCTTCTTGTAAAGAAGACACTTCACAAATCCTCCTAGCCCTGGTAGTTAGAGTTGTAAGGATACCATGTTTCTGGGCAGGGTGATGGTGAGAACTTGCGTGGAGATATCTATTGGTGTGTGTTGGCTTACGAAAAACGCTGTGTCCTAAATATCCATCCTCTTTCTTGGTGACGAGAACATCTAAAAAAGGTATTTTGTCGTCAGATTCCTTTTCCATGGTGAAACAAATAGAAGGGTGCTGGAGATTAAGGTGATCCAGGAAATGGCTAAGATTTTCCTCACCTTCCGTCCAAACAACGAACGTGTCATCCACATAACGCCACCAGATCTTCGGTTTGAAAGGAGCCGACGACAAAGCTTTGTCTTCAAAGTTCTCCATGAAGAAATTAGCCACAACAGGAGAGAGAGGACTACCCATGGCCACACCATCAGTCTGCTCTTAAAAATTCCCATTCCATAGAAAGTAGGAGGAGGTCATGCAGTGATAAAAAAAAAGTCTTGTGATGTCTTCAGGAAAAAAGCCATTAATGAGAGACATAACACCATCAATAGGTACTCTCGTAAACAGAGACACCACGTCGAGACTCACTAGAATATCACCCGGCTGAAGTGTTATAGCTTTTAACTTTTCCACGAAGTGTGTGGAATCCTTAATGTACGAAGGCGTGTTACCCAGAAGCGGCTGAAGTAGTTTACCTAAGTATTTGGAAAGGGCATATGTAGGAGAACCAATCGTACTAACAATAGGTCTAAGAGGAACATCTTCCTTATGTATTTTAGGAAGACCATAGAGTCTCGGAGGAATAGCATCCCCTGGAAGGAGAGTCTTCGCTGCATCCACTGGAATAGATGATTGCTTGATCAATTTGACGGTGACATTTGAGTAGCGAGTATTAGGATCACGACTATTAATCCTATATACAGGATCTGATAACAAAGACGAGATCTTGGAATCATAATCAACCTTATCCAATACCACTGTCGCGTTACCCTTGTCAGCGGGGAGAACGATAATATCAGAATTGTCCCTTAGATCTTTAAGTGCCCGGCTTTCGCCTTGTTTTAAGTTGGTGTTAGGTGGCTTAGCGGTCTTGAGAACTCGGGAACATTCTTGCCTGGCTTCCTCGGCCTCTTCAGGTGTGAGGTGATGTACCGAGGATTCTACGGATGTAATAAGTTCTTCAATAGGAATTCTTCTAGGCGCTACAGCAAAATTGAGACTTCGTGGAAAAGTTAAAAGCTATAACACTTCAGCCGGGTGATATTCTAGTGAGTCTCGACGTGGTGTGTCTGTTTACGAGAGTACCTATTGATGGTGTTATGTCTCTCATTAATGGCTTTTTTTCCTGAAGACATCACAAGACTTTTTTTTTATCACTGCATGACCTTCTCCTACTTTCTATGGAATGGGAATTTTTATGAGCAGACTGATGGTGTGGCCATGGGTAGTCCTCTCTCTCCTGTTGTGGCTAATTTCTTCATGGAGAACTTTGAAGACAAAGCTTTGTCGTCGGCTCCTTTCAAACCGAAGATCTGGTGGCGTTATGTGGATGACACGTTCGTTGTTTGGACGGAAGGTGAGGAAAATCTTAGCCATTTCCTGGATCACCTTAATCTCCAGCACCCTTCTATTTGTTTCACCATGGAAAAGGAATCTGACGAAAAAATACCTTTTTTAGATGTTCTCGTCACCAAGAAAGAGGATGGATTTTTAGGACACAGCGTTTTTCGTAAGCCAACACACACCAATAGATATCTCCACGCAAGTTCTCACCATCACCCTGCCCAGAAACATGGTATCCTTACAACTCTAACTACCAGGGCTAGGAGGATTTGTGAAGTGTCTTCTTTACAAGAAGAAATTAACACCCTGCGAACCACCTTTGAGAGCAACGGTTATAGCAAGGCTTTGATTTCTACGGTTCTGAAACCAACAAATAATAATAGGACGTCAGTTGAGAAAAGAGATGTAAGAGGAACTGCTTACCTTCCGTACATACATAACACAACGGATCGTATTGCTAAAATCCTACGTCGGTACAACATACGGACTGTATTTGGAACTTCTGTTAAGATTAGGCAACTCCTGCGACCAACTAAGGACAGTTTGCCTAAATTGCAACAACCGGGTATCTACAGAGTTCCCTGTACTTGTGGCAAGGTTTACATCGGGCAGACTTCGAGAACAATATGCACTCGCATTAAGGAACATAATAGATGTATCAGGCTCATTCAACCTGATAAATCAGCTGTTGCCGATCATGCTTTAACACCTGGCCATGATGTCATGTTCCAAGGAGTGGATGTTCTTGCCCGTATAAAGCAATATCGTCCCAGAATCATCAGGGAGGCGGTTGAAATACGTAAACACCCAGATAATTTCAACCGCGACACCGGCTAAAATCTCAGTGAATCCTGGCTACCTATTATCAGAACCCTGAGAAAGTAATTCACTGCTGCTTTCCGTTGTCCCTAACATGGGGCTATAATGGCGTCCATCTTTGGGCACCTTCTATATGTTCTTCGTTGCTTTCTCTTAGCAACATTGTCGTATTCCAGATTATTCCTGACGATGAAAGACATGGTTTCTTTCGAAACGCGTCGAATTTTAGTATAATAAAACACGGCATAAGCCCAAAATTCAACATTATGAATAGTAATACGGGCCGTGAAAGTCTAAATGACAATATAAAATAAGTATTTCTTAATGTGTGCATGCTAGTGCAGGTTTTCAAAATACGTAACGCAAAGCACATCGAGTTCAGTTTAGTATTCAGATATTGTATATGTTTATTCCATTTCAAGTCACGTTGTATCCATAGTCCTCAAAACTTTGTTTTTGATTTATTTTCTATTTGATGACCATTTAATGTTATATTGGGCTTCACAGGATTCCTATTCTGTATAGTGTGGAAATTTAGAGGTACTGTTTTTTTTATAGTTTATTATGAGGCGATTATCTTGTGACCATTTGGTTAACTCTTCTGTAACAGAGTCAGCAGACTGCTGTAAGACCTGTTTAGTTTCACCTTTTATTACGAGTGTTGTATCGTCCGCAAACAAAATTTCCTTATGTGAATGAACGTTCTGTGTTATACATTGATATATAGAAGAAAGAGTAGTGGGCCCAAAACCGATCCCTGGGGTACTCCAAACTTAATAATTACCTCATTGGACAATGTTTCATTAAATAATTTAGTTCCATCATCCTTGTGTCTCAAACTTACTATTTGTTTACGCCTTGTTAAGTAAGACTCTATCCATTTATTAGCTAGACATCTAATACCATATTGATTTAGTTTTGTAAGGAGGATTTTATGGTCAACAACATCAAATGCTTTCGATAAATCCAAGAATAGGCCAGTTACATGTTCCTTATTGTCAATTAATTCCAGTATACTATTACTACATTCATAGATTGCTGTCTGTGTAGATTTTTCCGTTCTGAATCCATGTTGTGAGTTTGATAGTATTTTATTTTTTTCTATAAAACTTATCAGTCTCTTATACATGATTTTTCCACACTTTTTGTAATACCAGTTAGTAAGGTAATAGGACGATAGTTATCTAATTCATATTTTGAACCGTTTTTGTGCACTGGAATTACTTTTGATAACTTCAAAATATCCGGGTAAGTTCCTGAGAGAATTGAACTGTTTATTAAGTGCGTAAGTGGATTTATTATATTTTCTGCACATTTCTTTAAAATTGCATCAGGGATGTATCAATGCCAGCACTTAGAATTTAGTGTATTTACCTGTGATTTGTTTAATAATTTTTGTGGAATTCCCAGAAAATAGTCATTAAAGGTGTTGGCTATTTCCTCTGGATTATTACAGTAATCACTTTATTATTCCTGGTCAGTGTAATGTTCCTTTGATTTTAGCAGATTTTCCAGTTTTTTCTTTATCACGGACCACACAGCCCTGTTAGATGATAGGGAAATAAAATTATCATTATGCATTTTCTTAGCTAGTCTTATTACCTTATTTAATATGCTAGTGTATTTTTTGTAGTATAAATTGAATTCAGGTGTTGTGTGGTATTGTTTATATAATTTGTGTAGAAATTTCTTTCTTTGACATGAATAGTTCTTTGTTTAAAGGGGAATGCTGTATCAAAATAGTGTTTTGGGGTACTGTTAAATGCATTAAATTTATCATTTACATGTTTTAGTTTATAAATTTCTGACCATGTTTCCTTATTTGGAGTGACCGGGATTTGAACCACAGACCGAGCGGCGAGAGGCCGGCGTGCTGCCGCCTAAGCCACGGAGGCTACTCTTGTTATTGAGTAACAATACTAATTTATCTATACATAAACGAAACTTTCCTGATGGAGAACGGTATATGCATACAATTATTAACTTAAACTGCTGTATTTTTACGGTAGAGAATTCAAATTCCTGTTCCATAATTAGATAATCATAAGCTGTTAACTGTTCATGATCTAAATTATTTCTTAAGAAGATACAATATAAAGACCTACTTGTATGTAATAGGCATGGCGGGGGCATCCTGCAAACCGATGGCCAGCCCGCTATTAATGCCGGCAGAGTGTAATAAGAAAACAAAATCCCATCCCAAACGGGTTCGAACAAGCCACCTTCCTTCTGTCAGCGCGAGTTCGTATTCACTGAGCTACGGCACTTGTCGAATAGTCGCGCATAAAACACCTACGAATTTTGAGTTTCCTGCTACTGTTCGCCTCTCTCCTATGTAAGGCCGTTTACAGGATATGGAGCTATATAATTGCTTTCCACAGTCCTAGATACTCTAGTAGTGATGGCACCTTCTGAATGAGTAATGTTTCATTGCCCCTGAGTATCGAACTAGGAACTACAACATCATGGTTGCATGGCACATTGAGATTATATAAGTATGGATATTTTCAGAATCATCAGGGCTGCCAACTCTATAGGCCTAATAATGGTTTCATGACTTTTGGGCTCAATATCTCACAATCTAAGCATGAAACTACTTTAAATTCAAACTTGAATCAATGTTAGACCTAGAGGTTTTCAAGTAAATTATTAATACCAGTGTTGACAACGTAAATCTACGCGTATTTTAAAGTTCCATATTCAACATATTTAACACGTATAGCCTACTACTAAAGGGGTATCCTCCGCGGTGTAGTGATCAGCGTGCTTAGCTGACAACCCGGAGGTCCAAAGTTCAATTCCCGGCTCTGCCACGAAATATTAAAAGTAGTATGAGGACGGGAACGGGGTCTACTCAGCCTCGGGTGGTCCAAATGAGTTGAGGGGGTTTTATTACCACCTCAGCCATCCTCGAAGTGTTTTTTGTGGTTTCCCACTTCGTCTCCAGGCAAATGCCGGGATGGTACTGTATCCATATTAGAAGAGGATGCACTTGTCAAAATCCGAAGATCGACTGGATCGTAAAATCTCGAACGTCTCCGGCTAGAAAAACCTGAAAATCCTACCGACAAGTACTACATGAGGATACAACAGACATGCGATTGTGTTATGGACTACTCTACTGGGACAAGAACTCAAACTACATTGGGAGTGTGAGAAATTTGCGAATCTCGGGGCGAAATGGGATTTAAATTACTGGGAGCCATTTCCATAACACAATCTCTCTGTAATTAATATAAATCACGTAAGTCGATGTATAAAAAGCACGAAATAAATTTATTAACCAATAGAAACAACACATTTTAAATAAAATAAACTTCAACCATGAATTTAAGTAAATATCCTCGAAGAACAATGACACGCTTGTCATTAAAAAAATTACATTTCTCCAACGACATTCCAACAATAGCTTCACTTCAAACTAAAATCCACTTATCAGCTGTCATCTCCTTGCACGATTACCCGGCTTTTGCTGTACGTGAGTCGTTGATGCCCCTTTCAACCGAAGTAATAGGACCCAGCAACATGAAATGTTACCAAGCATCGTAAATAGGAACCAGTACGATGGGGACTTTTGTTGGAATAAACTTTTCAGAAATTAAGCAGTGTAAGAACAACCCAGTAGCCCCTTTGGCTGCTATAAGCAACAATATCAAACTGGACAACGAAGTAGTGGTGGTCGAGCCTTTATTGATTTTCCAGAGAACCGTAATTAACAAGAGAACTGAAGGGGATGTAGAGGAGCTGTTGAAGTGTGAGTTACACCCATATCCCACGACTCTTTCTGATGAAGGGATCATGAGGAAAACGAATAATTCCACTCCCAACGATGCCTTTACTTCATGCAGTCAAATGATCACCCTGAAGAACTGTTTCACAGTAATCAATGGTGGCTTTCTTCTTCATAGAGTAAAGTGGATCAGCAACACCAAGTTCGCTTCCATCTGCAATCAATATGTGCCTTACGTTATCAACCAATACTGCTACAACTGTGCTGTTGTGTTTAACGTTGACGAAGACACGAGTCCACTAAATAGGCGAACAACATCGGAGAGCATCAAGTAAAACATCAGTGGATCTAGACTTTGATGATAACATGGTGGCTACTGTTCAGCAGGAAAACTTCCTTTCCAACGAATGAAAAAAAAATGAGCTGATTAGTATGTTACCGCAGGCCTTGGGTGCAAAATGTATACAGTTCACCATAGCCAAATGAGACGCTGACTGTAGCATTGTCAGGTGTGAATGACAAAATACCTCTCATTCAACTGTGGTGGTAGTTAGCGAGGACGTAGACCTGCTCGTCTTACTCGTGGCACTCACACCACGAGTCACGAATGTCCTTTTCAAGAAGCCTGGACGAGGCAACACAGATGACAGACTGTATTCCTCCCACCAACTTCAGACCTTGCCATTCTGCCAGTACATTCTATTTATCCATGGCTTCACTGGATGTGATACCACTTCTGCCATGTTTGGAAAAAGTAAAGCAGCCATAATCAAATGTTTCGAGCGGTATCCCAACGAAACCAAAAACATCGCTGACGTTTTTATGGTTCCACATCCACGCCAGGAGACATCGATGAATCTGGGGAACAAATGTTCCTACTGATGTACAGGCACCACTCCACGAGCTTGACCTCAATTATCACAGGTACATTTCATTTTGTATTGCATGTACTGCGTTGAAGCATGCTATTTGATAAATACATGAAAAATCCACAGCCTGCTTCCAGTCTCCGACCGCGTCAGGAATGGAATGAATGAAGCCCCCATCTAGCGGCGAGGATATGGACTGTGCCGGCTGCCGAGGCCTGACGCACTCCTCTGGGGCAATTATTAAATGAATGACAGATGAAATGAAATGATAGTGGAGAGTGTTGCTGGAATTAAATTCTTGACAGGGAAAACCGGAGTACCCGGAGAAAAACCTGTCTGCCTCCGTTTTGTCCAGCACAGATCTCACCACGGACCCAGCGGTGAGAGGCCGGCGTGCTGCCGCCTAAGCCACGGAGGCTCCTGATCAGTGGCGGATTCAGAGGTTCACTTCGGAGGGGGCACTCTAGCATTTCAGAGTAGCTAGAGAAAATATGTAATAAAATTACTTCGCCCGGTATCTTTAGCGGTTTACCCAGCATAAGCTTGGAAGGCGCACGGACGGCAGGTCCCAGACAGAATTCAGAAAAATCGAGGTGAACAACGAAACTCCAAATATATATACTCTTCTCTGAAGTCTTAACTCGACACGACTCGAAAGTTGATGCTGGCCGAAGCTCTCTCACTACCTCGTAAACTCGTTCCAAAGCCAGTAATTTATATTTCAACTGAATGGAGATTTTTGGAAGAAATGAAAACGTAAAATCATTTATAGTGGGCGATGTATTAAAGATTGAGATATGCTGTCGTGGGCCTTTTTGTAGAACTTTTCAAGTTGGCCAATTCTTACACTCATACTAGGCCTATAGTCTATAGATATTTTTGATGGTTTATCCAGCGTAAACTTAAATGGCGCAGGGACGGCAGGTTTTTCTTCGACTCGATGTACTGAAATCGTTACTGCTCGGCTTCTTGTGGTCACAAATGAATGCTTTTCTACAGAAACCTTCCTCGAGAAATCCTTAACAGAATGGTGAAAACCTCATCAAAATCCATCCAGTGGTTCTCGAGATCACCCGTTACATCCAAGAATCGGGGACTCTGTTTTATACTACAGTATGTCGAGATGCCCGCGACTATCATTGAAACAAATACATGAATTTATAACTAGTATGGGCTATAAAATCTACGTAAGACTCATTAAATACGTCATACAACTGTACCTTCGGATACTTGTAGAGGACTGAACTATTAAAAACAGAGCATTCTTTTAATGTTCCTATGAATTAAAAGCGTACAGTATAATCAACATTGTGATTTAACATGACTTATGTTTACAAAGGAAATAATCGCTCAGGTGAGTTAAAATTCACAAAACTCCTACAAAAGTGAAATCATCAGTTCCGCGAATAACGCGCTCAAGGCAGTTGCCAGCTTGCTGGCCGCCGCGAGCGATAGTGTCGCTCCATCTACCAAGGATGCAATTCCGTAACGCAGCGAGCTTCGTGACTGTGTATACAACTGGTAATACAACTCCGTCCTCCCAGGTTTGCCAATCTAACTCTTCCCCCGCGAAATATAGCTTATTTCAAACTGAGGCTAGCACCAAATAATTTTGAATCCCACCTAGCTGGACAATATTAGTATTTTTCTTTTCTTAGCGGGAGAGAACTTATATGTAAATTAATCTACTTTTAATTCAAAATAACGCGTTTTAATAAGGACTTCGAAAATTCGATGGGTACATTAACACTATTCGTGGGATCGCTATTAACTCGCATGTAGCATTTGTAAGGTAAAAAGGACTTAGTAGGTGACAAAAATCTTCGAAAATGATATTTTAGGCAATATAAAGCACAGGATCTTGTTGAAAAAATTGTATAAACATAAAACTGAGTAGCCAAGTTGCTACAGTATGTCCAACAATTCCCCGAATTGCGATTATCTCCCAGTTACGAATGAGTGAAACTTGTCGCATGTGTAGTGTAAGCAAATAAACCTTTTTCCGGCTGCATGTAGCATTTGTAAGGTAAAAAGGACTTAGTAGGTGACAAAAATCTTCGAAAATGATATTTTAGGCAATATAAAGCACAGGATCTTGTTGAAAAAATTGTATAAACATAAAACTGAGTAGCCTATTGTATAACTCATAAGTCAACAGAATATATCGTGAGAGGACATGCCCACTTTTGCTGAGACTTCTGTAAATGTCTTCTCTTGTTGCGAGATACGCAATCTTCATGTTGGTAGCACATATAGATTCGAGTTTATGCTGTTCCTGTCAGGGGAACAGGAATGTTATAGATTTACCATTTCAGTCAAAAATTAACTTCATTTTTTTTACACAACTGTATTTTTGTTGTTGTTGTCTTTTGTGCATATTGTACTATTCGAAACGTTTGGACCAAAAACACGAAACTTTTCTTGTGTAATAAATAATAATATATCATTGAGAAATGGAAATACTTGTAGAGTTGTTGCTATAATAATAATTCATTTGAGGGGCTTGAGACATCTTGGTCATCAGCCCCGTATAGTTGGGTGTGTGTTGCAGTTGTCTGGCAACCTATATTGCTGTGATGACTGTAGTAATGTGTGTAAATATATCAGGGACAGGGATGGGGTAGACGCTCCGGGACTTGTAGTAAGACACTATCCCGGCAATTTCCTGCAGGGAGTATGGAAAAACTTGAGGGAAAACCACACTCAGGATAACCGCTGTCAGCATCGGGATTCAAACATATGATATTCGTACTTACTGCAGGTGCCCTCGCGGCCATAGTGCACGTTTGACGAGCGCGGCTATGCCGCGGGACGAAATGCTTGTAGAATTTGGATTCGAGTAACTATAACCCCCCTCCCCATTGGTCGATTCTGGCTACGCTACTGCTTCTACCTGTCCTAAACATAAAAAATTGTATGTCGATGTAGCGATTATATTAACAGTGTTGCCATTACATACTATATGATAACAAACATTGACCACATTCATGAAGGCAGGCAATACAGCAAAGATTTTACTTGCAGTACAATTTGCAGAAACAATCATTTTTATCGGCAATATCAATGTAGCAGACAATTGGTTTTTCGGGGGGGGGGGGGCACTTGTCCCTGGTGCCCCCCGCTGCATCCGCCACTGCTGCTGATAAATGCATATTCTATTCTACAGGGTCTTTACTTTTGCTTGGCAAGGACATTCTCGCTCACGCGCTCCGCCAGTGACAGCTCAGTTCATAAGGAGATGCCGATTATGTTTGACAGTGGATGGGGAACATTTTCAGCATCTACTGCAAGCATGGTGAGTAAAACTGCATGATACTGATTTTAAGCGCGGTATTCTGTCGTACATACGCGCGCGCAGTCGCCGGGAACTGAGCTGCCACTGGCGGAGCGCGTGAGCGAGAATGTCCTTGCCAAGCAAAAATAAAGACCCTGTATTATAGGAATCTCCGTTTCGCGGGCTTATAGGTCGTGTTCCAAGGACATTTTGTCGTCCTGACGTTTCGCTGAATACTGCGTTCAGCATGTTCACAGGTTACATAAAGCGAGGTAAAACAAGTAAACAGAAGATATATAAATAGTCAACAACCCACACATAGAGGCTACCATAGCAACGGCGTACCACATAAAAGTAATGCATCAAGGACAGGGCTGCTCGTCTGTTGCATCTTCTCGTCTACGACGGTCAATCAGGGCAGGCTTGAGGGGATTAAGGACTGGAAGCCAAGCTCTGTTCACACGTTCTGCTTCCTCCTTAAGATTGAAGCTGTTAGTATGCTTCAGGATTTCAATGGCCTCCCTTTGTAGCCTGGCATGATAAGACACCGTGGTGGACAGAACTTCGGTGTCTCCATATCTTATATCGTGACCTGCAAGTAGCGAGTGTGCTGCTACAGTGGATTTATCTGTTTGTCCCAGCCGGCTGTGTCGTTCGTGCTCCTTGAGGCGAGTGGCAATACTTCTTTTCGTTGTTCCAATATATACTTGGCCACAATCACACGGGATTTTATAAACCCCTGCCGCGGTATGAGGATGTCGCTTATCTTTAGCGGACCTAAACATGTCCTTAATTTTTCGTGTAGGCCTGTATATGGTCTTTATATCATGGGACTCGAGTAGCCTCCCTATTCTGTCCGTGACCTTTTTTATATATGGAAGAAAAGCTCTAGCCAGGGGCTGCTTGTCTCCAATTACCCTTGTAGTTGGACGTCTCGGATGGAGTGCTCGCTGGATATCTTTCTGGCTGTACCCATTCGCGCATAAGGCCTCGTTGAGGTGTTCAAATTCTTGTTTTAGGCACTGCTTATCACAAATTCTTTTAGCGCGGTCAGCCAGTGTTTTTATAACTCCGTATTTCTGTCGTGGGTGGTGGTTGGACGTCTTATGTAGATATCGGTCAGTATGGGTCGGCTTACGGTAAACTGTATGTCCCAAAGTTAGATCAGCGGTCTTCGTTACCATAACGTCGAGAAACGCGATTTTCTGTTCATTTTCTAACTCCATGGTAAACTGAATGTTCGAGTTCTGGCTGTTAAGATGTTCACTCGCGTTTCTTCTTCGATGCCGAGACACAGGTATGATTCCCAAGTTTATTAAAATGAAGAGACCACTAACCTCAGCTAGAGCCCATAGAATATATGATCGTACTGAACGTTCGCTATTACGTGAACGCATAAGCTTTGCACGTAAGGGGCTCGCTACTACAGATCAGGCACTCTTACAGCTGCACTACCGCATCAGCAGCACACTCTCATATCAGGACTGGGAAAATGTAGATCGCATCACCTTCTACTCTATGCGTTCAACATTTGAACAGTCTAGCATCCGGCAGAAGAAAAAGTTTGAGCGGTTACAGAGAGACCAACCCGCGCCGGTACCTGCGCCTACGCTGGACATCTCACGGACAATTGTTAACCTGACCAATCGCCACCTGTCAGAGTGGGAAATCTCTATACTAGCGAAAGGAGGAAATTACGCAGTGACCCCTCCTTCGATTCCCGTGGAAGACATTGTCGCCAATATTGAAGCGGCAATCCGTGAGCTACCATCTGAACAAGCAGATGAAATTCGTCATGAAGCCTCACGTATAATCAAGAAGGCACCGGCACCGCAGAGTAACCTCACACCTCAGGAGAGAAAGGCTATAAAGACTCTCAACATGGACGAGAGCATAATCATTCTTCCTGCAGACAAAGGGAACGCAACGGTTATCTTGGACATGGACGACTACACTGCCAAGGTTTTGGAACTTTTAGACCCGGGTACCTACCGCAAACTACTGAGAGATCCTACCAACCGGATTCTTCGTGAAACAAACGGCCTGATCAAGGTATCTTCGCTACCTGAAAACGTAAAGAAGGTAACCACCAGAAGTGAAGCTTTACCACCAAGACTTTATGGTTTACCTAAAATACACAAAGATAATGTTCCTCTTCGTCCTATCGTGAGTGCTATTGGATCACCAACTTATAGCATTGCCAAACATTTAGCTACCTTACTTCAACCACATATCGGCGGTACACAGTCGTTCGTCAAAAATTCCGGCCATTTCATTGAAAAATTGAAAACTATTCAACTAGAAGCTGGTGACTTACTAGTAAGTTTTGACGTGGTCTCTCTTTTCACGAAAGTACCTATAAAGGTAGCCCTGGAGTACATCGCACGGATTTTTCCTGATGATATCACCGCCTTATTCCGCCACTGCCTCACCGCTAGCTATTTCCTGTGGAAGGGTGATTTCTATGAACAAATTGATGGCGTCGCCATGGGCAGTCCCCTTAGTCCGGTGATCGCGAATTTCTTCATGGAACAATTTGAACAAATAGCACTAGAGACCGCACCTTTGAAACCTAAAGTGTGGCTACGATACGTGGACGATACCTTTGTAATATGGGGCCATGGTAAAGATCAATTAAATCTGTTTTTACAACATCTTAACAGCCAGAACTCGAACATTCAGTTTACCATGGAGTTAGAAAATGAACAGAAAATCGCGTTTCTCGACGTTATGGTAACGAAGACCGCTGATCTAACTTTGGGACATACAGTTTACCGTAAGCCGACCCATACTGACCGATATCTACATAAGACGTCCAACCACCACCCACGACAGAAATACGGAGTTATAAAAACACTGGCTGACCGCGCTAAAAGAATTTGTGATAAGCAGTGCCTAAAACAAGAATTTGAACACCTCAACGAGGCCTTATGCGCGAATGGGTACAGCCAGAAAGATATCCAGCGAGCACTCCATCCGAGACGTCCAACTACAAGGGTAATTGGAGACAAGCAGCCCCTGGCTAGAGCTTTTCTTCCATATATAAAAAAGGTCACGGACAGAATAGGGAGGCTACTCGAGTCCCATGATATAAAGACCATATACAGGCCTACACGAAAAATTAAGGACATGTTTAGGTCCGCTAAAGATAAGCGACATCCTCATACCGCGGCAGGGGTTTATAAAATCCCGTGTGATTGTGGCCAAGTATATATTGGAACAACGAAAAGAAGTATTGCCACTCGCCTCAAGGAGCACGAACGACACAGCCGGCTGGGACAAACAGATAAATCCACTGTAGCAGCACACTCGCTACTTGCAGGTCACGATATAAGATATGGAGACACCGAAGTTCTGTCCACCACGGTGTCTTATCATGCCAGGCTACAAAGGGAGGCCATTGAAATCCTGAAGCATACTAACAGCTTCAATCTTAAGGAGGAAGCAGAACGTGTGAACAGAGCTTGGCTTCCAGTCCTTAATCCCCTCAAGCCTGCCCTGATTGACCGTCGTAGACGAGAAGATGCAACAGACGAGCAGCCCTGTCCTTGATGCATTACTTTTATGTGGTACGCCGTTGCTATGGTAGCCTCTATGTGTGGGTTGTTGACTATTTATATATCTTCTGTTTACTTGTTTTACCTCGCTTTATGTAACCTGTGAACATGCTGAACGCAGTATTCAGCGAAACGTCAGGACGACAAAATGTCCTTGGAACACGACCTATAAGCCCGCGAAACGGAGATTCCTATTTCAACGCCGGTCGTGAAAGTCTACATTTTTACCCTGTATTATGTTCTATTCACACGTACAGTACATGTGCTGCGTCAAATCGTCAGCCAAGATGAAACCAAGCTTGTCTTCATTGCCACCTACAAAATATGCTGCTCTATATCACTCGTGCAGTATGTTTCTACAGGTTCAGCAGTAGTTCGGAAATGAATCACTCGAACCTGAACGTTGGTGTTGGACAAGAGGAGATGGGGTATATCTGACTCCTGTTAAGACCAAGGCACCTATTGCACCTCACAGCGTGCTCAATTCTATATTTTTTCGTTGTGCCACAGGCTGCAGGCTTTCCGGCATCCACTGCTCACCTCTCTGTGGCAATTGCCACGGCGCTTGAGTCAACAGTGCTCCCAATCAATTGGAGTCGGAAGAAATGTTTGATAGTCAATAAAAACATTTGTAATGTATATTGTGCGTGGGTTGTTATTTATTCCTCTCTATGTCTCATTCCTAGGTGGTCATTTTTTAAACTATTGGTCTTCTTGTTTCTTGGTATATAGGTTCTGACATACATTTACAATGGATACGGCTAATTGGGGACACATCAGGTGAATCCCTTGTTATCCACGTGACCCATTTTACCCGCTAACACGTGCAAAACGTGCTAGGTATAGAGTTTGGCACTAGCTTATCACCCACATTAATTGTGGCAGAAATATATAATATTCTTGAAGGAAATTTAATGCCCTACAACTTTCTTCCTTACGAATTTCCTGTCAAATGGAAGGAAAACGGATTGGAAGGACAGGTTTGACGAGAAACGTGAGGCGCTATGTATTTTTTGCAAATGTTTCATGTTCACCGGCTCATATTTCGGAGATAGTAACACAGAGAGGTAAATATGAATGTACCATTTTGTAGGGCATTTAATTACCTTTAAGTTGGAAACGTATAAACCTTTCTGTGCGACGCACCGTTTTAATGTTATGCGACCAAAACTAAAAATGGGGGCCTTCACGACCCCCTCTGGCCCCCCGCGGCACCTGAAATCGACGGGACTTTATTAGGTGTTGTTCAGGGGACCTCCCAATACACATTCCTGAAACATTTGGAACTACATGATTTAATGCAGCAAAAAAACCTAATTTTACTGGACTAGTTATGCATGGGTTCTAACTGGGAATGCCAAGGCCGGTATAGAGAGCGCAGTTCGCATCCAGTAGGCCGTGCACCAACAAAACAAGCTTTGTGACACTTCCCAGGAATGAAAACTCCATGTTAATACTTATCATTGAGATCAAATAAAAGTTTTTTCTCCAACGAAAATCAAAATAAGGAGTCAGTACCTACCGTTAGGCCACGGCCGCCTCCTTCCCTCTTCCTTGCCTATCCCTCCCAATCTTCCCATCCCTTCCCATCCCTCATAAGGCCCCTGTTCGCTTTGCAGGTGAGGCCGCCTGGGCGAGGTGCTCATCCCTCCCCCCAGTTGTATCCCAAAAACCCAATGTTTCAAGCTTCAGAACACTGCCCTGGAGGCGGTAGAAGGAGGGATCCCTCGCTGAGTCCTATGGAAAAGCCAATCCTGGAGGGTAAACCGACTAAAAATATAAAATAAAATAAAACTACTAAAAGGATTTCTACGAAATTGTGTATATAAATGCATGTCTAAAGTGGTATAATGTAATGTACAATCAGAGTCCTCAGTCTATTGAATTATTAGATGTTTTAGTGCTGCCTAAGTATTCTATTAATAGAATCGCTATTCAGTCGGTCAATAAGTGCGTACCCAATTATATTGCCTGGTGAGAAACAATTCGTTTCCTGTTGCGTGAAGTAAATACAGGGGTTATTTCAGGATCTAGGTGATTAAATCTTACATCGTTGGTAATAATATCGTATGGCCTCGGATGCCGGGTGCAAGCTTTGTTATTTGCACCCAGAGGGCAGCTTGCATGACAAATTGTGTTGTTCTTTGAAGCACTATGAAAGTCAAGGAGGTTAGATATCTAAGCTCCTTGACACTATTGCGCTTTCTAGTAGAGAAAAGAGGAACTTTGTGTTGGCGGAAAATCCCGAGAAGAATTTTGCCATTATGAACACGGCCTACTGAATTCAAATGGGTTCTTTAACATGCCAACATCGTATGACATGCGGGTCGTGATTTTTTCCGCCTTGCAAAAATCACTTACCACGGCCAGGAGCGAACCTGCAAGCTTGGGGTTAGTAATCCAACACGATAACCGCTCTCCCATCGTGGCAAGCACATAATTCGTGAAAGTTCGCCACCATGTGTTCCGGAGTTCAGGGGGGACCAAATATGGGGCAGGCGATGCTAAGACCAGAGCACTACGTACAGTTCATCATGGATCACTTCTTCATTGGTGTATCGTTGATTCGTTTCAAGCATCGGTGATGGAAAACTATAATCATTCTGACAATATCAGCTGTCATTCCCCAACGTTTACTCGCATAGCGTAATTTGATGTCAGGCAAGATAGAAACTTCCTGCCTGAGGTTCCCGATACGGCAGTGGACTTTAGTGTCAGCATCACCACCATGAGTTACGTTTCCTAAACAGATGTATTTATGGACAGTCTCCAGCCGGGTGGTTCCAATGTTGATATTGGTTTGCAATGAGGAAAATAACGAATTTAAATGACGCAAAATACTAACACCAATTTCATTATAGCGGCCTCGGTGGCGTAGTTGGTAGCGTCTAGCATGCTGAGCTTCTATGCACAATATCGCTGGGTCAAATCCGGCCGAAGTCGTCGGATTTTTTAAGAGCGTTAAATATCCCTCAGCATGCCTTCCTTCAGAGGAAGTAAATCCGGCGGGCCCATGTCAATGAGTTATGGCAAGTAAAAGAACCTTCCACTAAATAAACGTGTGTGAAGTTAAATTTGTAGATTAGATTTGATAACGCTATATTAGTTCCTACGTTCGACACCAGGTGCTGGCTGCGTTGGCATTTAGCAGCCAAGTTCGCAACTAGGTGTCGTGGACTGTAGCATTTGGTAGAAAAAGTAGGAACTACTTGAAAATTGATCGTCTGCAGTCCTTAACTGAATTACAGATAACACACACTAATACAGACATCACAATTAACACCGGTTATCAGACAAATTCTTCACACACCCAAAGTACATGGGGCTACATGACCGCGTTGTCGCAGCCCCTAAACTGAGGAACCAACCATCTTCATTGTCTTACAACCATTACGCTTGTTTGTCCTCAGATTCCAAACCACATGACGTATTATTTCGGTAGAGATAGCAAACATGACATGTCTCAAATCAACACATTGCCAAATAATTGCATTATGATGAACACATAACTGTAAGCAATGTAGTCAGTGCTGTACGGGAGGTCAAGTAATAGACACGAGCGTAAAACCTGACAACTCCTCGACTTTTAAAGTATTAAAATATCGGTACGCACTACATCCGTGTTGAAGAGGGTGTGTTGGAGTTATATTTAGAATTATAATCCAAAGCACCTCCCTGGAGGATAAATGCAGGCTGCTCAAGATCTCAAATACAGATGAATATCTATGACTTTAGACATTATTCTAGATTTTCCCGTGTTGATTATGATATATTACACCAATATCCACTTAACAATACCTTTTTTTAAGCGCGTTAAATATCCCTCAGTATGCCTTCCTTCAGAGGAAGTAAATCCGGGACCAGCTAACTTTCTGTAATTTTGAGACTCTTTCTTCGTTAGCCTTTGTGTTCAGGCCAGATTTCTGCATGATTTCTTCTAATATTTGAAGTCATTGACTTGTACAATTCTACGTATTTTGTTATTATTGGGAGGATTTTGTATCGAAAAACTGCGAATTACCATACGAAATTTGGAGCCAGGTTTTCGTGGCAATCTCGTGTAGTTTTTCTAAGGCGTGTTGGTGCTTCTGTTGTAGTATTTTTAGCCTATTTTCAATTTTGAAAAAATAGGCTTATGAGATCACCTTTTGTCCGTGTGTGTGTGCGTGTGTGTGTGTGTGTGATTCGTGTGTGTGTCCCCCCCCTAATAAAATCTAAACGGCAGAAGCGATTTCAATGAAACTCGGAAAGTTCATAGCACTATTCCCGGCGACCTCGACTGTGCCCTTCAAATTTTGTTACGTCTCACCAATCCAACATGGCGGCGGTGCGAAATATTTCACCAGCATTCAATATCTCCGAAACTATTACCGATATTACCCTGAGATTTTCTATGGTGATAGAGGGAACTACTATAAGTTCACTTATGTGACTTTTGAAAACCTGGTAACTACAAAACCAACATGGAGGCCAAGCGAATTTGCGACTTTTAAATAGACGTTTCTCGTGATTTGACCAACCAAACGCAATGAAACTTGGTACAGTATATGTTTATATACATTGTAATGCACCGACATCTAACTTCGTTCAATTGTTTACATAATCACAAGATGGCGGATGTGCGAAATATTTCACCGGCATTCTATATCTCTGAAACTATTAGCGGTATCTCCCTAAAATTTTGTACGGAGATAAAGGGCACTACTGGAAGTCCATCTATAAGACTTTCAAAAACCGGTTAACTACAAAACGAACATGGCGGCCAAGCGAATTTGAAAATTTTAAATAGACCTTTCTCGCGAGTTAATGTTCCAAGCGCACTGAAACCTGGTACAGGAAATATTTATACACATTGTAATCCACTGGTATCTAATTTAGTTCAATTGTTTACATAACCTCAAGATGGCGGCAGTGCGAATTTTAAAATTAAGATTTTATTTCTTGTGATGTAGTCATGCGATCGAAGTGAAAGTTTGAATAATGAACCTACGCAATAATTTTCCTTTAATGGTACATGACTCTATGGCCTATACATTTAACAATCCAACATGGCGACCATCCGAAATATTTAGACGATACTGAATATCTACGAATCTATTTTAGCAATCAAACTGCATTTTTTAATGTTCATAGGGGCTATGAACTTAAGTTCACCTATAAGACTTTAAATAACCTGGTGATCACAAATCCAACATGGCGGTGACGCGAATTATAAATATTCACATGGACATTTCTCGCAATTTAACCATCCGAGTGCAGTGAAACTTGGTACAGTAAATCCTTATACGAATGTTAATCCACTGGCATCTAATTTATTTCAATTGTTTCCATAACCTCAAGATGGCAGCTGTGCAAAATTTTAAAATCTCCTTGTTTTTTCTTGTGTCCTAATTATGCGATTGAAGTTTGAATACTACACGTTCACAATAATCTGCATGTAACAGTACATAACTCTAGGACCTACATATATAAAATCCAACATGGCGACCATCCGAAATATTTAGTCGGTTCTTAATATCTACGAATCTATTACAGCAATCAAACAGAAATTGTGTATGTTGATAGTGGCAATTAACATAAGTAGGATATATGAAAATAGGCTGTATAGTTCTTCACGGAACTACTTGTTTAGTATGGCGATGTCATCTGCGAAAGCGAGGCATTTTATATGGGGCTATGTTTTCCTTTGTTTTACCTAGTTGAATTCCTTTGACTTATTTTTTCCCATGTACGAATTATTTTCCCTAAAACTACATTGAATGGGATGGGTGAGAGGCCATTGCCATGTGTAACGGCGGTTCTGATTGGAAAGGGCTCTGATAAAATTCACCCATAAATTTGACCTTGGAGACGGTATTAGTGAGGGCATCTCGGATGAGAGTTCGTGTTTTAATGTCTACTTTCATCTCCTCTAGAGTTTGGAATAGTGTGTCTATTATTATTATTCTTTTTGCGTTTTGCCCATTATAGAGCGCGCTTGAACTTGTTTTTCGGCTTGATGATATTCGCCTTCCTATCTTCCCAAAATCTCTTCATGAAGTCACTGTGCTGCTTCTTCCGTTCTTCTGTCCACTTGGTTCCAGTCCTGCCACTAGTTTTCACCCCAAACCTGTGCTTTGTACTGCGGTCCTGAAGACTTTGCGGTTTCTCAGAATATTTTCTCCGATGTTCAACTCTTGCAGATCCTCTCTTGATTCATCCAGCCAGGCTATCCTTGACTTCTGAGAATTTATTACATTGAATAACCTTTTTGTAAGTCTATAATCGTCCATCCTGAAGAGGTGTCCATAAAATGTTAAACGTCTTCTTCGTACAGTGTTGCTGAAACTATCTGTGTGACGGTATAGATCTGAATTTCGTCTTTTAATCCAAATTCCGTTTTCTTGTGTGGGGCCGAATATTTTTCTAAGAATTTTACGTTCTTGCTTTTCTATATTTGCAATTTTAGAATGACCTCCTAAAGTTATGGTTTCTGAAGCATATAGAGCTTCCGGTAGTACAACTGTTTTGTAGTGTTTCAGTTTTGCATTATGTGACATTACTCTTTTATTATAGTGATCCCATGTTAGTCTGAATGCTCTATGAAGTTTTGAGGCTCTTTCTGTGTTAGCCAAACTGTCCAATCCTAAAGGAAGAATTATTTCTCCAAGGTATTTAAAAAATTCTACTTGGGATATTGCTCCATACGCTGTTTCTATTTTTTCTTTCTTGTTCTTTTGCTGAAAATTCTGCAAGTACTTGGTTTTTTCAAATGATATTTGAAGGCCTGCTTGTGATGCTATTTTGTATAATATCTCAATAGCATGCTTAGTTTCTTCTTTGTTCCTAGTGATCGCTAGGTCATCTGCGAAAGCCAAGCATTTCACATTGACTTTGTTTCCAGCAGTTCCTATGCTAACGCCTTTGATGTTCTTTTCCCACTCTCTGATGACTTTATCTAGAACCAGGTTAAATAGAAGGGGTGAAAGTCCGTCTCCTTGGCGAACACCTGTTCGTACTTCAAAAGAGTCAGAAATTTCCCCAAGAAACTTCACCTTCGATGTTGTATTGGTGAGAGTCTGACGAATCAGTTCTCTGGTCTTCCTGTCCACTTGAAGTTCTTCTAGCGTCTCAAACAGGGTCTGCCTGTCCACAGAATCATATGCTTTCTTTAGGTCCACAAAGGTGACAATTGTGGGGTTGGATCTGCGGATCTTCAAAATCATCTTCAGATTCCATATCTGTTCAGCACATGAACGCCCTTTCCTAAAACCCGCTTGATATTCACCAATCAAATGGTCTGTTTGTTTCTCTAGTCTGTTCAGAAGAGCTTTAGATAGGATTTTATAGGCCACAGATAATAGGGATAAACCTCTATAGTTGTTTGGATCAGTTTTGTTACCTCTCTTGTGCAATGGATGTATTAACGCGCACTTCCAGTCCTGTGGGATCACTTCTGTTTCCCAAATTGCTTTTAAAATTGCGTGGATTCTTCTGGTGACCTCTTCCCCTCCGAGTTTCAACATTTCAGCGGTAATACCGTCTTCTCCTGGTGCTTTGTTATTTTTAAGAGATTGAATGATTTCTGCTGTTTCTTCCATTGTCGGTGGATGTGAATCTGGATTCGGTGCAGGTTTTTCAAAGTGCATTTTTTCTTTCGGTGGGTCACAATTGAGTAGGTCTTGGAAGTAATCTGCTAAGATCTTGCAGTTTTCCTTGGTGTTTGTTTCTAGTGAGCCATCTGGTCTAATGAAACATATGCTAGGTGGTTGATAACTAGACAGACTCTCACGGAAGGTCTTATAGAAATTTCTGGTGTTGTTTTTTAGGAAATCCTGTTCTATCTCTATGAGTTTATTCCTGTCGTATATCCGCTTCTCCCTGCGGATGACCTTAGCTGTTGATTTCTGGATCATAAGGAATAATTCCCATCGTTCAGTTGTCTGATGTCCGTTCCATTTATTCCAGGCTTTAATTCTGTCTTCAATTGCTTTATCACAGGTTGTGTTCCACCATATGTGTTTCCTTTTCCTTGGGGGCTGCCCTAACTTCTTTGCTGATGTCAGAATTGAATTTCCTATTATTATTATTATTATTATTAGTAGTAGTAGTAGTAGTAGTAGTAGTAGTATTACAGTATTTAGCATTCTTGACTGTCACCGCGGAGGCCCGAGTTCGTTTCCCGGCTCTGCCAAAAAAATTAATTCTGGTCTGAGAACTGGAACGTGGTACACTCAGCCTTGCGAGGCAAAACTGAGAAGAGGCGGGTTAAATTCCTAGCTCAGCCATCCTGGAATGGTTTTCCGTGATTTCCCACTTTTACTCTAGGCAAATGCTGGAATGATACCTAACTTAAGGCCACGGCCACTTCACACCCAAATCCTACCTCAATTACAAATACACACACTAGTAGTCTACAGACGTCACAGTGACTCATATTTAACAAATTCTACACACACCCAAGCACCCGGGGCTACTGACAAAAATGTCGCAGAGCCCCTAAAATAATTAACAACAACATTATTATTATCATTATTATTGTTGTTGTTGTTACTAATATTATCCAACGAAGCTGTTCCAACCCTCATACCAGAATTAGATATCTTAGCAGAGACGAAAATCGAACCTGGACCAGGCAGCCTGGTAAAAGCCAAGTAAAACCAAACATGCAATAGTGGAATCCCGTGAGCCTGTTGGAAGTTGTATGTTTATTTCCCACGCTAGTTCCCTAATGTCACCTTGACATAGATAATTTAATTCCGGTGTTGGATTGAAGGACGCCTGTCTCTTGAGGCACGCTAGTCTTGGCTAAAGCTGTGCACGGGTGCGGTTATAGTTTGCATGGCTGTGCGGTTAGCGGGTAAGCTGCGGATAATGTTTGGAGTAAATTTGCGGGTAGTTTAAGTTATAGAACACAAACCGAACTTGTTGAATATCATTACTAGGACCCGAATGTTTATGACATATCATATTTTTTACGTCATGTTTCTTCCATGACAAATGTAAGATGATGATTTTAGCTAATCTCGTTAAAATTATGTGATTAAGCATAATTAACACTCTGAGGGCCGATAACCTAGATGTTAGGCCCCTTAAAACAACAATTATCATCATCATCATTAACACTCCGAACTGCGAAAAGCGTTGCAATTCTGGCTGTATAACTATCATTTTAAACATAGCCCCTAAAGGGAACGACTTTCTCCTCAAATTGTCTAAATGTGTTGCTTTAATACGTTATGGTTTATCTAATAAATACCGCATGAGTTAGCCGTGGTCGTTACGGCATGACTGTCGGCAGTCGCTCACATCCGGGAGGCGAGGAGGTTCGAATCCCCCAGCCGGCAACCTTAAATATGGTCTTAGGTGGTTTCCCATCTTCCTTCCAGACAAATGCCGGGGTTGGTCCCTAACTACAGGCCACAGACGCTACCTTCCAATTCCTAGTCCTTACAATCACACTTTCCTCCCCAGACAACGCTCCACACGCGACGGTACTTGTAGCTCACCCCATGGGTGTCCGCCTAGAAGCAGCTATAAACTCTGGCGAGCCGAACATGTCCTCGGACACTCCCGGCACTAAAAGCCATACGCTAATATATATATATATTATTGTAATGTCAGCGGATTCGGATAAATGTCATGCGGATGTGGGCCGGATGCGAATAACAGTCGTGCGGAGGCGGAGCGGAGGCGAATAACAGTCGTGCGGAGGCGGAGCGGATGCGAATAACAGTCGTGCGGAGGCGGAGCGGATGCGAATAACAGTCGTGCGGAGGCGGAGCGGATGCGAATAACAGTCGTGCGGAGGCGGAGCGGATGCGAATAACAGTCGTGCGGAGGCGGAGCGGATGCGAAAAGCAGTCGTGCGGATGCGGAGCGGATGCGAATAACAGTCGTGCGGAGGCGGAGCGGATGTGGATAACAGTCGTGCGGAGGCGGAGCGGATGTGGATAACAGTCGTGCGGAGGCGGAGCGGATGTGGATAACAGTCGTGCGGAGGCGGAGCGGATGTGGATAACAGTCGTGCGGATGTGGAGCGGATGCGAATAACAGTCGTGCGGAGGCGGAGCGGATGCGAATAACAGTCGTGCGGAGGCGGAGCGGATGCGAATAACAGTCGTGCGGAGGCGGAGCGGATGTGGATAACAGTCGGGCGGAGGCGGAGCGGATGTGGATAACAGTCGTGCGGAGGCGGAGCGGATGTGGATAACAGTCGTGCGGATGTGGGGCGGATGCGAATAACAGTCGTGCGGATGTGGGGCGGATGCGAATAACAGTCGTGCGGAGGCGGAGCGGATGCGAATAACAGTCGTGCGGAGGCGGAGCGGATGTGGATAACAGTCGTGCGGATGTGGGGCGGATGTGGATAACAGTCGTGCGGAGGCGGAGCGGATGCGAATAACAGTCGTGCGGAGGCGGAGCGGATGCGAATAACAGTCGTGCGGAGGCGGAGCGGATGCGAATAACAGTCGTGCGGAGGCGGAGCGGATGTGGATAACAGTCGGGCGGAGGCGGAGCGGATGTGGATAACAGTCGTGCGGAGGCGGAGCGGATGTGGATAACAGTCGTGCGGATGTGGGGCGGATGTGGATAACAGTCGTGCGGATGCGGAGCGGATGTGGATAACAGTCGTGCGGATGTGGGGCGGATGCGAATAACAGTCGTGCGGATGTGGGGCGGATGCGAATAACAGTCGTGCGGAGGCGGAGCGGATGCGAATAACAGTCGTGCGGATGTGGGGCGGATGCGAATAACAGTCGTGCGGATGTGGGGCGGATGCGAATAACAGTCGTGCGGATGTGGGGCGGATGCGAATAACAGTCGTGCGGATGCGGAGCGGATGTGAATAACAGTCGTGCGGATGTGGGGCGGATGCGAATAACAGTCATGCGGATGTGGGGCGGATGCGAATAACAGTCGTGCGGATGTGGGGCGGATGCGAATAACAGTCGTGCGGATGTGGGGCGGATGCGAATAACAGTCGTGCGGATGCGGAGCGGATGCGAATAACAGTCGTGCGGATGTGGGGCGGATGCGAATAACAGTCGTGCGGATGTGGGGCGGATGCGAATAACAGTCGTGCGGATGTGGGGCGGGTGCGGATAACGTTTTGTTTATCCGCGCAGAGCAGGGCTCTATAGATGGCCTGATCCGAGCCGCCTTCCTGGACTAGATGTCCCAGAACACTTGGCTTCCATTCCATTGCAGATATTTAATCCTGGAAATAGATTGGAACAGGGATAACTGAGTCTCGTGGAGACAAGTAAGAAGGGAAGTGGGTTCGAATCCCACTCTTGAACATCCAGTTTTTCACTCCATTTTCAAGCAAATGCCAGGATGGTAACTAAACTAAAGTTACAAAAAGAAAAACAAACATTCTACCAAACAAGCTTAAATCACGACCAACTCGTGGTGTCGCGGCTAGCGTTCTTGACTGTGGCCCCGGAGGTCCGGGTTTGATTCCCGGTTCAGCCAAGAAATGTAATACTGGTCTGAGGGCTGGAACAAGGACATGTCAATCAGACAAATTCTACACACATCCAAGTACACCTCGATGTCACAAAGCCCCTAAAAGAATGAACAACAATACGAAGTTAAAATTGAAAAGGAGAGTTCGGGTGAAAAGTGACAGAAACAGCGAATAACGCCGTGTGTTTGTTCAGGTTTTGGCCACAGGACGGCACATTCCAACTTTCGTTGGACTGACTTTAGCACTATTTTGAAACCAAGGTCACCACGTAATCTGTGAGCGCCACTATCTGCTTATGCAACGTCCGTGTCAGGTTTCCTGGTGAAGCTGTGCAACTTGACTCGTGTGACTGTTTATATCATTATATTATACATATTATAAAATCATTATGTATGCATGAACAATTCGAGCAAAGTATTGTGTCATCAGCAAGCACCTGATTTTTGGTCCTAAGAAATTGGTTGGTTCCTCAGTTTTGGGGCTGTGACAACGCGGTCATGTAGCCCCGTGTACTTTGGGTGTGTGTAGTATCTGTCTGATAACCGGTGTTAATTGTGATAACTGTATTACTGTGTGTTATCTGTTTTAATTCAAATAAGGACTGCAGGCATTGCATTTTTTCAAGTAGTTCTTACTTTTGCCGCCAAACGCCACTGTCAACGACCAACTAGTTCAGAAATTAGTTACCAGATGCCACTGCAGTCGGCTCCTGACGACGAACGTAGGAACCTAAGAACGTTAGTCAAATATTTAACCTATATTAATTTAGCTTCACACGGGTGTAATTAGTGGAAGGATCTTTAACATGCCATAAATCTATGACATGGGACCGCCGCACAGTGGGCCAGAATCTTGAAAACGTGGCCATAAAGGGAAAAAGAAAAGTTTCTAGATGGGAATTTTGGACTATCAGGTTGGCTACAGTAATGTTGGAGCTACTGAATATAGGTTGTCCGGACGAGCAGTTGTTCATTTCGTTCGTTATACACACATCAAAAAAAGGTTTGCATCACCTCGGTTCCCAGATCTCCGGCATATAGACGTTGACTGTGTATATTGTATCCAAGATACAGTCCCTTTGACTGTTCATAGATGTCACTAAAACTGCTCAAAGATGTAAACAACCATGCATGAGCAGGGCCTATTAGACGGAGGGGGTACGACAGCCGATCAGTTCCAGTCATTCCACCAGGACGAAGGTACGCTGCTCATGTTGTCTGTAGTTCTACCATGCCTAGAAGGTCAATACCGCAGTTCGATCGCGTCCGCATTGTTACTTTGTGTCAAGAAGGGCTCTCAACAAGGGAAGTTTCCAGGCGTCTCAGAGTGAACCAAAGCGATGTTGTTCGGACATGGAGGAGGTACAGAGATACAGGAACTGTCGATGACAGGCCTCGCTCAGGCCGCCCAAGGGCTACTACTGTAGTGGATGACCGCTACTTACGGATTGCCGCTCGGAGGAACCCTGACAGCAATGCCACCATGTTGAATAATGCGTTTCGTTCAGCCACAGGACGTCGTGTTTCAACTCAAACTGTGCACAATAGGCTGCATGATGCGCAACTTCACTCCCGACGTCCATGGCGAGGTCCAGCTTTGCAACCCCGACACCATGCAGCGCGGTACAGATGAGCCCAACAACATGCTGAATGGACCCCACGGAATTGGCATCACGTTCTCTTCACCGATGAGTGTCGCATATGCCTTCAACCAGACAATCGTCGGAGACGTGTTTGGAGGCACCCTGGTCAGGCTGAACGTCTTAGACACACTGTCCAGCGAGTGCAGCAAGGTGGTGGTTCCCTGATGTTTTGGGGTGGCATTATGTGGGGCCGACGTACGCCACTGGTGGTCATGGAAGGCTCCGAAACGGCTTTACGATACCTGAATGACATCCTCCGACCCATAGTGCAACCATATCGGCAGAATATTGGAGAGGCATTTGTCTTCATGGACGACAATTCTCGACCTCATCGTGCACATCTTGTGAATGCGTTCCTTCAAGATAACGACATCGCTCGACTACAGTGGCCAGCATGTTCGCCAGACATGAACCCTATCGAACATGCCTGGGATATGTTGAAAAGGGCTGTTTATGGACGTCTTGACCCACCAACCACTCTGAGAGATTTACGCCGAATTGTCGTTGAGGAGTGGGACAATTTGGACCAACAGTGTCTTGATGAACTTGTGGATAGTATGCCACGACGAATACAGGCATGCATCAATGCAAGAGGACGTGCTACTGGGTATTAGAGGTAGTGGTGTGTACTGCAATCTGGACCACAAATGCTGAAAGTCTAGCTGTATGATGGTACAACATGCAATGTGTGGGTCTCATGAGCAATAAAACGAGCTGAAATGTTGTTTGTGTTGATCTCTATTCCCTTTGTATTTAAAGGTTCCGGAACTCTTGGAACCGAGGTGATGCAAAACTTTTTTTGATGTGTGTATCTCAGGACAATCGCGACGATTCATTGTTAGCGGTGCGTGCAACCGGCCAGGCTACAAAATAGTCTTGTCGTTCAAGTTAAATATTTCTGTTCTGTGTTAGTGAAGCGAATATTTTCAATACGGAAGGTGTTCCAGTAGGTATGTACTAATTGAAACACACTTATATCATTACTAAATCATTAATTATGCATGTTTTTTAAAATTGACTTAATATCGGAAAAAATCTTGAAAAAATTGTAGGATGTGCTTAAAAAATAGAGATAAGTTACGAATTCCACGACATTCCGCTTTCTTTTGCACTGTGTCCGCTAGTATATATTATTACCTTTGTGAATTAACCTCAAAACCCACCTACTAGTACCAACTCTGGCTTTGAGTCACGTTTTAAGCGATACTTGCAAAATGTCGTTTTCACATTAATTTCCAGACGATTTCGAGCGGACATCAAATCGACGTTGAAAAGTTTGAGCTTACGCCATAGCAACTGCCAGACACTACGTCAAAGAATACCCCTGGTACAACATGCCAACAGCAGTTCATAGATTGTTGATCCACGGACCAGCCATTATTTCTTTGGCCATTTTACCCATCAGTCAACTGTCGAATGATGCTCAAGAATCAACCAATAAGTTGATAAAGCAAAAGGCCTATCGCCTGAGTTTTTTCTCGAAAGTTGTCCAGAGTTAAGATTATGGAAGACGTGTTCAGGAGATTGTTGGCAACCGCAGACCGCTATATTTCTTCTCCACGCAAATCATCACAAAAGAAACTGAAGAGTTTGTCGCCAGAAACCGTTGCCATCTTAGTTCCTTTGGTGGAAGATTATGAAGATTCCGATGCAGATGATGAGGAAACAGTCTTTGAAGATGATGATGATGATGATGATGATGACGATTCAGTTGAAGCCGAAGAAGAAAGAAAAGACGTTGAAATATGAAAAGGAAGAAGAAAACGACAACTTCTAATTATAGTTACAAACAATTTTCTAAATGGTATATTGGCTTTCACGGCCGGTGAATTAAAACTCAGCAATTCTTCTAGGTTTGTGCCGTGTCTTGTGTGGGGTTTCGCCTAGGACACCAAGCTGGCTCATCGGCGGGCTCTTGGTGTCCCCACCCGGACCCCCACAGGAGTGACGAACTGCGCGCCACCTCCCTTTATATTAGGTGCAACTGCACCACTTGACTGCGAGAACTAAAAGCTCAAGCAGCCTTAACCTCCCTATGAAGGCTTCCAAAAAATGGTATACTGGCTTTCACGGCCGGTGAATTAAAACTCAGCAATTCTTCTAGGGTTGTGCCGTGTCTCGTGTGGGGTTTCGCCTAGGACACCAAACTGGCTCATCGGCGGGCTCTTGGTGTCCCCACCCAGACTCCCACAGGAGTGACGAACTGTGCGCCACCTCCCTTTATATAAAGTGCAACTGCACCACTCGACTGCGAGAACTAAAAGCTCAAGCAGCCTTAACCTCCCTATGAAGGCTTCCAAAAAGGTGGTATATTGGCTTTCACGGCCGGTGAATTAAAACTCAGCAATTCTTCTAGGGTTGTGCCGTGTCTCGTGTGGGGTTTCACCTAGGACACCAAGCTGGCTCATCGGCGGGCTCTTGGTGTCCCCGCCCGGACTCCCACAGGAGTGACGAACTGTGCGCCACCTCCCTTTATATTAGGTGCAACTGCTCCACTTGACTGCGAGAACTAAAAGCTCAAGCAGCCTTAACCTCCCTATGAAGGCTTCCAAAAAGATGGTATACTGGCTTTCACGGCCGGTGAATTAAAACTCAGCAATTCTTCTAGGTTTGTGCCGTGTCTCGTGTGAGGTTTCGCCTAGGACACCAAGCTGGCTCGTCGGCGGGCTCTTGGTGTCCCCGCCCGGACCCCCACAGGAGTGACGAACTGCGCGCCACCTCCCTTTATATTAGGTGCAACTGCACCACTTGACTGCGAGAACTAAAAGCTCAAGCAGCCTTAACCTCCCTATGAAGGCTTCCAAAAAGATGGTATATTGGCTTTCACGGCCGGTGAATTAAAACTCAGCAATGCTTCTAGGGTTGTGCCGTGTCTCATGTGGGGTTTCGCCTAGGACACCAAACTGGCTCATCGGCGGGCTCTTGGTGTCCCCACCCAGACTCCCACAGGAGTGACGAACTGTGCGCCACCTCCCTTTATATTAGGTGCAACTGCACCACTTGACTGCGAGAACTAAAAGCTCAAGCAGCCTTAACCTCCCTATGAAGGCTTCCAAAAAGATGGTATATTGGCTTTCACGGCCGGTGAATTAAAACTCAGCAATTCTTCTAGGTTTGTGCCGTGTCTCGTGTGAGGTTTCGCCTAGGACACCAAGCTGGCTCATCGGCGGGCTCTTGGTGTCCCCGCCCGGACCCCCACAGGAGTGACGAACTGCGCGCCACCTCCCTTTATATTAGGTGCAACTGCACCACTTGACTGCGAGAACTAAAAGCTCAAGCAGCCTTAAACTCCCTATGAAGGCTGCCAAAAAGATGGTATATTGGCTTTCACGGCCGGTGAATTAAAACTCAGCAATTCTTCTAGGGTTGTGCCGTGTCTCGTGTGGGGTTTCGCCTAGGACACCAAACTGGCTCATCGGCGGGCTCTTGGTGTCCCCACCCAGACTCCCACAGGAGTGACGAACTGTGCGCCACCTCCCTTTATATTAGGTGCAACTGCACCACTTGACTGCGAGAACTAAAAGCTCAAGCAGCCTTAACCTCCCTATGAAGGCTTCCAAAAAGATGGTATATTGGCTTTCACGGGCGGTGAATTAAAACTCAGCAATTCTTCTAGGTTTGTCCCGTGTCTTGTGTGGGGTTTCGCCTAGGACACCAAGCTGGCTCATCGGCGGGCTCTTGGTGTCCCCGCCCACCGATGAGCCAGCTTGGTGTCCTAGGCGAAACCCCACCCAAGACACGGCACAAACCTAGAAGAATTGCTGAGTTTTAATTTTCTAAATGTTATGGTGTTTGAAGCCACTTTCAGTGTTGCCTTAGTAAACGAAAGTATGATGTTTTTCGGTCGGTCAACGCGCTTGTACCCAAATGAGATTTATTTTGCTCATGTAAATTAGGGATTGACCCATCAATCGTGTTGACCGGCTGAAAAGCACCAAACTTAATTTACTAAATTAATAATTATTGTAATTGATATAAAATATTTTTTTGTAACATTTTACACCATCTTCTATCCTCTATTTGATCTTTTTTCGAGCTTTTCATTTGTTGAGCTTATGTTTTTACTATTAACTACATCCCCTACATATTGATTTTTATATAAATAAGAATAATTTTATCAACTTTTGTCAGACATCTTGAATCCACCATTTTGTTTTTTTAAATTTTTGAACTTTTAATATTCATCAGCAACCTCCATAATTCCCCCCCCCCCCCAAAAAAAAAAAAAAAACTTTTATATGAAATTATCAATATTTGCAGGTCATTTTTTTTCCACTTTTTGATATCATATTCTTAATCGGCAACTTCGATAACCTTTGCATACTAACTTCGGTACAAACTGAACAACTATTTATATTTTGGCCAAGTTTTCAAGATTCTGGCCCTCTGTGTGCCGGCTTTACTTCCCCTACGAAGGAAGGCATGCTGAGGGATTTTTAACGTTCTTAAAAATCCGACGACTTCGGCCGGGTTTGAACCCGCGATCTTGGGCACAGAAGCTCAGCATGCTACCAACTACGCCACCGAAGCCGCCCCTAAGAAGTTAAAATATGGTTCTATTTATCAGTATAATTATTAGGATTTTATAGGATCGTATGTGTTCAATTTAGGAACTGCCTCCTTTCGCTTTGAAATCATGAACATTCCCGTTACTTTTCTGGAGAACGACACACACAAGCTGCTCACAGAATAAACTATACCAGCAAACATGCCAAACATTTTTCTTGTTGATAAACTGCACAAGAAAACCCTTCTCATTTATATTGGTATCCCTGACACGCACAATATCGAAACATATGTAGAGAAAGTGAATACGTACCTGCCTTTAGCTGAAGAGATCCTACAAATGCGGAAGCAGGGATGTGTGATGAATTTGTGTATACCAATAATCCCTTCCACTGGCATCATTATCGAAGTCACGGAGAGCCAACATTGATAAGCTGGGGTTCCATCATA
The DNA here is from genome assembly GCA_946902985.2 of Meconema thalassinum. Taxonomy (NCBI): domain Eukaryota; kingdom Metazoa; phylum Arthropoda; class Insecta; order Orthoptera; family Tettigoniidae; genus Meconema; species Meconema thalassinum. Next base: position 305,488,351 of record OX336392.1, on the reverse strand, counting down.
ATTTACGTATTAGTATGCAGAAATCAGTTAGTCTCGAGACCTGTTCCATAGTCAGTTCGTTTCTTAACTTACGACCCTGAAGAATTTCATACCATCTTCAAATAGTCCAATAACATGGTGATAATAATAATAATAATTAAAACTCAGCAATGTTTCTAGAAATATTGCTGAGTTTTAATTCCTTCGTCGTGAAAGCCAATATACCATCTTTTTGGAATTTTATAGGGAAGCGAAAGGCTGCTTGAGCGTTTAGCTCTCGCAGTAAAGAAGCGCCTGCGCTTCATAAGAAGGGAGGTAGTGCACAGTTCGCTACTCCTGTGGGGTCCGGGCACAGACACCAAGAGCCCACTGATGAGCCAGCTTGGTGTTCCTATGTGAAACCCCACACAAAACTCGGCAATAAACTTAGAAAAATTGCTGAGTTTTAATCTTGGACGTGAAAGCCAATACCAATAACGATATCATAATAACAAAACTATTATCTCAACAAATACTTTGGTACTTCATTTGTAAGTGAAAGTGAATATTGTAAATTCACTATCGATATTTTGCGGAAGAATACAGAGAACTGCTGCTCAGCCACCTCTTGCAATATGAACGCCAGTGCCCGCCGGTGTGTTGTCTGGCCCAGTAGATGGCAATCATTGGTCCAGGTCTCCCTACTTCTGAATGGGCTTGATTAATATTTCCTGCCTCGCTTGCTAAACTTCCAACTGCACTGTTCCAAATACATGAACTTTGTAAAATACAGTGCAAACATGCGGGACGAGGGCAGAAAAGGACAACAAGCCACTTTTCAAGGGTATACTATTAATAATAGAGGGATTTCTTGTAGCTATCCAAAACCAAGTTGTTACTACTCGAAGCTATCGTAAATTTATCATCAAAAATCCAGAAACTGAGAGTGAGAAGTGTCGCCGCTGAGGCAAATGTAATGAGACCATTCAACATACACTGGCGGATAAAAATATCTCAACACCAAGAAAGGGTTGCTAGATTAACGAACGTTGGTAAGCGTGTTTATACATCTGAAAGATGACGTTGATTCAAATTTCCCGCAAATCGCATTATCGTGGCGCTAGTAGTGACTCCATAGCGTTGCACATCAGGTTTGCTTTTAAATACGGGCTGTACTGTGTGAGAGCATTAGTTACCTGTGCTATTGGACCGAGTGACTGTGAGTGGGTCAAGCATGTCTTTACGACGATGAAGAAGCCAGTACAACGGCTCACTGCGTTTTAACGAGGCCGAGTAATAGGGCTACGTGATGGTGGATTTTCCTTCCGCGCTATTGCAGAACTTGGCAGGAATTTCTCCACTGTGCATATGTGCTGGCAGCAGTGGTCACGAGAAGGTACGGTCGCAAGAAGGCCGGTCTCCGGACGTCCCCGTGGCACCACAGGAGGACCGGTGTATTCGGCATATGGCTTTGACGCATCGGACGGCGTCTGAGCAGCAATTCGAGCGGCACTTGGCACCACAGTGACGCACCGAACTGTTCGAAATCGGTTACTTGAGGGACACTCCGAGTCAGACGCCCTGCGGTGTACATTCCACTTACCCCAAAACACCACCGTCTGCGACTTCAGCCTATTTTCATTTATGAAAAAACTAGGCTTATGAGACCAGCGTTTGTTCGTGGGTGTATGTGTGTGCATCCGTGTGTCCCCCATAATAACTTCTAAACTGCTGGAGAAATTTCAATGAAACTCAGTGAGGTCATAGCACCATTTTGGCCGACCCCAACGGTGCCGTTCAAATTTTACTACGTCTCACCAATCCAACACGGCGGCTGTACGAAATATTTCACCGGCATTCTATATCTCCGAAACTATTACAGATATCACCTTGAAAGTTTGTACGGTGATAAAGGGCACTACTACAAGTTCACATATGAGACTTTCAAAAACCTGTTAACTACAAAATGAACATGGTGGCCAAGCAAATATGAAACATTTAAATAGAATTTTCTCGCAATTTAACCATCCAAACGCAATGAACTTGGTACAACAAATGTTTATACACATTATAATGCACTGAAATTTAAGTTAGTTCAATTGTTTACATAATATCAAGATGGCGGCTGTGCGAAATATTTTACCATCATTCTATATCTCCGAAACTATCATTGATATCACCCTGAAATTTTGTACGGTGATAGAGAGCACTACCAGAAGATCATCTATGAGATTTTCAAAACCCTGTTAACTACAAAACGAACATGGCGGCCAAGCGAAGTTGAAATATTTAAATAGACTTTTCTCACGATTTAACCATCCAATCGCAGTGAAACTTGGTACTGTAATTGTTTATACGCATTGTAATGCACTGGCATCTAATTTAATACGATTCTTTATATAACCTCATCATGGCGGCTGTGCAAAATTTTAAAATTAATTGTTTATTTCTTGTGTATTAATCATGGGATCGAAGTAAACGTTTGAATAATGAACTTACGTGATAATCGTCATATAATAGTACATAACTCTTATGGCCTACATATAAAAATCCAACATGGCGACCATTCGAAATATGTAGACGGTTCTCAATATCTACTAATCTATGTCAGCAATCAAACTGTAATTTTGTATGGCGATAGAAGCTATGAACATAAGTTCACCTATGGGAGTTTCAATACCCTGATGAGCACAAATCCAACATGGCGGCGACGTGAAATATAAATATTTAAGAGGACGTTTCTCGTGATTTAACCATCCGAGCGCAGTGAAACTTGGTACGGTAAATGCCTATACAAATTTTAATCCACTGGCATCTAATTTATTTCAATTGTTTTCACAACCACGAGATGGCAGCTGTGCGAAATTTTAAAATCTCAATTTGATTTCTTGTGCCCTAATCATGCGATTGAAGTTTTAATAATACACCTACACAATAATCTATATGTAGAATAATAGTACAAAAATATATGGCCTACATAAATCCAACATGGCGACCATCGTAAATATTTAGACGGTTCTCAATATCTACGAATCTATTACAGCAATCAAACTGAAATTTTGTATGTTGATAAAGGCAATTAACATACTACTTGTTTAAGTTTGGTGTTTTATAAGATAGAATTAGTGTTATTTGGCTCGCCAATGCTGTTTACAGGGGGCCATGACTAGACATGCGTATATTGCGAGAATGTATCAGTCGCCAATTGTTGATACACAATCACAAATGGCACTTACAAAGTTGAAGGTTAGGGTCCTTCTAAAGCACTACTTGAAACAAGATTACAAAGCTGCTGCCGCGACTCGAAGAATATGTGAAGTGGAAGGAGGAGATGTTGTTAGTGGACGCGTGGCACAACGATAGTTCCAACGTTTCAACACTGGAGAAGAAAACACTACAGATTTGCCGCGTTCTGTAAGACCTAAACTATGAGTTATTGACAATACACGCTGAGTTTTGGAAGAAAATCCGCACTCTTAAGCGGTCAGAAGAACTTGTTACATCAAAAGATTCCATACATCGCCAGATTAAGAAACTTGGAAAACCAAACAGAATCTGTAGATCTGTACCTCATGAATTGACCCCTGAACAGGCTCAACGTAGAGTGGATAACTGTCGTCAGCTTATCGGTAACTCCATGGATGATAGATTTATCAGGAGAATTGTCACATGTAAAATGGGTATACGTATTATCGCAAAGCTGGCGTCTCGAAACAGTGGCTCAGTCCCCGTCAACCTGCCAAAGTCATCGTTAAAAAAGTGACAGTCAGTCTGAAAGACTAGACTTTGTATAATTTTAAATGCTACAAATGCTGAAAAGTGCTAGAAAGACTCTTGACATGTTAGAATCTGCATGGTACTTATCTTGCTTATCTTGTTTCAAATTACTCGTGAAGGGCAAGTGCAAACCAAGGGCAAATCAAGGTCCAGCGCGGGGGATGCCGCACGCTCACCAGAACGCGCGGGGACTTGCCCCTTCCATCCAGTCTAAGAACACTTATAGTGGGCGATGTATTGAAGATAGAGATATGCTCTCGCGGACGTTTTTGTAGAACTTTTCATGCTTACCAATTCTTACGCTCATAGTATATTGATATTTTTAACGGTTTGCCCAGCGTAAGCTTAAGAAGCGCACGGACGCCAAGTTTGTTTTCGACTTTTTTCAATGAAATCGTTACTGCTTGGCTTCCTTCGATCATACATAAATTATTTTCTACAGAATCTTTCCTCGAGATATCCTTTACAGAATGGTGAAAACCGCATCAAAATCCATCCAGTGGTTCTCGAGATTACCCGTGACATCCAAGAATCGGGGATATTTGTCTTATACTAGCGAAGTAGAGATTGTCGGGGTACACATGCACTAAGCGGTACTATTACGTCACACACCTCAGTGCTTCTGTCCGTCCGTCACCGTAACGTAACGCCAGACCCCAGCGTAACGACGAAGTCGACAAGATCATTTAAAATGATAAAAGGATCGGTTCGGCCCCCAAGTGATGTTGTGTGTCTGGTGGAATCTTGAAGGAGTGATTCACTGGGAGTTTGTTCCCAACGGGCGTGCAGTCAATGCGAATCTTTGTTCTCAAAAACTGGGATGAGTTCATGAAATTTTGAGACGGATATGCCCAGCATTAGATAACCGAAATAGAGTTTTCTTGCAGCAGGACAATGCGAGACCTCATACTGCACGAACAACCATGGCAATAATTCAGGAATTAGGAGGAGTCAAACTACTGCCAGGCTACATCCAGCATACAGTCCTGATCTTGCGCCTTCAGATTACCATCTTTTATGATACATGGCCCATTTCTTGCGTGAAAGAAATTTTGAAACATGGAAGCTGTGGAAGTGGGTCTCGCCGAATTCTTTGCATCAAACCCCGGAAACCGGTACCGTCGTGGGATAAGAAACCTCGCTGAAAGATGGCTCAAGACCATAGAATCTGATGGTATTTACTTTGAAGAGTAGTCTAATTTCTTGCCAGAAAACTTTCCAAATAAAATTTTCTTTAAAAAACGACATTACTTATGAGACATTCCCTGTATGTGGGTGACGAATATGATTTTCGGATACCTAGAATGTTAACTGAAATACAAGGAAGGTCATCTGTGCGTTTCGCGGAGGAATATTCACTGCCCACCACTAGTGGGTCAAAACATTCTGCAGTACATTTATGTACAGTATAAGTGACACTTGCTCACTCGAATATTTTATTTGTGTAGCTCTGAGTCCTGACCGGCCCCGTGGTTTTGGGGTAGCGCGCCTGCCCCTCACCCGGAGGCCCCGGGTTCGATCCCCGGCTCCGTCAGGGATTTTAAAACTGACGTGAGGGTTGGAACCGGGTGCACTCAGCCTCGTGAGGACAATTGAGTAGCTGTCTGACAGTGAGACAGCGCCCCGATCACGAATACCAAGATTAATGGCCGAGGGGACCCGATGCGCTGATCACGCGTCACCCAAATATCTGCAGGCCAAATGGCTGGGCAGCGGTCGCTTGGTCGGCCTTAGCCCGTCATGCAGTGGCGTCGGAAGGGGGGTGCCAGGGTGCGGCCGCCCCGTCAATATTTATTTTGGGGGTGCGGCGCACCCCCAATAACTTTTGAAAATGCAAAACTTTGATGTTGAAAATTGAGAAAGAATTACCTTTTTGTGGTACATGGCGCGAATTTGAAATGCGAACTCGCGAGCAGCTAAGTGTGAATGCAGATTGTGAATGCATGCCAATCGTCTCTGCTGAGGTTGGCAAACATTGGTTTAACGTTAGTTTGCTAACGCTGTCGGTGAGTGCGAAGAGCAGGTTCAAGCCGATTTATTCCTGTTTATTATACTTTCACGACATTACACTTTAATTGAAAATAGAACGTTTCTTGAATGTACCTCCTTAAAAAAACACGATATACTGACACACGCGTTGAAGGGGAATCCCCGTAACGAAAGAAGGGTGTGGATTGGGGCAGGCAGCCTGGAAATGGCAGGGCTGGGGGGCACTCCGGGCTCCGCGCATCGGCTTGCCATTCCGTAGTCTGCTCCGTGACGTCACCGGGTGTTCACTATCGCGGCCGACCATGTATAACATACAGCTCACAGCTGTCTATGGCAACAAAAAGGGAGGCAACTGCTGCCGATACGTCACGGCCGGGAGGGCATGTGGTGTGCGGTAGTCGAGTAAACAAGACGTAAATTGCTAGCTGCTAATAACACCCTTATATAACGCTCAATTAAAAATAACTTGAACTAACCTAACATTTATAAATTTTAAATATCACAAATTCAAACTACGCAAGCTTAAAGCTTATCAACTTGATAGCACGTCAGGGCTCTACGAGGAGGCTGCCTCGGCAGGCACCTCTATTTTCACCTAAAATCTATAACACGTAAATTAAATTTATAAACTCATTTTTCAACCCCCTTTCCAAGTTATACACCAGGCTAAGGAGCGCGTAGACGCACCGCGTACCTGGCCCACATGCCGCTGGCTCGCTCGCTTCGCTCGCGCAGCCAGCGGCTAATTTAAATGATTAGACGGCAACAAAAAGGGACGTTTTTAAAGAGAAATACGAATGTGCTGGTCCTCGCATGTCCTGCTGTCAAATAATGCCCTATAAATGGTACATCACTACAGTACCATTACACTTTATTGTGTTTTTTGAGGCTTCTTTTTAGCTCAGCCGATACTAAGGTGCGGTAGCGAAGTTAGGCTAATCTAAAATATTTTTGTGTGTGTATATGAAGTATATTTCGCATTACAAACCACTGCAATATATTGTTTATACCTTCCTCTTTATAACGTGCATATTACCATTATTGTGATTGTATACTACGAGCGGAAAAGAGTAGCGAAATATGACTGTGTTTCCCGTAAGAATGCATTGTAAATATCAGCTGGCATGCGCCTGGCTTAGCCAGGCTGCGTCAAAGCGTAGCAGCCAATGGGAGCGAGAGTCACCGGAGTGTCCTACCTTATAGCAGGGGTTCTCAAAGTGGGGGGCGCAGAGAGTGATAAAGGGGGGGGGGGGCGGCTTTGATTGAAATATTTATATTTCATATTCTGTAACAAATATTACTATCCTTATATTCATGAACCTATCATAGGCAGGTAGCTCCCAAGTCCATCCAAGAATAATAAACTCGTATCTTTGCTGACTTATTTCACAAGAACTGACCAGTAGAACCTGCCAGCAGGAATTCTGAGAAAAGGTGGCGAGTAACATTTCCCACACATCTCCCTTTCACTCGCCACCCGCAGTGACATCTCCTTACCAAACACTTAATGACAATAAGCCGCTTGACAGTGTGACCGCCACTTCCTTTCAAGAATGGATTCTTCTATTTCTGCCGTTGCCGATTCGAATTCAGCTAGGCCTTTCCAGTCAGTTCAAAGACAGTGAGTGAAGAGTTAAATTGTAGTACGTGGTTAGTCAACTTATCAATAAACTGATACGAGTGACGCCATTACCCATGGATAAGTGGCTTATTAGAAGTGGTAAAAAGAGACCCCATGAAAGTGATAGTGCTTGCCCTCCTTCGGAAATAGAACAAGGTTCGAATTTAAACAAAGCCCATTGTTCTTCCGCGTCTACTTCTGCTCCCATCAGGATTATTAATTCCACACACAAAGTGAAAGTGCGTAAATATCAAGACGATTATCTGACATTAGGCTTTACCAGCATTCTTTCGAATAATAATCAGGAACAACCTCAATGCGTTCTTTGTGTGGAGATTTTAGCAAACGACAGTTTGAAGTCTGTGAAACTTAAGAGACACTTGCAGACTAAACATCCAGACTTTGTAAGTAAACCTTTAGCATTTTTAAGCGCCACGAGCAACAACTAAAAGGAAATGTTAGATTCCTAGAAAAGCACGCAACAGTTCCTAAGAAAGCGCTAAGAGCATCCTTGGAGGTATCCTATTTAATTGCAACATCCAAATCACCACATATTATTGGTGAGAAATTACTTCTTCCTGCAGCCGTGAAAATGTGCGCGATCATGCATGGAGAAAAGTTCGGCGAGTGTTTGAAGTCGATACCGCTCTCAAATGATACAGTAACTCGTCGTATTGATGTAATAGCCTCTGACATAAAAAAAAAATCAATTGCTACCTCTCTTCATGATAGCCCAAAATTTGTCCTGCAACTTGATGACAGTACTGATATCCTAAACAGCGCCCAGCTTCGTGTTTCTGTACGCTACTGCCATGAAATTGAAATGCACGAGGATTTTCTATTTTGTAAAGCTCTGGAAGGGCGGACTACAAGCGTCGATATGTTTTCTCTTGTGAATTCCTTTTTTATTGACAACAATCTCTCATGGACAAATTGTGTTGGTATATGCACCGATGGGGCGTCACCTTTTACTGAAACTAAAAAGGGTTTCAGAACAAGAGTGAGTGCTGTTACTAATTCTGTAAAATTCACACATTGCACGATACACAGGGAGGCACTGGCTTCAAAAGTACTACAACCGGAAGTCAATAAAGTGCTGAACGATGTAAATAGTGTTGTAAATTTTGTGAAAGCAAGAGCATTTAACAGTCGGCTATTTTCCATTCTTTGCGAGGTGATGGGATCTACACATGATTCGCTTCTATTGCACACGGAGGTACGTTGGTTGTCTCGTGGTCGAGTCCTTCGTCGCGTTGTGGAGTTGAAGATTGAACTTCGTATTTTCCTATTGGACATCAGTCCTACACTCGCAACCCTGTTTCTGGATGAGAAATGGCTTCAAATACTGTGCTACTTGGCAGACGTGTTTGAAAAACTGAGTGAACTTAACGTGTCTCTTCAAGGACGAAATAGTAATATTTTCATTCTAAGCGACAAAGTGCTTGCTTTTAAGAGAAACCTTGAACTTTGAAAAGCCCAGATGGACAAAGTTAACTGTGAGATGTTTCATTGTCTGAATGAATTCCTGGAAGAAAATGAGTTAGATATTTGTCAAATTAGTGGAATTGTTGTAGAACACCTCCAGAAACTTCGTGAAAAATTCGAGGGTAGATCCGCAGTCCGTTTGAAACGAACGTAACAGCCCACCTGTCCACGGCAGAACAGGAGGAACTAATAGAACTCTCAAGTGACAAAATACACACATCAAAAAAAGTTTTGCATCACCTCGGTTCCAAGAGTTCCGGAACCGTTAAATACAAAGGGAATAGAGATCAACACAAACAACATTTCAGCTCGTTTTATTGCTCATGAGACCCACACATTGCATGTTGTACCATCATACAGCTAGACTTTCAGCATTTGTGGTCCAGATTGCAGTACACACCACTACCTCTAATACCCAGTAGCACGTCCTCTTGCATTGATGCATGCCTGTATTCGCCGTGGCATACTATCCACAAGTTCATCAAGACACTGTTGGTCCAAATTGTCCCACTCCTCAACGACAATTCGGCGTAAATCTCTCAGAGTGGTTGGTGGGTCAAGACGTCCATAAACAGCCCTTTTCAACATATCCCAGGCATGTTCGATAGGGTTCATGTCTGGCGAACATGCTGGCCACTGTAGTCGAGCGATGTCGTTATCTTGAAGGAACGCATTCACAAGATGTGCACGATGAGGTCGAGAATTGTCGTCCATGAAGACAAATGCCTCTCCAATATTCTGCCGATATGGTTGCACTATGGGTCGGAGGATGTCATTCAGGTATCGTAAAGCCGTTTCGGAGCCTTCCATGACCACCAGTGGCGTACGTCGGCCCCACATAATGCCACCCCAAAACATCAGGGAACCACCACCTTGCTGCACTCGCTGGACAGTGTGTCTAAGACGTTCAGCCTGACCAGGGTGCCTCCAAACACGTCTCCGACGATTGTCTGGTTGAAGGCATATGCGACACTCATCGGTGAAGAGAACGTGATGCCAATTCCGTGGGGTCCATTCAGCATGTTGTTGGGCCCATCTGTACCGCGCTGCATGGTGTCGGGGTTGCAAAGCTGGACCTCGCCATGGACGTCGGGAGTGAAGTTGCGCATCATGCAGCCTATTGCGCACAGTTTGAGTTGAAACACGACGTCCTGTGGCTGAACGAAACGCATTATTCAACATGGTGGCATTGCTGTCAGGGTTCCTCCGAGCGGCAATCCGTAAGTAGCGGTCATCCACTACAGTAGTAGCCCTTGGGCGGCCTGAGCGAGGCCTGTCATCGACAGTTCCTGTATCTCTGTACCTCCTCCATGTCCGAACAACATCGCTTTGGTTCACTCTGAGACGCCTGGAAACTTCCCTTGTTGAGAGCCCTTCTTGACACAAAGTAACAATGCGGACGCGATCGAACTGCGGTATTGACCTTCTAGGCATGGTAGAACTACAGACAACATGAGCAGCGTACCTTCGTCCTGGTGGAATGACTGGAACTGATCGGCTGTCGTACCCCCTCCGTCTAATAGGCCCTGCTCATGCATGGTTGTTTACATCTTTGAGCAGTTTTAGTGACATCTATGAACAGTCAAAGGGACTGTATCTTGGATACAATATACACAGTCAACGTCTATATGCCGGAGATCTGGGAACCGAGGTGATGCAAAACTTTTTTTGATGTGTGTACTTCGAAATGAATTTAAGTCGAAGTCTCTTGAAAATTTTGGGGTGCAGATTCGGAATGAATATCCCATTTTATCAAGAAAAGCAGTGGACCTGTTATTACCCTTCGCTTCAACTTACTTGTGTGAGTCAACATTTTTCGCAATGGCATCTGTCAAGACGAAGCATCGGTCTCGGCTGCAGCTGGAAGGGGATCTGCGGGTTGCTGTTTCCATCATCCAACCAAGACTGGATTTACTTTCATCTCAAATTCAAGCTCACACATCACACTAACTCCGTAAGTGTCTGAGAATTACCGAATTCTGATCCATGTACACTTTTATTCTCCTGTTTTACTTTTTCATAGGTGAAGATTTTTAACATACCATTTTTCAAATTCACAGTGAAATGTAGAAAATTGTATGTATTATTTTTATTGTCATTTATAAGTCACGAGCTTTCAAATATGAAAAACATTACTCAACACAGGTGTCACAGCTAAAGAGCTAATTAGTGAAACAAACAAAATTTGCTCAATTCCAAAAACTGCACTGCAGCAGTTGTTTTTATTTTTATAAGCAAAAGTAATACATATGCATGACATTTTTTTAAACAAAACGTAACTGGTAACTGGTGTAGTTGAAATCTTAATTAAGTAGTTGCATACACAGTAGATCTCGTGTGATCTTATTTTGTGAGGTAAGTAGCCTATGAGAAGTGCTAAGAAAGGAAATGGGAATAGGGAGTGTCGAAATTTTTGGTCCATGCGAAGAACTTGCAAAGGCCCTTCAGGGCCCATGTTATACTGCCACAGGAGCAAAGCAAGTTGCTCTGATTTTAATGTCGGTAATGAAGGCTCTTCGAACGACAGAGGAGTTTGATCGGATCTACAAGGAAAGCTACGTTTATGCTACGGAGATAGTGGAACGTGACTGCTCTTCTTTACCAAACCCTAACCAACAAGTTTCCGAAAACCACGCCACATCCAAACCCGACGATGAGGAGGAAGAAGCCGAGGAAAAGCAAAAAAAAGAAGCAGAAGCACAGCAAGAAGCCCAAACCCGAACAAAAACTTCTCAAAAAACGGCAGAGGAAAATTCTGAAGCCTTTAGAACAAACGAGCAATCCAGCTCCTCCAGCAAAGCTCACAGATCAAGAAGAGCTTAGAAAAGATTACTTCTCTATTCTGGACCTCCTTTTGAATGAAGTAGAAGAAAGATTTAACCAGAAAGGTTTTGACACTTTGGCGAGTATTGAAAATATTCTGATTCAGGCATACCAGGGCATCGTTCCATATGAGCAGGTTCTGAAGGAAACGCTGGGTCCACATCAGGACGATTTTGATCTCGATCAGCTTAAATTGTTGAAACGTTGCCAGGGAAGCCACCGAAGTGCATTGCAGATGTAGTTAAGCAGATGAATGAGTTGGCTACATCCTCTAAAGATCTTTTCAACGAAGTAGTTTTGCTTGTTCTGGTACTCATGACCGTTCCAGCATCTGCTGCTTCTTCAGAAAGATCTTTCAGTGCACTTCGGAGGTCAAAAAATTATTTGCGCAGTACCATGACCCAACAGCGCCCGACTCACGCTTTGCTTCTTCATGTGCATAAGGACTACCCTATACAAGAGCCATAGATCTGCAGAGTATCTTGCGCGAGTTTATTTCGCGTAAGATTGAACGAGGGCAAGTGTTTGGGAAGGTTTAGCGTTAGCTAGCCATAAATCAAACGTATGTACATATTATCCTTTTTTGTGCCATGTGTTTTAAGTTTAATTTTTATGACGTTCTTGTTGCTGATCGATACGTTACAAAGTCGCTTGTTCAGGCCACAGTTCATTTTTGTTTTTATTCGAGGGAGGTCAATTAGTCTTGAGTCAACCGGACTGAGTTGTAGGCTATAATGTGTGGTGTAAAAGTGTTTGTAATATTTTTACTATTGGCCGAATAGCCAATACGTCATACGTCTTGAGTTCTATTTAACAAATAAACAGAATTTTTCTTTTTTCATTGCATCTTTTAGTGAATTAGTTCATACCCAAAATATTTACGAAATCAAAATAGTTCTTTCGTAGTAATTTTTCAAACCATTCGTCGTCACCGACTTCGCTAAAAAACCAACAACAACAAACAAACAAAAACAGGCTGGGCCGAGTAAATCTTGCACCCCCAATAAAAAATCTGCTCCGACGCCACTGCCGTCATGGGCTGGATAGTGCCAGGGGTTGACTTGTCTTTTTTTTTTTTTTTTTTTTGAGCTCTGAGTCCTTCTATTTGTTAGCCTATTTTTATGGTGTGTGCTGTTTTAAGATGCGTACAGTACCATAGCATATTTTCAGCAATATAATGTAAGCTTGTGAGATCGAGGTTCGTCCGTGTGTGTATATACTGTATATGTATATAATATGTTTGTGTGTTTCCCCAAATAATTTTTGCTCGATTGAAACAAACTTAATGAAATTAGATAGTAAGTGAATTCCATCTCCGGACATGTCACCGTGCCACTCATCTCCTATGCCGGGGGAATCAGCTGCCCCTAATAATATGGTTTTATGCAACTCATTTAACGCGTGTTATCAGGAAGGTCGGTATTTCTTTGCTTGCATCCCGTATGGTGCTAATGCACTGAAATTATATCCCGCAAACGATACTTTTCCCTCGTATTAGTATGTAGTCACATCGAGGAAAAAACAATAGTAGGCCTACAGAATATAGCTTTGGGGCTATTAGGTCGAGGGAAAATTAAAAAAGAAAAATGACGTTTCGAGACAACTGCTTGTCGGCGGCTTTGGTGGCGTAGTCGGTAGCATGCTGAGCTTCTATGCCCAAGATCGCGGGTTCAAATCCGGCCGAAGTCGTCGGATTTTTTAAGAGCGTTAAAAATTCCTCAGTATGCCTTCATTCGGAGGGAAAGTGAAGCCGGCGGTCCCATGTCATAGATTTATGGCATGTTAAAGAACCTTCCACTAATTACACCTGTGTGAAGTTAAATTGCATAGGTTAAGAATGTAAACAACGCTCTTAGGTTCCTACGTTCGTTGCCAAGAGCCGACTGCGGTGACGTCTAGTAGCTAAGTTCTGAACTAGTAGTCGTTGACGGTGGCGTTTGGCGGCAAAAGTAGGAACTACTTGAAAATTGATCGTCTGCAGTCCTTACTTGAATTAAAACAGATACACACACTAATACAGCCATCACAATTAACGCCGGTTATCAGACAGATTCTAAACACATCCAAAGTACACGGGGCTACATGACCGCGTTGTCGCAGCCCCTAAACTTAAGAACCAACCAACCAACAACTGCTTGTCCCTGTATCAAAGTTTGTCATGAAAGGAATAAGGAATGAGTAACCTCAGTAAACAATGGCATATAGCCTCCATAGATAAATGGTATAAGATAGGAAGCCATGACGAAACAAATAGTTACTGCTTGACCTCCTGAGACAAAAAGAAGATGTTGGTAATGAAACTATAGATGGCGGCCATGATTTTCTGTGGTTGTGAAATGTGCGAGTGCATGTGGATTGTGATTTGTGTCTGTGTTGCAAGCTACGAGTGAAATTTACTTACTGCTAGAACGCTGCTACTATACTAAGTGTTGTTATGTACGGTAATGTAAGATATTAGTAACATCATATTATACATATTTCTTTTTGTGTAGATAATAATCATGCCTAGCCTGGTCTAAGCGCAACTAGAAGCGAACAATACTGTTTAATATTAAATAATATTTTAGGAGCGTTCTAGGAATATTATTTTTATATTAAAATAATAGTTATTGATAATGTAAAAAAAAGTTGATTATATTAATTTTAGTCTCCACAGGGGAGGGGGCGTCACAATGAGATCTCGCACCACCTGAAGATATTGCTAGGGCCGCCTCTGAAAATTAGTAGATGTGTTTGTATTATACTTAGTGTAATGAGTGTTATTGTTGATTATATTACGATTCAGAGTTTGAATCTGGTTATATAAGGTTAGTTTGATTGCAAACTACACAATATAGTACATTAGAACATGCACTTTAATTCTAATATGTACTGTATATTATAGTTACTTATCTGTTTGACAGCACGTTTGTTGTACAGGTGCACGCTATAAGCTTACCTGCTTTGTATATAAATTTAAACCTCAGCCCTAGTAATCAGGATCTGATGATGACCACTTGACCTATTATTTTATAGTGATTATAACTAATGAATCTTTTCAGGAGTGTTTATTTATTTATTGATTATATATGTATAGGCCTATATATACGTTGTCCCGCGCCCAGTCATTTGGGCAAATTTATGTTGACCGACTGAAGAGTATAACAGCAAACCTTGATTATAAAGAAACACAGGTTATTTGGCCAAGTAAACATACATCCAAGTACATGGGGATGATGTCCAAGATGCCCCAATACGAATTAACAGCAACATCTACTTTATCAGTAAGTGTTTTGGCTTTGAGACAGAGTAGTACGGACGTTTCTTCAAATGTCCACATGTGAACTGAACGTGCCGAAGTCTACAGTTACGTACCATTGCACACCGCACGTTACAAAGATAAGCTTACTGTTCGTGGGAATCCCAGATTGATAATGAAAATAAATGGCTTATTATGCAACATAACGAGTCGTTGATAATGAAGTTCAAACGTTGCAGTCGACACGTGAGATATTAGCACGGGGAGACAGTGTTCATTTCATTTAATTCTAAGGAAGTCAGTTCCGTAGCCGTGCGTCGTGGGTTATTTCCACATTATAAATCGAGTGTCACACCTAAGGGCCGCCAGAACCTAACCTTTTTCTCCGGGGCTACCGGAGCTCATTTAAATTGCGATTTGTTTCAATGTATAGACCAAGTAAGGTCAAATAAGCGGGTTGTTGATGTTGTTCTTGTTGATTCTTTTTGGGATTTGCGAAGTCTATATGATGATGATGATGATAATTAAGGTTCGGATGTTTAGGAAATGTCATTTTTTTTTCCTTGACTACATTTTCATAAAAAACTGTAATTAAGCTGGAGTTCAATGTTCCTGATTCTTTTCAGGAGGATTGTATATAATGCATATTTTGGTCCTTGTCATAGTTATTGTCATATTTCATCAATATTAAACTTACCACGGTGGGTGAGTAGTCAACGTGTCGGTCTACTAACCCCAAGCTTGCAGGTTCGCTCCTGAGCCGTGGTAAGTGATTTTTGAAAGGTGGCAAAAATTACGACACCGTGTCATACGATGTTGGCATGCCAAAGAACCCATTTGAATTCAGTAGTGGGTAAATTATTAGCTTGGGAATAACCTAACCCCCAAGGGAAGATGACGAAGAAAAAGAAGTGGGTTTCGGACTGGAGAAAAAGGATGGAGAAATAGGACGAGAGTCCAAAAGAAGTTATAATTTTAACTTTAAGTATACTCAAAGGCAGCTGCCACTGCAAATCCGCTTTCCGATACCTAAAGTGGGTAGGGAACTGGGCGAAGCTAACAGGAAACGCAGCTGGAACTTGGGCTGTTCGCAAGAAAGCTGCTATAGCGTATTCCCTCTCAAGCATAAATATACCTACTATGGGGAAGGGTGGTGGTCTGGCAAGGCAAAGAGTAACAGATTTATTGTGTATCTGTTCAAAGAAGTTTGTTTCTAAACAAGTATTTTGAAGAGTACAAATAATTTGAATCAGCTTTGATATTTTAGTACTTGAAATTGTAGAATTTCTAAAGAGCGACCGAATGCTTACAAGAAGGATAGGAATAAAGCAATTATACCCTTGGGAATAATTTTGGTAAGTGTACCAATAGTTGCATTTAGAAATGACTAAGCTTTTACCCAGCAAAGCGCCGACTAAAAGTTTAGACAATGAGAAACACTTACATTTTGAAAGGCCAACCATAAGTGGTAGAGAGAATCTCCACAAGCAGGAAGCTGGCGTAGCGAGCTATGCTTGCCTTACTGGCCAGTTAAAATTAGCTATTAAAGTTAAGAGAGACTTTACTAAGTTGATAACTAAGAGTTCTTGCTCAAATGCAACAAGTGGTGAAAACCTTATCAATGGATTTATTTTTACTAAAGAGGGCATAAACCTAGGAAGAGTCAAGGAAGACAGGATCTTGCCTAACCGTTATGTTAGAGAAATGATAAAGCAAAGAACAAATCTTAATTTATTTAACAATGTAAAAAGAAGTGGTTTATGTAACAAATATATAATTTTGATTTTTATAAACAATTGGGGTCGCAGACCTCCGAAAACATCTAAAGCTTGCGCCAGGCAATTGACAATTCTTTTGGTTTTAAACCTTTTATATGCTTTAAAATCTTCGTAAGATTTTGAAATGTTGTTAAGATTAACAAATGGGAAATTTAAAGATAATTGACGTAATTAAGGTTAACCAATAAATCAAGTACAAGATGTGTACTTTAAGGATTTCTAGATAGGTATCTTAGAAATATGAACAAATAACAACTTCGAAAGTAAGAACAAAAAAGCAGGAAGAATGAAATAGAAGTTTCTATAACTTCTTGTATCGATACAGAACTACGTGGGTAGATTATACATAGGAGATTATACAAATAGGGCAGGTCACTTATTGTGAAACCTGAAGAGAAAAATTGATAGGAAGTTTCTAGAACTCCTATATTTAAGTAGGGATCACGAGAAAAATGGGGCAAATTTCCCTTTCGTGAAACCTAGAGATACCTCACTTTTGAGTAGAAAGAATTGTATTCCCTAATTAGAAGGGAGAAACAATATAATTTAAAGCGTGTACTAGACACGAAGTTTTACAGACATTAATTCGTTATACGTGGAGCAAGTAAGGGAGGGCACTTATTGAGAGTGACACCTCATTGAAAAAAGACCTAAAGTAACAATTTTTTTATTTTAGTTTGTTAGTAAAGGGTTTGGGAAAGATCAAATGGGACTGTGGAAGAGTGATCATGTCCGTATTTATTGTGCTCGGACGAGCGCGACGCGGATGAAAAGTTGAACAGGCACTGTTTTCACTATAGTCTGTTAATATAGTTGAAAAGTTCACTGTAATAGCACAAAAAGTTGATGGCAAAGAAAGTTATTGCAATGGTGGAAAATAACTAGTAACACTAGATTTGCGAGAGTCTATTGCTTGAAATACTTGTAGGTTATAGTTGAATGCACCAGAAAAATCCCAACGGAGGAAGAAAAATTAGATATTGATTAGCAATTCATAAGGAAGATTCCTTAGTTTGAAAAAGTATTCCCATATGAAGTGGAAAATACATGACAGTGTAACTGGTAGATAGAGTGTAGGTTCTGGAAGGTTCCAGAGCAATGATGAGTTGTTTAAATTGGGTAGAGAATCCCTCGGCGGAAAACTAGATTATATAGACAGTGGGTATTTTAGAAATATCCCTCGATGTGAGATAGCATCTCAGAAAATCTTTCATTTTGAAAGTTAGACTTGATAGTTTGAGTTTGATCACGAAGATCTCTTGAAAGCAGTTATTTTATCACATAGCAACTTTCACTGTCTATAAAATCCAAATAAAAGCATTAAGCCTTTTAAAAGCGACGAGAATGTGGTTAAAACATAAAGTCGGTACTTATCTTTGCTTCATGAAGAAGGTGATGTTGCTGTTGACGGTTGATTCTAAAACTCGAACATGGCGTCGAATTTAAAAGTTTGCCCCTTGAGTAGAGGAGGCGAGCTTTAGTTAAGCTCCAACTGACTGGTTTGACTTCCGACGTACAAGTGTGACCCGCTCAACGTAGCGCGGAGGGACCAGGGAAAGGAAAAGAGTGAGGGTAGGAGACAAAAGGAATACATATAAGGATAGCCAACATTGAAATATTAATTTCTCTTGATGAAATGGTCTTCAAAGAGTTGATAGTAGGCGTCACTAGCGCAGCCTGGAGGGTGAAAAAGTAGACGAAGTTCTCTTGATCACGGAGATGATAGCTGGCGATAGCGACGAGATCTGGTGGCTAGATTGATAAGGAAGTCCTCTTGTACAGGGAAGAATTGAGGAACTTCAGAGATTCGCTGCTAGATGACGCTAGGTGGGTCATGGAAGATATATATCCAGAACAGACTTACAGGTAGTGTGAGAGACATATACCAACAAAGAGAAATCAGGAGATCACTGTTGGTGTTTGCGAAAAAAGGAAAGGTTGAACTAAAGCAAAGAGAAGCTAAAGCTTACTCTGTCTTACCGTGCATTCCAAAGAATACACCAAGCTGGGAGGGTTAAACACCAACAGAGAACAAAGACATGAAATTAAAAGCTTAAAGGTAAAGGAGCAATTAAATACAGTGGTCTTATAATATGCCTATTAGTGGTCAAGATCTTGGCTTCCCTAACTCTTCCATCCCTTCCAGGATAACACTCGGTCACTCTACCAGAAATCCAGACCAAGGGAGGAGAAACATCCCTAACCAGGACCAAGTCCCCCACTTTAATGTCGGGATTGGAAAGAGACCACTTCTGTCTCCGTTGCAAGTGCGCAACTTTAATGACGACTACGTGTACGGCTAGGCCACTTATTTATACCCCCAGAGGTTTGCTACCATGGAACTATTGAGAAACCCAATGCCCAGAAATAATACACTGTATAAGAATTGCAAATAACTTCTATTAATCATGTATAACACTTACAAGTTGTAAACATTTCAAAACACAATATAAATTAACATGCTAAGGTGTGGATATGACGGACATATTATTACTTACTTCTTACGTGGGTTTTCCACCTTTAACCTTTAAAACGTTTTCGGAAATGTCGTGATTAACCCTCTTAAGTTTCGGTACTTCTACTTTTCTCCAATATCATTCACCCTTCAAGATAGTTGCCAACTAGAAGCTCGATATTAGAAGGGACCCCTCAATTACAGTTTTCGAAGATCTGATCCACAATACAAATATTCAGTAGAATAAATTCTTCACGATGTCGTACAATATCCACAATATTGGGATAATGTCCTAGAGGACAAATTACTCATCGTTTCCTAATTATTCCCTTTAAATCAGAATCCAGAAGCCGACCGATATCAAATCAAACCTCTCATTACTGTCATGGCAGGTCCACCTTCTCTTGTCTTCGTAACAGCTGACAGACACTCAGTCTTGAAAGCAACAACAAACCGTCCACAAGGAGACAAAAGACGAACCCAAAGCAAAATCATTACATCACAAAACTTCCCATATAAATAAAATAAAGATTTGCAGGCCCGAAGGCATACTACATTGAAAAGGGACCAAGAAATAATTACAAACAAAACATACATTTAAAAACCCCTTTTCATCAGGACAACGTGAATGGCAACCCTGCGCGAGAAATCACGAGATGAACCAAAATAAAAATATTTAAGGTCTTACTACCACATGAGTACATAAATGAAACAAGGACATAGTACATTACCTTTGACCAATACCGAGCCAAAATACTTACTCGTAGCATCTCACAATATTTGAAGCAAGCCTAACATAATCATGAGGACTAATCAGAGGTTCCTTTAAGTAGCATGGGCTACATATTAAATTTAATATTAAAGGCACTCCAATTCCGACAATCACAAAGATCCCAGACAAACCTCGTATTTCTTGGTCACTAGCCCTCTTTCCATTTCAGAGCACACGAAGTTAAAGTAAACACTGACTTGTCTTTTACAAACCAAAAGTTATCTTAATATTTCAAAGCTATTCCAAACGTATTTTAGTCGAGTAGGCCATATTTCCGAAGTAAGGAATGGAAGTACCAAATAGCCCCCAGTCTATTGGCTTTCCGACGAGCTGCCCTGTCGTAACATAATACGTCTTGTCTCTGCGAAAGTCCAACACCAAGTCGCTTTTATACAATTACTAATTAACGACCTTCATTTACATGCCGTACAAACCACATCTTCCATCTCAACAAAAACGCAAGATACAAGCACGAGGAGACAGCTTTTACCAGTCACTCCTAGGTCGCGCTTCGATCGGACACCACAGCAGAAACTGTACACAGGTGGCCTCTAGCGGTGAAACTAAGAACCATTACACCAGCGATCTCATGCACGTCCAACAGACACTCATTAGGGTACTTACTTGAGGCGCAAAATAGAAATGCGTCAGACTCCCACCCCTCAACCTTGGCGACGGTTAAGAACCAAGCCGACGTAACACTGTAATCCAGAAAATATGTACCTTTTCTGTTCCACAATTTTGTGGAAAAACAAGTTTTTTTTCTCACATCACATGCATAAAATCTAATAGGTAGAATATCAAACTCTTTGTTGTCAAAGTTCATTCAAATCCACACCATATAGACGTCTAGCATCTAGATCCATAGTAGATGTTACAGAAAATCCTTTCCAATATACCATACATGCCAAAGGTAAACATGCATCTTACATGGGGTACAGTCCTTTCATAATACAGGTACAAAATGTGACAAAATGATACAGAGTAAAGGCATCTTCTCAAGACGAGTACGGATCCGTTTCCAGTTACTTGATGTAGGTGTCCATAATCCGGGCCCTTGGATATTTACACTTCCAACAAGAATCTTCCACGCAGACAAGTCCGGAATGAGTACACTGCAATCACAAAGCACTAGGCCAGAAAAAACGCAATGGAATAGCTTACAGTTAAAAAGGTATACCACGAAACCATACATGACAATAGTTGACATAATTTTTAAACAAATAAGGCAATCAGTTTTACAAACGCAGAACCTATCCCAAATAAAATCCACACCTTTTTACAATAAACCTTAAATTGACATAACTTGTAAGTACAATAGCATGTAAACATGAAGTTCGTTAGAAGAAAAAGAAAACATGGATTGACAAGCAAAAGATTAAAAATAGTGAAATAATAACCGCCCCAAATGAAAAAAAGAATTCTTTAAGCCAAACATATTTAATTCCCATAGAGAAAGACACTAAATCCAAGAAGAAAAGAAAACATAATACATAATTACTCCCAAAACAAATATCCCAAATGAACATTGGCATAAGTCCCATATCACACATCTGTCACAACTCATTTAGGCAACAACCAGGAAAAATCTTACCCAAGAAATCAACCAACAGGTTCAAAATGCAAGAAGGACCAAGAAAACAACAATAACAAAGTATCAACTGACCACACGTGCAGACCTAATAAAACCACAACACATTCACACACACATCTTTGCATAACATCTAAATTCATCCAAAAAAATAGTTACTACCCACAAATATTCCCAAAATGTTCCACCACAATATAAATAGGAGTTCGTTAAAACCGTGACACATTACACCAAATACCCTTTAAATAAACAATTACCTTTATGCTGTCTCGGATGAGAATTTCAACAAATTCACTTCAACGAAACAACGACCATTACCACATTAACCTCATGACACACACAACTCACCTGTAAGTACATACTTCCTCAGTTCAACAAGCAATAATAAGTGCACAAGGTCACTACTCGGAGAAACTAATTCGGAATGGTTAGTAAATACTTACCATTAAATACATATTCAACTTATGTCACCTAATATTTGAGTCCCATACCTCCATATACGTTAGGATCTTAAGCTTAACAAGGATATTTTAACGACCCTATTTATATACTCGGCTACCATTGAAAACTTTTAAAATAAAACATAACTTTACCCATAAAAACAAGAAACAAGAACAAAATCCCTCCCCAAATTAAAGGACAAATTAGTGATTCACATTCATACCAACACCATACACTAACGCACAATTACAGTATACTACCTTCCTCCAGAATCAGTATACAATTTTGAAGATTCAAATAAAGGTCACTTTACTACAAACACGCACCAAAGCATCATGTAGGTCATACACGATCTTGAAAATTCAAAATTATTACTGTAACACAAAATAAAATTCCTCTTCGTACCAACAAAATGTCAAAAGCCATTTAGAAAATTCTATCCTTTCGCCTACACACTAACTTGACGCAAAACAATGGGTCACTCTGGTCATACACAATGCAGAAGATTCCAAATAGAGACATTTATACACAATACACACACATCCATCCGTCGCTCATCAAACATACAATTCATACAGAAAATACATACATACCTACATACATGTGTGTGGTTTCCCAAGATCAAACACAATTTTGAAAATAAATTGTGACAACCACCACAACATCAAACATACAATTCACACAGAAGATACATACATACATACATACATACATACATACATACATACATGTGTGTGGTTTCCAAAGTTCAAACACAATTTTGAAAATAAATTGTGACAACCACCACAACATCAAACATACAATTCACACATAAGATACATGCATACATACTTACATGTGTGTGGTTTCCAAAGATCAAACACAATTTTGAAAATAAATTGGGACAACCACCACAACATCAAACATACAATTCACACAGAAGACACATACATACATACATGTGTGTGGTTTCTAAAGATCAAACACAATTTTGAAAATAAATTGTGTCAACCACCACAACATCAAACATACAATTCACACAGAAGATACATGCATACATACTTACATGTGTGTGGTTTCCAAAGATCAAACACAATTTTGAAAATACAATACTGTACATACAAGATCACCACAACATCTTCAGGAATTATGATTCATTCTGGCATCACACCAACGTCTAAGGTGATTATACGACCCACATAAGTCGCACCGCTTACCTCGATAAGTATCTCTCTCACTATATCTCCGGTTGAACGCCCCTGAAAATTATGGTATGGACCAGAAACTGGAACAACATCCTGACATACCTCTCCCTGAAATAAAGCATTATTAAAACCCTGAACAGGTTGTCTTCCTCCAGACTGAACAGCACTCGTCCACTGAAAAACAGGCTGAGAACCAATTTGCCCAAAGGTACCCTGAATAGAAGAACATGGTAGCGATGAATTTGCCATGCGAACAGCATCTGCCTTTTTAAACTTCTCAGCAGTAAGAACAATATCATAAAACTCCTTATAAGTCTTAGGCCTAGCACACATGGTTAAACACAATCTATAAATGGGGTTAATTCCTTCGACTAATGAGGCAACGATTTGTTCCTCTGACAACTGAAGAGCAAATACTTTAGCATAATACCTAACATCCACAAAATAATCGTTCAGTGTTTCATCCATTCTATGTCCTCTGAATAAATAGCTTCGATGAAGATCAGACAAGGTGTACGGGGTAATAAAATAATTTTAAACTTCCATTTGAAAATTAATCAATGAATTTCCAGCAGACATGTTATTAATTAAGATCTGTCTAAGCATACCCGAAGTGCAAGGAAACACCATTCTAAATATCTGACATTCGGACAGTCCAAACACCACAGCACTGTCTTTTAATTCTACAAATTTCCTTAGGAATTGCACTAATAAATCATTTTCCGTACCATTACAGATGTGAAAATTCTTTAAAATCAAGGCTACAGGATTGGGTAACGTAGAAAATCTAACATTGATATCTGACATGACATTTCCAGGGTCACACACTTGAAAAGAATCTCCTAAATTCAAATTATGCTTCATTAAATGATGCTCGACAACATCAGTTACATTAATTAAACTTTCACTGGTCTGTACAGACTTCACACAACGAGAAATTCCAGAAGTTAGATTAATTGAGGGATTCGCACTATTTTCTCTCAATAAGGACCTAGATGAGAAGTTGCATCCATTATTTAAATTAGCCTGGTCAATAGTATTAGAACAAACTAAACATGACATATTTCTCGAAGGCTGACTAGACGACCCATTGCGATTCTGTATAACAGCAGGATTACTAATTCGTAAATCATGTATCGACAACACAGATTCTACATCTTCAACCAAATTATTATCAACATTCACTTCACACCGATTACCATTCTCAGAACCTCCACTGATTGATGACGCCAAAGATTCACTTTTATAATCACCGGTTACACCAGAAAACATACGTTCGTAAACAACAGCCAACCTATCACGCAAACTTGACAATTCATTTGCAAATGAAATACCGTCATCAACTTTTGACCAGACATTAATCAAATCAGCTAATCTCACTAACCACTGTAGAGCACGCCACTTTAATTTATTTCTCTGATATTCAGACGAATCGATAACACCTTCCAACGAAGCACAAGCACTTAACAAGTTTGAAACAGATGTAATGACACCAGACTTACCAATTTCCCAATATTCGCTGTTAATAGGCGGGATATTTACAGGAGCATCACGTAAAGACCTCAACACAGCCAAGTCAGCCTCTCTATTTCCCTGTGGAATCCTTCAACGAACTAAGATTTCAAACCCCAATTCATCTTTCCTCAGATAATATATGTTTGGAAGAACTCGTTTTTCCATTTTTGGCACAATTAGGTACAAGAAACACAAAGAATACACAAATTAAAAACATTCACCAAAATAAAACCCTATTAAAAATCTCACGTTTAAGAACATCGTACTCTCTCTTAAGGGACACTAGGACTGAAATTTTAGTGAAATTTGTGGAAAATGTCGATTTTCGGTATTTTCCATATTAATACACCCCTATCCCCTGCGGATCATATAGCAGTGTTTTTATCCGAATTCCGCCATTTTTAAAGCCCTGGCGAAGCTTTAAAATGCACGGTGTGTCCTTTAATCGCCCCAGCACTGTAAGTGACCTGAAGGTTCTGAGTCTTGGTGTTTCTACAATCGAAGTATCGCAGCTGGTAAAACACCACAGAGTCATGACAAAATGGCTGTAGAACTTTAAGAACCCTTAGTTGTCAAGATTATGCCTGTTTATCAAAGGCTGGCATCAGATGAGCTACTATCCAGATACATCCGTGGTGCTACTGAAAATCAGAATGAGAGTCTGCATTCTGTTATCTGGAGGAAGTGCCCAAAGGAGATTTTTATTTCACGGAAGATACTTGAAATTGCTGTTAGTAATTCTGTAGCAGAATTCTACATGGGGTGTAGTGCTACAACAGAGTTGAAATCAGGAATAAGACTAACTTCAGTATCTCATGTCACAGCATAAACACTTGAATGATGTGACAGTCGCAGGAAGAATGTAAGTCCGCGGTCATAATTGGAGAAGCGAAAGGCATGTCGACGGAAGGTGAAACTAACAGAAATGAAGGAGGAAGCTGCAAAACAGAAGAAGGAGGGTGTCAGCTATGCTGTAGGACAATCCTAATGTCATTGGTAAGCTGAAACCTTGTAAATTGTGCATCATTTTAGAAAATTGCTGTTTTCTCGGATTCACTTTTTCAGGCATTCAAAATGTTACTCGCGTCATAAATCTTATGATATTGCTTTCAAAATGGGAATTTATTATCTTCATTGCAATGGCTATAAACCTGCGGATCGTTTTTTAGATTGCACTTTTGGTATGGCTGCAAAAAAAATTCAAACTGGAAAAAATACGATTTTTTGTAGAAAAAAAAACTTGGATATGAAAAAAAATTAATTTCTTGGCACTCATTAATGCAATTCAAAATCGGATCCGTAGGTTTCTTCCAATTGTTATAGTGCAATAGAATATAACCTAAAAGTTACACTATCTTGTTTTTTTTTAACGCGGCTGACCTTTATAAAAATTGAATAATTAGCACAATAAATGTACAAAATAATTAATATCTGGAGAACTAATCAACTTACAATGCTCACGTTTCCCACAGTGGTTTATAATATGACTATTCATAACCATATAAAATTTCAAAGCTGTACCTCAGTTTATATAGAATTTGAAAATTTCAGTCCCAGTGTCCCTTAAGCCTAGGCCCTCAATAGTTCCAAAACTAACAAAAGTAATAAACCTAACCACGCTACTGATACAACTGCGCAACTTTAATAACGACTACGTGTACGGCTAGGTCACTTATTTATACCCCCAGAGGTTTGCTACCAAGGAACTATTGAGAAACCCAATGCCCAGAAATAATACACTGTATAAGAATTACAAATAACTTCTATTAATCATGTATAACACTTACAAGTTGTAAACATTTCAAAACACAATATAAATTAACATGCTAAGGTGTGGATATGACGGACATATTATTACTTACTTCTTACGTGGGTTTTCCACCTTTAACCTTTAAAACGTTTTCGGAAATGTCGTGATTAACTCTCTTAAGTTTCGGTACTTCTACTTTTCTCCAATATCATTTACCCTTCAAGATAGTTGCCAACTAGAAGCTCGATATTAGAAGGGACCCCTCAATTACAGTTTTCGAAGATCTGATCCATAATACAAATATTCAGTAGAATAAATACTTCACGATGTCGTACAATATCCACAATATTGGGATAATGTCCTAGAGGACAAATTACTCATCGTTTCCTAATTATTCCCTTTAAATCAGAATCCAGAAGCCGACCGATATCAAATCAAACCTCTCATTACTGTCATGGCAGGTCTACCTTCTCTTGTCTTCGTAACAGCTGACAGACACTCAGTCTTGAAAGCAACAACAAACCGTCCACAAGGAGACAAAAGACGAACCCAAAGCAAAATCATTACATCACAAAGCTTCCCATATAAATAAAATAAAGATTTGCAGGCCCGAAGGCATACTACATTGAAAAGAGACCAAGAAATAATTACAAACAAAACATACATTTAAAAACCCCTTTTCATCAGGACAACGTGAATGGCAACCCTGCGCGAGAAATCATGAGATGAACCAAAATAAAAATATTTAAGATCTTACTACCACATGAGTACATAAATGAAACAAGGGCATAGTACATTACCTTTGACCAATACCGAGCCAAAATACTTACTCGTAGCATCTCACAATATTTGAAGCAAGCCTAACATAATCATGACGACCAATCAGAGGTTCCTTTAAGTAGCATGGGCTACATATTCAATTTAATAATAAAGGCACTCCAATTCCGACAATCACAAAGATCCCAGACAAACCTCATATTTCTTGGTCACTAGCCCTCTTTCCATTTCAGAGCACACGAAGTTAAAGTAAACACTGACTTGTCTTTTACAAACCAAAAGTTATCTTAATATTTCAAAGCTATTCCAAACGTATTTTAGTCGAGTAGGCCATATTTCCGAAGTAAGGAATGGAAGTACCAAATAGCCCCCAGTCTATTGGCTTTCCGACGTGCTGCCCTGTCATAACATAATACGTCTTGTCTCTGCGAAAGTCCAACACCAAGTCGCTTTTATACAATTACTAATTAACGACCTTCATTTACATGCCGTACAAACCACATCTTCCATCTCAACAAAAACCCAAGATACAAGCACGAGGAGACAGCTTTTACCAGTCACTCCTAGGTCGCGCTTCGATCGGACACCACAGCAGAAAATGTACACAGGTGGCCTCTAGCAGTGAAACTAAGAACCAATACACCAGCGATCTCATGCACGTCCAACAGACACTCATCAGGGTACTTACTTGAGGCGCAAAATAGAAATGCGTCAGCAAGGAAGTTAAGTATTCCAAATTCCACCTCTTCCAGAAAGAATTACGGAAGGCTTCAAGTTTACGCCAAACAATAGGTAAATTAGAATCTCTGTAAGAGTTGGGAAGGGGAGGAGGGACAGAAAGAGAAGTGCCTATAAGGAAGTGACCAGGTGTGAGTGGAAGCAGGTCATCAGGGTCATTGGAAAGCGGAGTTAAAGGGCGAGAATTGACAACACCTTCAATCAGAACAGACAGCGAATTAAATTCTTCATAAGTCAGAATGCGATCACCTAAAACCTTTCTTAAGTGACGTTTAGTGTGCTTTTCGCAAGATTCCCACCTACCACCGTGATGAGGAGCGTAGGGAGGTATAGAACGCCATTTGAAACCCTTGAGTAGGAAAAATTAGAAATCTATTCCATGGCAGGAGAAGATGTGAGAGCTTTCTTCCACAAGGAAGCTGCGCCTTGAAAAGTGGAAGCGTTATCAGAGAACATCTCCGAAGGAACACCACGCCTAGCAGCGAAGCGAGAGACAGCTGATAAAAAGTAAGAAGTAGATGCATTCGTTACTAGTTCCAAATGGATCGCGCCGGTAACCATGCAAACAAAGAGAGAAACATAGAGCTTACCAAACAATTTGCGTTTAGCTTCAGGGGAATTGCGTTGATATTGGAACTGACCCATATAGTCCACACCAGTTAGAGCAAATGGACGTATAGGAGAAGAGCGAAAAGAGGGCAGATCGCTCATTAATTGAGTATTGACTTTAGGTTTAGCTTTGAAGCAAGGAATGCATTTGTGAATTACAGAGGAAACTTCATGAATTCCATTTATAATCCAGTACTTTTCACTTAAGAGGCAAAGCAGTGTGCGTGTACGAACATGTAGATTACGATAGTGAAAGTCACGTATAATTAAAGAAGTTACGTGATGTTTAGAAGGCAAAATAACAGGATGCTTTTTGTCCTCAGAAAGCAAAGATTGCGAGAGCCTACCACCTACCCTGAGTAACCTATTGTCATCAAGGAACGGGGCTAAGGCACGAAGACGACTGGATTTGGGAAGATCCTTTTTAGAAGAAAGTAAAGACAATTCATAAGAAAAGGCTTCTTGCTGTGTTAGTTGCAAAACCTTAATGGTAGCGAGATTCAATTCATGATTGGTAAGGTGTGGTTTGGGGAGAAGAGGTTGATCAACCACAAGATATTTCCATCTGAGAAGATAGGCAACAATTCGAATTAATTTGTGAAAGGAAGAATAGCGTGACAATAAGGGATGAGAAACGTTTGAAACAAGACACGAAGCAGTAGATTTAGATACTTAAGCGTCAGGCAAGTTGGAGTTTGTAGCTGGAGGTTTAGAAGGCCAACAAGAAGAGTCTTCGATTAACCGCGAGGGCCCATGCCAGTACAACTGAGAAGCTGCCAATTGAGAGGGTAAACATCCACGAGAAATGATGTCGGCGGGGTTTTGTCAGCGCTGGGCACATGCCTCCATTGACATCCCGAAGAAAGAGTTTGAATTTTGGAAACCTTGTTTGCAACAAAAGTTTGCCAATGAGCGGGGTTTTTAGCAATCCAAGAAAGGGTAATCATGGAATCGCTCCAGATATAGATTTGCGAAAATTCGACCTTTAAGACTTCCCGTAATTTCTAAACAAGTTCTGCGGCCATGAGTGCAGCACACAATTCAAGCCTAGGCAAAGTGATAGTTTTAAGAGGAGCCACCTTCGATTTGGCACAAACAAGGTTGAAAACTGAAGATCCATTTAATGAACCGCGATAAACCAAATATGCACAGCAACCGTAAGCTTTTTCGGAACTGTCCGCAAACACATGAAGGAAAAAAGATGCATTAGGATGAGCGTTAATTAAATTCCTGGGAATTTCAATAAGGGAAAGATCAAGCAAATTGCTGCGAAAAGAGAGCCATCTGTTAAGAAAAGAAAGGGGAACAGTGTCGTCCCATTCACATTCGAGCGACCATAGCTCTTGCATGAAAAGTTTGGCTATTACAATAACCGGGGCAACGAATTGAAGCGGATCAAAAATGTTTGCAATTTTAGAGAGAATTTGTCTTTTTGTGTTCGGGATCTCTTCTACAAGCGAAACTTTATAGATGAGAGTGTCAGTGCTAGTGCACCAATGAACTCCAAGAGTTTTTATGAATTCGGATCCTCCACAAATTTCGACGGAGGAGGGGTCTACATCTTCAATAGGAAACTGGGCGAGAAACTCATGGGAGTTGGAATTCCACTTATGAAGTGGGAATCCTCCATTCTTTAGCAATGCCTGAAGTTCTAGTGACACAAAAGAAGCTTCCTCAAGAGTGGGGAAGGACTGCAAGTAATCGTCAACATAGAATGATGTAGTTAGTTCTTCGGAAGCTTTAGAATCAAATAAATGACCATTTTGAGAGGCTAACAAGTGTAGGGATCGGATAGCAAGGAAAGCGGAAGGTTTTAAGCCATAAGTAACCGTCTTTAAGCGAAATACCTTAATGGGCTTGCTGATTTCGTCGCGCCACAAAATTCTTTGGATATCTCGTTGTTCAGGCTGAATTAAAACCTGACGGTACATCTGTTTTATATCCGCTATAACAGCTATGGAAAATAATCGAAAGTTTAAGAGTATAGCAGATAAATCTGACTGAATAGCAGGACCAGAGTAAAGAGTATAATTAAGACTGTTGCCATTAACGTCAGGTGATGAACCATTGAAAACGACTCGGATTTTATCCTTTACAAGAGGGTTTTTCCACACGGGATGATGATTTAAGATAACCGTTTCAATTGGGGGGGGGGGGGTGCAATTCGTCATCAGATTTGCTAACAACTTCCATATGATCTAAGCTTTCATACTCATCCATGAAATCAGTATACTGCTGTTTAACGAGAGGTTCTTTCTTGAATTTGCTCTCGATAGTGTACCCAACTGTCATCATGTGGACCATGTGTTCGTATCCCAGCTTACTCACGGTCTTTCGAGGTATGCGACGTTCCTGCCCACCATACGACCACATGCTCAGGATTTGAGTCTACCAGGTAACTACTCTACAGGAAATACACAACATTTTCCTAAAATCAAACATTTACTGGTCTAAAATCATGGCGATACAACAAATACAAATAACTGACAAATTATATTTAACTCCCACAAATAAAAAATAGGGTTATTCTGTGAGCTTTCTTCTTAAAATAGTGCTACACTGCACTCAAATCTAATTCTAGCATCCTGTCAATGATATTTTCAGACTTCCATGGGTTTCCATAGTATTCATCATGTGACACAATCTTAGTTAATTGGAGTATCATAACACAAAAATCACATATCACATTAAAATGACATTAATAAAACATTACTCCGTTTCTTATGGCATTTACCTTGATTAGCATACATTCATTATTTTTTTTGCATTCATTAACAAATATTTGTTGTGTCGTGCGAATCATCTTCCCTCTTTCCATCACTATGAACGCTTTAAGAAAAGTGGTACTTATCCCTTCCAAAATAAACATGGATAGAATATATTATAGTTTCACCATACAACGATTTTCTGGGTCTTGTCGGGCTTATCATCGTTACAAATGTGTCATGTTCTGGGAAATCACATACCCGTCTGCATAAATTAGCGTCAACTGGCAAAATGCATTCTAAAAGAAGATGCCTACATTATTTTGGTTCAGCTTTCCTCCTCAGAGAATAACTGAGCCAAATATTATCTGATTTCTATGATCCAACAACGTATGTGAGTTGCCACACACCATTAAATTCAATTGGCATCATCATAATACTCATATCTTAATTGCATATTGAAATATCGAGATTCTTCAGTGTCCTACTGTGACTCTAATTTACAAGGGACCGGTCGACCGACCTTCCTCCCCCTCAGCAGGCAATAAAATTCGTTCCAGCTGGCTAGTCAAGATGGCTGCCGCAGAAGTGGTCTACAACCCCACCTCTCTCTGCTGTCAAGGTCAAGTTTGTTTAGAATTGCAGTACTGGAGTTACGCTAAGTGTGGCTCCTAAGTAATTGAGTCATTTAATTATTTAACA
Organism: Meconema thalassinum; assembly: GCA_946902985.2. NCBI lineage: Eukaryota > Metazoa > Arthropoda > Insecta > Orthoptera > Tettigoniidae > Meconema > Meconema thalassinum. The sequence goes on along the minus strand of OX336392.1, from coordinate 305,456,443 downwards.
CCTATCCTTATAGTGTATTGGGCTCAACTGGCTCCTTAATTAACATTCATGGCTGGGGTGGAATTCTAGTGATAGCCTTGCCGTTCTATGGTGACTACTAGTGGCTTTTGGACGCGCATCATAGTGAAAATCCACGATTTTCACCAGCAGCTGTCAATAAAATATAAGGAAATCTGCGTTCCTAAACGACGGATATGATCCTTACCTCGCAGGGTAGGTCATTTATACACATGCTCACTGCGTCTCGACGGACGTCATTAGTGGCCATAATTCATGCAAGCGTTGGATACAGACCGGCTCTGTCCAATTCCCTGCGAATAATAGAGTATGCTCAAGGGCGATACTACTCGTAGATTCAGCCAACTTCTCACCTAACGCGCAAGCTATACTAGTTGGTCCCCGCAATTATTTATTTACGTAAATCACTGGATTCTACGTTAATTCTGCACGCTTATGCGGCTTCAAACAATACTTCACATAGATGACTCCATTATTAAGGCACCCGCGTTCTCTCTGTCATACCACTTAAGCCAAAGCTTTACATAGCTCCTAACAAAAATGTAATAAATTTACTGGCTTACTTTACTTTAATGGTCCTCAAACATAATCCTAAGGATTGACCATATCAAATATTCATTCACATTTCACAGACACTGAAAAAGCTATCGTATTTCGCTATATTCCACGTTACTTTCTTACTGTTTATCACAATACAATATCTTTATATTAGACATGACACTCTTTGAACGTTATTTAGGCCAAAAATGCCTATTACTTTACTGTTGCCGACCCCAGATCATTATTATTATTACTCATTTAACGTTACCGTTACATCCATCACTATTTTCGACCTAAATGGCCCTAAACAAATCACCTTCCAAGCCATATTTTATTCAAGACGAGTGGTGAAAACTCGTTCAGTAAGTGACTATTACATCTTATTCTCAAAGTGATAAATCGTTACATGGTGAACTATTTAGTTATAATGACATTATAAAATGGTACTCACTCTTTCTTTTTCGCTGGATGGTGCCAGCGCTTCAGCTTTAGCGCTACCATGACGCTTGAATTAAGCCATCATGTTATCCTTTACACAACACTTAGATTCACACATTTTCCACCTGATAAACATACTTTTATCAGTGGCCTCTTTCACTTCTACACACTGCATATTAATCACTATACACATGAACACTTTTAAATCACTATTACACAATTTATGTACACTTATTCACTACTTCACAGGTTGATCCTTAAATCGGACTTCTCCTACGCCTGATCTCAGAGATGCGATGCAATTATGACAACCGCTGGTCTGCGTGAAAATCTAACAGCGTTTTACGGACGTTCGATCCTCGTCACCTGCAATCTTGTTCAGCTCACTATCCAGATTAGGTGGCAATGATTTCCAAGCTCCCATCATTGTAGTGATCCTGATGATAATGTCATATACAATCCTGACAATACCTCCCGGTATATGAACTGTTCAAAAACATTATAAGTTCCTTTTTCGCTGTGGCGAATTTATATTTGCGTCAGATCATAGATAAATATCTGTATTAAATTACCTTCGACGCACTTCATGATTACTTATGAAGCTTTATGACTTGCTTCTATTGTTCTTCAACGGCGGAGCGTTGATACTTTAACATTTGGCGTGCTTACTGGCAGCGTCTTAGTTACGTGTATACTGTAGAATAACTCTAGGCGAACTGTAGAACAACAACTTAACAACTCTGGCTTGGTGTGAGCTGCTCTCCCTTATAAAGGTTTCTCGTACAAAATAGTCCACTGGACACATGAGAGCGACTCCTTTCTTGAAATAATACCTCTTCATCCGAAATGACATCTACATCTTGTTTATTTAGGTGTGGAGGTTTCAAAAACATTCGTGTGCCGGCGATCGCTTCGGCCAATTAATTACAATCAATTGCCTTAGTTCAGCGCGTCAGGACGCTACTGTGGTGGTTCCCCGTTGGCTGGTCACAAAATCACTGCTCTCGAGCGTAAGCTAGGTTGTAATTCGTTCATTTGGAGATATAGGCATTAATTTAGGTGAAAAACCACTCCTAAATTACCTCTCCGTGAATATATTCATCTGGGTGTATATTTCAATGCATTTCAATACTCCACTTGGCTGTAATTAATTAATTTCCGTGGGCCATCATCCCTACTCTAGCTTCAATCGTTGTCAAGCGGTGAATACCCGGGTCATTAATTTTGAGCTGTCTTCCCGCTCCAGACGTAAATAGTGCGCTCGGCGCCTAAGTTCTCCGCCCACTTGCTAAGTGTAATTTGTAAAACTTCAAACTGGCCTCCTCTCATTCTCGTATGCTCTGAAAATGTATATTTCCTTGCATTTGGCTACAATTCTTCACCTTAAATTGCTATGATATTCACATATAGATCGTGAAATCACGCTACCTTATTATATGTCAGTATACCTCTCATTGCTCTTTGGGTTACCTGTAATTGCTCCCCCTCAGAGATCAATGGTTCGACTCTAGGCATAACCATGTGCCTGGTCTTCTCTGATAAGACCCGAGTTCGATGCCAGACTGCCGTGACTGATTGGGCACAATAGCAAAGAGAGCTTTTCGAGCTTTGGGTTGAGAATTAATACGTTTAGGGGGATTATGTAATCTTGGCATCTGAACAATGAACCGGCCTTCAGGAGAACGAGTGGTGGTGTTCAGAAAAAGTTGCTCACAGAATTCGTTTTCTGAAGGGGTCACGTTAGAAGAATCAACGCTTTCGAGCCTCCAGAACTGCTCCAAACCAGTATTAGCAAAATAACATTGCGATGCGGGTTGGGAAGAATAATGAGGAAGTTGACCGGTGACGATCCATCCAAAATTAGTGTCTCTGGCAACCGCGTTTGAGGATAACTTGCGAACCTGTTTACGAAGGCAATTCCAGAAAACATTGGCACTAAAGAGTATGTCAATGGGGTTTTGTATATTGAACAGAGGATCGGATAGCTTTAAATGCGAGGGAATGCTTAAGCCTGAAATATCAACAGAGTGACTTGGAGTATCTTCTCCTATGCTATTGAGAATGAGACAATTCAGTTTGAGAAAGTTATTTCTGTGACAAATGTCTCTTATGGTTAGCTTTGAAAACTGTAAAGCTTGCGATTTTGAGCTGTTAATGCCTGATACATTAATAGAAGTGGGGTTTACAGGTAGGCCTAGTTTTCTAATCAAAGAATTAGACACAAAATCATGAGTTGCCGCTGAGTCAAGAAGACCGCGTGCACGGACCCAGCTGCCAAAGTTATCCTGAACTTCGATTTGGACAGTGGACAATAGTACTTGGGCACTACGTATGGACTTGGCATTTTGAATGTAAGATGAAGCATTGGATCTGTTAGCATTGTCACTTTTCTTAGAAGTAGATGCGGTCGATGACCTTGCTTGATCATGACGATGTAGTAAAGTGTGATGAGCTTTTTCACAATGGAAGCAAAGTCTGGTGGACTTGCAATTTGAAGCAGAATGCGTGGGTGCTAGGCAGTTGAAGCAATGTTTATTCAGGGAAACTAATTTTCTTCTGTCGTCAACTGACAGTTCTTTAAAAGATTTACATAGATATAAGGCGTGGGAATCTTTACAAAGTATGCACTTTAATGGTCCATTTAAACTCTTACGGGGTTCGCTTTGAGTGTTTAAAACGAGAGAACTAGCAATACAGCGTTCACTAGACCTAGTTGGGTAACCAGTGGCGTTTGACTTGAGTTTAGATGAGCTGGACCCAGGTTTTTGGGTACTAGACGCTAAGCGTTCACTTTAAGGTTTAAGAGACATTGATTCAAATTTAGAACTAGGGGAAGAGGGTTCACTTTGATTAGCTAAAGCAGTTAAGAGTTGGCATCTAGCATTTATGAAAGTGACTAAATGCTCGTAAAAGTATTCGTCTTCTCTGGAAAGTTCAATCTCCCAAGCTTTAAGGGTAGCAACATCGACTTTAGAAACCACTAAGTGTATTAAGAAAGTGCCCCAGTGTTCAGTGGGTTGATCTAATTGGGATAGAGCTTTAACGTGAAGTTGTGTTGTATCAATGAGCGTACGCAAACTAGTGACATCATTGTGCTGTGACGCAGGTAAGTTAAATAGAGCCTTCATATGGCGTTGAATACGTAAACGTGAATTACCGTATCTTTCTTTCAACAAGTTAAAGGCAATGGGGTAGTTTTCGGCACTTAATGGGAGTGCTTCAACAAACTGCAGAGCTTGACCTCGGAGGATAGATCTCAAATAATGAAACTTGTAGATGACTTGAATGTCTTCATTGTCATGAACAAGAGAACAAAATAGTTCATAGAAAGAATCCCAAGTAGATTCGTCTCCAGAGAAGTGGGGTAGATCAATCTTAGGTAGGATTGGTTTGGGCTTGTGAGTGCCCTCGCGAGAAGAGGTTTGTTGCTCGTGAAGGGAACCAAGAACAGAACCGTCTTTTTTATGTTCTTCTTCGAGTTGGCGTATTATTTTAAAAGCAGAACCTATACATTCGTAATATTGATTTTCTGCTTGGACTCGATCTTCAGTTTGATTGAGCATACAAGTTTCGATTTCAGTTTGGATGTTACAATAATTTTCATATGAACGTTCAAAATCCTTTACCGGATGTCTTAACAAATCTAATTGAGCTTCTGAGGGATCTAGCTCTTTGATGTATTTTCTGAATCGGGTAATTTGCCCTTTATAGAATGCTCTTATAGAAGTAAGTTTTTCAACCTTATCCTTTTCTGTAGGAGCCATGACAAAATAGGTAAATTAAAGTATGACTTACGAAACTGGGGAACCTTGGAAATGCGGTCAGACTGGCAGCAGCAATAAGTTGAAAGAAAGGGACACACCAAAGGAGACAGGAGCGGCCTCTTTCTCCTTCACAGGCTTTGCACCGTGAAACTATAGCTGAAAAATTCAAAGAAGATATTAATGATTTGCAAAATATTGTCAAATAACCCTTGACAAATAAAAAATATCATAAATGGACTCTCCCGGGTTTCGGCACCAAATATTGGGTAGATTATTAGCTTGGGAATAACCTAACCCCCAAGGGAAAATGATGAAGAAAAAGAAGTGGGTTTCGGACTGGAGAAAAAGGATGGAGAAATAGGACGAGAGTCCAAAAGAAGTTATAATTTTAACTTTAAGTATACTCAAAGGCAGCTGCCACTGCAAATCCGCTTTCCGATACCTAAAGTGGGTAGGGACCTGGGCGAAGCTAACAGGAAACGCAGCTGGAACTTGGGCTGTTCGCAAGAAAGCTGCTATAGCGTATTCCCTCTCAAGCATAAATATACCTACTATGCGGAAGGGTGGTGGTCTGGCAAGGCAAAGAGTAACAGATTTATTGTGTATCTGTTCAAAGAAGTTTGTTTCTAAACAAGTATTTTGAAGAGTACAAATAATTTGAATCAGCTTTGATATTTTAGTACTTGAAATTGTAGAATTTCTAAAGAGCGACCGAATGCTTACAAGAAGGATAGGAAAAAGCAATTATACCCTTGGGAATAATTTTGGTAAGTGTACCAATAGTTGCATTTAGAAATGACTAAGCTTTTACCCAGCAAAGCGCCGACTAAAAGTTTAGACAATGAGAAACACTTAAATTTTGAAAGGCCAACCATAAGTGGTAGAGAGAATCTCCACAAGCAGGAAGCTGGCGTAGCGAGCTATGCTTGCCTTACTGGCCAGTTAAAATTAGCTATTAAAGTTAAGAGAGACTTTACTAAGTTGATAACTAAGAGATCTTGCTCAAATGCAACAAGTGGTGAAAACCTTATCAATGGATTTATTTTTACTAAAGAGGGCATAAACCTAGGAAGAGTCAAGGAAGACAGGATCTTGCCTAACCGTTATGTTAGAGAAATGATAAAGCAAAGAACAAATCTTAATTTATTTAACAATGTAAAAAGAAGTGGTTTATGTAACAAATATATAATTTTGATTTTTATAAACAATTGGGGTCGCAGACCTCCGAAAACATCTAAAGCTTGCGCCAGGCAATTGACAATTCTTTTGGTTTTAAACCTTTTATATGCTTTAAAATCTTCGTAAGATTTTGAAATGTTGTTAAGATTAACAAATGGGAAATTTAAAGATAATTGACGTAATTAAGGTTAACCAATAAATCAAGTACAAGATGTGTACTTTAAGGATTTCTAGATAGGTATCTTAGAAATATAAACAAATAACAACTTCGAAAGTAAGAACAAAAAAGCAGGAAGAATGATATAGAAGTTTCTATAACTTCTTGTATTGATACAGAACTACGTGGGTAGATTATACATAGGAGATTATACAAATAGGGCAGGTCACTTATTGTGAAACCTGAAGAGAAAAAATGATAGGAAGTTTCTAGAACTCCTATATTTAAGTAGGGATCACGAGAAAAATGGGGCAAATTTCCCTTTCGTGAAACCTAGAGATAACTCACTTTTGAGTAGAAAGAATTGTATTCCCTAATTAGAAGGGAGAAACAATATAATTTAAGGCGTGTACTAGACACGAAGTTTTACAGACATTAATTCGTTATACGTGGAGCAAGTAAGGGAGGGCACTTATTGAGAGTGACACCTCATTGAAAAAAGACCCAAAGGAACAATTTTATTATTTTAGTTTGTTAGTAAAGGGTTTGGGAAAGATCAAATGGGATTGTGGAAGAGTGTTCATGGCCGTATTTATTGTACTCGGACGAGCGCGACGCGGATGAAAAGTTGAACAGGTACTGTTTTCACTATAGTTTGTTGACATCGTTGAAAAGTTCACTGTAGTAGCACAAAAATTGATGGCAAAGAAAGTTATTGCAATTGTGGAAAATAACTAGTTACACTAGATTTGCGAGAGTCTATTGCTTGAAAAACTTGTAGGTTATAGTTGAATGTACCAGAAACATCCCAACGGAGGAAGAAAAATTAGATATTGATTAGCAATTCATAAGGAAGATTCCTTAGTTTGAAAAAGTATTCCCATATGAAGTGGAAAATACATGACAGTATAACTGGTAGATAGAGTGTAGGTTCTGGAAGGTTCCAGAGCAATGATGAGTTGTTTAAATTGGGTAGAGAATCCCTCGGCGGAAAACTAAATTATATAGACAGTGGGTATTTTAGAAATATCCCTCGATGTGAGATAGCATCTCAGAAAATCTTTCATTTAGAAAGTTAGACTTGATAGTTTGAGTTTGATCACGAAGATCTCTTGAAAGCAGTTATTTTATCACATAGCAACTTTCACTGTCTATAAAATCCAAATAAAAGCATTAAGCCTTTTAAAAGCGACGAGAATGTGGTTAAAACATAAAGTCGGTACTTATCTTTGCTTCATGAAGAAGGTGATGTTGCTGTTGACGGTTGATTCTAAAACTCGAACATGGCGTCGAATTTAAAAGTTTGCCTCTTGAGTAGAGGAGGCGAGCTTTAGTTAAGCTCCAACTGACTGGTTTGACTTCCGACGTACAAGTGAGACACGCTCAACGGAGCACGGAGGGACCACGGAAGGGAAAAGAGTGGGGGTAAGAGACAAAAGGAATACATATAAGAATAGCCAACATTGAAATATTAATTTCTCTTGATGAAATGGTCTTCAAAGAGTTGATAGTAGGCGTCACTAGCGCAGCCTGGAGGGTGAAAAAGTAGACGAAGTTCTCTTGATCACGGAGATGATAGCTGGCGATAGCGACGAGATCTGGTGGCTAGATTGATGAGGAAGTCCTCTTGTACAGGGAAGAATTGAGGAACTTCAGAGATTCGCTGCTAGATGACGCTAGGTGGGTCATGGAAGATATATATCTAGAACAGACTTACAGGTAGTGTGAGAGACATACACCAACAAAGAGAAATCAGGAGATCACTGTTGGTGTTTGCGAAAAAAGGAAGGGTTGAACTAAAGCAAAGAGAAGCAAAAGCTTACTGTGTCTTACCGTGTATTCCAAAGAATACACCATGTAGGCCGTGTTCAGAATGGCAAAATTAATCTCGGGAGTTTCCGCCAACACAAAGTTCCTCATTTATCTACTAGAAAGCGCTATAGTGTTCAAGGTGCTTAGATATCTAACTTCCTTGACTTTCATAGTGCTTCAAGGAACAACGAAATTCGACATGCAAGCTACCCTTTGGGTGTAAAAATAACAAAGCTTGCACCCGGCACTCGAAGCCATACGATATTATTATCATTATTATTGTGCCAATCGGCACATATCTCCACGCCTAAATCCCCTAGTCTGGCATCGATCCCTAGCCTGTGGGAGAGATGTGAGCCTACCTTGGCATTGAACCTTGGTCCCTGAACTTAAAGACTCTGGGAAATAATAATTTGGGTCAGCGAGTGAACTATGCAATTGCCTAACTAATTCAAGCTCGCTAAATGCGAGCCCACGCTAGGAGACCACCCTAACAGTTCCTACTCCCACGTCCGTTCAATCCCTACCCAAGAAGACCACCCTATCAGTTTCTACTCCCACGTCCAGTCAAGCCGGTCCCCTTGAAGATGTTGACTTTTGAAGATGTTTACTTCTGAAGATGTTTGCCTCTGTGGATATTTACCCAATGCCCACCCAGTATCCAATTAAAATTCCAATCGGCGGGTGGCCAGAACTGGAGTGTTCCCAGATGTGACTTAAAGCGTCTCGCTTGGGTTACCGCCCATTTTCGTGCACTGACATTTCGCCTTTTCCGAAATAAGGCAATCGGCTCGCATATCGGTGTTTGGCGTCATTTTCAACAAAGACTACCCTTGTTCTAACATCGCAGGAATCTTCCGCGTTTAGTTTGAACTCTGCCTAGCAACTGCGGGCTCGGAGGTACCAACATAGCGGCAAGAAGAGTAACTAAAAAGACACGCAAATTTAAGATTCTCGGCAGTGTTTCGTGTGGCGAGCCTGGATGATTTTCCAGCAAGTGTGAAGTGTGCGAGTGTCTTGGCAGGCTGACGCTTGTGATTCTGAATACCGACTTCGAAGCTTGCAGACGTGTGTAACGTGTGCGTCAGCGGCCGGGTGCGAAGATGTCAACTCTTGCACCCGGCCAGTTAACCAACCAACCTACAAATGTTTGAAGTAACCGTGTGCAATAATAAGAACTACCGTACTGACAAGTAACATTTAACATTATTATTTTGGGTGGTTAGGGAATGCATCCGTTGGCTGCGCGCGTGATATTCTTTTGCGCACAAGGGCTTCTATTCCAGTTTTGTTCATGTTTCTGTTCCATGGCGTGTACGAGCACGCAAGTAATATGGTTCTGTCACTCCGTGTGAATCCGGTGTCGATTAATACGTGTAATTATCCGGGGGACCAGTCTTGTAAGATTTGTGTTTATGCAAAGCACTGTGTGGGGGGTTAGGGAAGCATTTTGGCTTTTATTTGTGTCTAATCCGGACAGTTTAACTGTTTTTAATGTAGTGTATTTTTAAGGGCAGCATGGCCTAGTTCGATTTTTGCTTTGCGTTATTCTTTTGTTTGTGGTAACTCATTTGTCTATGGACCGAGTGTCTTTTGTTTTATGACAACATGGCGTCCTTGTGTTTACACTTACGATGGTATCACGTGCGCGGCCGGGGAAGTCACCTTAGTTGTGTAATGTTATGCTTATTTATGTTTATTATTATTGCTGTTTCATATTCAAGCTCTCCTCCCAACAAAATTTCAAATGGTTCCTTCACGTAAGTAATTGGAGTGGGGGTTGTTGCCTCGCGGGGCCTTACTGCCCCGGAGTAATCAGTATTATTTGCAGTCAGTACTTGGGCTCTGTCGTATTAAGACGTAATTTGTAATCGTCCGGTTCGATGATTAGGCCTACCGGTTGCCTCTTTAGTTTGTTCATTTAATTATTTTGTATCATTGTGGGGTTATGTTTCAGACTTAGTGATATTCCGCTTCTTGGTTTTGCTTCAATCTCGTGTTGCCATTATTTTACCCTCGTTTGGCGATGTTCGGAAGGGAGCGTTAATATGAATTTCCATTAAATGATTCATCCACCTCTGATTATACTATTCGTAGTTCTGTATTAGTTTGGGAGGTCACCTAACCTCATTCGGTTGGATATTTGTTTTACGCGGCGTTCTATTAAAGGGGCCTTCCCTACATGGATTTTTAATTATTCATGTAATTCTGTATTTTATCCTGTGACCATTTCACCCGAGATACCATCTTTTTGGAAGCCTTCATAGGGAGGTTAAGGCTGCTTGAGCGTTTAGTTCTCGCAGTCAAGTGGTGCAGTTGCACCTAATATATAGGGAGGTGGCGCACAGTTCGTCACTCCTGTGGGGGTCCGGGCGGGGACACCAAGAGCCCGCCGATGAGCCAGCTTGGTGTCCTTGGCGAAACCCCACTCAAGACACGGCACAAACCTAGAAGAATTGCTGAGTTTTAATTCACTGGCCGTGAAAGCCAATATACCATCTTTTTGGAAACCTTCATAGGGAGGTTAAGGCTGCTTGAGCTTTTAGTTCTCGCAGTCAAGTGGTGCAGTTGCACCTAATATAAAGGGAGGTGCGCACAGTTCGTCACTCCTGTGGGGGTCCGGGCGGGGACACCAAGAGCCCGCCGATGAGCCAGCTTGGTGTCCTAGGCGAAACCCCACACAAGACACGGCACAAACCTAGAAGAATTGCTGAGTTTTAATTCACTGGCCGTGAACGCCAATATACCATCTTTTTGGAAGCCTTCATAGGGAGGTTAAGGCTGCTTGAGCTTTTAGTTCTCGCAGTCAAGTGGTGCAGTTGCACCTAATATAAAGGGAGGTGGTGCACAGTTCGTCACTCCTGTGGGGGTCCGGGCGGGGACACCAAGAGCCCGCCGATGAGCCAGCTTGGTGTCCTAGGCGAAACCCCACACAAGACACGGCACAAACCTAAAAGAATTGCTGAGTTTTAATTCACTGGCCGTAAAAGCCAATATACCGTCTATTTTATTGCTTGGCGCTTGCTTAATCTATGTAATGTGGCGTGATTGCTTTTGATTTACCTAGTTTGTATTGCTTGAAATTACAGAGTTATTCCCTTAAATGCAACTTCTTTCTCTTAGCATACGAAACCTTAGGTAACCTATTCCTAATTGCGACCTCTGCTTACGAGGTCCCCGTCCATCCCCGAGCTTGTCTCGACTAAGGCCCAGTGTAGTAGTGTCAACAGGGGAGTACAATTATTATTATTATTATCCGAACCTTAATGATAATTGTTCTTTTAAGGGGCCTTACATCTGGGTTATCGGCCACTAATTAAATGGGTAAAAGCGAAAAATGAGAATGAAGTGAACTGCAACTACTTCTAACGATTGACTTAGAATTAACTTACAGTACACTGAAGAAAGGGAAAACAACAGGAATCCCTTGGAGTTGCCAACTCCCGAACCCACCAACCGTGAGATCTTAAAAGTGTAGCACTATCCAGGGGGCACCATAAGTGGTGGGGCTACACACCCTGTCTCTGTTAGGGCCTTGAGCAGAAGGCAGGATACACAGTGAAAAGAAAAACAAGAGACCTGACCACTCGAAGAATGAGGTTATCTGGAAAGCTGAGATAAGGTCCAATTAAAGCGGTAATTTGAAAGATACTCCGGGCCTCGAATATCCTAATACCGTCGGGGTCGAAAGAGAACAAGCGTTGACCGAGGGAGGTCAACAGGAAAGATGATGATGATAATTGTTGTTTCAAGGGGCCTAATATCTAGGTTATCGCCCCCCTCCCCAGGAAAGATGACAGAGTGGAGCAATGGCTGACTCAGCTGCTGTCACGTAGTCGCATCACAGCAATATATGTCATCAGACAAGTTTAACACACTTTCATCTACACGGGGCTGGTGATCAAGATGTCCCAAGCCTAAAATATGAATTAATAAATTCTTCTTAGCGTTTTTCCAGCATAATGGCGACACTGTCTCCATTTCCCTCGGTCGTGAGCCATGTTGGTGAAGGTCTTCAGGTTGTTGTGTAGCCTACTGTATGGGTTCATCGCTGCTTGGAACTCTTTCCTGCGGAACACTTCCTGATGTAGCGGCGAGCATTCTTGGCTGTCGTCCCGGAAGTCCACGTTCGATTCCCGGCTCTGCCAAGAAATTTGCATTCTGGTCTGAGGCCTGGTATGGGGTACACTCAGTCTCGTGAGGCAAAACGGAGAAGTTCGATTCCCGTCTCAGCCATCTTGGAAGTGATTATCCACTTCCACTCCAGACAAATGCCGGAATGGTTTCTAACTTAAGGTCATTCCCAATCCTCAACTGAATTACAAATACACGCACTAATATAGCCTTCACGATAACACAGGTTATCAGAAAATTCTGCACTCACCCAAGTACATGGGGCTAAATGACCACGATGTTGCAAAGCCCCTAAATGAATTAACAACACAGCAGTTTTAATAAAAGTAGAAGAGCATCTACCCAAGGCTAGTTTCGTAAGTAAGGTGTAAGAATACGCTAAAATAATTTAAGAAATTGAATACAGGTGCATGTTTTATCATCGGAGGGATATCTTGGGAGCTCCTAATTACTATAATGGCGCCTAATTACGATTTTTAAGTTTTATCATTGTAACACTGGCATCATCAGATCTTAACGAAGGCCACGGCCGCTTCCTACCCAAATCATACATCAATTACAAATACACACACTAGTACATACATCACAGTGACAGAGGTTATCAGACAAATTCTACACTCGCCCAAGTACACAGGTCTACATTACCCGATGCTGCAAAGCCCCTAAAGAATCATCAACAACAACAGACCTTAACGAAAATTTGTTAAGTTCTTGGCAGAACCTGAAATAGAACGTGGTACTTCGTGATTGGAAACTAGTCATGGTATTCAACTGGTCTACAGCACTGTCCAGGGGTAGCCAGTGTGTTCGGTCGAAACTTTTTTGAAACATCACGGGCCGTGCATCTTTTGTAACCTTCTCTAATAGCTATAATCCAAGATGTTTCTCACGGGTTAAATGCCTGTCTGTAATCTAGTCGGAGGTTAGAGGGCATGATGGTGCTGCTTGCCTCTCACCAAGGCGAACCGGGATCGTTTCCCAGTCAATGCATGTGATATTTTTCAAAGTGAAATTTCACACCTGTGGTTTGGAATCCACGTAAAATTGACGTTTCTTGGTACACCCTGCATGGACCTCACTTCTAAAGTATATTACAGTAGTAGTGGCCTCACCTTTGATGATTATAGTGGTGGTTGTTGTTGTTGTTGTTGTTGGTTTATTTAGGGATGTGACATCGTGTACTTGAGTGTGTGTAGGATATCTATGATCCCTTATTTTATTGTCATGTCTGTAGTAGTGTGTGTGTAATAGAGGCTAGAAACAAGGGGCCATGGCCTTAAATTAGAATTTGAAATGATAGAAGCCATGTTTCAGTGTTGCCTAGTTCTATTAAAGAAAGATTTTCAGTCGGTCAACACAAATTGTGCCCCATTACATTAGGCGGGAAACAAGTATTTACTTACCCTAACCTGAAAGAAACAAGATATTATTACAAAATAACATTATTTTATATACAAAATGGGGTGCTTAATTGGATGACATGTTTCGAACGTCAACCGTTCATCCTCAGATCCTGTTCACTTAGGCTTAATAGTGTACGATGTTTTTGAATTACACTTATGCACAAATTATATTCAATGTTTAGATTACATACGTTTGTAAAAACTTATTTACGGACAGTACAGTTCACTTCTATGGTTGTTACGTTATTATTATTATTATTAATGTAGTTTAAGTATGTAGCCTGTGATTCATTGAATTATTATTGTGAATATATAACTTCAGGAATGATGTTGCTTATACTATTTTGATATTTATGTTCTAAATCATCAGTTCCTTTTTAAACGGGTGGCTTAATTGTATTGTTATATCTCGATGTGGTGATTACACAAATGATACACTACACTAGAATGGAATAGGTTTATGTCAACTTATCTGGTTTTAGAAACTTGAGTCCTGTGGCGTCCGTTCTCGTTCCAAGCTCCCCTCAGACTGAATGCTTCCAGATCTGTTGGCTTCATGACTACCGCCAGTGGCGCTCTCTACTTGTTATTCTGAGTACTATGTCACTAAAGCTACGTCTAAGTGCTGTCCGCGCCATCTGTTGTTGCTACTTAAAAACATTACTTGGTTTAATTAGTTTGTGTCGTGACCGGCAATGACCTAATCTGTGATGATGTATGTTAATTGTAAAGGACGATCTCAATTATTAACGACCAATCTCTTCCCCGCCTCGCATAAACTAATGAGTCCTCTTTAAGCGCTACAAGTGATATAGGGGCTTAAATCGAGTTGAACTGACCTTTAAGATGGCTAAAATTAGGAGCATCCCATCCCGGCAATTGCCTCAAGTTGAAATGATTTCCCTAAGAGGGCTAAAGTTAAGACCATTCTATCCCAGCAATTGCCTGGAGTAGAACTAGGGAAATCTTGGAAAATCACTTCTGAGATAATTGAGGTGGGAATTGAACCTGCCTCGCGAGGCTGAGAGTATCCCGTTCCAGCTCTCAGAGCAAAATTAAAAGCTTTTGGCAGAGCTGAGAATCGAACCCGGTGTCTCATTCAGTTCTCGTGGGACCCGTCATACATTGGGAGAGGACTGATACATGCAGCATACATTTTTTCTTTAAGCTTCATATTGATTTCATAGTCATATTCTGGAAAAACATTTTACTTCGACCAACAACAACAATGAGCTTCCGTGGCTTAGAAGGCAGCACGCGGGCCTCTCACCGCTGGGTCCGTGGTTCAAATCCCGGTCACTCCATGTGAGGTTTGTGCTGGACAAAGTGGAGGCAGACATGTTTCTCTCCGGGTACTTTGGTTTTCCCTGTCAAACTTTCATTCCAGCAACACTCTCCACATCATTTCATTTCATTAATTTAAGGCAACCAGCATAGTTCATATCCTCGCCGCTAGATGGGGGCTTCATTCATTCCATTCCCTGACCCGGTCGGTCGACTAGAAGCAGGCTGTGGATTTTAATTTTCCATCCAAGCTAATGCCACTTCCAAGGTATGAAAAAGTATCGATTTGTTTGTAAGTGGTTTCTGTTTAGGAACTTATAATCCCCCCAAGCTGTCTTTTTCTAACTTATTTTACGTCATTTCTTTCCGCCCATTCGCAGCCTCCGTGGCTTAGGCGGCAGCACGCTGGCCTCTCACCGCTGGGTCCGTGGTTCAAATCCCGGTCATTCCATGTGAGATTTGTGCTGGACAAAGCGGAGGCAGACAGGTTTTTCTCCGGGTACTCCGGTTTTCCCTGTCAATAATTTCATTCCAGCAACGCTCTCCACTATCATTTCATTTCATCAGTCATTCATTTAATCATTGCCCCAGGGGAGTGCGACAGGCTTCGGCAGCCGGCACAGTTCATATCCTCGCCGCTAGATGGGGGCTTCATTCATTCCATTCCCTGACCCGGTCGGACGACTGGAAATAGGCTGTGGATTTTCATTTTCTTTCCGCCCATTCCTCTAGCATTGCTTCAAGGTCTTCTTTAGTAACAGCAGGCAGAACTACGTCATCTGCAAACTTAGTTTATCTACTGTACTAATAAATTCCATCATCCAGATAAATAAAACAGCGCTTGGCACATTTCCTGACGCAATACAATATTGTAGGCTAATGTTATCGTGATGGAAGCCAGATTTCAGTATATTAATTTGAACTGCTTTTCAATCAGTCAACACAATTTTGTAATGGGTGTTATAATCTATACCTGAAAAAATTACATGAATTTATCGATCTCATGAATTTATTGATCTCGTGTAAATTTATTAATCTCATGAATTGATTAATCACATGATTTATTAAACTCATGTAATTTATTAATCTCATGAACTTTATTAATCTCATAAAATGAATAAATCTCAATCAATTTATTAATCTCATGAATTGATTAATCTCATGAATTTTTAAACTCATGTAATTTATTAATCTCATGAATTTTATTAATCTCATATAATGAATAAATCTCAATCAATTTATTAAACTCATGTAATTTATTAATCAAATGAACTTTATTAATCTCATGTAATTGATTAATCTCATGAATTTATTAATACCATGTAATTTATTAATGTCACATGTGGTGTACTTTTGGAAATACACGGAAAGAAAGAATTAGCTTTTGCTGTTCTTCATTACTTTATATCAGTCCATTTATTTACATTTCTTTCCAGCACACACCAACATCGAACTGTTACCTCCTGTTTGCCCCGTGCATTTGTTCATTTTTTCTGTCAGTTTTTTACAGAAACGCATATTCCGTTGAACCAGCCTGACAGCGTCCCATCGTTGCCTTCCGAACTTCCATTGCTTCAAGCCATGAAGACTTCTACATTAATCCGCAGGGCGTCGTGTTCTTCACCAACCAACTACTCCGTGAAGACACCGCTCCAAGAAGAATTTTGTTTTTGTAAAGTTTTTTCATGTTTATGTATAACCTCTTTGTTTTCCTCCCCTTACTCGCCCGCTTCCCCCTATTCTCGCCTCCTCCTACTGCTCGCTTCTCAGCGCGCGCTGCTCGCTCGCTCGTTCACTTCTTCTCGACTTGTCTCCGTGCCGTGAGCAACCGCTCACCCTCTCAAGTGCACTCAACTTCTTGTTGGACATGCCGTCTAGGCTAGTGTACTTTCTCTGCGTCTAGCAGCCTTCACTTGTACGTCGGAAGTCAATCCAGTCAGTTGGAGCTTAACTAAAGCTCGCCTCCTCTACTCAAGAGGCAAACTTTTAAATTCGACGACATGTTCGAGTTTTAGAACCAACCATCAACAGCAACATCACCTTCTTCATGAAGCAAAGATAAATACCGACTTCATGTTTTAACCACATTCTCATCGCTTTTAACAGGCTTAATGCTTTTATTTGGATTTTATAGACAGTGAAAGTTGCTATGTGATAAAATAACTGCTTTCAAGAGATCTTCGTGATCAAAATCAAACTATCAAGTCTAACTTTCACAATGAAAGATTTCCTGAGATGCTATCTCACACCGAGGGATATTTCTAAAATACCCACTGTCTATATAATCTAGTTTTCCGCCGAGGGATTCTCTACCCAATTTAAACAACTCATCATTGCTCTGGAACCTTCCAGAACCTACACTCTATCTACCAGTTATACTGTCATGTATTTTCCACTTCATATGGGAATACTTCTTCAAACTAAGGAATCCTCCTTATGAACTGCTATTCAATATCCAATTTTTCTTCCTCCGTTGGGATTTTTTCTGGTGTATTCAACTATAACCTACACGTTTTTCAAGCAATAGACTCTCGCAAATCTAGTGTAACTAGTTATTTTCCACCATTGCAATAACTTTCTTTGCCATCAATTTTTGTGCTACTACAGTGAACTTTTCAACTATATCAACAAACTATAGTGAAAACAGTGCCTGTTCAACTTTTCATCCGCGTCGCGCTCGTCCGAGTACAATAAATACGGCCATGAACACTCCTCCACAATCCCATTTGATCTTTCCCAAACCCTTTACTAACAAACTAAAATAATAAAATTGTTACTTTATGTCTTTTTTCAATGAGGTGTCACTCTCAATAAGTGCCCTCCCTTACTTGCTCCACGTATAACGAATTAATGTCGGTAAAACTTCGTGTCTAGTACACGCCTTAAATTATATTGTTTCTCCCTTCTAATTAAGGAATACAATTCTTTCTACTCAAAAGTGAGTTATCTCTAGGTTTCACGAAAGGGAAATTTGCCCCATTTTTCTCGTGATCCCTACTTAAACATAGGAGTTATAGAAACTTCCTTTCAATTTTTCTCTTCAGGTTTCACAATAAGTGACCTGCCATATTTGATTAATCTACCCAAAATTTGGTCCCAGAAACCCGGGAGAGTCCATTTCTAAGAGTCTATTTATGAGAATCTATTCGTTATTTATTGCTCAAAGTCCATTTGTCAATATTTTGCAAATCATTAATATCTTCGTTGAATTTTTCAGCTATAACTTCGCAGTGCAAAGCTGGTGAAGGAGATAGAGGTCGTTCCTGTCTTCTTCAGCCTGTATTACTTGCAACCTGTCTTCTGCTGCCAACCTGACAGCATTTTCAAAATCTCGCTACAGTTTCGTAATTTACACTTCAATTTACCTATTTTCAACATGCCAACTGAAAAGGATGAAACTCTCATTGCCAGACGTTCTTCCTACTAAGGGCAACTCACCAGATTTAGAAATTTCATTAATAAAATAAATCCCGCCGATTGTGATCTAGACGTCTTGACTCAACGCCTTAAGTTGTACGAACGTTCCTATGATTACTATGATCAAATTCAAACCGACATTGAATCCGCTTGCCCAGAACTTCAATCGGATCGGGACGAGGTTGAACCCTTGTATTTTGAAGGGATCGCCAAGGCCCACCAACTGATCCGAGTATCTCAGAACTGGACACTAGGGTCATCAATCCGGCCCAGTTCGCACCCGCTTCAGTTCATAAGGACAAACCGAAACCTTTACTTCCAAAGACAAGCCTACCTCACTTCTCAGGCTAGGAAGGTGAATGGTATTCCTTTTACGAACTATTCTGCTCCCTTTTCCATGAAAACAAAGAAATTCTCGATATCCACAAGTTCTATTTCTTGCGTTCGTCCTTGGAAGGCCAGACCTTGGCCTTGGTTGAGTCACTGCCTTTAAGCGCAGATAATTCTAACATCGCCTTTGATCTCCTTAAAGAGAGATATGGTAATGTACGTTTGTGTGTTGCTCGCCACATTCGCTGCCTGTTCAACTTGCCAGTCGTAAAACCCAATGACGTCACCTCTTTAAGAGACTTGTTAGACACCATGCAATTACATGTTAGAGCGTTATATCAACTCAAGCAGCCAGTCCAAACTTGGAACACCGTCCTTATTCATCTAGCTATATCCAGATTCGATCTTTCGACGTTAAAGGCTTGGGAAATCGAACTCACTCACAAGGAGGAATATTCTTTCGAACACCTCAACAGCCGGTGCCAATTCCTTACAGCACTCTCATTTCAGTGCGAAAGAGTCGAAACTAGTCCGCGGTGTGACATCCTGGAAAAATCTTGTCTCTTCAAATGGTCATCAGTACCCATCTGTCGAGAACAAGCAAACTCGTTCTGCCTCTTTCAACCATCCAAGAGAACATATTAGGCCGCTCAACAAATCTTTAAAATGCACGCTCTGTAAAAAGTTTCACACATTGTATTCCTGCAAATTCTTTAAAGAATTGTCTGTTGAAGACAGAAGAAAGTTTGTCTCCAATAATATATATTGCCATAACTGCCTGTCACCTAAGCATTCTCCTTCTAACTGTACGTCTTCCAACCTCTGTTTTCATTGCAAAATACCGCATCATTCTTTATTGCACTTTCATGATCAATCGAGGTCACTAGTACCTGCTTCTTCAAATTCCATGCAGAGCAGCTCCGAACAAACTAATGTTTCCTCCTGCATTTCTAACGCCGAAACTTCTCACAGTGCGCATGTCCTTTTGTCCACTGTACAATTCGAAATCCAAGATAAATTTGGAAATTGGTTTCGAACCCGCGGTCTTTTCGACTCTGCCTCAACTCACAACTTTGTTTCGCAATCGTTAATTAAAAAACTAGGTCTTTCTTCATCGCCTACTTCCATCAATGTATCCGGCATTGACAATTTGAAAACTCAAGCCTTGCAATCTTCAAAATTGAAAATCAGAGACATTTGTCAAAGAAACACCAATCTTAACTTAAACTGTCTCATTCTTACCAGTATTGGCAAGGACACTCCTAGCAGCTCTATTAATACTTCCGGTTTAAAGATTCCTTCGCATTTAAGGTTAGCTGATCCTCAGTTTAATGCTCAAGGCCCCATTGATATACTTTTCAATGCCAATATTTTCTGGAATTGCCTTCGTAAACAAACCCGTAGGCTATCTTCAAACGTGGTCGCCAGAGACACCGTTTTTGGTTGGGTCATTACTGGTCAAATCCAACATCCCAGTCTTCAAAGCAAATCGCAATGTCATTTTGTTACTGCCGATTCAAATCCCCTTTCTGAAAAAGAGATCACTTATGTTTCTGATCTTAATACTGTGCCCAATTAGACTCGGCTGACTGGCATCGAAATGAGGTCTTTATCAAGAAGACCAGGCCCATGATTCTGCACAGAATCGAATCATTGATCTCTGAGGGGGAACAGACACAGTGAACCCGAAGAACAATGAGTTATATCTGCATATAAGTAAAATAGCAGGATTTCACGGCCAGAACGGGAATATTATAGCTCTTAAGGTGGATTATTGCAGAAAATACAAGCCTATGTACGTTTAAGACGCTGAGAGCTCAAGAAATCGGGCCAGCTTGACAGTTGACAAATCGTGGTTAGCAAAGGGGCGTTACTAGGTGATGCCAAGGAACTAATTCTCGTCTGCACTGGAGGAGCGGCCAAAGATTAATGGCTCTGGGAACCACAGTCTTACAAGGCATAGAAAGAGAGTGGGGGCAGTCGCCCACAGAAATTAATTAATTACAGCCAAATGGAGCAATGAATTGAAATGAAATTTACACGCAGATGCATGTATTCTAGGAAAGATAATTTAGGAGTGTTCTCACGCCCAAATTAAAGCCTGCATCTATAAAGGAACCTCTGCACGGACCTCATCCGCTACGGAGTAAGGATTTGTAGATGAGCCGAGGGGAATTACCGCAGTAGCGTCATGACGCCGTGGAAGAAGGCAATTAATTTTAATTATTTGGCCGAAGCGATCGCTTGCACGCGAGTGATTTTGGGACATCCACGCATAGACAAACAAGGATCATACATCACTTTGTCTGGAAATGTGTTATATCAAGAAGGGAGTCGGTCCTGGAAATCCAGTGAACTATGTTTCACAAGGGAGCTTTATATAGGAGAAGCTTAGCAGGGAGGTCAGTTCGTCTTAACTCAACCCGTGAGCTGGCACGCTGCCGGATCACGCAAGGAAGTGCACGGAATTTATAAAGTATTAACGCTCAAATGTATTAGCGGTGAACAATGAAAAGCGCATCATGCAGCTTCATAACAGTAATTATGCATCGTGTAAGATTTAGTCTACAACGGACGTTCTAGCAACAGTATACGCGAGTATAGATTCAGTACAGCGTAGAGATAATTTAGGATATTTATAGACAATGAACATAACCAGGAGGTGTAGTCATAGGTAAAATTACATATTATTGTAATGATCACTACAGTTACGGGAGCCTGGAAGGCATCACAAGTAGTCGTGACATAGGATTGAACAGATTTGCAGTAGAGGAGATATAAACTGTAGGTGACAGGAGTCGAACACACACACACGCAAGATAGACTTTCAAGGAGACCAGCGGTTGTCAGGAGTTAGCTGCATCGCATCTCTGAGGTCAGGCGATAGTGGGAGTCCAATCAAGGATCCATGTGTGAAAATAGTGCGAGAATTGTGTATAAAGTTATATTACAGTGATTTTTAAAAGTGTTTGTGTTTATATGGTAAAATAATGTGTATTGTGTCAAAGTGAAAATGCCAGTAATGAAAAATATGATTACCATGTGTAAAGTTTATACAATGTGTCGTGTGAATAATATCATGATGGCTTAAGCCAAGCATCATGGGAGGTGCGTGGCTGGCGTGCTGGACCAACCCAGCAAAAATGAAAGTGAGTACCAATTTAATATGATGATATGATTTAATAGCTCACCATACAACGAAGCATCACTCTAAGATTAAGAATTAACAGTCATTTATGTACGAGTTCACATCCCTCGTATTTTGGTAAAATATGGCTTGGAGGATGATTTGTTTTCGGCCATTTAGGCATAAGACATTGATGAAAATAACGGTAACGTTAAATAATAATAATAATAATCTGGGGTCGGTAACAATAATGAATAAATAAATGGGCATGTCAGGCCTATAGTACGTGCAAAGTGTGTCATGTCTAGCGTAAGAATACTGTGTTATTGTAAACAGCAAGAAAGAAACGTAAAATATCGAGATAAAAGAGAGTTTTTCAGTGTCATTGAATTGTTGAATGAATGTTTATTATGGTATATTCTACAGGGTTGTATTTGAGAGCCATTAAGATAGTTAAGTGTAAGCCAGTAAATTTATACTTGTTTTGGGAGCTACATAGAGCTTTGGCTTATGAGTAATTGCATAGAGGACAGGAGTGCTTTAAGAATTGAGTCATCTGTGAGAAATATTGTTTGAGCCGCGTTCAGCGAGCATGTAACGTAGAATCAAGAGATTTACGTCAATAAGTTGCGGGGATCATCCGAAAATAGCTTGCGCGTTAGGCGAATCTAGTCGGCCAATCTTCGAAATCTACGAGATAGTATCGCCTTAGAGCATACTTGTGTTATTCGCAACAGAGTTGGGACAGAGTCTGTCTGTATCCACTGTTCGCAGAATTTTTGCCACCAGGGATAACTGTTAGAGACCCTGTGTGAGCCCATATATTGTTTCATCTGCCCTTAGAGGTAAGACTAATGGTTATTCGTATAGGAAACGTCGATTTCGCCTTGTTATATGCATGCTGCACCAGTGAGAGAACTATGACACTCACTTGAGATGCGCGCAAAAGCCACTAATATCGACCACAGAACGGCAAAGCTATTTCGTGATCCATCCCTTGCCATGAATATTAATTAGGAGCCGAGATGAGCCCATTATACTCTAAGTGTAGGTATTATATAATTTGATTGACTCAATTACTAAGGACACGACCTATTCAAGGGCACCTCTAGCATGGCCACACCAGTGAAGGAACTTGACCCAGACGGGAAGCCAGACGGGGAGCAGGTAGTCCTCTAAACCGGCGGCCATCTTGCCGATGCCAGCCGTAACTAATTCATTGTCCGCATGGAAAGGAAGTCTATAGACCTTATCCTTTTATTTTAAAAGTGTAGTGGGACACTGAAGAATCTCGATATTTCGAAAAGTAATTAAGATATGCTTGATGTGATGATGTCAATTGAATTAAATGCATTATTTTCACACACTTGCAATGTTGGAATGTAGTAATCGGATAATATTTGGCCCAGTTATTCTCTGAGGAGGAATTAACTGCACCAAAAGAATAAAGGCGTTTTTGTAAAGTGTATTTGCCCAGTTCACACTAATTTATTCATACGGGTAGCGTAATTGAATGACATGACACGTTTGTAACGAGAATGTTTTGACCAGACCCAGAAAATCGTTGTATGGTGAAGCTATAAAAATATCTATATCCATGTGTATTTTGGAAGGGAAAGTGTGCCACTTCAGCGTTTGAAACTGATGGGAAAGGAATGCGATTCGCACGACACAACACTTATAAAACAAGGCATAACCTAATGAATTAATGTTATTTAAAGTAAATGTCCCGTGTAAAACGGATAAATGTTTAATAATTGCAGATTTAATGTCATTTAAATATAATTTGTTTTTATTATGTTGTGATATTCCAGTTTGTGTTAAATGGTGCCACGTGAAGAACACTATGGACACTCGCAAATGTCGAAGAGTATCAATAATAGGATGTTTTGAATAGACTTGAGTGCGGTGAAGCACTAATTTTGAGGAGAAGGGACTCACAGAGTATTTTGATTTTTGTTGTGGGAAGTAAATGTAAAGTATTTTTTTGTGTTTTATGTTGTATTGCCATGATTTTCTATCATTAAATGTTATACTTAGGAATATGTTGTTTCTTTCAAGTAGAGTAGTCACCTGACAGACTCAAATCCTGAACATGTGATCGTATGGTGGGTTGAACGCCCCGTGCCTCGAAAGACCGTGAGTTAGCTGGGATACGAACACATGTTCCATATAATGACGATTGGGTACAATACATTTGAAAAACACTTGCCGAAACGATGTCTCATTGTAAACAACTACGTCACCTTTGTAAGTTGTTTAAATGGGTTTGCCTTATTTCCGCACAAAATGGCAATTCAAGTTCGCCTCGCCTTGGGTCCCTTGGTTTACCTTCTCATGTCATTTTTTGTAGCAGGTAATTGTTTAAACTTTCTATCGAAAACTATCTTCCCCTTGAGTAAAACCATGGCTATAAGTCACCATCATTTCGCTGTAAGCTATGTTTCTCTTCTCTCGCTAATTAGTAGGATGACCATGGCCGCCTCCTTCCCTCTTCCTCACACTCGGAAGCCGCTTTTGAAACCGCTTGAAAATCTGAGTTCTCTAGCATCTAGAATAACTATTCTTACGCATAAACTCCTTCTCAATGTCCCAGCTTCTCTTCTTCGTTCAGAAAAATTAAGCTCTTTTCTGTTGAAAATTGTCGGATTCCGTGATCCTCAAAATTATGCGAAATTGATTACTTGATTTATCTCATATGTCTTTAAATTGGTTTTTCACGCCCAAGCTACCGATGACTGCATGACGTGTTACTTGAAGTTCCGCTTTAAGTCTTGGCTGATTGCACTCGCTTTGTTTGTTTATTTTGAACTGCTTGTTTGTCAATCTCGTTTGTATACAAGCTCGGGTAAGGCCAAGCTGCCGTTTACTTCCTCTATGCTTGACAAAGGTCAGAGCAAGTTTTCCTTATCTCAACTTTGGCTGACTGCCAACCATTGTCTTGCGAGTTGCTCCCGTAATTTCAGAAGCTGTTCACCTCCTTACCAAAATAAATTTGATCTGGTCAAGGACTCTTTCAGATATTTATATTCGTTATCTCGCTGTACTATGTGGGTCAAGGTCGTGTTTACCTATCTCTCCCACTTGCTCACACTCGTATCCTATAGCTCTTTCGATCCTTGTTTCATATCATCGTTGCATATTTTTTATTTTCGCATGTATTGCACCCTGCTTACATATTTTGCACTTTTATTGCTCATTGTTAAACAAACTTGTTTTTTTCTCGTCGCTACACTCGATGTGTTTTTGCATCTATGCTTGTTACGTCACGTTTCTTACTGACTTAAGTATTTTTCTGGTTAACCCTTTTGAAGCTTATTATAACTTAAGGTCATTGTTTATGGCTACTAGATTGTTGTTACCTATGGCGTTCTTGCCTTCTACTCGCATAGTTCCTTTGTTTATTTGGTATATTCTTATCCTTAATTGATGTATTTGTTTCTATACGCTTTGTTTAAATTTGTTAACTCTCCTTTCATATCTTGTCGCGATCTTCACTAGAACTTTATTTCTCGCAGCTTCTAGCTATTTTGTGATGGACAGCGTTGTTAATTCGCGCCCGTCGCCCCCGCATTCTAATAATCCTGATAACTTGCTTCCACTTACACCTAGTCAGTTCCTCATAGGTGCCTTCCCTTTTTCCCTTTCTCCCTCTAGCATAGATCTTTGGCGAAATGACCGATTCTTACCCAAGAGGGAAGGGAAGAGTCAGGGAAAGAATGATCTTTACTACCAATGGGTATATTATAAGACCTCTTTCATGTTGTGTTCTTGTTGTTTGCTGTTGTCCCCAAACTTGGTGTATTTTTGGAAATACACGGAAAGAAAGAATTAGCTTCGGCTGTTCTTCATTACTTTATATCAGTCCATTTATTTACATTTCTTTCCAGCACACACCAACATCGAACTGTTACCTCCTGTTTGCCCCATGCATTTGTTCATTTTTTCTGTCAGTTTCTTACAGAAACGCATATTCCGTTGAACCAGCCTGACAGCGTCCCATCGCTGTCTTCCGAACTTCCATTGCTTCAAGCCATGAAGACTTCTACATTAATCCGCAGGGCGTCGTGTTCTTCACCAACCAACTACTCCGTGAAGACACCGCTCCAAGAAGAATTTTGTTTTTGTAAAGTTTTTCATGTTTATGTATAATCTCTTTGTTTCCTCCCCTTACTCGCCCGCTTCCCCCTATTCTCGCCTCCTCCTACTGCTCCCTTCTCCACGCGCGCTGCTCGCTCACTCGTTCACTTCTTCTCGACTTGTCTCCGTGCCGTGAGCAACCGCTCACCCTCTCAAGTGCACTCAACTTCTTGTTGGACATGCCGTCTAGCCTAGTGTACTTTCTCTGCGTCTAGCAGCCTTCACTTGTACGTCAGAAGTCAATCCAGTCAGTTGGAGCTTAACTAAAGCTCGCCTCCTCTACTCAAGAGGCAAACTTTTAAATTCGACGCCATGTTCGAGTTTTAGAACCAACCGTCAACAGCAACATCACCTTCTTCATGAAGCAAAGATAAGTACCAACTTCATGTTTTAACCACATTCTCATCGTTTTTAAAAGGCTTAATGCTTTTATTTGGATTTTATAGACAGTGAAAGTTGCTATGTGATAAAATAACTGCTTTCAAGAGATCTTCGTGATCAAAATCAAACTATCAAGTCTAACTTTCACGATGAAAGATTTTCTGAGATGCTATCTCACATCGAGGGATATTTCTAAAATACCCACTGTCTATATAATCTAGTTTTCCGCCGAGGGATTCTCTACCCAATTTAAACAACTCATCATTGCTCTGGAACTTTCCAGAACCTACACTTTATCTACCAGTTATACTGTCATGTATTTTCCACTTCCAATGGGAATACTTTTTCAAACTAAGGAATCTTCCTTATGAACTGCTATTCAATATCCAATTTTTCTTCCTCCGTTGGGTTTTTTCTGGTGCATTCATCTATAACCTACAAGTTTTTCAAGCAATAGACTCTCGCAAATCTAGTGTAACTAGTTATTTTCCACCATTGCAATAACTTTCTTTGCCATCAATTTTTGTGCTACTACAGTGAACTTTTCAACTATATCAACAAACTATAGTGAAAACAGTGCCTGTTCAACTTTTCATCCGCGTTGCGCTCGTCCGAGTACAATAAATACGGCCATGAACACTCTTCCACAATCCCATTTGATCTTTCCCAAACCCTTTACTAACAAACTAAAATAATAAAATTGTTACTTTAGGTCCTTTTTCAATGAGGTGTCACTCTCAATAAGTGACCTCCCTTACTTGCTCCACGTATAACGAATTAATGTCTGTAAAACTTCGTGTCTAGTACACGCCTTAAATTATATTGTTTCTCCCTTCTAATTAAGGAATACAATTCTTTCTACTCAAAAGTGAGTTATCTCTAGGTTTCACGAAAGGGAAATTTGCCCCATTTTTCTCGTGATCCCTACTTAAACATAGGAGTTCTAGAAACTTCCTTTCAATTTTTCTCTTCAGGTTTCACAATAAATGACCTGCCCTATTTGTATAATCTACCCAACATTGCGATGATATAACCAGCGCTTCTAAGCTGCGCAATGTGTCAAGCCAGCACACATTGAACACTAAATAAACACCGCATGATATTAGTCAAATGTGGCACGAATGCCCGTGTAGATGATTCGCAAAGCTTAAAATGTGCATAAAGATAATCAGTGGTGGTGGGATTCGAACCCACCTCTCAAAAATAGGACAGTACCCTTCTACGCACTGAGACCATTGCTCCACGTCTACTCGCCCTTTCACCTTGCCGGAAAGTGTATGCGATGTGTAACTGCTTTCCGCTCCGAAGGTGTTCATTCACGTTTTTTTTATCAGTAAGCCACCGTACGCAGCGTTAATTTCGTATCCACTGAAACCGTATAATCGGCATGTTCTTTGTGCGTGTCTGTATAACAGTTTGATGCATTGAATAATCACTTGTCGCACACATGTTTTTGTATAGGTCTTGCTTCTATTTCGTCATATATCTTGTAAAGTCGTTTAGGGTCATAGTGGTTTGGGGAACTGGCAACAGTACTGGCAACAGATGTTGGAAGTGTGGCTGAAAACTAGAAAAATAAGGGGCGGAGGACTCACCCGGTATATATACGAGTAGGCTATATATATAAGCTGTATCCGGCATGCATTGCAATGCCAATCAAGGAAAGTGTTGGTGTTGTAATTCTGTTCCTTGAAGTGCTTTTGGGTCGCCTCCGTAGCGTAGCGGTCAGCATGGTTAGCTGCCGCCCCAAAGGTCCTGGGTTCGATTCCCGGCTCTGCCACGAAATTAAGCGGTATGAGGACTGGAACGGGGTCTACTCAGCCTCGGGTGGTCCAAATGAGTAGAGGGGGTTCGATTCCCACCTCAGCGATCCTCGAAGTGGTTGTCCGTGGTTTCCCACTTCGTCTTCGGGCAAATGCCGGGATGGTACTGCCCACGTAAATTGAATTATTTAGGGACAAAATGAGAGTAATTTCCGTCCCCATGATACAAATTAACCAGCAAATATAATTTCTGTAAGTGTGACACAGGAGGGTAGTGTTACAAGCTCGAGACTGTGGGAGAGCCCGATCACGTGATATGTTGCACAATCGACGCTTCTAGAAGGCTATATTTAGCATAGCAACAGCGAGTTTGGAAATTAATATTATAAATATTGTTATAAATTATGCTATTGGATCCCAGCCCAGAGCCAATGAGAACAGGTCTTATTGAAGACGGGATCAACTTTAATTACACAATATGATGAAATTATGCATTTAGGCCCTTAGAAGAAGATTTTCTTATTTGGTAATGAAGAGAATATGAAAAGAAATTATGTCTGATACTTGAAAACCCGCAGATCGGTTAATCTACGCAGTAATAAGCATTGGTAATCTACGCGCTAAAATTATGGTGGGAGATTGATATGGCCGCCAAAAATTCGACTTGGAGGGGGAGATCCAAGGATCGAGGTTCTTATTCCAGCAGTCTTTGAAGAGTGAGGAAGTGTTTTTACTGGGTTAACGGAGATCCCAAAGCTTAGTCCGCGTGCGACGACTGTCGACTTGTGGAGACGCGAAGATAGCTAGTTGGAACGTAGGAGGTCACCGCACTTCCATTCTACGTGAAGTTGCGAGGAACATTGAATTGATTATATCTCTTATATAATTGAGATCTGAAGTTAAATAAGCATATATGTATATAAAGAACAGGTCGCTTACCATATATTGTGAAAAGTCGAGCGTTTTACTATTCACCGTTTCGACAATATAAGCCTGTCAAGTTAAATTTCCAAATGTGTTGGAAATAAAGCTGAATATCATTATAAATTGCAACGTGAAGTTGACGAACGCAGTTCAAGTGAACAGTAGCGGAGAACTTTTAATATTGGCGCAACATATGAACATTAACAGAATGACTATTATTATTCTTCAAACGTTATCATTCAGCATAATTAACATTGTTGATATGATGAACTAAATAGTCATGCGCCAGAGACTTATTCGATAACAGGAGTTAAGATACAACGATGGAGCTTCGTTGAACAACGTATTCTTGAATACAGACGTAGTGTACGGTCCATCTTGTGCATTTTCGTCAGTCTACGAACACTAATATAACATCAATTAGCAATGGAAATATTTAATTCACCATATATATGAATATTTCCATAATTATATTACAATGATGAAGCTGATACATATTTACGACGGAGAATGAAGACTTTACAGAAGAGATTTGTCAAGATGCTAGGGAAAAGTAGCGCAGCAACACAGAAGAATTTGCCAGAAGGATGTCGTTCGAGCCCAGACGAATGTTGGTGAATTCCAGAGAGGGACGTTTCTTATCTCTGAGGTCGCTGATCCGAGGTTCGAATGCAGATCCATCTCAGTGTCTTGTACTGAGGAAACATCTAAAGTATTGTGGCAATACTTACATAGATCTGCAAGTTTTGGTCCAAATAAGGTATTAGTGTATCTCAATTGTTATATAGAGCTTGATTAGTAACATTCTGAGCCAGCGATCTTATTCCATATTTCTATATTTTCACATTTCATGTATTTCAGTGCTTTTATGTATTTTACACTTCAGATGTGTGTTGAGATTTTTATACTTCAAGATTATTTAGAAGATGATTGCATTGCATCTATTTTTCAATTTTATTCTACGGATCAGTTGTGGAACTGACATTAAAATTTTTTGTTTGAGGAATCATATTGCCTCATAGGAGACTAGTCGTTTCGACTCTCGAATTTTAACAATTTAATTTAAACCAAGTATTCTGACATTGTGTTATAGCTTCAAATTAAATTCTTATTAAATTTAATTTGAGCACTTTAATGTAACAACATATAACTTCAAGAAAAGAAGAAACCTCGAATGATATTGTTATATCATTATTGTACATAAACTATCGACGATCTAAGAAATACTAGTCGTTTGATAAGACCGAAGTCTTAATCCCTATGAACATTCTTTGTGTAGAGTGGAAAACATTACGACATTGACAAACCTTTCTTATTATTTGTAAAGCTAAGAGCTTTGTTCATTTAATATGTTAGAGGAAATACCTTTTTGATAGAAGATTATTCAAATCTTTGGCTAGGAATTCAAAGCTAGTTTATCCCGGTCAAGATTGAATCCTATCTGACACAATAAATAACATGTGTGTTATTTTATGCTATTTGTTTAACATCACGTCATTTTGTCGACATGATATTACAACGATTAACAATTTATAGCTTGACAAGTGAGATGAGACAGGAGTATTATTTTATTACATGTATTTGCGACAGACGAGTTAACAGTTAATTATCTTGTTGTGGAGTAAACTTTAGGAGGTTCATCACGACTGTCTAATATCGTTCATTACAATTGGAAGTTTCGTTTGAAGAACTTACGCTTGTATAATTGAAGTCCAGTAGTCATGTGCAATGATACTGAGGGTCATGCCATTATTTGAGAGAAGTTCCTACATAAGATATGTTAATAACAATTAATCCTTTTTGGTTATTGTTTAACATAGTAGATGATAATTGTTTATGCCATATATACTGTTAAATGAGGATTTGTAGAGCTATGAAGAGTGCTCATGCGAGGGAATTCCGCATTTTAAGGAAGTCAAAGTATTGTTGTTCTTTGATAAAGAGGCATGTATCATGATAAGAGCCGTTGTGTACAAGTAGTCCAGTTCTTGTGAATTAACGATTTAGCTGTGTTAATAGGAGGGTTTCAGCGGAAATGCAACTTGAGAAAGATTGTCTACTCATGTTTATAATACAATTATTAAATTTTATTAAACCCGAAGTTATGTAATTACGTACAGTTTACCTTAATTAGTCGACTGTATTATACCGACAATGTAATGAAACCTATATAAGACGATGTGTAAGCAGTATATAAAACTACAGAACGTTAGAGAAGGATGGTTATGTGAAAAAACAGTGTATATATTTAGTTCAGAATTATATTGTAACCGAGAAGTTAGAATCTCGAAAGTGTCGCTTTACCAACACTAGATAATGGATATTATTATAAACATATTACATGTAAATAATTTGTGTGGAAATGATTTCATTAGTTAAGTAATTTAGTAGGATTTATTAATCAATCGTTTTGGAACAGTGTGTGTTTGTGAGCGGATGTTTTGGGAATGAATGATTGTTCATTGTTAAGAGAAAATGTGGAACCGAATTGGTCTAGAACAATTGCGGGGTGCGAATAAATGAGTGTATACAATTTTTAGAATGGTTGTTTAAGAAACAGAGTAGTTCTATGAACTTTTGTAAGATCTAAATGATAAGTTTTACGTGTTTTTATAAACGCACACACAAACAGTCTCTGTGGGCTAGCGAGAATGATTCACCGTTATATTGGAGAGCGATGACATAATATAAACAGGTGTACTCTCACCGCCTTGTTTTAATTGTATAAACCAGTTTCGAGTACGGCGTGGTGCCGGTATTTCATTGAAGAAACAAAATTAATGCACGTGCGTTCTACAACGCAGGCTTGTGAATGAAACCATGTGTCTGGAATGCCAATAAGATACTTCATTAAACGTTTTTATTTTTACACAGTGTAGGCCTAGAACAAGCCAAGATTTTATACTCATAATTTTTAATACAGCATTGTAGTAAGATGTAGAGTTGAAAGGAGGTGTGCATGTTTGCGTGTTTTTAATTTTAATTTCTATTGTTAATTTCGTTTATTGTTATTTTGTTTATACTAGATCAGTTTACCCTATTGTTAATAAATTTTGTTCAGATTGTTTTCCATTGTTGTTGGAGTGTGATTCATTTTAAATATAAGGAGCAGAGTATTGTGGATGTAGTGTAGGCGAAGCTGAATTCCCAGTCCCCGAGAGGTAAGTAAAGGTGAGTGCCCCGTGTAGTTGGTTGTTGATCCACATTATTCCGGTAACTGCTGTCTGTAAATCCCTAAAGGCCATGTTGGAAGCGATTTCTAATGTAGTATATGCCGGTGCAGTTAGAAATAGGCAATCGTGCGGGGGCAATTGATATTCCAACAGAATCCTTTTCGGATTATCGGGTACAGTACCTTCTTCAAGGCAACGACCGCCTCCTTCCCTCTTCCTTGCCTATCCATCCTGACCATCCATTACCTTCCCTCATGAGGCCCCTGTTCGCTTTGCAGGTGAGGCCGCCTGGGCAAGGTGCCAATCACACCTCACCAGTTTTATCCACTCCGATTAGATGTTCCCAGCTCTAGGACACTGCCCGTAGAGGCGGTAGTGGTGAGTTCCCTCGCTGAGTCCGTGGGTTCCACCAACCTGGAGGGTAAACGACTAAAAAGAAAAAAAATGCTTTTGGATACACAGTATTTTTTTCAATTTCCGTTAACTGCCTCCAAACTATCGTAAAATGGATTAACGAATTTAGAAGCATTCGTGGGAGAGTGCACAACAACTCACCAAAGTTTTATCGCAATCCGATGAATGGCATATGAACGCATACGGAATTTTGTTTAATCGAATCGTGCGCTGTCACTCATTTGTTGAGTCTTCTCATGCTCTACCTACTGTGAAATGGATTTACTAAGTTACAAACTTTCACGTACTGTAAGTGTACACAACAATTCATCTAAGTTTCGTCGCAATCGATAAATGGTATATGAATGCATACGGGATTTTGTTTAAACTATTCACGCACCGTCACTCATTTGTTGAATCCAGTCGTACGCTACCTATTGTATAGTGGATTGACTAAGCCTGATACATTCCCTGGAGTGTACTCAACGATTCACCAAAGTTTCATCCCATTCGGATGAATGGTATATGAAAGCATATGGGACTTTGTTGAAACGATTCACGTGCCGTCGATCATTTGTTGAATCTACTCGTGCGCTAACTATTGTAAAAAAGATTTACTAAGCCAAAAACCTTTCCTGGAGTGTACACAGCAGTCACCAAAGTTTCATCGCAATCGGATGAATGGTAGGCCTATATGAACCATACGGAACTTTGTTGAAACGAATCGCGTGCGATCGATAATTTGTTGCATCTACTTGTGCGCTACCTATTGCAAAATGCATGTAGGCTACTTAGCCAGAAACCTTCCCTGGAGTGTACACAACATCTCACCTAAGTTTCATCGCTTTCGGGTGAATGGTATATGAACGCATACGGGACTTTGTTGAAACGCTTCGTGCGTTGTCGCTCATTTGTGGAATCAACTCGTGCGCTACCTATTGTAAAATGGATTTACTAAGCCTGAAACCTTCATTGGAGTGTACACAACATCTCACCCAAGTTTCATCGCTTTCGGATGAATGGTATATGAAAGCATACGGGACTTTTTTGAAAAAGTTCACGCGTCGTCGCTCATTTGTGAAATCTACTCGTGCGCTACCTATTGTAAAATTGATTTACTACGCCTGAAACCTTCCCTGGAGTGTACACAACATCTGGCCCAAGTTTCATCGCTATCGGACGAATGGTAATATGAACGCATACGGGACTTTTTTGAAACACTTCGCGCGTCGTCGCTCATTTGTTGAATCTACTCGTGAATTACCTATTGTAAAATGGATTTACTAAGCCTGAAACCTTTCCTGGAGTGTACACAACATCTCACCCAAGTTTCATCGCTTTCGGATGAATGGTATATGAACACATACGGGACTTTGTTCAAAAACTTCGCGCGTCGTCGCTCATTTGTTGAATCTACTCGTGAGTTACCTATAGAAAAATGGATTTACTAAGTAAGAAACCTTTGCAGAAGTATACACAACAACTCTTCATAGTTTCATCGTAATCGTATGAATGGTTTACGACCGCATACGGGATTTTGTTGAAATGATTCGCGCCGTCACTTATTTGTCGAATCTACTCTTGCGCTACCAACATCACAGCCACCTACGGTACAAAACATAACTTTTCACCACGGGCGCAAGGTACGATGGTAGTTGCACAGGTTGCAATTAGGTGGCTCACGTGT
The DNA here is from genome assembly GCA_946902985.2 of Meconema thalassinum. Classification (NCBI taxonomy): domain Eukaryota; kingdom Metazoa; phylum Arthropoda; class Insecta; order Orthoptera; family Tettigoniidae; genus Meconema; species Meconema thalassinum. The sequence goes on along the minus strand of OX336392.1, from coordinate 305,422,379 downwards.
GAAGGGGCCCTATGACTACAGATTTCATTAAGGCTAGCGGTTTCCATGACGACTATCTTTGACTGTACAGTATTGAACCCGCTGAGCTATGGTTCATGTGATATTTTTTTATGACAGAGCATTTATGATGGGATGTTGTACTTTTGAACACACCCAGGAAGCCACGTGAAGCTGAGAGATCACGCGATACTTTGAAGTAGCGGTGAATCGCACTTTTGACTTTGGTGTAAACTGCCAATTATTATCTGAGGTCTTATTAATTATTTTTATCTTTCCTACGAGACTCAGAATATTCCATTTCGTCATGCTGCATTATTAAAACATTTTGGAGAATGTTTATTTTTACTTTAGGTAAGGTAATACCCTTGCAGATACGCAAAAAGGAACGTAAGTAGTCGCTCAACGTTTTCGTTTTGACGACCTACTTTCTAGAGACACCCAGTACCGGAGCACTGCGTCTTGAGAATCCGCCTTGTGTAGGCGTGGAATTACATTTGTCCTACGAGACGTAGAAGAATATCCGCTGTTTAGCGTTAAAAGTGATTATAAGGTGCCATCGAGCAAGCAAATACTAATATCCACTGTCGATGAAGTCCAGTGAATTAAATAAGAAGCTTGGAAAATAATTATTGGCAAGTATAGTGTATTGCACAACATTGCTGTGACATCACATATTACCCACGCGTATGTGGAGGGCAGATGCCTAGTGGAAATATACAGGTAATAGTGTTACAATTATCCTGAATAAGTGTGATTATAATTGTATGAGATATTTAAATTGTCAAAGTGGAAATTTCATCTTTGAAACGTCGTATAATTCACGGATGCTGTGTGATACAAAAGTAGCGTCACTAGCACGTGCAGCATTATAAAATAGTGTTAGCTCACATGCTAATCCACATCTGCAAGATTAAGGCTGTGTCGTATTTTATAATTGAAGCCTATAATAGTCACGACGGACATTATAATTTTGGAAGTGAGAGGATGAATAATCACGCAACTTATTTCGCTACCCACGTGATTGGACCTTTCTTCACCATGGTTGAAGCAGTCACCATGGGCTAATACCATCCCGGTATGGGGGGGTGACGTTTCTACAGGAACCCGCATGATGGTGGAACTTCCAGAACGATGAACGAGAGGGAAGGAGCCAAAATGCCATTTCCAGGCATATCCACGAAGATGTCGACAGGGACAAATCGAACCCTGGTCTTTGGGGGAGTCCAGATGGGAATCCTGATGAGGAGGATACCGATCCAGAGAGCCAGAGAGGTTTTTGTACAACCCTTGTTGTGGATTAGAGAGCTGAGTGAGAGCTCCTCCATTTCGTGAGTTTTTGTCACACCCCTTCTTTGTTCTAGTTTCTGGTGGTATAGTAGTTTTAATGTAGCTTGTGAATCAACCACACTCAGTGTCAGCCATTTTTCTAGGTAGGGATGTAACTAGATTAGTTAGATGTCATTTATTTCAGTTTAGAGTGAGACACCCTTGGGGTCAGACATTTTGGTCAGCCCTGGTGCAGCTTGGTGAACGTCGTGGAACGTCAATGCCTACCTTTTTGCTGAACCTGATCGTAGTCATTTTGAGGCTATTTTGTTCAACCCTACTTGGGGTAATTTTCAAGTCTTTGCTGACTGTAGTTATGGCAATCAGATGCCTTGGTTATTAATTGACTGCATTCTTCGCAGCCATCCTTTGTTACACCCCTGACTGTCGTTAGAACGGTCGTATCATTTAGGTAGTCGACAGTAACTACCAGTTTGTAAATGCATTATATTTCATTTTGAATAAGCTCAGAAGCTATTCTTGGTCATGTTTGAACCTAACAACTAGAAGGAATGTTTCGTTGCCTAGCATCGAACGCGGTTCCCAACGTATCATTAAGCAGATCTAGTGTGAATCTGTGCCACATTTATCATATTTTTCTTGTGTCGTGTGAGACACGTTTTTATTTGATGTTCTAGCAACTACTGAGTTGCATTTTTAAAGCAAAGAGCTTCAGTTATTGTAAGTTTACTTTCATTTAGACGTCTTTGATAGAAAGACGGAAGTGTATTACTATACTCAGATTTATAGCGTGCATTTGATACACGGACTCTGTAGAGATCCGTAACCTATGGTAAAGTTTTTTATGAACCGGCCAAGTGCAGGTTTTGTATTGATTAAATCGCCGGCCTTGAATAAACCGGTTATGTAACCCAGTGACCTAGAGCACGCCTGCTTTGTTGTGAGACAAAACTACTATAGACGAGGACAGAGTACAATTTGTATTCGCTTTTCCTTTCATTGCTATTTTGCTTATGGAAATCAGTTTCCACTCTTGTATTTGATCACTTGTTTTATGGATCGGTTTTTGTTAGTTTAACGCTCTGTTGCGTGTATTGTCGTATGACAGGTACAGTTATGTAAGGTTTTCTATAGGATGGTGAAGTCTACCCTGTTATAGCAGGATGTTATTGTATGCTTTGTCCGGGGATGATCCCGTTGACCAGATGTTACTGGAAGGTAACTGTTGTACAGGCCTATCCCAGAGTTATTGAACGCGAGCTTAGCGCCGCTGGTAACCCGTGTTATTGTGTGTCCGAGTTGTTATACTCGTTGATTATATTCCGACTGTTGAGTCGAGGCTTTTTGGTGGAGAATGATCTCAGTTGGAGACACTCCGTGCCCAGGCTATTGTCAATGTTATTCGCCATAAACCTACGATAAACCTATAAACCGACATTCTAATAATAAAATGCATAATTGTTGTAAAACAAGCCTAACTAACGATTCTTTCTATCTAACTTTGTTCTTTGCATTCTGGAACTGTTGACATAGCCGTGCAGTTGAAGATAATTTCCTTGTGAGGAAATGACTAGGACAGTTGACATTTTTGTAGCGACCTGAAGCATGTGCGAACCTAGAGTTCGTAGCTTGTGGAGCTCAGGCCATGCGATGTCAGACGTGGTCTCAACTGCGCATTCGTCACCGTAACTATACACATTAGATAACTATGGTTTACAAAGAGTAAACCAAGGTGTAGGCAGGAATTTTTAATAAAACTACTGTGTCTATTTCGTTATTAATTTATGATGTCAAGTGTATTAAACCCTACATGTTACTTTATTGTGTGCTGTTAGCACATAGTTATTAAGCACAATTAAATTGTTTGTTTTTCATTGCTGTACACTTAGCTTTTGGATGTAATTGTTTTCTTTTACGGACGTCATCGCCGTAAATTTTGTTAATTGATAGGACTTAGCTAGTTGAATTAATGTTAAATTTAAATGTCGAAATGGTACCATCCTAACCTAGATTTGTTTTGCTACCCTGTTAAATGTAAATTCAGATATTAGCTTGATCTTGTAACTTGAACTAGGGACTTGCGTCGTACCATATTCCTAGCGTTGCTGTTGTTGCTTTATCATTGTGAGTTAGATCTTTCGCGAGGGTTTTCAGTAACTTCTCAGGTAGGGGGACCTGTTCTTTATCTTTGTTTATTTATTAATTTGCGGACTAGCCGATTATAACCCTCCGAACTAGGCTAGGGGCTTGTGAATTTTAATAAATTTTCACGGTGTTTTACATGAGTCTGGATGTTTATTTTCTCAGTCTAGTTTTAAGGTGAACCTTTCCTTAGGCGGTCTATGACCATCGTCACCATGTACCACGATCCCTGTGGACTACGGACTCTCGTGCCGCTTTAGCCTTTATGGAAGGTCACCTGATCCTCACGGTACTTTTTATTCGATTTATGTGTCGTTAGTTGAGTCATCGTGGTTGTTGACATCAACTAAACGGTCTCATAAAATGGCGCCCAACTCATGTGCCGACGTTAACGTGGTGACCCTCAGTACCATGTTATTTTTTTTGAGGATCCTAATGTTGATTAATGGTAAATTGACAGGACTGGGACGAACTTAGAAAGTCGTACTGCAGATCAATTGACCGCATGGCATTCATGTTTGATAGAAGTCCATGGGGTGAGGCTTTAGTGTTGGATAAATGAAGGATAGGATTTTCTTTGATGATGCCTCATCCTAAGTAAATGTAATACTTTGCTTTGCTCACCGTTGTCTTTGTAAATGTAGAAGCACTTAGTTTGCATACTCCAGCTGTACTCGTGATATTTATATAAATGAAGCAAGCTTTATACCACCAAGTAACTAATCATAGCTGTAAGTTCCAGTAGAAATTGATCCCCCACTTTTTCATATATTTCTTATCTATGGATGAGGAAACTATTCGTCGTGTGTTTGGAGAGATGATGGCAGGTGTGAATGCCAATCTTCAACAGATTACTGCTGACTTAGGTCAGAATACTCAGGCTGTAAATACTGTAAGCGGTCATGTGGACCAGGTTAGACAGGAGGTCAACAATGTCAGTGGTCATGTGGACCAGGTTAGACAGGAAGTCAACAATGTCAGTGGTCATGTGGACCAGGTTAGACAGGACTTAGAGATTAACACTCAGTCTATGAACAATGTAAGACAGGACTTAGAAATTAACACCCACTCTGTAAACAATGTTAGGGCTGATTTAACTCAAGTCAGGGCAGACATGGACACATATAGGATCGAAGCGAGAAATGATCTGACGACAGGTTTAGCAGCTGTTAGGGTTGATGTCATACGACACCATCAGGAGGCTAACCAGCGCGTAGATTGCTTAACCGACCAGATGAATAGAGCTAGGGAGGAGGTGCAAAACCGATTGGAGGAGCACACAGCTCAAATTCAGACAACCTTGAATAAAGTCCAGATAGACATGAGAGCAGATCTGGAACATACCAGGGAAGAATTCGGGACTCGACTAGATCACGTCGAGGGATTTATCGGAAATGTGAAGAAGGACATGGCAACCATGAACGTTGGTTTAATCTTGATGAGAGGAGCTGCCAATGCCGTTAATAACAACGTGAAGACTATCGTTGATGGCATGATGGAGATTAAAGAGGAACTTAACACCAACAGGAGAAACATTTCTGAATTGACGGAAACCGTAGCCAGTCTACGTGAGACAGTTGATGTTCATCATGAGGAACACAAAATTGACCTCATGTTATTGAGAGGTGACCTCAACGAACACGAAGCTACCGTCAAGGCTAAGGTAGCCGAGGTTAGAGACGATGTGGGTAAAATCCAAGAAAATATGTCCAGAGTTGAAGGAGATATCGATTCCTTACAAAAGAGATTTGAGGAAGTCGCGGTGACCGAGAGGTTAGACCTCAGTTATAACCTTAGGACGGCCATACGCGAGGTAGACACAAACCTCAAGGGAAAGGTTGACAGGATCGAGCTGCAATTGAACGACTTAGGCAACAAAGTCGCAGCCAGAATCATCCCAGGTCTTGAAGTAATAGAAAGACGCCTGGACAGACTCGAGACGACTCCAAGAGAGAGACACGTACACCCACAGATGGGAGAATCTCAGGAAACGCCTACATCTCAATCAGGAGGAATGATGCCTACCCATTTCCAACCCAGCGCGCCTATGGAATCGCAACCGTCACAATTCACTAATTTAGCGCAAGGTCAGACCTTGAACTTTGACGCTCACCCGTTTCAACCAGCATCTAATCGAATTAGCCATGAGACTAACACTCCTACGCAGAGTTACATGCAAAATACTTTCAGACCCGCGAATACGCAGGGAAATGTCACCATAATTCGTTCAAGAGAGGAGCAACCAGCTCGCTTCTCGGGAACTGGGAGCGGTGTTACTCCAGTGGAATTCCTAGCAAATGTCGAAAGCTACTTACGTGATACTATGGTAACTCCAGAGAGGGAACTAAGAGTTATAGAGCGACTGCTTGAGGGACAAGCCGGTACCTGGTTCAGAGCATTCCGATACTCATTTACAGGCTACCAAGACTTTAAGGAAGCGTTATTAAGAACATATTGGTCGAGCGACATCCAGCAGAGTATCCGAGCTGAGATGTACACTCGAAGGTACAGTTCCAATACACCTACTCGTTATGCGAATTACTTCGCAATACAGCTCGCGAAGCTCCGTTGTCTTCAGCCTCCGTTGTCCGAACAAGATTTGGTGAACACAATTGTTTGGCAGTACCCTGCGGATGTACAACGTGTGTTAATCGCTGCAGGGGCATCCACTTTCCAGCAGTGTGACCAGATACTGCGAAGGTTGGACGCTAACACAGAACAGTTTCCTACACACCGTCAGCAGAAGGCTGATAGGCGCGAGGATAGACATATGAATCTGACGACTGTTGATAAAGTGAGCCAGACGCCACAACAAACACAAACCACACAGGATTCTGGGCGACGTGATAACAATTACAGTTATAACAGGAGAGAATGGAACAACACTCCGTATACTCGAGATCAACATGATGACCGGCGAAGTCATTGGGACCGGCGATTCGACCGAAGGACGGACGACAACCGACGTCATGAAAACAACCGCCGAGGGAATGAAGGAAGAAATCAGCAACACGGACGTATCCGTAGAGACTATCGATATAGTGGGGGTTACGACAGAAATCGAGACCCTAGATACCAGCCAGACAGGGATTGGAAAGGAAGAGCGCGGGAGAGCCGTGAGTACCTCCAACAATTGAGAGAATTGCAGATCCAAGAAGAGGGAGAACGGAACCCTACTTCGAGGAAAAATAGACATTCGGCGCAGGAGACGGAGCAGAACCAGCCCAGTACTTCTCGCCATGACAGAAAAAAAAACTCCGAAAAATCAATAGATTCTTGTTTGGTTGAGCACCGAGTAACTGCCTCTATATTACTCTGGGAGCCTATCCAAGAAGATTTGTTGGACGAACGACGAACGACGAACCACAATTATGAATTAACACGTCTACCCAAGATTGTAGCCACCTTGAATGAAGTCAGTGTAGTCATACTCATCGATACTGGAGCGATGATTAGTGTAATTTCCGCCGATTGCCATGCCAGACTTAGAGCAAACTCTGAGGTGACGGAGTTGCCCATTTCAGCTATAAGAGTCAGAGGTGTCATACCTGACCGCGTTGTAACGTGCAAAATCCAGATTTTGTGTACTGTGAAGATTTCGAGCCACGTGTACTTGCACGAATTTCTCGTAATGAAGGGCCTGCATCATGATGCCATTTTAGGCGCAGACTTCATTAGAAAATATGATGGAATCATTGACATGGGACGGAATACGGTAGAGTTCAAGCCGAACGAACCCATTCAGATGAGCCTAATTGAAGAAGAACCGGAATTCCTATCCGAAGTAGACGTAGTCGAAGCATTAAAGGGCAAGGAAATTGAGGCGACACTAGATGCCGACGAAGAGGCAGAATCGTTATCAGCACCCACACATGAGGATCTTGACGCAATACTGAACGAATACAGAGATATATTCGACACCACACCTGGTGAGATATTAGACTACGAGTATGATCTTGTATTACTGGACGATTCCCCATTCCAGAAAAGGATCTATCCGATTGCCGAGAAACATCTCGAAGAAGCTGCTAAGAAGATCCATGAGATGGAAGCAGCAGGTACAATCAAGAAATCACCGACTCCTTTCTTGAATCCCATAATACCTGTGGTTAAGGTAGATGGAAGCTTGAGACTTTGTCTTGATGCCAGAGCCTTGAATGAACGCCTAGCTCCTGAGCACGACAGACCGCCCAAGATTAGGGACATTCTCAGGAAGTTCAAAGGAAAAAGGATATTTTCATCATTAGACTTGGTTCAGTCTTATTACCATATCAGATTATCTGAGCATACTCAGAAATATACTGGATTCTTGTTTGATCAGACTACTTATGTATTCCAAAAACTACCATTTGGATTGAAAAATGCCGGAGCCGCATTAATCAGAGCACTTGATGCCAAGCTGACTCATGAAGTGAAGCAGAAAGTAATATGTTATGTGGATGACATAATCATAGCTTCGGGAACAGAAGAAGAGCATTTAAAGACATTGTGCCTTGTTTTTGAGAATCTCCGACAGGCAAATTTTAAGGTCAAGTTTGACAAGTGTCGATTTTTTCAGGAAGAAGTGAAATTCGTAGGACACATAATCAATGGAGAAGGATATAGACCGAATCCGGCAAAGATTAGAACTGTTGCTGCATTTCCAACACCAACCCGTGTGAAACACGTGAGACAATTCTTAGGAATTCTCCAATTCTTTGCTGCTCATTGTGAGAAGTATTCCGAAACTGTTGCACCACTGCAAGGATTATTGAAAAAGAACTGCAGGTGGAACTGGAATGATGAATGCGAGATAGCTTTCAGGAGAGCTAAACAGATGCTTGTGGACTCAATTCAGTTAGAATATCCAGATTACTCTCGGAACTTTATTCTAGAAACTGATGCATCTGCCATTGGTATAGGAGCCATTTTACTGCAGGAAGATGATGAGAAGAAACGTCATTACATCGCTTTCTTAAGCCGACGTTTAAGAGCACATGAATCTCACTACTTCACGACCGAGATAGAAGCACTTGCAATTGTTTACGCACTTGAATACTGGCAGAAACTTCTGTTAGGTCAGAGGATTATTGTGAGAACCGATCATCATGCGTTGACCTTCATCTTGAGAACAAGACTGGCAAGCGACAGGATCACACGTTGGACGCTGTTTCTCCAACAGTTCGATTTGGAAATAGTTTATCGACCAGGCAGAGAGAATGTGTTGGCCGACATCCTCAGCCGGAATCCTGAAGCTACTGTTAATGCCATAGACATCGAGGGAGAATGCGTGGAGCACCTTCGCCGATTTCGTCATTTACCTGAAGGACAGCGACGTGAGGAGGAACTCAGACATATTATCCGTTTCCTAGAACGAAGAATGGATCCACAGGATGATCATTATGCAAGGATTGCTGCTGTTGCAGATGATTATTTGATTTATCATCGTGTCTTATACAAGTTTGTAGACGAGGACCACACTCAACTGCGTGCAGTTATTCCTAGGAGATACCAAGAATCTGTTATTCTTATGGTACATTTATCCATTGGACATGGTGGAACAGACAAAACCATTGCAACTATCAAGGAGTCTTTCACATGGAAAGGGTTAGGAGCCACCGTTAGACAGTGTTTACGTGCTTGCGACGCATGCCAGCGGAACAAGTACACGTCACACTTGCTGAAGGAACAACCTAGACCAATACTACCAACTCAACCTAGAGAGTTGTATGCACAGGACCTGTATGGCCCAATACCTAAGGCTCGTCGTGGGAATCGATACATCGTTGTAACGGTGGATGTGTTTACGAAATATACGATGCTTCATCCAATTCAAAAAGCTACTGCACATCAGATTATTCAGAGGATTAGACGTCAAGTGATACCGGAGGCAGGAAAGCCACAATTCTTGTTGACTGATCACGGATCACAGTACACCTCAGCAGAATTTGCCAATGCCATGAATGAGCTTGAAATAGGTCATGTTTTATCATCTATTCGACATCCAGAGAGCAACCCAGCAGAATGCGTGATGTCTATTATCGCAAAATTCTGTCGATTATATTGTCAAGAAGAACACTGGCGATGGACTGAAGTCCTTGTTATTATGGCAAAATGTATTAATTCAACAGTACATGAAAGCACTGGTCAAATACCTATGGTCTTGCATTTGAACCAGATGCCGCTGAGAATATGGGATCGTGTGATTGTAAATCCACCTTGTTTACAACCATCACATGCCAGCAGACTTTTAGCTGCGAGAGAGACTATGGACAGACAAGCTGCCAAGCGCTTGAGAAGAACTAGACGCCAGAGGTTTAGAGAACCACTAGTAGAAGGAGACCTTATCCTTATAAGGAGACCCGGAATTTCTAGTCCTATAGACCGCATATATGGGAAATTTCTATCCTTGTGTTATGGCCCTAGTCGTATCCGACAGCCTTTAAACAATGGAAGTTATGTGATAGAAGACATTAGGACAGGAGAGCGCATTGGAACCTTTAATGCAGCCAATCTAAAAAAATATCACTCTTGAATGAATTTCTAAGCAAATAAAAATGTTATCCCAACATTTTATTTGAAACGACAGAGAGGCAGATGAACCCGCTGAGCTATGGTTCATGTGATATTTTTTTATGACAGAGCATTTATGATGGGATGTTGTACTTTTGAACACACCCAGGAAGCCACGTGAAGCTGAGAGATCACGCGATACTTTGAAGTAGCGGTGAATCGCACTTTTGACTTTGGTGTAAACTGCCAATTATTATCTGAGGTCTTATTAATTATTTTTATCTTTCCTACGAGACTCAGAATATTCCATTTCGTCATGCTGCATTATTAAAACATTTTGGAGAATGTTTATTTTTACTTTAGGTAAGGTAATACCCTTGCAGATACGCAAAAAGGAACGTAAGTAGTCGCTCAACGTTTTCGTTTTGACGACCTACTTTCTAGAGACACCCAGTACCGGAGCACTGCGTCTTGAGAATCCGCCTTGTGTAGGCGTGGAATTACATTTGTCCTACGAGACGTAGAAGAATATCCGCTGTTTAGCGTTAAAAGTGATTATAAGGTGCCATCGAGCAAGCAAATACTAATATCCACTGTCGATGAAGTCCAGTGAATTAAATAAGAAGCTTGGAAAATAATTATTGGCAAGTATAGTGTATTGCACAACATTGCTGTGACATCACATATTACCCACGCGTATGTGGAGGGCAGATGCCTAGTGGAAATATACAGGTAATAGTGTTACAATTATCCTGAATAAGTGTGATTATAATTGTATGAGATATTTAAATTGCCAAAGTGGAAATTTCATCTTTGAAACGTCGTATAATTCACGGATGCTGTGTGATACAAAAGTAGCGTCACTAGCACGTGCAGCATTATAAAATAGTGTTAGCTCACATGCTAATCCACATCTGCAAGATTAAGGCTGTGTCGTATTTTATAATTGAAGCCTATAATAGTCACGACGGACATTATAATTTTGGAAGTGAGAGGATGAATAATCACGCAACTTATTTCGCTACCCACGTGATTGGACCTTTCTTCACCATGGTTGAAGCAGTCACCATGGGCTAATACCATCCCGGTATGGGGGGGGTGACGTTTCTACAGGAACCCGCATGATGGTGGAACTTCCAGAACGATGAACGAGAGGGAAGGAGCCAAAATGCCATTTCCAGGCATATCCACGAAGATGTCGACAGGGACAAATCGAACCCTGGTCTTTGGGGGAGTCCAGATGGGAATCCTGATGAGGAGGATACCGATCCAGAGAGCCAGAGAGGTTTTTGTACAACCCTTGTTGTGGATTAGAGAGCTGAGTGAGAGCTCCTCCATTTCGTGAGTTTTTGTCACACCCCTTCTTTGTTCTAGTTTCTGGTGGTATAGTAGTTTTAATGTAGCTTGTGAATCAACCACACTCAGTGTCAGCCATTTTTCTAGGTAGGGATGTAACTAGATTAGTTAGATGTCATTTATTTCAGTTTAGAGTGAGACACCCTTGGGGTCAGACATTTTGGTCAGCCCTGGTGCAGCTTGGTGAACGTCGTGGAACGTCAATGCCTACCTTTTTGCTGAACCTGATCGTAGTCATTTTGAGGCTATTTTGTTCAACCCTACTTGGGGTAATTTTCAAGTCTTTGCTGACTGTAGTTATGGCAATCAGATGCCTTGGTTATTAATTGACTGCATTCTTCGCAGCCATCCTTTGTTACACCCCTGACTGTCGTTAGAACGGTCGTATCATTTAGGTAGTCGACAGTAACTACCAGTTTGTAAATGCATTATATTTCATTTTGAATAAGCTCAGAAGCTATTCTTGGTCATGTTTGAACCTAACAACTAGAAGGAATGTTTCGTTGCCTAGCATCGAACGCGGTTCCCAACGTATCATTAAGCAGATCTAGTGTGAATCTGTGCCACATTTATCATATTTTTCTTGTGTCGTGTGAGACACGTTTTTATTTGATGTTCTAGCAACTACTGAGTTGCATTTTTAAAGCAAAGAGCTTCAGTTATTGTAAGTTTACTTTCATTTAGACGTCTTTGATAGAAAGACGGAAGTGTATTACTATACTCAGATTTATAGCGTGCATTTGATACACGGACTCTGTAGAGATCCGTAACCTATGGTAAAGTTTTTTATGAACCGGCCAAGTGCAGGTTTTGTATTGATTAAATCGCCGGCCTTGAATAAACTGGTTATGTAACCCAGTGACCTAGAGCACGCCTGCTTTGTTGTGAGACAAAACTACTATAGACGAGGACAGAGTACAATTTGTATTCGCTTTTCCTTTCATTGCTATTTTGCTTATGGAAATCAGTTTCCACTCTTGTATTTGATCACTTGTTTTATGGATCGGTTTTTGTTAGTTTAACGCTCTGTTGCGTGTATTGTCGTATGACAGGTACAGTTATGTAAGGTTTTCTATAGGATGGTGAAGTCTACCCTGTTATAGCAGGATGTTATTGTATGCTTTGTCCGGGGATGATCCCGTTGACCAGATGTTACTGGAAGGTAACTGTTGTACAGGCCTATCCCAGAGTTATTGAACGCGAGCTTAGCGCCGCTGGTAACCCGTGTTATTGTGTGTCCGAGTTGTTATACTCGTTGATTATATTCCGACTGTTGAGTCGAGGCTTTTTGGTGGAGAATGATCTCAGTTGGAGACACTCCGTGCCCAGGCTATTGTCAATGTTATTCGCCATAAACCTACGATAAACCTATAAACCGACATTCTAATAATAAAATGCATAATTGTTGTAAAACAAGCCTAACTAACGATTCTTTCTATCTAACTTTGTTCTTTGCATTCTGGAACTGTTGACATAGCCGTGCAGTTGAAGATAATTTCCTTGTGAGGAAATGACTAGGACAGTTGACATTTTTGTAGCGACCTGAAGCATGTGCGAACCTAGAGTTCGTAGCTTGTGGAGCTCAGGCCATGCGATGTCAGACGTGGTCTCAACTGCGCATTCGTCACCGTAACTATACACATTAGATGACTATGGTTTACAAAGAGTAAACCAAGGTGTAGGCAGGAATTTTTAATAAAACTACTGTGTCTATTTCGTTATTAATTTATGATGTCAAGTGTATTAAACCCTACATGTTACTTTATTGTGTGCTGTTAGCACATAGTTATTAAGCACAATTAAATTGTTTGTTTTTCATGGCTGTACACTTAGCTTTTGGATGTAATTGTTTTCTTTTACGGACGTCATCGCCGTAAATTTTGTTAATTGATAGGACTTAGCTAGTTGAATTAATGTTAAATTTAAATGTCGAAATGGTACCATCCTAACCTAGATTTGTTTTGCTACCCTGTTAAATGTAAATTCAGATATTAGCTTGATCTTGTAACTTGAACTAGGGACTTGCGTCGTACCATATTCCTAGCGTTGCTGTTGTTGCTTTATCATTGTGAGTTAGATCTTTCGAGAGGGTTTTCAGTAACTTCTCAGGTAGGGGGACCTGTTCTTTATCTTTGTTTATTTATTAATTTGCGGACTAGCCGATTATAACCCTCCGAACTAGGCTAGGGGCTTGTGAATTTTAATAAATTTTCACGGTGTTTTACATGAGTCTGGATGTTTATTTTCTCAGTCTAGTTTTAAGGTGAACCTTTCCTTAGGCGGTCTATGACCATCGTCACCATGTACCACGATCCCTGTGGACTACGGACTCTCGTGCCGCTTTAGCCTTTATGGAAGGTCACCTGATCCTCACGGTACTTTTTATTCGATTTATGTGTCGTTAGTTGAGTCATCGTGGTTGTTGACATCAACTAAACGGTCTCAGTATATTGTGGTCTTAAAATTGTGTGTAAATTGTGGTTCTAAAATTATGTTCATTCCACCTACCGGGTCAAATTGTGAATCTAAACCATACATAAACCGCCTATACATAAAAAAAGTTCATAAAAATCGGTCCAACAATTTAGGAGGAGTTCAGTCACATACACACGGGTCGAATAATTATATATCTAAAGAATATATCTTATTTTATAATACGCTAAGGTGTATGTTTCACAAAACTCAAGCTCCTAAACCAGAAGGAGTTAGAAGGTGTGGTTTGTACCAAAATCTTCCAAATCATCTCAATAGTACAGACAAAATCTTGAATATCTTGAAAACTCAACGGAAATATATTTATTTGTTTATAAAGTGCTATTAAACAAGACGATAGCCCCTGGCATAACTGTCGCGCGTACCGTCCACATCGCACTAGAGCTGGGCGGGTAGTCTGTACACATGAGGCGCACACAACCCATTAGAATATGCGAGAGTTCTCGCACGGGTCCGCTAGTACTGTACGTACCTGGTGAGTCAGCCACCCCTTATATTATTGCTTTTATGCAGCCCAACTAACATGTATTATCATGAAGGTCGATATTTCTCAGCTTGCATTCCGTATGGTACTAATTAAATGTAAGCATATCCCGCAAACGTTTTTTTTTTTTTTAGTCGTTTACCCTCCAGGTTGGTGGAACCCACGCACTCAGCGAGGGAACTCACCACTACCGCCTCTACGGGCAGTGTCCTAGAGCTGGGAACATCGAATCGGAAGGGATACAACTGGTGAGGTGGGATTGGCACCTCGCCCAGGTGGCCTCACCTGCAAAGCGAACAGGGGCCTCATGAGGGAAGGTAAGGGATGGTTAGGATGGATAGGCATGGAAGAGAGAAGGAGGCGGCCGTGGCCTTGAAGAAGGTACCATCCCGGCTCTTGCCCGAAGAAGTGGGAAACCACGGAAAACCACTTCGAGGATGGCTGAGGGGGAATCGAACCCCCTCTACTCATTTGGGCCACCCGAGGCTGAGTAGACCCCGTTCCAGTCCTCGTACCACTTTTCAAATTTCGTGGCAGAGCCGGGAATCGAACCCAGGACCTCCGGGGAGGCAACTAACCATGCTGACCGCTACGCTACGGAGGCGATCCCGCAAACGATACTGAACCCTATTATTCTCCCATTCGATGTTACTACAGACCGTTCGAATAATATGATGTACCTGCAGTCAATTATTGTATTGCAACATACATAATATGCGTTAAGATGTCGTGCCAAGGGGCTGGCTATCGTAAATCATGAAATTAACGCCTGAAACTATGATATAGTGACGTAGAGAGTGTTTGAAACAGCGAACTGAAGGAGCAACCTACTCTAAGACGCTCTTAATGCAGGTGTAATTCACAGTTGAGGCGTAGATAAGTAGACAAGCACTGGATATCGAACTGGTGGACCGGATTATCGAAGGTTCGAATCCCCCTTAAGAGAATATTTTTGCTACGTTTTGCATCGTTATGAGGCTTCAATCCCACATTCACATGTCATTGTGTGCCACGACATGCAGTATAATGCCATTATTACAGTGTTTCTGCGCTACCCACTCTGCTCAGCTTTACAGTGGGATTGAAGTCACTTCATTCATTCGTCATGTACTCCACGGACGATTACGTTGACATGCTTCTTGTTTACGGGGAGGCAAGAGGTAATTCCTTACAGGCACTCCGTCTTTATCGAGAAAGATAGCCAGACAGGCGACATCCAACTGGAAATACTGTACGCAATATTGAAAGACGTTTACAAGCAGGGGAACTTGGGGTGATAACACCCGTCCGACAGAGGACCATAACGTCTGGTGAGAACGAGGAGGTAGTTATGGACGCAGCTCGCAATAACTCTCACACTAGTACAAGAGCAATTGCACAACAGGTGAACATCAGTCAGTCGTCCGTAAACCGAATATTGCAAGCGCATAAATATCATCCCTACCATCTGCAACTAAACCAGGAGCTCCATGGGAGAGATTTCGTAGCTCGGATGATTTTCTGTCAGTGGCTGTTAGGAAATGTGGAAGATGTAGCATTCTTATAAAAAAAAAACATTCTCGGACGAATCGAGGTTCCAATATAATGATACCGTCAACCGCCATAACATGCACTACTGGAGTGCTGACAATCCCCACTGGGATAGACTGACAGCCTATTAAGTGCAATGTGGAGTAAATGTATGGTGTGGAATTTTGGGCTATCGCCTTATTGGACCGTATTTTTTGAAGGCCATTTGACAGGCGCACGCTATCTACACTTTCTACGCCATGAGCTCCCACTTCTGCTGGAGAATGTGGAACTTAGGGAACGTTTAATGATGTGGTTTCAACACATCGGAGCTCCACCACATGGGACGTCAGCTGTCCGCAACCATCTCGATAACACACATCCAGGAAATGGTTAGGAAAAGGAGGACCTGTCCCTTGGCCCACCAGATCACCTGATTTAACGCCATTAGAATTCTTCCTGCGGGGGTATTTGAAGCAAGCAGTCTACACCCAGCAGCCAGAAAATCCAGAGCGCCTTCGACAACTCATCGTCGAAACTTGTAATTTAATAACACCGGTCATGCTACAGCACTCTAGAATGTCCATTCAGCGGCGTGCGCAGATGTGCTTAAACCAAGGTGGTTTCGAGTATTTACTACCGTAACAAACCATTGTTAGTGCAGTTTGTCCCCCCTGCCCCCACCTATCCATCTTGTCGTAGTCAGCCTATGAAGACTAATCGGCCCTTCTTAGGGCCACATACACTTGCTTTTACTGACAATTTGCTTACAAGATATTACGAGATGGTAAAAAACTAAATAAAACTTCAATAAGAAATAGAAGAATACCCTCACCCGTACTCGAACTTCTCACATGTAGGATTGCTTCGTCATGTTCGCCTCGTGCCTACCACATGAGCTATACTGCACCACGTCAAGCTGTCGGTAGATTACGATTTTCAAACTGGTTGCAATGTCATTCCATGTTCTACTGAGGTTTCATTAACGTCTTGGATGCTATTGTGTAGGCCGTGAATGCAAAGATATCCGTTGTACTCTGTTGACTGTGCGAACCGGAAGAGCAATTAATTTCAGCACGAATATAAAACTGCGTGTCTGTGGCACACAATGACATGTGATTGTAGAATTAAAGCGTCATAACGTTGCAAAAATATTTTTCCAATGTAGGATTCAAACCTCTGATACTCCGGTCCATCAATTGGACTTACAGTGGCTGTCTACTTGAGCTACGCCTCAGCTTTGACAGAGAGTACGTAACTCCTCCAGTTCGCTAATTCAAATGTTCTCGTAATTTTTAGCGTTAATTCCATGTTTTGCGATACCTAACCACTTGGCATGACATCTTAACCCAGGTTATATGTTAAACTACAACAATTGACTTCAGGTACATCATATTATTCGAACGGTCTGTAGTCACATCGGGTGGAGGAATAATAGGGTTCATTATCGTTTGCGGGATAAGCTTGCATTGCATAAGTACCATACGAGATGCAAGCACAGAAATATCGACCTTCCTGATAATACACGTTGTTGGGTTGCATAAAAGCATCAGTATAAGGGGCGGCTGACTCACCTTGTATCTCTACTTAGTATAAAACGAAGTCCCCGATTTGTGTTTGTTACGGGTAAACTCGAGAACCACTGGATAGATTTTGATGCGGTTTCCACCATTCTGTAAAGGATATCTCGAGGATTATTTCTCTAGAAAATAATTTCTTTATGATCAAAAGAAGCCGAGCAGTAACGATTTCAGTGGAAAATTCGAAAAAAAAAACTGGCGTCCGAATAAGTGTTTTTACGTTTTAATTTCTTCCAAACATGTCCATTCAACTACTGAGGCGACAGAGTACGAGCTAGCTAAGGGTGAGTCTATCATCTCTGTTACAGCCTAGCTGGCGGGCGAACCTATTGCCCCAGATAGAAGCCAGCAGCAAACCGTCCAGTCGTGTTGAGTGAAGACTTCTGAGAAGGGTGGTTGTGTTTGGAGTTTCCCTGAAAGTACAACTCGGGTATTCTTCATTTCGCCTGTGAAACACAGTCAAGTTTAGATTGGACGGAAGGGGTATTTGAGTTTCATTCACCTCGCCATTACCTGGAAGTGCAACTCTCATTTCGCCTGTGAACTTTTCGTTCCGAAAATATCACAGTCAATTTTGATTGGACGGAAGGAGGATTATATTATATTAAATTATACTGATTGGCGTATAATCTCTACTTAGTATAAAACAAAGTCCCCGATTCTTGTATGTTACGGGTAAACTCGAGAACCACTGGATGGATTTTCATGCGGTTTTCATCATTCTGTAAAGGATATCTCGAGGATGATTTCTGTAGAAAATAATTTATTTATGATCAAAGGAAGCCGACCAGTAACGATTTCGGTGGAAAAGTAAAAAAAAACTGGCGTCCGAGCACTTTGTAAGCTTACGCTGGGCAAACTGTTAAAAATATCTAAATACTATGAGTGTAAGAATCGTTCAGCATGAAAAGTTCTACAAAAAAGTTCGCGAGAGCATATGTCTATATTCAATACATCGCCCACTATGAGTGTTTTTACGTTTTAATTTCTTCCAACCATGTCCATTCAAATACTGAGGCAACAGTTTACGAGCTATCTAAGGGCGAATCTATCATCCCTGTTCCAGCCTAGCTAGCGGGCGAACCTATTGCCCCAGATAGAGCCAGCAGCAATCCGTTGAGTCGTGTTGAGTTAAGACTTCTGAGAAGGGTGGTTGTGTTTGGAGTTTCCCTGGAAGTGCGTGCAACTCGGGTTTTCTTCATTTCGCCTGTGAACTTCTCGTTCCGCAAAATTCACAGTCAAGTTAAGATTGGACGGAAGAGGGATTTGTGTTTCATGCACGTCGCCATTCTTAAATTACGTCTGACAAGAATTTGTTGCACATGCATCTCCATGATAATATAACTAATAGTCCAGTCAGTGATTTTAACCCATCATGCCGAGACGTAAAACGGATATTGGTCGTTGTTCATTGACACTGGAGAAAAAAAAGCGCTTATCACGTAATGCATTCTCCCGGGCGAAGCCGGGTCGGTTTGCTAGTACTGTATATAACGGTAAGGTGTATATTTCATAAAACTCAAGCTCTTAAACCAGAAGGAGTTAGGAGGTGCGGTTTGTATCAAAATCTACCGAATCGTCTAAATAATACAGGAAAAATCGTGCATTTCTTAAAACGTCAACGGAAATATATTTATTTGTTTAAAAAGTGTGTTTAAACAAATAAACAAGACGATTGACCCTGCTAAAACTGTGTCGCGTCGAGCCCTCATAAAAGTAACGCAAGGCCGGTGGAATGCCACAAGTAACCGATCGTAAAAAAATGAGCGTTCAAAAGAAGGAGAGTTACCCGCAGCAGTGACGATTTCATAAATATCAACAATTTAATTTAAAAAAGCGTTTAATCAATGAACAAGACGACAGCCCCTGCCAGAACTGTGTCGCGTCAAGCCTGCATACTAATAAAGCCGGGTGGGTAGTTTACACACATGCATGAGTGGACCCAGTTCCAAAGAATATAATTTCTTGGCAGAACCGGGAATGGAACCCGGACCTCTAGGGTGACAGCTAGCCACTACACGAGGAAGTGAACACAAAATAAACTGACTTTTAATACGATACTGTTGTTGTTGTTTCATTTGCGGGGCTTGGACATCGTTATCATTTATCCCCGTGTACTTGGGTGTGTGAGTCATTTTGTCTGATAGCCTATGTGATTGTGATGGCTGTATTGTGTGTGTATTTGTAATTTGGGTGAGGATTGGGAAGGAGGCGGCCGTGGGATTAAGTTAGTAACCATCCCGGCATTTCCTTGGAGCAGATAATACACTATTATAGCTTCCTGTGCCAAGTGATGGAGCGTCAGGAGTGTATTTTGCCATTCCTAGTAGAATTCTTAAGTTGTCACTGACACCTAGTGGTGAACATTGGTACTTTGATAGAGCGTTTCAACGAAATCCAACCTAGAAATTTAGCTTCACACAAGTTTAGTTAGTGGAAGGATCTTTTACATGCCATAAATTTTTGGCATTGGACCGTCGGCATTACTTCCCCTCCGAAGGAAGGTATACTGAAGGATTTTAACGCTACTCCAGGTAAATGAAGCATGTTTTCTGACTCAAAGCCACGGCCGCCTCCTTTCCAATCCTCATCTGAATTACAAATACACACACTATTACTAGATATACTAAAGCTGTACATCGTTCGTGGGACTCCCATTTGTTGGAAGTGTTGACAACTTCCCAGCCATCACAATAACACAGGTTTTCAGGCAAAAATTGCACACACCAGGCTAAATGTGAACCAACAACAACATGTTCTTGCAACTCTAAAGGGAGAGAAGGCATGGGCTGTTGTTATCAGCTCAGCTGACTTGCGGTAATGAGATACAGCCCCAACGAGCTGACACACCAGTTATGCAGTACAAGGTCCAGCCATGCCAATGTTGCCAAAAGGTCGTATGAATGTCTACCCCTTATTATTTTCGTTTCGACATAGAAACAAGCATTCTTGCGTGTCACCGCGGAGGCTCGGGTTCGATTCTTGGCACTACCAAGAAATTTAATTAACGTGTAAGGGCTAGGAACCTGGTTACACTCAGCCTCGTGATGCAGAACTGAGAAAAGACGGGTTCGATTCCCACATCAGCAATCCTTGAAGTGGTTTTATATAGTTTCCCCACTTTTACTCCAGGTAAATGCTGGGATGGTACGTCATTCAAGGCCATGCCCTACAAAACAAAACGACTTATCTAATTACACTAATGCTAATCAATTATTCTTAACAATAAAACCATTTCAACTGAAGGGTACTTTACGCCGTGAGGTAGTTTAACAAGCAACCATCTTAACATGCCTATTGGGTGGGTAGTAACCCCTACACTAGGGTTAGGTTTGCACCGCGCGCGCCGTGAGGGAGCTTTGACAGGCAACCTTGTAATTTATTTGTAAGGCACTACAGTCTACCTTCTGCCTGAGAATTTCAGGGGTCATGTACGTAATAATGGCGACTCCCAGAAGACCAATCCCTCGTCCATTTCATGGGAGATGGGCAATGGCTTGAAGTAAGCGATGGCCAGTAAGAGTGACGTATAGTGGGCAGGGGCGTATATAAGTGGGGTGCTGAGGGGGCTCCAGCCCCCCCCCCCCCCGAAAAAAGCCAATAAAAATTAAGAAAGTGTTGCTTTGGTACGAGCATAAAATAATTGTAAATTTCGTTGTACCCTAATCTTAACTTATTGGCTAAGTTATAAACAATATTAAGATAGAAATTAGACTAACTCGTGGTGTAGTGGCTAGTATTCTTGGCTGCCGCCCAGGGGGTCCGAATTCGATTCCCGGCTCTGCCAAAAAATCTGCTCTGAGGGCTGGAAGGGGGTACAACTCAGCCTTGTGAGACAAAACTGTGAATTCCGCAGTACGGTAATTTCAGAATTAAATTATCAACTTGTAAATAAATAAATAAATAAAAACCTGCTTAGTAAATTGACAAATATTTAGATATTTGCCATTCATACTCCATAGGACATAATAGAAAATTCTTTAAAGTACCTTATAAAATTTTATTTGTGTGTTGTATTTTACACCTTTTTGTATCTTTCGAATCTTATCTAAAATAATCACACAAAGTTTCACAAAGGTTTCGCTACGGCATAACTGCTATTAGAGGCAATCTGCTGCCTTCCAGACCGTGCATTATCATCATAAGGGCTTCCAAAGAAGAGCAAAGGAATGTAGTGCGTTTCCTGACGGCGGAAAGAGTGTGGGAAAGAATTGCACAAGTGTACGGTGAGCACTGCCTGTCAGGGTTAAGGCGTGATACAAGCGATTTAGGGAAGGACGGATGTCGTTGGCCGATGATGCGCCAGGGCCGCCGAGATTATTTAAGGGCCCCTACGCAATGTTTTGCTCGGCCCTCCCTTGAAATACGTTTCATTATTATTACTATCCAATACTACAGTACCTATTCTGGGAAAAATGCCATTCTCAGAAAAGCATCTGATGTTCAGTCATAATTTTAAAAACAGGTTATCACACTAAATTCCACACATACCCAAGTACACGGACTTAATGACCACGATGTCCAAGCCTCTCAAATGAAGCAACATCAATATAGCGTAGTTTGTGGCTGGCACTCATTTCATGAACTGGCAGCTTCACTATACAGCTTACGCCAAGAACGATCTTTTTGCCATCCTTTGCCAGTAACTAAAACTGTCAGGGTTGTGGCCAATTTTTTTAGAGTATGGCTTTTAGCGCCGGGAGTGTCCGAGGACATGTTCGGCTCGCCAGAGTTAGTAGCTGCTTCAATGCGGACACCCTTGAGGTGAGCTACAAGTACCGTCGCGTGTGGAGTGTTGTCTGGGGAGGAAAGTGTGAATGTAAGAGGACGAGGATTTGGAAGGTAGCGGCTGTGGCCTATATTTAGGAACCAACCCCGGCATTTGCCTGGAAGGAAGATGGGAAACCACAGAAGACAATCTTCAAGGTTGCCGGCGGGGGGATTCGAACCTCCTCGCCTCCCGAATGTGAGCGCCTGCCTGCAGCCACACCGTAACGACCACGGCTAACTCACCTGGTTGTGGCCAAGTAATTTGCAAGGAAAATAATATATTAATTGATTTGTATCACTCACCAACCACCCTTTACGAACACATTCTCCATTCTGTAGTTTTGAAAATAAAACTGTTCTCAGGAAGGCTCTTGTTCCGTCACTGGAAGGTTATTATGCAAGGAAAGCTATCTTCAATAACACTTACACTTCTCCTACCAGGTATTAAATAAAAATACATTAAAATAAATAAAGCAATATTCGCAAGAAAATGTAAAGAATCCCTAACGGGTGAACTTTGCTTACGGGCCCCTATGCAATTGCCCCCCTTCCCCCCTTCTCGGCGGCCCTGAGCGCCACACCGCATTACCGATGACATTGTCCAGCAGGTGGACGCCGTCATTATGCAAGACCGGATAGCCGCAGAGGACGGATAGTTCACATCGTCATTAAGGACCGATTGCAATTTGAATAAACGTGCGCCCGATGGGAGCCTCTCAGTCTTCAACCAGCACAGGAAACATATCGAATGGGACTCTCTCTGGAACATCTGCTACGCCATGCCAAGGAAGGGAATGCGTTCCTGGCACGAAACATGGTGCCATCACTTTGAACCCGAATCAAAACGACAAAGTCGCCAGTGGAAGCATACAAGCTCGCCGCCTCACAAAACGTCTAAAAGGCCGTCCGCACGAGTACCGGGAAGGTTATGCTCAGCTTCTTCTTTGACCAAAAGGGCCTCCCTCTAATGGACTTCCAGCAGCATGGGACGACGGTGAATGCGCAGAGATACTCTCAAACCTTGACCTCCCTCCGCACAGCTCACTCGCGGGATCATTCTGCTCCTTGACAATTCAAGACCCCATACAGCCAACGCAGCCAAGGAGCTCTTGAAGACATTCAAATGGAAGGTCCTCAGTCACCCTCCATACAGTCCGGACCCGTCTCCTTGCAATTATGTATTTTTTGGTGAGCTGAAGAATGCTTTGAGAGGCAAACGATTCACCTTAGTCGACGATGTCAAGCAGTACGTTCGGAACTGCTTCACAACGCAGCCCCAGAAATTTAACGAGGCGGCCATTCACCTCCTTGTGTCACAGTGGGACAAGTGTCTCAACAGTGCTGGGCAATACTTTTGAAAGAACGGTACAGGATTTCATTTTATAGCCTCCGGCTCGTTTCTTTTTGAATGGCCCTTATAATTCAGTATTGGTTCTTGTTGACAAATATGGTAGTGATCCAGCAAAAGTCAATAAATTAAGTACGACAAATTGTTTGATGTAGCCTACTGTTTGCTTCAAAGACAGGCTGCTAAGATACCGATATCTATGCATGGGTAAATTATGAAACTGTAGTTATGTAGGAGGCTTTGTGTCGTGTTGGAATGTGTCGCTAGTATTAGTTTAGATCATTACATTAATTTAATAATATCGTTGTTCAAGACCATTAATGTCATGTTGTAAATTTTTAAAATCCGGAGCGTCATGAAATCAAGGCCTATTACTAGGGACCAGACATTCATGCAATAAAAATGATTAAAATATGCATGCAATTACGCACTAAAATGTGGCGAATATGCATTAAAATTGAAAAATATGCACTTAAAAATAAGCCAATCTTATTCACCCTTCTTTCCTCCTTTGCCGTAATATGTGCAGTCGTTATTGCATGATGTTCAAGTCAAAGTTATTTCCACATTTCACTTCCTTGGAGCATATTTGACAATAGATGACAAAGCCATCAGTTGAATAATGACTATTACCTGACACCCACTGTTTTACTTTCTGCTGCTCTTCTCTTTAGGCATTTTGAGTTAAGGATATGCAGACAAAGAATAAAGGAACAAATTAACTCAAGGAACTTCTCACAAAACTAACCCCGGGCTACTGGCTGTCGAGATGGTTTACGGAATGTCCAATCCCATTCCCTTCTTCTGCCAGGCAGCACTGCGTAAAGTACGAGTACTGTCATCTCGTTATCTGTTTCTCAGAAAGTTCCTTACGAGGGATACTGCCCAGATGGTGAAAGGAATGTCCCACTCCATTCCCTTCTTCAAATAGCCAGGCAGCATTGCGTAAAGTACAAGTACTGTCATCCCGTTATCTGTTTCTCAGAAAGTTCCTTACAAGGGATACTGCCCAGATGGTGAAAGGAATGTCCCACTCCATTCCCTTCTTCAAATAGCCAGGCAGCATTGCGTAAAGTACGAGTACTGTCATCCCGTTATCTGTTTCTCAGAAAGTTGCTTACGAGGGATACTGTCCAGATGGTGAAAGGAATGTCCCACTCCATTCCCTTCTTCAAATAGCCAGGCAGCATTGCGTAAAGTACGAGTACTGTCATCCCGTTATCTGTTTCTCAGAAAGTTCCTTACAAGGGATACTGCCCAGATGGTGAAAGGAATGTCCCACTCCATTCCCTTCTTCAAATAGCCAGTCAGCACTGCGTAAAGTACGAGTACTGTCATCCCGTTATCTGTTTCTCAGAAAGTTGCTTACGAGGGATACTGCCCAGATGGTGAAAGGAATGTCCCACTCCATTCCCTTCTTCAAATAGCCAGGCAGCATTGCGTAAAGTACGAGTACTGTCATCCCGTTATGTTTCTCAGAAAGTTGCTTACGAGGGATACTGTCCAGATGGTGAAAGGAATGTCCCACTCCATTCCCTTCTTCAAATAGCAAGGCAGCACTGCGTAAGGTACGAGTACTGTCATCTCGTTATCTGTTTCTCAGAAAGTTGCTTACGAGGGATACTGTCCAGATGGTGAAAGGAATGTCCCACTCCATTCCCTTCTTCAAATAGCAAGGCAGCACTGCGTAAAGTACGAGTACTGTCATCTCGTTATCTGTTTCTCAGAAAGTTGCTTACGAGGGATACTGTCCAGATGGTGAAAGGAATGTCCCACTCTATTCCCTTCTTCAAATAGCCAGGCAGCACTGCGTAAGGTACGAGTACTGTCATCTCGTTATCTGTTTCTCAGAAAGTTGCTTACGAGGGATACTGCCCAGATGGTGAAAGGAATGTCCCACTCCATTCCCTTCTTCAAATAGCCAGGCAGCACTGCGTAAGGTACGAGTACTGTCATCTCGTTATCTGTTTCTCAGAAAGTTGCTTACGAGGGATACTGTCCAGATGGTGAAAGGAATGTCCCACTCCATTCCCTTCTTCAAATAGCCAGTCAGCACTGCGTAAAGTACGAGTACTGTCATCTCGTTATCTGTTTCTCAGAAAGTTGCTTACGAGGGATACTGCCCAGATGGTGAAAGGAATGTCCCACTCCATTCCCTTCTTCAAATAGCAAGGTAGCACTGCGTAAGGTACGAGTACTGTCATCTCGTTATCTGTTTCTCAGAAAGATGCTTACGAGGGATACTGCCCAGATGGTGAAATGAATGTCCCACTCCATTCCCTTCTTCAAATAGCAAGGCAGCACTGCGTAAAGTACGAGTACTGTCATCTCGTTATCTGTTTCTCAGAAAGTTGCTTACGAGGGATACTGTCCAGATGGTGAAAGGAATGTCCCACTCCATTCCCTTCTTCAAATAGCAAGGCAGCACTGCGTAAAGTACGAGTACTGTCATCTCGTTATCTGTTTCTCAGAAAGATGCTTACAAGGGATACTGCCCAGATGGTGAAAGGAATGTCCCACTCCATTCCCTTCTTCAAATAGCCAGGCAGCACTGCGTAAGGTACGAGTACTGTCATCTCGTTATCTGTTTCTCAGAAAGTTGCTTACGAGGGATACTGCCCAGATGGTGAAAGGAATGTCCCACTCCATTCCCTTCTTCAAATAGCCAGGCAGCACTGCGTAAGGTACGAGTACTGTCATCTCGTTATCTGTTTCTCAGAAAGTTGCTTACGAGGGATACTGTCCAGATGGTGAAAGGAATGTCCCACTCCATTCCCTTCTTCAAATAGCCAGTCAGCACTGCGTAAAGTACGAGTACTGTCATCTCGTTATCTGTTTCTCAGAAAGTTGCTTACGAGGGATACTGCCCAGATGGTGAAAGGAATGTCCCACTCCATTCCCTTCTTCAAATAGCAAGGCAGCACTGCGTAAGGTACGAGTACTGTCATCTCGTTATCTGTTTCTCAGAAAGATGCTTACGAGGGATACTGCCGAGATGGTGAAATGAATGTCCCACTCCATTCCCTTCTTCAGATAGCAAGGCAGCACTGCGTAAAGTACGAGTACTGTCATCTCGTTATCTGTTTCTCAGAAAGTTGCTTACGAGGGATACTCTCCAGATGGTGAAAGGAATGTCCCACTCCATTCCCTTCTTCAAATAGCAAGGCAGCACTGCGTAAGGTACGAGTACTGTCATCTCGTTATCTGTTTCTCAGAAAGTTGCTTACGAGGGATACTGCCCAGATGGTGAAAGGAATGTCCCACTCCATTCCCTTCTTTAAATAGCCAGTCAGCACTGCGTAAGGTACGAGTACTGTCATCTCGTTATCTGTTTCTCAGAAAGTTGCTTACGAGGGATACTGCCCAGATGGTGAAAGGAATGTCCCACTCCATTCCCTTCTTTAAATAGCCAGTCAGCACTGCGTAAGGTACGAGTACTGTCATCTCGTTATCTGTTTCTCAGAAAGTTGCTTACGAGGGATACTGCCCAGATGGTGAAAGGAATGTCCCACTCCATTCCCTTCTTCAAATAGCAAGGCAGCACTGCGTAAAGTACGAGTACTGTCATCTCGTTATCTGTTTCTCAGAAAGTTGCTTACGAGGGATACTGCCCAGATGGTGAAAGGAATGTCCCACTCCATTCCCTTCTTCAAATAGCCAGTCAGCACTGCGTAAAGTACGAGTACTGTCATCTCGTTATCTGTTTCTCAGAAAGTTGCTTACGAGGGATACTGCCCAGATGGTGAAAGGAATGTCCCACTCCATTCCCTTCTTCAAATAGCAAGGCAGCACTGCGTAAAGTACGAGTACTGTCATCCCGTTATCTGTTTCTCAGAAAGTTGCTTACGAGGGATACTGCCCAGATGGTGAAAGGAATGTCCCACTCCATTCCCTTCTTCAAATAGCCAGGCAGCATTGCGTAAAGTACAAGTACTGTAATCTCGTTATCTGTTTCTCAGAAAGTTGCTTTCGAGGGATATTGTCCAGATGGTGAAAGGAATGTCCCACTCCATTCCCTTCTTCAAATAGCAAGGCAGCACTGCGTAAAGTACGAGTACTGTCATCTCGTTATCTGTTTCTCAGAAAGTTGCTTACGAGGGATACTGCCCAGATGGTGAAAGGAATGTCCCACTCCATTCCCTTCTTCAAATAGCAAGGTAGCACTGCGTAAGGTATGAGTACTGTAATCTCGTTATCTGTTTCTCAGAAAGTTGCTTACGAGGGATACTGCCCAGATGGTGAAAGGAATGTCCCACTCCATTCCCTTCTTCAAATAGCAAGGTAGCACTGCGTAAGGTACGAGTACTGTAATCTCGTTATCTGTTTCTCAGAAAGTTGCTTACGAGGGATACTGTCCAGATGGTGAAAGGAATGTCCCACTCCATTCCCTTCTTCAAATAGCCAGGCAGCACTGCGTAAAATATTAGTTACTAATATGATGCTTACAAGGGATGTTCAACACGCAGGCGAAACCTATTTTGTTCAAGATGTTTTAAATTATGGTACTTAATTTCAAGTTTATATGCTAAAATATGCTGTTGTGTTCAGAATATGCAATAAATCCAGTAAACCCTCAAAAAATGAATTTGCTTATGCGTATATGTATTTTCAAAGAATCCGGTTCGTACTTATCTTATGTATAAAAGTGAAAGTCTGTATGTATGTATGTATGTGGCTATGTGGGTATATTTGTTCCGTATGCAAATCCACACCATTCCACCAATCTGAACCAAATTTTGCATACACATAGTTTAGGACCCAGATGGAACGGCTGCCTACATGAATTTTCGATAGGCTTTCTCATTCTTGTGATATCGGCCTATTTGCACTCGAGCATAGGCTAATAAATTCAGAAAATTAACTTATGAAGGAGCGGCAAGGCCGGCCATCTCTATGGCAACAGTAGCACAAGACGGGGCCACCAAGTTTCATTCTATCTCGGTAAGCGGCCATGCCACTCAATTTTCTCAACGGCAACACTACCTCAAGAAGTGATCACCAGGTTTCCACCTGTCTCTGTAAGGGGCCATGCTACTCCATTTTCTCCATGACTACAGTCAAGACGTAAACACCAGGTCATGGGCATCCATTTTCTATCCAAACCACGATTAGAATATTAGGAATCTGAACGCCTTAAAATTCTGAATACGTAGTTTTTTTAAATTTTATTAACAGGGGTCGATGTAGGGAATTAAAATAATAATTATAATAATGAAAACAAATACATCGGTTAACCCCGCACGCGACCTAACGTAACAATGGCTCTAGATATCATCACGAAACTTGGTATTAAGATTAAATGAGCTTAAATGATTCTGTTATTGTTGATTGATTTAGAGGCTTGGCGACATCTTGACCATGCAGCCCCGTGAAGTTAAGTGTGTATGATTTTTTTCTGATAACCAGTGTTACTGTGATGGCTGTAGTAGTGTGTGTATTTGTAATTCAGGTGAGGATTAAAAATGAGGTTGCTGTTGACTTCAGTTAGAAACTATCCCTGTATTTGCTTCGAGTAGAAGTGGGAAACCACGGAAAACATCTTCCAAGTTTTGCCAAGGGAGGCGCAGTGTACCCCTTTCCAGCTCTCAGACCAGATTTTTTTTTTTTTTTGTCAGAGTCGGATTCAAACTCGGACTTCCAAGGCGACAGCCGAGAATGTTAGCAGCTAATCCACGTGGTCGTCTAAATGTGACATTTTGGGTCTAATGTCATACTCTTGATGCCGCTGCTGCTACGGGAGATTTTGAATCTTTACCTTAAGACGGAAGGTATCACGCGCAATATATTCCATTGTTGTGTTATACTCTCCGTTAAGGTGTGTTCTACTACGAATATGTTAACGTTTATGTTTTATTAATCCTAATGTTGTTATGCTGTATTGTTTTAATTGTTGACATTGTTAACCTGTACCGGCTATATTTTGTATTACAAATCAAGAATACAGTAAATGTGATAAGACTTGACTAAGACAGCAGAACCAGAATAATTTGTAGCAACCAAAATGAAACAGTAACCTAAAATGATTAACCGCGCAGTGAACACTCCCTCTTTTCTACTGAAGACATGACTATAAGAGTAAATAATTTGTACAGGTCATTACCTCCTTCACTGCCCACAACAGATACAGTACGGTAGCAAACCTACAGGTAACTGACGTCACCAATAATCTCATGGCAATCATTAGAAGCCATGACCAGGCTCCTTTTGTACATAAACATGGGTGCTTTCAAATTACGTTTTTCGTACATCAAAAAACTGCATCCATACTGATATATAAAAGTGAGATGGTATGTGTCTGTGTATTACTCGATCACCAAAGAACCACTGGTCAGATTTACATGAAATTTTACATGGAAGTAACTGATTTGCCTGGTTAATATATAGGCTACTTTTGATTTCAATACTTTGCACTATTTAAAGATGGCGACCATTTAAGTGACGTCACTACACCATTTGGTTACAAACATTCATATTTCAATTTCAAATAAAAATAGAACGCTAAGAAATAGCAAACTTTTGATGGCATATACTAGGTTTAAAATTTAAATTTCTATCAGAATGGTCCGTATCACTTTTCGTGTATCTCCAACTGTTAGCGAGTAAAACCTAATTGTGTGCTATAAAACACGGTCAATGCCAAGTGGTGTAGTTGGACAAAATGTTCCATCCTAACTCTCCCTCCGCACAGCACCTCGCCTATCCCCTGTTTTAACTGGCACCTTCACATATCAATTTATTTATGACCAGTAGCGAAGCACGGGTACTTCAGCTAGTATGTAGTATCCTATATTATTCGTTGGCCAACTTCAGCGTGAAGGTTAATATTGTGTTAGATGTATAAGGTGCGTTCAAAAAGTAACGATCTGGAGGCATAATTACAGAAACCAGTACCTGTATGAATGTTAGAAGTATTGGCCCTGGCTGTTGAGGCACTTGTCCCACTGTAACACGAGGCGGTGAATGGCTGTCTCATAAAATTCCCTTGGCTACGATGTGAACCAGTTCCGCACGTACAGCTGGACGTCGGCGTCCGAGGTGAATCGTTGGCCCCGCAGAGCCCTTTTCAGGGGACCAAACATGGCGTAATCACAGGAAGAGAGGTCTGGACTGTATGGAGGGTGGCCGAGAACCTCCCATTTGAATTTCTGCAGGAGTGCCGCGACTGTGTTGGCCGTATGAGGTCGTTCATTGTCGTGGAGTGACCACGGTGGCTATGGCGTTCACTGTCACTCGGCGGTCCTGGGTAACGAGTGCATCAACCAGCTGGACGTTGTCATCGGTAATGCAGGGGGGGTGCCCCAGACCAGGCATCATCGGCAACGACACCCGTCCTTTCCTGAAGCGCTTGTGCCACGTCTTGACCCTTGCAAGGGGCATGCAGTGTTCGTCGTACCCTTGTGACATTCGGCGATGAATGTCCGTTCCCCCTACTTCTTCCGCTGTCAGAAACCGAACAACACCTCTTTGCTCTTCGGTTGACGCCTCCATGTCACTGTTTTCAATGAGACTGGCAGCGTTGGACGATTGATGCATGCTGCTGCTCGCTTTGTATCGTCATGTGACGTGCACGCGTGCCCTCTAGCGACGGGCTGTGACCTTCCACACCCTGGTCGGAACCACACCTCGTTACACACGCCTCGATTAACCGATGTAGTCACCGGTTTGCGAATTCCAGCCTCCGGCTCGTTACTTTATGAACGCACCTTATAATATACTGTATATACCAGGTGATTCTGTAGCTCCGTCCTATATCATTTACTGCAACCCAACTAACGCGTGTTATCAGGAAGGTCGATAATTCTCTGCGTGTATCCCGTAAGGTGCTAATGCACTGCAAGCATATCCTGCAAACGATACTGAACACTATTGTCTTTCCCTCGATGTGCCTACAGACTAAGACGAGGAAATAATAATAGTGTCCTCTCTGGGTTCGGGAATCGCACTGAAATTACGTTCCCAAAGGACCTGGGTTCGACTGCCGACTCTGCCAAGAACTGTGAATCTGGTCAGAGAGTTGGAACTGGGTGCTCTCAGCCTCTTGATTAGAGTTTGGTTTCATTGTGCTTTACGTGACTGTTAATCTCGCAATCAGGAGTCGTGAAACCTAAATTTTACGTGGGATCTGATATTTGATATTTCACTTCGAAAATCTCAAATCAATTAGTCGCGAATCAAATCCATCTCTCCTCGTTCCCTCAATATGTACAGACGTGGCCAAAATATTAGAATTAAGTTTAATTTCAGCTGTAATACTTAGAAAGCTAAAATTATACTCTCCAGCACTTTAAATCAGCTTTAGTGCGGCTAGCAATTTGAAAACTGAACAGTATATATCGTACTACAGTAATTGAATTTTTAACGAACTATCTTTTGAGAGCAGTTTCTCCAATCGGCAATATATTGTGCGGAAAATGATTCGTGAATCTTTTCCATCTCATATAAAAGAAATTATTCAGTGAAGAATGTATTTTGTAGTTGTTGATTAATTTATGGTTTTTTTTACATCGTGGTCATATAGCTTCGTGTGTGTGTGTGTGTGTGTGTGTGTGTAATTTGTCTGATAACCTGTGTTATTGAGATGGCTGTATCAGTGTGTGTAGTTGTAATTCAGACGATGATTGGGAAGGGGGCGACCGTCAAGGTTAGTAGAAGAGAGGTTGGCTCGTAACTTGCCTTCCGCTGGCAGTAGGGTGGGGGTAACGCGTCATCGGGCCTGCGAGATGTACCCCAGTCTCTATTTACAGAGTGGACAGAGGAAACTACGTGTGTTATTTACTTGTTTGTTAATACAGTATTTATTTTGTTCAATATATGAATTGTGTTACGTGCTGTATTATACATTAATGAACAGCTGAATATTATCTAAATTAATTACATCAGATTACTATGGAATATATCTTTGCATATTCTAGCCCATGGGTCAGTTGTTTCTTTACGTTGGGTTTTCTTTTCTTTCAGTTGTTTAAGATGCCGTGAAAAAATTGCAGTGTTGCAATCTGCAAAAGTAATTCTAAAATTGTTAAGAAAACGGGAGTAAAAATATCTTTCTTCAGATTTCCAAAGGATGCTAATCGTAGGAAAACGTGGGTGCAGAAATGCCATAGGAAAGATAAATTCGATCCGAATAACAAACGGATTTGCAACAAACATTTCATACCAAGTAACTTTGAAGACGAAATTTGAGCTCGACTGACACATACTCACCCTAGAATATTAAAAAATACATCACGTGGCTCAGCGGTAACGTTCTCGCTTGCTGAACCCAAGGTTGCAGGTTCGTATCCTGGCACAGTCAGCTGGCATTTGAGGGTGCGCAAGTGCGAGGGAGCCGTGTCAGTAGATTTACTGGCATGTTAAAGATCCCCTTCGGGGCAAAATTCCGGCACCCCGGCGTCTCTAAAAGCCAGAGTAGTTAAAAGGGACGTAAAACCAATAACATTATATTATAATTAAAAAAAAGACGTCAATACCTTCTTTATATTTACTGTCTCAAACACAGAGCCAAGACACAACTTTACGTACAGAACGCTCCCAGAAAAAAGAAAAACAATTACTGAACGAAATATTGGATTCGACATTTTCCAGTGGCAATGATGCCGTCGTCAATGACGTCAATGTCAATGATACTGACACAAAATATGACGATCCTCTCATTAAATACAACGCATTACTTCAAGGGACCAAAAAACTGAAGGAAAACATGCAGCACTTAGAGCAAACTGTTTGCAAATCAAGAAACGTGGAATTAGAGAATTCAATTCAACAGTATGAATGTGATTTTGACAAGAAAATTAAAGATACGTTTAGTTTAAAGATTTATTGACACCAACTCAAGTCGACATTGTTAGGAAACAGAAAACAAAGGCAAGATGGACAAACGATATTTAAGATATTTAAGCTTCCGAGCATACAAGTATACCAGAGTCACACTGAAATATCCATTACCTGGCTTATCAACTTTGAAGCGCAGGGCAGGCAATGTTGAATTACGAAACGGTTTATTGAAAAACGCAATAGAAGTAATGAAAATTAGTGGACGAAAGAAGAATGGTCGAGAGAGAGTCACTGTTCTTTCTTTCGACGAAATGAAAGTGTCATCACTGTATGAATATGATGCTAAAGCAGACGAAGTCGTTGGTCCACATACATACATGCAAGGGTTATTTCAGAACTGGAAGCAACCTGTGTACATTAATTTCGACACGAAAATGTCGAAAGATATTATAAATGAAGCGGTTATGTCACTACATAATATTGAATACGATGTAGTTTCGGACTGTGGCGGGAGGAATATGGCACTGTGGAAAGAACTCGGCATTACCATTGAAACTACACACCACGTGCATCCGATGACAGAGGAAAAAAACTACTTTCTCGCAGACGCAGCTCACCTGCTTCAATTAATTCGTAATGTGGTTGGCGAAAGTGAGAATGACATTCCGCGGGGTCACCAACATCGTGGTGCTGTTATCAGTGACAGTTTTGCTGACTCCGAGAGTGGCGGAAATGAAGACGAACGTGCAGGCAGCAATGGACAGCAATGACAGAATTATAAATAATAATGCAGTGCTTAGTGAAGCAATGGGGATAGGTGTATCTGCGCCTGTTGGAGATATAGTCGGCTGTGAGTATGTTTGTATATATCAGTTTTATTATGTTGAAGGAGGTGTATAATTAAATTAGTCATGTAATTAAGCGTTCAGCATCATCTATTATTCACAACAATTCATTAATTGACACTTTGAAATGGCTGATGCCCTTAAAAATATTATTTACTGAGCTCGTAATGCGCTACGGACTAACGACTGATTCAAACGCAGCAGGCCCGTGACGTATTCCCGCGCGCTCTCCCATTGGCCGAGAGTTATGAGCCAACCTGTATTCTACTAACCTTGGGCGACCGTGGCCTTCAGTTATGAACCATCTCGGCATTCGGCTGGAGTAGAAGTGGGAAACCACGGAAAACTACTTCCAGGATGGCTGAGGTGGGAATAGAACCCACCTCTTCTCAGTTTTGCTTCACGGGGCTGAGTGGACCCCATTCCAGCCCTCTGACCAGAATTATATTTCTTGGCTAGCCAGAAATCGAACCCGGTCCTTCGGGGTGAAGAATTTATTTTCATATGATTGTCAAGGTGTTAATGATATAAAAGAGGAATTGTGATGAAATATAAAACGGAGAAAGAAAGAAAAATATTTAATATGATTTAATAGGCAAGACTAAAAATTAATGACTACGATGGCGTTGATGTGAGTAAAAAAGAACCAATTGATTCAAGCCCTAATTCCCGCCAAGATGTGAGGTAGGCCTACAAAGAGAACTAAAACCAGAATGTGCCTTGTAGAGGTTCAGGTTTCTTTAGTTCATAAGCCATGAAACGTATTTATATATTAATAACTAGCAACCTGCCCCAGCTTCGCCCGGTATCTTTAATGGTTTACCCAGCGTAACCTTAAAAGGCGCACGGACGGCAGGTTTATCTTCGACTGAAATCGTTACTGCTCGGCGTCCTGTAGTCATAAATGAATGTTTTTCTACAGAAACCTTCCTCGAAAAGTCCTTTACAGAATGTGGAAAACCGCATCAAAATCTATCCAGCGGTTCTCGAGATTACCCGTTACATCCAAGAATCGGGGACATTGTTTTATACTATGCAGACATAATAATAATAATAATAATAATAATAATAATAATAATAATAATAATAATAAGGACCTAGAAAATGCTATGGCTACATTAAAACTAATTAGGAGATCGTTGTTAACTTCTTGAGAGTGAGTTGCTTTATATTGCTATGTCCTGCAATTCCCCGAATTGCGATTATCACCCAGTTACCATACCCATTGGTCGATCTTGGCTACGCTACTGTGAGGAGATGTATATAGCCCTCCTTTATCCGATACTGCAGCTTAGACCTATGAGCGTAGCCATTGTAATCAATTTATCATGCTTTATATGATGGGCCTGTTATTAGCCTTGCAGTCTGATCGTTCAAAGTCAAGGTTACAGTCTACGTATGTAATTAATACTGCTGAGTCCAGCCCCGCCGAGAGAGACACGACACGTGTGGCGTGTGTGCCTGCTTCCTATTCTGCTGCAGAGTCACTCACAGAGTAGGGGTAAAAAAAGTACGGGGTTATCAGCCCTACTATCAACACACAATACTCTCGGCACGTGCACTTCCTATTCTGCTGCAAGGTTACACACAGAGTAGCCACAGGATATCCAGGTTATGAGCCCTATCAACTACAACATACATTACTCTCGGCACGTGTGCTTCCTATTCCACTCCAGGGCCATACACAGACTAGGGGCAGAATATCCGACTTATCAGCCCTATGATTGTATTTTTAGAGCTTGTCACTTAAGTGTTTCTTAATAATAACCAGATGACTTTGAATACCGGTACCGTACTAAAATACATTCAGTTAGAACTAACTTTGCAACTTTACTTATTCAGTGTTGATATTGTATGGACTTGTTGCTAAATTTAAAGGGTATTTCTCAGCAGTAGTAACCAAGTCTTCGTGAATGAGTTTGGAGGAAGGTGGGTGATCGTTTACAAATGTATTGATGATTATATTAGCCTAGTAGCATTGTTGATATCGATAAACATTTTATTTTCAAACGGTTGTAGCGCTTTGGTTGTTTGACAGTGTATTGGCAGTATTTCTTGGGATTCTGTCATATATTGTAAATATCTCCACCTACATAACCGTAGACAGTTTTAAAACCTGAGTGTTCTCTTCTGACCTTGACAGTATTAGTGTGTCGAAGACGTAGGGTGTCTTTTATTTTCCCGCCTTTATTGACCCTTGTCTCATCTTTCCTGATACCCTCATTCTTCGAGGCAAAATTCCGACACTCCAGCGCGGCGTCTCTAAGAGCCTCATTAATTAAAAGGGACGTAAAACCAATAACATTATTACTGTTATGTGGTCTCGACGCGACATAGTTCTGTCAGGGGCTATCATCCTGTTTATTTGCTTAAACGTACTTTATAAACAAACACAGTAAATTAGTTTCCGTTAACTTCAAGGAATGCAAGGTTGTTACTGAACTATTGAGACGATTTGGAAGATTTTGGTACAAACCTCACATTCTAACACCCTCTGATTTAAGAGATTTAGTTTTGTGAAACATACACCAACTTAATATGATTGTGTTATGGCACATGACATGACGATATGTTTTCCTTCCGTGGTGCTGCTTTGTGCATTGTCCATGTGCACTGACCCCCGTCGCTGCTTCTCCTATCCGACCGGCTACCACCCCTCTTGCGCAGAGCTCATCCTAGAACGGCTCAGGCGCAATACTCTCAAATGAGCACATGACCACCGTTATTTTGTGTTTGGGTACAAAGCGGCAGCCAATGGCCATCAGCGAAACAATTGAAAGACGCCTAGTAAGCACGTGGAATGCTTATCATTGGCAATCCTATCAAGTAACTTTTAGTGTCTACTTATCCTAATTATTAAGATTCTCATTTTCACCGCTAGTTGACTGGAGTTGCAACTACAGTGGCTCTATTAGGACAGTGACGACACTTGAGTATAAGCCCCGCCCACCCGCCATATTCGTTCAACGTTTCAACTAGACCAGTGGCTCACAGTTTTAACAAACATGTTCAATAATATGTACTTACAGTGCTCGTAGGCGATGCTGAAAATGTCCTCCCTCTCTTGTAACACACCTGACATCTTCTGATGAATGAATGTCTGTCAACTCTTTTATTATTTACGGAGCCTGTTTCCTTGAATCGTTTAGCGAGCCTCTTAATTGTACTGGCATTAGGCACAGGTCTTCCTGGAAACTTGATTCGAAATTTTCGTCTCGTTTCAGAACAAGTGTTGGAGACAGTAAGTGAACAGTGTTATGGGAGGAAACAAGACGTGACAACGTGGTTATGGTGATGCTTGGCAACATGGCGTCTTTCTATTGTCACCCCTCAGCCCTCTACCTGGCTTTTGGGACACACTCTGTTAAGCCGTGCCTTACTGACAGGACGCACCAAGCCGCAGCTCCTCGCAGCGCAATAACGAAATAATATCAATATGTATATAGTTGTGTGTATAATAATAAATGTATATAATTTACTTGCATACGTTGATTAATTGTTCGTGCGCGCGCGAATCTTGTTCCGGCAATTTATTCGGCCCAAGTGTTTCATTCGGGTCCGAATACGTTTTGAGTCGTGGCTCGAAACATTGGTCCTCAGGGCCGGATGATATACTGTATTACGTTTACGCGCATACATGGTTATCACGTGTGTGAATATAACTTCTACAGATTCGTGAATGCTATTACTGCATCTAAACAGGCAAGATCAGCAGCAAGGCCGTCCCATCGGTGACACAGGTATCGACAGCAAGGCAATCCTATCGCCTGAAGCCCAGCCCAGCGGGAGACTAGACACAGGCAGCGGCGAAGACAATACAGGTGAGGCTACTTCAAACAGTTCAGAATTCCTTACTGTATTTCCATTCTCACTCTACCCTTTCCTCACCATGGAACCCAATGAAAAGAAATTACTAGTTAAACAGAGAGCGATAGTTAAAGCAAGCTTAACTCGAACAAGTAAATTTCTTGAGAAATGTCAAGCACGCCAAGGAACTGATGTAACTACCGGATCGCTCCCTCTCTCTCTCGTGCGGATGACGTCACAACGGGAGCAGCCGTGACTTGTGGCTAAAGGCGGGAGTCAGGCGCGTGAATTCGCAGTCGATTGAAATAATTATGTTAATGTTGACAGGTGTGTACGTTGCTAGTGAAAGTATTGTATTTCAATCTCTGTCAACGGCATAATAAGGAATGTGTCTTCAATCATCCAAGCAACGGTTCCTTAAAGGTGTTTGTGTTTGCAAACCTCCCTCATTTATTGAAACTTGTGAGACATCATTTGTTAGATTTGTCCGTAATTAGATCAGGGATGTGTACTGCTCAATGGGAAAAAGGTGAGCAAGGAATGTTTTGGAACTACTAATTTCTATGTCTTCTTCTGAACTCACTATTGCGCACAAAATTAGCAGATATAATTTAGACTTAAAAAGGGATCAGAGAGACAAAAATTTCGGCCTGCAGCTCAAGTACTTTCAAACCAGGTATCAAAGGCTCTTGAATGGTGTGGAGGGAAAGGTTTGATGAAAAACATTGACTGAGAAGAAGCTGCTAGATGTATAAAATTAATGAATGACTGGTTTGGCTTACTCACTGTTAAAAACAAATTTGGGAGTCATTCTGAAAGCCCCCAGGGGATCACAACTTGTGGGACGTGGGTTGGTGACCACGGGACCCCAGCTGAGTCCGGCATTGCTTCCACTTACTTGTGCCGGGCTCCTCTCCGTCTTCTTTCCTGTCGACCTCTCTTGGTCAACACTTGTCCTCTTCCGACCCCGAAGGATTTCCGAGGCCTAGGGAGTCTCTTCCTTTTCCGCCTTAATTGGTCCTTGTCTTATCTTTCCTGATACCCTCCTTCTGCGAGGGGTCAGCCTTCTTTTTCTTTTCATGTTCTCTCCTGCCTTCTGCTCAAGGCCCTCAAGGAGGCAGGGTGTGTGTAGCCCCACCACTTCAGGTGCATCCTGGATATTGCTACATCCTCAGGAGCTTACGGCTGGTGAGTTCGGGAGTTGGCGATCCCGAGGGATTCCTGAGCTGGGACCGTTTTGTCCCCTTTTACCACTGACTTTGGGATGGGCCCTCTCCTCTTTCCTATCCGCCTTTCATGGCTCTCCTTCCTTCCAAGTCCCTCAATCCTCATTATTCGTGGGTTGAGGGCATTTCTTTTCTTCCTG
Organism: Meconema thalassinum; assembly: GCA_946902985.2. NCBI lineage: Eukaryota > Metazoa > Arthropoda > Insecta > Orthoptera > Tettigoniidae > Meconema > Meconema thalassinum. The sequence continues at coordinate 305,383,126 of OX336392.1, read as the reverse complement.
ACTTTTATTTGCCTTATCCTTTGTTTGTTTACCATTTCTTCTTTTAGTATGTAAGTCTGTAGTTAGTATTAGTTATAGTTTTCATTCTCATCTCATCTTTCACTATCACCCAAACCATTAGGGGCCGATAACCTAGATGTTAGGCCCCTTCAAGCAACAATTATCATCATCATCATCATCATTCTGAAGGAAATGCATTTGGTACTGATTTAGACAAGCAAATCAGTGTGCTAAATAATGTCAATGAATTGATAACGTCCAAGAAAGTTGACCGACATAAAGCCTTACTCCCATTTCGAAAAGGAATTCTACTCAGCAACACGTATCTAGTTAACCTTTTTAGATGCTTGAAGCCAATGTACCAAGTCGAGTACATAATAACTTATCGTCTAAATCAAGATATTTTGGAGAACCTTCTCACATAATAGAGGAATGGGAGGCTCCAATTATCACCATATCCTCTGGATATTAAATAAACTGTATATTGAGATGGTACATTTTAGACAAGCCCTCTGCTTCAGTGTTTACTTTAAATATAAATACAGAGGAGGATATTGACGAAAAGTGTCTGATTAAACCAATGGAAACAGAAACCGATAGGCCTACCTGTTTCTCGCGGACTGCGTTAGTGAATGTTGCCAAACATATTCCTGATATCGTGGATGCTCCTGATTAAGAAAAACTAGTTTCCAGTTTATTTATTGAATCAAATTACGAAACTGTGGAAATGAATATGAGTTTGTTTAAAATGACCGATCATCAGAATGAATTGTTGGATGAATTTGATGTCTCAGATTTTAAAGGTGAAATGAACCATGAAGGTTTAAATACAGTACAGGATATGTAGCACATATATTCAGGGATAAGTACAAAAATTTGCGAACATTATCTCAAGAACATTGGTTGGTTCCTCAGTTTAGGCGCTGCGACAACGCGGTCATGTAGTTCCGTGTACTTTGTATCTCAAGAACATTAACCCAGTAATGAAGGGCCAGATTGGCTCCAGTTTATTTCAAGGGGAAATCGTTTGTATCCCTCTAATGAACATATGGAAGTTGAAACAACAATGGACGCTGAGTTTCATAAATTTCATGACATTTCGCTATCAAATGATATGTTTATATTCAATGAAGTAACCAGCAGGACCTTGTAAAAATTGCCTCATATTAATATTGCATATGAGGTTATTCACTGTTTAGGTCGAACCCGAACATATATTAGGTTGCTTGGCTTAAACAGAAAAATATGTTTCGGCAATTCACAGAGAAAATTGAATCGCAAAGTGTGGTAAATTCATCAATGTAAGAATATAGTTGATCTCGTTATTGGACTATTAATATTATTTAGAGGTACGGCGCATTCAGAATTACCAACATTATTATCAGTGTTTACAATACAAAGTATGTTGAGTGTTATAATACATTTTATTTATTAATTATGCCTTCAACTTAAGACCAGAGCCGTGTCAAGTACATGTACTTCGTGCTGTGTCACCGAACGGAATGCCCCCGTTGTGACGTCATCCGCACAAGAGAGAGGGAGCGATCCGCCTCACCATTGTAGTTACACCATGTACCGTACGGCTTCGATTAAATGAGCTTAGCGCAATTAGAAATAGGTACGAAGAACCGCAAAGCAAATTAGAGCTTCATGACGACGATGATGATAGTCACGCAGCAGATCGTGAAGAGTTTGAAACACAATACTTGACTTAGAAGCAGCACTGACTAAATTAGTTGAGAGAGGCACTGGAAACACCCGATCCCTTAGTGACAAGAGCACAGGGTGCCTAACAAGTAACGTCAGACTTCCAGTGATCAACATCCCTACTTTCACCGGAGGTTATAGCTCATGGATAGCATTCAGAGACACCTTTAATGGATTAATAACACAAAATTCAGACATTCCTAATGTACAGAAATTGCATTATCTGTTATCAGCCTTAAAGGGGGAGCCTTTAGAATTGATAAGCAACCTGCCGATATCAAATGAAAACGTTGACGTAGCATGGGAACTGATTTGTAGTAGATATACTAATAACCGCTCAATAGCCACTAAGCATATCAGGCAGCTATTATCTTTACCATCTTGCAACAAGGACTCGGCAGCCGATATTAGGCACCTAACTAACCAGTTAATATCTAATCTGAATGCCATTAAGGCTCTGAAGTTAAAAACACTGCTAGAAGAGATTCTCCTATCGCAGCTAGTACTGGATAAACTAGATCCCTTAACTAGAAAGGAATACGAGATTAATGCTAAAGGACAGGACTTCCAAGAATTATCCGAATTGCAATCTTTTCTAGAAAGCAGATATCAGGCATTATAATTAGCTACATCCAGCCGTGACACAAAATTGACCACTACAGTTCAAAAGGCAAGTCATTCTAAGACCATCTCACCCAAGTCACCCTATTCAAATGTGTCTGTATCTAGCAACAGTGCATGTCCATTTTGTGAATCCCAGCATGCCCTTCATAAATGTCAGCCATTCATTAATCACAGTGTTGAGCAACGCTATGCATTTGTTAAGAGTAAAGGACTGTGCTTTAATTGCTTTCGGCCGCACAATGTCCAACAATGCATTGCAGGCTATTGTAAGAGTTGTGGCAGTAAACATCACACCCTGTTGCACTCTGACATAGCACCCAATCCGAACGTCACAAGGAATAGCGGAAGAGACGCGAGGCGTGAACCGGGGTCTGGATCACAAGAATCACCCAATAGAAGAACTGATGACAACAATGAACTGCAACAATCAGGCTCTTACTGTTCTTTAAAATTTCGCTCACAAGCACAGGTACTGCTGTCCACTGCCTTGGTGAAAGTGAGGGACAACAATGGTGAACTACAACAATGCCGTGTTCTACTTGACAGTGGATCGCAGTCTAACTTCATATCGGAGGCGATGGCGCAACGCCTAAGACTGAAACGACGTAGAAATCCAATGCCTGTTAGAGGGATAAGCAATACGACTGTAAATTCGGATCATAGCGTCGATGTTGAATTCTATTCTAACGTTACCAATTACAAGGCTATTATTACATGCTCAGTACTTCCTAGGATCACAGGGGAAATGCCTGGAGCCTATATCAATTGCAGAAGTTGGAACATACCGACCGGTATACAACTAGCTGACCCGCAATTCAACATACCAGGCAACATCGATAAGTTAATTGGCGCGGAACTCTTCATGGAACTCCTGGCCGAGGGAACGTTCAAGTTACACAGCGACCTGCCTGTAATGAAGAACACGCAGCTAGGCTGGATTTTCTCTGGCTCTATATACTCCGAGTCCCAGAGGAGTCAGCTTCAATCAAGTTCATCATTCTTCCTGAGGGATGGCGACGATCTACACCGTCAAATCGAGAAATTCTGGGAAATAGAAGAGCTTCCAACGATTATGCCACTCACCAAAGAAGAACGATATTGTGAAGACCATTTTCAGCGCAACACAAAACGTGAAAAGTCTGGAAGATTCATTGTAAGGTTGCCTGTCCGTCAGCAGTACAAGCCACTTGGTAGATCGCGTAACAAGGTTACTTCATATCGAGCGAAGGTTACAGGAGAACCATGAATTACAGCAAGAAGATGTCGATTTCATGGACGAGTACGAACGCCTGGATCATATGCAGCTTGTGGTGGACCGACCTCCCAGGAACGAGCCTTCTTTGTATCTTCCACACCATGCGGTTGAAAAGGAAGGTAGCACCACAACCAGGACAGGAGTCGTTTTCGACGCATCTTGCAAATCGGATAACAATGTCTCATTGAACAAGCAACAATCTTCATGGCCTTGTTCAACCTACAACTCTCTGGAAATTGATGGAATTCCTGAGAAACGAGAGACGCAATGCATGGTGACTTATGAGGAGCAAGAAGACATTTCCCGTCACTTCGCCGAATGCAGAAGGTCATCACCTACCGCATTAGGTTTGCCCACAATACAAGGAATCCAAGCACCAAGCGAACTGGTCCATTGACGCCTGTGGAACTTGAAGGAGCCTTGAAGGTGTGCATCAAACAAGCGCAACGGTTCAGCTACATGGCGGAGGTGGAAGAGCTTAAAGGTATATCAAGTGTAGCGACCAAAGGTACGTTGAGAAGTCTCAACCCATTCCTCGACGGAGAAGAACTCCTCAGGGTGGGCGGAAGATTAGAAAACTGTCCAGTGCCTTTCGGTGAACGTCATCAGATCATTCTTCCCCCTAAACACAACTTGACAAAATTGATCATAGAATCTGAACACCTACGCTTACTACTGTACCCGATACCTAGTTTAGGCTATCGGCTACGCCAGCAGACATTAAGCCGTAGTTGAGGTTTTGGTAAGAGTTAGGAAAAGATAGCGCACCGATCGAGTCAAGAAGAATGTCAAGATGACGTAGGAGGTCTAGAATCAAGGAGGCACTGACATCTGTAAGAAAATGGAATTATGGATAGAGATGTGAAGTTTTATTAAGATATGTGTGGAATATGGTAATTAAACATCTTAGAAGAGGATATATAACATGCATTATGTGTGGAAATAATTGTAAGGAAGTTAGATAACCCTTAAGTTATTTTATAACGGAATAGCCGAGATGATGTGGGTTCGAGACTAAAATCGTGACGCGAGAGCACAGTGGTGGGGGACAACACCACGTGTCTGCGCCAGGCAGATAAGAGTGAAGACAGTGCCAGCACATTCAGTGGAGCTCTGTCAGTCGAGCAAGTAGGGTCGAGCTCTGTAGCGCAAGCGAGACGCACGGTGAAGGTCGCGTAGCATACCGAAACTGTCACGGCAGAGTGTAGGCGACAGTTTCAGCATCGCCGAGCAGCGAACGCCAAGCAGGTCATTGATCCAGGCGGACTTGCCGAGGAAGCAATCACAGACGGCCGGGATATGTTAGAACAGCACTGCAAGTAGTTGGAGACTTTATTACAAGCTACATTTCAACGCAGTTTGAACACAGTTCTTTTATGAATAACTTTATGACTATGCTTTTCCTTAACGCATTCAAAGTTACTTTAACAATTTCAAGCAACGGAATGTTGTTAGCATAGGCACTGATGAACATTAGATCGTGCATTAATGAGATTTATTTCTTATGCAATTACATGAATTATCTAATACAGACAACTACAGGGTGTTTCGTAAACTTGGACACTCTCAAGTAAAATTTTATTTTACGAAAGTGAGACTCAGCAGTTGTCGGAGATTGATCTTTCAATACTCAAACTGAACATTTAATGGGACAGTGGCGTAACTTAGAAGAGGAGTTGGGGGTCCGCTGTTTCCATGAACATTTTCGAGAGGAGTTGGACAATATCCGCTATGGGTAATCCGAAGTTCAACATGTCAGAGTAGACGCAGATAGAGACAAGATGGCACCGCAGAGCGATGGATTCGATTCCTGACGAGAGGAAGTCCACCAGCTGATTCACTTTGGGATTTCGAAGGCAATCGTCATTTCATGGATGGAATGAAATTCACGCCGATCTTTCGAGAAATTCATTATGTAGGGAAAATCGACGATCTTGGAAATTTAATTACAGCTGATTATGAAAGGTACTGTAAGAGTCATAACTACCTGATACGATTATTTTCATGAATACTGGGCACACATGTATATTTTTCTAATAGGAGTGATACGATTATATAGACATGGTTTGACTTTATATACTTCGAATTTGCTAGAATATGGAGTGACCATATGATATGGCAGGCATCATTATACGAAATTCTCACCATTGGTTGGCTTTATTAAGCAGATGTTTGGTCTTTTAGACATTTTTCCAGCTAGGATATTTTTCATAAATAGTTTTTTTGTGTAACGAGTATTTCGAACTCGTGATCTGCAATTGATTATCTAAAATTACTTCGTCAGTTCATTGCATACTAGCGAGTGTGTATTATTCATCAGTAGGGATTTTTTCCATTGGATTGTTTGGAGATATTAAGAAGTTATTCACTTTAGTGAATGAACATCGCTTTTATATGACAACTAGAAACTTGTTGATTCCTATCTGGTACATTCACTCATATAGCCTACGAGATGGGGTCTTTCGTATTTATACGATTGTATGGTGGTACTCATCTTACCCATCGTTCAGGGCAATATCATCCAAGTCGACGGGGCGAGGTCTTTCGTATTTATACGACTGTACGGTGGTTACTCATCTTACTCGCCATTGAGGGACTCATTTTTATCATCCGAGTGTACACGAGATTGTAAGTGAATCAAACAAGGAACTACTAGTCACATATCAGTCGAAATTTTGTTAAATAAAGTAACGATAAATGTCAGCAGGATTGCGTTTAGTAATTCTTGTTTGCCAATCCAATATTTTGTTGCTATACTCTTTTGAGAGTAATTTCAGTTTAACAGCTGTTGCAGCTGATGCTTTTGATGAGTTTTATAATTGTGTTTGATACCTTTGAGAAGGATTTAAAGTAATTGAATCTTGTAAGATTAATCATTAATGGTCAAGATTTATTTTAAGGCAGATCAGTATTGCAGATTTTGATATGAGAGATTATAGCACATTGGTGTTTTTCTGTGATGTGAGTTATGAAAATTGTAAGAGAATTTATGCTATTTGAAAGCAGATCTTAAATTACTGAAGTAATATATTTTTCCAATTGTTTAAGAAGTTGTCTAGATGTGATCAGAGTAATTACAGTTATTGGAGATTGTGTGCGTTGATAATTTGAAGCCAGTTATATTTTTTTTGTAGATCATGCAACATGGTTAAGTGGAGTTTGTGGTAGGCATTTTGTGGAAGTTGCCATGTGATAGTTGCAACGTTGATAATGTATTTTGAAGCATACATGAGGTCGTCGTACCCAGTCTAGCGTAATTGTTGAGATTCATGCTGTATATGCTGAATATTTATGGAGTTTTGTGGAATAATTATTGTATTCAAATGTGATATTTGAAGTATTGAGGAAATGTAATGTCGTTGTGGATAGTTTGATCCAACGTGATGTCGTGGAGACAATAATATTTTTTGGCATGATAAATTAAATACGAGATATAACTTGGAAGTAATAAAACTGTAAGACAACGTTCTATAAACCATATTAAACAATTTGTTAGGAAATTAAACAAATAAATAAAGTTGATAATACAAGATTTTCTGAAAATAATAATTAACGAAATAATAATCTGAGATTTAAGCATATTAACGATCTGACCTAATGAAATAAAAATCAGAATGACTAGATGAAATAATGAAAATCTAAATAACCAGAAGATTGAAATTTAAATAATTTGATAAATTAAATTTTGAAATGAATCAATGAATTAAATAAATGGATGAATTAAAGATTGGATAAATTAAACTGATTGAAATAAATTAATAGACGATTGTAATGATGATGAATAACTGAATTAGAAGGTGATAATTAACTAAAGAAGCTGATGATTAATGAATTTACATGGAATTAAATAAATTTAATTGAGAAATAATTTGAAGGAATTGCAACTTGAGTTGAGAATTTAAATGATGTAATGGTGATGAATTAATGATTCTGACAGGAATATGTAGAATTTTGAAGTGAGAATTAATGTGAGAAATGTTTAATTTTGATGATGACGATAACGATGACCAATGAGCCATGAATTTTCTGTAATTCACAGATAAGTAATTGTGAATGACGATGTAAATAGTATAAATTAATTATTCGATGTTTAGGAACATTTGACTAACATGTTCAACATTCAAATTATGCCATGCAAACCATAAATTACTTGATATTTAATATGTGTGATTATAATATGTGTATGTTTAGACAGATTAATAATTTTTTAAATCCACATTGATGAAGTTAAATTAAAGAGAAATTAGGTCTCAGGTTTCACAAATGTCAGTGACGAAAGACATAGTGCTACAGTGATCCTGAGAACCCAAGAGAACTTTAGAGATTTTTCTTGTTATGTGGATGAAATAATTTTTGGATTAGAAAAGAGATGGTTCGATTTTTGGACAATGACAATTTAACGTTGGCATTCGACCATACTCTCAGGTAGGAGTTATATTTAAAATGTCTGTCTGACTATCAAAGTAAAATAAATTTGTTTTTATCTTAGTTGTGATCTGATGATGGTGTGATGTTCCTTTTCTTTCTTTCCTTGTCTTGAGTAAGGCTTATCCGGAAAGGAGGTGGTTTGCTAGGAATTCAGTTGATGGCGCCCATTTATATTTGCATTATTTCTATTAAACTTAAGCCCGTAACGACCCTAGAGATACTTTGTCTCGTGATACCCACTGCTTTTTCGATAACTCAGCTGAATTTCCGACACATTCCTTATTTGACTAGAGGTTCATTTAACTCCGCTCTGTCCCGGAACTCCAGGAATGCGATGTTATAGCAGATGGGTCATCGCATCCCCAGGACGAACGGGTACACTACATGCTGGTGAACAATTGATGATCGCCTCTCTACGGCAAAAATATTGGATTGTAAACGCCAGGCGAACAGTACGGCCGCTTATCCACAAGTGTTTACGTTGCTTTAGGTTGAAGGCATCTGCTTCGAAGCAACTAATGGGTCAACTACCAGCTCCTCGGGTGACAGCAGCGCGCCCGTTTATGAACTCTGGAGTGGATTTTTCTGGGCCAATGTTTATAAAGCAAAGATCAACAAGAAGCAAGGTGAAGGTTACATTGCAGTATTCGTATGCCTCTGCACTAAGGCAATACATCTGGAAGTAGTTCACGATCTCACCTCAGAAGCCTTCATTGCAGCTCAGCGACGCTTTACCGCGAGGAGGGGAAAGTGTCTTAACCTCTACTCGGACAATGAAACAAACTTTGTGGGAGCACGAAATGAGTTGAACGAATTGCACCACCTCTTCAAATCCGAACACTGCGTGGAAGAACTTCAAGAGTTTGGTAGTAAAGAAGGATTCACGTGGCATTTCATTCCTCCGGATGCCCCTAATTTCGGTGGCCTCTGGGAAGCTGGGGTTAAGTCAATGATGCATCATATGAGAAGGGTGGTTGGCAACACCTGCTTGACATACGACGAACTACAGACGTTAGCTTGCCAAATAGAAACTTGTCTTAATTCTAGGCCCATCTCTCGTCTTTCTGACAATCCCTATGATCCCTCTTATGTCCGTCCCGGTCATTTCCTAATCGGTTCCCCATTGATGTCCATCCCTGAACCAAATCTGACAGAGGTAGCCTCCAACCGTCTATCCAGGTGGCAGCATCTGCAGAAAATGCAGCAGGACTTTTGGAGCAAGTGGTCAAAGGACTACCTCAACAGTCTACAACAAAGATCCAAATGGATTAACAAGGAGGTGAACATTCAGCCCGGCATCATCGTCCTTGTAAAGGAGGACAATCTCCCACCCACAGCCTGGAGGCTTGCAGTGGTCCAAGACGTGATATCTGGCAATGATGGATTGGTCAGAGTAGCCATCGTCCGTACCAGCAACGGAACTCTGAAGAGACCAATCCAGAAACTGTGCCCTCTACCTGCACCGTGACGTGTGCTCTTGTGACTGTATATATTTTTGTTGTGTAATTTTCTTTTGTGTTAGTGTTGTTTTCTCAGTGAACTTTTGGTGTGCCCGTCATTCATGTTTGTGTTTAAATGTAGTACATTTAGGTGGGCGGTATGTTGGAGACAGTAAGTGAACAGTGTTATGGGAGGAAACAAGACGTGACAACGTGGTTATGGTGATGCTTGGCAACATTGCGTCTTTCTATTGTCACCCCTCAGCCCTCTACCTGGCTTTTGGGACACACTCTGTTAAGCCGTGCCTTACTGACAGGACGCACCAAGCCGCAGCTCCTCGCAGCGCAATAACGAAATAATATCAATATGTATATAGTTGTGTGTATAATAATAAATGTATATAATTTACTTGCATACGTTGATTAATTGTTTGTGCGCGCGCGAATCTTGTTCCGGCAATTTATTCGCCCCAAGTGTTTCATTCGGGTCCGAATACGTTTTGAGTCGTGGCTCGAAACAACAAGAATTTCTGCTTTTCATATACGAATTATTGATATAAACACGTTCGCGCAATGTGAATTGGTGTCTAGGCATGACCAACAATCACAGTAATCACAATACTCACTAAACGTGCAACACTAACGCCTAAGCTTTGCAGATACACGTCCATATGAATGACAAAACGCATGTGAACTAACGATACGAGACAGCTGAGCTCACCAACCACCGGCTGAACTGGGTACGTGCGGCCGCGATCTGCGTCAGTCACAGCCGGCTTAGCTTGTCGTGTTTATTGGGGCGCACATAGATAATGACCCTCTATAATAGTGGCTTGCTAACTGGGAAACAGTATAACCATCCACATAGTCTGCCTCTTGCCGTGATGGAAATAATAAAGCCAGTTTTTAGGGACTTAGCCCACCCTGATCTGCTGAAAAAATTTCTACACGGCCGGACACAAAATCCAAACAAGAGTGTAAACAATGTCATCTGGATTCGGATTCCCAAGTCAGTGTTTGTGGGTGTTTATACCCTACACTTTGGAGTATTTGATGCTATACCAACATTCAATGAAGGGAATGCAACAAGATGTATGGTTTAGGAAAACTTGGGATTGGGAGTTGGGTGTCGAACTGTTGATACAATGCTACGATGCGACAAGGAAAAACTCCGAAATGCTAACCGAAAGTTCCAGGAATTTACCAAGGAAGCCAGAAAAAGACATAGAGCTGCCAAAAGAAAACTGCTGGACCAGTTTGAAGAGAAGGAAGATGACCCAAGTTAAGGGGCAAGTTTATTTTGTTATTCTAATTTTGGGCGCTGTTTTCCCGTATGTTTACTGTTTTATTACTTAATGTGCCTTTTCTCAGCTTCCATCACATGTAGGAACTTCAAACTTTCACAGTTTGTTCCTTCAGTGGTTCTATGCATACTGAAATTCTCAAATCGCCTGGTTTAAAATTCATATTCAACTTAAAGAACGTAAAGTTCTGTAAAATGTATATATTTTCTGACACTTGAAATAAAAATTATATTTATTAAATCTAAGGCACAATTTCAGTTATGTACACTTCAATAGCTAGTATAGGTACATATCTTAAACACATAAAAATTTCATACGTCTGACTTGGGTAGTTTATGAAAAAAGGTACATCAAACCACTGCCGGCTGGATCGCAACACTCCTGGTTGCTTTAAACTGCCTGCCCATTCGACACTCACAGGCGTACAAGATATATGCATTAATTCACCGCTAGGTGCAGCACCAAGGCACTGAGATTGCCGCGGCTTTTTAAAGGGGAAGATACCTGAAACGAAGTATTGTTATGTTTGGAGGCTTAATATCGAGATTGACGGACGTGAAAACATTACACTAAGTTAGTTCCTTTGTTATTCTAACATCTAAAAGTATTCAGACACATACTTACGGGCAAATTTTCAGTATAAAGGAAAGCAAAAATACATGTCGTGGAGGCGATTGTTTTTAAGGGGCGAAATGTCTAGCTCATTTTCCCGTAATTATGCAGACGATAATAAAAATGTAACTACTTCTAACTGACTTAAATCTAACTTACATACTTGGCGAGATGAAAAGAAAAGAATATGGACAATAAAAGACAGGGAAAAGAAATGCCTCCGGCCCCCGAAAAATGGGATGATGATTTATTTAGGGGCTTTGCGACATCGTGGTCATGTAGCCCCATGTACTTGGGTGTGAGGTGAATTTGTCTGATAACCCGTCTTATTGTGCTGGCTGTATTATACATTTTTACAGATTTTTTGGACAGATTGTTTATTTTTTACTTATTTATTTACTTACAAATTTATTTATTTATTTTCTTATTTATTTACTTATTTATTTGCTTATTTATTTATGTATTTATTTACGTATTTATTTACTTATTTGTTTATTTACTTACATGTTTATTTATTTAATTATGTATTTTCTTATTTATTTGCTTACTTATTTACTTACTTAATTGTTTATTTACTTACATATTTATGTATTCAATTATTTATTTTCTTATTTATTTGTTTATTTATTTATTTATTTACTTATTTATTCAAGTATATATTTATTTACTCATTTACTTGCATATGTATTTATTTAATTATTTATTTACTTATTTTTTATTTATTTCTTTATTTACTTACGTATTTATCTATTTAATTATTTATTAACTTATTTATTTTCTTATCTATTGATTTACTTATTTATTTGCTTATTTATTTACTTATTTATTTGTTTATTTATTCACTTATTTATTTACATATTTATTTAGTTACAACTGTACCCGGCATGCGTTTATTTGTTTACTTATTTATTTAATTATTTATTTAATTATTTATTTGTTTACTTATTTGCTTATTTATTCACTTATTTATTTACTTATTTACTTACACATTTATTTATTTAATTATTTATTTTCTTATTTATTTGTTTACTTATTTATTTTCTTATTTATTTGTTTACTTATTTCTTTACTTATTTATTTAATTATTTATTTACTTATTTATTTGCTTATTTATTCACTTACATATTTCTTAAATTATTTATTTACTACTTACATTTTTATTTACTTACATATTTATTTACTTACGTATTTACTCAATCATTCATTCATGTACCGGTATTTATTTATTTATTTGCATCCCCTGCGTCACCTTCTCTGGAAATTGCACGTAACAACATCCCACGCAGTGAATTGTCCGATGGTGTCTCATGAAATGAGATTCCCCGGTATTCTAACTTGCCCTGTTCTGATTTACAAAAGGGCACGCAGCAGTACAGCATTATAAAATCATTCAGAATACATTCTGAACACAACTTCGCCTTTAACATCAATACAAAACTTATGTCTGCCACAGAGCCTTAGTGCTGCTTCCTAGCGCCTTTATTTGGAAACGAGGTTGTACGCTCAAACCAACGCTGTAATCGTCGAATGGGCAGGCAGTTTAAAGCAACCAGGAGTGTTGCGATCCAGCCGGCAGTGCATCAAACATTCATAATTTAGCATTGTAAGGATAGGGCATTCCGGGTCCCCTTACGTTCCCTCTCCGGCCTTACTCAATCACTAAGGCAGGGACGTTCTTGCAAGCACATTCCTGTCGCATCATGCTAGTTGAGCAACGTTGCCATTGATATTTTATTTAAACTACCCTTTGTACATTAAATCTTAGAATTATAATTTCCAATTTATTAAATGCAATAATTTTTACCCAAGTAAACCATCCAATAGCAATAATGTTAATTATTATTATACAAACCCTAATTCGTCACCGTGCTACCACGCCGTGTCGTTTGAAAGTCGATGTTCATGCCTTAAGTGGTAATATCTAATGCAGTAAAAATCATGTTATATATATATCGTATTGCCTCGGGTGCCAGGTGCAAGCTTTGTAATTTGACACCCGGAGGGTAGCTTGCATGTCGAATTTCGTTGTTCCTTGAATCACTATGAAAGTCAAGGAGGTTAGATATCCAAGCTCCTTGAACACTATAGCGCTTTCTAGTAGAGAAATGAGGAATTGTTGGCGGAAACTCCCTTGACATGCCAACATCGTATGACATGCGTGTCGTATTTTTTCCGCCTTTCAAAAAAATCACTTACCACGGCCAGGAGCGAACCTGCAATCTTGGGGTTAGTAGACCGACACGCTATCCACTCACCCGCCGTGGCAAGCTATGTAAAAAAATGTAAAAAAAATGCTAATAAATGTCAAAAAAGTTAATTTTAAATCAATACTTATTTGGAATAAAGCAGGTGACGCGGTGATTCAAATGCTTCAATGGAGAACCGCCACTGCGTCACTGTCTTAATATAGCCACTGTAATAGCAACAATGCCGAGATAACATGTCACAGTGGCAACGCAGCATTTCCCCCACGTGCAGGCTTTGACAGTTGTCAGCGTTCTCCTTACGCAATAAGGACTCTGCCAGCAGGTGTTTATTATACTCATACTGTGTTAGCTCGCAGCTCATTTAGAACTTGGCGATTGGGTCTGCACACGCCTTGAGGTATGAACTTTGGGCTATTGCTTCATTTTTGGCGTCACGCAGTCCACGCTTGGAAATCAGGTGACAGTCGATTGCAGCACCGGAAACTCGAGCTCTTATCAGAGAGGTTCACGGCTACTCACATTTCCTTGCTTACATTCCAAGAAGATCGTCTTTCGTTCCTGATGCACCGGCTTCTATATCTCGGGGTATGTATGAAGACTCTGGTCCCACAGATCCTGGGTTTGATTCCCGGCTCTGCCAAGGAATGTAATTCTGGTTTGAGGGCTGGGACGGGGTATACTGAGCCTCGTGACGCAAATTGGAGAAAAGGTGGGTTCGATTACCATCTCAGCCATCTTGGAGATGGTTTACCGTGCTTTCCCCACTTCTACTCAAGGCGAATGTCGGGATGGTACCTAACGTGAGGCCACGGCCGCCTCCATCCCGATCCTCATCTGAATGACAAATCCCGACAAATTCCACACACACCCAAGTACACGTGGTTACATGACCACGATGTCGCAAAGGCCCTAAATAAATCATGAACAACACAATAACACAGGTTGTCATGCAAATTCTACACACATCCAAGAGTACACGGGGATGAAATGGCCACGATATTCAAGTCATTAGGTCTAAACAAATCAATAATAATGTTATTGGTTTTACGACCCTTTTAACCACTGAGATGCCGTGGTGCCAGTATTTTGCCATTTAATCTACTGACACAGCTCCCTCACATTTCCACACCCTCAAATGCCAGCTGACTGCCCCAGGATTCGATCCTGTAACCTTGGAAACAGCTGGCGAGAACGTTACCGCTGAGCCACGCAGCCAGCCTAAACAAAACAATAACAAGAAATACTTGCGAATGAATTAGTATTTTTTTTTTGTTCTTGTTAATTTGTTTAAAGTTTTTGGGACATCTCGGTCATCGGCCCCATGTCCTTGGCTATGTGTCCAATTTGTATGATAACCTGTATTTCTGTGGTGACTGTATTATTGTGTGTAACTGTAATTATTAGCGTCGGGAATGGGTTAGGAGCCCCGGGACTTGAAACATAGTACAATCCCGGCATTTGTCTGGAGTGAGTGTGGAAAAAACACGGAGAATATCTACACTCAGGATAGCTGCTGTCAGCGACGGGATTCCAAATTTGAACCTCAGATCTCTAAACTTGCTGTAGCTCACCATTGCGTTCGTGTACCATCCTGTATGAAGTAACAGACCATACATCACCTTGATCTAGAAAAAAGATAAAACAACCTTCCTCATTGATGGTGCTATTCCTATACCACGACCGGCACAGTGATGTTGTGGTAGCGCGCCTGCCTCGCACCTGGAGGTCCCAGTTCGATTCCCGGCTCTGTCAGGGATTTTAGAAATTGACACGAGGGCTGGAACGGGGTGCACTCAGCTTCGTGAGGACAATTGAGTGACTGTCACGAAAACCAAGGTTAACAGCCGAGGAAACCCGACGCGCTGACCACGCGTCACCCCTAATCTGTAAGCCAAATGGTTTGGCAGCAGTCGCTTGGCAGGCCTAGGCTCTTCATGGTCTGTAGTGCCACGGGGGGTTTCCTATATCCCGTAATCTAGAAATGAAACAAAGACAGAAGATCGATACATGCTCACTACTATCTGAGATTACGTACCGAGTGCGACCGTGCCAGATGCGACCCAGTAAAAATACAGTGTCCCATGCGACCCATTGATCGAGAGGAGAATATTGAAGATCTTATTTCCAAAGTGACGTAAATCCATGAAATGTAAAACTTCAGAAATCACGTTTTTGTTTCTTCCTATAATTACATTCAGATATGATTATGAATATAATGTAATTGCATTCATTACTTTTATGCACATCCTGACACTGTGTTTTAAAAATCTCCTAACATTGGAAATTGTGGTAATCGTCTCCTGTAAGTAGGAGGTAGGTTGTTTTGGAAATAAATCATATATTGACATACGTTTTGAGTGGCATTTATGAACATTTAAATGGTTTAAACACAACAAACACAAACTGATGCTCTACATATTCTTCAAAGTTAGCCATGGTCTAGATTTATCACGTGATATCACTTGATGTCCAGAGAACCATCGGATTGGTCAACATGGATGTAAGACACATTGGAAATAAATGCACGTTGGAGTTACATCACTTTGCAAATAAACTTAGTTCTTAGATCTCTGTTAATATGGGATAAGTTATACGACGTATTGCCACTTAAAATATTTGCTAAACGTTGAGAGAACCTATACACTTGCTTATGAAAGAGAAAACTGAAAACCGTCAATTTAGGATTTACGTCACTTTGGAAATGAGCTCTTCAATATTTACGGCGCCGAACCTAACTAAGTGGAATTTTAGCAGAGACTGATGTGTTAGAAATTCCCAGA
Organism: Meconema thalassinum; assembly: GCA_946902985.2. Classification (NCBI taxonomy): domain Eukaryota; kingdom Metazoa; phylum Arthropoda; class Insecta; order Orthoptera; family Tettigoniidae; genus Meconema; species Meconema thalassinum. The sequence continues at coordinate 305,366,770 of OX336392.1, read as the reverse complement.
TTCCACCAATACATCAGTCCTTGGGTCGCTAGTGGCAAGATGGCAAATTAGTGGATTGATTGCGACACGGGTCGCACCCGGCACGGTCGCATCCGGCATGACACCCTATCTGAGGAGCTCAAAATACTATGGATGCAGGGAAAGGTCCCGGTGATAATTGGAGCACAAAGGGAGATTCCACGGGAGAACCCAAACTCTCTCGCTAAGCTCGGCTAGTCAAAGAGGCTGAACCTACAACTACACTACAAAAGGCGACAATTTTGGGAAAGTGCCGTAGACCTACTGTACGGAGAGTGTTATTAGCCATGAATGAACTGGTGTAGAGAATGGACCATTCTTCTATAAAAAACTCCCTCTCTGCACGCTGTAATGCGGAGGTAGATTTCACCAAGCAAAGAAAAATATGTCAAATACACTAAATTTGCCAATTATTCTTGTATACCTACAAACGTTCCCATGGCGTAAGGGTGGGCTATATCAAAAATCCTTTCAAACAAAAGTTTTAAGTATTTTTTAGAGGAGTATTGTATAGATTTGAAGCGATACTTTTTCAGTGTTGCCAATACAAAATTGTTAATTTGTAGCTCTTCAGTCGGTCAACACGATTGTGTCCAATGAATGGGCGGGGTACAAGATATAAATATGTAACGACACTCCTGGACAAAATTACATGTAGTCTGTTAATTAAATGTATCACAGATAATGGAGCAATTTAGGATTTCGCGTTTCGCACCTTAAGTGGCAATCATCAGATCATGATCACTGTGTAGCGGTTAAAGTTTACACTAAATAATTAATTAATGTACCGTATTTAATTTAAGTTGCTACTGCAGTATTGTAGTAGTTCGGTTGGTTCTTAAGTTTAGGGGCTGCGACAACGCGGTCATGTAGCCCCGTGTACTTTGGGTGTGCGTAGAATCTGTCCGATAACCGGTGTTAATTGAGATGACTGTATTAGTGTCTGTTATCTGTTTTTTAATTTAAGTACAGACTGCAACTTAGAATGTTTCAAATAGTTCCTACTTTTGCCGCCAAACGCCACCGTCAACGACTACTAGGCCAAGTTCAGAACTTAGCTACTAGACGCCACCGCAGTCGGCTCTTGGCAACGAACGTAGAAACCTAAGAGCGTTGTTTACATTCTTGACCTATCCAATTTAGCTTCACACAGGTGTAATTAGTGGAAGGTTCTTTAACATGCCATAAATCTATGACATGGAACCGCCGGCTTTACTTCCCCTCCGAAGGAAGGCATACTGAGGGATTATTAACGCTCTTAAAAATCCGACGGCTTCGGCCGGGTTTGAACCCGCTATCTTGGGCAAAGAAGCTCAGCATGCAACGTCTCAGTTGTATTCGTTCAACGGTGAATCCCGTTGTTGTCTTGACGGTTTATTTTATGAATTACGTAATAAAAAAAATATTTAAAAAATGTACTGTATATACACGTGTGTACAGATAAGAAACAATATAGTAGTAAGTCAACCAACAAACAAACATGAAGCAAACATCAAAATACTATATGCACTGTACTTACTCGACGTATGAAGGTTCACAGTGTTGACTTACCGCTTGGCCTATCACTCGCGAGGGATTCCCAACATTTCATTTTTACTTCTTTATGAATTGATGCAGTAAAATTGTTTGCAAGGTGGTGAAATTATTTCAATCGTTAAATTAATAGTCTTAATTAAATTTTCTTTTAAGAAACTGACTAAAATGATTCTTTTTATAATTTTCACTAAAATAGTAGTTTTTGCTAATACAGAATATCACACATTTCATTTTGATTACTTTATTCTACTGTAGTTTTTGTGTGAAATTAGAGCAAAGGAATTTGAAGTATTTTGTTACTGATGCTCCAATCTTGAACTATTCAAAGATTCGTGGACATTGGATTGAAATCACCTGATTTAGATGGTAGGCTACATTCCAAAGGAAATGATAAATAAACAACGGTCCAAGCTCAGGTGTCCCCCCAGAATCTCCAATTTTGAAAATTTCCAGACGCAATATCTTATGGGGATAGTTGTAAGTCCACGGGGGAGAAAGTATCACTACGTAGGGTAATAAAAATAAAATAAAATGATTTTGAATATGAATGTGTGGCTGATTTACATTCTTTATCTAAGTCTAATAATTTCCACACCTCTGTATCTAATGAAATCTACCCATAAACACACATTTGAAATTAAATATTTATTTATTTATTTCTTCTTCTTTCTTCTTTCTTAGTCGTTTACCCTCCAGGTTGGTGGAACCCACGCACTCAGCGAGGGAACTCACCACTACCGCCTCTACGGGTAGTGTCCTAGAGCTGGGAACATCTAATCGGAGTGGATACAACTGGTGAGGTGTGATTGGCACCTCGCCCAGGCGGCCTCACCTGCAAAGCGAACAGGGGTCTCATGAGGGAAGGTAATGGATGGTCAGGATGGATAGGCAAGGAAGAGGGAAGGAGGCGACCGTGGCCTTGAAGAAGGTACTGCCCCCGTAAATTGAATTATTTAGGGACAAAATGAGAATATTTTCCGTCCCCATGATAAAATTTAACTAGCAAATATAATTTCTGGAAGTGTGACACAAGAGGGTCGTGTTACAAGCTCGACGCTGTGGGAGAGCCTGATCACGTGATAGATTGCACAATGGACGCTTCTAGAAGGCTATTCTTAGCATAGCAACAGCGAGTTTGGAAATTAATATTATAAATATTGTTATAAATTATGCTATTGGATCCCAGTCCACAGCCAATGAGGAGAGGTCTTATTGAAGACGGGATCAACTTTAAGTACACAATATGAGGAAATTATGTATTTAGGCCCTTAGAAGAAAATTTTCTTATTTGGTAATGAAGAGAATATTAAGAGAAATTATGTCTGATACTTTAAAAACCACAGATCGGTTAATCTACGCAATAATAAGCATTAGTAATCTACGCGCTAAAATTATGGTGGGAGATTGATATGGCCGCCAAAAATTCGACTTGGAGGGGGAGATCCAAGGATCGAGGTTCTTATTCCAGCAGACTTTGAAGAGTGAGGAAGTGATTTTACTGGGTTAACGGAGATCCCAAAGCTTAGTCCGAGTGCGACGATTGTCGACTTGTGAAGACGCGAGGATAGCTAGGTGGAGCGTTAGAGATCCCGCACTTCCATTCTGTGCGAAGTTGCGAGGAACATAGTAGTGATTATATCTCTTACTAGCAGTAATACCCGGCTTCGCCCGGTGGAATGATGATAATGTATCAAAGTCTCTTTAGAAATATAATGGACATAAAATCTAGGTCATTTGCCCCCCCCCCCCCCCCCCCAAAGACAATGAGGTCGTAATATCTAGGTCATTTGCCCTTTTGATAAGGATGATAATGAAAACTACTGTTGAATTGACACGTCAAACTTACAAACTACCGTAATAGAAATACATATTTCAAAATTCACAGGCGAGGAAGACTTATTGTGTGTGGTGATTAATGGTGTAATGGGCGTAACGTCTAGGTCATTTGCCCTTATGATGAGGATGATGAGGGAAACTACTACCTGTATTGAATTGACACTTCAACTTATAATGTACACAATGTACTGTAATAAAAATAAATATTTTAAAAATCACAGTCGAGAAAGACTTTATGCGGCGGTGATTAGTGGTATGATGCGCGTAACATCTAGGTCATTTGCACTTATGATGATGATAATAATAAGGTAATGAAAAAATGACTACTAAACGAACATGCTGTAATTTACAACTGATATAGGTAATTCAGATGTCTAGCTTCGATGTCTTCCAAAGTCTCAACCTTATTTTCTGGCTTAGGCCTGTACTCGATGCGTCTAGTGAAAGAGCTTATGGCGTACTGCTCGGCAAAGAAAATGGGTCCAAGCTGCACGAACCTGAGATGATCGTAGATGATGACGAAATATGATGACACACGTTCGGGGTTCCCCGTCGTATTTAGATTAGCCGGGGAATCACTCACTCTTTCGCAACACCACAGTGGCTTGAGCAACGGCCCTGTGCTGGCATCAGTATAGACAGCTCTGGAAAGTCATCTCATGTCACCTCGCGATGAATCAGCAAGCTATTCTCACAACCCCCCCCCCCCCAGAGTCTCACAACTTGTGGGACGTGGGTTGGCGACCACCGGACCCCAGCTGAGACTGACATCGCTTCAACTTCCTGGTGCCAGGCTCCTTTCAGTTCTCTTTCCGGTCGGCCTCCCTTGGTCAACTCTTGTTCTCTTCCGACCCCGACTGTATTAGGGCATCCGAGGGCTAGGGAGTCTTTCAATTTCCCGCTTAATTGGCCGTTGTCTCATCTTTCCTGATGCCCTCATTCTTCGAGGGGTCTGCCTTCTATTCCGTTTCATTATATCTCCTGTCTTCTGCTCAAGGGGTGTGTGTAGCCCCACCATTTTTGGTACACCCTCAAGGGCTCATGGCGGGTGAGTAAGGAAGCTGGCAACCCCGAGTGATTCCTGAGCTAAATGCAGGGAATGGAGAGGTATGTCAGAAATTTAAAGTGGACAGTGATACTCGTTGGGTTCCAAAGAGTAAGTATAAAAATTTTGATCCAGATTGGTGAAACGATGTAGATTTGTGACAAAGGGTCTAAATACAGGGAATGGAGTGCTCTGCCCGAAAGTTCAAGCAGACAGTGTTACTCGTCGGGTTCCAAAGGGTAAGTAACTTACATAAAGATTGGTTGAGATGGGTGAAACTAAGTAGATTTTTGCCAAAGAGCCTAAATGCGGTAAATGGAATGGTCTATCCGAAATGTCATGTACAAAGTGTTACACGTCGGGTTCCAAAGGGTGAGTATGTAAAATTTGGCTCAGATCGGTGAAACAGGGTAGATTTTGCCAAAGGGCCTAAATGCAGGAAATGGAGTTGTCTGTCCAAAGTTTTAAGTAGACAGTGTTACTCGTCGGGTTCCAAAGTGTAAGTATACAAATTTAGGTTCAGATCGGTGAAACGATGTAGATATGTGAAAAAGGACCTAAATGCAGGGAATGGAGTGGTCTGTCCGAAATTCCAAGTGGACAGTGTTACTCATCGGGTTCCAAAGGGTAAGTATACACGTTTTGTTTTCGATCGGTGAACGATGTAGATTTGTGCCAAAGGGCCTAAATGCGAGGAATGGAGTGGTCTGTCCGAAATTTCGAGTGGAAGGTGTTACTCGTCGAGTTGCAAAGGGTAATTATTTGAGATCGGTGAAACGGTGTAGTTTTGTGCCAAAGGGCCAAAAAGCAGGGAATAGTGTGGTCTGTCCGAAATTTAAAGTGAACAGTGTTATTTGTCGGGTTCCAAAGGGTAAGTATGTAAAATTTGGGTCAGATCGGTGAAACAGTGTAGATTTGTGCCAAACGGCCTAAATGCAGGGGTTGGAGTGACCTCTCCGCAATTTCAAGCAGACTGTGTTAGTCGCAGTGTTCCAAAGGGTAAATATACAAATTTTGGTTGAGATCGGTGAAACGGTGTAGACTTGTGCCAAAGGACCTAAATGCAGGGAATGGGGTGGTCTGTCCGAAATTTTAAGTGGACAGTGTTACTCGCAGGGTTCCAAAGGGTAAGTATACAAATTTTGGTTCAGATCGGTGAAACGGTGTAGATTTGTTCCAAAGGGCCTAAATGCAGGGAATGGAGTGGTCTGTCCGCAATTCCAAGCAGACAGTGTTTCTCGCAGGGTACCAAAGGCTAAGAATACGAATTTTGGTTCTGATCGGTGAAACGGTGTGGATTTGGAACAAAGGGCCTGAATGCAGGAAATGGGGTGGCCTGTCCGAAATTTTAAGTGGACAGTGTTACTCGCAGGGTTCCAAAGGGTAAGTATACAAATTTTGGTTCAGATCGATGAAACGGTGTAGATTTGTGCCAAAGGGCCTAAATGCAGGGGATGGAGTAGCCTCTCCGCAATTTACAGCAGACAGTGTTAGTCGCAGTGTTCCAAAGGGTAATTATACAAATTTTTGTTGAGTTCGGTGAAACGGTTTAGATTTGGGACAAAGGGCCTAAAAGCAGGGAATGGAATGGTCTGTCCGCAATTTCAAGCAGACAGTGTTACTCGCAGGGTTCCAAAGGGTAAGTATACAAATTTTGGTTCAAATCGGTGAAACGGTGTAGATTTGGACCAAAGGGCCTAAATGCACGGAATGGGGTGGTCTGTCCGAAATTTTAAGTAGACAGTGTTACTCGCAGTGTTCCAAAGGGTAGGTATACAAATTTTGGTGCAGATCGGTGAAACGGTGTAGATTTGTGCAAAAGGGCCTAAATGCAGGGAATGGGGTGGTCTGTCCGAAATTTAAAGTTGACAGGGTTACCCGCAGGGTTCCAAAGGGTAAGTATACAAATTTTGGTTCAGATCGGTGAAACGGTGTAGATTTGTATACATAACAGACAGACAGACAGACAGACAGACAGACAGACAGACAAACTTTGTGCTTTATATATATAGATAATATTGAGATTGGAAGTTAAATAAGTGAACATTTATCAAGAACAGGTCGCCTATTATATATCGTGAAAAGTCGAGCGCTTAAATATTCACCGTTTCGACAATATCAGCCTGTCTAGTTACATTTCCAAATGTGTTGGAAACAGAGCTGAAGATCATTATAAATTGCAACGTGAAGTTGGCAAACGCAGTTCAAGTGAACAGTGGCGGAGAACCTTTAGTATTGGCGCAACACAATAGAACACATAAACATTAACAGTACGACTAAAATTATTCTTCAAACATTATCATTCAACTTAATTAATATTGTTGATATGATGGACTAAACAGTCATGCGCCAGAGACATATTCAATAGCAGAAGTGAAGATACAACAATGGAGCTTCGTTAGACAACGTATTCTTGAATACAGACGTAGTGTACAGTCCATCTTGTGCATTTTCGTCAGTCTACGAACACTAATATAACATCAATTAGCAATGGAAACGTTTCATTCACAATTTATATGAATATTTCCATAATTATATTCCAATGATGAAGCTGATACATATTTACGACGGAGAATGGAGACTTTACAGAAGAGATTTGTCAAGATGCTAGGGAAATGTAGCCCTGCAACCCAGAAGAATTTGCCAGAAGGATGTCGTTCGAGCCCAAGCGAATGTTGGTGAATTCCAGAGAGAGACGTTTCTTATCTCTGAGGTCGCAGATCCAAGGTTCGAATGCAGATCCATATCAGTGTCTTGTACTGAGGAAACATCAAAAGTATTGTGGCAATACTTACATTGATCTTCAAGTTTTCGTCTAAATAAGGTATTAGTGTATCTCAATTGTTATATAGAGCTTGATTAGTGACATTCTGAGCAGCAAGCTTATTCCATATGTTCGGCATTTTTAATACATATTTCTATGTTTCCACATTTCATGTATTTCAGTGCTTTTATGTATTTTACACTTCAGATGTGTGTTGAGATTTTTATACCGCAAGATTATTTAGAAGATGATTGCATTTCATCTATTTTTCAATTTTATTCTACGGATCAGTTGTGGAACTGACATTAAAATTTTGTTTGAGGAACCATATTGCCTCATAGGAGACTAGTCGTTTCGACTCTCGAATTTTAATAATTTCATCTAACCAAGTATTCTGACATTGTGTCATAGCTTCAAATTAAATTCTTATTAAATTTAATTTGAGCACTTAAATGTAACAACATATTACTTCAAGAAAAGAAGAAACATCGAATGATATTGTTATATCATTATTGTACATAAACTATCGACGATCTAAGAAATACTAGTCGTTTGATAAGACCAAAGTCTTTATTCCTATGAACATTCTTTGTGTAGAGTGGAAAAACATTAAGACATTGACAAACCTTTCTTATTATCTGTAAAGCTAAGAGCTTTGTTCATTTAATATGTTAGAGGAAATTACCTTTTGATAGAAAATTATTCAAATATTTGGCTAGGAATTCAAAGCTAGTTTATCCCGGTCAGGATTGAATTCTATCTGACACTATAAATAACATGTGTGTTATTTTATCCTATTTGTGTAACATCAAGTCATTTTGTGGACATGATATTACAACGATAAACAATTTATAGCTAGACAAGTGAGATGAAACAGGAATATTATTTTTATTACATGTATTTGCGACAGACGAGTAAACAGTTAATTATCTTGTTGTGGAGTAAACTTTAGGAGGTTAATCACGACTGTCTAATATCGTTCATTACAATTGGAAGTTTCGTATGAAGAACTTACGTATGTATAATTGTAGTCCAGTAATCATGTGCAATGATACTGAGGGTCATGCCATTGTTTGAGAGAAATTCCTACATAAGATATGTTAATAACAATTAATCCCTTTTGATTATTGTTTTACATAGTAGATGATAATTGTTTATGCCATATATATTGTTATATGAGGTTTTGTAGAGCTATGGAGTGCTCAGGCGAAGGAATTCCGCATTTTTAGGAAGTCAAAGTATTGTTGTTCTTTGATTAAAAAAAAAGGCATGTATCATGATAAGAGCCTTTGTATACAAGTAGTCCAGTTCTTGTGAGTTAACGATTTAGCTGTGTTAACAGGAGGGTTTCAGCGGAAAAGCAACATGAGACAGATTGTCTACTCACGACTATAATACTATTATTAAATTTTTATTAAACCCGAATTTATGTAATTAAGTACAGTTCACCTTAATCAGTCGACTGTATTATACCGATAATGTAATGAAACGTATATAAGACGAGGTGTACGCAGTATATTAAAACTTCAGAACGTTAAAGAAAGAGTGGTTATGTGAAAAACCAGTGTATATATTTAGTTAAGATTTTTATTGTAACCGAGAAGTTAGAATCTCGAAAGTGTCGCGTTAGCAACACTAGATAATGGATTTTATTATAAACATATTACATGTAAATAATTTTGTGGAAATGATTTAATTAGTTAAACAATTTAATAGGATTTATCAATCAATTGTTTTGGAATAGAGTGTGTTTATGAGCGGATGTTTTGGGAATGAATGATTGTTTATTGTTAAGAGCATATGTGGAACCGTATTGGTCTAGAACAATCCGGAGTGCGAATGAAACCATGTATATTTTTTTAGAATGATTGGTTAAGAAACAGGGCAGTTATATGAACCTTTGTAAGATCTAAATGTTATTTTTTACGTGTTTTATAAATACACACATGCAGTCTCTGTGAGCTAGCAAGCATGATTCACCGTTAGCTCTGGGGAGCGATGGCATAATATTTAAGCAGGTGTAGACTCACAGCCTTCTGTTTATTGTATAAACCAGCTTCGAGTACGGCATGGTGTGGATATTTCATTGATAAAACCAAGTTTGTGCACGTGCGTTCTACAACGCAGGTTTGTGAATGAAACCATGTGTATGGAATGCCATTAAGAGGCTTCACTAAACGTTTTAGGTAGATTTCATTAGAAAGCTAACTATTGCAATGGGTACCATGTTTCGACTTCCGGAAAATTTCGACATATCTTCGCATTTCACATCCCCCAGACCCCAAAAAGACCGTCAGTTCAAACGTTTATATATAATTTATGTATATATGTATCTATCTATCTATCTATCTATATTGAACCCTTCACAATAGCAGTGTTTATGTGCAAGAATCTTGATCAAGGGGTCGCGCTCAGTTCATAGTGTGATGTTTACGTCCGCCAAACAACATGCTCTACTGAGGCAAGGGTCATAGGATTAAAACTATAATTAAGAAAGTAAGGAGACAAGACGTAAAATAATAACATAATTTAATGACTAATTGTGCATAAAAAGAAAATAAACAACAATAATAAACAATATCCTCCCTGAATTTTCCCATGACAGGAACATCTATCAATGTTGAGGAGTTAGACGGATCTCCCCCTTTATAAAAATGTGGATCCATGTTCCACTACCTTGCATTTGAATTTTATGTACGCGTGATGACTAACTACGAGAAATGAGTACTTGGATGACTGTTCGTTTACAACGGGTTAACAGCCACGGTGCTCACGAACAATCATCGCGTAAATCAGCGTTTATGGATATGGGCATGACGTTAATAAAAACCCTTAAAATCTAATGCTGACACCCATACTACAAATCTACTATTTACAGAAATCTCCCTGAGACCCTCATTAGTGCGATGACGCACTTAACAAGCTGAGCTGCCAACCTGGCCAATTGCTCAATAAACACACAAGGAAAGACAGCATTGCACGTGACTTCACGGGTCACTGATATGGAAAATAAACATGGACTAAAACCAACAATAACAAAAGCCTGGCCGGCTAAGATTACTTTATATGAACAAAACTGCATGTTAAGGTAACGCTTCGGAGATTATCGTGATTCGTAGGCAACTCCCATTTATTTAAACAATTTTTACCATTGATCAGTTCTTATTCTGTATTTCAAGTAATTACGGAGTCAATAAGCGCTCCCCACTAATGACCTCGCTTGCAACGTTCAGACCGCCTTGTGAAATATCTCCCCCTTCTCAATACTCGTCATGTCCCAACTCCAGTGTATATAAATAACTGACCAGCTGTGCCGTTATCTCAAGGAACCAACAGCAACAATAATCTCAACCACCTCAACATATGGTCAGACAATAATCAAAATATTCACAATTGCCCTCGCAAGGTTACAATATGGATCTGGCACCAAGCTGACAGAAATCAGTCTAAGCTGAAAATCCCGCTTGTAATGACCACAAAATACACACAATCACACCTCTGGGAATGGCATGACGATTTTCACACAGGTCTGCTGAATAGATGCTCGCAAACATTTAAAAAAAAAATTACAACCTACGATAGAGCTGATTGCTCTTCGTCACAAATTACATTGCTCCAAAGGCAATAATCTCATTGAATCTGATCAATAATAAACCTTAAACAATTTAATTACCCTCCAATCTACTATATCATTATATTAACTCAGTCCTACTTCTGAAACACAACATATCTCCGAGAGACGTTTTTAACCGCATTGCGAAACATATGCAAACACGGCCGTTCACATAGCTACGTTAGTTAAAACAACAAACAAAAACAAGAACCTTCCACTAATAACATATGCGAGCTGTTTCCATGCAAAAGGTGTGTCAGACCAAAACTAAAATACTACGTTAATCAAACAAGCAAAGTATTTACAAAAATATGTCCCATAAACCATAAGTTAATTTATCAAATAATAAAGAATATTATATTGTACTCATCTCTCGCTCAGTCACCCGTCAAAGAACATCAGCTGCCATCTCCCAATTGAATGGTTCTTATCTCATCTCAGCCATCTGGACGGAGTGTTGAGAATTCCAAACTTCTTCTATGGTAATCGATGTCATCTCTCGTGCTGATTCAGAAAGTTAGATTATTATACACATGATATCTGACTACTAAATTCGCCGTTCCAGGTACTACTTTCCCCGTAACAGTTTGTTGGCGAATTATCGACGATACTGCCCCTACAAAATATAGTACTGTGACTATCTATCACTGAATTTAACACATTTATAATAATTTCTATGTCCTCATGACACGCAAAAGTATAACAGCCTACGTCCTTAGACGCACAAAATAAAGCCACAAACTTGTGTCTTCGACACACAAATGTAATACGTTCCGTCCTCAGACGAACACAAGTAAAAAGTCTACGTCCGTCGACGCACAGAGTAATGGTCGTTGTCTTGGCTTTTCACGCCACTTATAAATGAACTGGCCCTAGGTCTTGATGGGGGGGGGGGACAATTATACAAAAATTTCTCGAAATAATGGTGGTACAGGAATGAAATAAATACCACTGAACTCGTAACATTGCACAGGTCAAGAATATGCCCATTAATCCTAGAATCGATCGTAGAGATTTTGTCTAGGCGATTTCCCGCGTGAATGCTATTCACCGCGTACCCAAGCTGGTCTTGCCGCGCTCGTAGGCATTCATTTCTCATTGGTTCCACATATTCTGTAACTTGGCGGTTTTTAGCAGATCTTGGCGTCGTAGGAGTGTCTATTATCTTCATCAGCCACTCACGTTACTGCATCATATTTCTTCTAGGCGCGAATATTACAATGAACATACCAGAACCATGTCTCACTGCGCGTCGTTTCTATTTTGAGGTGGCCAACACCTGTCCTTCTGACACATCGCTAGGCTATTTCCTTTCACAGCTAAAGTATTTAGCCTTTTGTCAAACTGCTTCAGGTATGTCCCCGCTGTCTCCAACAAATGCTTGAAATTTCCTCATCTCCGTCTGGCTACTTTCATGATGCTGGTGGAAATATTTATTAATTGAAGAAATAAAACATAGAATCATTTATCCAACAGAGGATATAGGGTTCAATATATATATCAGTTTCTTGTGTACACGATAACTGCCGTAATTTTGCAACAATCACTTTGAATTTTTTACATAATATGTATCCCTATAAAATCTCGGTCGAGTTCGTTAATGGGCAAAATCGGTCGAAGGGGATGAAAATGGGGGGCTTTTTTTTCCAAAAAGTGAAATTTTGCTATAACTCTCTTAATACGTGAAATATCGAATCCATTCAAAGTTCATAATATGTGTCGGATAAGGTCCAAATATTTATGTCAAATACGTTTTTTGATAGCACCAACCATTGACCATAGGGGTGGAAAAAAGTGGGTTTTTCGGGAAACATTAATCATATCTCTCTTAATAGGCACAATATCAAAACCGTACAAAATGGAAAATATTCCCCTAATAATTACCTAAAACTTTTGTCTGAAAGAATTTTTGATATGACCCACCATTACGCCAAGGGATGAGAAAAATGATTTCGGAATTTTAAAAAATGCCAAGTGCCATCAGAGGTTACCATAACAACGCTTTTAAATTGATAAGGGATGATCTATCATAGGTTGCCAAGACAACGTGGGTAGATTATTGGCTGAGGAATAACCTAACCACCAAGGGAAGATGATTAAGTAAAGGAGGTAGGTTTCGGACTGGAGAAAAAGGATAGACAAGATGTTCAGTAAATAACATATAGCCTACTTTCTCCTAAATGCATGGGTATTGTTATAACTCTTTGTCCTTTTCAAGGAGTATGATTGAATGTTGGTTGTAGGAGCTTGTTGAAATACAACGTGCTATAGGGATATTAAACATGAATATGAGGTGCCCTTTGCTAGTGCTACCTCTGTACCAAATTTCGTTCAATTCGGTTTCACCGTGTTTGAATTGATAGGGGGAATCGATTTGCACACATACTTGGCCACCATCTGCAAACTATTGGGCTGATGTTCTTGCAGTTTGGTCAGAATATGTTTCCCACATAAAGATATGGTGTTGCAAAATTAGGTAGAGACTAGATTATTAGGTTGGTCGTAATTACATTTTAGCTTTTAACATTTGGGTGGCCGCGATTACGTTTCCATCAAGATAGCGGTGATATAAAACATGACACTGAGGTGCCCTTTGCTAGTGCTACCTCTATACCAAATTTCGTTCCATTTGGTTTCAGCGTGTTTGAATTAATAGGGGGAATCGATTCTGACACAAAGATGGCCGCCATCCGCAAACTACTAGGCGAATGACCTATTAGATTGGTCAAAGGATGCTCCCTCCATTAAGGTATGTAGTTGCAAAATTTGGTAGAGATCGGATGATTAGGTTAATCGTAATTTGATTTAAGCTTTGAACATTCGTGTGGCCGCCATTACGTTTCAGTCAAGATGGCGGTGATATAAAACATGACACTGAGGTGCCCTTTGCTAGTACTACCTCTGTACCAAATTTCGTTCCATTCGGTTCCACCGTGTTCGAATTAATAGGGGGAATCAATTTTGACATAAAGATGGCCTCCATCCGCAAACTATTAGGTGAATGACCTATTAGATTGGTCAAAGGATGCTCCCTCCATAAAGGTATGTAGTTGCAAAATTTGGTAGAGATCGGATGATTAGGTTAATCGTAATTTGATTTAAGCTTTGAACATTCGTGTGGCCGCCATTACGTTTCAGTCAAGATGGCGGCGATATAAAACATGACACTGAGGTGCCCTTTGCTAGTGCTACCTCTGTACCAAATTTCGTTCCATTCGGTTCCACCGTGTTCGAATTAATAGGGGGAATCAATTTTGACATAAAGATGGCCGCCATCCGCAAACTATCAGGTGAATGACCTATTAGATTGGTCAAAGGATGCTCCCTCCATAAAGGTATGTAGTTGCAAAATTTGGTAGAGATCGGATGATTAGGTTAATCGTAATTTGATTTAAGCTTTGAACATTTGTGTGGCCGCCATTACGTTTCCGTCAAGATGGCGGCGATATAAAACATGACACTGAGGTGCCTTTTGTTAGTACTACCTCTGTACCAAATTTCGTTCCATTCGGTTGCACCGTGTTCGAATTAATAGGGGGAATCGATTTTCACACAAAGATGGCCGCCATCCGCAAACTATTACGCTGATGACCTATTGGTTTGGTCAAAGGATGCTCCCCCCATAAAGGTATGTTGTTGCAAAATTTGGTAGAGATCGGATGATTAGGTTAATCGTAATTTGATTTAAGCTTTGAACATTTGTGTGGCCGCCATTACGTTTCCGTCAAGATGGCGGCGATATAAAACATGACACTGAGGTGCCTTTTGTTAGTACTACCTCTGTACCAAATTTCGTTCCATTCGGTTGCACCGTGTTCGAATTAATAGGGGGAATCGATTTTCACACAAAGATGGCCGCCATCCGCAAACTATTACGCTGATGACCTATTGGTTTGGTCAAAGGATGCTCCCCCCATAAAGGTATTGTGCCCATTTAGCAAGAAATATGCCAATCACAGTATACCAGCGTAGCTCAATTCGGGATTTCGGGGCAGCGGTAAGTTCCCCCACTCTGTGACTCACATATTTTGGATTAATTAGAGGATACACTTGCAAAAATAACAACAAAATCAACTCCTATTTAAACACATTTAATTAATAAAATTAATGGCGCTACAAACACTTTAACAATTTAATTACTGACCCAATAATCAACTGCTTGTTACAAATGAACAAGGAATCACAAATATAAACAAATATTGTATTCAAAAACCTGTGGTTTCCACATAAACCAACAATTCTTACTTAGTCTCACTTCCATAAAGCACTAACATTAAGTTTACATAACTCCGAGCTCTTTGGCTCCATGCATTTACATTATTAAGGTGTCATTCTTGTACACCTCAAACACTATCCTTTATATTTTCTTATTTCTCAAAAACAAATATATAATTATATTTAAAATCTATGTTAATTATCTAACTCAATATTTTGGGCATGTCCACACATTCAGTTATTATCATCTCTCTTTATTTCACAAATATATTAAGGTAATCAGAAAATCAATTGTGTACTCCAGAGCGTGAAGGTACTTGACACAGTCAAAAAACTATAGTTACTCCCGAACTCAGTTGCCTTCAATCAACTCGTGGAATCCCACGTCCATACATTATTACAATAGGGATTGTTATTTATCTCTTATGTCTTAATAGACCATTATCATATAAGAAACTACGATCTGAACCGGCAAACGAAATATCCATCTATAAAGACCTCGGTTCAACGCCCGGGTCGTTAACAACTTTAAACACTCCTGGTGTATTCATTCTCTTTACAACAGCTTACGAGACGGTCTCTGTTCCCTCTCGCTTTAAGAGAGCTAGACTCTACTACTTGGGGTGCGATTTATGACCACGTAGGGTGACGGCGACTCCCTGTCTGACCCAACGTTAGTAGCTTATTTCCAAGGCTTTCAAAACAAACCTTCCCATTATATCCAGTTCTGGGGAGACCAGGCTTTACTGTACCGTATTCATTCAAACAACTATTCTTTGGTTCAAAGACCATCTTCGTATCCTTGGCATTTATTAATTATGAGAGGGTCCTCATTGATTGGGAAGATTAATACACATACGACGACGGAGAATTTAAGGGGCTTTTATCATAAGAAGATTCTGCATTCGAATCTGTTCACGTGCCTCGGGAACCAATCCCTTACAGAGGACTTACACAAAATGCGATTTAGAGTCGGCCGTGGCCCATATGACATACGCTCAATAATACCATATATTAGCTCCCTTTTTAAATACATACACAATGCCTCGTGATACTATGTCACAAATAGAGGACTTATACAATTATCAATTCACTGCAACCAACTACCCTCCATAAGTAATGTACCAAGTATTTTAACCACTACGCGTTCCTAGCGTGACACTTTAATATTATATTTGCGCTCATTATGCGCTATGCATTATTTTAAGCCGAAAATGTCTTCCCAAGAACTGATAAAATCTCTTTAGTAACAATTCATATTATTTTAATTCACATATTAATCTTTCCGTTGTCGATAAATCGCTCCCTGTTTTAAAATATTCCATTGAACCTCATCTCTTACACATACGTTAAGGCTTAACGTTCTTATGTTCATATCAATTTATTTGATTTTTATTTAACATTTCCATATTTAATTATTATTATGATCTTTATTCTTTATACAAGCTCAAAAGCTATTTCTTTCATATCTCAACTTTACTTTATTTCAATGTCTTTCATGATAATTAATGATATTTCGCTTGCTCTTATGACATTTGTTAAATACATTAACCCTTTATTCACATATTTCCTCTACGGGATTTATTCTTTACATAATTATTTATAATTTCTCAATTTTTTTATTATCGTTCAGTCCGTGTTCTTGATTATTCAGTATTTATTTATTTAAACACATCCCTTTCACTCAAAAACTCCGGTGGGTTTGTACACAATCCATTTCTGACACCAAAATAAAATGAATTTAGTACTCACATATTTTCCAGATCATCCTATGATCTTAAATCTGGTGCGGTGCTTCATTTTTGGGCCCACTTTGAACTTTTTACTCCATATTAAAGGTATTCATCTTACGTAAAAACACTTTTTGACATATATTTAAAACACTTAACATTGACGACATTTTTATATACTGATGTGTCCCTTTTGAACACATGATAAACACTAAAACTATTAATTTAACACACAATCTTGATTAATTTTACACTTCACAATTCTCGATCACTAGGCCGTGTTTCTGAGCCTATCACACGTGATCTTCTTAAATTCCCGTTTCCAAGGGTGAAATTTATTCGATGTCGGCTTCCTATCCTGCAGAATGCGAAAGTCCCGAAACATCTACTGTTCCCTGGAGTCCAATTCTGCTACTCCTATCCTGGATGACCGGCTATTTATCTAGCTTGAACGGCTTCTTTGTAGATCTGTCTATCGATCCTAACGAAAGTCTATACGGATCGAGGTCCTCTCAAAGACCTATAGATTTAGTTTATAGCAGCTAGCACTTCTCAATTCTAGTATTTTTAGAATAGTTCGCCTGCTTTCTGGAGATAATGTTTATAGTCTCCTATCTTCTTTTTTTGAACTGTTTTAACACTCCTACGTTTTTGATATCCGTTCCGAACCTTATTCTGTTCTTCCCTTTTAGGTTTCTTTAATTTAAATAACAGTTTATCTGTCTGGTACGATACTTCCGTACGTTATGATCCATTCGTTCGTACATTTAACGACCTATCGCCTTTAAGTCCGATGTTCGCAGCCTGCTCTGACTATATCTTACGAATTTTTACTTTAACTTGTATACAATCGGGCCTAAATCCTATAATTAGGATTTTCCTAATATTTCACTACGGCGATACTTTAAAATTTCGTCTTGACCACTCCTTATGGAGGCAAGCAAGTCGTTAATACTGTGACGCCTGTGGCTATCGGATCTTACTTCTGCGGTGTAACACAACTTTTCTCCCCTCAAGGAGTACTGGTAGCTGTTTTCGATGTAACGCAGAGTTACGTCCCCTCACGGACTGTCGGAATGACTACTTCTACGTCGTTGTGCAGCACTTCCCCTCAAGGAGTGCTCGTATGACTGCATGGTTGGCTTGGAAACGCCCGAAGCTTTATACTATTTTACTACAAAAAAATAAGACTCTAGCCTTTTCTGTGGTCAACTTCTAAAATAATGGTGCCACAAATATAAAAATTATACCTTCCGAAAGCTCTTCTTCTCAATGTCACATCATCTCATTGCACCTAAGAATCGATCGTGCAATTCGGAGATATTAATTAATTTCTCGTCCTCAATTGTGTGGGTGTTGCATTCCTTTTGCTCTCTCCCCTCCATAGAGGCTTAGGTAATTCCCCAATGACGTCGTCTTACGTCGGCAGTTTTTTTCTGCGCAATTATTAAATGGTTTCTCTTTACTGAAAAATCTCTCATTCAAAATGATTCACTGTACTGTACTTGTTTACTCATTATTATGCTCGTAAACGTGTTAATTTTAATTATTCCTCTTCTGGCGCATAAGCGGCGTTGTCAATTTCCAGCAACGTCAGCTCGAATTCCGATTCAGGCTTCCTTGTCTATCACGGTGGAAATTTCCATTCAGTTATTAATACTCGTGACCAGCCCTCTCTTGAATGTCGAGTGGGGTGATCTCATCTAAAGAACATCTGTCCCTAGTCGCTTGCACAATGTTAAGCTATAATCCTGGCTTAAAATCTCTCTCCGTTCCTTTAGGAAACTATACGTTTCTTTCATTTCTTCCTTAAGGACATGGGTTCGACCTTCCATGGACCCTATGGCACATGGGTTCATCTCTCCCCTCCTTAGGTAAATAAATTTTCGAAAATTCTTGAGGAAATTTATTTCAATTTAATTTTGTATTTCTTTATTCGTCGAAGCCATCATAACGTCATCCGTATTTACTGTTGTTTTTACTTCTTTTAAGTCGTATCCGGTAATTGTGTATGTCGGGTATGCTCTGTCCCTACCCTTTCTTTCTTTCTTTATTTGTCTGGACTTTAGGTTCCCAGAACCTCATTCTCCCTTACGGGTTTGGTCTATCCCTACCCGTTTCCTTATTTCATCATTTTCTTTTCTTAAATTGGAATTTTCTTCTTCAATAAATTCAATTATTTCTTTAATTTCCCAATATACTTTCTCCAATTCGCATTCGCACTCGAATGCTTGAGCTCTATTTTCTATTTCTTCCTTATTCTTGTTTATGTCAAAAGCGGATTCATCTCTAAATGTTTCCATGACCAGGGCTTGTTCATTTTCTTCATCAAAATCTTCGGGAGGGTAATATAATTTCAAATTTGCTGAATTCATGGTCACTTCGTGATCCGTTTCACAGTGCCGAATTCTATATGCGTTATTCCTCAAATCTCTGATTATCTGATATGGTCCGTGGTACATTTTCTGGAACTTCTTGTACACACGGTTCCCTGGATCCGAAATGGCTGGTCTTTTCACTAACACCATTTCTCCTGCTAATAATGGTCGATGATACCTCTTATGCCAATTTCTTCTCTGCCTCCTGTCGGCTTGAGCTTTTAGATGCTCAAAGGCTCTCCTAATTCGTACATCTCTTCCCGGCTGAGCGTCTGCTGGCCTAGGAATTACCAGATTCCAAGGTCTTTCTGGTTGCTCATTCCGATGTAACGTTATGGGTATCTCTCCTGTGGATTCATGGATTGTATTATTTATACAAAATTCGATAATATCCAAAATATCTATCCACTTCCAATTTTCTTCGGCACAGTATATTCTACAATACTTGGCCGTTTCTCTCATAACTCTCTCTACAGGGTTTGCCTCAGGATGGCGAATACTTGACAAAATTTGACGTATTCCAAGTCTTTCTAATTCTCGTCTAAACTCTACACTGGTGAAACAACTGCCGTGATCCGACAACAAATTCTCAGGTTTCCCCAGAATCGGTATCACTTTTTCTTTAAGTCGTTTTAACACCTGTTTGGTACTCGTCTTCTGTATGGGAGCAAGGACAACCATTTTAGTGAAGACATCCATAGCCACCATTATGTGTCGATTTCCTCTTCTTGCCTTTGGCAAAGGTCCAAAATTATCAATAGATATGATTTGGCCGGGCCTTTCGGGCAACAATGGTATAGGCTTCTGTCTCATCAGAAATGCATTAGGTTTAATCCTTTGACATAGATCACATGTCTTTAGCGTGTCCCTTACAGTTTCTCTCAGTCTCGGCCATATAAATGCTTCTTTCAGCATCGAGACTGTTTTGTCGACTCCCATATGTCCGAACGATCTATGGGCTAACCATACTATTTTCCTCTGCAAAATTGCAGGTACAACAATCCTTAATTTCGTATGGTCAGAGTCCACAAACTTATATAATAACCCATTATAAAACGTGTAATCTTGTGCTATCTTCTCAGCTTCCGTGTACGCTGGTGTTCCTCTTATCAAGCTTCCCTCAAGGAATGATATGAGCATGTTCATCCATGGATCCTCCCGTTGCCTTTGACTAATGCTTCTTAACTCATTAAGAGTACGCTGATCCCTGTCTTCCAAATCTATAGCCATTACTTCCTCTTCTATGGACTCTGGCTGTCTACTTAAGTAGTCTGGAACTATGTTCTCTTTTCCTGGGCAGTACTCTATCTTGACATCAAATTGTTGAATATATAAAGCCCAACGCATCAACCTTTGACTGGATAAATCAGTCTTCATCAAAAAGGTTAAGGCTTTATGATCCGTCCTTAGAATGACCTGAAACCCATATACGATCTTCCGCCAATATTGCAACGCGTGCAATATCGCTAACAGCTCGATCTCGCTGATCGTATAATTTTTCTCGTGTGGTTTCAGTCTCCTACTTGTGAAAGCTAGATAGTTCTTCTTATCAGGGTTTTCCGGGTTCTCCTGATATAGCATTGCCCCTATTCCAATCTGGGATGCGTCTGTCTGAATGATAAATCTCTGATTAAAATCAGGATATCCTAGCTTCACGTAATTTAAGAGCATTTCCTTGGCCTCCACGAATGCTTTTTCTGCTTCCTCCGTCCATTTCCACTTGCCCCCCTTCTTCAGAAGGTCCTGTAGTGGTGCAACAGTCTTGGTGTATGATGGACAATGTCCTGAGAAGAACCCAATCAATCCCAAAAACTGGCGAACGTTCTTCACTTTCAAAGGCCTTGGAAAATCCCTTATCGATTCCAATTTGCCTGGATTTGGTTTAACACCATCCTTGTCAATCACATGCCCTAAAAATGTCACTTGCCTTTGACAAAAATTCGACTTCTTTAAATTTATCTTAAAATTTGCCCTTTTTAGGTCTTCTAATAATTTCTTCAAATTAACTAAATGTTCCTCAATGTTCTCCGAGGTAAGCAAAATGTCATCTACGTATCGGATAGTGCAATCTTTCACTTCCTCTGACAGGTTTCGATCAAGCGCTCTTATTAATGCCGATCCTGCAGTCTTTAATCCAAACGGACATCTTCTAAAGCAGTATGTTTGTTGATCGAACTGAAATCCAGTCAACAAGCTGGTTTTCTCTTCCAGTTCGAGATGATGATACGAAGAAGTCATGTCAATATTTGTAAAAATCTTCTTGCCTTCAAACTTCCTCAGTATTTCTTTTATGGGTGGTGCCGAATCATTTTCTGGTATGATTTTTGCATTTAAATTTCTGGCATCTAAACACACCCTTACTGAGCCATCCGGTTTACTCACAATCACTAATGGACTAACATATGGTGTCGCCATCTTTTCTATAACACCTGCATTCATCATCTCCTGCAGTGTTTTCTTGGTTTGTGGGTAATGTTTTTCCGCAACCGTGTATGGTTTTTGTTGGAACGGTGCCCAATCGTTGACTTGGAACGCGTATTTAAAATTTTCAATCTTCCCTGGCTTGGAATCAAATACGTCCCTATAATCCAATAATAATTTCTTTAACTGTTCCTTAATTTCGAGGCTGACTTTAGCTTCCTCCACTTTTCCTGACAGGTTGGTCTCGAACTCATTTTCCACATTATCTTCGAGTTCTATGTTGAGGACTTCAAATATCCTTTCTATGTCCTTATAATCTTCCTCAATCACTTCTTCCATATGCCATACCTGTTCTGCTATTTTCGCATCCTGTTCCTGTAGGTTAATGTTTTGTTCATCCACATCCTCTCTTTGAATTCTAATACAGTTTTGCGCTAGGTCTATAATGACCTTGTTCTCACGGATAAAATCAATACCTAATATGACATTATACGGTAATTGACTTACCAGCAAAAAGCACTGCGAAATTTCAGCGTTACCCATGATTAAATCAATGTATACCTGAAATTTACATGTCAAAGATTTTTCAGGGATAATTCCCTTAATCTTTACACTTGATGTGGGAATCTTTAGTACTCGGCCCCTTGTTTCCAATTCATTTAAAAGGGTTTGTGTAATTAAACTTATTGTGGATCCAGTATCAATCAATGCTCTGACCAGTAATCCTTCTATCCTAAGCATAATTATAGGTAGTTCTCTTTTAACAGGTGGGATTCCTTCCACATCCTCGTTAATTAGTTCATCTGGTCTGGCTATCCAATTTACAATTTCTACCTCCTCCCAGCTCCTGGTATGTTTCCACTTTTGACAATTTAAATTTGGAGTTTTTTTTAATCCTGAGGGCTCCCTTTTCCCTCACTCTTTAACTGAGCTTGTAGTTCCAAGCTTTGAGCTCCGTCTAGTCGGTCGGGTGATTTCCGGTTCTTGATTGCCTCACTCCAACGGACTTTTTGCCTATCAGGTTCATCTGGTCTTTCGTTCATATAACGAAGACTCTCCTGATATCTTTCTTCTATTTCGGCCCGATATTCATCATCCCTATCGTCTGGCCTTACATTTCTCCTGGGATAATTCTCCCATTTCTTTCTGTTGTCCGGCCTTTGCTGGTTATTGTTATAGGGTCGGCTTTCCTGTTGCCTATAACCCGTAGTTCTAGGATTTCTTCCTCGATATCCTCCCCGGTAATATGGCTGTATCCTTCTAGGCTCCTGGTGCCCATACTCTCGATCTCGTCCTTGAGTATCCGTACTGGTGGACTGATTCCTGGTCGCTGGTTTTTCTCCAGTTTCCTGACTGCTGGCCATGTGTACTTGCTCAGTTTGTCTTTGATGCCGAGGAGTTACGTGCGAAGTCGTCATATCTAATTGACGTAATACACTCTCCACTTCCACAGCACTTCTGGCTTTGGATGAGATTAGCAGCCTCTGAATCTCATATGGAAGCTGTCTTGCAATGGCGGCACACAGGTCGTTTTCTGCCGGAGCAATATCCAGTTCGCGGAATTTACACAGCTGAGCGGTGAAAAATTCCGAGTATTTAGTGGGTGCATTGGTGCTGTACTTCCTAGAGTACAGATCTAGCCTTAAATTTTCTTGGACATCTGCTGCCCAATATCGCTTTAAAAATGCTTCCCTAAAGCCTTCCACCGTATCAAAAGTGTATCTGAAGCTTCTGAACCAGGTGAGACAATCACCTGCCAACAGCTTTTCAATAGCTCTCAGTCTCCGATCCTGAGGAACCTTCATTTCATTTAGATACTCTGCCACTTCTTTTAGCCAGTATTTTGGAGTAATAGACATGTTATTACCCGTAAACTTTACTGGTCTATCCTCATTGGATTTAATAATGTTTATTATTTGGCCATTTGTCTGATTCGTGTACGGGGTTGACATCGCCATTGGATATCCTGGGTTCTTATAAGGGCTCTCCCCTCCTAAGTCCCTCTCCGTATCTGTGCCTTGTTCACGGGAATCTACCCATCCTGTCTTTGGAAACTCCTCCTGATTTTCGAATTCTAACTTCCTTTCTCTTCGGGCACTTTCTTCATTTGCCATGAGTTGGATTTCCATTTGACTATTCTTAAGTTCCGTCCTCTCCAATCGGGATCTTAATTCATTCTGAATTCTTTCTTGATTCCTTTTAATATCTTCCTCTACCTTTTGGAATTTGAATTTCTCATCCCTGAAGCTATCCCTAAATTCATTTATTTGGTCTTCTACCTCTTTCTTAATGATCTTAGCCTGTTGGTCTATAATTTCTGGCTTAACGTCACCTATGGTCTCCAGGCCCTCTCGTATCTCCTTTATTTGCTTCTCCACTTCTTTTCGTTCTTTGACCATATCTATTTTCATTCCTTCAAGCTTTCCCTCAGTTTTCTCTTGACTCTTATACAATTTCATCATTTCATCTTGGACCTGATTTACTTCCTTATTGGTTTTTCCTACATGAACCTTTAATGTTCCGATGGTTTCCTGAACCTCAATAATACCCTGACTTATTTCATTTATTTTATGGGTACTTTCCTTACTTTCGTTCTCTCGTTGTTTTCTTTCACTCTGGAGATGCCCCTCGTATATACCTAATCTTTGATCTACTTTCGTTTCGTATGTCTTCAGATTCTCATCTACCTGCTTAGTAAAATGATCAATCTGATCTTTCATCCCCTGAACATCCTTTATATTTTGATTTTTCATCTCAATTACCTCAGTCTGAACTACACTGATTTTGTTCTCGAGGGTCCCTACTTTCTCCTCAACCTTTCCAAATCGGGTTCCTAGCTTATTCACGCTTTGTTTTATTTCCTCCCGGGAGGCCTCACAAATATCGCTGTTAGATTTTATCTGAGCTTTCAACTCTTTCTGCACACCTTGGATCTGGGTTACAAGTTTCTTTTCACAATCATCACCCTTTGTTTCTATGTTAATTAATTTAGTTTCTATAGAACCAAACTTATTTTCCATGGTACCAATTTTACCCTCAATACTTTTAAAATGATTTTGACATTTATTTTGGGAATCTACCATATTTTTGTTCATAGTATCTAATTGGGCTTGCAATCCGGAATGGAATCCTTTATTTTCCTCTTTAATCTCACTTGCGATTTCCCCTTTTAACTCAGTTAACTTGTCCCCAAACGTGGTGTCAAAACCTTGGAACTTGTTATTTATTTTATCTATCTCAGCCTTTACTTCATTGTTCATTGTTACACAGTTAGCCTCGATAGCTTCTAACTTAGTTTCCATGGTATTACTTTTAACTCCGATAGCTTCTAATTTAATCCCCATGTTATCACTTTTAACTTCGATAGCTTCTAATTTCGTTCCCATCTTAGCACTATCAGTTTTTATTGACTCCAAACTTTCATTTATGGATTCGAACACTTTGTTATTTTCATTCTTTTGGAGACTCAATATATTGTTTATAGCTCCTAACCCTTCTTTATTATCAGTCTGTTGGCTATCCAACTTATTGTTTATGGCCTCCCAGAGCCGTTGCATCTCTTCACTAAATGCCATCTTATGAGAATACAGTGGGCCACTAATGCCACCACACTAGTACATGCTTGAGAGATGATACTCTGAATCCATGTGTCCCAATTTCTTTAAAATATTACTTTGGTACGGGTATTCACTCACAACGTACCCTTTTGATACTTTTATTCAATTTCATAAACCTTTATGGAAGTGTTTAAAATTCAAAATTTCGAAAAACCATTTTTTTCAAAAATGAAAATTTTGATTTTTCGAGAAAACTCGGGTTTTCCCTAGGAAAACTCAGCCCTACGTACTGGGCGCCATGTTTACGTTTGCTAGAGGCCCCACGTTGAAGCCACTATGTTTACTTTTGCTAGGGGGTTTGTAATATAATATATTCAGGGCTGCTCGGTATGAGTTTCCAGGGACCCATGCGGTCAGTTAATATTTTACGTTGTAGCTATTCCTATCATTACTTTAATTTTACATGATATGACCGACTTAAGTGTTCCTCTAGTTATTAATCCAGCACATTATTTATATATCCCCATGTGCCCATTTAGCAAGAAATATGCCAATCACAGTATACCAGCGTAGCTCAATTCGGGATTTCGGGGCAGCGGTAAGTTCCCCCACTCTGTGACTCACATATTTTGGATTAATTAGAGGATACACTTGCAAAAATAACAACAAAATCAACTCCTATTTAAACACATTTAATTAATAAAATTAATGGCGCTACAAACACTTTAACAATTTAATTACTGACCCAATAATCAACTGCTTGTTACAAATGAACAAGGAATCACAAATATAAACAAATATTGTATTCAAAAACCTGTGGTTTCCACATAAACCAACAATTCTTACTTAGTCTCACTTCCATAAAGCACTAACATTAAGTTTACATAACTCCGAGCTCTTTGGCTCCATGCATTTACATTATTAAGGTGTCATTCTTGTACACCTCAAACACTATCCTTTATATTTTCTTATTTCTCAAAAACAAATATATAATTATATTTAAAATCTATGTTAATTATCTAACTCAATATTTTGGGCATGTCCACACATTCAGTTATTATCATCTCTCTTTATTTCACAAATATATTAAGGTAATCAGAAAATCAATTGTGTACTCCAGAGCGTGAAGGTACTTGACACAGTCAAAAAACTATAGTTACTCCCGAACTCAGTTGCCTTCAATCAACTCGTGGAATCCCACGTCCATACATTATTACAATAGGGATTGTTATTTATCTCTTATGTCTTAATAGACCATTATCATATAAGAAACTACGATCTGAACCGGCAAACGAAATATCCATCTATAAAGACCTCGGTTCAACGCCCGGGTCGTTAACAACTTTAAACACTCCTGGTGTATTCATTCTCTTTACAACAGCTTACGAGACGGTCTCTGTTCCCTCTCGCTTTAAGAGAGCTAGACTCTACTACTTGGGGTGCGATTTATGACCACGTAGGGTGACGGCGACTCCCTGTCTGACCCAACGTTAGTAGCTTATTTCCAAGGCTTTCAAAACAAACCTTCCCATTATATCCAGTTCTGGGGAGACCAGGCTTTACTGTACCGTATTCATTCAAACAACTATTCTTTGGTTCAAAGACCATCTTCGTATCCTTGGCATTTATTAATTATGAGAGGGTCCTCATTGATTGGGAAGATTAATACACATACGACGACGGAGAATTTAAGGGGCTTTTATCATAAGAAGATTCTGCATTCGAATCTGTTCACGTGCCTCGGGAACCAATCCCTTACAGAGGACTTACACAAAATGCGATTTAGAGTCGGCCGTGGCCCATATGACATACGCTCAATAATACCATATATTAGCTCCCTTTTTAAATACATACACAATGCCTCGTGATACTATGTCACAAATAGAGGACTTATACAATTATCAATTCACTGCAACCAACTACCCTCCATAAGTAATGTACCAAGTATTTTAACCACTACGCGTTCCTAGCGTGACACTTTAATATTATATTTGCGCTCATTATGCGCTATGCATTATTTTAAGCCGAAAATGTCTTCCCAAGAACTGATAAAATCTCTTTAGTAACAATTCATATTATTTTAATTCACATATTAATCTTTCCGTTGTCGATAAATCGCTCCCTGTTGTAAAATATTCCATTGAACCTCATCTCTTACACATACGTTAAGGCTTAACGTTCTTATGTTCATATCAATTTATTTGATTTTTATTTAACATTTCCATATTTAATTATTATTATGATCTTTATTCTTTATACAAGCTCAAAAGCTATTTCTTTCATATCTCAACTTTACTTTATTTCAATGTCTTTCATGATAATTAATGATATTTCGCTTGCTCTTATGACATTTGTTAAATACATTAACCCTTTATTCACATATTTCCTCTACGGGATTTATTCTTTACATAATTATTTATAATTTCTCAATTTTTTTATTATCGTTCAGTCCGTGTTCTTGATTATTCAGTATTTATTTATTTAAACACATCCCTTTCACTCAAAAACTCCGGTGGGTTTGTACACAATCCATTTCTGACACCAAAATAAAATGAATTTAGTACTCACATATTTTCCAGATCATCCTATGATCTTAAATCTGGTGCGGTGCTTCATTTTTGGGCCCACTTTGAACTTTTTACTCCATATTAAAGGTATTCATCTTACGTAAAAACACTTTTTGACATATATTTAAAACACTTAACATTGACGACATTTTTATATACTGATGTGTCCCTTTTGAACACATGATAAACACTAAAACTATTAATTTAACACACAATCTTGATTAATTTTACACTTCACAATTCTCGATCACTAGGCCGTGTTTCTGAGCCTATCACACGTGATCTTCTTAAATTCCCGTTTCCAAGGGTGAAATTTATTCGATGTCGGCTTCCTATCCTGCAGAATGCGAAAGTCCCGAAACATCTACTGTTCCCTGGAGTCCAATTCTGCTACTCCTATCCTGGATGACCGGCTATTTATCTAGCTTGAACGGCTTCTTTGTAGATCTGTCTATCGATCCTAACGAAAGTCTATACGGATCGAGGTCCTCTCAAAGACCTATAGATTTAGTTTATAGCAGCTAGCACTTCTCAATTCTAGTATTTTTAGAATAGTTCGCCTGCTTTCTGGAGATAATGTTTATAGTCTCCTATCTTCTTTTTTTGAACTGTTTTAACACTCCTACGTTTTTGATATCCGTTCCGAACCTTATTCTGTTCTTCCCTTTTAGGTTTCTTTAATTTAAATAACAGTTTATCTGTCTGGTACGATACTTCCGTACGTTATGATCCATTCGTTCGTACATTTAACGACCTATCGCCTTTAAGTCCGATGTTCGCAGCCTGCTCTGACTATATCTTACGAATTTTTACTTTAACTTGTATACAATCGGGCCTAAATCCTATAATTAGGATTTTCCTAATATTTCACTACGGCGATACTTTAAAATTTCGTCTTGACCACTCCTTATGGAGGCAAGCAAGTCGTTAATACTGTGACGCCTGTGGCTATCGGATCTTACTTCTGCGGTGTAACACAACTTTTCTCCCCTCAAGGAGTACTGGTAGCTGTTTTCGATGTAACGCAGAGTTACGTCCCCTCACGGACTGTCGGAATGACTACTTCTACGTCGTTGTGCAGCACTTCCCCTCAAGGAGTGCTCGTATGACTGCATGGTTGGCTTGGAAACGCCCGAAGCTTTATACTATTTTACTACAAAAAAAATAAGACTCTAGCCTTTTCTGTGGTCAACTTCTAAAATAATGGTGCCACAAATATAAAAATTATACCTTCCGAAAGCTCTTCTTCTCAATGTCACATCATCTCATTGCACCTAAGAATCGATCGTGCAATTCGGAGATATTAATTAATTTCTCGTCCTCAATTGTGTGGGTGTTGCATTCCTTTTGCTCTCTCCCCTCCATAGAGGCTTAGGTAATTCCCCAATGACGTCGTCTTACGTCGGCAGTTTTTTTCTGCGCAATTATTAAATGGTTTCTCTTTACTGAAAAATCTCTCATTCAAAATGATTCACTGTACTGTACTTGTTTACTCATTATTATGCTCGTAAACGTGTTAATTTTAATTATTCCTCTTCTGGCGCATAAGCGGCGTTGTCAATTTCCAGCAACGTCAGCTCGAATTCCGATTCAGGCTTCCTTGTCTATCACGGTGGAAATTTCCATTCAGTTATTAATACTCGTGACCAGCCCTCTCTTGAATGTCGAGTGGGGTGATCTCATCTAAAGAACATCTGTCCCTAGTCGCTTGCACAATGTTAAGCTATAATCCTGGCTTAAAATCTCTCTCCGTTCCTTTAGGAAACTATACGTTTCTTTCATTTCTTCCTTAAGGACATGGGTTCGACCTTCCATGGACCCTATGGCACATGGGTTCAGTATGTTGTTGCAAAATTTGGTAGAGATCGGATGATTAGGTTAATCGTAATTTGATTTAAGCTTTGAACATTTGTGTGGCCGCCATTACGTTTCCGTCAAGATGGCGGCGATATTAAACATGACACTGAGGTGTCCTTTGCTAGTGCTACCTTTGTACCAAATTTCGTTCAATTCGCATTCACCGTGTTCGAATTGATAGGGGGGGACAGACATTCAGAGTACACACACTCACACACACACACACACACACACAGACAGACACACTTTTTTCGCCCTGTGTTGATCTCATAAGTCTACTTTCATTTTTTGCAAAAATCGAAAGTAGGCTAAAAAATAGGAGGAGAGTCCCACAAAAGTTATGAATTTAACTTTAAATGCACTTAGAGGCGGTTGCCACTGCAAATTCGCTCTCTGATACCTAAAGTGGGTAAGGACCTGGTCGAAGCTGACGGGAACCGCAGCTAGGACTTGGGCGGTTTGCCAGAGAAAGGCTTTAGCGTATTCCCTCTCAAGCATGCATATGCCTACTATGGGGAAGGGTGATGGTCTGGCAAGACTGAGAGTAACAGATTTATTGTATGTCTGTTCAAAGAAATTCGTTTTTGCAAAGTAATTCGAAGAATGCCAATAATTTGAATCAGGTTTGATATTTACAGTTTTCGAAGTTATAGAGTTCCTGAAAAAGCGACCAAGTGCTTTCAAGAAGGATAGCGATAAAAATTATATCTTGGGTAGTAGTTTTGGTAAGTGAACCAATGGTTGCATTTGGAAATGGCTAAGCTTTTACTCAGCAAGGATCCGGCTAAAAGTTTAGACAAAGAGAAACACTTATCTTTTGGAAAACCAACCATAAGTTTTCGGAGAGGATCTCCACAAGCAGGTAGCTGGCGTAGCGAGCTATACTTGCCTTACTGGCCAGTTAGAATTAGCTATTAAAGCTAAGAGAAACTTTAACGAGATTACCACTAAGAGTTCTTGCTCAAATGCAACGAGTGGTGAAAGCCCTATCAATAGATGTAATGGCATTGAGTAGGGAGAGCCAAGGAAGACAGGATCTTGCCTAACCGTTGTATTAGAGAAATGATAAATCCAAAAACAAATATTTAATTTATTTAAGGCAAAAGAGTCTAATAAATTTGACAAGTATATAGTTTCAATTTTTAGTAACAATTTGGGGTCGCAGACCTCCTAACATTTAAAGTTTGCTCCAGGCAATTAACAATTCTTTAGGTTTCAAACCTTATATATGTACTAAAATCTTTGTAAGATTTAAAAAAGACAAATGAAGTGATTAAAGTTTAAACATTAAATTGAGTACAAGGCGTGTACTTTAAGAAATGTCCATGTAACTATTTTAGAAAAAGTTACAACTTCGAAAATAACAAACAATAAAAGAAAGCGGGTTGAATAAAGGAGAAGTTCCTATAACTTCTTATATTTATATAGAATTACTGTTGGTTATTATACAAATAAGGGCAGGTCACTTACTGTGATACCTGATGAGAAAGTCAAAAGGAAGGTTCTCGACCTCCTATGTTTAAGTAGGAATCACGAGCCAAATGGGGCCGTTTCCCTTCCTTGAGACCTTGAAATAACTCACTCATGAGTTGAAAGAATTGTTTTCCCTGATTATAAGGGAGAAACAATGTAAGCTTGAACCGTGTATAAAACACGTGGTTGTGCAGAAATTAATTAATGATAAACAAGCAAAATGGAAGGGCACTTCCGAAGAGTGACACCTCATAGAAAATGATCTAAAGTTACAATTTTATTAATATGGTTTGTTAGTAGAAGGTTGAGGAAAGATCAATTGGGATTTAGGATCAATGTTCATGGCCTTATTTAATGTAAACGGACGATCGCGACGCGGTAGAAAAGTTGAACAAGCACTAGTTATCACTATAGTCTTTTGAATAGATGGAAAATTCACTGTAGTAACACGAAAGTTTATGGCAAAGAAAGTTATTGCAATGATGAAAAAGGACTGGTTGCACTAGATAGGCGAAAGTCTATTACTTGAGAAAGTTGAGGATTACAATTAAATGCGCCATAGAACATTCCAACGGTGGAAGAAAATTCGCTATTGAGCTTTAATTCAGAAGTGAGATTCTTCAATTTTAAATAGTATTCTCACAAGTGAGTGAAAAATACATGACGGCAGGACTTGTAGATAAAGTACAGGATCTGGAAGGTTCCAGAACGATCTTAATAGAAGAATGGGGCCAAAGATAATCCAGCGGAGGAATTAGCTTGGTGATTTATAGACAGCTGGTATTAGATAATATCCCACGTGGTGAGAAGATTTCTCATTTAAATAGCTTAAGAAAAGCTACTTTCTATTAAGGTTGGCTTAGACAGACAAAAGCTCAACATGGCAAATCCCGCGAAGAATGATTACGGCCCCAAATAAGTAATCTCACGCTGTCTATAAAATATCGTTAAAAGCATGTAGAAGTTAAAACCGATGAAAATGAAGTTAAAACTTGAAGTAGGTACTTATCTTTGTTGCATGGCGAAGGTGAAGTTCCCTTTGACGAATACTTAATGTGCCAACATGGCGTAGAACGTAGAGAGTGCCTCTTGGTTTGAGGAGACTGGCTCTAGTTGAGCCTTGACTGACCGAGTCAACTGCCGACTTACAAGTGAGACCCACTCAGCGAAGCGCGGAGAGTCCAAGGAAGGGAAAAGAGTGGGGGTAGGAGACAAAAGGAATACATATCAGAATAGACAACTTATCAAAAATAAATGTTCTTCTTGATGAATGGTCTTCAAAGAGTTGATAGCAGGCGATACTAGCACAGCATGGTGAGTGAAAAAGTAGACGAAGTTCTCTTGCTCATGGAGATAATAGCTGGCGATGGTAACGAGATCTGATGGCCAAATGGAAAAGGAAGTCCTCTTGCACCAGGAAGAATTGAGGAGCTTCAGAGATTCGCTGCTAGATGACGCTAGGTGGGTCATGGAAGATATATATCTAGAACAGACTCACAATGACGTAAGAGACATGACCATCAAAGAGAAAATAGAAGATCACTGTTGGTCTTTGACAAAGAGGAAGGAATGAACATGCAAAGAGCATTAAAAATAATACTCTATCGTAACGTGTATTCCAAGAATACACCACAACGCCATTGACGAGATCACATTAATTTTTAGCCTACTTTTCACACTTTTCAAAAATGAGGAAAAAGTAGACTTATAAGATATATCCGGGAAAATGTGTCTGTCCTTCTGTCTGTCTGTCTGTCCTTCTGTCTGTCTGGCTGTGTGTGTGTGTCCCCCCCTATCAACTCCTAAACGGCTGCAGCAATCGAAACCAAATTTAGTATGAGTAAAGATGTATACCGGAATATCTTAGGCCCATATTTGAAAAAGATGCCAGTGCTACCAACTGCTAAAAAAACGCACTAGAAATTTGAGCTCCATGTTGGATATCTTGGAAGGTATACATGGGAGATATTCTAAAATTAGCACACATGTAGATAATACTATTTCAGTTTAATTTCCAGGTGGCCATACATGACAGCATTGCCAAAATAATTTTAAGCCTTCTGATAAGTCCAATTTTTAAATGCATATAACTTCTACACTATGAATTGGATTTCAACCAAATTTTGTATGTAATATGTGTACTTAAACATATATGACTGAGTGTATTCTTAAGAGACACCAGGGCTACCAACTGTTAATAATTGCTCTCTATTTTGTATCCAAATATATCAGAAAGTATGCAAGCCGACAGCTTTAAACTATGAACACGTAAATTACCCGACATTTTACATTAATTTGGAGTAACTTATATACGTCAGTTCTACCAACATGATTCTAAGCCTGCTGAAAGGACCAATTTTTAAATAACTTACATGTAACTTCTATACCAACAAATGGATTTCATCCAAAATTGGCACAAAAATATATAATATTTCAGATTATTTCTGACCAGCACTCGCATGACATTGTTGCCAACATGCTTTTACGTGTACTAATAGATCCAATGTCTAAATACATGTAACGTCCTTTGGACTTCAACCACATTTTGTATTCTGTACCTTAGGAGATGGAAGTAAGAATATATTCAGTCACCAGAGCTGCCAACAGTATTGCTCTATTAGGCTATATTATGCCTAGTATACCTTATTTCGAACTAATTAAGACATTTCGATATTACCCACTTAATTTCGTCATTATTCTAGATAGGTTCATATACTGTAGATTAATCTATGGCATGAATCTTAATTTTAAGAAAAGTAGGCTCTCTAGTTCGTCACGGAACTTCTTGTTCCATCTGACTATGAGGGAAGCGGCTAACTGGTAGCATGCTGAACTTCTATGCCCATGGTGCTGGTTCAAAGCCGGACAAAGTCGCCGGATTTTCTAAGAGCGCAAAAAATCCGTCAGCATGCTTTCCTTCGGAGGGGAAGTTACAACGTTCGTTGCAAGTTGCTGGTTGCGGTGGCATCTAGCAACCAAGTTCACAGCTAGGTGTCGTTGACGTTAGTATTTGGTACAAAATTAGGTACTACTACTTAAAATTGACCGTCTGCAGACCTTACCTGAATTACAGACTAATACAGTCATCACAAATAACACCGTTTATCAGACAGATTCTACACACACCCATGTACACGGGGTTACATGACCACCTTGTCGCAGCCCCTAAACTGAGGAACCAACCAACATCTCTGCGGGAGATAAAATTTTGCGTGAAGAAGTAGCAGGCTGTTAGATAGTTACACATTAGTTCCAAACCTTGCATAAGGACAGTGTGATCACAAGTATAAAAATTAACCCCAAATGACAAGAAGGTTACTATCCCCATAAGGCAGTAAAATGTTAAAAGTATGCATAGAAAGACGAAAAAATGTTAACTAACCTCCAATTGTAAAATACTTTCTCGCAATAAATGAGGTCTGATCCTCCTACGAAAACCTGCATATTTTGCCTGTTATAGCCTATCCCCTAGTTTGTCCGGTGAAATCTACCTCCGCCTTCCGGCGTGCCGAGAGGAATTTTTTATTTCTACGCAGTGCAGGCCTATATCAAGCCAAGATTTATACTCATAATTTTTAATACAGCATTGTAGTAAGATGTAGAATTGAAAGGAGGTGCGAATGAGTGCGTGTTTTTAATTTTAATGTTAATTGTTAAATTCATTTGTTGTTATTTTGTTTATAGTAGATTAGTTTACCTTTTTGTTAATAAATTTGTTCAGGTTGTTTTCCATTGTTGTTGGAGTGATTCATTTTAAATATAAGGAGCAGAGTATTGTGGGTATAGTATAGGCGAAGCTGAAGTCCCAGTCCCCGAGGTAAGTAAAGGTGAGTGCCCCGT
The DNA here is from genome assembly GCA_946902985.2 of Meconema thalassinum. NCBI lineage: Eukaryota > Metazoa > Arthropoda > Insecta > Orthoptera > Tettigoniidae > Meconema > Meconema thalassinum. The sequence goes on along the minus strand of OX336392.1, from coordinate 305,331,920 downwards.
GTAGTTGGTTGTTGATCCACAATATTCTTGTAACTGCTGTCTGTAAATCCCTAAAGACCATGTTGGAAGCGATTTCTAATGTTGTATATGCCGGAGCAATGAGAAATAGACAATCCAGCGGGGGCAATGGATATTCCAACAGGATCCTTTCCGGATTATTGGGTACAGTACCATCCCGGCATTTGCCCGAAGACGAAGTGGGAAACCACGGAAAACCACTTCGAGGATGGCTGAGGTGGGAATCGAACCCCCTCTACTCATTTGGAACACCCGAGGCTGAGTAGACCCCTTTCCAGTCCTCACACCACTTTTCAAATTTCGTGGCAGAGCCGGGAATCGAACCCAGGACCTCCGGGGCGGCAGCTAACCATGCTGACCGCTACGCTACGGAGGCGACATTATTTATTTATAGTATGGCTTTTAGTGCCGGGAGTGTCTGAGGACATGTTCGGCTCGTCAGAGAATGTAGCTGTTTCAAGCGGACACACTTAGGGTGAGCTACAAGTTCCGTTCAATTTCAAGTAGTTCCAAATTTCACTACCAGATGTCAATGATACATCGTGGTGAACGTTGGAACATTAATAGAGCGTTCCAACGAAATCTAACCTAGAAATTTAGCTTCACAGAAGTTTAGTCTGTGGAAGGATCTTTGACATGCCATAAATCTATGACATGGGACCACCGGCTTTACTTCCCCTCCGAAGGAAGGCATACTGAAGGATTATAAAGCTCTTAAAAATCCGACGACTTCGGCCGGGTTTGAACCCGCTATCTTGGGCACAGCAGTTCAGCATGCTACCAACTACGCTGCCGAAGCCGCTTGAAATGAATGAATAAATGAATGAATGAATAAATACGAACAAAGAAAATTATTTCAAATAAAGAAGAACGAAACAAGATTTATGGAGCAGTGAATGAGGAAGGAAGATGGAGATTACGGGAAAACGAAGAATTTGAGGAACTATATGGTCATCCTGATATAGTTTCGGAAGTAAAGAGTAATAGGCTAAGATGGGTGGGGCATGTGGAGAGAATGGCAGGTGATAGAGTGGTTAAAAGGGCCTATAGATGAAATCCAGGTAGAAGAATATGCAAAGTAAGACCTAAGGAACGATGGTTGGATGACGTGGAGGAGGACTTACGCAAAATGGGAGTAAGAAGATGGAGGAAACGTACAGAAGATCGTCAGGATTGGGCAACGATTGTTGGAGAGGCCAAGGTCCTACATGGACTGTAACGCCGAGGAGTAAGTAACTAAAGAAGAACGAATTTCTTGACTCATAATAAATATACGGTTATACCGAAAAATTAAAGTACAGTACTGACCCTAACCCACTCTCTCCTATAAAGCGGATGACGCAATCAGTAGCTACCACGTTGTCCGCTAACATAAGACTGATCGTATCCTAGAAGCCAAGGAGTAATTTCTAATTGTTCCTTTAATGACCAGATGAAATACACGAGCTGGGGAGCGTGATGGGCGCAGTGGCTTAGCTGCTCCTCTTTCACCAGGACGGCTGGGGTTCGAATCCCGGTGACAGCGGGGTGGAATTTTCACCTGAAAAATCACGTGGTGTCAGGAAGGGCATCCGGCCTTAAATCCCCGGCCAAAACCAAAATGAGCATGGTTGGCTCCGTCGGCGCCAATTAATTGGGAAAAGCTGAAGAAAGTATGTGCAGTATGAAATACACGAGCTGAACTGTAGTGTGAGTTCACTGATAGAGAATGGCGACCTTGAATATAGAGCATAACTCTGATTGTTGCGAGGTCTCACTCATTATCTGCCTGCGGTGAGTTGGTTTGACCTTACAGAATCAGGACAGTTGAGATAGCACCTTTACTGAAGGTTGAAGATTAATCCTTGGATAAATATATCAATAAATAGCAGGCATAGCTCTTCCGAGAAGTACGATTTGTACCCTGAGGGGCTTATGAGTGTTAACCAAGAAACCCCAGCGACGTCCTATGTTGCTTCCACAACACAAACGTCCGGATGGTTAGGTCCACTCCCAGGTGTAGCGACTAGCATTCTTGGATGTCGTCCCGGTGGTCCGGGTTCATTTCCTGGCTATTCCAAGAAATTTAATTCTGCTCTGAGGGCCTCGTGAGGCGAAACTGAGAAGAGGTGGGTTCGATTCCCTCCTCACCTTGGAAGTGGTTTTCCATGGTTTCCCCACTTCCATCCCAGGAAAATGGTAATTAACTTAAGGCCACGACCACCTCCTTCCCAAACCTCGCCTGTATTGCAAATACAGATAGCCAACACCATAACACATGTTACCAGGCAAATTCTACACACATCCAAGTACATGGGGCTACATGGCTCTAATATCGTAAAGCCCCTAACAAACAAACCAAACCCCGTGGCGCTACGGCCCTTTGGACTGAAGATTATGGTATGACGCATGGTCCTCACGAGTCTGAGTGCACCCCGTTCCAGCCGTCACATCAGTGTCTAAAATCCCTGACGGAACCGGGAATCGAACACGGAGCCTACGAGTCAGAGGCAAGCAAGCTACCCTAATACCACGGGGCCGGCAAATAAATTAACACCAACAACAATGGTTGGTTAGGAATTTATTTTTAGTTCAAATAAGCAGGCACAGGCAAATGGTACTCAATTATTAAAGTGGGTACCGTAGTTGTCGTTAATTCGTTCTAGGAATTTGCGACATCTTCGTCATCAGCCACGTACGCTTGTCTTATAACCTGTGGTGACTGTAGTAGTGTTCAGGCCGTATAGCGATCACGTGGGACAAGGTTTTCCTCATCCCTCCAGTTTTAATTAACCTGTGACGTAATTTTGTTATTACGGTATTAAAGTTACACATTTTGTAACCCTCCCAAAGAAAGCTCCGTGGAATTTAGCTAGCCCAATTTACTTTGTCTTTAGTGATTCAGATACTCTACTTAAATATAATATATATATTTTTGTCCTTCATTGGTTGTTCTTTTACTTCAATATTTTGATTACTGTGCATTAAAATGCCATTTTCGTTGTATCTGAAAGTGTTGAGGCACCCCAAGAATAAGCCATACTCCTCTCACAAATGTAAGAAGTTAAAGTATTGTTACGTGCCACCCCCCTAGTGGCACTTTTGTTAACTGGATTACGGTGGGTTGAAGCACAACACAGATTGTTCCTTTAAATGAAATAACTAACTTTATTGCGGCCAGAAAGATACAACACTCATCAGCAAATACAAGCAATTATTACCTTACTCCAGTTTCCTCACGGCGAGAGAACACTTCCCCTTTCACCTGCCAGTAAGCCGCAGAAGTTAATCCCTCGTAATGAGGTGGCCCCGTGCGTTGGCTGGAAATATCTGCACTCAGCCTGTCACCGTACTACACACTGTTTCACAATGCACCACAATGACCTCTGTCGCACTAGGTAAGCGCACTCGCTCAAAACACAGGCAGTCCCCTGTATGCCTCTCACTCCCTCGCTGTCAAGAAAATCGGCTTCACTAGGGGTTTCGCAAGTCACCACACTTCTGTCGCTCAGGATAAATGCTCGCACTAGCTCGTAAAACACACAACTGCTTGACAGGTCGCTCTTATATAGCAGGCCGGTGACTCAATAAATGCTTCTAGACCCATCCAGGGTTCACGGCTTCTGGAGGCTTCCTTCACTGGCTGAGTCACGAATATTCTGGACCATCCCTTTGTCCTAGTAGTCCTGTTGCATAAGGCGCACGCAATAAACTGAGGCAGAGCAGCCCAGCCCTGGGGCAGTTGTGACTCATGCGGCGAGCGATGAAACGAACTCACAGCCGTAACAGTATTTTTTTCTGAGATTGAATTTGAATCTTAATGCACCACAATGGGCCTTTGCACTTTAGCACGTTATTAATTAGATAGACAACTCGAGCAACTTTGTCATCTCCCTGGGAGAAAAACGAAAACACAATGGTTTATAAAATTAATTTATATGTCCTCTTTCTAATGTTTGTATACTGTTCCCTGGCTGTATTTACATCGAACAGAGGCCTATTAGGAAATGTCATAATAGTTTAGACATTCAATTACATAAAGTTGTCCACTCTTAAGTCCTTTTGCCACCGCGGACCCCTCGGCAAATTCGGGCCCCAGGGCTGGAGCCCCACTTGCCCTTCTATCTCGTCGGGCCTGGTAGTGTGTGTGTTGTTGTTTGAGTCTTCAGTCTTTCGACTGGTATGATGCAGCCCTCCATGCTTTCCTGTCCGAGCTAATCGTTTCATCTCTACATAGCTACCATACCCTACATCTCAGGCAATATGTTTAACATATTCTAACCAGGGTCTGCACCTCGAGTTCTTATCCTCGTCCCCTCCTTCCATAACTACGTTTGCTATTCTTGGGTGTCTTAGTATGTGTCCTACCAACCTATCTCTTCTCTTCATTAGCAGTCGCCACAAATATCTCTCCTCTACAATCGTCATAATACCTCTTCATTTGTAACCATATCTACTCATCTGATCTTCCTCCTTCTCCTGTAACACCACATTTCAAACGCTTCAATTCTCCTCTAAGTTTCACTTCCTAGAGCGCCAGACAAAGGCTTTCAAAAATGACTTCCTAATACCTATATTTGATGTCAACAGATTCCTTTTCTGTAGAAATGCTTTCCTTGCCTGTGCTAACCTACTTTTTATATCCCCTTTGCTTCGTCCATCACTGCTTATTTTGTTTCCTAAGTAACAGAAGTCTCCTACTTCCATTAGCTTTTCGCCTGCCAATTCGACGTACATAGGGGTTTCTGATTTGTTTCAACTGCATTCCAATATTTTTGTTACATTGATTAATTTTCATAATGAATTCTTTCCTCAAGACAGAATCCATACAATTTAACGTCGTGTGTGTAGGCTAACTAGTTTTCTGGATCGAGAATGCGTTAGGTGCCCCGGGTCTTGAAATATTTTAACATTCTTGTGTTTGCTTGCAGGAAAATACGGGTAGAGGTTTGTTTGTTGTTTTTATTTGAAGGGTTTAGATATTCTTTAGACCTGTGTACCTGGGTACGTGAAGAATTTGTCTGATAGCCAGTGTTATTGTAGTGTCTGTAGTGTGTGCATTTGTAATGAGGATGTGAATTGGGAGGGGAACGACTGTGGCTTTAAGTAAGGAACCATCCTGGTATGGAAGTGGCAAACCACTTCCAAGATGGCTGAGGTGGGAATCGAATCCACCTCTTCTCGATTTTGCCTCATGAGGCTGCGTGCACCCCGTTCCAGCCCTCAGACCAGAATTAAACTTCTTGGCAGAGCTGGGAATTAAATCCAGAGTGACAGCCAAGAATGCTAGCCGCTACACCACGAGGGGGTTATTCTGTTGGTTAAAATATACTTTGGTGAGATAATGTTGTAATCGAATCGAAATTACCGGCCTTAATTTTGTCTTCATCATCATCATCCGTAACCGTCTCCAGCTAGCCGGGTGCGGTATATGAGCGCTCGCCATCGCAGTTTATCCAGGTAGATTTCTTCATCCAGCCCCCCTCCCCCCTCCTCCCCTTCCCCACCTGACCACGGGACCCCAGCTGCGTCCGGCATTGCTTCCACTTACTTGTGCCGGGCTCCTCTCCGTCTTCTTTCCTGTCGACCTTCCTTGGTCAACTCTTGTTCCTTTCCGGCCCCGATGGTATTAGGTTATCCGAGGCCTAGGGAGTCTCTTCCTTTCCTGCCTTCATTGGCCCTTATCTCATATTTTCTGATACCCTCCTTCTGTGAGGGGTCAGCCTTCTTTTTCTTTTCAACTTATCTCCTGCCTTCTGTTCAAGGCCCTCAAAGAGGCAGGGTGTATGTAGCCCCACCACTTCTGGTGCACCCTAGAAATTGCTCAGGGGCTCACGGCTGGTGAGGGATACCTGAGCTGGGTCCGATTTTCCCCCTTTTATCCATTACCTCTTGGGGCGGACCCCCTCCTCTTTCACTTTCCTATCTGCCTTTCGTGGCTCTCCTTCCTTTCCAGTCCCTCAATCCGCATTCTTCGAGGGTCGAGGGCATTTCTTTTCCTCCTGTCATTTATTTGCCTTATTTTCCTTTTGTTTTCCATTTCTTCTTCTAGTATATAAGTTGGTAGTTGGTTTTAGTTGTAGTTTGCGTTTCATTGTCATCTTCACGATCACCCAACCCATTAGGGGCCGATAAACTAGATGTTTGGCCTCTTAAAACAACAATATCATCATCATCATCATCATCATCATCATCTTCATCCAGGATCCATTGCCAGTCCAATGCTTTGCCGTCCATAATTATGTAATACATATAAATCACAGTGCGTTTGCTTCGTGGTCTCGACCCTCTGAGCCTCCCTCCTCCTTCCCTCCACGTCTCATAGTTTCAACAGGATGTCTTGCGGGGCCCACTTTACTGTGGCTGTGAACCCTGCCGATCTGCGAAGAACTCTCAAACTGCCTAATCACACCCTCTCCCCTGTTCTACGTGATGAAGGGCCGTCAGCAGACCTCGTCATCCGGTTCATGAGGAAGAGTGGCTACTTTTTTAAGTTTTGATGTAGTTCAAGACTGTCAGTTTAGTTTTAGTCTGTTTAATGTTTTTATTGTGTTCATCCCTATTTTTATTGTTAAATATGCCTTATTTGTTTTATTGTTTTTATCATGCTCGTTGTAACTCCTTTTATTCAAATAAGCAGGCCCGTATTTACGGGGGGACAAACTGGACAACTGTCCAGGGCGGCAAATTTTAGGGGCGGGAAAATTTCTGGCAAACTTTACAAAACTACTTGTAAAGTGGTAAAGTTATTTAAATGTTAAATACGCCCACAAGGAAATATTATTGTCGCACAAGCGCTTGTGCCACCCCTTGACCCTTGCAAGGGACATGCAGTGTTCGCCGTACACTTGTGACATTCGGCAATGAATGTCCGTTCCCCCTACTCCTTTCGCTGTCAGAAATCGAACAACACCTCTTTGCTCTTCGTTTGACGCCTCCATGTCACCGTTTGCCATGCGACTGGCAGCGTTGGACGATTGATGCATGCTGCTGCTCGCTTTGTATCGTCACGTGACGTGCACGCGTGCCCTCTAGCGACGGGCAGTGACCTTCCACGCTCTGGTCGCAACCACACCTCGTTACACACGCCATGATTAGCCGATGTCGTCACCGGTTTGCGCATTACAGCCTCCGGCTCATTACTTTTTGAACGCACCTTATATATCAATGGGAAGTAGCGAGTACCGTACATGTTGGAAAGGACAGCCCTGGAGGCCCTGGTGTATTCATTGGAATACACGGTAAGATAGAGTAAGCTTTTGCTTCTCTTTGCTTTAGTTCATCCCTTCCTTTTTTCTCAAACACCAACAGTGATCTCCTGATTTCTCTATGTTGGTATATGTCTCTCATACTACCTGTAAGTCTGTTCTAGATATATATCTTCCATGACCCACCTAGCATCATCTAGCAGCGAATCTCTGAAGTTCCTCAATTCTTCCCTGTACAAGAGGAGTTCCTTATCAATCTAGCCACCAGATCTCGTCGCCATCGCCAGCTATCGTCTCCGTGATCAAGAGAACTTCGTCTACTTTTTCACCCTCCAGGCTGCGCTAGTGACTCCTACTATCAACTCTTTGAAGACCATTTCATCAAGAAGATTTTTATAACTGTAAAGTTGGCTATTCTTATATGTATTCCTTTTGTTTCCTACCCCCACTCTTTTTCCCTTCCCTGGTCCCTCCCCGCTCCGTTGAGCGGATCTCACTAGTACGTCGGAAGTCAAACCAGTCAGTTAGAGCTTAACTAAAGCTCGCCTCCTCCACTCAAGAGGCAAACTTTTAAATTCGACGCCATGCTCGAATTTTAGAACCAACCGTCAACAGCAACATCGCCTTCTTCATGAAGCAAAGATAAGTACCGACTTCATGTTTTAACCTCATCCTCATCGCTTTTAAAAGGCTCAATGCTTTTATTTGGATTTTATAGACAGTGAAAATTGCTATGTGATAATAACTGCTTTCAAAAGATTTTCTTGATCAAACTCAAACTATCAAGTCTAACTTTCAAAATGAAAGATTTTCTGAGATGCTATCTCACATCGAGGGATATTTCTAAAATACCCACTGTCTATATAATCTAGTTTTCCGCCGAGGGATTCTCTACCCAATTTAAACAACTTATCATTGCTCTGGAACCTTCCAGAACCTACACTCTATCTACCAGTTATACTGTTATGTAACCGGGTGAGTTAGCCGTGGTAGTTACGGCATGACTGATGGCAGTCGCTCACATCCGGGAGGCGAGGAGGTTCGAATCCCCCCGCCGGCAACCTTGAAGATGGTCTTCTGTGGTTTCCCATCTTCCTTCCAGGCAAATGCCGGGGTTGGTCCCTAACTATAGGCCACAGCCGCTACCTTCCAACTCCTCGTCCTTACATTCCAACTTCCCTCCTTCCCTCCCCAACGGTACTTGTAGCTCACCCATTGGGTGTCCGTCTCGAAGCAGCTACAAAACTGGCGAGCCGAACATGTCCTCGGACACTCCCGGCACTAAAATCCATACGCTAAAAAAAACTGTTATGTATTTTTCACTCACATATGGGAATACTTTTTCAAACTAAGGAATCTTCCTTATAAACTGCTAATCAATATCTAATTTTTCTTCCTCCGTTGGGATTTTTCTGATGCATTCAACTATAACCTACAAGTTTTTCAAGCAATAGACTCTCGCAAATCTAGTGTAACTAGTTATTTTCCACCATTGCAATAACTTTCTTTGCCATCAACTTTTTGTGCTACTACAGTGAACTATTCAACTATATCAACTGACTATAGTGAAAACAGTGCCTGTTCAACTTTTCATCCGCGTCGCGCTCGTCCGAGTACAATAAATACGGCCATGAACACTTTTCCACAATCCCATTTGATCTTTCCCAAACCCTTTACTAACAAACTAAAATAATAAAATTGTTACTTTAGGTCTTTTTTCAATGAGGTGTCACTCTACATAAGTGTCCTCCCTTATTTGCTCCATGTATAACGAATTAATGTCTGTAAAACTTCGTGTCTAGTACACGCCTTAAATTATATTGTTTCTCCCTTTTAATGAGGGAATCCAATTCTTTCTACTCATAAGTGAGTTATCTCTAGGTTTCACGAAAGGGAAACTTGCCCCATTTTTCTCGTGATCCCTACTTAAACATAGGAGTTCTAGAAACTTCCTTTCGATTGTTCTCTCCAGGTTTCACAATAAGTGACCTGCCCTATTTGTATAATCTAACCACGTAGTTCAGTACTAATACAAGAAGTTATAGAAACTTCTATTTCATTTCTTCCTGTTTTTGTTGTTACTTTCAAAGTTGTTATTATTTCTAAGATACTTATCTAGAAATCCTTAAAGTACACAAAGTACACACCTTGTACTTGACTTATTGTTTAACTTTAATTACGTCAGTTATCTTTAAATTTTTCATTTATTCATCTTAGCCATTTCAAAATCTTACGAAGATTTTAAAGCATATAAAAGGTTTAAAACCAAAAGAATTATCAATTGCCTGGCGCAAGCTTTAGATGTTTTCGGAGGTCTGCGACCCCAATTGTTTATAAAAATCAAAATTATATATTTGTTACAAAAACTACTTCCTTTTACATTGTTAAATAAATTAAAGATTTGTTCTTTGCTTTATCATTTCTCTAACATAACGGTTAGGCAAGATCCTGTCTTCCTTGACTCTTCCTATTTAATAAAAATAAATCTATTGATAGGGTTTTCACCACTTGTTGCATTTGAGCAAGAACTCTTAGTTATTAACTTAGTAAAGTCTCTCTTAGCTTTAATAGCTAATTCTAACTGGCCAGTAAGGCAAGCATAGCTCGCTACGCCAGCTTCCTGCTTGTGGAGATTCTCTCTAACACTTATGGTTGGATTTTCAAAATATAAGTGTTTCTCATTGTCTAAACTTTTAGTCGGCGCCTCGCTGGGTAAAAGCTTAGTCATTCCTAAATGCAACTATTGGTACACTTACCAAAATTATTCCCAAAGGTATAATTTCTTTATCCCTATCCCTCTTGGAAGCATTTGGTTGCTCTTTAGAAATTCTACAATTTCAAAAACTAAAATATCGAAGCTGATTTAAATTATTTGCACTCTTCAAATTACTTGTTTAGAAACAAACTCCTTTGAACAGATACACAATAAATCTGTTACTCTTTGTCTTGCCAGACCACCACCCTTCCCCATAGTAGGCATATGTATGCTTGAGAGGGAATACACTACAGCGGCTTTCTTGCGAACAGCCCAAGTTCCAGCTGCGTTTCCTGTTAGTTTCGCCCAGGTCCCTACCCACTTTAGGTATCGGAGAGTGGATTTGCAGTGGCAGCTGCCTTTGAGTATACTTAAAGTTAAAATTATAACTTCTTTTGGACTCTCGTCCTATTTTTCCATCCTTTTTCTCCAGTCCGAAACCCACTTCTTTTTCTTCATCATCTTCCCTTGGGGGTTAGGTTATTCCCAAGCTAATAATCTACCCAGGCCCAGGCACTCAAGGCAGGTGGGAAGCAGCCGCACGCTGCAGTCAGCTGGGGCGTGTTGCACTGCGTCGAGCAATAACAAGCAACAGCAATAACGAGTGCCACAGGGATGTCCAACACTGCCAGCCGTCATGCCTGTGTACCAGGATGTCAGGTACGATTTCGGAGCCTTGCAGTTCAATCTGGAGGCTGAATTTTCGCAGTTGTACTCTTATAGTACAAAGATTGCGTCCACAAAGTTTCAAGATAGGTTCCGTCCTGTCTTACCTAATACTTCCCTTGTCAGCAGTTTGGTTTACATTCGTTTTATAATGTTGGCGGAAGTGCCTTTACTTGTAGATTTGATGAGTCAACATCCGGTTATTTACGTTCTACCTAGTGAGCAGGGGAAACAGATATCGTGTGACCTCCACAACTTATGCGCAGTTTCTTACAGACAAGTGAGGGGTAGTCTGGCATTTCTCTGACCCTTTCAATCTTGAAACACTTCATTAAAATTGTATCTATGGGGCAGATGACCTTTACATCAATAACAACACAATAGTATAAAATTGTATCTACATTTATTTAGGGGCTCATGTAGCTCCGTGTTGTTGCTTATTGTAGGGGCTGTGGCATCGTGCTCATATAGCCTCGTGTACTTGAATGTATGCAGAATTTGTCTGATACCCTGTATTAACGTGATGGCTGTATTAGTGAGTGTATATTTTGTAATTCGGGTGAGGATGAGGAAGAAGACAGCCATGACCTTAAGTTAAGAACCATCCCAGCAAATGCCTGGAGTAGAAGTGGGAAACCACGGAAAAACACTTTCAGGAAGTGGGAATCGAATCCACCTCTTCTCATTTTTGCCTCGCGAGACTGAGTGTACCCCGTTCCACGTTCTTTTACGCTTTCAACTTTAAATCGCTTGTATTCTATTTTACTTCCTATTAAAACAGTATTAAATACCAAAAGGTCAATCTCTAAGAAAGCAAAACGGTGTGGTGCCGGAATTTACCCTGTCCAAAAATGAAATCTGCCGTCCTTTCATCTATTGTTGCGATCAGCGTTCGACATACGAATATATCAAACAGATGCAATTATTTCACAGCAAATCATCGACTGGAAATCATTAATTTAATTAATTTCCTACCGCGTTACCTCAATTGGCAGCCAAGACTGATTTGGTTAGGATGCCCCAAAAACACATTCTCTTCATCATGGTGCAGGAAATCTATATAGCCTATTGTTGAAGATTCTGTGAACCAATTAACAATAAAGAATTTGGTCCTAATCACCTTTACCATAATAATTTGGTCACCTGTGTAATTACTAGGGAAAGTAATAAAAATACATAAATGAGGGAGGACTAGAGGATCCGTGCGAGAAATCTCACATATGCATAAATTGAGGATAGGATTGGGAAGGAGGAGGCCGTGGCCTTAAATTAGGATTGGCATTTGCCTGGAGTAGAAGTGGGAAACCACGGAATACCACTTCCAGCATGGCTGAGGTGGGAAGCGAACCGTCCTCTTCTCAGTTTTGCCTCACGAGGCTGAGTGTGCCCTGTTACAATCCTCAGACCAGATTTATAATTTCTTGGCAGAGCCGGGAATTGAACCCGGACCTCCGGGGTGACAGCCAAGAATGCTGCACCATGAATTGCAAAGTTTAAAATAATCACTATTTCACTTATCGCAAACTACAACAGTGCGCTTATCATTGACCGACGCGTTTTGCTGGCACGCGCTAAATAGTGCCAAGAAAAAGACAAACGTTGCAAAATGTATTTTAGTTCAGCCTTGCGGTCAGTCTCTAGCTAGTGGAGAAGACCAAAGAATTAGAGGGGGGATAGGCCTATTATGCTGTTCACAAACCTTAATTAGGGCGTGTCCACTTCCTGGTGTAGCGGCTTTCGCTCCGGAGGTCCGGGTTCGTTTAGTTTGCAAGTTTGATATGTCCGTTCAGTAGTAGATTTCACTATCAATAAAATAAATACATAAATAAAAGGCATCACTTTGAGTGTTATCAGATCATGGAGCTTAATGAGACGTTGAGACTACATGATCATTCCACCGGGTGAAGACGAATACTACTGCTAATACTGTCATAATTGCCACCTCAATTTTAGTATTTAAGTATTTAAGTTTTCTTGTGGTAGGTTAAAAATGACATATTGTACCCGTTACAACGACGGATAATGTATGGTCATATTCAAGCGTTGCTCAGCGAATCGGGGGTGTTAAGTTCATTCCCACTGCATGACACATACACTCGGATAATGAGCAAGAGGGTTAGCAAATTCTACACAAATTATCCACGATTTACTAAAATATCAATTTAATTATCTAAAGCACCCTTAACAGAGTACAACAAAATAACAATTAATTAATTGATTCACTCAATGATCTCTACAATAATCAATGTCTGACATGCACAATCCTGCTGAAGTCTTTAGACCATAGGTGGGCAATGAGAGAGCGCAGCTCATGGAGCCAACTGCATGAGCGCGAGCGGAGCCAAGGAGCCGGGACCAGCTAACTGTTCCCTAATAGTTTGTGCTGGAACGACTAGATGGCAATATGCGCAGTCAAGGCGCAAGCATAGGTACATCATTGTACCTGGCGGAGTAGGCCTATATTATTTGTACGGCTGTACGCTAAATATGAATCACGAACAAGCTTAGCACTTTTTTATGAACAGTTTTCGCAAACAGATTTCCCAAACATGCACAAAATGACTGCCAAACTTCTATCAATGTTTGGTTCAACATATCTGTGTGAGAAACTGTTCTCTCTAATGGAGATAAATAAATCTCCACGAAGAGCCACTCTAACTGACGCATATCTCACTGCCGTTCTTCAAATTGCAAGTGCAAGATCGATCGCTCCAAATGTAACCCGTCTGCTTCAGCGAAATGATACGCACTCCTCCTCGTCATCTGCAGAAAGACAGTTCAGATATGTAAGAACACATAGGCCTATGTTTTGTTTATGGTGAATGGTATTTATTCATGTATTTATTTCTGTACTCCTACAGCAAGGTTTCGTTCCTTGTATTCTAAACAAGTTGTTAGGTTGAATTATTGTAGTTTCAGAACTATCGGTAGTGGGCAAAGGAGTGTGTACTTATCAGCTGTCAAAGTAATTATTTATGTTTCCTACACAGAACCTAATAAAAGGAATATAATTAAGCGTATGTACGTAGCACCATAATCTAATCACTCAATGCACAACAAACAGGGCACAAGTACGAAGCTGTTGCGATACGCCGCTTGTAACGGGAAGCTGTGCAAGCAGCTACAAGGTAAACTTCGGTGAGAGCGCATACTCGGCTCTTTCTCCTGCCGGAGCGGGAGCGCCGCTCAATGAGCCGAATTGTGCCCACCTTTGCTTTGGACCCTTTTTGGTCTATGCTTACCAACTTTTATTTATTTATGATTAATATAAGTGATTCTACACTTTATCATTATTTATTATTAATTGTTCAAAGCCCGTACAACATCTACTTTTATCATTATATCCCCTTTATTGGGTATTTAAATTCATTTATTATCTAATATGTGACCTGAGTTTGTCACTCCATCCCTTGATCCAATTCAATCTCTATCAGGCTTTGATAATTTTCCAAACACATATTCATTGACACAAAATATATAATTCATTAATTAATTTATTAATTAATGTCGGTGGTGAAATCTCAAATTTTCATCTTCACTTAAATGACACATGCTAGATTTATATTTATGTCAAACTATGCATCAATCTCTCATGACTTATAACTCACACTCCCATATAAGTTTTTAGTCATATAATTTCTTTACCCGTTCATTCTAAGATATAAGGAAGGAACCATAATTTGTACATTACGGTACTTACAATACTCATTTTTTTACTATGCTTGAAATGCATATATTTTTTGAAAATTTCGCAAGAAAGATTAAGCCCAATCTCAGTAACTCAGATATATACTTTTCAAAATCATAACATAATCCATCAATTATTTTTACATTTGTAAATTTTATTGATAGTCGCGAAGGATCCCTTGGGCTCCCCCGCGCACTGCATACAAAGCCTCCATTCATTCAATGTTCTGACCCAGTGCCGCGAGCAGACCGTCCTCACCCCACTAGTCTGTCTCTATAATTTACGAGCGACCACTGTTGTTAATTATTCAGTCCTTCTTACTTTTACTTTTCCCTTTGACTGGAAATCCAAGTACATTTATATCCCTACTTATTTCTGCAATTAATTTGCTAATACTCATTTGATTAATATTTCATACATTCGTTTATATTCTTGTGGGTTACTTGTTTGATGATAATGGTGATTTATAGTCATTTATTTGAACTTAGGGGCAATGCCTTTCCCCATTTTTATATGCTGCAGTGGTAATCATTAAAAAACATCAAACAGTGCGATACAGACGCCATGCTGGTCGCCTGTTAATGTCCGGTTAATCGAACTAGAGACTATTGCAACCCAGCTTCGAAATCCGACATAACAATAGCATCAACTCAGCTACAATACGTCTTTTCAAGGGCTATTTGCGTGGTCATAACAAACAATACTTACAGGGAATTCCTGCGTCCTCATTTATAACATACATATGAGACTGTTACGTGAAGTTGGGATTAGGTACCTCTTACGCTCCCACGCGTCATTATATCCTTGAGCGTCTTACCTATGCGCTACCGTCGAACCGTTGATCCATCGCTTCCCTGATCATTACACGAAGATTTTTGACATACACCTATCTCCCAAACAATAACCAATATACCATCTTTTTGGAAGCCTTCATAGGGAGGTTAAGGCTACTTGAACTTTTAGTTCTCGTAGTCAAGTAGGTGCAGTTGCACCTTATATAAAGGGAGGTGGCGCGCAGTTCGTCACTCCTGTGGGGGTCCGGGCGGGGACACCAAGAGCCCGCCGATGAGCCTAGCTTGGTGTCCTAGGCGAAACCCCACACAAGACACGGCACAAACCTAGAAGAATTGCTGAGTTTTAATTCACCGGCCGTGAAAGCCAATATACCATCTTTTTGGAAGCCTTCATAGGGAGGTTAAGGCTACTTGAACTTTTAGTTCTCGTAGTCAAGTAGGTGCAGTTGCACCTTATATAAAGGGAGGTGGCGCGCAGTTCGTCACTCCTGTGGGGGTCCGGGCGGGGACACCAAGAGCCCGCCGATGAGCCTAGCTTGGTGTCCTAGGCGAAACCCCACACAAGACACGGCACAAACCTAGAAGAATTGCTGAGTTTTAATTCACCGGCCGTGAAAGCCAATATACCATCTTTTTGGAAGCCTTCATAGGGAGGTTAAGGCTACTTGAACTTTTAGTTCTCGTAGTCAAGTAGGTGCAGTTGCACCTTATATAAAGGGAGGTGGCGCGCAGTTCGTCACTCCTGTGGGGGTCCGGGCGGGGACACCAAGAGCCCGCCGATGAGCCTAGCTTGGTGTCCTAGGCGAAACCCCACACAAGACACGGCACAAACCTAGAAGAATTGCTGAGTTTTAATTCACCGGCCGTGAAAGCCAATATACCATCTTTTTGGAAGCCTTCATAGGGAGGTTAAGGCTACTTGAACTTTTAGTTCTCGTAGTCAAGTAGGTGCAGTTGCACCTTATATAAAGGGAGGTGGCGCGCAGTTCGTCACTCCTGTGGGGGTCCGGGCGGGGACACCAAGAGCCCGCCGATGAGCCTAGCTTGGTGTCCTAGGCGAAACCCCACACAAGACACGGCACAAACCTAGAAGAATTGCTGAGTTTTAATTCACCGGCCGTGAAAGCCAATATACCATCTTTTTGGAAGCCTTCATAGGGAGGTTAAGGCTACTTGAACTTTTAGTTCTCGTAGTCAAGTAGGTGCAGTTGCACCTTATATAAAGGGAGGTGGCGCGCAGTTCGTCACTCCTGTGGGGGTCCGGGCGGGGACACCAAGAGCCCGCCGATGAGCCTAGCTTGGTGTCCTAGGCGAAACCCCACACAAGACACGGCACAAACCTAGAAGAATTGCTGAGTTTTAATTCACCGGCCGTGAAAGCCAATATACCATCTTTTTGGAAGCCTTCATAGGGAGGTTAAGGCTACTTGAACTTTTAGTTCTCGTAGTCAAGTAGGTGCAGTTGCACCTTATATAAAGGGAGGTGGCGCGCAGTTCGTCACTCCTGTGGGGGTCCGGGCGGGGACACCAAGAGCCCGCCGATGAGCCTAGCTTGGTGTCCTAGGCGAAACCCCACACAAGACACGGCACAAACCTAGAAGAATTGCTGAGTTTTAATTCACCGGCCGTGAAAGCCAATATACCATCTTTTTGGAAGCCTTCATAGGGAGGTTAAGGCTACTTGAACTTTTAGTTCTCGTAGTCAAGTAGGTGCAGTTGCACCTTATATAAAGGGAGGTGGCGCGCAGTTCGTCACTCCTGTGGGGGTCCGGGCGGGGACACCAAGAGCCCGCCGATGAGCCTAGCTTGGTGTCCTAGGCGAAACCCCACACAAGACACGGCACAAACCTAGAAGAATTGCTGAGTTTTAATTCACCGGCCGTGAAAGCCAATATACCATCTTTTTGGAAGCCTTCATAGGGAGGTTAAGGCTACTTGAACTTTTAGTTCTCGTAGTCAAGTAGGTGCAGTTGCACCTTATATAAAGGGAGGTGGCGCGCAGTTCGTCACTCCTGTGGGGGTCCGGGCGGGGACACCAAGAGCCCGCCGATGAGCCTAGCTTGGTGTCCTAGGCGAAACCCCACACAAGACACGGCACAAACCTAGAAGAATTGCTGAGTTTTAATTCACCGGCCGTGAAAGCCAATATACCATCTTTTTGGAAGCCTTCATAGGGAGGTTAAGGCTACTTGAACTTTTAGTTCTCGTAGTCAAGTAGGTGCAGTTGCACCTTATATAAAGGGAGGTGGCGCGCAGTTCGTCACTCCTGTGGGGGTCCGGGCGGGGACACCAAGAGCCCGCCGATGAGCCTAGCTTGGTGTCCTAGGCGAAACCCCACACAAGACACGGCACAAACCTAGAAGAATTGCTGAGTTTTAATTCACCGGCCGTGAAAGCCAATATACCATCTTTTTGGAAGCCTTCATAGGGAGGTTAAGGCTACTTGAACTTTTAGTTCTCGTAGTCAAGTAGGTGCAGTTGCACCTTATATAAAGGGAGGTGGCGCGCAGTTCGTCACTCCTGTGGGGGTCCGGGCGGGGACACCAAGAGCCCGCCGATGAGCCTAGCTTGGTGTCCTAGGCGAAACCCCACACAAGACACGGCACAAACCTAGAAGAATTGCTGAGTTTTAATAACGATTCCATTTAACTTATTCCTAGCTAGCGTTTACATGTAATCATAGCCTTATTACGGTTTCAATTTCCATTACTTGGATGACCAGAATATATTTTATATTTTTGCGTTTCGATATGATTATTCCATTCAGAATGATCATATCTATTCCGTCCGTCGTTATGTTTCCTTTATTATTCAATTATTTATTTATGTGATCCTCTTAGCTCATTCTATATATTTATTAACATTATCTACCCCCAATTTAGGTTTTATCACAATTAAACGTTCCAACATCTCAGCGTATAGACCCACTGTGGTCAATTTAACATCATAAACATTTCTTTATAAACATTCAATCCTATATTTATTTAATCTTTCCTGAGTTATTTATCATTCATATTTAGACTGACTTCATTTCTTCTTTAATTTTAATTAACTTCATTCTTGTCATTAAATTAAATTCATTATTTTGGTTCCCCCTTCAATTTATTTTTTCAACATATTATTATTTAACACGGGTTTAACATTTCAATGGATATCACTTTTATCCTTCCCAAGTTGTTTTAGCCATTTAATTCTGGTTACAACAACATATTTTATATAGTACATTTCACATCAACATGGTGCACAGTTTGACAAATAATAATGAAATGGTCACTCACCGTATTTATCAGGTGGTTCCTTCAATGTTGTTGTGTTTCGCCCACCGTACATTTTCTTAAAACACCATCTCGCTACTGCGAGTTACCATCATTACATACGTAAATCAACCCTTAATACACATTTTACTACACATGACACTTTAAAACATAAATAAAACACTGATAAATTTCCACTTTCACTGTGGATAAAAATACATTAACACTTCACACGTTATATACACTTTCTTGTTGGACTGGCTGCGGGGCTCAGCGGTAACGTCCTCGCTTGCTGGGCCATAGGTTGCAGGTTCGTATCCTGGCGCAGTCAGCTGTCAATTGAGGGTGCGCAAATGCGAGGGAGACGTGTCTGTAGATTTACTGGCAACGTTAAAGATCCCCTTCGGGGAAAAATTCCGGCACCCCGGCGTCTCTAAAAGCCACACTAGTTAAAAGGGACGTAAAACCAATAACATTATTATTATTACACTTTCTTTTTATTTGGCGTAACATTCCCTAAGATCGCATCTCAGACGTTGCTGGTGAGGTAATCTCCCCTGCGTCCCTGGCGATTCCTAGATCCTCGACCTCCTATGACTGTCTATCAATGTTTTTTCGCCTATCCTCTATCTTCTACGATGACGAAATTCTCTCTTTTATGTCCCTTACGGACTTCTATGTTCTGTGTCTCTTATACTACGCACGGAGCTGAACTTTTCGTTACTTTGAAATAAGTTCGTATTTGGGCTACCGTCGTTTTCACTGACGGTATCGCACTTTATCGCGAGTTTATCTACGCACAAATGTTCTATCTAGTCCTTGTAACCAGGACCGTAAACTCCTATCGTGCGTTTCCTATCACTTTCGTTATAATTCACTGTAGTTCGTATTCGTTTACGCTTGGTTTCGAACCTAAGACCTCCTACACTTGGAGTCTAAATGTTTGAACTCGAATTTTC
This sequence comes from Meconema thalassinum, assembly GCA_946902985.2. Classification (NCBI taxonomy): domain Eukaryota; kingdom Metazoa; phylum Arthropoda; class Insecta; order Orthoptera; family Tettigoniidae; genus Meconema; species Meconema thalassinum. The sequence continues at coordinate 305,312,599 of OX336392.1, read as the reverse complement.
AACTCGGGATCGTTCCAACTAACGTTTGTAATATTTCAAGTTCGAATTCTGTTCTATACTGTAGCGTGGAGTTCCGTTAGGACTCCTAATGTTCTAACTTTGACTCGATGCTATGTCCCTCAGGACTCGATGATTACTTTTCGAAACACGGTGATACTTCCCACGAGATTACTTTACTGTAGCGTGGCTCCCTACTAGAGCTCACGAGAATGACTTTGTCTCGAACCAACGTGCCTCTCTCAGGCTCGGCTGAATGACTATATCGTAGCGTAGCGTGGCTCTCCCCCAGAGCGCAAAAATGACTTGTGGAATCAATGTAACATCCCCTCTGGAATTTACAAATCGACTGTAACGTAACGTGGCTCTCCACTAGAGCCCCCTAGATGACTTGTGGAATCAATGTAACATCCCCTCTGGGATTTACAAATCGAGTGACTTTGGCTCAGCTTCGCTGTCCTTTTATCTAGATTGAAATTGAAATTAGTCCCTTAATCGTTTCCAGAGCCCAACTTTTTATTGCCTGCTTTTATTCTCATGTAAAATTTATCGGCGTGTAGCTAATATTCTAAATGTCCATAATACCTTATGCGGATTTGAATTCCTTCGTTCCATTATTTTATATTAATTAGTTAAGTGATTATCCCTACTGCAGGGCCTTGCTCGTTACTAATTTCCTTCTGCATATTAATGCGCGCGGATCCTCTGTCAGCGGTCCCTATTTATTCAAATATTATAGAGTTTCAATACTCTTGAAAATCGCATTTCCTTTTTGATTCCTTAATCTGCTTGTATATTTTAATTTCAATTACTAATTTAAAAGTTATTCGCTATGTTTCACTTGTAAGCCGAGGTAATTCCCCTCGCCTACGCACACTATCGCGCTGAATTGCATCAATTGAAAATTTCCCCCCTGGAGCAATAATCGTAAATAGAGAAATAGTTCCCCCATTACTCTGGCGTTAATGTGCTCATAAACACTTCAAATCTCGCTAGCTTGCGCTCGTGACATCATGCTCTTAATGGTCAACACATTCCTTCCTTGAGCACGTATTAATGAGTTTCTAGTCCTGGTCTGCCTCTATAACCTGACGTTAATAGTATTTATTACTCCTGTATATTTTTAAATTAAAAATATGCGTCTCCCTAACGATGTGTTTCAGAACAGAACTTACAAAATCTTTTCTTCATTCCTACAAGTTTTTACTATATTTTCCCAAGTTATCGCGTGTTCAAACCTTGTACCGACCTCTGATTGGGTACAATATGTGGGTATTATTTGTAATAAGTTGCATTGTGTGTGGTTAAGAGAGGGACAAGACCCCTAACTTCGTCACAATAAAGGTATCTTCATCAACATTAACATCATCACCATTATCAATATCATCAACAACAACAACAACAACAACAACAACAACAACAACAACATCATAAACATCATCATCATCATCAACATTATCACCACCATCATCATCAAGAACATATCGACGGTGGGAATGCTAGACCTCGTAAGCCATCATGCTCCTTTCCATTCACATCCTAGTCTAGTAATCAACCCCTAGTCATGAGTGGATATACACTCCCGTCGATCTTTATATTTAAAAAAAAAAAATTAAGGCCCAATGCCCTCTGCATTTGACTACATGAAACTCAACTTTAATTAATACAATGCTTGGCGGGAATGTGTGTCCATGTATGTCATCCGCGATGGGGAGTTGCAGCAATTCCAGAGATCGGAGGTTCGAATCCCAGCGCTGACAGTGGCTATTCTGAGTGTGTTTCTTCCCCAAAGTTTTTCTCATTCATCCCATGCAAATGCCGGAATAGTATCTTATTTCGAGTTTCCGGGCACCTACCCATCTCCGATCCTAATAAATACAACTACAGTCACAACAGAAACACAAGTTATCAGACCAATTCAACACACATCCAAGTTCACGAGGCTGACGACGAAAGCTGTACGGAACAAATACATCTGTTCTAGAGGAGCTTCATGTTAAGGATTGGCTTAGGGGAAGAATGGACAATGCCTATCTGAAATACTTGCACATATCACGAAGACATGCTGAGATGGGGTAGGTAGATGGAAGGTGACTATAGGGTAGATGTCCCAATAGATGGACTGATCAATGAAGGACTTGGTTAGCAAATCAGTTCTTGAGGCGACACACATGACGCAGGACCGAAGAGAATTAGTAGAAAGAATACCATGAAGCTATTACGGTGTAAGCTTTTAGGTAGTATCAACCTCGCAGCTAGGCCACACTAGTATCTTGACTACGGAAGGGGGGAGGTAGACTGGAAGTGTGTAGATCCAAGGTTCGAATCTTGGGCGCTGACAGTGGTTTACTATGAGTGTGGTTTTCTCACTGGTTTTTCCACACTTCCTCCAGGAACATATCCGGGATGGTGGCTTGCCTCAAGTTCCGGACCACGTACCAATCCCAGGCTCTGTGCATTTCATCCCACTGGTGGCTCACAATTATTGGGATGTGGGTTGGCGACCACAGGGCCCCATCTGAGTCCGGCATTGCTTCCGCTTCCTAGTATTGAACTCCCTTGGTCAACTCTTGTTCTCTCCCGACCCCGACGGATATCCAAGGCCTAGCGAGTATTTCACATTCCTGCCTTCTGCAGAAGTAGGGTGTACATTATGTAGTCCCTCCATTTATGGCGCACTCTGGTTAATGATTCACCCTCAAGAGCAGGTGAACTCGCCTTTCATGGCTCCTCTCTTTTCCGAGTCCCACAGTCCTCATTATTCGAGGGCTAATGTAATTTCTTTTCACTGCTTTTTCTTTTTTCCGTTTGTCCTCTTCTTCCTCTTCTTGTACGTAAATTAGTTGTAAGTCTGTAGTTAGTTTTTAGCCTATTTTCGTTTTATAGAAAAAAAAAGGCTTATGAGATCACCTTTTGTGCGTGTGTCTGTGTGTGCGTGTGTGTGTGATTCGTGTGTATGTGTCCCCCCCCCCCTAATAAGTCTAACCGGCTGGAGATATTTCAATGAAACTCGGTCAGATCATAGCACCATTCTGGCCGACCCCGACCGTACCCTTCAAATTGTATTGTGTCTCACCAATCCAACATGGTGGCTGTGCGAAATATTTCACCAGCATTATCTCTGAAACTATTACAGATATCACCCTGAAATTTTGTACGGTGATAAAGGACACTACTAGAAGTTCACCTATGAGACTTTCAAAAACCTGGTAACTACAAAACCAACATGGCTGCCAAGCGAAGTAGAGACTTTTAAATAGACTTTTCTCGCGATTTAACCATCCAAACGTATTGAAACTTGGTACGGAAATTTTTTATACACATTGTAATGCACTGACGTCTAATTTAGTTCAATTGTTTACATAACCTCAAAATGGTGGCAGTGCGAAATATTTCACTGGCATTCTATAACTCTGAAACTATTACAGATATCACCGTGAAATTTTGTACGGTGATAAAGGGCTCTGCTACAAGTTTATCTCTGTATTTTTCAAACACCTGTAAAGTACAAAACGAACATGGCGGCCAAGCGAAGTTGAAAACATTTAATTGACTTTTCTCGTGATTTAACCATCTGAGCGCAGTGAAATGTGGTGCAGTAAATGATTATACATATTGCAATGCACTGGCATCCAACTTAGTTCAATTGTTTACAAAACCTCAAGATGGAGGCTGTGCGAAATTTTAAAATTAAGTTTTTATTTCTTGTGTCGTAATCATGCGATCGAAGTGAAAGTTTGAATAATGAAGCTACACAATAATTTTCCCTTAATGGTACATAACTCTATGGCCTATACATATAACAATTCAAAATGGCGAGCATCCGAAATATTTTGACGGTTCTCAATATCTACGAATCTTTTATAGCAATCAAACTGATATTTTTTATGTTCATAGAGCTATGAACATAAGTTCACCTATAGGACTTTCAGTAACCTGATGAGGACAAATCCAACATGGCGGCGACGCGAATTACAAATATTTAAATGGACGTTTCTCGCGATTTAACCATCCGAGTGCAGTGAAACATTCCAAGTTAAATTCTTTTACAAATGTTAATCCACCGGCATCTAATTTATTTCAATTGTTTTCATAACCACAAGATGGCAGCTGTGCGAAATTTTAAAATCTCGTTTTTACTTCTTGTGTCCTAATCATGCGATTTAAGTTTAAATACCACACGTACACAATAATCTTCATGTAAAGGTACATAAATAAAAATCCAACCTGGCGACCATCTGAAATATTTAGACGGTTCTCAATATCTACGAATCTATCACAACAATCAAACTGAGATTTTGTATGTTATACAGACAATTAAAATGAGTAGGATATATGAAAATAGGCTGTGTAGTTCTTCACGGAACTACTTGTTTTAGTTCAGATTTTTTAATTCCATTATTACCCATACATGAAGCCCCGTGGCTTAGGTGGCAGCATACCGGCCTCTCACCGCTGGGTCCGTGGTTCGAATCCCGGTCACTCCATGTGAGATCTGTGCCGGACAAAATGGAGGCAGACAAGTTTTTCACCGGGTACTCTGGTTTTCCCTGTAAAAAAATCATTCCAGCAACATTATTTCATTTCATCTGTCATTCATTTAATCATTGCCTCAGAGGAGTGCGACAGGCTTCGGCAGCCGGCACACTTCATATCCCCGCCGCTATATGGGGGCTTCATTCATTCCATTCCTTACCCAGTCGGAGGATAGGAAGCAGGCAGTGGAATTTCATTTCATTATTTCCAAATTGTCTCAATAGTGCAGGAAAAATCTTGCATTTCTTGAAAAGTTAACGGAAATATATTTATGTATTTATAAAGTTCTTACAAGATAGCCCCTGGCAGAACTGTTTCGCGTCCAGCCCGCATAGCACTACAGTCGGGCGGGTAGTCTGTACACATGGGGCGCTCAACCCATTATGCGAGAGTTCTCGCACGGCTCCGCTAGTTATTATTACTGTATTATTATTATTGTCACAGCATCCTAAATAACCACATACACTGTGAGTGGAAGAAAAGTTGAGTATAAAATGCCCTTAACACAGCAGTGTCTCTGCCACCACATTAACTTATATACAAAATCTACATTGGTTGGTTGGTTCCTCAGTTTAGGGGCTGCGACAATGCGGTCATGTAGCCCCGTGTACTTCGGGTGTGTGTAGAATCTGTCTGATAACCGGTGTTAATTGTGATGGCTGTATTAGTGTGTGTTATGTGTTTTTTTAGGTAGATTTCATTAGAAAGCTAACTATTGCAATGGGTCCCATGTTTCGACTTCCGGAAAATGTCGACATATCTTCGCGTTTCACATCCCCTACACCCCAAAACCACCGTCAGTTCAAAAGTTTATATATAAACATATATAAACATATATATATATGTATATCAGTTTCTTGTGGACACGATAACTGCCGTAATTTTGCACCAATCACTTTGATTTTTTTACATAATATGTACCCCTATAAAATCTCGGTCGAGTTCGTTAATGGGCAAAATCAGTCGAAGGGGGTGAAATTGGGGGGCTTTTTTCGAAAAATTGAAATTTCGCTATAACTCCCTTAATACGTGAAATATCAAATCCATTCAAAGTTCATAATAGGTGTCGGATAAGTGCCAACAATTTATGTCCAATAAGTTTTTTGATAGCACCAACCATTGACCAAAGGGGTGGAAAAAAGTGGGTTTTTCGGGAAACATTAATCATATCTCTCTTAATAGGCACAATATCTAAACCGTACAAAATGGACAATATTCCCCTAATAATTACCTAAAACTTTTGTCTGAAAGAATTTTTGATATGACCCACCATTACGCCAAGGGATGCGAAAAATGATTTCGGAATTATAAGAAAATGCCAAGAGCTATCAGAGGTTGCCATGGCAACACTACTAAATTGATGAGGGATGAGCCGTTGCCATGACAACGCACTTGCACGAGATCAGATTCAGTATTTCCATCTGACTAAGCCGGCCCCGTGGTGTTGGGGTAGCGCGCCTGCCTCTCACCCGGAGGCCCCGGGTTCGATCCCCGGCTCCGTCAGGGATTTTAAAACTGACGTGAGGGTTGGAACGGAGTGCACTCAGCCTCGTGAGGACAATTGAGTAGCTGTCTGACAGTGAGACAGCACCCCGATCACGAATACCAATATTAACGGCCGAGGGGACCCGACGCGCTGATCACGCGTCACCCCAATATCTGCCGGCCAAATGGCTGGGCAGCGGTCGCTTGGTCGGCCTTAGCCCGTCATGGGCTGGATGGTGCCAGGGGTTGACTTTGACATCTGACTAAGTGGGAAGTGGCTTCGGTGACGTAACTGGTAACATGCAGAATGTCTATGCCCAAGGTCGCGGTTTCAAAGCCGGCCGAAGTCGTCGGATTTTCTAAGAGAGCTAAAATCCCTCAGTATGCTTTTCTTTGGAGGGGAAGTTCCAACGTTCGTTGCGAGTTGCTGGTTGGGGTGGCATCTAGTAGCCAAGTTCACAGCTAGGTGTCGTTGACGGTAGTACCTGGTAGCAACATTAGGAACTACTGCTTGAAATTGACCGTCTGCAGTCCTTACCTGAATAAAGACTACTACAGCCATTACAATTCACACAGTTTATCAGACAGATTCTACAATCACCCAAAGTACACGGGGTTAGATGACCGCGTTGTCGCAGCCCCTAAACTGAGGAACCAACCAGAGGTAGATTTCATTAGAAAGCTAACTATTGCAATGGGTACCATGTTTCGACTTCCGGAAAATTTCGACATATCTTCGCGTTTCACATCCCCCAGACCCCAAAACCACCGTCAGTTCAAAAGTTTATATATAATTTATGTATGTATATGTGTATATATATATGCATATCAGTTTCTTGTGGACACGATAACTGCCGTAATTTTGCACCAATCACTTTGAATATTTTACCGAATATGTATACCTATAAAATCTCGGTCGAGTTCGTTACTGGGCTAAATCGGTCGAAGGGGGAGAAAATGGGGGGCATTTTTTCGACAAAGTGAAATATTGCTATAACTCTCTTAATATGTGAAATATCGAATCCGTTCAACGTTCATACTATGTGTCGGATAAAGCCCAAACATTTATGTTAGAAGAGTTCTTTTTATAGCACCAACCATTGACCAAAGGGGCGGGAAAAAATTGGTTTTTCGGGAAACATTAATCATATCTCTCTTAATAGGCACTATATCAAAACCGTACAAAATGGATAATATTCCCCTAATAATTACCTAAAATTTTGTCTGAAAGAATTTTTGATATGACCCACCATTATGCCAAGGGATGAGAAAAATGATTTCGGAATTATAAGAAAATGCCAAGAGCTATCAGTGGTTGCCATGGCAATACTACTAAATTGATGAGGGATGAGCCATCAGACGTTGCCAAGATAACGCACTTGCACGAGATCATATTCAGAATTCCATCTGACTAAGTGTGAAGCGGCTTCGGTGACGTAACTGGTAGCAAGCATGCTGAATGTCTATGCCCAAGGTCGCGAGTTCAAAGCCGGCCGAAGTCGTCGGATTTTCTAAGAGCGCTAAAAATCCCTCAGTATGCTTTCCTTTGGAGGGGAAGTACCAACGTTCGTTGCGAGTTGCTGGCTGCGGTGGCATCTAGTAGCCAAGTTCACAGGTAGGTGTCGTTGACGGTAGTACCTGGTAGCAACATTAGGAACTACTGCTTGAAATTGACCGTCTGCAGTCCTTACCTGAATTACAGACTAATACAGCCATCCCTAAGTACACGGGGTTACATGACCACGTTGTCGCAGCCCCTAAACTGAGGAACCAACCAAAATCTCTGCGGGAGATATAATTTTTCGTGAAGAAGTAACAGACCGTTACATAGTTACACATCAGTGTCGAAACCTTGCATAAGGACAGTGTGACCACAAGTATGAAAATGGACCACAAATGACAAGAAGGTTACCGTTCCCATAAGACAATAAAATGTTTAAAATAAGCATAAAATGACGAAAAACAAAGTTAATTAAGCTCCAATTATAAAATACCTTCTCGCAATAAATGAGGTCTGATCCTTCTACGAAAACCTGCATATTCTGCCTATTTTCGCCTATCCCCAAGTTTGTCCGGTGAAATCTACCTCCGCCTTCCGGCGTGCCGAGAGGACTTTTTAAATTCAAGTAAGGACTGCAGACTTTGAATTTTTCAAATAGTTCCTACTTTTGCCGCCAAACGCCACCGTCAACGACTACTAGTTCAGAACTTAGCTACTAGACGCCACCGCAGTCGGATCTTGGCAACGAACGTAGGAACCTAAGAGCGTTGTTTGTATTTTTAACCTCAAATTTAGCTTCACAGGTGTAATTAGTGGAAGGTTCTTTAACATGCCGCCGGCTTTACTTCCCCTCCGAAGGAAGGCATACTGAGGGATTTTTAACGCTCTTAAAATCCGACGACTTCGACCGGGTTTGAACCCGCGATCTTGGTCATAGAAGCTCAGCATGCTCCCAACTCCTCCACCGAAGCCGCTAAAATATACATTAACATAAACATAAACATAAACACACAGTCACAATGGAGCATTATTCATTGTCAACCAAACAATTGATGATGATAACCTAGATGTTTGGCCCCTTAAAATAACAATTATCATCTTGTATTTTAGTTTCACATATTACTCCAGTCACTACCGACAGTGGTAGCTACGTTCGCTAACGCGCAGCGCTAGACCATGGGGCCAAGCTCTCTGCGAAGTCGGTAGACGTGGGCTCGATCCCCACCGTCAGTCGTCCTTGAAATGTTTTTTTTTTCTTTTTTTTTTTTCAACTCCATGTAAATGGTACCTTCTGACAGGCCACGGCCTCTTCCTTCCACATCCTTGCCCAATGTCATTAATTTCATCTCTCTTTAACTCCTCTCATGAGGTTGGCATTAGGAAGGGCATCCGGTCGTAAAAGGTACCCGCCACATAGACTATCATCGCATCTCAGCCTCAACCCCGTTCTAAACGGGAATAATAAGGGACAGACATACATATTATTACAGGCACCGTAGAAACACAGGGTATGATGTACGGGCAAATTCTAACTCCATAAAATGAATTAACGACAGCAACAACAATTGAGCATCGACGATTTTGCTGTCTTTTGGGCTAGGTTGCATATTTGCGCCTGCCATACCACTGACTCGCGGCACAAAAGTTGGGCTAAAGTAAGCTCGTGTGACTCATTGGCCTATAGTGCAAGTCTGAAATTAACACCACCAAAGCAGAGCCGGGAATCGAACCTGGGCTTCCGGGATGATAACGAACTATGATAACCACTACACCACGAGTCATGCAAGATTTGGGCTGCTACAGTAGGATTCAAAACTGTTGGAATTACTTTAATAATACTTCAATAATACTTAAATATTACTCTAATAATAAGTTACTTCAATAATACTTTCATAATAACTTCAATAATATGTCAATAATACTTCAATAATGGAATAATAAAACTTGAATAATAATAATAATTATTATTATAATTATTTATTTCACAAGATATATAGAAAAATTTTCGGCCCCATCTTTGACCAGGAAACACAAAGATGGGTTCTCAGATCAAATCATGAGCTGTACAAGTTAGCCAATCAACCCAGGGTAGTGGACGTCATGAAAGCGAAACGGCTGCAATGGGCAGGGCATGTTATCAGAATGGACGCTGCCAGAATAGTTCGCCAGGTGTATGAGAAGAAGATCGAAGGCTCGAGACACCCTGGAAGACCTAGGAGTAGATGGCAAGATAAGGTGACCTCTGACTGCAGACAAATGGGTATTACTGGATGGGAGAATACTGCGCTGGATAGGAGGAAATGGAGGCAGTTAGTGAGAGCGGCACGGGATCGTCACGTCCCAGAGAAGCCAACGGAGTGAGTGAGTGAGTGAGTGTATTATTTAATAATACTTTAATAATACCTCAATAATACTTTAATAGTATACTACTTTTAAGAATACGTTAATAATTATTATTATTATTTTATAATACTTTAATAATACTTCAATAATCCTCCCTATATTATTCTGCTAAGGTCCCATTCCGGTTTTGTACCGAAAATAAGGTCCTGTTAACACCAACCTACATATATGGGGTAGCTACAGGTTCCGCATAACCCCATGTGGTCCGAAACACACTCACTTCCTCTTTAAATGCCTGACAATTAAATAAATACCTTAACAAGTAGTTCCGTGAAGAACTATACAGCCTATTTTCATATATCCTACTTATGTTAATTGCCACTATCAACATACACAATTTCTGTTTGATTGCTGTAATAGATTCGTAGATATTGAGAACGACTAAATATTTCGGATGGTCGCCATGTTGGATTTTATATATGTAGGTCCTAGAGTTATGTACTGTTACATGCAGATTATTGTGAACGTGTAGTATTCAAAATTCAATCGCATAATTTGGACACAAGAAAAAACAAGGAGATTTTAAAATTTTGCACAGCTGCCATCTTGAGGCTATGGAAACAATTGAAATAAATTAGATGCCAGTGGATTAACATTCGTATAAGGATTTACTGTACCAAGTTTCACTGCACGCGGATGGTTAAATTGCGAGAAACGTCCATGTGAATATTTATAATTCGCGTCACCGCCATGTTGGATTTGTGATCACCAGGTTATTTAAAGTCCTATAGGTGAACTTAAGTTCATAGCCCCTATGAACATTAAAAAATGCAGTTTGATTGCTAAAATAGATTCATAGATATTCAGTATCGTCTAAATATTTCGGATGGTCGCCATGTTGGATTGTTAAATGTATAGGCCATAGAGTCATGTACCATTAAAGTAAAATTATTGCGTAGGTTCATCATTCAAACTTTCACTTCGATCGCATGACTGCATCACAAGAAATAAAAATTAATTTTAAAATTCGCACTGCCGCCATCTTGAGGTTATGTAAACAATTGAACTAAATTAGATACCAGTGGATTACAATGTGTATAAATATTTCCTGTACCAGGTTTCAGTTCGCTTGGAACATTAAATCGCGAGAAAGGTCTATTTAAAATTTTCAAATTCGCTTGGCCGCCATGTTCGTTTTGTAGTTAACCGGTTTTTAAAAGTCTTATAGATGGACTTCCAGTAGTGCCCTTTATCTCCGTACAAAATTTTAGGGAGATACCGCTAATAGTTACAGAGATATAGAATGCCAGTGAAATATTTCGCACATCCGCCATCTTGTGATTATGTGAACAATTGAACGAAGTTAGATGTCGGTGCATTACAATGTATATAAACATATACTGTACCAAGTTTCATTGCGTTTGGTTGGTCAAATCGCGAGAAACGTCTATTTAAAAGTCGCAAATTCGCTTGGCCTCCATGTTGGTTTTTTAGTTACCAGGTTTTCAAAAGTCAAATAAGTGAACTTATAGTAGTTCCCTCTTTCACATTAGAAAATATCAGGGTAATATCGGTAATAGTTTCGGAGATATTGAATGCTGGTGAAATATTTCGCACAGCCGCCATGTTGGATTGGTGACTCGTAACAAATTTTGAAGGGCACGGTCGAGGTCGCCGGGAATAGTGCTATGAACTTTCCGAGTTTCATTGAAATCGCTCCTGCCGTTTAGATTTTATTAGGGGGGGGGGGACACACACACGAATCACACACACACACACACACGCACACACACACGGACAAAAGGTGATCTCATAAGCCTATTCTTTCAAAATTGAAAATAGGCTAAAAATGTACATTTACAATGGGAGCGCCGTAAGCTGGCGAGCCTGCCACTAGAGCGCAGGGAATAATAAAGGGGGGCGCCAGCTTTGAATGAAATATTTATATTTCATATTCTGTAACAAATATTTATATCCTCATATTCATGAACCTATCATAGGCAGGTAGCTCCCGAGACCATTCAAGACTAATAAACTCGTACCTTTGCTGTCTTATTCCACAAGAACTGACCAGTAGATCCTGCCAGCAGGAATTCTGAGAAAAGGTGGAGAGTAACATATCCCACACAGCTCCCTTTCACTCGCCACCCGCAGTGATATCTCCTTACCAAACACTTAATGGCAATTAGCCGCTTGAAAATGTGACCGCCACTTCCTTTCAAGAATGGATTCCTCTATTTCTACCGTTGCCGATTCGAATTCAGCTAGGCCTTTCCAGTCAGTTGAAAGACAGTGAGTGAACAGGTGAATTCTAGTACGTGGTTAGCCAACTTTACAATAAACTGATAAGAGTGACGCCATTACCCATGGATAAATGGCTTATTAGAAGTGGTAAAAAGAGACCCCATGAAAGTACTTGCCCTCCTTCGGAAAAAGAACGAGTTTCGAATTTAAACAAAGTCCATTGTTCTTCCGCGTCTACTTCTGCTCCCATCAGGATTATTAATTCTACACACAAAGTTAAAGTGCGTAAATATCAAGACGATTATCTGACATTAGGCTTTACCAGCATTCTTTCGAATAATAATCAGGAACAACCTCAATGCGTTCTTTGTTTGGAGATTTTAGCAAACAACAGTTTGAAGCCTGTGAAACTTAAGAGACACTTGCAGACTAAGCATCCAGACTGTGTAAGTAAACCTTTAGCATTTTTAAGCGCCACGAGCAAAAACTAAAAGGAAATGTTTGCAAAATCCAAATCACCACATATTATTGGTGAGAAATTACTTCTTCCTGCAGACGTGAAAATGTGCGCGATCATGCATGGAGAAAAGTTCGGCGATACCGCTCTCAAATGATGCAGTAACTCATCGTATTGATGTAATAGCCTCTGACATAAAAAAAATAAATCAATTGCTACCACGTCTTCATGATAGCCCAAAATTTGCCCTGCAACTTGATGACAGTACTGATATAGTAAACAATGCCCTGCTTCTTGTTTTAGTACGCTACTGTCATGAAAATAAAATGCACGAGGATTTTCTATTCTGTAAAGCTCTGGAAAGGTGGACTACAGGTGAAGATATTTTTTCTTTTGTGAATTCCTTTTTTATTGACAACAATCTCTCCTGGACAAATTGTGCTGGTATATGTATTGATGGGGCGTCGGCATTTACTGGAACTAAAAAGGGATTCAGAACAAGAGTGAGTAAAGCAAAGCAAAGCCAACTCCGTCCAGTCCATTGAGGCCCTGGGAGTAGTGGAAGGTAGAGGCTTCCACTTTTTGTAACATCGGCACTAGATGGGATGGAGTTGTCAGCTCCATGCCCGGCCGTCTTTGCTGCCAGGAATTACCCTGGCTGAGTGAATCCCAAGGCCATATGCGTTTCCGAAAGTGGTAGTTTTGTTTCTAAAATCCACTACCTGGGAGGGGATCGAACCCACTCCCTTTCAGTCAGAAGCTCAGCGCCTCTACCGACTGCGCCACGCAGCCCCCTACAAGAATGAGTGCTGTTACTAATTCTGTAAAATTCACACATTGCATGATACACAGGGAGGCATTGGCTTCAAAAGTACTACAACCGGAAGTCAATAAAGTGCCGAACGATGCAATCAGTGTTGTACATTTTGTGAAAGCAAGAGCTTTAAACAGTCGGCTATTTTCCATTCTTTGTGAGGAGAAGGAATCTACACATGATTCGCTTCTATGCACATGGAGGTACGTTGGTTGTCTCGTGGTCGAGTCCTTCGTCGCGTTGTGGAGTTGAAGAATGAACTTCATATTTTCCGATTGGACAGCAGTCCTACACTCGCAACCCTGTTTCTGGATGAGAAAAGGCTTCTAATACTGTGCTACTTGGCTGACGTATTTGAAAAACTGAATGAATTAACCTGTCACTTCAAGGACGAAATAGTAATATTTTCATTCTAAGCGACAAAGTGCTTGCTTTTAAGAGAAAACCTGAACTTTGGAAAACCCAGATGGACAAAGGTAACGGTGAGATGTTTCATTGTCTGAATGAATTCCTGGAAGAAAATGAGTTAGATATTTGTCAAATTAGTGGAATTGTCGTAGATCACCTCCAAACCCTTAGTAAAAAAATTCCACAACCTTCAACTGAGAATGACTGGAATCGCAGTCCGTTTGAAATGAACATAACAGCCCACCTGTCAAGGGCAAAACAGGAGGAACTAATAGAACTCTCAAGTGACAGAATACTTCGAAATGGCATCCGTCAAGACGAAGCATCAGTCTCGGCTGCAGCTGGAAGGGGATCTGCGGGTTGCTGTTTCAAACATCCAACCAAGACTGGATTTACTTTCATCTCAAATTCAAGCTCTCACATCACACTAACTTCGTAAGTGTCTGGGAATTACCGAATTCTGATCCATGTACACTTTTATTCTCTTGTTTTACTTTTTCACGGCTGAAGAGTTTTAACATAACATTTTTCAAATTCACAGTGAAATGTTGAAAATTGTATATATTATTTATATTGTCATTTATAAGTCACGAGCTTTCAAATATGAAAAGCATTACTGAACACAGTTGTCACAGCTAAAGAGCTAATTAGTGAAACAAACAAAATTTGCTCAATTCGAATAATTGCACGTGCAGCAGTTGTTTTTATTTTTATAAACAAAAGTAATACATATGCTTGACTTTTTATTAACTAAACGTTGTTGTACTTTGATGTGCTCTAAGAATAATGAATTGTGTGTTATTATTATTATTATTATTATTAATGTAACTGATAGTTGAAATCAAACCACGGTAAACCACTTCCAGGATGGCTGAGGTGGGAATCAAACTCGCCTCTTCTCAGTTTTGCCTCACGAGGCTGAGTGTACCCAGCAGGCTCGACGAGAGGGAGGGGCAAGCGGGGCTGTAGCCAGGTTACTGGGGGTTAGAACCCCCACTCCCCATTGGAAAATCGACAAGTTGTGATTAGTGTATAATTCACCACCGCGCCGGCTACTTGGTGATGTTCTTTTGTCGCCTTTCGGCTCCAGGCAGGCTCACGCCTAGACCCTTCTGCGCTCACCGCCGCGACCCTCCTACTCGTCAGGGATCACGAAGCTTGGCTTATATTGTTCTACCGCGCGACAACAATGCTCTCACGCAGCCAGCAAGCATGTGCCGACTTCGCTGTGTTTTTGTATGTTATTGTTGCTCCTGTATATGTTACAGTGGCGTACGCAGGATTTCCTTCGGGGGGGGGGGGTCATTCATAGTAATGTCCTATAATAAAAATGACAATTCGAATATAATTCATAAAAAGCAACAACTCAGTTAAATAAACACTACCGGACCCAAGCGAGAAATCTCGCCTGTTCATAAACCACCCTTCCCCGATAGGTTTATAACGAGAGAATTAATTGCAGCATGTTAGATCTCCAGTATTTGCAAATCGCGCACTTCTAACAAAAATTGATATTTATGAAATTAGAATGGAATTCGTCACTGCTAATGTCATTTGTGTGCTGAGTCCATTGATTTATCTTAGCTGTAACACTCACCAGTTATTCGAAATTTTTGAAATTATAGGATTATACGATTCCTTTGACTTACTGTTTCTGAAATCCATGCAAAATGATAAAGGAAAGACCTCATAATGTTAAAATGACACGAAACAGGCGTCACAGCGTCCAAAATATGAAGTGGACAGCAATTACGGAGCATATTTTCCTACAGCAACAGTATCGACAAATCTCACACATCGTACATTTTTTTAAAGTAATTTTTTAAAGAAATTATTGATATTTATGAAATTAGAGTGCAACTCGTCACTGCTAATGTCTATTCTCTTTCATTTGAATGCTCATTTGGCACGATCGGTCGCTTGTGAGCGCCACAGGAGGGATCTATACTAATGAAAGAATATATATATGATGATTCTCTTTGCATGAAAACTATTTTAACTATATTTTTCAGCACTTTAAACAATATTACAAACACAATTTAAAACATAAAAGATTAATAAAAAATACGGAAAAGAGTTTATAGCCCAATATAGATATTGCACTGGACACAAACGGACAAAAAGAAATGTCTAAATTGTCAATCGGGCTAAACCAAAGAATCTGATTAAGTAGATATTTGCCCTGGAATTTGTTGAAGGACTTAGACAAGTCTACTTCAATCGTAAATCAAGCCTTCTAGGTTTGACAGACAAGTCATTCAGTACTTCCTCAATTGAAACATCAACAGTATCATGAATGAACATCAAAGCTAATCCATTAAGGCGTTCTTCACTAGTTGAATTTCTTAAATAGTTCTTCAAGAATTTTAAGGACGAAAACGATCGTTCACACGAGCAGGTTGTGACAGGTAAGGTAGCCATGATGACAAGCAGGATTTACACAACTTGAAACATGTTCTTATTGCATATTGACAAAGCATCTATAGCACTCTTGGGCTTCTTTTCAATAGATTTCAGAGTTTGTTTCCAGAGAAGTAGCTCGCTTCTAATATTAAGGGGAAGTCCATAAAATTCAGCTACATTTTCTACTTCAGCTATGCTTTGGTTGGATAGTTCGTCTTCAGTTGTGGTAACTAGCATTTGCAATGGCTGAAGAGTTTCTTTATGGGAGACAAATTTATCATCAAGTGATGGAATAGTTTCTTCAAGAAATGGGATGAAAATAACCCGCCTATAATATTCTTCCGGATCGTTAGATGAAACGTTGTTCCTCATCGTTTGTCGAACAACAGTTCGAGGCTGAACTACAGGCACTCCAAATTCTTTGTAGAACTCTAAAACCGAATTATATGCACACAAAAACCTTGCGTCTGCATCTGCCCTCATTTCTTCAAGAGACCTTGTTGGCAACTCTGGCACTGTACTTTCTCTGCTGGCAGTTGGCCCACCTGCTGGAAGGGTTGTTGACCCAAGGGTCGTTTTCTTACCTGCGTCAAGCAGGACTCACTAGCAAGCAGGTAGCACTGGCTATCGGACATGGTGTCATCGCACGCATGTAACATCTACTGTACTTGTTCAGTGTTTAATCATGTACATACAATGTAAAATATATTTCTTTACACAGTCCACCACATCTTATTCTATGTATTCGACATAAGTTTTGGTCCTCCGGGCACGATTATATGGCAAGGAAAACAGTGAAAATTGAACTCGTATGATCCAAAGACAGCATGGCTTCTCACAAATGGCGTGGGTGGTTACCAGCGTGGCGACTACTGGACAACAGAATTCATCGTCTTGGTAAGTCACCGATCATCCTTAATTATTCCTTGTGACTCATATGCATTCCTTTGTTTCTCCATTCAAAACTGTTCGTTTCTATTTGCAATGTATTGATATTGCTAGTGATCGCACATGATCTCGCCCGTAAAACTGTATGTTATTTGTACGCAGTTTTCCCGCAACTCTTTGAAACAAATCCAGGAGTTCATCTTTGTATTATATAAATATATTAGGTATTTGTCTTTTCGTTTTGTCATTCTTTTACGTATACGCATTTGGTCTATTGTGATTTTATATCATTCAGCAGTTTATTGGAAACTGCTAGTGAAAAATGGAACGAAAGATAAAATCACTGTGTAGCAAAAGCGGTAGGTTAAAGGCTAGCTTATCTCGCATACAAGGCTTCGTAGAGAAATTAGATTCTCAATCTAAGGACGTAGATCAGTTGGAAGATCGACGGGCTCACTTATCAAAGATCTGGGAAGAATATGAAACAGTTCAATCACAAATAGAGGATTTGAAAGATGATGAATCATTTCAAGCAGAACAAGAATCTTATCGCTCCGACTTTGAGGAGCAATACTTCAAAACATCTGGTCTTATAAGATCCATAAACAGTGCAATTTCCAAGTCAGCAACTTCGCTAAGTGATTCTATTGGTGAATCAACTTCCAGTTCGCAAACACGTTCAGTTAAACTGCCTCAAATAAGTTTACCTACATTCGCAGGTGATTATTTAGAATGGCCTAATTTTGCCAATACCTTTAAGAATCTCATTCATGAAGATGCAAATTTGTCAAAAATACCGAAATTTCATTACCTAAAATCAGTGCTATCAGGCAGGGCGGCAGACGTGTTACAGTCTCTAGAAATATCTGCAGCGAATTACGACATAGAGTGGAACCTGTTAAATGAAAGGTTCAATAACCGGCGAGCAATTGTTTCCTCCCACATTAATTCGGTCCTTCAGATAAACAAAATAGAAGTAGAATCTTCCAAGGCATTAAGAGACTTGTATGACGGCTTCAGAAGGCACACACAGCCGCTGTCAGCGCTTGGTCTGTCTTGTGAAGAACAATTAGATGCCATTTTGATACATTTACTAACGAGCAGATTTGACGCTGAAACGTTAAAAAAATGGGAGACCTCGCTACCAACTTTTGATCTACCATCGTATCAGACACTGGACAAATTTCTACTCGAAACATGTAATGCATTGGAATCGATCGAGACTAAGAACTGTGATCGCCCAAAACAGCTGAAGCAGGTAGGCGTTTCATCTAAACCGAATGCGTCTGGTTTCAAACCGAGGCCATTCACGAACCCAGGGAAAAATTGTTTCCTTTCCCAGAAAAATCAGAAATGTCCGCTTTGCACGGAAGAACATCCCATATTTAGATGCAAAACATTCACTTCTATGTGTGTTTATGACAGATGGCGGGAGATCAAGAAGCATAAGCTCTGTGTTAATTGCCTGACTGGAAATCACTTCGCTATCGAGTGCACTCGTTCATGTTGTAAGCTCTGCAAGGATAAACACAACACCTTGCTTCACAGGGACCAAGGGTCACCGAACCCCATTAATAGTCAGACTTCAAACAAGAGTATTGTGTCCAATAATACTTCATTGTCCACCCTTAATGAGCAACATAGTAGTAATGCTGTGGCTGCCCAAGGGAAAACATTTGAAGAGGTGGAGGGAAAGTTGACTTCTGCACTAGATACCCTTGGATCTTACTATGAAGCCAATCATCTTAAGCCAAATCCCAACAAGACTCAAGTATGTGCATTTCACTTAAGGAATAGAGAAGCTCGGCGGGAACTGGATGTTACATGGCAAGGCAAACAACTCCAACATTGTCCAACACCCGTGTATCTAGGTGTTACTCTTGACCGAACACTGTCCTTCAAGAAACATTGCCATAAGACCAGGCTGAAAGTTAGTTCACGGAACAATATTTTGAGGAAGCTCACAGCCACCACCTGGGGGGCAAGTCCTCACGTCCTAAGAACTTCTGCTCTTGCTTTGTGCATGTCTGCTGCAGAGTACGCTTCACCTGTGTGGAGTGCATCCAGTCTCACCGAGCAGATTGACATTGCCATCAACGAGACCATACGAATCTTGTCGGGATGTATGAAGCCTACTCCAGTCGACAAACTCTACCCGATTGTTGGGATAGCTCCCCCAACTATCAGAAGGGCTGTTGCTGCTGATGCAGAGAGGGCGAAGCAGATTAATGATCCCCGTCATCCACTGCATAATCATCAGGCTGTTGTCCGTCGACTGAAATCAAGAAAGAGTTTCATCGCCAGGACTCAACCACTGGAGGGAACATCGGAATCTAACCGCATCTCTAGGTGGAAGAGCAAGCTGCCGCCGGATATCCCTGTTAAGGAAGAGTTAGCCCCAGGAAATGACCTGCCTTACCCTGTTTGGAAATCACTTAATCGTCTCAGGGTAGGCGTCCCTCGTTGCAAGACCAACATGCAGAAATGGGGTATCCTTCCAGCTGATGGAGACACGTCCTGCGAGTGTGGAGCAACACAAGACCCAGCCCACCTGCTCATTTGTCCACTACTAGAACAACCCTGCACTACCCAGGACCTGATCGAGGCAAACAACAAGGCCATCGGAGTTGCTACATTCTGGAAATGATCGGACACGGAAATGAAATGAATGATTGCACAATCACAACAATGATGTTTCCTCTCAAGTATTGTTGTCGACAGCAGTAGTGAATGTCAACAATTCAGAGGGAAAACCCGTCATGCTCGGGTTGTGTTAGACAGCGGCTCGCAACTCAACTTTATAACTAGGGAATTAGCTCATCAATTACGATTGTTAAAGACAAAGACTAAGATTCCGATACATGGGTTGCATGACACTACCATCAAGGTGGGGTCGGTGGTAAGAACAAAGATTTCTTCGCGGTTCGGTTCCTTTGAACGAATCATGACATTTCACGTAATACCTTCAATTACTGGTCAGTGCTTACCCACTAAAAATATCAACATCACAGATTGGAGTATTCCTGAGTTTATATTAGAAAACCTTGCGGATCCTCAATTTAATGTGTCATCATCCATAGACATTCTCATTGGAGCAGAATTCTTTTACGATCTTATCAGCGCAGAACAATTTCAGCTCGACAGTTTCTCAAACAAACTACCGTTGTTTCGCAACACGGCTCTTGGCTGGGTAGCAGCAGGTAGTGTTGGTTTGTCTGAAAGGCACGCAGATAACAGTTCTTCCTGCCTCTTCGTGTCAGGTAAGATATTCAATGAGCCGGGGAAAGCACTGCTTGGCCAAGGACATTCCGAGCAAGAGATTAGTGAGAGGCTATTTACTGACGGTCACATAAGGAATCCACAGGGTAAGTTCATAGTCCCACTACTCCTTAAAGAGGACCCGAGTCAGCTAGGTAGCAATGTTAATGAGGCAATCAGACGGTTTCACAGCCTAGAGAAGCGTTTTGAAAGGCAGCCCCAAGTCAAGTCGGAATACGTACAGTTTATGAGAGAGTACATTGACCTGGATCATATGGAGGAAATTCCCAGTAGTGAGATAAACAAACCACTACAGTACTACCTTCCGCATCATTGTGTATTTAAGGGTAATTTATTGACAACGCGCACTCGCGTGGTATTTGATGGCAGCTCGAAGGGCTATTCTGTATTATCCCTCAATGATTTGTTATTAGTAGGACCGATCGTTCAAGATGATTTATTTTCAATATTGGCTAGATTTCGCATGCATCGCTATGTATTGACCTCTGACATAGAAAAAATGTATCAGCAGGTCCTCATAGAACCTGCACATACTGATCTTCAGCGTATCGTGTGGAGGGAATCCTCTAAGGACGAGCGTAAGCATTATCGTCTCAAAACAGTCACATATGGCACGTCATGTGCACTCTTCCTGGCCACAAGATGCCTCTCTCAATTGGCGAATGACACTAAGGAGGAATTTCCTGAAGCTTCGAATGTAATACGGCGGGATTTTTATGTTGACGATTTAATGACAGGTTGTGAATCAACTGACGGCTTAAGAACCACTCACAAGTGTGTTTCAGAAATTTTATCCAGTGCGGGTTTTACTTTAAGAAAATGCTGTTCGAATGAGCCCAATGTGCTATCGAGCATTTCTAACCACGAAACAGATCCCAAATACATTATTAAGGTAGATGAAGGTAAAGACTTGAAGTTGTTGGGACTATCTTGGAAATCCATCACAGACACTTTTCAGTTTGAGTTGAGAAGTGATTTCAGTTCGACACAGATAAACAAAAGAATAATTATATCAGACCTGGCAAAAATATTTGACCCCTTAGGGTTTTTGACCCCAGTATTGATTAAGGGTAAGATTTTCGTCCAGCAACTGTGGCAAATGAACTTAAATTGGGACGACGTTCTCACAATAGAACTTCAAAATAAATGGATTCGTTATATGCAGGATATTGCTAAATTGAAGGAGATCAAAGTGCCTCGTCATGTTAGGGCAGTAGAATTTGTGGAGTATGAAATTCATGGATTTTGTGACGCGTCTCAGATTGCTTACGGCGCATGTGTTTATGTAAGATCTCAGACAGGAGATGGTAAAATAACAGTTCACTTATTGTGTTCTAAGTCTCGCGTTGCGTCATTAGGCTCAGTAACTTTACCAAGATTAGAACTATGCAGTGCTGTATTACTTGCTCAGTTGGTCGAAAGAGTCATGAGATCCATAAACGTAACTAAAGACAAGTGTTTTTGCTGGACTGACTCCACAATAGCATTAGCATGGATTTCGGGCCATCCACACCAGTGGAAAACATACGTCGCTAATCGAGTGTCGCAGATTCAACAGTTGACAAATATTGATTGTTGGCAGCACGTCTCTACTCATCATAACCCAGCAGATATGATCTCGAGAGGAGTTACCGCGGAGAAGCTGTTAAATTCATCATTTTGGTTATCGGGACCATCTTGGCTTTCAGATAATAAAGACGAATGGCCTTCACAGCAGAGGCATAGCTCTCAAGAATTACCTGAAGATAGGAAAACTAAAATTGTTCTTGTGTCATCTACAGAATCCCTTGCATCGGATCTGATTAACAGATACTCTTCCTGGAGCAAGCTGATTAGAATAACAGCTCTCGTGCTCAGATTTATCAAAAATCTTAAAACTAAAACAGACAAACAGGTGCTCTTAATCCTGTAGAACTAGAGCAGGCTAAGTATTTATGGTGTAAAATTGCTCAAGGTTCTGAATTTTCACAAGACATAAAGGCTTTCAAACAAAATTTGCCACTGCCCAAGGGAAGCAAATTACATGGATTAGCACCGTATTTGGATGAGCAGGGTCTGTTACGGGTAGGAGGCCGTCTGCAAAATACTCAACTATCGGTCAACAGAAGATATCCTATTTTATTACCTGGCAATCATCGCATTACAATAATGTTATTTGATCATTTTCATTTTGTTTTTCTTCATGCTGGAGCTCAGACTTTATTGACAATTATGCGACAGCAATACTGGCCTCTATGTGGGAGGAACGGTGCTCGAAAGGCAGTGTATCGATGTAAGACGTGCTTTCAATTCTCGTCTCGGCCGTATCAACCGTTAATGGGATCGCTACCTGAAAGGAGAGTAGTTCCCAGT
The DNA here is from genome assembly GCA_946902985.2 of Meconema thalassinum. NCBI lineage: Eukaryota > Metazoa > Arthropoda > Insecta > Orthoptera > Tettigoniidae > Meconema > Meconema thalassinum. The sequence continues at coordinate 305,289,892 of OX336392.1, read as the reverse complement.
CGACCATTTGCATCTTCAGGAATAGATTTCTGTGGCCCTGTATATTTACGGCCTTCGTCCAGGAAGGGCGCTCGGATTAAGACATATATAGCTATGTTTGTTTGTTTTGCCTCAAAGGCTGTACATATTGAACTTGTAAGCGATCTGTCTACAGCTACCTTTTTAGCATCACTGAAAAGATACATGGCTAGACGAGGAACTTGCACCCACATATTCACTGACAACGCAACTAATTTCGTAGGTGCATCACGTGAGCTAAAGAAATTCTTTAATGATAGGAATACCAAGCAGTCACTCATAAGCTTTGCTACAGATAAGGGGATTCAGTGGCATTTTAGTCCTCCTGGTTCACCTCACTTCGGAGGGTTGTGGGAGGCTGCAGTTAAATCAGCTAAGTATCACCTTAAGAGAATAGTAGGAAACGCTGCATTGTCGTTTGAAGAAATGACTACAGTACTTGTACAGATAGAGGCAGTTTTGAATTCGCGCCCCCTCTGCCCACTATCCTCTGATCCCAATGATCCGGAAGTATTAACCCCATCCCACTTCCTGATCGGTGGCTCATTTCATCTTCCTGTGGAAGAAGATGTGTCTCAGACTCCCTTGAATAGACTGAAGTGCTGGCAATTGCTTCAGGCTATGTTCCAGCAATTTTGGCGTCGATGGTCCAAGGAATACCTCGGACAACTCCAACAGCGTTCTAAATGGCGGTCGCCCGGACAATCCCCACAAATCGACACTCTGGTTGTTCTGAAGGAAAAGGGCGTGCCTCCACTTCATTGGAAACTGGGCCGTGTCGCAGCAGTGCATCCAGGAGCCGACGGAGTTACGAGGGTTGTTACCATTAAAACACCCAGCGGAGCTCTTTTGAAAAGAGCAGTGTCAAGACTTTGCCCATTGTTGAGTGAAGATAAGTGAAGTGTGTAAATGTTTTGTGTACATAGTGTTTATTTGAACTCTTATTCCAGTTGACTAGAACAAAGTGACAATATTTAGTTGTTTGAAATATTTGCTATTTCAATGGGGGGGGGGGGGAGTATGTTGGCAACTATGGCACTGTACTTTCTCTGCTGGCAGTTGGCCCACTTGCTGGAAGGGTCGTTTTCTTACCTGCGTCAAGCAGGAATCACTAGCAAGCAGGTAGCACTGGCTATCGGGCATGGTGTCATCGCACGCATGTAACATCTACTGTACTTGTTCAGTGTTTAATCATGTACATACAATGTAAAATATATTTCTTTATACAGTCCACCACATCTTATTCTATGTATTCGACAGACCTCTTAACATTCATGGAGGCGTTGATTGCTTGACTGAGAAACAAATTTTCAGTTTGAAGGTGTTTGCTGAAAGGAAGTGTGATTTGAAATGCTTCATGAGCACTACAGTGAACATACTGGGCTTTGGGAAACTGTTTTCGTACAATGGCCTGAGCACCTCTGTAGGATCCACTCATGGCACTAGCTCCATCATAACCTTGGCCTACGAGATATTCTGCATCCAGTCCCACACTTTTCAAACCAGACAATATGCTATTCGCAAGGCCTAACCCAGAAGCATCATTGATAGCAATAAATTGCAGAAACTTCTCATGTACGGAATTAACTTGAACGAAACGGACACATAGTGACATTTGCTGCACACCGCTGATGTCTGTGGTCTCGTCAGCAAGAACAGAAAAGTATTTAGCTTTTTTCACCTGATCGACTAACCTTTTCAATATAATGTCATTCAAAGATGAAATAATTTCATTCTGAATCCGTGGGCTTACGTATGTTGCATTTAAGGATGCTGTCATCAAATGTTCCTTTAGTATTGTATCACCAGCTTTTGCTCGAAACTTGAGAAGAGACCTGAAATTTCCCTCCCCTTTCTTGAGAGGCTCATCTAAATTTACAGGTCCCGAATCCCTGTGACCACGGAAAGCAATGCCCATTCGAGCAAGGAAAATCACAGATTTAATTATTGGTATGAGTTTCTCCCTGTTGCATAATATGTTGGATTGAACACCCCTATCCAAGCTTACGTCAACAGCAGGTTTTGTACCTTTGTATATAGCGAGAAAGTTCGCAGCCTTTTCCGTACATGCCATATGATACTTGGTTTCTTGGTGTTTTTTGAAATCCTCCTTCGCATTTTTCCAGTTCATGTAAGGAAATTTTACTAGTTTACCTGGCGATGAAGATTGTTTCCCAACAACAGTGCAAAACAACGAACAATATTTACAAAAGGCTCCGTTCTTTGAAGGAGAATAAACTAGCCATTTCCACTCTGATAACCAGTTCAACTGAAATTTCAGATTCCTTGGACCCGATAAAGGGAAATTAAAATTGCTTCCAGGTGTCCAGGCATTTTCCAACAGTTCATTTTTCAGATAATCATCAATCTAAAGAAAAACGTAAATCACAACATTGAAATAATTAACATGTACCGACACATACGTAGGCCAAGGCCATACCGGTATAACATAATAGGTAAAGCATCGAAATGCAAATCAGTTACAGAAATAGCGATTATCATGAATCATATTTAAACACACCTGTTGGCCAGCATAACCTTCTAAGTCTGTTCGATGTATTTGGTCGGTAGCCGGCTTGGTAGTAGCCGATAATTCTTCAAGTTCAAGTTCATTTTCAATTCTTAAGGATGAACTACTTGCAATGGCAGTGTTGCATGTAACATCTACTCTTAGTTTTTTAATAATAAACCTATCCATTACGCATTACAAATAAACTCGGAAAAAAGTGCGACTCACGATCTGGCAGTTCACAGATATGCACGTTTAAAGCAGCACGAAGCTACGTTACGATAATTACCAATCGCACACTTTAACAGTAAAACGACAATTTTGATATTTCGCCTAGTGTAGTTAGTTATTATTGCTTTAAGTGGAAGAACAGCGAGGTCATCTGCCCCCTCTTGCTCCGTTTAACATGTAGTTTAAGGGTGCTTACTGTCATAAAATAATTAGCAAAAAAAGGTTTACTAAATACAGTCCTAAACTCCAAATTGATAGGAGAAGAAACAAACACCGACATCCATTGGTCACAACCGGAAACAGACAGTTATATTCAAAAAGTACATTTGACTTGTGTGGTATACAAAAACAAAAGAACACTGATAAATACAAAAACAAAAGAAACACACTATGAGAATTTGTGAATGCAAACTCACACTTCCCCCATTCACAAATTGCAAAAAAAAAAAAACTTAAAACAAAAAAAAAAAACAAAAAAAAAAAACATAACTAGCCTTACACTAACAACAAACATTTGTACATCAATCCTTGTATGGTAACAATCCCAATTGAGGGTAGATTTTACGTAATTTTATCCTTGGTAACACCTTGGTAAATATATCAGCAAGGTTTGATTCTGTGTTGACATATTCAAATACTATCTCACCCTCTTGCACACACTCTCGTAAGTAGTATAAATCTAACAGAAGTTGTTTAGTTTTCTCTGACACTATTGGGTTTTTAGATAGTGAAATGACTCCTTGGTTGTCAGCAAAAACAACACAGGGCTTGTCGACAAACGTTGACTGTCCTATCTCTTTAAACAAATTGCACATCCATTTCACCTCATCTACCACATCCGCCATTGATACGTATTCAGCTGCCACAGTTGATCGTACAATGCGTCTTTGGAGTGTGGTTTTCCAACTAATGACACCCTTGGCCAGCACAAAAACATACCCCTTGGGTAGATTATAGGCTAGGGAATAACCCACCCACCAAGGGAAGATGATTAAGAGAAGGAAGTAGATTTGGGATTGGAAAAGAAGGATAGAAGAATAGGAGGAGAGTCCCACAAAAGTAATAAGTTTAGTGTTAAACACACTTAAAGGTGGTTGCCACTGCAAATATGTGCTCGGATACCTAAAATAGGAACAAGCTTGGTCGAGGCTGACGGGAGCCGCAAATAAGGCTTGGGCAGTTTGCCAGAGAGAACCTGTAGTGTATTTCCTCCCAAGCACGAATGAAAGTACTATAGGGAAGGGGGATGATCTGGCCAGACAAATAGTAAAAGCTTTATTATATATGAACGAGGGCATAAACCTAGGAGGAGCTAGGAAAGCCAGGATCCTGCCTAACTGTAGTGTCAGAGAAATGATGAATCCAAAAATAAATATCTAATTTATTTAACAATGCAGGAAGTTTGAGGAAATTAACAATTATGCAATATAAATTTAATAAACATAGTTCATTTGAACTTTTTAACAAATGGGGTCGCAGACCTCTCCACATTAAACAGTTGCTCCAGGCAATTGACAATTTTTAAGGTTTTTTAACCGTGTATTAAAATCTTGGTAAGATTTCATAAATAGGCAAAATGGAATAATTAAAGTTTTAACATTTACAGGAGTACAAGCAGTGTACTATACGAAACCTTCGAAAGAACATTCTAACGAGAATAACAACTTCGAAGATAACAAACTGTAAAACATAAAGAAAAAGGAAGTTCCTACAACTTCTTATATTTATACAGAGTTAATATATGAGAATTATACAAAGAGAGCAGGTCACTTACTGTGAAACCTGGAGAAAGTGAAAAGGAAGTTTCTAGACTCCCTATGTTTAATTGGGAATCACGAAAAAAATGGGACAGTTTCCATTTCGTGAAACCTGAACATGACTCTCTCAAGAGTGTAGAGAATTGTTTTCCCCATGTATAGAAAAGGGACAACGTGATTTAAAACTTGTATCACACAAGCAATTATGCAGAATTTAATTAATGTTAAACTAGCAAAGTTGGAAGGGCACTTCGTGAGTAACACCTTATAGAAAGTTACAATTTCATAAATAATGGTTGTTAGTAGAAGGTTAAGGAAAGATCATTGGGATATAGGAACAATGTTCATGGCCGTACTTAATGTAACCGGACGATCGCGACGCGGTAGAAAAGTGGAGCAAGCACTGATTAACACTATAGTCTGTAAAGATGGATGCAAAGTTCACTATAGAAACACTAAAGTTCATGAAAAAGAAAGTTATTGCAATTATGGAGATAACTGATTGCACTATGTAGGTGAAAGTCTATTTCTTGAAAAAGTTGTAATTTACAATTAAATGCGCCATAGAATTTTCCAGAGGTTCCAGCGGAGGACGAAAATTCACTATTGTAGTAATTTAGTTTTAAACAGAATTCTCCCAAGTACGTGAGAAATACATGATGGCAGGACTCGCAGATTGAGTACCGAATCTGGAAAGTTCCAGAACAATCTTAGTAGTGAAATGGGGTTGAGAAAATCCAACGGAGGAAATAGTTTATAATTATAGGCAGCGGGTATTATATAATATCCCACGTAGCGAGAGGATTTCTCGTTTGAATCGCTTAAGAAAAGCTCTTTTTAGTAAGGTTGGCTTATACAAGAAAAAAGCTCAACATGGCAAAACCCACGAAGAATGATTATTGCCCCAAGTAAATAATTTCACACTGCCTATAATTAAAAGCACTTGGAAGTTAAAACCATGAAGATGAGGTTAAAACTTTTTAAAAATGGTACTTATCTCGATTTCATGTTGAAGTCGGAGTTCCTTGAAGACTATCTAGCCAACATGGCGTAGAATAGAGTGAGCCTCTTAGTTTGAGGAGGCTAAGCTCAAGAAGAGCTTTGACTGATCGAGTCAACTGCAGACGAAGAAGTGGGAGCAGCTCAGCGGAGCACGGAGAGACCACGGAAGGGGGAGAGAGTGGGGGTAGGAAACAAAAGGAGAACATATAAACATTGCCAACTTTACAGAAATAAAATAATCTTCTTTTGCTGAGCTGGTCTTCAAAGAGTTGACAACAGTATCTGGTAGCCAAATGAATATGGAATTCCTCTTGCGCGAGGAAGAGTTGAAGAGCTTCAGAGATTTGTTGTCATATGACGCTAGGTGGATCACAGAATATATATCTGAAACATACTCACACAAAATATAAGAAACCTGAACCCCTAAGAAAGAACAGAAGGTCACTGTTGGTGTCTGACAAAAAGGAAGGAAAGAACGTGCAAAAGCATTCAAATTTGTAATCTCAGGTACCGTGCATTCCAAGAATGCACCATACTGGGAGGGCCAGACACCGACAGGGAACAAATAAGCAATTAAACATTTAAGAGTGATACAGTAATTAAAGAAAAGTGGTCTTGTGATCTGACCATTATTGGTCAAGACTCTGAATACCCTGACTCTCCTATCTCTTCCAGGGTAACACTTAGTCACTTTTCGAAAAGGCCAGACTAGGGGGGGGGGTGAAATATCCCTAACCAAGACCAAGTCTCCTACTTGAATGTCGGGACTGGAAAGAAACCACTTCTGTCTCCCCTGCAAGGAAGTTAAATATTCCAAGTTCCACCTCTTCCAAAAAGAATTACTGAGGGCTTCAAGTTTACGCCCAACAATAGGTAAATCAAAATCCCTGAAAGAATTGGGAAGGGGAGGAGGGGCAGAGAGAGAAGGGCGTGTAAAGAAGCGACCAGGTGAAAGTGGAAGGAGGTCATCAGGGTCATTGGAAAGCGGAGTTAAGAGGCGAGAATTATCGACACTTTCAATCACGAAATAGCTGGAAGCCGAGAAAAATAAAGCACTAGTGAAGATTGCGATACGATGAGAAAGAAGAATTGGCAAGTTTAAACAAAGCGTATAGGAACAAGTACATCTATTCAGGACAAGAATATACCAAATAAACAAAGGAACTATGCGAGTAGAAAGCAAGAACTCCATAGGTAACAAACGAGCAGCCATAAACAATGACCTCAAGTTATAATGAGTATCAAAGGGTTTACTCAGAAAAATACTTAAGTCAGCGAAAAACGTGATATGACAATCATGAATACAAGAACACATCGAATGTGACGAGAAAAAACAAGTTTGTTCATAAATGAACATTAAGATCGCAAAATATGCAAGCAAATTGCAATACATAAGCAAAGTGGAATACATGAACGCGTGAGAAATACGCAACGAAGTTTTGAAACAGGGATCGAAACAATTGTAAGATACGTAAACAAGTACAGCCTTGACACACATAGTACAACGAGATAAGGCATATAAATAGCTGAACGAGTCCTTAAGCGGAACGAGTTTATTTTGGGAACTAGGTAAACTGCTTCCGAGCGTGCGGTAGCAACTCGCTAGACAATGCTTGGCAATCAGCCAAAGTTGAGATAAGAGAAACTTGTTTTGAACTGTGTCAATCATACAGGAAATAAACAACGACTGGGCATTCCTCAGACTGGTATACACACGAGTCTCAAAAACAAGCAGTTCAAAGTGCACACACACTAATTGAGTCAGCTGTAACTTAAAGCAGAACGAGTAACACGACATGCAGTCAATCGTAACTTGGACGTGAAAAAGCAATTTAAAGCTACATGAAATGAAGTAGGAAATCAATTTCGCATAATTGAGAGGATCACGAAATCGAACAATTTTCAACAAAAAGAAGCTTAATTCTTCCGAGCAAAGAAGACAAGCTGGGACATTGAGACGAAGGTTATGCATAAGAATAGTTATTCTAGATGCAATGGAATTCAGAGTTTCAAGCGGTTTCATGAGCGACTTCCAATTGCGAGGAAGGGGGGAGGAGCCGGCCGTGGCCATCCTTCTACATAACGAAAGAAGTGAAACATAGCGTACAGCAAAGTGATGGTGACTGATAGCCATGGTTTTACACAAGGGGAAAATAGTTTCCGAGGAATAGTTTAAGCAATTAACTGCTATAAAAAATGACATAAGAAGATATACGAAATAACACAAAGCAAGGCGAACTTGAATGGCCATCTTGTGCGGGAAGAAGGAAAAACCATTTAAACAACTTACAGGGTTAGCGCAGTTGTTCACGATAAAACATCGTTTCGACAAGTGGTTTTCAAAAATATTGAGATTTGAAACATGAGCGTTCTCTTTTTCAGAAATGGGATTTATGTCAGCTGTGACGAAATGACATTGTGCTTTGGTTTGAACACTGGTATGTTTGATTTCGCCAGTGATAACCCAACCAAAATCGGTGTCTAGCGACCACGGTTGAAGATAACTTGCGTGTTTGTTTGCGAATGCAATTCCAAAAAACATTGGCACTGAAAAGCACATCAATGGGACCTTGAGCATTAAACTGAGGATCGGCTAACCTTAAGTGCGAGGGAATGTTTAAACCGGAAGTATTAATGGAGTGACTTGGAGTGTCCTTGCCAATACTGGTAAGAATGAGACAGTTTAAATTAAGATTGGTGTTTCTTTGGCAAACGTCTCTGATTTTCAATTTTGAAGACTGCAAAACTTGAGTTTTCAAATTGTCAATGCCGGTCACATTGATAGAAGTAGGCGATGACGAAAGACCTAGTTTTTTAATCAACGATTGCGAAACAAAGTTGTGCGTTGAAGCGGAATCGAGAAGACCACGGGTTTTGAACCAATTTCCAAATCTATCTTGGATTTCAAATTGTACAGTGGTCAACAGGGTTTGCGCACTGTGAAAAGTGTCGGCGTTGGAAATGCAGGAAGAAGCATTAGTTTGTTCGGAGCGGCTCTGCAAGAAGCTTAAAGAGGCAGGTGCTGATGACCTCGATTTATCGTGAACGTGCAATAAAGAATGATGCGGTTTTTTGCAATGAAAACAGAGATTTAATGACGTACAGTTCGAAGAAGAATGCTTAGGTGATAAGCAATTGAAACAATGCTTGCTGTTTAAGACAAACTTTCTTCGATCTTCGACAGACAATTCTTTAAAGGATTTGCACAAATACAATGTGTGAAGCTTTTTACAGAGCGTGCATTTTAACGATTTGTTAAGCGGCCTGATATCTTCTCTTGGATTATTGAAAGAAGAACGGGTTTGTTTGTTTTCGACAACTAGGGGCTGATGTCCCTTTGAAGAAGCAAGTTTTTTTTCAAAAATTTGACACTGAGGATTCGTTTCGACTTTTTCGCACTGAAATGCGAGTGCTGTAAGGAATTGACATCGACTGTTGAGAAACGAAACGAGGTGTTCGAACGAATGTTCCTTGTTGTAGGCGAGTTCGATCTCCCAGGCTTTCAGTGTCGAAAAATCGAATCTTGATGTAGCTAGGTGAATGAGTATGGTGTCCCATGTTTGGACAGGCTGTTTTAGCTGGTATAACGCTCTGACATTTAACTGCATAGAATCTAAGAGGTCTCTTAAAGATGTGACGTCATTAGGTTTAACGGCAGGTAAGTTGAAGAGACAGCGGATATGACGAGCGACACTCAACCTTAAATTGCCATATCTCTCTTTAAGGAGATTAAAGGCGATGTGGTAGTTGTCTGCGCTTAAAGGCAGTGACTCTACCAAGGTCAAGGCCTCGGATTCCAAAGAAGTGCGGAGGTAGTAAAATTTATGTATGTCTGGGATCTCGATATTTTCATGAATTAGGGAGCAGTAAAGTTCGTAAAAAGAATACCATTCACCTTCCTTGCCTGAGAAGTGCGGTAGGCTTATCTTGGGAAGTAACGGTTTCGGTTTGTTCTTGTGAACTGAAGCGGGTACGAACTGGGCCGGATTGATGACCCTAGTGTCCGGTTCTGAGATATTGCGGATCAGTTGGTGGGCCTTTGCAATTCCTTCAAAGTACAAGGGTTCGACCTCATCCCGGTCCAATTGCAGTTCTGGACAAGCGGATTCAATCTCGGTTTGAATTTGGTCATAATAATCATAAGACCGTTCGTACAACTTAAGACGATGTGTTAAGATATCTAAATCACACTCGGCGGGATTTAATTTGCTGATGAAATTTCGGAATCTAGTGAGTTGCCCTTTATAAGAAGAACGTCTGGCAATGAGAGTTTCATCTTTTTCGGCAGGAGCCATGACAAAAATAATAAATTGAAATACAACTCACGAAACTGTAGAACCTTGGAGATGCTGTCAGGTTTGCAGCAGAGAATGGATAGCAAGAACGGGACACACCAAAGGAGACAGGAGCGGCCTCTTTCCCGTTCACAGGCTTTGCATGACGTAGATATAGCTGAAAGATCCAAAGGAGATATTAAAAATTTGCAAAGTATTGTCAAATGACACTTGACAAACAATGGACATAAAAAATGGACTCTCCCGGGTTTCTGGTACCAAATTTTGGGTAGATTATAGGCTAGGGAATAACCCACCCACCAAGGGAAGATGATTAAGAGAAGGAAGTAGATTTGGGATTGGAAAAGAAGGATAGAAGAATAGGAGGAGAGTCCCACAAAAGTAATAAGTTTAGTGTTAAACACACTTAAAGGTGGTTGCCACTGCAAATATGTGCTCGGATACCTAAAATAGGAACAAGCTTGGTCGAGGCTGACGGGAGCCGCAAATAAGGCTTGGGCAGTTTGCCAGAGAGAACCTGTAGTGTATTTCCTCCCAAGCATGAATGAAAGTACTATAGGGAAGGGGGATGATCTGGCCAGACAAATAGTAAAAGCTTTATTATATATGAACGAGGGCATAAACCTAGGAGGAGCTAGGAAAGCCAGGATCCTGCCTAACTGTAGTGTCAGAGAAATGATGAATCCAAAAATAAATATCTAATTTATTTAACAATGCAGGAAGTTTGAGGAAATTAACAATTATGCAATATAAATTTAATAAACATAGTTCATTTGAACTTTTTAACAAATGGGGTCGCAGACCTCTCCACATTAAACAGTTGCTCCAGGCAATTGACAATTTTTAAGGTTTTTTAACCGTGTATTAAAATCTTGGTAAGATTTCATAAATAGGCAAAATGGAATAATTAAAGTTTTAACATTTACAGGAGTACAAGCAGTGTACTATACGAAACCTTCGAAAGAACATTCTAACGAGAATAACAACTTCGAAGATAACAAACTGTAAAACATAAAGAAAAAGGAAGTTCCTACAACTTCTTATATTTATACAGAGTTAATATATGAGAATTATACAAAGAGAGCAGGTCACTTACTGTGAAACCTGGAGAAAGTGAAAAGGAAGTTTCTAGACTCCCTATGTTTAATTGGGAATCACGAAAAAAATGGGACAGTTTCCATTTCGTGAAACCTGAACATGACTCTCTCAAGAGTGTAGAGAATTGTTTTCCCCATGTATAGAAAAGGGACAACGTGATTTAAAACTTGTATCACACAAGCAATTATGCAGAATTTAATTAATGTTAAACTAGCAAAGTTGGAAGGGCACTTCGTGAGTAACACCTTATAGAAAGTTACAATTTCATAAATAATGGTTGTTAGTAGAAGGTTAAGGAAAGATCATTGGGATATAGGAACAATGTTCATGGCCGTACTTAATGTAACCGGACGATCGCGACGCGGTAGAAAAGTGGAGCAAGCACTGATTAACACTATAGTCTGTAAAGATGGATGCAAAGTTCACTATAGAAACACTAAAGTTCATGAAAAAGAAAGTTATTGCAATTATGGAGATAACTGATTGCACTATGTAGGTGAAAGTCTATTTCTTGAAAAAGTTGTAATTTACAATTAAATGCGCCATAGAATTTTCCAGAGGTTCCAGCGGAGGACGAAAATTCACTATTGTAGTAATTTAGTTTTAAACAGAATTCTCCCAAGTACGTGAGAAATACATGATGGCAGGACTCGCAGATTGAGTACCGAATCTGGAAAGTTCCAGAACAATCTTAGTAGTGAAATGGGGTTGAGAAAATCCAACGGAGGAAATAGTTTATAATTATAGGCAGCGGGTATTATATAATATCCCACGTAGCGAGAGGATTTCTCGTTTGAATCGCTTAAGAAAAGCTCTTTTTAGTAAGGTTGGCTTATACAAGAAAAAAGCTCAACATGGCAAAACCCACGAAGAATGATTATTGCCCCAAGTAAATAATTTCACACTGCCTATAATTAAAAGCACTTGGAAGTTAAAACCATGAAGATGAAGTTAAAACTTTTTAAAAATGGTACTTATCTCGATTTCATGTTGAAGTCGGAGTTCCTTGAAGACTATCTAGCCAACATGGCGTAGAATAGAGTGAGCCTCTTAGTTTGAGGAGGCTAAGCTCAAGAAGAGCTTTGACTGATCGAGTCAACTGCAGACGAAGAAGTGGGAGCAGCTCAGCGGAGCACGGAGAGACCACGGAAGGGGGAGAGAGTGGGGGTAGGAAACAAAAGGAGAACATATAAACATTGCCAACTTTACAGAAATAAAATAATCTTCTTTTGCTGAGCTGGTCTTCAAAGAGTTGACAACAGTATCTGGTAGCCAAATGAATATGGAATTCCTCTTGCGCGAGGAAGAGTTGAAGAGCTTCAGAGATTTGTTGTCATATGACGCTAGGTGGATCACAGAATATATATCTGAAACATACTCACACAAAATATAAGAAACCTGAACCCCTAAGAAAGAACAGAAGGTCACTGTTGGTGTCTGACAAAAAGGAAGGAAAGAACGTGCAAAAGCATTCAAATTTGTAATCTCAGGTACCGTGCATTCCAAGAATGCACCACCCCTCATATGACCTTCCACTTACATCATTTCCATAAGCAGCATCAACAAACACCTTCAGTTTTTCTCCTGATTTTTCATAACACAATGACAAATCTTGGATCTCCTTGTGCTGTCTCCATTAGGGCCTTAACCTTGAGAAACTCATTAAATGCATCACTCTTATGCTTAAGAAACCTTACATATGAGAATCTGGTACAATCATCAGTAAATGTAATAAAATATTTGCTACCTCCAATCGAAGGGTGCTCTAGCTGGCATACATCAGAGAACACAACATCTAATGGCTTCTGAGATACATGATCTCTTTCATTAAATTTAAGTCTTTTCATTTTACCTTGTTTACAAGTATCACAATCAAGATCATTTTCTTTGGGTATAAAATCACGATCTGGAATGTTCAGAGCATGGCCAAAACGCTGATGCCATATTCCGCTAGTTACAGCTTTGTTGCTCTTAGCATACACAACCTCCACCTCGTCATTACAAGCAAATTCTTTCCCTTGTTCTACCATAAAATAATCACAATTTACCTCATACATATTTCCAACGGCCTCGCCTGTAAGGAATACACCCTCATGATCTGACAATACAACTTTGCTATCTTTAATGGTTACGACTGCACCTTTCCTGTCAAATTGACTTACAGATATTAAATTGTCTTGAAGACCTGGGACATACAACACTCTTTTCAGTTTCAGAAAAGAACCTCCACACTTGTCAGATAGCTTCATAAGCACACTTCCCATACCACATACACTAACTACGGATCCATCAGCTGTGTCTACACTTCCAGAAACCTTTGATGTGTAATCATACAGAATATCCTTATAAGGTGTCAGGTGCTCTGTGGCACCTGAATCTACATACCACCTGCATACACAATCAGATGCATCATCCTTGCTTTCAGTTGCCACATAAGCCTTTACCTTAACACTACTAGCATTAACCTGAACACATTCGTTTGCCGCCTCATCGTCCTTTACCGTGGCAATAACCTCATGATTCTTAACCTTAACAGTTTCCTTGCGTCCATTACTACAATTCCGGGAAGTATGACCTATCTTGGCACAATTAAAACACAAAACTGAACCTTTCTTTCTTGCTTCATGAACCAAATCACAGAACTTCGCAATATGCCCCTGTTTTTGGCACTTGTAGCACATGAATCCACCACTACCTGTTGGCTTGTTGACACTCTTGCTGCTGTTGACGACCCCCTTGGAATTTAAGCGCATGGCTGCCACCATTGCCTTCACGCTTTCACCCTCAGATTGTTCCTTCTTCAGCCTCGCATAAGTCTCCTGTTCTCGCTCCATCTTTAGTTTGTCCAACTTGTTCTTTCTCTCCTCCAACAATAGTTTGGCTCGCACTACCTTTACACTTAAGTTTTCTTCATTGCTTTCCAATGAACGTATCAAAATTTCGTACTCCCGCTTTTCCAGTCCTCTGAGAATAAAAGCAGCTTTGGCCTTATCCGTAAATTTTATACCTACATCGTCCAACCGTGCACACCAAGTGAGCACTTTATCAACAAATGTACGCATGCTAATGTCACTAGTTTTCTTAAAAAGACACAATTCTTCTAACATCGTCACAATTTTAAGGACTCCGGTATCGCAACATGAAGTCAGAAGATTCTGCCATGCTTCCTTAGCTGTCTCCGCTTCTTTGATATAACCTAGGAAAGGGTCGGTGACCAAACCTATGAGCAAGTTTTTTGCGTCTTGATCTTTGCCCAGTTGGGCCTCGGGGTACTCTTCAACGGGTGTATCTTCTACCTCTCCTGTATCGGTCTTTCGTGGGAAACCTTGAACCGCGTCCCACAGACGCCTTGTTTGAAGCAATGCCTTTGTTCGGGTGCTCCACGCTTCCCAATTGTCGTCCTGTAACCTCACTATTGCAACTACTCTAGCCCAAGCATTTTAGGATTTAAGGTTGAAAAAAATCATGTAAAGCTAATTTTCTGAGAATTTGACAATTTGACCCTGGGGAACAACATACTAAAATTCTCCAAGCTTCCGATGCCGGCTTCCTTGTTTTCCAGGCCTAGAAACCTGGAATTCCAGGATATTCCTGGAGCGCCCGTAAAAACCGAATCGTTTATCCAAAATTGGCAAAGTATGGTATCAAATGAAAGAGGAGAACATGCAGGTTCTAAAAACGTAAGAAAAGCAACGTTCGGTCACTTCCGGTCGATAAAAAACAAAACAAAACCGCGCAAAATCAATTTTTAAAATTTTGTTTTCAATCAACGCGGTTTTAAGTGACCAAAGCATGGGGTTAAAGGAAAACAAGCTAAACTGAACGAAAGAGAATGTTTTTAGCTTTCCAGAAGTGTCTTTTGTTTGTTCGTATGTCTAATGAAGCACGAGCTACAGCCATAATAAGTTGAACGCCACGTTGAGTTGGTTACGCGACGCTCATGTAAAATTCATAAAACGACGCAAGATTTGCTAAATGAATAACAAAGACCGACAAAAAACACACTCACATGTACAGTTGATAACATGCGTTTTAATGGACATTTGGTTTTTGGTTTTAACAGCGACAAATATAAAAATAAATAAAAAATAACATTTGTGAAATTAAAAATATATTTGGGGCAATATTGTACATGTAGGGTCGACTAATGTCCTACGTCGGTGTCTATGGCTGACACGGCCTCCTCCTGGAAAGTAAAAAGAAAATTAATAGCTCTTTTTCGCGAAATCGTTCAAATGATTACAATGACAGAAAAATGTATAAAAATATAAATAAGTCCTAGGCTTATAGACACATAAAAGCATGTTGAAACATGAAATCTATAAACTAAATGTTACAGCAGCAGCTGATATAATTATTTCGTTGCTGTGGTACTGCTTTCCGAGGTAAAGTAGGGGCTGGTGTAGACATCATAACACCACCCATGTTGTGAAACGTCCCGTGTCCGGTCTGCGTGCGCACATTAACGTCAGTGTTGTCAAAGGAATATTGAACAAATTCTTTGTTCGGTTCTGTTCCGCCAAGCTGTTCTTCGCCTGTGTCATTTTCACTGGTCGTGAAAGCTTTTACGTTATTCTGGTAACAAAGAACCTCGTTGTAGGACACGGAGAAACCCATGTTATGAAGAAGATCTACAAGCTGCCGCGACCCGTAGTGTCGGTGGACATAGACTACTCGCCAACTGCCAACAAGATAGGAGATAAAATGACTTCGGACGACAAGCTGAAATAATTGCCTGCCCAATGGTGTTTTTCTTGGCGGATTTGCCGGTTGCGACCTCTAACTTGGTCCTGATGATCCGATCAAGAAACAGAGCTAGAGTATTCGGTAGAACGTCGGCATCTAACGACTGCTCTTCTGCGGACGGATATTCCTCCAGATTATATGCACGCGTCCGAATATCTTCTTTTATAATTTGAGCGGCCTTTTCTTCGATTCGCCGACGTTCATCGGCCTCGGACTTCCCACGTTCCTCGTACCATTTGTCGTGCAAGATGTTTTATGCCGTTTCTTTCATATTTACAATGCAGTTTCGACCTGGCAGCTCGATGATGAAGATTCGCTGTCCATAGTAGTTTTTCTTTGAGATACTTTTGCGCGTATGGGCCACATTCCATTTCTTTACATACTTTCTCAAGGTAGTCATGAAGATCAGCAAGCGCGAACTGGCAATCTTCATTGGTCTCCAAGAAAGTACAGAGATTTTCAAAGGCGTCGTGTTTTTCGGGGTCCGCAGGAGGGCCACGGCCAGTCTTGACGCTGCTACAATCACCCTCCAAAACGCCTAGAGATCCAAATCGGAGATGACAGTCTCGATGATATTTGGCCTCGGCAGCAACAAGGTCTATTATGCTGTCCACACGAGCACATCGAGTACGTCCCCATTCATCGCCACGTTCGATTGCTCGGAGTCGGATGCCTGTAATAACCGGAATCGTTCGGATCTCGAGGATAATACATCTGTACTTAACTTCCTTTTTCGTTTCCTTCCGAGACGAGGCCTATTTGCCACAGAATAGACAATCTTATTTTAATGTTGAAAGGGTCAACAGAAGAACGAAGAGTAGGGTTTAAGAGCGTTTCCCCATTGGATAGTTCTCCTTCGGGCCTTTTATCTAAAGATGCCTTTATCGAACCAGGCCGCGTGTAAGCGATCCTAAAAATAAAAGAAATAAAATGAGTTAAATATTTATCTGGTTCTACTACGAGAAAGTGGGCCCCAACTTTGAAGCAGAGTTCTTAAGATCAAAACAAACTCCTGATCAGTTTTTCAAAATTAAACTTCATTAAGCCCTACTTCGACTAAAAACGTTACTAACATGCACAAAAAGTTGTAAAAACTGTAAGAAGTAAGCTGTAAAAAAGCTTTGGACGGTATCCCAATTTCTAACGTAAAAAGAAGCTAACGGATTTACTTTTTTCAAAAACCTTTACCATTGCATAGGTCTCGTTAAGGCGAACTCGGTGGTATATGATAAAATTCCAAACGCTCAAATTTAACGGATTTAGAGCCGATTAAAAACATGAAATTCACGTTTGCTTTGTCGCATAAGCGAAGTTATCCCAGCAAGCATAGCTTGCAGGTGTCGGCCTGGCGGCCGCGGGTGCTAGGCGCTCCCCTTACGCTGCAGAGCTTGAGTGCGTCTTGGGTTCATATCTCACTCCAACCCAGCAATTTTTTTCTCTCTCCTTAGCACTTTAAGCCGCTAGGCCGACGGCTGTGCACATGGCTTTCTGGCATACCTTCCCTTGCGCGACAAAGCAAATGTGAATTGTGCAATTTCAGTTGGCTCGAAATCCGTTAAATTTCAACATTTAAGACTTTATCAACGAGTGTAAGTCGCCTCCGTAGCGTAGCGGTCAGCATGGTTAGCTGCCACCCCGGAGGTACTGGGTTCGATTCCCGGCTCTGCCACGAAATTTCAAAAGTGGTAAGAGGACTGGAACGGGCTCTACTCAGCCTCGGGTGGTCCAAATGAGTAGAGGGGGTTCAATTCCCACCTCAGCCATCCTCGAAGTGGATTTAAAGGTTCTTTACATAAAACGCAATTCCACATTTTCACACAACCTTCTTCACTGTACTTTTATAGTACCACCAACAAACGATAAACTCAACAACAACACAATAGCAACAACAAGCCTTCCCTTGCACAGCGTAAGCCGCAGCCCAGGAGCAGCGACGAGCATTCGACCACTGCCGGCTGGATCGCAACACTCCTGGTTGCTTTAAACTGCCTGCCCATTCGACGATTACAGCATTGGTTTGAGCGTACAACCTCGTTTCCAAATAAAGGCGCTAGGAAGCAGCACCAAGGCACTGTGGCAGACATAAGTTTTGTATTAATGTTAATGGAGCAGTTGTGTTTGGAATGTATCCTGAATGATTTTATAATGCTGTACTGCTGCGTGCCCTTTTATAAATCAGAACAGGGCAAGTTAGAATACCGGGGAATCTCATTTCATGAGATACCATCGTACAATTCACTGCGTGGGATGTGGTTACGTGCAATTTCCAGAGAAGGTGACGCAGGGGAAGCAAATAAACAAATAAAGAAATAAATACATACCGGTACATGAATGAATGATTGAGCAAATACGTGAGACAATAAATATGTAAGTAGGTAAATATGTAAGTAAGTAAATAAATAATTTAAGAAATATGTAAGTAAATAAATAAGTGAATAAATAATCAATAAATAAGTAAACAAATAAATAAGAAAATAAATAAGAAAATAAATAATTAAATAAATAAATGTGTAAGTAAATAAGTAAATAAATACGTGAATAAATAAGAAAATAAGTAAATAAATAAGTATACAAATAAATAAGAAAATAAATACTTAAATAAATAAGTAAACAAATAAATAATAAAATAAATAATTAAATAAATAAATGTGTAAGTAAATAAGTAAATAAATATGTAAATAAATAATTGAATGAATAAGCAAATAAAGAAGTAAATAAATAATTAAACAAATAAATAAATAAGAAAATAAATAATTAAATAAACAAGTAAAAGTAAATAAGAAAATAAATAATTAAATAAATAAACGTGTAAGTAAATAAGTAAATAAATAAGTAAGTATATAAACAAATAAGTAAATCAATAGATAAGAAAATAAATAAGTTAATAAATAATTAAATAGATAAATACGTACCTAAGTAAATAAAGAAGTGAATAATAAATAAGTAAATAAACAATTAAATAAATACATATGTAAACAAATGAGTAAATAAATATATACGTGAATGAATGAATGAATAAATAAATAAATAAATAAGTAAACAAATAAATAAGAAAATAAATAATTAAATACATAAATGTGTAAGTAAATAAATAAATAAGTAAATAAGTAAGTAAATAAATAAGCAAATAAATAAGAAAATTCATAATTAAATAAATAAACATGTAAGTAAATAAACAAATAGGTAAATAAATACGTAAATAAATACGTAAATAAATAAATAAGTAAAGAAATAATAAATAAATAAATAAATAAGTAAAAAAATAAACAATCTGTCCAAAAAATCTGTAAAAATGTATAATACAGCCATCACAATAAGACGGGTTATCAGACAAATTCACCTCACACCCAAGTATATGGGGCTACATGACCACGATGTCGCAAAGCCCCTAAATAAATCTTTTCATCTCGCCAAGTATGTAAGTTAGATTTAAGTCAGTTAGAAGTAGTTATATTTTTATTATCGTCGGGAAAATGAGCTAGACATTTCGCCCCTTAAAAACAATCGCCTCCACCACATGTATTTTTGCTTTCCTTTATACTGAAAATTTGCCCGTAAGTATGTGTCTGCAGGGACGTATTTCCCACTAGGCACACTAGGCACGTGCCTAGGGGCGGCACGGCCTGGGGGCGGCACAACCTGACGTCCGACGGGCGCCGCGGCATCGGGTGAATTGCCGTGCCAAGCGCCAGGCGCAGTGACCGAGAACGGCAGTCAAAGGGAGCTTACTTTGCATTTTCTCACGTAAATTTGAAATCTAAATACAATTCATAAACTTAAAAAAAATCTCTTTTACAAGTCAAGTGTGAAGTTTTGCTTTATTTAATATGGGTATATTTTATGCCGGTAGTCAACAGACTGGCAACACTGCCAGTCAGTGGGGATACAGCAGACTGTCAAAGCTAGTGTATTATAAGTCTGAATTACCAATAAAGCTCGCTGACAGCTGTCAACGCTATCACGTGGGGAAATGCTGCGTTATGACGCATAACATTCCAAGAGGCTTGCAGGAAGACACAAATACTGTGGAAGTTAGCCCCCCCCCCTGCCTGGCGGTCTAATGACCATGACGAGTGAAGACACACTGAGTCAAACCATGTGCTTATTGCTGTGTCGGCATATATTGCAACATTGCTCACTGTTGGCGCCATGGAGACCGTTACCCCTCTCGTCTCCACTCCTCCCTCACCTCACCCATCAAGCGTATGACAGCTTTCACCGAGCATCTTTTGTAAATCAGATTATAGTCATTCACGTTCAGTTGTTATCCTTACCAAGTCGTTCACATTGCCACATTGCTTAGATAAAGTAAGTGTGTTATAATTTTATTTTTTTATAATGTTGAACTAAAAAGTACCAATGAGTGAAAAACGTCGGAAGCTTAGTGGTTCAGGTTACCGCAAAATCGCAAGTGAAAAACGTGAAAAAGAAACTAACTTTTTGAAAAATATTAAGACGGTTGACAGTTTTTTTAAACCTCTTGAAAAATCCAACGAGAGTGGACTGAGTGGAGAAGGCTGCTCATTTTGGGAACAGTACAATTTCACCGAAAGTGGTTCAAACAATGAAAATAATGATCAAGCAACAAGTGCCCCTGAAACGGATAATTTTATATTGAATGGTGATAACGAACGTAGTTCCGACAGTACACAAATAAGTAAAAGTTCAAATGATTCCGTTTCACAACAAACTGATATAAATTTTACTGTTATGACGACCCCATTGAGTGGAAAATAAGTGACACCACGATCGAAGTATTATTACACAGAGGAATCAACCAGTATAAAGATTGTGATTTTAAAAACTCTAAAAGGGATTTTGGCAATAAAACCAGATATTTAAATAAACAAATCTTTAGTAGGAAATTACAAAATCGAGAACTCATTTCAAGAGATTACTTGGTGTATTCAAAAGGTACAGGTTCGGTATTTTGCGCTTCCTACAGATTATTTGGCTTTCAGAAGACGTGTTCCAAACTAGCCAGTGAAGGTGTTTCGGATTGGAAAAATATTGGAGCGATTTTGTCTGCACATGAAAGCTCACAAGAACACATCAATTCTGAACTGGCACTTTTGACCCGCAAGAGAAGAATTGGAACGCTAGACAGTCAATACGATTCAATCGTCGAAACTGAAAGGAAGTATTGGAAACACGTTTTGGAAAGAGTGTTCGCTGTGGTGAAAAAGCTGGCAAGCCGAGGACGTCCGTTTCGAGGAGCTGATGAAACATTTGGGTCTCTACACAATGGGGAGTACATGATGTCACTGGAATTAGTAGGGGAATTCGATCCTTTTCTCGCTGAACACATACGTAAATTTGGTAATCCAGGTTCAGGGAAAACGTCCTATCTGTCTTCATTTATTTGCAATGAGGTAATTGTACTGTTAGCCTCTAAAGTTAGAGATATCATAATCAGTGAAGTGAAACAAGCGAAGTATTACTCCATAATAGTGGATTCAACGCCTGACATAAGTCACACTGATCAGCTTTCATTTGTTTTGAGGTTTGTACAAGAAAATGGCAATCCTGTTGAACGCTTTCTCATGTTTTTGTCGAATACTGGGCACAAATTCGAAGACTTAGCCAATGCTGTTGTGGCTGTTTTAAGATCAAATGCCATCGAACTATCCGACTGTAGAAGGCAATCATACGATAATGCTAGCAACATGTCAGGCGTGTATAGTGGCTTACAAGCTAGAATAAAGGATGAAAATCCCAAAGCACTGTTTGTTCCTTGTTCGGCACATTCACTTAACCTTGTAGGTACGTGTGCTACAAGCTGTTGTCCAGATGCATGTGCTTTCTTTAACCTTATACAAAACGTTTACAACTTTTCTGTTGCATCTACTAAGAGATGGGAAATTCTAGTTACCTTTAGTCAACCTGAAAGTAAAACTCTTAAGGGTTTGTCTGAAACAAGGTGGAGTTCTCGTGAAAGTGCATGAAAAGGGCTCTGTGAAAACTTAGAAGGTGTTATGCTGGCTTTAATGGACTATGAAGAGAACACTAGTGAGAAGCCGTTGGTAAGAAGTGAAGCCACGGGACTTTTGAGATCATTGAATAGGCTGGAAACGGTATTCATGATGGAACTTTGGAGTGATATATTGGACAGGTTTGAACAAGTTAGCCAAACTCTTCAGAAAATAGAAACGTCCATAGAAAGAGTTGTGAGACTGTATGATTCTTTAGTCCTTTTTATTGATTCTCTCCGAGACATGTTTGCCGTATATGAAGAAAGGGCTAAGAAAACTATGTGATTTGGACTATGAGACTTGCTACAAACGTCAAAAAAAGAGAAAATTCCAGGCTGACGGAAACAAAGAAACTGAAATACTTCTTGAAGGACGTGACAAATTTAGAGTTGAGACATTTTATGTAGTTCTCGACCAACTAAAAACTGAGTTGCAGAAGCGGAAGAACGCATATGGTGAAATAGCAGACAAGTTTTCAGTTTTTAACGATCTGTCCTCCTCAACTGAAACAATAATAGAGCGTGCAAACAAACTTCAGTCATTGTATGCCAATGATCTAGAAAAGTCACTTTCAAATGAATGTGTACATTTTTCTTGTCCGTTGAAGAGTAGTGGAATTAGAAACAATCCACTCGTCATGATGAAATATATTAGAGAAGAACAACTCCAATCAACATTCCCCAACATTGATATAGCTCTTCGTATGTATTTGTGCACAGTTGTTTCCAACTGCTCAGCGGAACGTTCATTTTCTGTCTTAAAAAGAATAAAGTCTTGTCTTAGATCATGGATGAATGAAGACAAATTAAACTCGTTGGCTATTCTACACATCGAGGCTGAACTTTTGAACAGTGACAAGATGAAAGTTAAAGATCTATTAGAGGAGTTCTCAATTGTGAAATCCAGGAGAAAATCTATGTAAATAAAGAACGCCGCTGGTGCAGATGTACTGTATTGATGCATAAGATATGTGTATTGATTTGCTAGTTTTTAACATCTAATTTTGTTCCTAATTATGAACATTGAATTATGTTTTTAAAAATTGTAAAATCCTTAATAGACTTGATGTATCATTTATTGTAGCTGATACAAAGACTTAACAATCACTTTAAAACTTTATCAAAGTGTAAAGGAAACTTTTCTATTGAGTAAATTTAGCCTATTGGAAATATGCCAGTTTGTAAGAATATTCTTAATTCTTATGTAATTAAATCAATCTTAGATCAATAACTTTTAGTTTTTATTAACATCAACCCCACAATTTAGATTACGTTTCTTTATAATCAATCTGCTTTATATACAATCAATAATGTCTAAAATTAAAATGACGTGCAAGATTTATCCTATACTCAGCCGTCCAGCGGGGCTTACCCTCTCGGACTCAAATAAAGCCAACCGGCCGATGAATTAGATGATTCATTAGCCGGTGGGATGCATTTGTGTGCGTGCGTGAGTTAAGGATCACTCTCAGGTGCCACCCCCAACCCCTGGACGACCAACGTGGGAGGGGGGTGCGGTGGCGGGGGGGGGGTCAGAATGTGCCTAGGGGCGGCAGATATGTAAATCCGTCCCTGTGTGTCTGAATACTTTTAGATGTTAGAATAACAAAGGAACTAACTTAGTGTAATGTTCTCACGTCCGTCAATCTCGATATTAAGCCTCCAAACATAACAATACTTCGTTTCAGGTATCTTCCCCTTTAAAAAGCCGCGGCAATCTCAGTGCCTTGGTGCTGCCCCTAGCGGTGAATTAATGCATATATCTTGTACGCCTGCGAGTGTCGAATGGGCAGGCAGTTTAAAGCAACCAGGAGTGTTGCGATCCAGCCGGCAGTGATTCGACCCAACAATGTACACGACGCGACGGCGCTACCAACTTAATTTGGTGTTCAATTTATTCTGGCTGTAGCTCGTGCACTATTAGACGTACAAACAAACAAAAGACACTTCTGGAAAGCTAAAAACATGCTCTTTCGTTCTATTTAGCTTATTTTCCTTCAACCCCATGTATTGGTCACTTAAAAGCGCGTTGATTGAAAGAAAATATTTAAAAACATGAGTTTTGCGCGTTCTTTTGTTTTTTATTTGACCGCAAGTGACCGAATGTTGTTTTTCTTGAGTTGTTTAGAACCTGCATGTTTTCCTCTTTCATTTGATACCATACTTTGTTAATTTTGGATAAACGATTCGGTTTTTGTGGGCGCTCCAGGAATATCCTGAAATTCCAGGTTTCCAGGCCTGAAAAACAAGGAAGCCGGCAACGGAAGCTTGGAGAATTTTAGTATGTTGTTAAAATAAAACGTACAAATAGTCCTCACAATAGAAAATCGTCCACAAAATTCACCAAAAACTATCTTGAATGCACACTTAACTGCCGTCCACATGTGCGCCGCACATATCAACACCTTTTAACGACCGACATTCTCCCATCACAAAGTCCACACATTAACAACAATAAGCGTTTAACTGGGCTCATAACCTGTCATAAAATAATTAGCAAAAAAAGGTTTACTAAATACAGTTCTAAACTCCAAATTGATGGGAGAAGAAACCAACACCGACATCCATTGGTCACAATCGGAAACAGACAGTTATATTCAAAAAGTACATTTGACTTGTGTGGTATACAAAAACAAAAGAAACACACTATGAGAATTTGTGAATGCAAACTCACACCGCTCACACTTACCCCAGGCCATAACCAGTAGCTAGCGCCAAAGCTGGAGAAGTCTCGTTGAGAGTTGAGTGGAGGTCATTTACCACGTGAAGAACGTGTTCACATTAAAAATATATTACAAAGGAGTAGCCTAAAGAAGCCTCACTGGCAGCAATTCAAAACATTTTCCAGGTGATAGTTGGGACAATATAAGGAGTCATGTAAACTAATGTCTCTGGGAGGGGGGGGGGGGGGGAGAGAGGTGGTGGTTAACCCCCCCCCCCCCCCCCCCGTCGGTACGCCACTGATATATTAGCATTGAGTAACCGTTATATCTTTAATATACCATGTGTTTTACAAGAGGAGATATGAAGTTCAATAAACAGATCAAATATTAGAAGCAAATATTTCAGTGTTGCTTAGTAACCTATATGATCGCTTTTCAGTCGGTCAACACGAGTGTACGGTACCCAATTAGATTGGGCGGGGAGTGACAATTTATCTCCTAGTGCCTGAAATAAAATACACGAATCGTTTATACAATTAATAAAAACACATCTCACATGAAAGGGGAGGTTGTATCAGAAGCAGTTTATTAAGTGTATAAACAATATTGTATTATGAATTACATAATTAAACAGGGAAATTAATTGTTACTCCTCGCCCAATCTAATTGGGTGCATTCGTGATGACCGACTGAGAAGTCATTCTATTAATGTAGACTGTTCAAAACACAAGACGACACCCGAGTTTACAAAGGATCCTAAAATGTAAGATTTGAGCTAAGGATTTTAGGCTAATATTATAAAGCTTTTCAAGGGGAGCGTGATGGTGCAGTGGCTTAGCTGCTCGTCAATCACCCGGATCGCCTGAGTTTCAATCTCAGTGACAGCGGGGTGGCATTTTCACCTGAAAAATTACGTTGCGTCTGGAAGGGCATCCGGCTAAAACCAAAATGAGCCTGGTTGGCTCCGGCGACCCCAATTAATTGGGATAAGCAGTAGAAAGTATTATAAAGCTTTCCAATCAAACAACGGAACTAGGTCTTTAACTGGTTATAAATCAATACATGTTATTGGTTTTAGGTCCCTTTTAACTACTGTGGCATTTAGAGACGCCGGGGTGCCAGAGGTTTGCCCTGATGGGACCTTTAACGTGCCATATCTACAGACACGGCTCCCTCGCATTTACGCACCCTTAAATGCCAGCTGACTGCGCCAGGATTAGATCCTGCAACCATGGACCCAGCAGGCGAGAACGTTACCACTGAGCCACGCAGCCAGTCGGTTATAAATCAGAATAATATCTCGTTAGAATAGCTATGCATGGCTTCGGTGGCGTAGTCGGTAGCATGCTGAACTGCTATGCCCAAGATCGCGGGTTCAAACCCAGTCGAATTCGTCGGGCCCATGTCATAGATTTATGGCATGTAAAAGAACCTAGTGTGTAGGGTAGGCTATTGGGTTAGAAACGCTCTATCAAGTTCCAACGTTTGCCGCTGGGTGTAGCGACAGTGGCGTCTGGTAACTAAAGTTGGAACTA
This sequence comes from Meconema thalassinum, assembly GCA_946902985.2. Classification (NCBI taxonomy): domain Eukaryota; kingdom Metazoa; phylum Arthropoda; class Insecta; order Orthoptera; family Tettigoniidae; genus Meconema; species Meconema thalassinum. Next base: position 305,264,067 of record OX336392.1, on the reverse strand, counting down.
TTTGACAATGAAATTGGGAAACCTACGGGCGTTCATTTGAAATGCCCTGCCATGGCCATTCGCTGCAAATCAAATATAAATATATCTATGCATTTTGAAAATTAAGGTATAAGTAAATTTTAAATGATGTCACCTCAAACACGAGCCGATATTTTAATTTTCAGATTTTCAGAAAATGGCTTTTTAATAGTCAGAGCTGATTTAATGAATAAAAACGTACACTAATTTGTACAATAATATAAACTTATTCTCGAATTATTTTGAAGCAAGCCAATTTATGTATTCAGGATAATGCTCACAAAACTTAGATGTGGTACACTGGTCTCCCACTTGGCTGCTGTGAAGGTACGGTACACTATTGCTATTGACGAAATTATTTGTAAAATTGACATTGTATTCTTTTGGCAAATTCAGGAATGAAAGGTTTCAAACCCACAGAAAAAGAATACGAAGTACGTACAATTGAGCCATTTAGACCTTATGATCTTTTTACACTTTTCGTTTCACAAATCACATGGTTAGTTTTACTAATTAACTATAATGTTACTCAATTTTACGGAATAACTAGCTTTTGATATGGTTAAGAATTTGATATTATATTATACCCATACTAGCAACCCGCACCGGCTTCGCCCAGTATCTTAAAGGGGTTTTCTTCGACTCGATTCACATCGTTACTGCTCGGCTTCCTTTGGTCATAAAAGAATGTTTTCCTACAGAAACCTTCCTCGAGAAATACTTTACTGAATGGTGAAAACCGCATCAAAAACCATTCAGTGGATTTTGAGATTACCAGTTACAACCAAGAATCGGGGACTTTGTTTATGATGTGTAACATCTTTCCGCTCGGTTGCTGGATAGTTTTGTGGGAGTGATTTTGAAAATTGGGGACGGAAGTGAATCGGGCGGAAGTGGATCGGACGGAAGTGAAGACGCACTGCCAGAAAAATGGGACGGAAGTGAATCGGGCGGAAGTGGATCGAACGGGAGTGGATCGGACGGAAGTGAAGACGCACTGCCAGCTGGATGTACAATAGAAAATGTGTGTATTGGAAACGAGGCAGTGTGTGCTCTGTAGCGCGAGAATGTTACGGCAATACAGTAGGCAGTGCATTTAGCAGATGTTAGGCCCCTTAAAACAACAATTATCATCATCATCATCATCATCAGCATTTAGCAGGCACTGGTTTGACGAGCACAGTGGCAAATGTTTCACGGACTTTCATTTGTCATTGAGCAGTTTATGAAGCGTCACGTTCAAGGTTGAATATCACATGGGGTAGGACAAAGACGACAAATGACATTTAAGTAAGCGGCATTATTGTCAAGCTATGGGTGAGTAGTCAAATATTAAATGCATAACAGAATGTTGTTATTTGAGTGGAATAAAAGCTGTATTTTTATCATATATGTGAGACTAGGTCATTCCATGAATGTAGGAAGCCATGTTTTGATTGTTTACGACGAACTGTATGAGAGCCTTGAGAATAATGAATGTTATAGTTACTGAGGAATGTGCTCACGGTATTTGAGAGTACAGTCGACGATGTGTGTCACTTTGTTATTATGAATTATTAATGTAAAAGGAAGGAAGGAAGGAAGCTTGTAGTTTTGCGTGTCCGTTAATCTCACGATCATGATCCACGGTACCTCCCTTTTACGTGGAATGCGAACCACAGGACATGGCATTTCAATTCGAAAGTCTCACATGTATTGACCGGGAATCAAACCTGGTCTACCTTGGTGAGAGACTAACAGCTTGACCGCTGCGCCACAAATGTGACAGTAGCATATCTCCAATTCAATCTATACATTCATCATAGTCTACCAGTATGAAAATGGAGTGTAAATTAACATTTTAAGAATGTCCAAGCTGTGTAGTATACGAGTAGGATAACATGTCAGATGTTACACATCATATGCGACTACTGTCATCGCGGCAGGAGATGGCAGTTGAACACGCTATGACGGGGAGCGGGGGGTCTTGCAGTACGCATGCGCGGAACACCTATTCCAAACTTAAATATATCGGCTACCAGCTTAGATCATAAATGCAATAGATGGCTGATGACGTCACATTTGTGAAACCAACATCTCAATCAGCTGACTAAAGGGAACTGCCGGGAACTGCGGATAGTTTGGAGCACTGAAATACTACACGTGACGATAGAATTGGGCTATTCTGTTCTATTCATTACCGTACTAAGCCAGAATGGTGTATTACTGTGCAGCGTAGGAAAAGATCGGGCATTTCTTTCCTAAATTAATTCATTGTAAAATAACCCTAAAATTCTTGACTTCACTACTTGCATTTCTTTACGTTTCCTCTTACCTCCGAAACATGAAAGAAAAATAATTTAATCTGTAAATTTATTACAAATTATTAAAATTTACTCTATCCCTTACTCCACTGAACAGGCCTATGAAGCAAAATTAGGACCATCACAACATCAAATAGCCTTCCTTTTCAATCATGTTCAGTGTCAAATTGCGGGTTATGCTACTGATGTGACGATGTAGTCTTCGATAATAAATACGCTGAGGTAATATTTGTCATCTTATGGACGTATGGACAGTGCGTTTGGTTGAGGAAATTTTCAGATCCTTCTAGGATACATTGCAGCCCTAAAATAGTCAATTAGTAGGATTTCAAAGTTCTGGATTATTACTGCGAAGTTTTCTATGATTCGTGGAAAATGGAATTTAAAAGGAAACAGTTCATTGCTTGTAATGTTTTCCGTTGTAGCAAATGTAATGCATAGTTGTTAAAAAGCAACGCTTACTAAATCAATAGACGTCCTTATTTCCATTTGTCTATGTTTTGTTCACCTTCATAAAATACTGAAGTGGAAAGTAACGCTGAATAAGAGCTAATCGTACGATAACATTTTGTAAAGTAATGCACAGGTACTGAAATTAGCCAAAATACATTTTCTAATGATGACAAATAAATTAGGAAATGATGTAGTAATAGATTGAACTTGTTTGGAGCTCTCGGGCGTACAATTAATAATGACCAGCTACACAAACACTATTCTCTTCAAAAATCATTAGGCCTAATTCAGAATTGGATTTGTTATTAATTATTTACAAGAGGGGATTCTGGATGTATGAGTATTACGGAACAATACAGCCACTTTTAACGCCAAATATGTTACATTCTTAACCTTTGCTACCTTCCGGTACGTAAAGAAACATGCGATGCTTTTCCCAATGTCGTATAAATTACGAAAATGTGTGTTTAAACCCTCATTAAAAATCATTTCCCCACCAACTCCTATCACCTTACATTACGAGTTCCTCTGTTTTCCCTTTAGTCAGCTGATCACAGAACAATATAGGCAGCTGATCGAGATGTTGGTTTCACGTCACAGTACAGGCGCAGTGTGGCAATGCGCACTCTATTGTATTTATGCTCGAAGGCTACCAGCATGCCAATGGTTATTATTGCAGCAGACGACACGTAGCCAGTGAAAGAAGGAATGTGCTGAGTGAGTGAAGCAAGTAGTGACAATCTGAATTTTTTTGGAATGCGCGATACGCAGTGAGCGGGAAGACCTCTGCAGTTCAAACCCAACTGCCATCTCCTGACGCGATATAAGTACTGTAAGGCTCGTGTCTTTTTTATACTCTGTAGAGATGCCCGCGACTATCATTGAAACAAATACGTGAATTTATAACTAGTATGGGCTATCAATGCTACGTAAGATTCATTAAATACGCCCTACAACTGTACCTAGGGATACTTGTAGAAAACTGAACTAATAAAAACAGAGCATTTTTTTATGTTCCTATGAACTAATAGTGTACTACCGGGTGAGTTAGCCGTGGTCGTTACGGCATGGCTGCTGGCAATCCCTCACATCCGGGAGGCGAGGAGGTTCGAATCCCCCCGCCGGCAACCTTGAAGATGGTCTTCTGTGGCTTCCCATCTTCCTTCCAGGCAAATGCCGGGGTTGGTCCCTAACTATAGGCCACAGCCGCTACCTTCCAACTCCTCGTCCTTACATTCACACTTTCCTCCACAGACAACACTCCACACGCGACGGTACTTTTAGCTCACCCATTGGGTGCCCGCCTAGAAGCAGCTACAAAACTGGCGAGCCGAACATGTCCTCGGACCACTCCCGGCACTAAAAGCCATACGCTAAAAAAAAAAAAAAAAGTGTACAGTAGGCCTACCGGTATATCAACATTATGGCTTTTCTATTCTGTAGTATGATGATGATAATTGTTGTTTTAAGGGGCCTAACATCTAGGTTATCGGCCTATTCTGTAGTAGTTGGTGATTTAACATGACTTATGTTTACAATGGAAATAATCACTCAGGTGAGTTAAAATTCATAAAACCCCTGCAAAAGTGAAACCATCTGTTTCACGAATAACGTGCTCAAGCACGGCCGAATGAATGCGCTCATACCGGCCTAGACAATGAGACCTTTTTCATGAAATCAGGACCTTCTATAATACCGGACCTGACACTGGCGGCGGGACTGATGGAAGATGGCTGTCACTGTTGGTGATTACATGCTTTGTTTATTAGTTGAGTCGTTTTGTTTACGATGTGATAGTGATGTGAATTTCGTTTAGCAATCGTCTCCCTTGATTATCTGTGCTTATTGATTATTGCTTAATGATATTACACGTTCGTGTAAGTAAATGTCTGCAATAGTGCTTCTTAAATACGAGATACCGGTGACTTCTGTTACGCTTGTGATACCATCAATAGACCTACTATTGCCATCAGTGGGTAAGTTTGGTCTATTTATTATTCTGTTTATAGTTTATAAATTATTAGTAATGGTAATTCATTATGAGCAAGCATAGCAATAATTAACGTATTCCAATTCAAGGTTTAAGAAGATCTGAAAATTGATTACCGTACGTAGGAACATAACCTACTTTTTAAATTGTCTGCAGTGTTCTCTCATCCAATTATACGCCTGCTTGTCCAAGGATATCAATCTTATCACGTACTTGGTGTGGATCCCGTTTTAATAAACTACCAGCAGGCTTAGTCTACATAGGTTATGCTAAAATTGTGGTGATATGCCTTGAAACTGTTGTGTGACTGGATCCAAATCCAATTATTATGAAGATAAGCCATTGGTGCCTATTTTCTAATTTCCCATCAGGGGAATTCAACCCACACCCAACTTCACGGGGTTGATGACCAAGAAGTCCCAAGCCCATAAAATGAATTAACAGCAGACAAAATCACGTCATGATGTTATTTTGGGTTGGGTTGGATTCTGACACACGTCATGCCTTTGACAGAGTTTGGTTGGTTCTTAAGTTTAGGGGCTGCGACAACGAGGTCATGTAGCCCTGTGTACTTTGGGTGTGTGTAGAATCTGTCTGATAACCGGTGTTAATTGTGATGACTGTATTAGTGTGTGTATCTGTTTTTTTAATTTAAGTACAGACTCCAACTTAGAATTTTTCAAATAGTTCCTACTTTTGCCGCCAAACGCCACCGTCAACGACTACTAGGCCTAGTTCAGAACTTAGCTACTAGACGCCACCACAGTCGGCTCTTGGCAACGAACGTAGAAGCCTAAGAGCGTTGTTTACATTCTTAACCTATCCAATTTAGCTTCACACAGGTGTAATTAGTGGAAGGTTCTTTAACATGCCATAAATCTATGACATGGGACCGCCGGCTTTACTTCCCCTCCGAAGGAAGGCATACTGAGGGATTTTAACGCTCTTAAAAAATCCGACGGCTTCGGCCGGGTTTGAACCCGCTATCTTGGGCATAGAAGCTCAGCATGCTACCAACTACGCCACCGAAGCCGCCCCGTTTGACAGAGTTCCATTTAATCTCATGAATAGGAATGAATGAATACGACTAGCCTACTTGTTGACGGATTTACAGGAGGCAGTCGTGACCTTATGATAGGAATTACCTAGGCATTTATCTTCAGTATGTGTGGGAACCCATGGTAAACCACTTGCTGGGTGGCTAAGCGGAGAATCGAACCCAACATTTCTCGGTTTACCTCACTAGGCTGTGTGTAGCCCGTTCTTACCCTCAGACTAGAATTGAGATTTCTTGACAGTCAGGAATCAAACTTGGACCCCAGAAGTGACAACCAAGAACTACACCATCTGGTTGGTTACATTTATTTTTAAGAATAATATGTATGTATGTTAGGTAGTCAGCCCGAAAGCTGGTTGGATCCTCAAAAGGCACTGCCGTTAGGTTATGTGGGTAGATACCCACAAAACCCCATGGCAGCGCTATATTGAGGCGTACTAGGCAAGAAGAGGAGTGAGGTAGTTTGCCATTGCTTTCCTCACTGAGTCAGTACAGCAGTACTAACCCTATGAGTAGAACCTTTCACAGCATCCACAGACACTGACTGTGCCCTGAATGTCATTACTAAGCACCACCCATACCTCAGTAGCTTCCATATAACCACAGCCATGAGCGAGACTGAGACATCGGTGATACTCTAGCCTGTGCCAACAGGCACTGACTGTGCCCTGAATGTCATTACTCAGCACCACCCATACCTCAGTAGCTTCCATATAATCGCAGCCAAGAGTGAGACTTAGACATCGGTGATACTCTAGCCTGTGCCAACAGACACTGACTGTGCCCTGAATGTCATTACTAAGCACCACCCATACCTCAGTAGCTTCCATATAACCACAGCCATGAGTGAGACTGAGACATCGGTGATACTCTAGCCTGTGCCAACAGGCACTGACTGTGCCCTGAATGTCATTACTCAGCACCACCCATACCTCAGTAGCTTCCATATAATCACAGCCAAGAGTGAGACTGAGACATCGGTGATACTCTAGCCTGTGCCAACAGACACTGACTGTGCCCTGAATGTCATTAGTAAGCACCACCCATACCTCAGTAGCTTCCATATAATCACAGCCATGAGTGAGACTGAGACATCGGCGAAAAGCCTCATTTTACTCTAGCCTGTGCCAACAGAAAAATGCAAATGTACTGCATTCATCAAGAGATGGCAAACATGCCCCGAATAATATGTAACTTACTAAAAAGGGATTGAAATTCCTACAGGAACATTTACAACTTTCCCTGTTCACTCAGCCAAGATATTCTGCAAATCTCTCCTGTGGGCCTCAACATTATTTTATTTTATTCCTTTCCTGATGAAACTCCGGTGGTACCTTAATTCAACTCCTAGTGCACCTCCCCATTCCTGCCCTTACACAGCTACACACACTACTACATTCATCACGTAATCGGAGGAATTCAACCCACACACAACTGCATGGGGCTGATGACCAAGATGTCCCAAGCCCATAAAATGAATTAACAGCAGACAAAATCACGTCATGATGTTATTTTGTGTTGTGTTGGATTGTGACACACGTCAGGCGTTTGATGTCCGACCACCAACTACGGCGGCCATCTTGGATTGCAGTGTCAGGTCCGGTAGTATAGAAGGTCCTGATGAAATCTTGTTAGTTACTCAACTGCTCACACAGCGCTGTTCACCAAGCATTGCACGACTAAGACTTATCTCTACTTAGGGCCGTATTCACCAACGCCAGTAATTTGATTATCTTGGTTTATAGCTGCCAGAATCTCAGATAATAGCTATATCGTTATTCACCAACACAATTATCTCGGTTAATAGGGATTATCCTGGTTAATCACTTTACTGGAGGAAGGTTGACCGGTAAAATGCCGAAAACTAAGATAATCAACAGAACAAAATGGCGCGCAGACGAATGGAATGCTTAATAAATGCTAGAGAAAACGATAGTGACGAAGAATATCAGCAAGAATATGCAGGGAAACGGCCTAGGTGGATAAAAGAACGTGCCTCATATTTTGAGGATTACGATGATGTTGATTTTATCACACGTTTTAGGTTATCTAAATCTTCTACGTTGTCAGTATTGTCCATCATAGAACCTAACCTTGAGTTTGCAACGGACAGGTAAGATGAATACTATAACTCCAATATTGAGTACGGTATATAGAAAGCATTCACTGTACATTTAACAACTGAATAGTTATATTTGTGGTCTTTCAGGAACCATTCTGTGTCGCCAATAAATCAATTGCTGCTTGCATTAAGGTTTTATGCTACTGGTAGTAATCAGCTGAGCGTAGCGGATTTTGCAGGGGTGAGTCAACCAACAGCTTGCCGAATCGTGCATCGTGTGAGTGCTGCCTGCCATAGCCGCTTTACGACCTCGCTACATCAGTCTTCCGCAAACACCTGAGGCTATAAAGCAAACACAGATGGGTTTTTATAACATTGCCAGATTTCCAAAAGCAGTAGGGGCAATGGACTGTACCCATATTCGAATACGTTCTCCTGGAGGTAATCATGCCGAATTATTCCGAAACAGAAAGTGTTATTTTTCGCTGAATGTGCAAGCAATATGTAATTGTAATATGGAATTTACTAACCTCGTGGCTAGATGGCCTGGAAGTAGTCATGATAGTACGATTTTCAACAACTGTGTACAACGAGCCAGGTTCGATCAAGGTGTGTACGGGGATTCAGTATTATTAGTAGATGCTGGCTACCCTTGTAGATCGTACCTAATGCCTCCTCTGGATGCAGTTCACACACCCGAAGAGAATCTTTATAACGAGTCACAAATAAGAACAAGCAATGTGATAGAGCGAGTGTTTGGCATATGAAAGCGAAGATTCCCGGTTCTTGCTTTAGGTATGAATTTAGCGTTAGAGCACACGTTTCCAGTGATAACTGCTGCAGCCGTTCTACATAATATTGTGCGACAAGCAGGAGAAGAGCTACCTCAGGACGATCCACAGCTAGAACTACCAGTACCATGGGCTGAACTTTTAAGGGACGGTCAAATTGATGGACAAGCTGATCAATATAATGTGGCTCGTCGGGACAATTTTGGGAGAAGAACACTAATTGATACGTACTACAGAAGTATTTTATTGGGAATGTAACACTTGTATAATGAGAAGGAAACTATTGAATTACATAGATTTTAATTGTTTTTCCATTATTTGAGTTTTTAATTGGTCTTACTTAAGAAGCTCCTTCTCTCTTTCAAGCCTCATTTCATCTGCCGCCAGCTTTATTTTCTCCTGCTCCATTTGAAGGAAGTGAAGCTCCTTTTTCCATAAATGTTCCCGTGTGGCTTCTTCAGTGCTCTTTATTATTGCTTCAGCCATCAACCTATGAAGTTTTGCCAAAGGCTCTCCTGACTTGCTTACCATTGGTCTTCGGCGCGCAGCCCAACCTGAAGAGGTCTGGTTTGAAGCTAATGGAGTTCTGACTGACTCTGAGGAGTGATCAGGCTTATCAACTTCATTGACGTACTCGACTTGGGCGCTGGTAACACTATTGCTGTTTTTATTGGGTTGTAGTGTTGGATGTATCGGAGACTTGAGCATATTTGATGTGTACTTGCTCCAAGTCACCTCAAAATTGGTAGTTGTAGGACCAGATCTCTCCGCTAATACTACAGCATCATCACTGTCAATAACTGGCGTCTCCAATAGTTGTGATAATTCACTGTCGTCGTCGTAAGGGTTTCTCAGTCCTTCTACGGAAGGTTTAATAAGTTCAATAGCTCTTTCTAGAATAGGATCTTTTTTGATGTTACTAGAGCCTCCACCTGCCTTCAGCACTTCAATCTTGCCCTCCGAGGATGCTTTCCTGGCAGCTTTCTTGATGTTATCCCAAACTGTTCTTAAATTTACTGCATCTCGAGCAGGCCCGTGCCCTTGTGTATTGAATTCTGTAGCCATTTTTTCCCATCGCTCGTTTTTTAATTAATGTTGTAACACCGTCTGTTTTCTTATTCTCTATGATGCTGATATTCTCAGCCACTAAATTTATCAGTAATTGCTTCTCCTGTGGTGTCATATTAGGCCTCTTCCTACGTTTCAATTCAAAACTTGACATTATTTACGAATATATACTGCACTATGTCTCACACCTAACCTATAAAGCTACAGAACAGAACTTTGTTTTGACAATAAACATATGATTTGCGTGGCGCTATTCAACTGTTTCCAGTGCTTCTATATGAAAATTTCAGCGATGCAGTACACATTGAAACGAAAACCGAGATTTCGAAAACTGAGATAATAAAGGCAATGGTGAATACCGATGTTTATGTTATCTGAGATAATAGTATTAACCGAGTTTTCGAAATCTTAGATAATGGAAGAGTTTACCGGCGATGGTGAATACGGCCCTTAGTGTAAAACAAAGTCCCCGATTCTTGGATATCACGGGTAATCTCGAGAACCATTGGATGGATTTTGATGCGGCTTTCACCATTCTGTACAGGTAATATCGAGGAAGATTTCTGTAGAAAATAGTTTATTTATGATCAAAGGGAGCCAAGCAGTAACGATTTTAGATTTCAGTGAATAGGTCGAAGAAAGAACTTGACGTCCGTGCGCTTTTTAAGCTTACGCTGGACAAACCGTTAAAAATATCAATATACTATGAGTGTAAGAATTGTTCAGCATGAAAAATTGTACAAAAAAGTCCGCGTGAGCATACCTCTATCTTCGATACATCGCCCAATATGAGTGTTTTTAGTTTGGACGGGAGGGGGATTTGGCTTGCACCTCGCCATTCTTAAATTACGTCTGACAGGAATTCCTTGCACATTCATAACTGTTCCCGGGCGAAGCCGGGGCGGGTTGCTAGTGACACTATTATATTATCATTATAATTCCCACAATATCAAAATGCAAATTATATCACAAAATAAAATAGCGTGCTAATAAATCTAAGAGAAATTAGACATACCTTGCACCTCGTTACATTTGAATTCGATCAGAATCACTCGGTTTTCATTAAAGTTTATGCATTTTTCTGCTGAACGGTTTGGAAGTTCGGCAACAGGAAACTAGGACTGTTATTTACTTAAAATATTCATTTTTGTATTTTTGTACTATTTGTGTTCATGATTTCATTACATTGTCAGAATTACCGACAGTAGTGGCTACGCTGGCTAAAGCGCAGCGTTAGGCCATGGGGCCAAGCTCTCTGCTGACTCGGTAGACGCGTGTGTTCGAGCCCCACCGTCGGCCGTCCTTGAAATGATTTTCCGTGGTTTCCCATTTTTCAACACCAGGCAAATGCTGGGACGGTACCTTCTAACAGGCCACGGCCACTTCCTTCCACATCCTTGCCCAGTTTCATTCATCTTCATCCATTCCAACCCCGGCATTTGCCTGGAAGGAAGATGGGAAACCACAGAATACCATCTTCAAGGTTGCCGGCGGAGGGATTCGAACCTCCTCGCCTCCCGGATGTGAGCGACTGCCAACAGTCATGCCGCAACGACCTCGGCTAACTCACCCGGTAATGCTTTAATTAGTAGGGTATACTATTCAGTGTACCTATTATAAATAAAAACCGTGAGGTTTCTCACCTCCCCATATTACGAAACCCGGTTGTCTAATACGGGGAAAGTGGACTTTTAAAGTTAACAATAATATCAGAGGGTATTGCAACATCAAACGTGCCCATATTTATAATATACATAGTATATCGCCTGAGGTTTACATTGGTGAGAAAACCAAAATTATTCCGTTCCTTCTTATGTCTAATGTGAGCCCTATAAAAAACTCCCCATATTTGGTGACTTTCCTCTACCCATTTTTAGAAGATACCTTATGCACTGGACAGCTGAATCCGTGATTAATTGTATAGGTAGCTTCGTAAGTCTCAGAACTCAGGAAGTCCTTTCTAGCAGCGTTACTAGCAGCTTTCAAAGTTTCGGTAAGAAAGAAAATATTCCTCTAGCCAGTTTAGGCGACTGACATTTAATGAGGAAAAATGCCCTTTGTCTGGATTTCTAGACTGAATATGATGATATGTGATGCTTACGTCATGCATAGCGAACCATTTATTAACTTTTTCCAAAAAAATGGTTGCTTCTGCGTCCATGAATGTGTACGCTTCCGGGTGCATGCCTATATTTTCTTTCAGTGTACTAATGGCACCAATAACTTCTGACGAGAACACTTCCTTGGCACGCCGAACATTCATTTTTTCAAATTTACTGGGTTCGATGTGTTTTTTAGTGAGGTGTCTGACCGGTTTGACGATCTCACCCTTTTGCATTGTGTATAGTAATGACAAGTATTTCCCTGAAATTATTCCAGTACCATCAGTCATCTCTCGTTACAGAAACTGCGTTCTAATGGTTTTTTTTTATTTTTTTTTTTAGAATGTGACAATGATCAAAACTAGGGAATACATTCCTAGATTCGTCGTATGGGTGATTGACCATTGGTTGCAAATTCCCCCCCCCCTAAATGCCTCATCATTGTAGTGTTAGTTTTGTGATTATCAGAGACAGTTATTATAATTATGAAACCGCATTGTTCAACCTCGAGGATAATGTCCAGCAGGAGTTTATGTAAGTCCCGTCCTGACAGCTGCTTCGTGAAAAAGAAGGCACACGGTATCTGATAATTTGTCGAAAGATCTCTTAGCACAAAACACAACACACGATTAGCTGCTACTTGTTCCCGGCTGTAATTTTGATCCTCTCTTTCCTTTTAATGAGACGGTGCTGGAGTATTGTCCTTGTACCCGAAGAAGGTGCAAGGTATGTCTAATTTCTCTTAGATTTATTAGCACGCTATTTTATTTTGTGATATATAATGATAATAATGATATAGTGTCACTAGCAACCCGCCCCGGCTTCGCCCGGGAACAGTTATGAATGTGCAAGGAATTCCTGTCAGACGTAATTTAAGAATGGCGAAGTGCAAGCCAAATGCCCCTCCCGTCCAAACTAAAAACACTTATAGTGGGCGATGTATCGAAGATAGAGATATGCTCTCGCGGACTTTTTTGTAGAATTTCTCACGCTGAACAATTCTTACACTCATAATATAATGATATTTTTAACGGTTCGCCCAGCGTAAGCTTAAAAAGCGCACGGACGCCAGGCTATTTTTTCGACCTTTTCACTGAAATCGTTACTGCTTGGCTCCCTTTGTTCATAAATAAATTATTTTCTACACACATCTTCCTCGAGATAACCTTTACAGAATGGTGAAAGCAGCATCAAAATCCATCCAGTGGTTCTTGAGATTTCACATTTAATATACGTACTGTACAGCTGATCCCTTATCGCGCCTATAATGGGAGGGGAGTGCGCTCTACCGGCAACGAGTAGAAACTTTCCAATTACATGTTATACATGGGTTCTGACTGGGAATGTCAAGGCCGGTATTGGCAACTCAAACTAACACTTGGGGCGCTGCGGTCGCCTGGATAAGTAGGGTAAAATTACTCAATAACACGCGTTTGATATGGAACACTTTTTATTTTTCGGTTATAATCAGTAAATGTGGTCCCTAAAATAATGACAGTGTTATTTTCAATTGTATATATGTACAACTGTGCGATGCACGTGATCTAATTTGTATGTTCCACTGGATTTTATCTGTCAATTGCATATTATCAAGCATCGGTTGACTGCTGGTATTTGTTTTTGTGCAGTTCGAGTCATGGCTCATGGCGCTGTTACCTTTAAAAGCTATATTAGAGTTTGCTCATTGTACCATAGACTCTAGAAATTATTTGCTGCTTGGTTGGGCGAAGGGATGAGTTTAACTTGTATTAAAACTCGGGGTAGACAGGAATTGCTTGATTTGGATGGTAAGTATTTACCCTGCGAAGTCAAATATGACTCGTAGACGAATGGCTCGGATATCGCAGAGCGAGGTGATGACGGTTGGTAGGGTTATTGGAAATGAACTTGGGAGCGGGAAAGGACCTAACTGATGAAGCTTGGCTGTCCTCGGCTGGTGTAGGCCTAGGCTTGGCTGTCTTGGTACGGCTTGGCTCGGCGAGACTGTGCTTGGCTGTCTAGGTGCGGCTTGGCACGGCGTAAGTGAACAACCCGTCCTGTCGTCAGTGAGTGTAGTGGTGAGTGGTCCAACCCGCTCTTGTTGCCCGTACTTATTTGGTATCGTCACCTTTCTGCTATTGCGATTTGCATCTTTTGGAAAGTGATGAAAACGTACATCCGCAGCCCTCTTATACATCGACTTACAGCCGTAAACTGAGCAATATACTTTGATTTTACTCATTTTGCACTCTTATCAACGAGAAAAACTTATTACTTATGTATAAACACGAAGAATTTACCACGATCTGCTTACCAATACAAGAAACCATAATACAAACAGTCACCACGTGCCAAATGTACCCTACTTGGTAAGTTTCTCATTTTTACCGCTAGATGTCATATCAGATAGCTGGAGTTGCCAATAGAGCGCAGCTCGTATTCAGTCGGCCGTGGCTCAAGGCAGTTGCCAACTTGCTGGCCGCCGCGAGCGCTAGTGTCGCTTCGCGATTGTGTATTTTGACTGTAGCATGACGAATAGAAGGACCTAGTGTGAGGACTCCGTCATTATAGCACGGTAGTTTGTGGTCCCGCCGCTACAAGCACTGCAAGCGATAATGTCCAACAACGTGTCCTGTTGTTGGGTCGAGCCGGGTCTTAGAAAAGAGCGCGAGAAGTTACTGTGTGAGATATTTGTGTGAATTAAATTGAATTTTCTTTGCATTCAGTTCTTAAATTCGGTTCATTGTGTCTTGTGTACATCAGCGTTTTGTGTTGTGAACTTCAAACATATTTCTTATGCGGCTTTGTTAATTTAATAGTTCAACATGCCGTACTGTTTTTTGCCTGGCTGTAAGCCAGGGTATGATAGAGTAGTTGACGATATACGATTTTTTCACCAGCGAAGAATAAAAATCAATTTGTGGGCCAGAGCTATTCCACGAAAGGATACGGAGTTAACGCGAAGTATTAGAATTTGTCAAATTCATTTCTCTGACGATTTGATAGTAAAATCAGGTAATTTTATAGTGAATGGTGAAGAAGTGGAAATCTCTCGTGTGTGGTGGAAGTTACGTCCTGAGCAGTGCCTCATTTTCCCCCTAAATTACCGAAGTAGTGAGAATAAGTCCTGTAAAGCTCCCAACAGGAAAAAGAATCTCGACGCCACCAGAAAAAGAAGAAAAAAGATTGAAGATGGGAGTGGAGCAACGAATGAGGCATTAAAAGATCAGTCCAATGTTGATAAGAATTTGGGTCATTCTAGTGTACTTACTGATGCTGAAAAGACTATAATATTGCTCAAAAAGCGCCTAAAGAATGCTAACCGTAATTTAATTCGCGTTAGATCCTGCCTCAACTCGGCAAAATCGAGAATTAATTTGCTGGAGAAGCAGGTTCGAAATTCACAGGCATTTAATTACAAAGATAACGAACACCTTAGCAAGAAGGAAAAGATAATAGACACTATGCTCAATAAATGCCAGGAAAAATCTCCCAATGGAATGAGGTACAGCAATGAATTCATTTTAGAGTGTTTATTGTTGAGAATAAAATCACCGAAAGGATTCAGTCATTGTCGGCGACATTATCTCTTGCCTCTGCCTTCAGAAAGTCGCTTGAGGAAACTTTGTAAAGGACTAAGTGCCCTTATGGAGTTAATACGCATAGTATAAATGCTATTTCAGACAATTTTAAGGTAGAAAAGAATGATAATTCACGTTACGGTGTTGTAATTTTCGAAGAAGAGAAGCTAAGAGAAGAAATCGAGTTAAATAGCTTTTCTGATAAAGTAGATGGATTAGTTGATTTAGGTGAACACACACCTGACCTCCAGAAGAACGTACTTGCAAATCACGCTCTAGTGTTTATGTTCGTACCATTCATGCATAATTGGGTGCAGCCAGTTGCTGTTTATGCAAGCAGAAATGCTACTCCAGGGGACATTCTCGCAAAAATTCGAATATAGGTGATTTTGCAGTTAGAAGAGGCTGGGGCGAGGGTGGCTGGCTTTACTTGTGATGGTAGTCAATCAAATAAAAAGGCCAGGAATTCGTTAGGAGTCAGTGGCAAGACAAGCTCTCGACAACCTCACATCCTTAATCCTGCAGATGTTACGAGAAAGATCTGGGCTTTC
Source organism: Meconema thalassinum (assembly GCA_946902985.2). Lineage (NCBI taxonomy): Eukaryota > Metazoa > Arthropoda > Insecta > Orthoptera > Tettigoniidae > Meconema > Meconema thalassinum. The sequence continues at coordinate 305,248,112 of OX336392.1, read as the reverse complement.
TCCGACTGTATACTCCAGGAATCTGTGCGTTCCGTAACATGTAATGAAGACCGTAGTTCTTATTTCCGTGAATTATATTTTCCATTGTGCCCTGCCATGCTATTTTAATTGTAACCGCTAATTACTTTTTAAAAGAGTATTAGTTACAAAGTAATTCGTTTCCCTTAGCACAATCCCTAAGACCAGCTGACCCCGGCAGTGTGGAACTTGACCACTCGAGCGCTGCCTGGCGGGGCGCGCTTGAACTTCAGGAGTCTTCTCACTTTCTCCTTCTATTCGTCATGACTGTAGTATTAAAACTCCGTCCTCCCAGGGTTGCCAATCTAACTTTTCCCCCGAAAAATATAGCTTATTTCAAACTGCGGCTAGCGCCAAGTAATTTTGAATCCCAAATAGCGGGACAATGTTAGCTTTTTTCTTTTCTTGGCGGGAGAGAAGTTATATTTAAATTAATCTAGTTTTTTTTAAATAACGCGTTTTAATGACTCAAAAAAAGCCTCCGTGGCTTAGGCAGCAGCACGCCGGCCTCTCACCGCTGGGTCCGTGGTTCAAATCCCGGTCACTCCATGTGAGATCTGTGCTGGACAAAACGGAGGCAGACAGGTTTTTCTCCGGGCACTCCGGTTTTCCCTGTCACAATTTCATTCCAGCAACACTCTCCACTATCATTTCATTTCATCTGTCATTCATTTAATCATTGCCCCAGAGGAGTGCGTCAGGCCTCGGCAGCTGGCACAGTTCATATCCTCGCCGCTAGATGGGGGCTTCATTCATTCCATTCCTGACCCGGTCGAAGACTGGAAGCAGGCTGTGGATTTTCAATGACTCAGAAAAGTCTATGGGTACATTAACACTAATATTTGGTTGGTTGGTTCTTAAGTTTAGGGGCTGCGACAACGCGGTCATCTAGCCCCGTGTACTTTGGGTGTGTGTAGAATCTGTCTGATAACCGGTGTTAATTGTGATGACTGTATTAGTGTGTGTTATCTGTTATTTTAATTTAAGTACTGCAACTTAGAATTTTTCAAATAGTTCCTACTTTTGCCGCCAAGCGCCACCGTCAACGACTACTAGGCTAAGTTCACAACTCAGCTGCTAGACGCCACCGCAGTCGGCTCTTGGCAACGAACTTAGAAACCTAAGAGCGTTGTTTACAATAACCTATCCAATTTAGCTTCACACAGGTGCAATTAGTGGAAGGTTCTTTAACATGCCACAAATCTATGACATGGGACCGCCGGCTTTACTTCCCCTCCGAAGGAAGGCATACTGAGGGATTTTTAACGCTCTTAAAAAATCCGACGGCTTCGGCCGGGTTTGAACCCGCTATCTTGGGCATAGAAGCTCAGCATGCTACCGACTACGCCACCGAAGCCGTTCACTAATATTTGGGAACGTTATTAACTTCTTGAGCATGAGATAACCGTCAGCCGAGTTGCTTCATATTACGTAAATATATGTCCAGCAATTCCCCGAATTATGGTATCTCCCAGTTACGAATGAGTGAAAATTGTGTCATGTGTAGTTTAAGCAACTAAACAATTTTCCGGCTACATGTAGCTATACTCTGTGAGCTGCCTGAATAGGATTGACATTTCGCCGGAAGTGCCACGTCAGTCATCACCCTTCTGCGTCTTGACCAATCCATGTTCGCATAGTTGATGTCATAATACTCTGCGTTGCAATATTACAGTCCACGTGCGTCAGTGCCTTGTCAGCTGAATCTCTGGCTTGTACAGTGTGATCGCTTGTCATTCTGTTTGGCAACCTTGTTCCCTGAGCACATGGCGAGGCGAGAACTGTCAATCCTATTCAGGTAGCTCACAGAGTTTTTTTTATATGTAGCATTTGTGAGGTAAGAAGGACCTTGGTAGGTGACGAAAATCTCGAAAATGATATTTTAGGCATTCAGGACTAATTGCAATATAAAGCACAGGATCTTGTTCGAAAACCTGAATAAACATAAAAATGAGTATTGAATAACTCATAAATCAACGTGATACATCGTGAGAGGACACGCCCACTTTTGCTGAGACTTCTGTAAATGTTTTCTCTTGTTGAGAGATACGCAGTCTTCAAGTTGGTAGCACAGACACATATTTGAGTTTATTTTGTTCCTGTCAGGGGAACAGGAATGTTCTAGATTTACCATCGAGGTGAGACATTTTAGTCAAAAATTAACTTAATGTTGTAAAGTTTTTTTTTGGTCTTTTGTGCATAGACTATTGTAATAACTTACGTACTCGAAAACTTCGGGATCAAAATATATGAAACTTTTCTTGTGTAATAATGGAAATACTTGTAGAGTTGTTGTGCTCGTAAAAAAAAAAAAAAAAAATAGGGGCTTGAGACACTTTGGTCATCAGCCCCTTGTATAAAAAAAAGTTGGGAGTGTGTTGAATCTCTTTGACAACCTGTATTGGCAGTATTGCTATTATGATTGTAGTTGTGCGTGTAAATGTATCAGGGACAGAGATGGGGTAGGTATATCTAATTTAATGTCTAAATTATTATGACATTTTCTGATACACTCTGTTCGATGTAATTACACCGGTGAATAGCACCCAAAACACAACAAAGAGAACATATAATTAATTTTATAGAATAATAACCGTTGTGTTCGAGTTGTAACCATTTAATTTATAACGTGGTTAAGTTCTAGAGTTAATATTTTAGCTACCGGTATCTTGAAAGTTCAAGAGCCCTTTTTATTGTATGAAGTTTCTAATTCAATCTCAGTGAAACCGACTCTTTACTTCTTACATTTTTGAAAGGAGGATGGCTTATTGTTGTGGTGCCTGAACACGTTCAGATACAACAAAAATTGAATTGTTAATGCACAGTGACCAATGGGGGAGAATGAGTGGAGAGAGTAGCTGAATAACTAAAAACAAAGTCAATTAATATCCAATTCGGCAAGCTACATTCTACGGAGCTTTCTTTCTCTCTGGCCCTGCTACCCAGTTCCAGCCCTCGAATAACCAGTGGCTATCTCTAGCCGTACTGTGGGACCTTATTATAATCGGTCGATGGTCAAAGATTAAAAATAAATAAATAAATAAATAGCCTTACAAATCCCATAAGGGCTATGGCCTCCTGCTTTGCAGGGAATTGCTCAGTTTTAACTCATCAGGTGAGCAAGTCCTGAGGAGCATTCGGGGTTATTCTTTCTGATTGGGCCTTCTATATAGATTACAAGACCATAATTGACTTTGAACGGACTGTACCGCGCCACATTCCCCTACTCCCCCCCACTGTTTCTCTTTGCTGCTAAAGCGAATCCTCAAATCAGTGCCTATTTTCTCTCCCCACCATGACTTTCCCCTTTTCCACACCCACGTCTTAAAATGAGGCAGTCGGAGCAAGCAGTTGTGTTTGTTGATTCCATGTGTCGCCTATTGTTTTTCATCGCCTCGTGTAGATTCCGTTTACTATTACAACCCCTATATATCCTCCTTGATTATAACATTGTGCGTTTAGGAAATTACACTACATATTTTATGAATCGTCTGCATTGCCAACCATGACCATTTGAGAGAGTGTTTTATTGACTGGGTCACGCTTCACCTTTAGGATAATCAAGTTCGTTATCGCAATATACATTTATATTAAAGTCCGTCATAGTAAGTTAACACTCGAAATGAATGCTTTTTTATGTTTTCAGATTAACAAGTGACGATGATGTGCTAAGCAAATCAAGGGATTACGTGACATAAAAGGTGCAGCGCACACACAGAACTTAACCTGAATCAATCGACGTCAATTGAAACCTGAAAATGAAGGAATTTAAGAAAAATTGGCGGTTTTGTGTACAAGCAGATACTTTGCCAGGGGAAGTACTTTGTGTTGTTGGCAGTTGTGCAGAATTAGGAAACTGGTTTAGCAGTGATTCTGTGCAACTTTCAAAGGATAATACATCTGAAGATTGGTAAGCTAGGGCTCAAATTATTTTCCTTATCTTCTAGGGTTATCGCCACTTTGGAATTAAAAAAAACGTGCTTTTTGTAGACCCATGTTATGTTCTGGGGTTAACTATTAAAATGCAGGTTTTGTTGTTTGTTTTAATGTTTTTTTCGGGATTTGGTGCTACCATCATCCCTACTGTAGTGATGGGATATGCAGTTCATGTTCTTGTGAACTTAGTAGTAATTCAAGATTGGTCTACTTTCATGAATTAAACGGGCTAAAAAAAAAGAATCGTGGGTTTGATTATCTGTTTCTAGTTACTTCATGTGTACATTTTGAAGCAGTCATATTCCACTTCAATTAGGGGTTTGAGGGGATTGTGATTTTTCCTCCCACTTGCCGTTGCAGGCTCGCTCAGAATGTTGTTATTGTCTGAGTAAATATTTTTCTGAAATTGTAGTAGTCACAGTGAAGTATTGACATCATAGGTGTAGTTGTAACACTTCTTATGGAATCTTTGCATAGAGACTCTTGTGCTTTCTCAGGAAGCATAAAATTAAAGGTTGCCATGTTTAGTACTGTACAGCATAATGTTGGAGGTGTCTTAAAAGTTTGAGTGGGATAAAACAGATTAACACAAAACAGGGAAGTATCCAAGTAGGCTGATCGTGAAGACTTTCCCATCAGCAATGTGAAGTCGTCAGTTCATGGCTAAACAAAGAGATGAGTGTAGAATTAAGCTCATATGTTTGGAACACATGATTTGGGTAAATGGGAGAGTAGGCTACTGGCTCATTATTCACACTCTTCTATCTTGCCAGGAGAATATTGTGAAGGATGTGTCAAAAACACCTACAAAAGCTGTTTCTAGAAGTAGGCTAGCCTACGTAACAATCCCAAGATATACTGTTGCCTATGTGACATGGAAGGCTGGGAGCATGGGTCACTTGTTGTGCATTTTAGCCACCAGAGTGTCATTTATTGCCTGGTCTCTGTGTATAGTAATGCCATCTTACTTCTGACTTGACGTTTCAGTGCTTAGGCTAGAGTTTCGTTCGCTAAATCGTGAACGAAACTCAATCAATGGCTGCCTATGATTGGCTAGTTAAAGTTATTTTACTTCTGACCGCTAGATAACTCTAGGGTAACACTAAAACGTCAAGTCAGAAGTAATGAGTTACTTGACTAAAATTGGCAGGAATATTTCCAGTGAAAGTCTTTTAAAGGGTATTTTCAGCATCCTAGCCAGTACGGATGGTGGTTGCCTGGAAAAGAGAGTCGAGACAAAGTTGGAGAAGAGGGTTCAAAGTTTCCTTTAAAGTAAACCCCAAGTGAGTAGGGCTTTCAGTTCAGGAAAAAGCTACAAGACTTTCTATTGATTGCTCCTGGCATTTCTTTTCCTTGTCTTCTTCTAGTATGCAAGTTGGATAGGGTTAGTAGACCAGTTAATGTTAAAAATGTATCCAAATAAATGAGCTGCAAGGTGCATGAGAGGGGAAGTGTATACTTGCTTCTACTTTGGTCCCTACAAACATTCCTACAGTCTTGTTTTTGTAGATTTTCTGAGACATCAAAGAATTTGTTCAAGACAAAACTCTGACCCTTGTTGATGTAATAATCTAGTTTGTTTTAGAGTCCTGGGGCAAGTCCTTTCTAATTTCTGGCCCCAAATGAATTGTGCAGTTATTTTTTAATTTAGGCTAATATTCTTCTTGCATACAATGAGCAAGTTGCCACAAGGACGAGTACCTAACTTAATACAATATTTTGTCGTTCACATTGATGATGTTATCCGTTCAGTCGAATCCGACCATCGGCAATTCTATGAATCATCACTCTCCAAGTTGTCCTGTGCCCCACTGCATTCTTTAGTTGCTCCAGGGTGATGTTTGAGCTTGTTTTAATCGTGTCTAACCAACGCCTCCTCTGGCGACCTGGTCTTCTGGCACGCTGATCATTCCTAGTATGATTGCTTTTTCTAATGCTTCTGATCGCATAACTTGGCCAAAGTATTCTAGCTGCAACTTCATAGTCTTGCCGACCAATGCGCTTTAATATGGTCTTATTGCCGACTTTTGCAATCCATGGTATTCTTAAGAGACTACGCCAACACCTGAGCTCAAAAGCATCGATCTTCCTCTTGTCTGCCTGTTTTGGTGTCCAGCTCTCACATCCATACATGAATGGTTGGAATAGCCTATTATCACATTGACTAATCTACATTTGGTACAGTAGCCATACTGATATCTCTGCTCTTCCAGATTGGGGACATAGTCATCATAGCGCTTTGTCCAAGCCAAATTCGTCTCCTAATTTCAGGACCACAACCCCACTGTAACTAATTTTGGCTTCCAAGAAGATGAAATCCTCCATTCTCTCTGTCTCTTCCTCGTTTAACTTAAGACTAGCTGTACCACACTCATCTGTAGTCATGACTATGGGCATTTTAATATTGAGATAGAGGCCCGCTTTTTCACTTTCATCTTTGAGCATGAAATTAAAAGTTTTAGATCTTCATCTGTCTTCGCCAGCAAGATTTTATCGTCAGCATGTCTCAAATTATTTATATTTTGTCCTCCAATCTTCACACCAATGTCAAGTTCCTCTAAGTTTAACTTCCGCATTATTATTTTTGCATAAAGATTAAAAAGGAATGGTGAAAGAATGCAGTCTTGATGGACATCCTTTACAATTTTAAACTGTTCAGTGTCGCCATATGGTGTGCGAACTGCTGCCTCTTGTTCTGTATAAAGCGAATCCCCAACTCCAATGGAGCTTCCCATAATTCGTCCTGCTCAACACAGTTAAAGGCCTTTCTGTAGTCAATAAAACACATGTAGACTGTTTTCTGGTATTCACGTGCTTTCTTCATGATCCACCGAAGATTAGCAATTTGATCAAGGGTGCCACGAAGACAGCTTGAACATCAGGTAACTGAGCTTCAAGGATGGGTGCAAGACTTTTGGTATTATTTTTAGAAGTACTTTGCTAGCATGCAGAATCAAAGCTATAGGGCCTAGTACGATAATTTGAGCAGTCGCTGACATCTCGTTTCTTAGGCAGTGGGATAAAGATTGATCTTTTTCATCTCCTTGGCCAGGTGGTAGTTCATGCCATATTTTTTGACACAAAGCAGTGATAGCAGCCAGAGGGACAGGCTTTAACAGTTCAACTGGGAAACAATCGAAACCGGGAGCTTTATTATCTGGTAACTGTTTCAGTGCCCATTCCATTTCTTCTTGCAGGATATCTTGTTCTAGTTCATATACATAGGTTCATAAACATATTTGTACAATCGGACAACTTCTACTCACACCAAGCACATCGGGGCTGATGCATTGTCCCTAGCAAAAAAGAAAGAAAATCCCAGTAGGCCTAGCCTACATGTTGTTAGGGTTATTATGTACAACTTAAAGCACAAACAACCATACTAACTTACACCATTTGTTACCTGCCCATATAATATGCTCAGCTGTGCGAAGCATTGCTTATATGCCTAGGTTGTAGGATACCCTTGTCGGTAGAATATTTGTAGGTGAAAGAACTGCTCTAAGACACTTTTATCACCTTGGTTACTCACCAATTACAGAAGTTTAGGAAGCTGTCAGTATTTCATCATTTTATTAGACATTAGGAAACTTACAGCTATTAGATCAGTTGTGTGTAGATGAAAGGTAGAGAATCAAGGGACTCAAACCTGCAACCTCTGGCTTTGTATGTTGTTACTCTGACCTAATGGAGCAGTGTGCCAAGCCTATGCTGCCTTCACATAACATACAGTATGTTTTGCAAAGAGAATTAAGATATCTGCTCCATTAACTCAGTGGTCAGTGCAACAGCTTACAAAGCTGAAGGTTGTGGGTTCGAGATTGGCACGGGTCAGATATTTCCGTCTACATAGCTTGTACTTTCTATACATACAAGTTCTAACTTAACAGCTCAAAGCTTTCATTTATTATCCATATGGTTGTGAAAAACCAACTCTGGAACTTGTTATATACATTGCCTCAACTGAGAATGTTAATTGTTAACTTTGGAAGCAAGGGCTAGCAAAGAATCTTGTATGTTTATGAATTTAAACTAGTGTTTGCCCATTTTATATTGGAAATGGCACATAGTCGTGCACCTTTGTGAACAACCCGCCCCCCCCACCCCCTCGCTCTCTCACACATAAGTTACACCGCATTACCCGTTGAGGATAAGAGTTCTGTGTCGGCCAAGCTGAAAACTATTCTTTGTTTACTTGTGTCACTCTGTCAGCTTGCGGTGTCGACAGGTAAAGTCGTGCAGGTAGGATATGACTCAACTCCAGTAGCCTCAGTCATAGTTCTCCACTCCGTGGTGACATGTGCTCCTGTTACACTTGTCAGTGCTGGATTTATGTGGACACTGTACTCTGTCAACACTGTGTCGCTCGTCCCTCAAGGCTCCAGTGGCTATGATCAACATACGCTAGCGCAGCCAAACTCAGCAGTACCTGTTTCTTAAATACTAAGTGCTAACATGCAGCATATGCCAGCCCTGATCCAACTTAATTAGTAAACAGTTTGTTATGGAAATGTCAAGCTAGCTATGAGTGGGAAATTCGATTATCTTGAAGCCAAGAGTGCATGTGAAATAACATGATGGATGACATTTGAGAGAATTATTGCTGTGTGTGGCAACTTACTGGTGGTTCCAACTGTGTGTTATTTCTGTGTTACAGCAATGTATGGTCTGGCGTGGTTAACATCCTATTTGAAAAGGATATTCAGTTTCGCTATTTTGTGGCAGTCGTTATTGAGCCTGAAAGTAACCAGTGTGGAGCAAAGAGAATTATTGTTAGACGATGGGAAACTCACATCAGTCCACGATGCATCAAGAAGGATAGTAAGTATAATAGTTTGTTATCTTTAAAGTACACCCCTTTCTTTGTTAGTGTCAACATCTTATATATATAAAATCTGTTCACCTCTTTCTTAAACCAAAATATTTTGACTTGTAGTTGCACTACTACAACGTTTTGATTCTGTCATCTATGCAGTGGCGACTGGCGAATAATTGTTGTTGCACTATTTTCACTAAGGAGAGGGGGTAGGTAGGGTAAAGGGCTGCTCCATATCACAGTATTCACGTGTGCGGTAAAACTGATGTAGCTCATTCGTCACGAATGATATTTGTGTCATTTGTAGTTCTTCAGTCTGTATTTGTGGGTGTAATCTGACAACTTTTCGACATGCTTTTGTAAATCGGACTGTCCTTGTATCACTGGAGAAGCTTTAGGTTGGAAGGATTGAATTAGTTGTTTCTTCAGTTATTATGTCATTGAGAGAGAAACTTGCTGTAATTTCCATCTGGTATCACTACTGCCCTTAGCCATGCATTTTAAATTTATCACCATGACCGCGATGGAGTGCTGTAGCAAGTTGTTTACCCTCAGGGTTTTTTTTCTCATTCCTCCCGGCAAATGTTGGGATGATCCCAGGCTACCTACCCCACTCTTTACTCTAATAATTACAGTTATGTACAGTAGTATAGAGACCACTGATATACAGGATATCAGACAAAATCAAACACACTTCTGAGTACACAGGGCTGTTGACCGAGATGTCCCTATCCTCTGAAATGAATTAGCATCATTAGCAGCATGTCAATATTGATAAAATATTCTAGAGACATGCCTGAGCCCTTGCTTTAATCATTCATAGGAAGAAAGTTTCATTGTGCACATTTCTGTTAACCGACTGAAATTGTTCGTTGGTTAGTTCCTTTTAGGGGCTGCAAAAATGCGGTCATGTAGCCTCGTGTATTTTGGGTGTGTGTAGAATTTGTCTGATAACCGGTGTTAATTGTTATGGTTGTATTAGTGTGTGTTATCTGTGATTCAGGTAGAAGGACTGCAGACGATTAATTTTTTCAAGTAGTTCCTACTTTTGTTACCAAATGCTACCACCCACGACACCTAGCTGCGGATGGGCCCTACTAAATGCCATCACAGTCAGCCCCTGGCGGTGAACGTTGGAACTAATATAGCGTTATCAAACTAAACTACAAATTTAAGCTTCCACAAGTGTAGTTAGTGGAAGGTTCTTTTTCATGCCATAAATCTATGATGTGGGACCGCCAGCTTTACTTCCCTCCGAAGGAAGGCATACTGAGGGATTTTTAATGCTCTTTAAAAATTCGACGACTTCAGCCGGGTTTGAACCTGCGATCTTGGGCATAGAAGCTCAGCCTGCTACCAACTACGCCACCAAAGCCGCTACTGAAATGCTTATAATAATAAAAGATTACTTAAGCCACACTGAAAAATGGTTTCTAATATAAAAAACAAAACAAAATGGTATCCATTGCAATGTCATACTCTGGGAGATGGTGTGGCATGGTCTGTTGTGGTTAGACCTTCTTGTAAAAACAAACAAAAAAAACAATCAATCTGCTCATGATGTGCCATAGTTGATCAGAGGAGAATGCAGCTTTCAACTACCTGTGTGTGGCAGGAGCATCATGCAGTCTGATTAGTCTATAGCCTATTCGCCAAGTCGAGACAGTGCCCCTGGCTACCCGGACAGGGAAACACGCCCAGTTCACGTCATCAGCTCTGCCGTACAGTAGCCAAGAAGCTCCAAGATCAGTAGTCGAGCCGTAGCCCTAGAAAATACAAGACTTGCTGCACTGTATACTGTTGCCTGTCGTAAGTAGTTAAGAACTAATTGAAATGAAAATCCAAAGCCTGCTTCCAGTCGACCGACCAGGTCAGGGAATGGAATGAATGAAGCTCCCAACTAGCGGCGAGGATATGAACTGTGTCGGCTGCCGAGGCCTGTCGCACTCCCCTGGGGCAATGATTAAATGAATGACAGTTGAAATGAAATGATAGTGGAGAGTGTTGCTGGAATGAAATTTGTGACAGGGAAAACCGGAGTACCCGGAGAAAAACCTGTCTGCCTCCGCTTTGTCCAGAACAAATCTCACATGGAGTGACCGGGATTTGAACCACGGACCCAGTGGTGCGAGGCCGGCGTGCTGCCGCCTGAGCCACGGAGGCTAGTTAAGAATTAATTAATTAAATAAATACATAAATGAACAATAAATAAACCGCGCTGTAGCATGTAACCGATAAGTCCCGCTTCACATGTAGGCTATACACAGCATTGAGGTTGGCGTACGTTCAACAGACACAGCTCTATGCACCCCTTGCGGGCAGCCCTGCAATCACGTGTACAACTGTGTTTATAAAATAATAATAATAACCCCTGGCACTACAGCCCGTGAAGGGCCTAGGCCTACCAAGCGACCACTGCCCAGCCATTTGGCCTGCAGATATTTGGGTGACGCGTGATCAGGGCATCGGGTCCCCTCAGCCGTTAATCTTGGGTTTCGTGATCGGGGCGCTGCCTCACTGTCAGACACTAGTCAGTTGTCCTCACGAGGCTGAGTGCATCCCGTTCCAGCCCTCACGTTAGTTTCTAAAATCCCTGACGGAGCCGGGAATCGAACCCGGGGCCTCCGGGTGAGAGGCAGGCGCGCTACCCCAACACCACGGGGCCGGCACAACTGTGTTTACTTCCACTATCTCAACTCGGCGAACAGACTTTACTATTGCCGGCTGATGTTAGAAAATCCTAAACAGATTTGAAATAGTCACTTGTGATCCTCAATCAGTACCAACCGAACTACAGTACAGACATGCCATACCACACGTAATACAGTACTCTGGCTTCTGCCCTTCACTCTATTGATATTCAAGGCCGTTGACAAGAAATGTTGCTATCTAACTGCTTTCCAAACTCTTCAATATTCTACAGGGTAATTCACTCAAAGCGGCCCAGTGCTCCAGGTAGAATGTGGAGCTAAAGGTCAGACGATCATATTGCAGTGCGCTGCTGTGACAGCAAATGTCATAAGATAAGGAAGGAAGTGCTGTTGGATTGATAAAATTAAATAATGCTTCGGAGCAGCGCGGGACTTCGCGGTGCTAGGACAGTTGTGACGCAGTGTTTGCCGAGTAAAGTTGACTTTGTTATTTAGTTTATAGCCTATTTTAAGTTATATGTGTTATAAATTTATAACGTGTGTACGTATTAGTGGTTATTGTTTAATTGTTATTGTGTTTCAACATTTTATAACGTGTTATTGCTAAGTGTTAAAGCCTATTGGTTCAATAATGCCTCAACCTGCATACACATTAGCACAAAAGATTTTCATGTACGACACATATGTATGTACAAATTCCTGTAGAGAAGTTAGAAGGCGGTATATTGGAAAATTCCCTGGTGCGACCATTCCAGGTAGAGAAAATGTTAGAAGACTTGTGAACAAATTTAGAAGTACAGGTTCGATTATCATTGGAAAACGAATAGTAAAAAAGCGTGTGCTTACTGAGGAGAAATTGGTGAGGTAGGGGAAAAATGACAACATACTCCTACAAAATCGCTCAAAAAATTTCTCAGCAAACACAACTTTCGATTACCTCCACGTGGCGAGCTACAAAAATGTTAAAATTGAAACCATACAGGATTACTGTTGTTCAAGAGTTGCTTCCATGTGGTGATGAGAGCAGGGTAAATTTTTGTTACTGGGTTCTAAGGGTTGTTTATGATAGGGTACTTGTTCCGAAATTAATAATATTGAACAAACCCTCGCACTCTAGATGAACTCAAACAGAATATCACGAGAGAAATTGAGACGATCTCGGTAGATGAACTGAAGCGTGTAAATGAAAATTTCCTTAGACGATGCCAGATATGTGTAGATGCAGGTGGAGGACATTTTCAACATCTTCTGTGACAAGGTGAGTAATTATTTTACTTTGATTATGTGTTATTTTGTGTACTCGTTATTTACATGCGGTGGTGTTTACAGCTCAGCGAGCTGCCATGTGCTCGTCCGACCCTCTACGCACTGCGCTTTGAGTGGAAGACCCTGTAGTTATAATGTTAACATTTATATGAATATTGTTTCATTACCCCCTGAGCATCAAACTAGGAGCCACAACGTAATGGGTGCATCAGCAGATTATTACAAAATGAAATATCTCAAGTGGATTTGTACTACCCACTTATTAGCAGTGGAGCTGAGTCGATGCTAACTGAGCTACGGTGCTGCACAAACAGGCACATCACTGCTTGGTTCACTTCATTTGTATTTAAGACTGTTTTCAAACTTGTAGATTTTTAGTTATCATGGCACCAATGTATACATTTCATTGCCCACGAGTATCAAATTAGAAACTACAACATAATGGTTTTATGTAATAATGGTCGTGACTAATTCAGACTTAAGCTTTATCAGAATGCTAGTTTATTGATGGCAATTGACTGTTGGCAATGAATAGTGACTTGCTAATTTTACTCTATCTCTCTTTTTTCTTTTTCTACCTCCAAACCATGAAGTTAAGTTGTTTCTGTGTGTTTTAAATTCCTTTGCTCATGCAGAGTTTTTTTTATAATTTTATAAAAAGTTGTTTTTCTCTTGCAGCCGCTTTGAATGTTGCTGATGTTACAAATGAATTTGATACGTTTGGCTATCACAATTGGATATCCTGTGTGGAACGAGGATGGCTAACTTCAGAGACTGTCATTGAGCTGAAGCTCTTCAACAAACCCTTACTGTTATGGAAAAGGAGATATGAAGGGAAACAGGTTAGTGGGTAAAGAACATTCTCGTTTAATACTCCATTATTTGTGAACAAGCTTGCCTCTCTAACTCCATATAAATATATGCTAACAGACCACATAAATGTTTCCAATGTGAATTTAATAGCATGATGTAATATTAAACAGTACAATTTACTACAATGAAATACAATACAATATTCAGGGACAATGTTCTGAATTTTGCATTTAGGATGTAGCTGTAATTAGTGGTAATTATGCTAAGTGTGGAATATTTATAAATAAAAATAAGTAACCCCTGGCACTACAGCCCGTGAAGGGCCTAAGGCCCTAAGCCTACCAAGCGACCGCTGCCCAGCCATCTGGCCTGCAGATATTGGGGTGATGGTGATCAGCGCATCGGGTCCCCTCGGCCGTTAATTTTGGTTTCTGTGATCGAGGCTCTGCCTCACTGTCAGACAGCTACTCAATTGTCCTCACGAGGCTGAGAGCACCCCGTTCCAGCCCTCACGTCAGTTTCTAAAATCCCTGACGGGGCCGGGAATCGAACCCGGGGCCCCTTGGGCGATAGACGGAAGCGCTACCCCAACACCACAGGGCCGGCGGAATAATTATAAGCCAGAATGTAATCCAGGCTTTCATATGCATGCATTGCAGAACACACTCTCATCTTCCTCCCTTCACTTTTCGATCACTGCAAAGTGCACAGTCGATATCGTTTTAATCTAAAAATCTTGCAATATTCTAACATAACCATGTTGCTACACAACAGCTGATTTCATGGGGGCCGATAGCCTAGATGTTAGGCCCCTTAAAACAACAATTATCATCATCATCATCATCATCAAACTTGTATGGCCTACAGATACCTCTCAATTAGGCTTATTTCCATAGAGAATATAACATAGTGGTAATCAACAGTGTCTTCAGAAGATAGTAGTAGTATTGCTGGTATTTTGTCAGGTTTACCGCAACATTGGAGTTATAACCAGAGCATTTCATTGTCAGGTGTGACCCGACAAAGGATCTAGGCAAGATATTTTCATTGTCGTGGTTCTTCCGCGGCGTGAGTGCTAAGGATTTAAGTCCCGAGTGGTATTTGAAGAAACGCGAGCGGTTATATTGTAACAGTTCAGAAAGTATGAAGTTAAGCAGGCTCTCCATAGTGTGGTACTTATTCTAAACAAATGAAAGAGCTTTCCTGAAAATTTGATGCCATGCATGTAACTGTAATAATTCCTTCTATTGATAATTAATCAAAGATCAGTTTGGTTTCCAGAATTCGCAATTTAAGGACCTCTTAAAATAGAAATAAATAATTCACAGTTACAGTTACATGGATATACTTTGGTCACATTGTATGTCATGGCTATTATGTTATATAGCTTGATAATGCTGCTGTATCAAAAGTAATCCATATCAGAGATTGAGGTTCACTTTACTCAAGAAAGATACGAACTATTATACCACAACGTACCATGCCTGAACCAAAACACCCCTGCAGAATGGAAATGTAAAAGTTTTATTAGTAGCACTTCAGCACATAGTACTTAGGAGTTACCGTCGATGAACACTTCAAAATTAACTCGGATACTGTGAACCTGGTTCGAAACCTAAGAGAAAACCTGTACACCTCCTACAAACTCAAATTTGATGTACCGGGAAACTGGGTAAAACCGATCAATTTTCGACGTTTTTAGTAGATTTTCCCGTTAAAATTTTCATTGATTTTCCTGAAAATTTATATTTTATAACTGACATTTTCCCAACATAGCCATACATTTATACAGCATTTAAGTTTTAAACTCCGCCAACTATCAAATTTTGAACTTTGATCGGTTTTACCCCTTATTGTGGGGTTGAACCGATCATTCTCAAATCTTTACTTTAACCTTTTGATCAGTGAGTTTTTGCTGACACTTACAGGCCACCAGGAGTGAGTTTTTTCTTGAAAAATTGCAGTTCTCAATTTTAAGTTATTTTGAGTCTAACTTTTCTCTATTAATAAAGTTACAAAATTTACATTGATGGTACATAACTGATACCCTCAATTTAATTGAAACCAGGGGCGTAGAAAATATTTTTCTCAAAAATACTGAAAGGAAATTGAAAAACATAATTACTTTCTATATTTGATCAAGTTTGTATCCCATACAACACGACTTAATTTTATATCAGTTTCACCTAGGCTTTCAAAATGTCTTTAGGGTATGGTACTCTTCAAAACAGGGGTGTACACAGAGGGGTCTATCACACTCAACACACATCCACTTAGTGTCTGTTCTTTTGGTCGGTCTCTTCTTTGTGTGCTGACACACAAAACATCTCCGTTGCGGCTTCTGCTTTGATTGTGTTGGAGGTACTGGTTTAGGGAAATGACGTCCAGAAAGTCTCAAGCAGTCTCCTCCTGAAGGTGGTCGACCTCCTTTTGTTGGCTTCCTCTCCACTGCAAATTCCTCTAGCAACTGATCTATGAGGCAGAGTCGGAATTCACTAAGCTGTGGATTTTTTCCAGTCTTTATCTTGTAAATATTGTAAGAGTTCAGCACTGAAATGTCAATCAAGTAAAAAAACAACTTGACATACCACTTCAGTGTTTTCCTGACATTTGCAGTGAAACTGATTTGCATATCAGCTTTGTCAATTGGACCCATGTTCACATTATGATCAAGCACACTCAAAGGTTTCATTTTCTTCTGACCTGTGGCGTGGTCTGTTTTGTCGGTTTCTACCATCACGTTCTCGTGTATGGTAGTAAGCATAGTAACATCCCTTTTGTCGTGCCATCTTTGCGCCAGCATATCATTGGTGTGCCGTGAAATACATTCCCCCTTTTGAATTTTCTTCGGGAAGTCTGGCATCCCTTTTCTGTTTTTTCTGACTGTGCCACATGCTCCAGTATTTTCCTTGTGTAGGTACTCAAAAAGATCTGGGCTTGTGTACCAGTTGTCGACATACAGGTTGTGGCCTTTACCAATGTAAGGTGCTGTTAGAGTTTTGACAACTGACCCAGACACTCCAAGTTTTTCATCATGTTCAATTTCCGTATCCTTGCCCGTATAAACAATAAAATCATTGATAAACCCAGTTACACAGTCACAAAGTTTAAACACCTTTATGCCAAACCTGTGTCGTTTTGATGGAATGTACTGTTTCCATTTTAGGCGATCTTTCCAAGCAACTAGGCTCTCGTCAATAGAGATCTTTTGGAAGGGATAGAATATAGATCGGAATTTCTCTCTCAAATAGTTTATTATAGGCCTAATTTTATAAAGTCTGTCACCTGGGGGTTGAAGATTGTTGTCAGAAAAGTGAAGCAGTCTTAGAATGAGGGAGAAATTGTCGAGAGAGACCACTTTACCGAACATCGGAGTTTCGATCAATTTATTTGTCGACCAATAGTCTTTCATCCTGTTTTTCTTCACATGGCCTATCAACAATACAGTTGCCAGGAAAACATAAAGAGTCTCTACGGTTATGCCTTGCCACTTATGTAATTTCGACTTTTCCTTTATGTCCGTATTTTCCATAACAAATATGTAGTAGTTGTTCATTCTGACACTATCAAGTTCATAATATTACGGTCAACAACTTCTTTGAAAATCGACACTTCAATTCTTGAATCATTGTCATTATCATTCACATGAAGATTATCACTAACGCCTGAATTTGATGCATCCAAATTAGCAGAAAGCGTAGGAAGAAACCTACCTATAGAAGTCCACTTTCTTCCTTCAGTGTGAACAGCTGACAGCTTAGCCTTCTTTGCGACAGCGGGCTGCACTTCGTCCTCAATTTCTATGTCATCGTCTTCCAAGGAATGACCAATTTCACTCACATTGGACACAATACAATCACTATCACCATCATAAATATCAACTTCATCGTCAGACTCCTCATTAGTCAAAATATTACTTATATCTTGCGGAGCAAGCGCGCCTCCTCGACTAGATCCCGCCATTTAGCATGTGTATATGTTGACAATCAGAGAGTAATGGAGTTTGTTTCCACGGAAACCCGAGATGAGGGAAAAGAAACATAATGTGTATTGTCAAGAAATAGTTGTGCAGTGCACTCACAGGAAACAACAATAGAAAACAGTTCTCGTGTGTTGTACTTCGTAGCACAATCGCGTAAGAAGTTAGGTTACGTGACTGCAGATGCCGGGACAGAACTTCATCACAGAACATACGAGATGTGATAAAACACGGAATAACGTTCGCTGAACCTGTCAAACATCCTCCAACATTGTTCTAAAGACCCGCCAGTACAATGTCAGGCAACAATTTCAAACATTCCCCATGAAACGTGATTAGACGGCGGTACTGTTTAGGCGCGAACTTCGAGAACGTCAATAGACGGCAGTACTCCCGTGGGCCATGCACAACAGTGCCGTAAATAGACGGCAGTACTGCTCATTGGGTTAAAACAGTTTTGTCCGTGCTCATTCTAAATCTGATCAGTATTTGTGTTTATTTGAACACCTCCTGTAAGGGATTGTAAAAAAAATGATACTTAACTATTTTTATTTATAAGCTTATGTCTTAATTTACAATTAATGGGCGTGTTGTTGTTTTACAAATTAGAGACAGCAATATTACACTAAAATAATATAAGGTTACGGTATTATAAAGAAAATGTGTACAAAGAACAGATGCCTGGAAGAAATGGAACTCAACGAAGAGACAAGAAGATTATAACTCGTTTTGTGACAGTCGGAGAGATGCAGCCCGGGTTTTCCGAATTGCAAGGCGATCATATGAAAAACAACAGATGGAACAGATTGATCAGGATTTCAGGAAGAATAATGTCAGGGACTTCTATCAAACTTTCAAGTCTAATCTGAAAGGGTATCAAGCACCGAGCTTGTGCTTCAGAGATGAAAATGGAAAGTTAGGTCTGAACAACAAGGAGAACTGTCATATCTTGGCTGAGTACTTTAAGAAATTACTCAATTGTGATGAACCAAAACATAGGCTACTCATAGGCCGTCCTACTCAAGTAATGGCCAACTCGCATCCACCTTCTAAGACAAATTAAAATGATTATCGATGGTCTAAAGAATAATAAAGCGGCGGGAGAGGATTCCATTGTGGCAGAGCTTCTAAAACTGGCAAATGAAGATACTCTGAATATATTAGCTGAGCTCTTTGCGGAGATATGGAGAACTGGTAGGATACCCACAGAGTGGCAGTCTGCATTAATTCACCCTCTCCACAAAAAGGGGGATAAGAAGGATGTTAATAATTACAGGGGTATATCAATTGTATCTGTTCCCTACAAGATCCTATCCAAAGCACTCCTGAACAGAATTGAAGAACATCTTGATAATCAGATTGGTGAGTACCAGGCCGGTTTCAGAGAGGGACGTTCTTGTCCGGAACAGATTTTTAACCTGAAAAACATCATTAGGTATAAGACGATAGGCAGGTATGACTATGTGGTCGTATTCATTGATTTTAAGAAAGCGTATGACTCAATTGACCGCGAGTCGCTACTGAATATTCTGGAAGAATTTGGAGTGGATGACACGTCTCGAAATCTGATTAAACAGACTTTGACCGACACAGTGTCAAAAGTAAAATTCATTGGCGAGATCTCAGATCCCTTTGTAATCAAAACTGGTGTCAGACAAGGTGATGGATTATCTCCAATCCTTTTCAACTGTGTATTAGAAAAGGTCATTCGTGAATGGAGGAAGACACTGAGTCGGGAAGAAGGGAATGAAGAACGATTCAGGCTAGGGCCCAAACTGAAAGGGGTGCATGTTGATTGTTTGGCTTTTGCAGATGACCTAGCTATTTTTGCCAACAAAATTAAATCAGCCATTGTAAAGATTAATCGGTTGTCAGAGATGGCTGAGAAAGTAGGTTTACAGATTTCCTTTGAGAAGACAAAGTACATGACAAACATCAGTGATGGACCAGAATGGATGAAAACAAACCAAGGAAAGATTAAACGTTTAAAGAAATTTAAATACCTGGGTGAGGTAATCCAACAAA
The DNA here is from genome assembly GCA_946902985.2 of Meconema thalassinum. Classification (NCBI taxonomy): domain Eukaryota; kingdom Metazoa; phylum Arthropoda; class Insecta; order Orthoptera; family Tettigoniidae; genus Meconema; species Meconema thalassinum. The sequence goes on along the minus strand of OX336392.1, from coordinate 305,228,608 downwards.
ATGGCCTGGAACAGGAAGCAATTAATCTTAGAATCTGGAAATTAGACCGAGCCTATCACCTGACGAAAAATCTCTATAATAAGAAGTCGCTGAGCATTGGAGCCAAATTAAGACACTACAGCACGGTTGTCAAACCTGAAGCATTATATGCTTCGGAGACTTTGACTATGAACAGGCGGGGACTAGTCGACCAGTTGGTCAAAAGAGAATGCTGGGTATTGAGAAAAATTTTAGGCAACAGATGGGTTGACGGGCACATACGTTTGAAGTCGAACGAAGAGTTATATAGAAAGATAGAACCAGTCACGTCAACAATAAAAAGGAAAAGGTTGTTGTTCTATGGACACATTTTCAGAATGTCCAACGATCGTCTAACAAAGAAAATTTGGAATTTCGTGAAACCAAAGAAGAAAAAATTGGCATGGTTTGAAGAATGTAACAAAGACCTTCTAGAAATTGGTATTCCGGACTGCAAAATTATGAACAGGTGTGAATTCAGACACCTAATCAAAAATTACCAGGGATTTAAGGTAGGGGGAGAACCCAAAAGGCGGAGGGGACCTCTTTCAGAAGATCGGAAGAAGGCGCTGAGTGATGGGCTCAAGAGATACTGGCAGGACATCAAAGCTGGCAGACGATCTAGAACGAAACATTGATTTTGATTGTTACTCCGTAGTCCATAGTGGCTCAATTCGAATGTAAAAGAAATAAATAAAGAAAATGTGTATTTATCATCATCATCATCATCATCATCATCCGTGTCCAACTCCAGTCACCCGTGTGTTGTAAACTAGCCTCTTCCACTGCTGCCTATCCTTTCACTTCTCCTGCTCCATTACTTCTGCCACATCCAGTCCAATGTTACTTATGTCTTGTCGGATTTGGTCCATCAATTTTTTTTTTTGGCCTTCAAACCAATCTAATACCGTCAAGGTTCCTCACCATCTCCCTCTTTGCAGCTTTGTTCATTTCCATCCTTGGCACATGACCAAACCATCTTAATCTCGACCTCTGTATTTGCTGTACTAATGGTTCCGTTATATTTCGTGTGTGTATTAAAGATTATAAATTACATACTAAAATACATACTATAGTAAAAGCCAATTATCATGCTGATAGTTTCAACTAACTAGAATTTTTGAGAGTTCAAGAGCATTGAAACTTTCCTTGACTCAACTTGAAAGTCATTAACACCTGTTAAAAAAAATATAGCTACCATGCCTAATATCCCTACCTTTCAATTTCTTAACAATTTGACCTGTTGTTATTCTTTGTACGTCAAGAACAGTGGGGAAGAAATGGTAATTGTCCTTCGAATTGAGTTTCTTTCTCATGTAGCTCACATAATAGTTCTGTCCACGAATCTTCTTCTCAACTCTGCCAATATACCGTATTTGCTCGCGTATATCTCACACTTTTTTGACCGAAAATATGTGTGAAAATTGTCGGTGCGAGATATACGCGGGGAATGACCGTATTCCCGAAAAAACACAAAATTTGCATTATTGAAGCAAGGCAACTGGCATACGGTACTCGCCCTATTCATTGTCACTGCCGTCACTGCTGCCAATCTCCGAGATACTCTCGCGTGCATCATTCTGGTTATCATCCCATACTTCTTCATCCTGATTTCCGTCCAATGCATTTGCGATGCCCGTCTTCAAGAAGCTCTTCACAACAATGTCCGTCGTTACCATTTATTTCTATTTGTTATGGTTATGCGACATTAAGAACCTAGGAAAAAGACGTCATACGCTCGTTAAGGATCATTCAAGGCAGAAAAGGAATTTAGAGCGCATATGCTTAGCGATCGATACGATCGATCATCTTCCATATCGATTCCTTGCTACATGCACGAGCGAGCTCGAATTTAGCCAATCGCGGCCGAAGACGCGGCGAACGATGTACAGCGTGCTAACACTCACGCTGCCGTATGCTTCCACGCGGCCGAGCTCTGATGCGACGCAATGCGTAGAGACGAAATCACTGAGATTCGAGAAGATTGAACTGTGTTTCTCTGCGATGTAACAGTAGGCCTACTTGCGCAACTGTTGTGGCGTGCTAATCGCTAATTCGAACGTGTCTCAAGGCGGCGAATTTAGCCAACCGCGGCCAAAGACGCGGCGAACGATCTACAGCGTGCTAACACTCACGCTGCGCCGTATGCTTGCATGCGGCGCCTCGATCCCTAATCGGCTCGTATCGATGTTCGGATCAACTCGTTGTTCGCTCTTCCTGTTAGTATCGCTTCGGGTAAGTTCCTGGACAATGACGACTGTTGTGGCGCGCTAAATCGAACGTGTTTCTACCTCAAGGTTATTACGGTCATTTATATGACGGCGTCAGTAATGAATGCGAGATATATGCGAGTACTTTTTTTCCCCTGAAATTTCAAATAAAAAATGGGGTGCGAGGTATATGCGGGGGCGAGATATACGTGAGCAAATACGGTAATATTGTGGCCATTTGTTTGTTGGGAATTGAACGAGCATGAAGTCGTTCACTTCAATTTCTTCCGGTGGAGGACACTATGAAACTGGAACCAATACATCGTTCCATTCATCCAGGATGCAGCCTCTCACGCTCATATTGCCATGATTTTCATCTCCATCGTTGTCCGGCTGAATGTTACTCACTACAACACTTCTTCCTGGGGGTACGTTCAGCTGCTTTCCTCTCCTCCGCACAACAGTTGCTTTTGGTTCACCGAATTGTGCCTTCTTGAGATGATTTACTATTGAAGTGGTCCAGGCTGTCTCGGTTAAGGAACTATCGGCATTCGCACAACCTTCTGGGATCTGTTCCAAAACTTTATCAGGGTTTAGTGGCAAAATTCCAGCTTTTCGAAACCCACTGACAACATTAGTGGAAGATGATATGCCAACCTATTCAAAGGCTCATTTCAGGAGATGTGGATATATGGCCTTAGGCAGGATGCCATGGTTACATTTTATTCACTCTTCGAGTACTTGCCTCCACGATGATTTCAAGGGGTGAAAAAGAGCCAAATCAAGGGGCTGGCACAAGTGAGTTGAATTTGGTGTTAGCAAAATAAACCTAATATCGTGCTCCTGACACAGTCTTATCACCTTTAAAGAAAGATGATTCGACAGGTTATCTCCAATCTTAACCTTCTTTCCTTCGAGTTTCTTCATGTAGGGAAGCAAAATGGTTATAAACCACTCCTCAAAAATGGCAAGATCGAACCACCCACTGGAATTTCGGTTGTATCCAGCTCCTGTCATACCTCCTTCAGTCCACGTGGGATACAAATGCTTGATTTGTATACATTGTAAGGTGGCAGCTCTGTTCCATCTGCAGCACATGCAACCATTACACTAACACTGGATTTGGAAGTGTCCATTATCCTTTCTGCATGTTTGACACCACGCTTGACTAGCACCTTGACCTGACCCGGATCATCAGGGAAATTTGTTTTATCATATTTCACAATATTCGATGGTGGGACGCCTTCAATTGAAAGAAGTAGGTTACTCAAACACACTCTGATCTGTCACACATCACAGTAGCTTGGCTCTCCGTGACATTTTGTCCAGTCTCACAGATAGTTCTTGATGCCTACTGAGGAAGTTTTTCAGCTTTCTGACCCTGGGCGGTCATCTTTGAACTGGGGCTCAACTTTTCCTAAGTGGTTTAAATAATCTTGAACCAAGTCCCAAACGTCTCATTTCTTTAATGGGAAACCCCTGGTACCGTACTGCACTAAACACTCGCCAGCTGTTTTTCTTCATTTTTTGTTTGTATCTCCCGTGTAATGTGTCATTTAGAGTTCTGTATGGTACAGCATATTTCTCGGAGGCTGCCTGCATGCTGCACATGCCTGATTTTACTTCACGGACAGCATTTTCAAGATAAATTGGGTTGTACCTCGACTTTCCACCTTGACCCAACTTCTTCTTATACACCCGCGGCATGGTCGGTTTTACCCTTCAAAATGAAGTACTGTAATGGAATTTTTGACCTCTGTAACTTTCCAGACATTAAGAATTCAGATATAAATTCTTCATTACTCTTGTCAAAAAGCTTCTACTTACAAATACTGATGATCCACTTCGTTAAGAGGACGAAACGTTTCTTTAGCGTGTGTCACTGTTTAAGTGATATTATTTCCTTAATAATAATGCTTCTGTCAGCTTATGACTAGTTATCAGAATACAGTTGTTGACCGAACCTTTTTGACGCGACTCTGCGAGCCAGAAATATATCAATGAAAGCTTTCCCACGAGTTTTTATTAGATGGTGGGGTGCTAAATTTTAAAAATCGTAACGACGATCGGTCTAGCCCCACATCCCTGGGTAGTCAAAATACATCTAACTAGCGGACCCGTGCGAGAAATCTCGCATGTTCATAAACCACACTTTCCCCAATAGGTTTATAATGAGACACTTAAGGAGAAAGGTTATGTTTTTATTTCACCAAAATGATTATAGAACACTATTTACATTTCAGAATAATGGAAAGACCTCAGAATGTTAATATGACGTGAAACAGGCGTCACAACGGCCCGTGGACAGCAATAAAATTATGGAGCGTATTTTCCTACATCAAGGGTGTTAGCAAATCACACACTTCGTACATTTTTTTAAAAGTCAATTTTTAAAGAAATGATTGATATTTATGGAATTAGAGTGCAATTCGTCACTGTTAATGTCCATTCTCTTTCATTTGAATGCTCATTTTCACGATCGGTCGCTTGTGAGTGCCGCCGGAGGGATCTATACTACTGAAATAATATTTATGATTATAATCTGCAAGATGTACAAAACAGGCTCTTTCAATATTTTTGCCGATTTCCCTTGCCCTAATATTAGCGAGTTGTTTCAGTTTGTTGTACTGAATCTCTATTACCATGATGCCAGATTCAGAAAGCAGGTATCTCACAACATACACACAAGAACCTTATTAAATGTCGCATTAAGCAAATGGATAAAAATGTTAATACGTGTAAACAATTACTAAATTTGCAAATCATTATGTATAAATAACTAGAGTTTCAAAGTCCTTAACTACAACATTCTATCAATACTTATGTTAATGAACTACTCACTGGATTGTCTAATTTGAACAGCCTACTAGCTAGCTCTATGTAACATCAAAAATATACAGTACTACCTGGGAAGTCCGCTGTCCTGGGGTAAATCTGAGACTTTTTCTCGTATAAAACTGTTGCTTTCAGTGACATCGGCGAAAGCATTCAAAGATAATCACCACTTAAGTGGAAAAAGCAGCCCATCAATACGGTTCTCATCAGCAGGAATATTTTAATAAAAATGTACTACCTAGCTAAAGATCAGTAACTCTTAACAAACATATCATCATAGTTTACACTGATTTAACAATCTTATCACAAACACCCAGTGTAATATTTCTCTCACAATGTTTCTTCTTTGCCACAGCTAACTCACATTTTTTTATTCGGTGTTTTTTTCTGGTGTCGTTTCGGTCATCAATGGACCACGATGTTCTTCACTCATATGATCACTGTAATGCTTGTTTTCTTGTCTGCCAGTAGATCTTCATTCTTGACGAATGTTCAGCTCTCCTTTCTTCCGTGTCTATTAATGTTTATATTTCTGACTTTCTCTTTTTCACTTTTTCAATATGCTCAAACTCTATAATATAACAAGATAATCCAGTACTTATAAAATAAATAGGAAAAAGTGTGACAACAAAGGTTCATATTATATTCTTTTTGCATGCATTCTTGTATTGAATTAAGAGCCCTTAGTCCACTCTTAACTCTGGATGGAAAATAGTAATACCACACCCACCTTGTGTAATTCGGGTTAAAACCCGGCTAAAGTCGTCGGATTTTTTAAGAGCGTTAAAAATCCCTCAGTATGCCTTCCTTTGGAGGAGAAGAAAAGCCGACCGTCCCATGTCATAGATTTATGGCTTGGTAAAAGAACCTTCCACTAATTACACTTGTGTGAAGCTAAATTATAGGTTAGATTTGACTAACGTTCTAAGGTTAGTCGCCAGGAGCCGACTGTGGTGGCATCTAGTAACAAAGGTCAGAACTAGTTGGTCGTTGATGGTGGCGTTTGGTAGCAAAAGTTGGAACTACTTGAAAATCGAATGTCTGCAGTTGTTACTTGAATTAAAAACAGATAACACACTATACTCTGATTTACAAAGATGCTCGGTGAAAACTGTCATCCGCTTGAAGGGTGAGGTGAGGAGTGGAGACGAGAGGGGTAACGGTCTCCATGGCAACAGTGAGCAGTGTTGCAACGTATGCCGACACAGCAATAAGCACATGGTTTGACTCAGTGTGTCTTCACTCATCACGGTCATTAGAGCGCCAGGCAGGGGGCTAACTTACCCAGTATTTGTGTCTTCCTGCAAGCCTCTTGGAATGTTATGAGTCATGATCTGCCTCAGTGGCAACGTAGCATTTCACCACGTGCTAGCTTTGACAGCTGTCAGCGAGCTTTATTGGTAATTCAGAGTATAATACAGCCATCACAATTACACCGGTTATCAGACGGATTCTACACACACCCAAAGTACACAGGGCTACATGACTGCGTTGTCGCAGCCCCTAAATTGAGGAACCAACCAACCTTGTGTAATTCCTGTCTCTCTCTTTTCTAGGTGCATCTCAAAGTGACGCCAGTAAATCTGGCTCAGCACAGAGCATCGGATTCAGTATTGCCTTTTTCAGAATCTATCGAGGAAAGTGTGGATACACATGATCAGATTCCTTCGCCCAACTCCTGGCCATTGGCAGAGATAGCTGTAAGTCGGCTAACATTTAGTATAGAATTTTCTTCAAAAATGTTTTATTGATCATATTTGTACAGTGAAACCTAATACATGATTCTGCAGGGAACAAAAATAAACAAGTAGTTCCGTGAAGAACTATTCAGCCTATTTTCCTAGATCCTACTTACTGGTATGTTAATTGCCTCTATCAACGTACAAAATTTCAGTTTAATTGCTGTAATAGATTGGTAGATATAGAGAACCGTCTAAATTGAAATGAATTGAAATGCCGACTGGGGCTCTCATGCTGAAACACTACGTACGTCTGCATTAGCTCTGTGTTATTCAGCTGCTGAGTATGCTAGCCCTGTATGGTATCATTCGGCTCATGTAAAACAGGTTGATATTGCCCTTAACGAGTCCTGCAGAATAATTACTGCTTACCTGAAACCTACACCTGTCCACAAACTACGTTCCTTGGCAGGAATAGCTCCTCCTGAGGTACGCCGTGAGGTCATGGCACAAACGGAACGAAAAAAGTCTGCAGAGGACCATGCTCACCCTCTCTTTGGTTATCAGCCTCCAAGAAGGCGGCTAAAATCAAGGAAAAGTGTTCTGCAAACAACATCGATGCCTACTACAGAACTCGAGGTAGCCAGGTACAGCTATGGCAATCCACCATACCACCAGATTGGATGAAGGCCAAGGAAAGGCTTCCAGCAGGCCACAACAACAACTGGGAAACGTGGCGGTCACTCAACAGACTTCGGAGTGGTGTTGGGAGATGCAAAGTTAATCTCCATAAATGGGGATACCGGAGTGGTGTTGGGAGATGAAAAATTAATCTCCACAAATGAGGATACCTACAGGACTCTGTGAGTGTGGGGAGAGACAGACGTTGGTACACCTGTGTTCTTGTGAACTGTGCCCGTGCTCTTGCACAACGCAGGAGTTAATGGAAGGTCATGAAAATAGTGTGACAGTGGCCCGTTTCTGGGCAAAGAAAATTTAATTCGAGACATTGTTGTGTATGTTATTGTATTATTCCTTTGTAGTATTGTGTATCATCCCTCTTGTGTATATTGTAGTGCTTCTGACTCGAAAAATAAAAACAGTCTAAATATTTCGGGTGGTCGCCATGTTGGATTTTTATATATGTAAGCTAAGAGTTATGTACTATTACATGAAGATTATTGTGTAGGTGTATTATTCAAACTTCAATTTTATGATTAGGCACATCCATCGAAATCTTCCAAGCTGCTGTTAACCGTGTAATCATAATCAATTGGATCGCCAACCTTTGTAGGGAGACAGCGTCTTGAGAAGAAGATAGAGTTATGTACTATTAGATGAGGATTATTGCATAGGGTCATTATTCAAACGTTGACTTCGATCACATGATTAGGACACAAGAAATAAAAACTTAATTTTAAAATTTTGCACAGCCGCCATCTTGAGGTTATGTAAACAATTGAACTAAATTAGATGTCATTGCATTACAACGTGTATAAACATTTGCTGTACCAAGTTTCACTGCATCTGGATGGTTAAATCATGAGAAAAGTCTATTTAAATGTTTCAACTCCTCTTGGATGCCATGTTCGTTTTGTAGTTAATAGGTTTTTGAAAGTCACATAGGTAAACTTATAGTAGTGCAATTCGAATTACTTTGAAAGATGAATATTAATAATAAATAATGTATAAATTGATTTCAGGATGATATCAGTAATAGTTTCGTAGATATAGAATGCTGGTGAAATATTTTCACAGCCGCTATGTTGGAGTGGTGAGACGTAATAAAATTAGAAGGTCGGGGTCGATTATGACTTGACCAAGTTTCATTGAAATCGCTCCAGCCATTTAGATTTTATTAGGGGGGGAACACACACACACAGACAAAAACCTATTTTTTCATAAATGAAAGTAGGCTAAAAACACAAATCTGACAGAGGGTTGTATGTTTCAGACATCCAATAATGAGCGTACAATTCTCGTTCAATGCCTTGTGAACTTTTTTGCATGTTATTATTTATCGTATGGCTTTTAGTACCAGGAGTGTCCGAGGACATGTTCGGCTCGCCTGAGTCTGTAGCTGCTTCCAGCGGACACCCTAAAGGGCGAGCTACAAGTTCCGTACAATTTCAAGTAGTTCCAACTTTCGCCACCAGATATCAATGATACCTAGTGGTGAACGTTGGAACTTTGATAGAGCGTTCTGACGAAATCTAACCTAACAAATTTTGCTTTACACAAGTTTAGTCTGTGAAAGGATCTTTTACATGCCACAAATCTATGACATGGGACCGCCGGCTTTACTTCCCCTCCGAAGGAAGGCATACTGAAGGATTTTTAACGCTTTTTGCATGGGTACCGTATTTAGGAATGCAATGATTCATTTTGGATCCCTATTGACTCTCATATTTTAAGGGTATACAATTAACAGAAGTTTCCGCCTAGTCAATGAAATTGATGAGCAAGAAGTTGAAACACCGTATTTAGAGGAAATTAGAGATACAATCAAGGAATAAAAAACAATAAAGCTGCTGGAGAAGACTGAATAGAAGTGGAGTTGCTAATATTCGGGGGGGGGGGGTAAAAGTGATATTTGAACTAATAAAGGAAGTATGGACAAAGGAAGAAATGACCAGGGATTGGACTGTAGGAATAATATGTCCTTTGTATAAGAAAGGAGATAAATCAGTATGCGGCAATTATCGTGGGATTACTCTGTTGGACGTAACATACAAGGTGTTCAGTAAGATTTTAGTTTCTCGACTGGAGCGTTGTGGAGAGAAAATATTGGGAGACTACCAAGCTGGATTTAGGAGGAATCGCTCTACAATGGACCAGATATTTGTAATGAGGCAGGTACTGGAAACGTTTTATGAACATGATAAACAGCTGGATCAACTGTGTATAGATTTTAGGCAGGCTTATGGCAGTTTAGATGGAAAGGATATTTTTAAAATTATAAAAGAGTTTAATATCCCGCTAAAATTGGTCAAGCTGACAGAAACTAATATGGAAACCACAATCTGCAAGGTTAGATTAGAACAAGATATGTCTGAAGAATTCGTTGTAGAAAGTGGTTTGCGACAAGGAGATGTAATTTCTAAATTACTCTTTAATGTAGCCGTAGAAAAAATAATCCAACTACTACCAATCAATCTAGGAGGGACCATATTTAACAGACAAGTACAGCTGATAGCATATGAGGATGATGTAGCATTAATTGCAAAGAACAGTAAAGCATTAGAAGAGAGCTATGTCTAGTTGGAAGAAAGTGCACGAAAGTTAGGATTGGAAGTGAATACAAGTAAAAATAAGTATATGAAGATGGGAAACCCCAGAGAGGCAAGAAAAGTGCCGATATTAAATTAAATGGGAAAAAATATGAAAGAGAAATAGAATTCAAATATTTGGTCTCAGTAATAACGGAGGGTAACAGAACATCAGTGGAAATACAAGAAAGAATAAAGAGTGGAAACCAATGCTATTATGCTCAATAAAGCATGTTTAAATCCAGAAATGTTGGTAGGAATACTAAAGTAAAAATTTACAATACAATACTAAGACCTGTGGTTATGGATCGGAAGGTTGGGTTCTAAATAGAAGAGAAGAAGACTGGCTGCGAAGATGGGAAAGGAAGATCTTGAGGAAAATATTCGGGCCAGTGAGAGAGGAGGAAGGTTGGAGAATATGGACAAATATGGAACTACAGGAACTCTTCGGACAGGTAGTTGTTGTGGTAAAATTTAAGCAAGGGAGGATAAGATGGACAGGACACGTACAGAGAATGCCAGAATCGCGTAGCGTCAAAAAGGTGTTTACACGAAGATCGGATGGAAGAAGAAGAGGAAGACCCAGGAGACGGTTGATAGAGGACGTGGAAGACGACCTTAGGAGTCTGGGAATCAGGAACTGGAGAAGGAAAGCGAAAGATAGATGAATGGAGGCAGGTGATAAAGGAGGCCAAGGTTCTTCAGGGACTGTAGCTCCGACCAGTAAGTAAGTATACTACTTAAGAGGCTGATGAAGGGAGTACAGTATTTGTTTCGAGCTGCCGAGACAGGTACCTGATCCAGGGTGTCGAGCGATACGGGAAATACGGGAATTATACGGGAATTTTAGTAACCCGGGAAAAATACGGGAATTATACGGGAAATTCGCACTTGATACGGGAAATCTTGAAAAGTCTCATAATGCCCGACTTCTTAGCCCCCGAACGCTCGGAAGAGTCCTCCCGCTCAGTCTTCTATTTCGCCTGAAGACCGCGCTGCCACTCGCAATTTGCGCCACCGATAGAGCGCCAAGCGGGATGAGAACTCAGCCAACGTCGAATGCATGCTTTGCCCGGCCGACCGCCGGCCGTACCCTCTCCGCGTGGGGCTGCGCGCGCCGCGCTCGTTGCTGACAATGACATACAGGAATCAGTCCACATTGTTATTCACAGAGGAGACCTGGGTTTCTCGACAAGAGCAGCCCTTAAAGAAGCTAACAACTCAAGATCTCAGAAAATTCGAGACGCGGATGTGCTGCAATTTCGCAATTTCCTATGGCTGTAAAAAATCAAAGAGAGGTCATCTCTTGCTCACAAGATGACCCGTGCTATTTCCTGCCTATACCTTGTAGGGGTCGCTGAGACTCCTAAGTTGAAAGAAGTTAGGATCGTCATTGCCCTGGAAATTCTTTGTAATCAGAAGAATTTGATTTCTGGCGCAATGGCTGACAGCATCAAGAGCAACTACTCCGGACTTCTGAGACTGCCCTTCGTCACTTTGCGTTTTAAGCAGTTCGACGGAAAAGAGCCACGGCTCGACGTGCTGTGGTCTGAATTAGTGGCTTCAGCACCTTCCTCAGTTCCTGCCAAAAACGATCTCACAACCTTCGTTAAAATGATACTGATTTTTTATCACAACAATGCAGCTCTAGACAGAGGTTTCTCCCTGAACAAGGAGTGCATGATCGTCAATCACAAAGAAGCAAGTCCGATTGGAATGCTTACTGATCAGGACGCTGTGATGGCAGCTGGTGGAGTAGAAAAGATAACCGTGAGCAAGAGTCCGTACTGCACGAAACTCCCATGCCGTGTTCAAGGAAGCAAAGCAGGTGTGAAGCGACGGCTAAGGTGGCAGTCGAAAGAAGAGGCACGAAAGATATCCAGTAATTGGGGGGGAAAAAAGAAGATATTGAACGACGCCCGTTCTGAAGCATAGAAAATTGAAGAGCAGATGAGTTCCCTAGTGAAGCTTTAAGTTAATAAATCCTTGAATATTGTTTGTTTTATCTTATTTTGTGTGACTAAAGTTCCTAACCACAATCTAGTATTAACAAAGTGACTTATTTTATTTTTTGTATGACTAGAATACAGTTCCTATTCTGAAATTAGTACTGTCAAAAGAACATAATTTTGTGCTGTGTATAACTGAAGTTCCTAGTAACAATCTTGTATTTGTCAAAGTGACTTATTTAATTTCGTTTTGCATTATTTTATTTTCTATTATCTACTTGGATAAAATAAATCTAAATTAAAAAGTATTCGCGGCGTGTCGCGTGTGGAATTTTACTGTTTTTAGCATTTCCATGGTCTACTTTCGCATACCAAATGGTTTTAAGGCTGTGCAAACACTCAATGCACATGCATAAATTTCAAAAACTACACACAATGTCTCACAGCTCTCGACATTTTTCTATCAAACACCCGTCACCAACATGTGGCTACAAAATTCACCACATAAGTGACAGAATTCTTCTCGTATGGACAGGCATTGTTTCAGTCGCTTGTTAACCACTGTCTGTGTGGGATTTCCTTTCATTGTTATTGTTTCGTTATTTTTACTTCTCCGAAGTTCGACCCGAGGACTGGACACATCCCGTACAGCATGAACAGAAAGAAATACTGAAGGCGGTATGGATATCGCGGTGGATGGAATGATTATTAACTTTGGCAATTCATCAAGCTCTGACAAAGACAATGATGGTGGTGATGATGATAGGGACAATGAAGGGATGGAGGGTGTCAAAGAAACCCTTGCCAAGTGACTGAGGATAATTTATTTATTGGTGTCAGTTCGCTTGCGTCAATCGATAATAGAGCACAGGCTATTGTTTCCCGTCTTAGTGTTCAAAATACCGTCTGTCATTCAATAGCCTACAACTCGACAATATAAAACCACGGCAGTAATATCGCCACAGAGCGGCTTGTTTGAGTGCTCAGTGCTAAATATGTATTTACCTTAACTTTACTTTTGTGTTACCACGAAAGCTAATATTAACCGTAGAGAGTCGCGATTCAGTGAGTGTGTGTGGTGTTATCTGCCGACTACTGTAGTAAGCTGTGAACGACCTCCAATCAGACTCTTGTTTCATGTTAAAGGATAATCATTGCATGGTGAGTGTTTTTATATTCATTAGCTGTAGAGTGTTTGCCCTCTTTGTCGTATTTATTGAATTGAATACCGATGATAAAGGTAGTATAGCTTCGGTGTGTAATTTATTTATTCATCTAAAAGTATCGTATTTCTCTGTTTGAATGCCCTCTGTGTTGACTCAGGATCGTTTTTTAAAATATATTACGTATAATTGTACAGAAATAATGTCTGAAGTGTAGCGCTGTGTATTATTCGAATCAGTTGATTTACAACAACACTAAAAACTTAGCAAAACAGCTCAGCTGTTCCAAGCTCCCGACATATCCTTCGCGTTGTTTCCTTCGAAATACAGGATGTAGGTGAGAAGCATGCTCAGAATTCTTACCGTGTGGCGTGGGTTGCGGAGAGGAAAGGCGGGGCAAAGTGACATGAAGGCTGTCAGTACTGAATGCACGGGGTTAACAATACTCATAATTTACGCGTGTAACACCTCCACCTCCAATTTTACTATAAAAGTCGTGATCTAAAGAGGGATAGTGGGTGGGTAACAACTATTACTACATGACCCCCAACATTATTATTCATTATTACAAAGGGTATTTTGACTATTTTCAGTATTGTAGAAAATTGTATCGCCTTGTTCCGGGCTTCTATTGGCAACTCCAGCTATCTGATATGACATCTAGCGGTTAAAATGAGAAACTTACGAAGTAGGGTACATTTGTCACGTGGTGACTGTTTGTATAAGGTTTCTTGTATTGGTAAGCAGATCGTGGTAAATTCTTCGTGATTATACATAAGTAATACGTTTTATTCGTTGATAAGAGTGCAAAATGAGTAAAATCAAAGTATATTGCTCAGTTTACGGCTGTAAGTCGATGTATAAGAGGGCTGCGGATATGCGTTTTCATCACTTTCCAAAAGATGCAAATAGCAATAGCCGAAAGGTGACGATACCAAATAAATACGGGCAACAAGAGCGGGTTGGACCACTCACCACTACACTCACTGACGACAGGACGGGTTGTTCACTTACGCCGTGCCAAGCCGCACCTAGATAGCCAAGCACAGTCTCGCCAAGCCTAGGCCTACACCAGCCGAGGACAGCCAAGCTTCATCAGTCAGGTATCCTTTCCCGCTCCCTAGTTCATTTCCAATAACCCTACCAACCGTCATCACCTCGCTCTGCGATGTCCGAGCCATTCCACTACGAGTCATAGGTAGGCCTAATTTGACTTCGTAGGGTAAATACTTACCATCCAAATCAAGCAATTCCTGTCTACCCCGAGTTTTAATACAAGTTAAACTCATCCCTTCGCCCTAACAATCAGCAAATAATTTCTGGAGTCTATGGTACAGTGAGCAAACTCAAATATAGCTTTTAAACGTAACAGCGCCATGACTCGAACTGTACAAAAACAAATACCAGCAGACAACCGATGCTTGATAATATGCAATTGACACATAAAATCCAGTGGAACACGCAAATTAGATCACGTGTATCGCACAGTTATACATATATACAATTGAAAATAACACTGTCATTACTTTAGGGACCACATTTACTGATTATAACCGAAAAATAAAAAGTGTTCCATATCAAATGCGTGTTATTGAGTAATTTTACCCTACTTATCCAGACGACCGCAGCGCCCCAAGTGTTAGTTTGAGTTGCCAATAGAGCTTACATTTTCTTTCGACCTTTCATTTGCCATAGGACGCGCCACCGGCGTATGGTTATGCATTACCAGCTTCTGGTTTAATAGTCAGGTAATGGAAGCAATGGGAACTGTGTACTACAATTTTCCTTGCATGTAACTAAGCAAATTATTGTTGTTAAGAGAACGTAAAATGCACCAAGAATGATATGTATGATCTTCAGCTGTGTGCAGTGAGAAAGCTCTGCATGTGTTCATTCCTTATGTATTAATGATGCGAAATGTCAGCTAACGTTGTGCCACATACAACACTCGTAGTCTCTAAATGTTGCACATTTCCCCGTAAATTACAGCAGTTTATGTTTATATTGCTTATAAGATCGTGACAAGGAAAGTGTTTCTCCAATTGGATGATTGTATTTAACTGTATGCATGTCGTATAATCTTGGCGAAGTGTATTTTTTCTTTTTCACGGAGCAACTTAACACCGCAGTAGGCACGCAGCTTTTTGTATTTAGTTTTCTGGCATCTTGTTTTAAATTATTGACTAACATATTTCTAAATGCAGACAATCCATACCTCCATTAGGATTCGGGTTCCATAATTCATGCAAAATGAGGTTCGTTCGTTTGTGAAATTGAGGTCATAACCCCCCTACCCTTTCAGTGATTACCATATGGTACTGTACGTAGGCTAGGGTGAAGATGTAAATGGGCATTTTAAAAAAATTGTCGCCAGTTGTTTGGTTTATTAACTTATGGTAATATTTTCCATAAGTACTGAAAACTAGGCACGGTTGGATTTTAAGGTGGAAAGCATGTGCTGTCAAATATCGCTTTCTTGCAATACCTGGAATATGTATAGAATTATAAAATGATTATTGGTTAAATAAGTGTTAATAGATAGGCTATTATAATTATAATGATTATATAAATATTAAAGAAGAAACGATGCGTTGTTAGTAAATATTAGGCCTACCGGTACGGCGAATAGCCTATAACTCGTAGCTTCCGTAACAATTTAGCATTTAAATGGGTCACGTTAATGCATAATACCTATATACTAATATAACAATCTGATAGCAAATTATAATAATATTCTCACATATAACGTATTTAATTTGCACCAATTTAATTATTGTAGTCTAAGATATGTTAAACCACTGCCGTTTGAAATATGCAAATCGCACACTTTGTAGGCAAACTGTTTGTTGTGGTCGTCTGTGATGCGAAGTGTTACCAATTATTATTTTAGGAGACACTTGTCTTTGGAATATTCATGAAAGGCCAACCCTCTAGTTCTTATTTCATAAGTTGAACGTATAAAAACAAAACCACAATCCGAAATAATAAAGAAGATAATCACGAATGAACGATTCACTGCCAATGAAAATCAAATGGAGATTTGCGGACCGGAAGTTCGCTATGCATAAGCTTCGGTGCCATTTTGTTATTGTTAGTGTTATGGTGCCATTTTAACTCGTGGAAGCTCCATACGGTTACGGTACCATACGATTCAGTCACTTCCCGTAAACATTTATTATGTGACACTCCTATTCTCTACTCTCTCAGTCCTCCTCAGTAAAATAGTCATTTATATCAGCTCTCCTCAGGTAAAAGGTATTTTATTTGTGTTCGTAGCATCTCATCCCATCTGCGAGAGAATTAACTCGCGCGCGCGCTTTGCTCACGCTACGGATTAGGCCTAAATCTTGCCTTCACCCGTGGGCTGCGGAATTATCTCCAAAAATTCAGTTACTTACGCCAGTAAATCTTGATTAGCGTTTTAAGATTCATTTTTCAGCCATTCGGTATGCGAACTCGAGTCTTAGAGAGTTCTAAAATATACGGGAATTTGGTGGATTTTCGTACGGGAAATACGGGAATTTGAAAATAGGTCATCGCTCGACACCCTGCTGATCTATTGATGAATTGTAAATGAATTGGTATTGACTAGGCAGAAACTTTTGTTAATTGTATACCCTTAAAATTTGCTTGGATAGACCTGTACCAAACTGGGCATGCATATTCTGCTACAGTGCAATAATTCTAACAGTTGGTGACCGAGAGCTCAATGTCCTGCCCACTGAGAATATTGTTTGTGGCTTCCACTTTCAGCTCGTTTTCTGGCAGTGTTTATTGAACGTCAGTGTACAATCAAGTGTCATCCTCCTCATTATCATCAATTTCCGTTTTACAGCTTGGGCCGGGTTGGAGAAAAATGACACTCCTCCACTTTACTCTGTCTGTCCACCATCATTCCTCAACCACTGAACTCCACTCCAGGTTCCGTTCTCTCACACTGTCCTTCACCAAATCCATCCATCATACTCTAGGTCTTCCTCATCCTCTCTTTCCAGTTATCCGCCTCCCCATCACTTGTTTCGGCATTCTTTCATCATTCATCCTTTTCACATGTCCATACCATCTCGATCTGTTCTGCTCCAGCTTATCATTGAGCTTCTGTACATTCACTTCCTTTCGAATGTCTTAATTTCTCACTCTATCTCTCCTAGTCTTCTGTACCATACTCCTCGGGAATTTCTTTTCAGCTGCCTGTGTAGTGATCATTGTATCAAAATGTAATGCCTAGATATAGATGATTAAACTCTTTGTCACGAGATGTCACGTTTACAACATGATAATTATGATATGAGGTTTGGCTTCTTCACCGACTATACCTTCACAGCATTACCAACTGCTGATATGTAATTCATGAATGGTTGTCTTGGTGGTTTTATTTTAGGTAATGGACGAGGAGAATCGGGAGCTGCAACTTCAGGAGCAATTTGGCCATACTTATAACGAAGAGGAATTTATTCTGTTTCACATTAATGTCCATCATCTGGAGTCTGTGGTAAGTTCCAAACTTGTATGTTATTTTCCATTTTAGTAGCTAGGTGTATTATTGTGCCCTTGTGTGTTGTTACTGGAACTTCTCTCTTGCTCAACTATTTTTTTAAACTTGTGGTGTAATGGCTAGCTCCATGTTCCCTTGTGTTGGTATTTGGTCCCCTAAACACCCTTCCTGTGTATAATGCAGTTTTAGCTCTCATCAATCTTTGGATTTTAGACTCCTCAGTTTCTCTGTAATAATCATCATCATCGTCCATTTGTTCAAGCTTCCTGAATACTCTTCCACTCCCTCCTGTCGAGGTACTGAGTGTCGTTAATGAACTTGAGTGATAGAAATACTAGGGTGGGAATCTCTGGAAGGTAGGACGAAATCCAGACTATACACTATGTTGAACACTTACACTAATCGGCCAGCATGGGGACAACTAAGCAAACGTCTGGGAAATCCCACCTAGCTGAGCAGGGCAGATCATCTACATAAAGTCAAGGTCCGACCACAGCGTACAAATTATGCGAAATATTCTTTCATTAACCGTGGTATTGATAATTAGAATTCATTACCTGCATCAGTCTTAGAGCCTTTCCCCAAACATATTGATGTGATTAAGAGAAGATTGAAATTTTGTGTGAATACTACGATGTAGGCTAATTACTGTAGTTCCTAAATTGCGAATTGTGTATATTGTGTTTGATGTTATTGTTGGTGAATTTTTGTATTTGTACAATTTGCCACCGGGAAATTACCCCCATTTGCAAATATTATATATAATAATAATAACTTCTTCCAGTGTCCTTCTCCAATCTTTGATGTCCATCTTTATCATGTTCTTCCACATGTTTCTCCATGCTTACATGCTCACCAAGCTACTAGATTGAATTCTAGCTTGGTTGACATTTGAAGGTGTTTAAATACAAGAAACCACTATTACATTTACTGGCATGTTAAAAAAGACCCCCTTCAGAGCAAAATTCCGGTACCCCTGGTGTCTCTAAAGCCACAGTAATTAAAGGGGACTTAAAATAGGAGAGGAGTGGTGGAGAGACAGGCAATGATGGAGATTTATTCACAACCCTACCCAGGAAGCTGGAAACGGGAAAGGAAGATGACGATGATGATAAAACCTATAACATTATTATTGTCATCAGAAAACATGTTCAAATATTCATCACTGTTTTCCTCCACATCACATGTTAACCTATCTCTTCTGGGAAGGACTTAGAACAGAAAACAACTCGCAACATGTAGGGCTTATGTTTGTGTGCAAAATTGTTTTACTGAGGTGTTTGCTTCTGCTCTTCCCATCCTTGAGGTTCCTTCCTTCGTAAGCGAGATCAGAGGCATGTCAAAATGGCATCTGTACACGGTGAGTAAAAGAGAATGAAATTGCTGGATGGACATGGAACTAATGCTACTTTACAACTGATACACTATTGGTAATATTATAACAAAAACATTTGATCACTGTAACAGCTCTATTCCCTTGATTTTCAACTTGATCTCGACACAGTGGAACAGAACCGATAGGACTTGTGTTTGTGTGCAGAATTGTATCACTGACGTTATTCCTTCTGCTTTTCTCATGCTTGAAGTTCCTCCCTTCGTAAGCTTGTTGAGAGGCATCGTAATCACGTCCCTGGCTGCAACATTCCTTCTGAACAAATGTTCACCTCCCTAGTGTGAACACCAAGAGCTCTCAAGAGCCTGTTTGTGGACATTGGCAAAGAATGTGCAAAGCAGTAATCAAAGTAAGACGGGAGGGGGGGTATTTGAAGAGAACAAAACCTAGAAGATATTGTTTAGTTTCCTTTTTTATAATGTGAATAAATATTGAAGTTTATTAATTTTATGTTTTTGAAAACGGCACAAATATTCCTCAAAATGAGAGAATTCCATGAATTGTTCAGCAGTAATGGAGTTGAGCAAGGTATCTACAAAACTAAGGCCTGAAGTCTGTGTTAATCTGAATATTTGGTCATAATGAGGTTGAACATGGTTGTGAAATTATGTTTTAGGTTTGGTCATTGTTGTTGAGATTACAAGAAAACATTTTTTAGACTAACTTTTCTAATAATAGTTCATAGGCGGGGGAGTTTCCATTTTGATCTGTACATGTTAGTCTGATACATGCACTACAGTAGTTTGTTTTTTCCAACAAACAGAGGTAGTAATAACATAAGTACTGACAGTAGTGGCTACGCGGGCTAAAGCGCTGCGTTAGGCCATGGGGCCAAGCTCTCTGCTGACTCGGTAGACGCGTGGGTTCGAGCCCCACCGTCGGCTGTCCTTGAAATGGTTTTCCGTGGTTTCCCATTTTCAACACCTGGCAAATGCTGGGACAGTACCTTCTGACAGGCCACGGCCGCTTCTTTCCACATCCTTGCCCAGTGTCATTCATCTTCATCCATT